>QPKB01000002.1:55351279-56668598 GCA_003546025.1 Camphora micrantha | reverse complement strand
CGTTTGAAGGTTTATTCCAGAAGGCTCAAAGTCCAAGCCCATAAGTAAAGAACTGAATCGGCAGTTTCCTAGTTTAGTAGAATTCTAGAATTAGTAGATTTCTTTAAATATTTTGATTAGGAAGTTTCTAATTTATTAGAAGTAGAAGTTCTTAGTAGAGATTGATTACTAAAATTGTGGTTCACACTCTATTATATATAGGATGTAATCCATTCTATGGATATACAGAAATTAATTGATAAATTGAGTTTTCTCAACGTGTGTTTCTCTTGTCTGTGGTGTGATACCAAGACACCCTGTTTAAGCCATTCGGCTTGAGGAAAAACCCGTTGGTTTTTCCTCCTTTTCCCTGTGCTGCTTCACTCAACAGCCCAATAGGGCCGCCAAGCCTCCCAACCCTTGTGCAGGGTTTTCAGTTTACTGAATGCGCAGATCTGTGCAACTACTGTTTGCTTTCTTTAGTTTTATTTATATACACAAGCACTGACCAGGATTTTATCATTGTTTACTAATTAGATGTAGGGACAAGATTGATGTGATGTGAGGGCTTTAACTTTACACATGAAATAAATCTATTGGCAGCCATCTCCATGCCGGACGACTGATTAGTGATTACTTTCAAGAAAATAGCCCTCTAGCGTTTGGAAATGCGGGGATCTTGAGTCTTGTGCCTTAATCAGATCCACACTTTAAGCTCTCTTCCTTTTAATAAAATTCTACATCTCTGAGTTAAAAAAACTAGATCTACAGTGCACGGTGATGTTTTAGTGCTGATTCTCCTTGTTTCTTGGTGTTTATATGCTTTGAAGATCCAAGTTCTTGGGTCCAGCAGAAACAAAACAATGACAGTTTTGGAGTAGCAAGCTTGCAGCCCCTTGTTTGAGATCGAAGACTGCATCAAACTTGGTCCAGTTGTCCACTGTCTGTGCTACAAAAGAAAACCTACGGACAAACATACTAAATGGAGACACCCAACATGAAAACCACAGAACGTACCTTGGGAACTGGTGCAATGGTCCATCGATGTTTAAAAGAAAATCCAAATTTCAAGACGTTTAAAACAACTGGTTGTTGATCCTCTGGGTGTTTTCCCTATAAAGAAGAAATAATCATTACTTCATTAGAACCTTTCAAAAAAAAAAAAAAAAAAAAAAAAGAAAGAAAGAAAAGATAAAACTTGAATTATCAAAGAAAGGATAAAAAAAGGAAATTACCAACGTAACAGGGTAACGCAATAAATCAAGCGCATCCTCTAAGCTAATAAACTCCACATCCTTTATGTGCTGAAATAGGCAAACAACTTCAGAAGTCAGAACTGCAGCAGCTGGTTCATAAACTCAGTTGCCTTAAGCCTCAATAGAACACGACTGCCCTTCTCATTTACAATGGCATAACTTCATGTGGTGGGTGTAAATAAACTGCTTTAAGGGATATGCCCGTCAGTTTAGATGAACTTCAATACAGAAAATTTAGGATACCAGGCACGTGTTTCTTAGAGCAATGGGTAATGTGTTGATGCTGAACACTGGAATATTGCACAGCACTTGTACACTATGGTCCAACAATTCTGAAGGGAGACTTTCTCCTACAGTAATCCTACATAGAAGCCGTGCGGGATTTCCCTTTAAATCAAGGGGGTCCATACACTACAAAATCTCTAGAAGTTCAGCGAGCCCCACACCTTGTAGCCATGTCATGTTGATATCTGTGCAAGAATGTTTTTTTTCTCAGGTTTTCTGAACTAACTTATATACAGCGGCTGACAAATCAGATATTGCACCTCCCAGGGTATCGTAAAATGTTCTGTGCAGAAATTGTGAAATGGCTACTGATACACTCACAAACTGAGCAATATAGTATCATCAAACTTCACATAAAAGAATTCAGTTATTTGCGCATATATTCCAGTATAGATGTAATGCCACATCAGTAACATGTGGGAAGCACAATTAATATTTAATTTATAGAAACATTCGTGATTACAGGCATACAACAAAAATTGGCACTGTTTCATCTAAAATTGTGGGCCTATTGTTTTTTTTTTTTTTTTAATGGAATTGTGGGCTTAATTGGGATAAGGCTTCAACGATGAGGGTTATCTTACGAAACCCAATTGGTCGAAATTTCATCAACATTCAAGTATTATCCCATGATAATAGGTCCCCACTCCAAGGTGGTTAGGGTAAATCAACCTCAGTTAATTTTGAGATACTTTCAATCTGCAGTAAGTGTCAAAATTGGTCCACATAAAATTTCATACTTGTATGCAACATGTATGGTTGGATTGGTTATCACAAATGCAAAAGCAGCAAGACTAACATCAGAACCTACACCCATTTTCAGGAGCATATGATCACTAACTTCTTGCTTGCTCATTAGTTAGAACCTAGAGGTAGCATCCTACGCCACTCAAATGGAAGTATGTTTTCTCTAACATAATTTATCATTGCTGATAAAGAAATATATATATATATATGGCCATACGGAACAAGCTCAAATTGTTGACAACCACTTACTCAAAAAGCTTAGGGCGTGTTTGGATGTGTGGTGAAGTGAGGTGAGGTGAGGTAAAGCCTCCATTATCAAGACAAGAAAAGACACTGGGTGACATCAAAAGTACATAATTTCAAAATTCCCTCCATATTTCTCAAAAAAAAAAAAAAAAAAAAAAAAAAAAAAAAAAAAAAAACCTCTTTTCTCCACTAAAAGACAAAAAGCTCCACTTTTCTATACAAAAAGTCAAAAAGATTCCATACCAAACAACTAAAAACAAAACACCATCATAACACATTATATTTTATTCTCACTTGATTTGATGCTTCACCTCACCATACTTCAATTCACTATACATCCAAACAGGCCTTTAAGCTAATAGAAAATAGTGTAACAATATATATCAAGGTTACAACCTATGATGCCCAAATACGGACAGTGAGACGGGGATTGGGGACATGACTCCTTGCTTGTGAAGATATAGGACACAGATACGGGTGTCCTAATTTATTTATTTTTCCTTTAGATCAGCTTTGAATCAATGAAATTATCATTGGTTTCGTCCCTTTCTAGCATTTTTTATGGTGAGAGGTAAAAATATTAACAAAACTATATGAAATAAAGGACTTTCGAAGTAGGATATGCTAAAATTGTACCCTAAAAGTATCGGTGCAGTATCAGGTGTCAATCCAAGCCCAGGCCCATTTTGGGCCCAGTCTTCATATCTTATTGTAAACCATATTTTTAGGATCTAGATAAGGATACTAGCTTGTAATCAGGGCATTCAGCCCATTTAGATAAGAATAGTAGCATGTAATCAGGGATTTAGCCCCTTTATAATGAGAACAGTTGATCAAGACTAGGGACAGATTTTTACAAACAAACATCATCAGTGTTAAACATCTCTCCAAAATGACATGGTATCAGAGCAGGGTCGATCATCTGTGATCTTCTCCTAAGTCAGCTTCCAAGATCTGGAAGCCCTTCAGAGATCATATCTCCAGCCTGATCATCTTTGATCATCTCAGATTAGACGTGGCCCACCTGCGATCATCATCTGCTACTCAGCGGAAGCAGCCCATATTGGTCGCCTGGAGTTATACATATTTATGAAGATTTTCTCACGATTTATGGATCATCAGAGGTAGGCCATCTACCATTTTTTGTAGAAAATCAGTTTTGTTCATTTCTTTTCATATCAGCCGTCCAAAAGTTTGGATTTGGATTCGTTCTACCTGAGACCACTTCGAATAGTTGCAGAAATTTGCTGTGAACCCATCCCCATACTCAGATCTGTCAACAGATCACTAGGTGGGGCCCACGTACACAACCCAACTCAAAAATTTGGGTCGTCAGGTACTGTTTAGTGCACAGTTCTGTGCAAAAGTTGCTGTATCAGCAACTGTTCTATTGCTGGTTACTGCTGGTTCTTCCTACTGCTATTTATTACTGCTGTTGTTGCTGGTTTGTTACTTACTACTGCTGATTGTTACTGCTACGTCTACTTGATCCAATCTGTTGATTCCTTTGCACTGCTGCTGTGATAATTTGTTCGTCTGTGTCTTTCTGGGTACTGTTTGTTGTGCACTTTTATTCTGTGCCTTCTGGGAATTGTTCTTGGCTGCTGGTTACTGTCTGCTGCAACACCTCCTGATTGTGTTCTTACAATCTTGACTGTGGTTTGATCCATCTACGATTGGACTACAACAGTACTGCTGCCCAATTCAGCACCCTGTCTTCCTTGTGTGTGCTCTTCTTACTAGACTTTAGTAATGGAAAAACATGAGATTGCCCTAGTTCGCTTTGATGGAACAAATTATACCTCATGGGCCTTCCAATTTCAAATTTACTTGGAAGGAAAAGAACTCTGGGCACACATTGATGGATCTGAACCTCAACCTGAGGAAGATGAGAAGAAGATTTTAGCTTGGAAGACGAAGGATGCTAAAATCAAAACCTGGTTGCTGGGGTCTGTTGACTCACATTTTATCCTCAATCTAAAACCTTGCAAAAATGCCCGTGAAATGTGGGAATATCTTAAGAAAATTTATCAACAGGGCAATGCTGCTCGCCAGTTTCAATTGGAACTTGAAATCTCTCAATTCACTCAAGGCACCCAGTCTATTCAGGAGTATTACAATGGCTTCCGCAGACTGTGGTCTGAATATGATGATATTAAGTTTTCCTCGGTATCTGCAGCACTTCTTTCGGAATTACTTCCATTACAGCAAAGTAGTCATCGGGATCAACTTCTCATGAAACTTCGTCTGGAATTTGAAACAATCAGATCGAACTTGATGAGTAGGGCTCCTCTTCCCAGCTTGGATGTCTGTCTTCAGGAACTTCTGCGTGAAGAACAACGTCTGGCTACTAAAACTACTCTAGAACACCAGAAATCTGCTGAGGCTCCATTTGCCTATGTTGCTACAACTAGACAACCTCCTCGGGACATCAGTCACGTTCAGTGCCATAACTGCAAAAAACATGGTCACTATGCGAATCAATGCAAGGCAAAAATTTGCAGATATTGTAAGGCCACTGGTCATGTTATTGACGAATGTCAGAAGAAGGCTCGCAATTCTACTTCCCGTAATTATGTGCAGTCCGGCCTTGGTACTTCCACAGTGTCGTCAGCTCCTACTGCTTACACAGTGACCACTCCATATGCATCATCTGACTTTACTAGTTCTCTGCAGTATGATCCCTCCTCACAGCCTGGTTCCTCATCACAGTCTGCGCCTCCTGCTCCTCTCACCCCTGAGATAGTTAACCAAATGATCATCAATGCCTTAGCATCCATGAACATCGCAGGTACTGGTTATTCTCTTTTCAATACATGGTACTTAGATTCTGGTGCAAGTAACCATATGACCTCTTCACCCATAAACTTACAAAATGTCGTTCCTTACACTGGTCATCTTACGGTTCAAGCTGCCAACGGAGATCATCTTCCCATCACCTCTGTTGGTGATACCCTTGGCCCCTTACCCTTAACCAATGTTTTAGTTTCTCCTCATCTTGCTACCAATTTGGTTTCTGTGGGTCAACTTGTTGAAAATAATTACAATGTCTCTTTTTCTTCTACTGGTTGTGTTGTGCAGGACCAGGAGTCGGGGGAAGTGATCGCAAGGGGGCCTAAGCGTGGAAGACTTTTTTCCTTCCCAGTGTCTTCATTTATTCATGATAAACCTTTACATCAGTTATTTTGTTTTTTCAGTCAGAATAATTCTCGATTGTGGCATAATAGACTTGGTCATCCGAATGCTTCTACAATGTCTACTTTATTTCAATCTGGATTAATAAATAAACGTGTTGCTTCTGCTTCTTTTGAATGTGATGCTTGTAAATTAGGGAAGAGTAAAACTTTACCCTTTCCACACTCTAACACACGGAGCACTACCTGTTTTGACTTAATTCACAGTGATGTTTGGGGCATTGCTCGGACCTTATCACAGTCATTTCAAGTACTTTGTAACATTCATTGATGACTGCAGCAGATTTACTTGGATTTATTTATTACATTCGAAGTCTGATGTTCTTAATGCATTTAAATTTTTTGTTCACTACGTTGAAAACCAATTTTCTAAATGCATTAAGACTTTGCACTCAGACTCAGGGGGGGAGTATGTTTCCAAGGATTTTCAATCCTTTCTAAACAATAAAGGAATCCTTTCTCAACGTACCTGTCCGTATACTCCACAACAAAATGGAGTTGCGGAACGGAAAAACAGACATCTTCTTGATGTCACTAGAACTCTTCTGATTGAAGCATCCGTTCCCCCTCGTTTTTTGACTGAAGCTCTCACCACGGTTGTCTATCTTATAAACCGCCTTCCTTCACCTACCATTGCTCATTTAACGCCTCATTTTAAATTGTTTGGTCATCATCCTGTGTTTGATCACCTACATACCTTTGGTTGTGTTTGCTTCGTTCATCTACCTCCCATCGAAAGAACGAAACTAACAGCACAATCTCACAGGTGTGCTTTTTTTGGTTATGCCACTAATCAAAAAGGTTTTGTTTGTTATGATCCCATTGGTCGTCGTATCAGGGTTTCTCGAAATGTTATTTTCTTTGAAAATCAATATTTCTTCCAAAATCACATGGACTGTCCTCTTCCCTCTTCACCCGCTCTCTTACCAGGTTTTTTGGATCCAACCTCTTACTAGGTTTAATCCTGCTTTTGTCTACCACCGTCGGGAGAAACCTCCCACTGCAGATGGCCCTCCCCCTGATCCTCCACCGACAAATGGTTCCACATCTACTCCTACCTTACGTCGCTCCTCCAAACATTCTAGACCGCCTGATCGGTATGGATTTACCCATACTTCTTTGATGACCACTCTATCTTCTATCTCTATCCCAAGTTCTTATTTGCAGGCTGTCCAACAAGATTGTTGGAACCAGGCCATGAAGGAGGAATTGGATGCATTGGATCGGAATCACATCTGGGATATTGTGGAGTGTCCTTCAGCAGTTAAACCCATAGGTTGCAAATAGATCTACTTGATCAAGCTTAAATCTGATGGGTCATTGGATAGACACAAAACTCGACTTGTGGCACTCGAAAACCGACAGGAGTATGGCATTGACTATGAGGAAACGTTTGCACCTGTGGCAAAAATGACATCTGTTCGTTTACTTCTCGCCATTGCTGCCTCTAAATCCTGGCATTTATACCAAATGGATGTCAAAAATGCCTTTCTTCATGGGGATCTGCAAGAAGAAGTCTATATGCGGATACCACAAGGCGTCCCCTCTCCCTCAAAGAAGACTGTCTGTCGCCTGCGCAAATCGCTTTATGATCTAAAGCAAGCTCCTCGGGCATGGTTTGAAACCTTCAAGGGTCGATTGTGCGAGAGTGGCTTTACCCAGAGTCCTTATGATCCATCTCTCTTTCTATGCCACACATCTACTGGTGTTACTGTGCTTCTCGTCTATGTTGACGATATTATTATCACTGACACGGATGATGGTATGATCAAATCTCTCAAAGCTTCTCTCAGGGAATCATTCCATATGAAGGATTTGGGCCCTTTGCATTATTTATTGGGCTTAGAGGTCTCTTTGTTAATCAACACAAATACACATCAGACCTTATCGAGTTGGCTGCCCTCCATGATTCTTCGCCTGTTGATACACCTGTCGAGGTAAATCTCAAGCTGAGTAAAGATGACGGCGATCTTCTTCCTGATCCTCATACATATCGGCGCCTGGTAGGAAGTCTTGTTTATCTCACCATCACTCGACCTGACATATCCTATGCTATCAATCTTGTGAGTCAGTTCATGACTGCTCCTCGACACCTTCATTTGACAGCTGTCAAGCGCATTATCCGCTATCTGCTAAGAACTATCTCTCGTGGTTTATATTATCCTAAGGATAATCCACTGCATCTCACTGCGTATGCGAATGCTGACTGGGCTGGCTGTCAAGACACGCGTCGTTCTACCACTGGTTGGTGCATGTACCTTGGAAATTCGCTCATTTCTTGGAAATGCAAGAAACAAGAACGTGTGTCCAGATCTTCCACGGAAGCTGAATATCGGGCGATGTCTTCTGCTTGTTCTGAAATCTTATGGCTACGGGGCCTTCTTTCGGAACTTGGGTTCACTCAAACCTCTCCTACTCCATTACATGCTGACAATACTGGGGCTATCCGAATCACTGAAAATTCCGTCTTCCATGAACGTACAAAACATATCGAAGTTGACTGTCACTTTATTCGGGATGAATATAAGCGGGATGTCATTAGTCTACCTCATGTTTCTACAGAGTTTCAGTTGGCAGATATCTTCACTAAGGGACTTCCTCGGCCTCGACATTAATTTCTTGTTTCCAAATTGCTGCTTTATGACTCCTCAGCATCAATTTGAGGGGGGGTGTCAATCCAAGCCCAGGCCCATTTTGGGCCCAGTCTTCATATCTTATTGTAAACCATATTTTTAGGATCTAGATAAGGATACTAGCTTGTAATCAGGGCATTCAGCCCACTTAGATAAGAATAGTAGCATGTAATCAGGGATTCAGCCCCTTTATAATGAGAACAGTCGATCAAGACTAGGGACAGATTTTTACAAACAAACATCATCAGTGTTAAACATCTCTCCAAAATGACATCAGGTACTAATATAAGTGTTGTATTAGTCCGATACGGATACGTTAGGCTTGTACAAGTATCAATGTATCATATAGAAACCACACCCTATGTGGGAGAGTACAAGGCACAACAACCCTAAGGATTCGAGCTCTTGACCTCCTGCTCTAATACCATGTTAACAATCACTTTCTCTATCAGCTTAAGCTTTTAGAGAATGGTGTAGCAATGTATATCAAGGTTACAACACACATGACCCCATATCTCATTGCATGTGAACATAATCATATTCAAAACATTTATTTAAACAATAATAAAATAATTCTTTTTTTTTTTTTTTTATTCATGCACTTACAATCGCTTCACAAACAAGCATTTATAGTATTTTTCTTAAACTATCTGGGTACAGATTAATCGTATTCAATATTATTGTGTCCAGCATTAGTTGCAGCAGTGATATAAGGATAGAGGCAATGAAGGTGTTGTCTAGAAGTGTCAAAATTACTTTCAAATCCCGTTGCAAATTAGTTGCAGCAGTGTATAGAAAGCCTGTTGCAAATCACTGGAGCTAGGATCAAAATAGCAGTTGCAGTGATGGCCAAAACGCTACATAGCAGACGATACATAACAGTTGCGGCAATATGTAACAACGTAGTGGTGTGAATTTTTTAAGTGGTAGCAGCCACTCTTGTGTTTTTTTAGTGATTTGGAACCATATAAAGGTAGAGACAACTTTAGGAAAAGCGATTGAGGAGAAATAGGAAAAACAATGTTTTAAATTAAAATTGCTTGGCTCTACTAGGTTTTAGACAGTCACACCAATAATGCGGCCGCTACGTAGAGCCTGCTATTTTGAACCATGCACGGGAGAGTACTTTCCAGAAAAAAGTTTCCCATCCAATCATGAAACAGCTGATGAATGAACTGAATAAGGAAGGAATCAGGTCCCCTTAAGGGGGCAGCTTGGAATACGTGCGTGCACCACGCTGGCAAGTATGGCTCTGCTTGGATGGACTCAGATACATGCCTTGAGGGCCTTACAAACCTCCTCACAACTCAAATCTAAAAACTTAAAGAATCTATTTACACACTTTCTAAGTAATTGATAAGGTCTAAATGTAATCCTAGTTCATGAATTCAAGGCCAATCAAGAAACACCAATATGTCCAAGAATAATGGGATCATACTTACAGTTCTATCTAGTCCTTCCCAAAACACTGGGTCGCATTTGATGACACCATACCTTCTGCTTGTTTTCCTGCCAAAAGACAGATTATCCATATCAGCAAAAGGGATCAATAGCTAGGAGACTGTATAGACGGTACTCAAGATGAAAACCAAAAAAATATCTGAATGGGCAAATCATCATTTTGGGGAAGTATGGGCATCATTTCTATCCCAACCTGAGAAAGAGAGAGGGATGTGGTGGATGATCCTGTCTACAGAAAAGAGAGAGGAAGCCCCAGAATAAAATAAATTTTAATGAGGTACTACCGCTTTCATCTTGTCAATTGAATTCTCACTAACGGTGTTAGATGAAGTAGCTTGTAAACTCATAATTAAACAGAGAAATCAAGCCTTACCGTTGCTCTTTTGTAACAGTCTTGAGATAGTGTCTAAATGCAGGCCGGATATCAGGTGGACCATCTGCTAACTGATTAACGGGAGGTTGTATATAAGCAGTGTCTATCAACATTTCAATCAAACGGCTCCCAACCTGAAAAGCACATGGTTGGGACTTAGAATAAGTGTCACATGCTGCAATCACAAAATAAAATACAACTTGTCCTGAGAAAATGTGACCTTGGCTTGAGCCTCTTGGCCCCATGGCTTCGAATCATCCTGCCTCTTAACTATATCCCTAACTTGACGCACTTTTTGCTTTTTTAACAAATTTGTTACTCTTTTCCTCAGATGTTCTTGTTCTTTGCTTACAGAATCAGGTTTCACTCCTTCAAGTTTCTTCTTTTTATCATGTTTTTCCTCGTCTTCTCCAAGAACTTACGGATTCGAACCTGAAACATACCAAAGACATTATAAACTAATAACTACGATTTTATGAATTAAAAACACTTAATAGGAACTGGGAACAAAAGTTCAGTAAATTTTATATCAAGATTATTCAAACTTAGAAGAAATTACAGCCAACTCTATAAAAAATGATATGGGGTTATTTACAGCAAAATAATTGATATATATGGTAATGTTGACAACTATATGGATGCACCAGAAGTTGGATGCAGGAAAGGTTAAGCTCATATTATTGATTATATCAATTTAAATTAGCATCTTTATTGGGAAGAGAAAAAAAAAATAGGGACTGTTTGTTTGCATAGATTACATGGTATGAGAATACATAGGAATACATGGTAAAATGAGCTCCACCAAAGGATTATTAAAGAGGTGAGGGGTGAAGGATATAAGGTGGAGGTAGAGATGACACCTTGACCTTCCTAGGATTTGAATTACTAGGTAATGGCTGGGTATTCATTTTCCATCTTCCATTGATTCAGTTTCCATTAATGGGGAGGGTATTTGATGGTCATTTGTGGATATTCACCTTTGATTCTTTATTTTTAACCACTTACAGAAATACAAAGTCTTAGGATTTCTAGGAATTCAATCACATGAAACAAAATAGCCCATAGAATCTTTGATTTGGCTTTTACTTCTACCATGATAGTTCTTCCAATTAGAACATGTAAACCGTCAGCTGGAGGTGGAATTTTATATACAAAGTATAAACCACACTAAAAGTATATTTGAATTGTTTGTCATTCAAGCAGGAAAAGAATTGAAGCCAACCAATACAAAAGCAACACAACCCCACCCACCTCGCGTTCAATGGCTTCACCAACATTGTTCGCTGCCTGGACCACCCTTGCACTCCCATGTAGGCCGCCTGGCAGCTGATCAAAGTAAGGAGCATATGATGCCTTGCACTTCCCTTCCCTACACTGCTCCTGATCTTCAGCAATGGAATCCCACAGTGGCTCAAACCAACCCAAGAACAGAGACTTCATGTAAGGAAGAGTTGTGCTAGCTTCTGCTCACACATGTCTGCTAGAAGTTCCTGATACTCTTTTGCTGCCTGATCCCATGCTTCGGTCTCTACCTTCACCTGCGGCCGACTAAGGGCGAGATACTTCCCCCCAGTTGCCCTCTCCAATCTCTGGCCCCTCTGCTCACTGTTACTGATCTATTGCAATAGGCCCTGCATTTCTTCGACCACTGAAACTTCATCCTCAGCATCTGTTGACGAGACAGCCTCTGCAACGCTGGAAAAACCCATCACCCGATTGGGAAGCCCAGAAGAATCGAACAGGATCCTAGAGCATCCTCCAAACGATTATAATTCTCCATTCCGGCGAGAACCCATTGCAGAAAATCCGCACTTTACCCCATTTTTAAGCTCAGAATCACCCCTCCAATTGGAATACTGAGCAAAAACACCCGGATCTCTAGAACAACTTACTCTATCTTCCTCCGGAGATAATAATCCTCTGTTTCGACAAAAACCCATCTCTAAAACCCCTGGAATTAGTCGAGGTTTGTGATCAAAAGGCAGGATTTTGTCAGCAGAACCAATATTCTGGGAAGAACCCAGAAAAAAAGAATTGGGTTGGAGGGATGTGCGGGCAAGAGAAGCAATATTTCTCGACGACGCTTGTTTTGCGATGCTTCGCCACATCTTTTGGTGCGGCTCGTATGGATTCAAGTGGGAAACTTTGGGGGCTTGGATTGGGGGAAAAGGACGGTACTTGCTGCTTCGATTAGTTGGTAAGATGAGAGAGGAATTGCTGCTACTGTACATCAATATCTTCGGTTCCTGAATGGAAGAAGAGGCAATGGAGAGCTGGGAAGATGAAGAAGAGGGAGGGATTGGCGTATAGGAAGTGTAGCAGAAGGTATAATGAGAATCGAAGCCATGGAGAGACAGAGAGAGTGCGTGTGAGACTGAGAAAGGAAAACGAGGTAGCCGCCTAAACCCTCTCAAAACCCCTACTTTTGGGTACTCTGTATCGAGTTCTTTTGAGAGTTTCGGGTTTCAGGGGAAGAGAGAGTTTTTGGGGTGGGAGGGGAGAGGGCGCATTGCACCCCTCGGTGGAGTTTTGATATATGTAGTTATGAGCCAACATGAATTAGGGTTGGGCCAAGGAAGGTCAATGGACCTCAAACGAAGGAACCCAACCAAAAGAATTTAGGTTGTAGAATTTAGGTTGTAGCACTGACCAAAAAGTTTTCCTTGACATGTGTTTGGGTCCGGGTACTCTTGGATCCAAAGTAGTTCTTAAGTCTTTTAAGGGAAAATTTTTCCTTCATTATATTTTTTATGGCGTTTCTAACTTGCCTTTAAAACCCTCTCGCACGTATGTGTTCACAAAAGCTCTTACCAGAGGTTTCTGAATTCAAAAGGAGGGATGATGTTAATCAATATTCCTACTCTTATGTACCAGCTTAATGTGATTGTGAGAAATGTAATTTATAATATTAAAAGTCAAGATATTTTTTGTTTGAACTATATTGAGATGGTGAAAGTCGTAATCTAAATAATGTATGTCTTAGTTCAAACAAAAATCGAGTTACCATTCTCAATTGAATTTAAATTCTATTTTGTTGTAACTAGGTGCTACTAATTCATGTTAAGTGGGTTTCATTGAAGGAATATTAGAAAGTTATTTGACAAAAATATAAGGTGGAGATATAGATGGGACCTCGACTTTTAGGATTTGATAATTATGATGATGGCTGAGTATTCATTTTTTTCCTATACTTCATTTCTAACTAAAAGGAGAGATTATTTGATGGTCATTCGTGGATGATCTTTTTATCTTTGTTGTTTCAATTTTATCAACTTTGATAGAAATTTGCACCTTGGAATTCCTACAAGTTTGATTTCGTGGAAACAAATTGGCCCTAAAAGAAGAAATGACACTGATCTAAAAGAAAAAAGAAAAGAAACAAAATAAGTTGTCCCAAACTAAAGAGCCCTAGCCCTTTAGTTACATATACGGTTATCAATCGTATCGTGTTAACGAATTCGGGTTGTGTGTTAACAAATTCGTGTTAGGATCACCTTAGCGAACATGACCCATTAAATAAACGGGTCCAAAAATCAAACACAACCCGTTTATTTAACGGATTACAAGATACGACCCGTTAACTCGTTAAATAATTTTGTTCATTTTGTACCATGTCAATTAACACACACTCTTTTGCTAATGAAATGAGAGTGAAGGAGTTAGAAAATGATCTTTTATATTTGGGTTTTAGGATTTCACTTTAACATTTTCAAACTTACCAAAATACCTCTCATGCATTTTATAATTTATGTCATTTATCGTTTGGCGGGTTGTATCGGGTTGTTAATGGGTTACTGATTTTATTCGTTAACGACCCGCTAATTTAACGGGTTAACAGGTCCGACCCATTAACGACATGAACCCGTTAAGAGGCTACCCTACCCGTTAATATCGTGTGGGTTCGGGGCGTGTTAAAGGGTCGTATGGCATTTTGACAGCCCTAGTTATATAAAGGAGGTCAAGAAATACATTCTCTACACTCAACACTGAAAATGGTAAAAAAAATTGACAGGCATCAATCTTACAATCTAAGTATGTAATAATAATAATTATTATTATTATTATTATTTGAATAACAGTCATTTTTAATCTAACAGGATAAGGCCAAAAGATTAGATGACTACTGTTCAAAAGATATCTCACTAGAAAGGGATCAAATTAATTAAAACGAGTACTCTTAACATCCAAGCAAACCGAGACTAAAATCGAACTCTGGTACAACTGACATATTCTACCTGTAAGTGAGTAGCGGACCCACGTTACATGCATCTGGGGGCGCCCGCCCTAGGTCAAATTTCGAAGTCCCTTTAAAGTTTTATTGTTCACTTTCTTGTAGATGGTTTGTATTAGAAAATCCTACAGACCGCTTTCAACTCATATCAGCAAATTGTTAGGAAAATTTTGTGGCCTAACTGTCATTGGGCCCATGCCAGATCGAGCCCGACAGTGTGCCACGGATGAACTCCTAACAAGCCTTGATCTAGTTGAGTCAGATAAAAATCAAATTCCTTGTGATAGAGTTTGAAACAAGTTCAGATTCTGAGAGCATAAAAGGGAGATGAGAATCCTTAGTTGATAATTCAAAAAATTTGAGAAAATTCACAGCGAATTCGTAGGTATACTTTACATCGAAATGCATAAAATTTTTGATAAATTTGGTCCGGGGCAAACTCTCCACTAATTCAAGAGTGGATTCCGTACTGTGGTGGTCCGAACAGCAGGTGAAAAAAGTAAAAAAAGCCTCTTTGATGGATTGAGTCCGGTCAAAAACAAAACCAGGAGCCGTGTGCTGAAGTGGACAATTGGATGTACAACAAGCTTCACCATCGTATTGCTTGCTGTTGCTTTATTTTGCTGCCTCGGGACACGTGCCAGTTATGTTTTTTTTCCAAGCCAACACTTTAGAAAAGCTTTCAAGTGAATTCCAGAAAGTACAAGCACACATTGACGTGAGCGCCCGGTCACTTTCTTTTTTACGGGATTTCATTAGCATCAAAGCAGGCCTTTGATTCCCTTCCGCCTCGGGATTCGCGCCTATATGTTTGAGGCCATCGCCCCACGTCAAAAAGACAAAAA
The DNA here is from genome assembly GCA_003546025.1 of Camphora micrantha. Classification (NCBI taxonomy): domain Eukaryota; kingdom Viridiplantae; phylum Streptophyta; class Magnoliopsida; order Laurales; family Lauraceae; genus Camphora; species Camphora micrantha. The sequence continues at coordinate 56,653,348 of QPKB01000002.1, read as the reverse complement.
TGATGCATAAAGAAAAGAAGCAAACCCTACTTCGTTCTACTGTTATTCATACCTCTCAAAATCAAAAGCCAAACCTCAGCGAACCCCTTCTAGCTTTTTGGCTTTTTCCTTCAAGTGCATCCCTTCTCTTTGAATGTTTGTGAGGTTGTGACAATTATTCCTCATTCGGTTTCAGGTAAATCTATTTAATCACCTTCTCTTTCTTTCTCTATCTCTATGTGACTATGTCATTGTCGCCTCTCTCTCTTTCCCTCTCCCCCTTCTCTCCCTATCTTCTATGATTAATGATTCCATTCATTATTTTCTGCATTGCATAGAGAAGTTAGGGTTCTTTATTTATTTATTTATGTTTGATGGCTCTCTTTATTACATTACTTGATTTTGGGTTTTTTTTTTTTTTGATCTTGTGTTCTTGTTTAATCTATGAATGAGAGAGATTTGTGACAGAGGCACTTTGCTTTAGGGCTTTTTATTTATGATTCTCTTTATTAAATTAGTTGATTTTGGGGTTTTGTTTTTTTGGATCTTGTGTTCTTGTTTAATCGATGAATGAGTGAGATTTGTCAATCACAGATAAGGGTTGGGCAATTTTATTTGACTTCATTTATATTTCTTGTTTGATTGGAGTTGGTGTCTTCCCATAAATAGTTGATAGTAGTGTTGTGATTACCATTCAGGCTTCAGCAATTAGTATTTGTTCGTTTGAAATTGCATAGGCCTAAAGTTGAACCCTGTTGTGATCATCATCATTATTTTGTGTTTTGATTGATTACATGACTTGCTCGCAACCTCGTGGTTGAGGACACTAGCATCTTCCAAGGGAAGATAGTCGTTACTATCATTTCAGAATTTTATTATTCTCATGACTATCATTGATAGACTATTTATGCTTTGCTTTTGTGTGGATGAACATATGAGAGAGAGAGAGAGAGGGAGAGAGATTTTCAAACTGCAACCTGTGTGGGTGCCAATAATGGTCTTCTTGGTATGGAGCAGAGGTGTGCCAATAATGGTCCTTATTATTAGATCATCCTAATCCTTAATTATGGGCTTCAAAAGTTCAATAATTTTCAACCCTTGTGTGGGTCTTTTTTAGATGTGGAGAAAAATAAAGTTTAGCCTCACCTAAATGAAAATTCTGGGTCTGCCAGGCTAAGTTCTTAACCATTAGTACATGGGATTGAGAGTTGCCTTCCTATTGAGCTGCCAATGAATTGGCATATGCCCAGGTTTTTTTTTTTGGGTAGAAATATGCCCAGCAATGCATGTTGAAACTACATTCTCTTGGTAAAACTTTAGTACTAGTACATATAATTCCTCCTTTTAAAAAAATTTTTACTCCAACTCTTGGGTCTTTTGAAAATCCACTTCAATGTAGAGTTGACTTGAACAAAAAAAAAAAAAAAAAAAAAAAAAAAAAAAAAAAAAAAAAAAAAAAAACAAGGTTCACTAAACACATTTATACTAAAATTATTTGCAGATTTAAATCTAGTAGGCAGTTGTTGGTTTAGGATTGAAAGTTTTGTTAATGTTTCAGAGGTACATGTGGGGTGAAGTTGTTTCAAGCGGCTTCCTTCTCCTTACTTTCCACATATACATAGGGATGTAAATGAGCCGAGCTGTGATAAGCTTCGTTTTGCTGAAACTCTGCTCTGACTAAAATTTTCAAGCTCCAGCTCCAGCTTTGTTAGGAGCTTTACAACTAGAACTCAAGCTTGGCCCAAAAGCATTTGGTTGATATCGATCATGCCCAGCACAAACTGCGAACCAAGTTTAGATTAACTCAAGCTCATCTTATTTGAAAAATGAAATACCTTACTTAGAGCATAGATCAAGATTAAACTAAAACTTGAATTCAATTTCTACTCATTTTCTCTCTTATTATCTCATATGAAGGAGCAAAATGCTCATGTTCTTATAAATAACGGCCAACAACAAGCTCTGACAATATCATCTCACAAAAAATAGCCAGAACAAAAAGGAATAGAAAAAAACCAACCCCCTCCAATAACAATTAGATCTATTGAACTATAAAACTCAAGTTACTAAAATAAGGCTTCATGGAAAAAATATATAAAAAGAATACATTATTGTTATATATTTCTCATGCTGGATCTGAGTTGGGCCACTTCATTAGCTGATCTCAAGCCTTCTCCTGCCTAGAATTGAATTCTAGTCCGCCCAATGATAGAATATGTGCTGTGCCATTGATCCAATAGTGAACTAGCTCTTTCTATGTGACATTTATTTAGGTAGACACTCGTTTCGGATATTCTTCTCTCTCTCTATCTCCCTCCACACACAAACCCTGTCCTGACTAGGTCTCACAATTCCACATTTCTGACTGCCCAGCTCTGCTTGGTCTATTGAGACAGAAGTTTAACACAAATTCAATGACAAGACTGGGCCAAGTTGAGGCTTTGGTCCACAGCTAATTGGATTGGGTCGGCCTGGCCAGTTTCACCAATGTAGTCTAATATTGAATGACTCTCTAAAACCCAATCACTGGATCACAGTTATACTAAACCTTATTGTTATATAATAAGCTCTCTTTTAGTAAATTAAAAAAATTTATATATATATTTATTTTTTAACATTCATTGCTATGACCCAAAAGAATGATATCTCTGAAAAACTGGTTAATTTTCTAGTGGATGGGATTCACATGTGTAAGAAATTGCTTGCTTCCAACCCAAAAGCTTAAGCTATAGGTATGTGGAAGGCCCCAAACAAGTTTAAAAAATAGGTATATAAAGCCATGTCCAAATCAGGATTCAGGCGATGTAGGACTTCCCAACACTCCCCCTCACGTGCAAGCCCAACAGATTTCATAACGGACCTGCCACATGGGCTACACAAGAATAACGGAACCAAAACCGGCTCTAATACATGTGGTACTCAATGTTTCTCAAACCCTTATTATGTTTTCAAAAAATATAAAAGAAAACATTAAAAAAGTGAAAATAACATATAAGCTACATATATCTAATTCATTCAACTAAATAAAAAGTATAACAAGTCATTTCTACATCTCAAATGAAGAATTTATCACCAATGTGTATGAACTAAAATATAGATTATGAGTACCGCCCTAAAATTAAAAATCCAAATTGTTTGGGGATCCAGAGTGGATCAAATGCATGTGGCTTAATAAATGTGTCCAACTGATTGATTTAGAAAAATGTCAAATCAAATTGAGTGCCACCCTAAAAATGGCCTGATTCTTAATACAGTCTACTTAAAATATCCGACTACTTTACAACACATAATTTCTAGACACATACACAATATATTAGTAATACTCCTATACAAGCTTTCCTTACTATCTTATGGTACAAGTCACTTTGTGGGGCCACCTACTGGTCCATCCGAGCAGGCCATCCAAACCCACACCTCCTATTTACAAGGGTCCCACAAGATTTTGACATAACCGAATGGAGTGAACCGTTGGATCGTGGGTCAATGTTATTGTTTTATATAAAGTCGTTAAACTTGTGGACCACAAATGAATGTGTTAAAGGTATTAGCTTGACTTGAGATTTGATATCTAGGTTGGCCCCACTTGGATCTTTTGAACCCCTCTTGTTTCATGATTTGTAGGGTCCCCAAGGGCCCACTAGGTGGCTTGTACCGTAGGATGGCAAAGAAAGCTATATATATATATATGCGTGTGTGTACCATAGGACAAACTATCTTTTTTATTTGGTAAACTGTAATTAGGAAATTTGATTGACTGTAACTAATGAGACAGTCAAAGAAAGCCAAATCTAATCACTCATGAACCCAAAAGTCCTTGATCAACAAAAAACTACTAAGTAATCTCAAGAAGAACCAATACCTTTTTTTTTTTGCTAGGCTGGCTTATTGGCCAGGAGTGAGAGTATCAACTAGACGGCCCACGCCAACACCACTCAACCAAAATGATGATCATTCTGCTGAGCAGAAACCTTAAGTTGTTAGGTAAAAGGCCCCAAACAGGTTTAAAAAATAGGTATATAAAGCCATGTCCAATTGAGGATTCATGCGATGTGGGACTTTCCAACACTCCCCCTCACGTGCAAGCCCAACAAATTTCATTGATGAGTCTGTCAGGTGGGGTACACAACAATAACGGAATTAAAACCCGTATATGTTTGAAATTACGTGTCTAACACAAAAGGCAAAGCTAATAGGCGGAAGGTATAAATAGATATATGAATCCATGTCCAAATCATGATTTATGAAGTGGGTTGTTGGACTTCCATTAATGCGTGCCAAAGGTTTTCCTCTTCCATTTCACCCTGTCAGTGGACAAAGCATAAAAGGTACAAGGAATCCCAATAACCACCTGGGTTTGGCCTATTCATAGGCCTCGCAAATCAGGGCCATGCATTAATTATAATTATGTTAATACCCACGGCAGACAGGTTGTTCAAAACCCGAGTCTAACCCTCAGTCAGACTCACTTTGACTCAGACAAGTCAACTCACTTCAGTAGGTCACCAAGTCATGCGAGTCAGATGAGTGAGTACTCGGTTAGATGGCCGTCAGAGCCTTGTAACATGTTCGAGTTTTAAAACTATACTGTAACCTAGTGATGTCCTGGTCCATATCTCATTGGCCTGGCCTGGTCTGATCCGGCTTATTTGCACCACCACCACCACTACCAGCACCCTGTCCTCATCGAAGTTTGCATGAAATCTTTAAAGGGATGTGATCCAGTGAGAACTGTTCTCACGGGGTCACCATGAGAACTTTTTTGTGGAGCCCATTGGGGGCCCCATTTTGGAACGGGATAGGTGGGGATTAAAAGATCTATATAGGACCACCTTGAATATCAAGTTTGGCCCCAATCTCATGCTTCAAACCCCTTCATCCATAGCAGATAAGCTCAATCCATTCATATGGGTATATAGTCGATCCAATGGTCCAATTCTTTCGCATTGGCGCCAAACCCTGGGGCATGTGATTATAAGGGGATCCTTGTCCATTGCAAAATTTGGATTGAGTGATAGGTGGGCCCCACCCATAGTTCTCATGGTTTGAACGGTGAGAACAGTTCTTACATGATTATTTCCCATCTTTAAAACCGACTATAACTTTGAAACAAGTTGTCCCTGTTGACCCTTACCCACGTCGTGATTACGTACACATAGGTAAGCCTCTCTAAAAAAGACACCCAGATGCAACCTCTAGGTATTAATAATAAATAATTTCCCAACTAAACCCTCTTCTCTAAATTAGTTCAAACCATTCTAGTAAATTTTACAAATTATTGGTCAGTATGTAGATCGGAAAATTAGTTCAAACCATTCTAGTAAATTTTACAAATAGCGAATTTCCCAACTAAACCCTCTCTAAACCATCCGTTACTACACATCCCACCCTTTCCCTCCTCCTGTGGGGCTCATGAGGATGCCTGCATGATAGAAGCAAAATAGTGGGTCCCACCCTAGAGATGAGTAGATTGAAGTCTGTGGTACCAAATAATAATAATAATAATAATAAAAATAACCATTGCAATAATCTTCTCTCTTTCAATTTCCCAGACGTAGCCATGCACCTTCCCTTGAGCTTTCTTGTAGACTTTGAAGTTTGAATAGATTCATGAGCACACAACACGCTGTAGCCATGCACCTTCGCTTGAGCTTCCTTGTAGACTTTGAAGTTAGTATAGATTCATGCTTCCTATGCACCTTCGCTTGAGCTTCCCATGCACCTTCGCTTGAGCTTCCTTGTAGACTTTGAAGTGTTTGAATAGATGCTTCCTATGCACCTTCGCTTGAGCTTCCTATATAAGATCAGCCCTCTTGTCCGGGCAGAAGCAAAAACTCAAGTTTCCAAACTCTCTAGTTTTCGCCCAATCAAGTAGGTTAGCTAGTAGATCTGTTTTAGTGTGTCTGAGTAGCGTCCCCTGGGTGTAACTTGGTATCAGAGTCATCCGCTTGGCCATACTGCTCTCAAGTACATACTCCCTCTGTAAGTCTTGTTTTGTTTTCCTCTGTGTTTTTGTAATCACTATTGATTTTTCAGTACTGTAATCTGTCTTTTAATTTTGTTTTTAATCTATATATGTTTATGTTTTATCAAACGCATGCATCATCTATTATGTTGCTCATCTTCTTTTTGAGCATTTAAATTCTTAGTAATGCTTTCAATAGTAGTTGTGTATTAAGAACGAAGAAGCTAGGTTCATGGCCTTTTGTCGCACCAGGTTTGATTGTCCGTTGAGCTACAATGAGCGTTAGGACTTTATCCCTTATCTATGGTTGACATGCCACTTGTACCTTCCAGCTCTACCATCTCAATGGAGAACTCCAAACTGTCAAAAGGGAACAATTTGGAGTTCTTCATTTAGATGATAGTGGGAGGAGTCTTTATTGGCGGGTCTTTGCAAAGGGGAGAATTTATTGGAGACGCTGATTTTGCTCATTGTATATAGCTGTTTGGCTTTATTTTTGGAGTTTTTGGACTTTTTTGTTGGAACTTTTTTTGACCCTGTAGAAATTCGTGAGAGAGAAAATCAGGTAAAAAATTAGATGATCCTTTTATAAATTTGATTTGGAAATCAAATATTGAAAGCAAAGCTTGCCACATCGAGCAAAAATTTATTTTGAGGCAAGGTTTTTAACATCCTTTTTTCTAAAACTTCTTTTGCTGGTTTGCAATCGATGCGTCGAAGAAATGGTTTATTCAAAAATCACTTTGAAATTTGAGAATGGATGAGACTATTGCAAGAATTTTTTATTTTTTTTTATTGTAGAATGATTTTGTTGAGTTGGATTCAACTTGAATTCAATTTCTACTCATTTTCTCTCAAATATCTCAAACGAAGGAGCAAAATGCTCGTACTCTTATTAATAACCTCCAACAAAAAGCTCTGACAATGTCATCTCTCATAAAAAATAACCAGAGAAAAAAAAAGAAAGAAAAAAACCAACCTCCTCCAAACGACCAATTAGATCTATTGAACTATAAAACTCAAGTTATTAAAATAAGGCTTCGTGGAAGAAATACATAAAAATAATACATTATTGTTTTTGGTAAAAGAATACATTATTGTTATAGACTTCTCATGCTCAATCTGAGTTGAGCCACTTCATTCGCTGATCTCAAGCCTTCTCCTGTCTGGACTCTGCCCAATGATAGGATAAGTGTGTTGCCATTAATCCAATAGTGAGTTAGCTCCTTCTATATGACATTTATTTAGGTAGACACTCGTTTCTCAGACATTATTCAATTATCCATTTTTACTGCAGTTCTATGAATTTCTGATATTTTTTTTTCCAACCACACCAACGCACGCACCCGGAGATCTCACCCCTTTAATAATGACTCCATCTGGAAGGTTGAATTATGGACGACCCACCTATATAAATAGGATCCGGATCCGGATCCTATTTATAAATAAGGTATCAGCACCTGCACATGACCGACACCTGATTCGTCCTAGCAGGGCTCCCCTGTTTGGAGGAAACATGGATCCGTTTCCATATAAATAAGGTATCCCACTTCAATGCAACCCGTCAACTTATCTCTTGGGACCCACATGAAAATTGTTTAGGCCCTTTGCAAACAGTTTTGTCCTGTCTGGGTTTCACAATTCCGCATTCCCGGCTGCCCAGCTCTGCTTGGTCTAATATTGAGATAGAATTTAACACAAATTCAATGGCAAGACTGCAGGGCCAAGTTGAGGCTAAGGTCCTCAGCTACTTGGATTGGGTCTGCCTAGCCAGTTTCACCAATATAGTCTAATGTTGAATGAACTCTCTAAAACCCAATCACTCAGATCGCAGTTCTACTAAACCTAATTGTTATATAATAAGCTCTCTTTTAGTAAATTAAGAAAACTTATATATATATATATATATATATTATATTCATTATTGCTATGACCCAAGAATGATATTATCCTCTGAAAAACTGGTTAATTTTCTAGTGGATAGGATCCTCATTCACATGTGCCAAAGGTTTTCCTCTTCCATTTGACCCTTCCAGTGGACAAAGCATGAAAGGGGCAATGAATCCCAATAACCACCTGGGTTTGGCCTATTCACAGGCCGAAATGCTCAATAGACCAAATCCTGCAAGGTTTGGTTGACAGAAGTGCATTGTTAATATTGCACATAAGTAAGGAATGCACTATAAATTAAGAAACACTAGATGCAGCCTCTACCATGAACCAGAAACCTATTGCCTTCCTCATCATCTTCATTGTTTCTCCTTCTCTGGCTAGCTAACAAAAATACAGAAATGGACGTTCTTCTGCAACAAGTTGAAGTCGACGACGTGAACCATTTGGAACGATGGGACCCAATTCCGAGAGAACACCGCCGTTTGCTGGACGAGTTAGGCGGCCGAGTAGCATTACATTGCATTGCATTTAATTGATGGAATGGTTGGAGAAATCTGCTAATGGAAATGCTTGACGCTATATGTTTAAATCGAATTGTGTGGCTTGAAACAACTTTTCTCATGTACTATTTTGTGATCCTGCTCTGTTTCTGTTCGTCTTGAAACAAATTAAGTCTGTTTCTGCTCTGTTTATGTTCGTTTTTTATTATTATTCCAATTTGAAAGACAAAAATCATGTGAGTCTAAAATATTTTATCATTGTTTTATTCTTTTGCGGTGCTACGTTTTGAAAGGAAGATTTGTGAAAAAAAATTCAGCAAAAGTTTAGCCCCACCAAACCGAAAATCCTGGGTTTGCCACACTAACCTTAAAACAAGTTCTCCCACATTGTGATTACACATAGGTAAGCCTCTATAAAAAAAAGACACCCAGATGCAACCTCTAGATAACATGAACAGCTGAAACATACAACCTTCCTCATTTGCATTGTTTTTCCTCCTCTACCTATGGCTAACAGAAATAGAAGAATGAATATTCTTGCCAATCAAGCACGGATACAAGCTGGGGGAGACTTAAACATGGCTCTATCATGGGCCCCAAATCAGACAGGACACCACCATTTGTGGCACCAGTTAGGCGGCCGAGTCACCCAGAATGCTCCTCTCTATCCCCTTTGGGAGAAGGAACTAACATCAAGTGACGTGAGCGGTCAACAAGCTCGTTTTGTGTTTACCAGGGAAATTGTGGAGAACAGTATCGTTCGTTGTCTCACGAGCCAACAGAGAGATGACCTTCTTAACAATGGAGAAGCGATCCAAGTTGCAGGTTTTGATGAAGGAGGACGGCGATGGGAGCTAACGTTGTTAAAGAGGACGCAGAGAAGTAATCCTAATGGGACATACATACTTACAGGGGCCTGGGTGGGGATGGTCAACGCAAATGGATGGAGAACAGGTAATGTGATTAAAATCTGGGGGCTTCCTTATGCGGGGATGGAAGATCAATGGCGCTTTGAGCCAGATAATGATTTTGGTGATATCACCTTGGTCTTCTCTACTACAGTTTAATTTGTATAACTTAAATTCAGAGTTGTCAGTTATGGACCTTTGTTATTACTAGTCAATTTAGTCATGCATGGATATAGTTTAGTTATAAGAGATTTGAAGTAGTGTGTTGCATTTAGGGTTTTAGTGCAAATGAGTGTCTCCAGTGTATTGCATTTAGGGTTTTAGTGCAAATGAGTGTCTCCAGTTGTATTAATTATACTTAGTGAAGTATAGGCAAATTTTCAGTTAAGATATGCTGATCTTGTTTGAGAACTTTTTGGAAATCCTCTGGGGGTACTGGGGCACCTAATTATCAGTCCAAATCCCAGCCCCATTCAAATGGTATAATCATAATATGATCCCTGTCAAAATGATATATATATTAGCCATTGTATTTATATGAGAAGATTTTTATATTTGCAAGTAACAGCATCTAATTAACTACTCTGATGAGATTAATTAACTAGTAGGAGTGAATTTTCGCCACCCCTAAATTTCAGATCAAGTCCTTCCCATCCTATTCTCCCATGATCACCATGCATCCATATGCGTTTACGTAAAGAAATCCTCAAATTTGCATTTACAGTAATCGGTTATCACTTGAAAATCAATCAAATGATAGTACTTATCTTTTTAATGATTCATAGCCGTCATTGGGCTAGCCCACCTCAGCCCTATTACGGACCAGTGAATCCCCTTAGTCGTCACTGTAAATGCATTGTGGTTTTTATAGTCGTCAATTCCACTTTTCCAAAAAAAAAAATAAAAAAAATGAGGAAGTTTTGAATTTATGTACTTTTAATATTACTCTTAGTCTTTTTTTATTTAGATAATGGAGGCTTCACCTCATCTGATCAATTTAATTCAGCATCCATCCAAATACGCGAAGAGTGAAAAGAAGATGTGAAATGAATCACCCTAGTAATATAACTTAAAGTAAAGGTCCTAACGAGAGAATTAAAGACCTTCTATGGTTTGAATTGATTTTCTTGGTTGTAGAGGGTTTATAGGAGTAGGAAATTGGGCGACAAATGGGTCAGGTCAAATTGGCAAAGGATGTCTACAAGTTGAAGACTAACTGGTTTTTTTAAAAGGGGTCAAATAATCTCAACCCATACTTGCTGCAGTCAACCCGACTCAACCTGCATCACCCACATTGAATGGGGATCAACATATTTCACTCAAGTACCCAACCTATAAAATATTATTCCAAACCCAATCCATTTCATGTCTTAAGGCTATATCTGATTTAACTGGCAGGCCAAAACAAGCCCAACTATTTATATGGATTTAAATATATAAGTCAACCCGAATCCAACCGATAAAATATGGATCAAGTCTCCCTAACGTCTAATCGATATATATATATATATATATATATATTGGGGGCAGATTATGCGGGTTGGGCTGGATATTGCCATCCCCTAATAGGAATGCAGGATTCCTCTTCCCCGTGGAAACAGAAATCCATGTAGACCTTTGCACAAACGAGTTCCAAGACACAGGGAGAAAGCACATAAGACGATGTAAAGCTCGATGAAATCGAACAATAAGCCCAAATTCCGCTCCTGTCTGGATTATCCTCTCCCGAGTTTTGCTTATCCAGAGAGAACCATGGACCAGAGCCATGCCCAAATTGTTTGGTCCCTTGGCAGAAAGATTGGTCCTGCCTGCGTCTCACAGCTTGAGATTCCAGATGTCCAAGCTCTGCTTGCTCTATTGAGAAAGAACTCAGCACAAATTCAATTACAAGACTGTGCCAATTTGAGGCTCAGGTCCATAGCTAATTGGATTAGGCCAGCCTGGCCCAATCGCTTAATTTGAAAACAGTTCTACTAAACATATATAGCTAATTGTTATATGAAAAGTTCTCTTAATGGAAATCAAGGAAAAGACAATCGTTTTAATTTTTCGAAATTAATTGCTAATTCCATTGATAGAATTCTTATACACATGTGATGTGCCACAGGAATAACAAATGTGTAAGAAGCTAAACTAACCAAGGCTTTCCTCTTCCATTTGACCCTATTTCAGTGGTACCTAGAAACATATTAAGGGACAAGGAAACCTTTCTGAAGTTGGACAACATATAGAAAAGAAGGTACTCATGCCCAATAACCACATTAGTTTGGTCTATCCATAGGCCCCGAACATGAGGCCCACGCATTAATTATTTTTAAGCCCTAAGATAAACAGGCTGTCGATCACAAGTCAGAACCCGACTCTAATCCATGTTTTAAAAACTCTGCCCAACTCACTTTGATCACTCAGCCAAGTCCTGCGAGTCAGATGAGTGAGTAGTCGGTTCGACTCACCTAATTTACTCGGTTCGGTCACCTTTGGATTGAGTTTTAAAACTGCACTGGTGTAACCTTCTAATGTTCCTGAAGGTTCAGCTCACTTGATTTATTCTGCACATGTTGGGAGATGATTAGGGCAAAAAATCTCTTAAGGCCCAGGTCCAGGTCCATATATCATGAGCCTGGCCTGGTCTGATCTGCCCTCTAATTTGCACCACCACTATGTCCACACTAAAGTTTACATGAAATCTCTAAAACCCACTCACCTTATAACAAGTACTTCCAGTAGACCTTGACCCATATCATTAGCTCCTTCTAACAAATTACTTTTTTCCCTTTTTTTTTTTTTTTCTTTTATAAACCTTCTACCTAATTACTTAGAAAGATAATAGAAATAAGATTCCCACATTCCATCTGAAAAAAGAAAAAAAAAAAAAAAAGGCACTACATTTTTATGAAAAAAGGTGAATAGTAACTTTTTAAAATCTATGAAATAAATGATAAACTGAAAAGAATCTTTTTGGTCTTCCAAACACAGTGGGTTAGTGTTAGACTGCTTCCTTTCAAAATGGAAAAAGTTCTGAAATGCTCAATAGACCAAAGCCTACAACTACAAGGTTTAGTTTACACAAGTGCATTGTTATTGCACATAGGTAAGGAAGACTTGACAAATAAGAAAACACTAGATGCAGCCAGCCTCTACCATGAACCAGCTGAAACATATTGCCTTCCTCAATATCTGCATTGTTTCTCCTCCTCTATGGATAACACAGATAGAGAAAAGAATCATCTTCTCAAACAAGTTGGCATCGAGGTTGGAGGCGACGATGTTGTCACGATCTGGGCTCGAGATCCGGTAATCTCGAGCCGTGAGTCCATACTTACTCTCGTAAACTTCAAATTAACCGAAGTTAAAATGGAATCCACAAGGGATAACATTCTGAATATACCTGTCAAATACAAAATCTTTGCAGAAACATTTATATTTGACAATATCAATTTACAATTTACATGTATACAAAATAAAGTCCTTACACATGTATCATTTCCAATATTTGTTCGCCAAACTCTGCATATTCAAAACACTATGCAGATGACAATTAATTATATTTCAAATTGAATTTATAAATAGTTCCTCAAAACATTTCTCAAAATGTTCCAATTCCATTTCGCACTTGGATACCCATTTCAGATGGTATCCCGTCTATTCCATTCGATCAATCCACCTGGAGGAACCGGAGCGGTCTCATCCGCTGCCGCCGGGGGCACTGCTGGACCGGCAGGGGCAATCGGGCCTGTAATGCCATCAATAACACTAATGAACACGACGGTTCAACAATATATAAACAATTCTCGCAATAGCGTGTTAATATGTTCATATTGAGTTCATTCAATCTGTTCAATAATAATTCCAATTCTAGAGAAATCTAGACAGTTTCTACAATAACAATAGGTAGACATAAAGTCATTTAATAAACATGTACAAGATGGCTACTACTATAGCATTCATTGAATTTCATTTACCATCTTCCCTCAAAGGAAGGATTCACTTTATTTACCATCTCTCCTCAAAGGGAGGATTCATCTTCCAAGGGAATGCATCAATCAATACCCAAAGATACGATCGGAATTCGTGGGACTTACTAGTGTCCGGGCCAGAGACAACTACTATCACCACGGAACTCCGGAACGCCCCAAAATCCATCTACTGCAGCAGGATTAGTCATTCATTAATTCATTGAACTCATTTAGAGCTCTAATACAATAGTTAGGTTGTGTCAGACTCAATGGTCAATAGTAAGCAATCATGTTATGGATTCAATTCAATTCAATAATTTTTTTCATGACAAAGGAAGGGGATAACAATAATACCAATCTCATTAGATTGGATCACAATGATACAATGAGAGGATTATTAACCACCTATGGTTCTACTCAATCTTATCTCAATTCTAAACAACTATTTGGGCGTAACCATTGGTTTCCAAATGCACGTGTTATTTTCAATGGACATCACATTTTTATATTTAGTTTGTGCATTATTATAGTCCCCGTAATTATCACCCATGGATGCTTAATCTTAATACCAATTAAAAAGCACTTGCACTAACAAGTGGTACTCCAAATCCACATAAAAATCCAAAAACCCAAAATCCATTGTCCGATCGATTGGCCCAAATTTCGCTCACAGTTAATGCCCTAACAATATCAGGTTCACTTGCGTTAACAGTTACTTGGCGGTTAGCCGAAAGTTGGCTGGCGGCTAACCGAAAACTGGTTGGTGGCTAGCCGAAATTTCGTTGGCGGCTAACCGAACCGAGTTCGGTCAGCTTTCTAGAAGCTATGCAAATTCTGACCTAACTTCGGTCAGCGTTGCGGTTACCCGGCGGCTAGCATAAAATTTCAGCTCACGGTCAGCTTTCCAGCGACTGACCATTTTGCGGATTTCTGGTGCTTAGCCCTGCGGCTAGCCGCCTGCACCCAGAAACTCAATTTTTTTGAGCTTCAGAACTTCTGATCTTTCTTCCTTCTTCTACTCTCATTTTTCCAATCCATTTCCACAACCTGAAATGAACATTGGAACCTCCTGTTCCCTCCTCATACAACATTCATTCACAAAATAAATACTCTTAATCATTCATTAGTCATATCATTAAATCCATAATAAATCCCAAAACTCAATGTAAAATGCACAAAATGCATGAAAACTCTATGAGCTCCTACAATGATTAACATTAATCATAAATAATGTTTATACTTGCCTCTCTTTAAGTTTAGTGGCAAAAACCCCTCTTGTTTAGCTTGTCTTGACACAATCTCTTACAAAACTCAAATCCTAATCCATGAGAACTGCAAATGAACTTCCTATGAGTCATTCATGCTAAAAATCATTATAAAACAACTAATAACACTTAAAAATCACAAGAGAAGACCATTACTTACTTGTGGTTCCAAGCAAAGAGATCTAGAGTTTTCTTTCAAGCTCTATCACTTCAAAAAAGGAGAATTGACTTTGAGGAAGACGACGAAGATGAATACACTCTCCTCAAAGGTCACTTGAATCTCTCATAATCTCACTCTTGATGAAGAAAATGGTAAAGAAAGGGAGAAGACGAAGAAGATGCCTAGGGTTTGGGTGAAATGAGCTCATCCCTCATCTCATTCTAATATAAGAACTTCTTACACTAAAACCTCCTCTTACTAAGCCTATTTACATTTTAAGTCAAATGAAACTTCACTTGGTCCATTTGAGGTTAAATGAAATTGCGTCTATTATTAAAGTTAACATACTATTCGAGATACACACGTTGGTATCAAGAATGTTCGTATTCGATGAAACACGTGAAAACCAGTATTCACGAATATATGACTGTAGTTTAGGTATATAAAATGGATTTCTAGTGTAATCGTGTCCAAGTTTATGTTATAAAATGGATTTCTAGTGTAATCGTGTCCAAGTTTATGTCCATATAAAATGGATTTCTAGTGTAACCGTGTCCAAGTTTATGTCCTTGGTTGTTATAATAAGTTACTTCTGCAAAGTTGATTAAGTTGAAATGAATAGCTATCCATTTGAGTGTATTGAGCTATGCATGCAGCTGAAAGTTGAAACTAACAAGTGCTACTTCCATTATCTTTGGGTCATACCTACATATAATCATCCGTGGGCTGACCCTAACCCACTGTCTCCTTTTATATTTGGCCCACTGGATTTATGACATGATTAGAGGCCCGTGGAATTGGGTTGGCTCTTTGAGTTCTCTGGTTGCAAACTAATCAGGCCAGCTAGAAGCTGAGTCTCTCCGAAGTCCAGATTTAGAAATGATTAGTTATAAACTACCTTCATCTTATGATAAGTTGGGGTCAAATCCATGCATATGGGCCCTGACCCTCAACCCCACCAAGAAGGCTTGTTAATTTATGCCACCATACAGGTAAAACCAAAAGGTAAACAGGCTGTCGATCACAAATCAGAACCCGACGCTAATCCATGTTTTAAAAACTCTGTCCGACTCCCTTTGACTCAGCCAAGTACTGCGAGTCAGATGAGTGAGTAGTTGGTTCGACTCGCCTAATTTTCTCGGTTCGGTCACCTTTGGATTGAGTTTTTAAACTGTGGTGTAACCTTCTAATGTTCATAGTTCAGCTCACTTGGGTTTTCTACACATGTTGGGATCGAGATGACTGGGGCAAAAAATTTCTTCAGGTCCAGGTCCAGGTCCATATATCATGAGCCTGGCCTGCTCTGATCTGCCCTCTAATCTGCACCACCACTATGTCCACACTGAAGTTTGCATGAAATCTCTAAAACCCACTCACCTTAAAACAAGTACTTCCAGTAGACCTTGACTTCTAACAACTTAATATATATTTTTTTTATAAACCTTCTAACTAATTACTTCGAAAGATGATAGAAATAAGATTCCCACATTGCATGTGAAAAATGGAAAAAAAAAAAAAAAAAAGCACTACATTTTTATGGAAAAAAGTGAAAGTAATTTTTTAAAATATATGAAATAAATGATGAACTGGAAAGAATCTTTTTGGTCTTCCAAACACAGTGGGTTAGTGTTAGACTGCTTCCTTTCAAAATGGAAAAAGTTCTGAAATGCTCAATAGACCAAAGCCTACAACTAACAAGGTTTGGTTTACACAAGTGCATTGTTATTGCACATAGGCATTCATGCATATATGATTGTAATTTAGGTATGCTCAATAGCTGGACTTGCCTTGGCTCTGTCCGCCACCAACATCAAGAAGCTCGGTTCTAATTTCAAGGATACAATATTTTTTTTTTCCAATTTTAAGGTTTTTTTTTTAGTTTTTAGTGAACTGGGCCCCATCAAACTAATGGTCTGGACCACAGATCATCTAAAATGGGAGCCACACATACAGTTTACATGCACCAGCACACTATGTTAGTCTATTAGACCTTCAAAGAGCATCACAAGATCATTTGCTCCTGGAAATGACAGTGTATATATGCAAGAACAAGATCAATAGTTTAAAACATTTTGTATCAGAATTTCATCGTTCACATCCCATGATAATAAGCCATTCCATTTGTTAGGTTCTTCTGTACATGCTGAGCAAAATGACCAGGCAGCATGAATAACATTTTCAGCTTATATCAACATGACATTCATTCTAAATTTCTAGTATTGTTTAATATAAATTTATAGGAGCAACTTTGTTTATACAGCTATTCAAAACCCTGAGGAAGGGAGAGAGATTGTGACGGGATATCAATTTATGTTTCTATCAGCACAATCCTCAACACTTGTTAAATGAAAATTTACATGAGGAACTTTGATATGGAGCAACGCGATTAGACGAAAGATGATCTTGTAGTAGGCCATGTCTTGCAATCTTTGGAAGCCTATGATAACGAGAGTAGGACCTAGATGCATGTCTCGTGGTCTTGGATCCAATTAAACCCCAAAACTATCCTAAATACACTGTTATGGGCTGATTCAGAGAACAGCCCCTTATTGGGACTGCAACTCAAGTTTTAGTGGACTTAGTGACTAAATTTGGACCACATCTAATCCCAGATCCAACTGGAACATGTGTCAGGGCCTGTGGGCCCTTGCTGCAGTCCAGACATTTGAAATTCAGGGAACACATGTTGAAAAGAATTCTATGATGTACTTTATTGAGAAAAGCCGGCTATTTATAGAGTATAACCAAAGATATCAGCCTAAACCAAAAACCTAATCACATCATAATAGAAAACCCTAATCATATGATAACTCTAACCGAAAATAACAGAAAATTAATCTAATCATATCTAACACGGACCTATTCTCATAATTACACATCAGCCAAGAAGTATCAGAAAAATTATGAATAAAACCCTAACTATTTCTCAACACTCCCTCCCAAGCTGGTGCATATGTATCTACTGTGACTAGCATGGAATCAACGCCATTTATCTGTTTCCTTTCATAATCATGATCACCTTCTTGAGAACTTGTCAGCATGAGCACCTACGAGGATCTTCAATCTGTCCTGCAACTTAATTGATGAAGAAGATAAAACTTCATGTGCTCCACAGCATAACACAAACCACACAATACGCCACTGCTAATAAAGACTGAACCTTAGCATGCACAATTGCATTTTGAAGAGGCTAGAATGCTACAGAGCATTACAGAGTCTTTCGCAGTGGTTGAGTAGGTTGTACATACAACCCTTCCTTGGATGAACACTCGCCCATAGCTGGATTCACAGCACAAAATAATTGTGGAGTACTCAGTTATTCTCCTCCTGTTTTGAATAACTTCAAAACCCTAGATTCAATTTACTTGTATAATGAAAATCAGCCTGATTTCTATGATACATCGTACATCGTCAGACCTGAAGTCCTGAACAGGTTTGCTGAATAAGCACAACATGCTTCTGCTGCACCATTCTGATTTGTTCATAAAGGTTTCTCGGATCATGATATCACTTTGTCCAATGGAGGTAACTTTACATTCAACTTGTAGATAAGAACTGTGTAAATCAGCAGTGAGAAGACATTGGACATTCTTTTCCATCCAACTTGAAGTCCTAAAATGAATAGTATACAGTTACACAACTGTCCAATGGACCACCAACAAGCCACTTGTTCATAGTCTCTAAAAGAAAAATAGAACACGAAAGCTCCTCGAAAAGTTCCAATCTCAAGAATCTCGAATTCAAACATGTCGCTCGGTAAGCCCCATATGAAATTTTACCAACCCAAAATTTGCAAAAAGTATACTCAAACCATATCTCCTCGTTTATCACCAACACAAGATGAGGCCTTGATCAATTCTCTTAATCGAAAAAGGAATAAGATAAAGATTAAAGACAAAAGGAAGAAGACTCCCTGACATCAAAGAAACGCATAAAATTCCTTCCTCACATGTCACCCGGGCGAGTCCCAGAGTTCCAACACCTTTTCATCGCTTCCTACCTCCTCGTTTGGCACCATCACGGTTAGAACCCATTCCCCATGGCCGCCCTCACCTGATCCACCTTTGCCTCCTGGGCAATCTTGAGTTGAAGGACTTTGCCGCTGCTCCTCTTGAGCAGTAACATGGATAACTCTTCCATCTGCCATTTCCCGCTTCACCTCCTCTTTCTGGTATCTAAACAATTTGGACATGCAGAGAACTCAGCTACAGCTTCTCGCTTTCTCCAACAGTGATGTTGAGTGAGTGAAAAAAAAAAAAGTTAAACGAGAGAAAAGAAAGGAATGAGAAAGAAACCATAGCGATGGCAAAGGTCTAAGCGTTTTCGCACACATTGAGATCCACCTCTCTGCCATGGTGATAGTGGTGGTTGGTTGTAAGGGTTTGGAGGTCTAGATGAAATTCCTTCGTTGAACAATTGGATAGAGGATGAAATAGAGAAGTGCGAATTTTCCTTTCACAATTGAACAAGATCTTGCATTGAAGTTAAGGCTTTGGCATCCTTCTCTTAATGACAACAGAGTGAAACACTTGGTAGGATGGATGAACCCAGAGGAAGAAACAAAAAAAAGGAAAAAAGATTGACAAAAACCCAATCGCAAATCTAAGCTCTGATACCAAGTTGAAATTTAGGGACTGCATCTTGAAAAAATTATATTATTTCTTTTTTCAGAATATCCATAGCTATTTATAGAGTACAACCAAAGATACTAGCCTGAACCAGGAAATCGAATGGCATCATAACAGGAAACCCTAATCATATGATAACTCTAACAAAATAATAATAATAACAACTTAAATTTAATCTAATCCTAATCTAAGACAGACTATTCTTGTACTTACGAATCACCGAGAAGGACTAGAAAAATTAAAAATGAACCCCAGCTATTTCTCAACACAGACAGGTCTGTAAACCAAGCTCAACAGCCCAATAGGGCTGCCAAGCCTCCCAACCCTTGTGCAGGGTTTTCAGTTTACTGAATGCGCAGATTTGTGCAACTACTGTTTGCTTTCTTTAGTTTTATATACACAAGCACTAACCAGGATTTTATCATTGTTTACTAATTAGATGTAGGGACAGGATTGATGTGATGTGAGGGCTTTAACTTTACACATGAAATAAATCTATTGGCAGCCATCTCCATGCCGGACGACTGATTAGTGATTACTTTCAAGAAAATAGCCCTCTAGCGTTTGGAAATGCAGGGATCTTGAGTTTTGTGCCTTAATCAGATCCACACTTTAAGCTCTCTTCCTTTTAATAAAATTCTACGTCTCCGAGTTAAAAAAAACTAGATCTACAGTGCATGGTGATGTTTTAGTGCTTATTCGATCTCCTTGTTTCTTGGTGTTTATATGCTTTGAAGATCCAAGTTCTTGGGTCCAGCAGAAACAAAACAATGACTGTTTTGGAGTTGCAAGCTTGCAGCCCCTTGTTTGAGATCGAAGACTGCATCAAACTTGGTCCAGTTGTCCACTGTCTGTGCTACAAAAGAAAACCTATTGACGAACATGAAAACCACAGAACGTACCTTAGGAACTGGTGCAATGGTCCGTTGCTGTTTAATTGAAAATCCAAATTTCGAGACGTTTAAAACAACTGGTTGTTGATCCTCTGGGTGTTTACCCTATAAAGAAGAAATAATCATTACTTCATTAGAAACTTTCAAAAAAAAAAAAAACACAAAAGAAAGAAAGAAAAGATAAAACTTGAATTATCAAAGAAAGGATGCAATTTGGATCTTTAATTTTAGGGCGGTACTCATAATCTGTATTTTAGTTCATACACTTTGGTGATAAATTCTTCATTTGACCTGTAGAAATGACTTGTTACACTTTTTATTTAGTTGAATGAATTAAATATCTGCAGCTTATATGCTATTTTCACTTTTTAATGTTTTCTTTTATATTTTTGGAAAACATAATAACGGTTTGAGAAACATTGAGTACCACATTCTTTTGTACATTGTCAAAATGTAATTCTCTTCAAGTTTAATGCTTGCATGTTGCGCAAGAAATGTCCAAAGCATGGCGCAACAACGGCGTTGTAAAGGAAAAGTTTTTCTTTGTAGGTTGATGGTCGGCCAAGGAAAAGGGGTAGGCTGACGAGGACAAATGAAAGTAGTAATGATAGATTTGAAGAAGTGCAACCATTTAAGGATTTGGGTCAGGATAGATCGGCATGAGGAAATAGAATTCATGTAGTCCACTCCAACATGGTTGGGACGAGTCTTTGATGATGATGATGTTGCACAAGATGGGGAAAAAAACCCCGACTATAGTGTCATAATTATTGCGGACTAAAATTTCATAATATTTATATATAAGTAAAAGTAAAAAAGAGGTAAAAGTACTTGTAAAATATTTAAAAAATGAGATTACACAAGATTTGGGTATAAAAATGGCAATTATTGGACAAGAGCCCATAGCATAGTTGAAGGTTCTCACTATTATTGCAACCTTGAGGTTGTAGGTTCAAATCATGTCAACAACCGTAAAAAAGGGCAACCATTGGTTAAATAAAACAAAATTTTAATTATTTTTCTATTTATTTTTATTTCATTTTGTATTTTTATGTTTATATTTATTTTCTATTGCATTTTTTATAAAACCCTTTTAAATGCACAATATATCATTTGTTGAAATCCAAGAAAGTAATTTTGACACTTCTAGACAACACCTTCATTGCCTCTATCCTTATATCACTGCTGCAGCTAATGATGGACACAATAATATTGAATACGATTAATCTATACCCAGATAGTTTAAGAAAAATACTATAAATGCTTGTTTGTGAAGCGATTGTAAGTGCATGAATAAAAAAAAAAGAATTATTTATTATTGTTTAAATAAATGTTTTGAATATGATAATGTTCACATGCAATGAGATATGGGGTCATGTGTGTTGTAACCTTGATATACATTGCTACACCATTCTCTAAAAGCTTAAACTCACAGAGAAAGTGGTTGTTAACATGGTATCAGAGCAGGAGGTCAAGAGCTTGAATCCCTAGGGCTATTATGCCTTTTATTCTCCCACATAGGGTGTGGTTTCCATATGATACCTTGATACTTGTACAAGCCCGACGTATCCGTATCGGACCGATACAACACTTGTATTGGTACCTGATACTGCACCGATACTTTTAGGGTACAATCTTAGCATATCCTACTTGTAAAGTTCTTTATTTCATATAGTTTTGTTAATATTTTTACCTATCACCATAAAAAATACTAGAAATGGACGAAACCAATGATAATTTCATTGATTCAAAGCTGATCTAAAGGAAAAATAAATAAATTAGGACACCCGTATCTGTGTCCTATATCTTCACAAGCAATGAGTCATGTCCCCAATCCTCGTCTCACTGTCCGTATTTGGGCATCATAGGTTGTAACCTTGATATACATTGTTACACTATTCTCTATTAGCTTAAGGGCCTGTTTGGATGTATGGTGAATTGAGGTATGTTGAGGTCAAGCATCAAATCAAGAGAGAATAAAATATAATGTGTTATGATGGTGTTTTATTTTTAATTGTTTGGTATGAAATCTTTTTGACTTTTTGTATAGAAAAGTGGAGCTTTTTTGTCTTTTAGTGGAGAAAAGAGTTTTTTTTTTTTTTAAATATGAAAGGAATTTTGAAATTATGTACTTTTGATGTGACCCATTGTCTTTTCTTGTCTTGATAATGGAGGCTTTACCTCACCTCACCTCACTTCACCACACATCCAAACACGCCCTAAGCTTTTAGAGTAAGTGGTTGTCAACAATTTGAGCTTGTTCCTTATGACCATATATATATTTCTTTATCAGCAAAGATAAATTATGTTAGAGAAAACATACTTCCATTCGAGTGGCGTAGGATGCTACCTCTAGGTTCTAACTAATAAGCAAGCAAGAAGATAGTGATCTTATGCTCCTGAAAATGGGTGTAGGTTCTGATGTTAGTCTTGCTGCTTTTGCGTTTGTGATAACCAATCCAACCATACATGTTGCATACAAGTATGAAATTTTATGTGGCCCAATTTTGACACTCACTGCAGATTGAAAGTATCTCAAAATTAACTAAGGTTGATTTACCCTAACCACCTTGGAGTGGGGACCTATTATCATGGGATAATACTTGAATGTTGATGAAATTTCGACCAATTGGGTTTCGTAAGATAACCCTCATCGTTGAACCCTTGTCCCAATTAGGCCCACAATTCCATTAAAAAAAAAAAAAAGGCCCACAATTTTAGATGAAACAGTGCCAATTTTTGTTGTATGCCTGTAATCAAGAATATTTCTATAAATTAAATATTAATTGAGCTTCCCACATGTGACTGATGTGACACTACATCTATACTGGCATATATGCGCAGATAACTGAATTCTTTTATGTGAAGTTTGATGATACTATATTGCTCAGTTTGTGAGTGTATCAGGAGCCATTTCACAATTTCCACACAGAACATTTTACCATACCCTGTGTTACACCTTGGCCCGAGTTAATCAAGATTAACTCTAACTAATCTAGATTAATGTGGATTAAATCTGATTAGTCAACTTAATGGTGATTAATGACTAAGATGGGTCAAATTAGTCTCGAACAAATGAATTAAGTATGATGGAATGAGTTTGAAAGAGATTAACTCAATAGAGTTGATTTTAGACGACCGAATTAATGAAGTTGGGGACTTTTCCGTAAATACGGGTTTTAGTGTCTTTCATCGAATGTGATGAAAATTGATACCATCGTGTGTATCTCAAAGAGTACGTCAAATTTCATATTACACTCGAGTTCATTTGACTTGAAATGAGTCAAGTAGGCTTTGAATTGACTCAAACTGGTAATATACTTGACAAAAAGGATTTAAATGTAAAACAGTTGTTATATATATATATATATATATATATATATATGCTGAAGAAGGAACCAGAACCCATTTTCCTTCGGTGGATTCCATTCCAGCAACAATGAGAAAGAGAGAGCAGCCAATTTCTTCTTCTTCGTTTCTTTGCTGTCAAATAGTTGGGAAAAGCCTTTTCAAGTGATTTTTGAAGGAAAGGAGTGTGTATATCATCTTCTTCTTCAAGTTGGTTGATTTATAGAGGTAGGGTTTAAATTGAAGAAGCTTTGATCTTAAACTTCAAGCTATCAAAGGGGTTTTTGTGTTTCTCATAGCTAAAGGCAAGTATGAACACTTATTTGTGAATATATGCTAGGTTGAATGTATAGATTTAGTTATTGAGGAATTGTGGTTTGTATATTTATGATTGAATGGATATGAAATGATGTTTGAAATGATTAATTGATGGAATAGAAGTGTTTTGTGGTGTTTAAATGATGATTGAGGAGAGGACAGGAGGTCCATATATGTTATTTGCAGGTTATGGATGGATTGGGAACGGAGGAGAGAACAGTTCAGAATTTCGGAGTGGAATTCTAAAGCGTTCGCTCAAGCGAACATGGATCTCGCTCGAGCGAATGAGATTCTGTTTGGACTGACAGAAATTACGAAATGTTCGCTCGAGCGAACAGTGTTTCGCTCGAGCGATCATGGTTCTGTGAGACGTCCGCTCAAGCGAACTTTGGTCTGCTCGAGCCAACCTATTACTGGCTCAACAGTAACAGTTAGTGAAAACCCAATGGATTTTGGGTTTTTGGATTTTTATGTGAAATTGGAATACATCTAGTGAGTGTAAATGCTTCTCCAATTAGTTTAAAACTAATCATAATTGATCGATAATGGTCTAAACTCCATGGGTGTTAATTACGGGGACTAACAATGCACATATTGTATATATAATGTGATGTCCATCGAAAATAACACGTGCATTGGGAAACCAATGGTTACACCCGAATGGTTGTTTAGAATTGAGAATAGATTGAGTAAAACCATAGATGGTTAATATTCTCTCATTGTATAATTGAATTGTTCATTGAGTCTGGCACTACATAGTGATTTCTATAAGCTCTTTGGAGCTGATACTGCTGCAGCAGTCTATATGGGAGTGTTCCGGAACTCCGTGGTGATATCAGTTGTCCCTGGCCCGGTCACTGATAAATCCCACATTATATGATTCCTTCCGTTTGGAAGATGTGAGTCCTTCCTTTTTAGGAAGATGTGATATGAATTGAAATGAAATGCTATTGTAGGTTTGCCAACTATAAAAGACTCATATTGATTTGAATTAAATGGTAAATTGTATTAGTCTAACTTAACTTAGACAAATGAAATGATGTATTGGCATGTTTAATCATGTATTTGTTTATACATTGCTGAATTGTCAAATTCATAGTGTTATTGATGGCATTACAGGCACAGCTGCCCATGTCGGTCCTTCTGAGGCCACAACGTCAGCGAAGACGACCAATCAGGTTCCTCCAGGAGGACTAGTGGAATGGAAGTAAAGCAATATCATATGAGTATGATATTGAAACGAAAACTTGAGAGAAAACTTTGAGTTAAATGAATTTGGAGTGTTTCACACTTTTGATCCTTGTATTGTATTTAAATATGCAAGTGATTAATGTTGTATATGATGTAAATGAACTTTTGTTTTAACATAAGCAATGTATAGTTGTTTATATTCCGCATAATATGTATTTGATATCCCTTGTGAATTTATGGTGATTGAAGTTCAAGGGAGTAAGTATGTGTCATGACTCGGAATTATCTCGGATTTTAATCTTAATCTCGGGCTCAGGTCGTGACACCCTAGGAGGTGCAATATCTGATTTGTCAACTGCTGTATATAAGTTAGTTCAGAAAACCTGAGAAAGAAAACATTCTTGCACAGATATCAACATGACATGGCTACAAGGTGTGGGGCTCACTGAACTTCTAGAGATTTTGTAGCGTATGGACCCCCTTGATTTAAAGGGAAATCCCGCACGGCTTCTATGTAGGATTACTGTAGGAGAAAGTCTCCCTTCGGAATTGTTGGACCATAGTGTACAAGTGCTGTGCAATATTCCAGTGTTCAGCATCAACACATTACCCATTGCTCTAAGAAACATGTGCCTGGTATCCTAAATTTTCTGTATTGAAGTTCATCTAAACTGATGGTCATATCCCTTAAAGCAGTTCATTTACACCCACCACATGAAGTTATGCCATTGTAAATAAGAAGGGCGGTCGTGTTCTATTGAGGCTTAAGGCAACTGAGTTTATGAACCAGCTGCTGCAGTTCTGACTTCTGAAGTTGTTTGCCTATTTCAGCACATAAAGGATGTGGAGTCTATTACTTAGAGGATGCGCTTGATTTATTGCGTCACCCTGTTACCTTGGTAATTTCCTTTTTTTTATAATTGTTTGGGGATCCAGAGTGGATCACATGCTTGTGGCTTAATAAGTGTGTCCAACTGATTGATTTAGAAAAATGTCAAATAAAATTGAGTGCCACCCTAAAAATGGCCTGATTCTGAATATAGTCTACTTAAAATAGCCGACTACTTGACAACACATAATTTCTAGACACATACACAATATATTAGTAATGCTCCTATACAAGCTTCCCTTACCATCTTACGGTACAAGCCACCTTGTGTGGCCACCTACAGGTCCATCCGAGCAGACCATCCAAACTCACACCTCCTATTTACAAGGGTCCCACCGGGTTTTGATATAACCGAACGGAGTAAACCGTTGGATCAAGGGTCAATGTTATTGTTTTATATAAAGTCGTTAAACTTGTGGACCACAAATGAATGGGTTAGAGGCATTAGATTGACTTGAAATTTGATATCTAGGTTGGCCCCACTTGGATCTTTTGAACCCTCTTATTTCATGATTTGTAGGGTCCCAAATGAGCCACACTAGGTGGCTTGTACTGTGGGACGGCAAGGAAAGCTATATATATGCGTTTGTGTACCATAGGACACACTGTCTTTTTTATTTAGTAAACTGTAATTAGGAAATTTGATTGACTGTAACTAGTGAGACAGTCAAGGAAAGCCAAATCCAATCATTCATGAACCCAAAAATCCTTGATCAACAAAAAACTAACAAGTGATCTCAAGAAGAACCAATACTTTTGGTTTTTTTTTTTTTTTTTGCTAGGCTGGCTTAGTGGCCAGGAGTGAGAGTATCAACTAGACGGCCCAGGGATGTGCGCCAACACCACTCAACCCAAATGATGATCATTCCGTTGAGTAGAAACCTTCGATCCTATTGGAAGAAAACCAATGGGAGAAGAAAAAAAGTACATGATGAACAATTTTTAGTAATAATATATGAAAGATAATAAAACTCAACTGAAAGTCCCTTTACATGCCTTTAAATAATGCCCCAACCACTTAATCCTAAAATCTTTCCTACTTGTTGTGGCAAACTAACTACTTAACACTTAAGACGAGCTAGTGTTTCATTTAGACTAGAGACTCATTTGAACAAGTGGCAAATGAGACCCCATTAATCCAATTTATTCAAGTTATGAGACTCGGTCGGGGCAATTAAAGCACCAGGTTGAAAAGACATGGCTTTCGAAGCCCAAATTCCTGAATTCTAGTTGTGACTTGGCAAATGTTGACAGAATTCTCATGGTAACCATATCCAGCATCAGCAAATTTTGTGCAAGAGAACAGGAACTGACAATCAAGCACAACCCTTATTCATTGTTCATTTGAGTGGGAGATGTGCTTTAGTACTAATTTCTAGATTTAATACAAGTGATTCTTTTTAACTTCCAAATTTGAAAGCATTTACTTTTTTTCCCCACCAAAAAGAAAGGTTTTCAGTGCATTATTATTATTATCTGACGAGGGTATCCTCAAGGTATTTTGACCCAATAGGACTAATCCCTCGGGCACATGCATAACTCCGCAGCACATGTGTACTAGGGAAATCTGGGGGTCTCGGTACTTTATTTTGAGAAACACAAATGAAGTTATTTGTCTCTTTTTTTTGTGGAAAATAACTGAAATTACTAAGCATAATATTGCACCAGTGTTTTTTTTAATGGTAATATTGTATAAGATTAATAAGCTAGAAAATAGAAAATACTATACATCATCATAATTAATATAAGGGATATGTGTATATTCAGTCAAGGATACCGTGAAAATCTAGTATAATTGATTTCTAGGGGACACTCATCTCTACAAAAGTCCTGTGTTGGAAAACTGCATCACACAAGTATCAGATGCACTACATACTTTACTGCATAACTCTGAAATCTAGCTTGACTTTGAAACCCTCTCGCACATGAGTGTTCACAAAAGCTCTTAATGGAGATTTCTTAATTCAAAAAGAAGGATGATCATAATCAATATTCCTACTATTATGTACCAGCTAAATGTGATTGTGAGCAATGTAATTTATAATATTAGAAATAAAGAATAATAAAATCAAGATATTTTTTGTTTGAAATATGTTGAGATGGGGAAAGTCATAATCTAAATAATGCATGTTTTAGTTCAAAAAAGATTCGAGTTGCCATTCTCATTTGAATTTAAATTCTATTTTGATGGAACTAAATGCCACTAATTCATGGTAAATGGGTTTCATTGAAGGAATATTAGAGAGCTATTCGGCAAAGATATAAGGTGGAAATATAGATGGGACCACAATTTATAAGATTTGATAACTATGATGATGGCTGAGTATGTTGAGATATGATTTGTGATACTATTTCCTTTCTTAGAATATTCTTGCTGTACATTGTATATCTTAAATTATAGCATGATTGTAGGAATGGGAATGATTGGGAATGATTGTAGGAATGGGATTGACATAATTGTAGGAATGGGATTGGTAATCCGTCCCTATATAAAGTCCTTATATTGTATTGTAAATGAAATAAATGAAAATCAGAATCTCTTTTGATCTTTATATCTCTTTTTGATCTTGGTATCAGAGCAAAAGTTTGATCAAAGTTTCATATTGTATTGTTAAAAAGCCGGTCCTTGTCGCTGCATGATCGCAGCCATCGCCGGAAACAACCGCCATCGAAGCCCGCCACTGTCTGCGTGTTCAGTCTAGTCGCCCTCCAACCATTGTCGGAGAAGATAACCGCAGAAGAGACCACTCGTTCTCTGTTCTCTGTTCTGTAACAGCAAAACGAAGAGGAAGGAGAAGATCCCGTTGGGTCAGTTTCCAGATTGACCCGCCCGCTTGTAAAGCCCAACAGCAGCCATTGCAAGTTAAGTCCAGGTCAGGTCTGACCAGGCCCAGTCCGCGCAGGAGCAAGCCCAGCTGTACTGTCAACTGTTTTTATATATATATATATATATATATATATAGGGACGGATTACCAATCCCATTCCTACAATTATGTCAATCCCATTCCTACAATCATTCCCATTCCTACAATCATGCTATAATTTAAGATATACAATGTACAGCAAGAATATTCTAAGAAAGGAAATAGTATCACAAATTATATCTCAACAGAGTATTCATTCTTTATTTCCTATAATTCATTTTCAACCAAAAAGAGAGCTTATTTGATGGTCATTTATGAATGATCTTTATCATTGTTGTTTCAATTTTATCAACTTTGATAGAAATTTGTTCCTTGGAATTCCTACAAGTTTGATTTCATGGAAACAAATTGGCCCTAAAAGAAGAAATGATGATCCAAAATAAAAATAAAAATGATACACAATAAGTTCTCCCAAACGGAAGAAACCTAGATCTTTAGTTACACAAAGGAGGTTAAGAAATACATTATCTACATTCAACACGGAATAAGGTAAAAATATTGAAAGGCATCAATCTTACAATCTAAGTTTGTAATAATAATAATAATTATTATTATTATTATTTGAATAACAGTCATTTGTAAACTGACAGGATAAGGCCAAAAGATTAGATGACTACAGTTCAAGAGATATCTCACTAGAGAGGGATCAAATTAATTAAAACGAGTCTTAACATCCAAGCAAACCGAGACTAAAATCCAACTCTGGTACAACTTACATATTCTACCTAAGTCCTTAACCATTAGTACATGGGATTGGGAGTTGCCTTCCTATTGAGCTGCCAATGAATTGGCATATGCCCAGTTTTTTTTAATTTTGGGTAGAGATATGCCCAGGAATGCATGTTGAAACTACATTCTCTTGGTAAAACTTTAGTACTAGTACATATAATTCCTCCTGTTAAAGAAACTTACTAGTACATATAATTCCTCCCTCCTGTAAAAGAATCTTACCAGTACATATAATTCCTCCTGTTAAAGAATCTTACTCCAACTCTTGGGTCTTTTAAAAATCCACTTCAATGTAGAGTTGACTATTGAAAAAAAATAATAATAAGAAGGTTCACTTAACACATTTATACTGAAATTATTTGCAGATTTAAATCTAGTAGGCAGTTTTTGGTTTAGGATTGAAAGTTTTCTTAATGTTTCAGAGGTACATGTGGGGTGAAGTTGTTTCAAGCGGCTTCCTTCTCCTTACTTTCCACATATACATAGGGATGTAAATGAGGCGAGCTGTGATAAGCTTCGTTTTGCTGAAACTCTTCAGCTCTGACTAAAATTTTCAAGCTCCAGCTTTGTTAGGAGCTTTACAACTAGAACTCAAGCTTGGCCCAAAAGCATTTGGTTGATATCGATCGTGCCCAGCACAAACTGCGAACCAAGTTTAGATTAACGCAAGCTCATCTTATTTGAAAAATGAAATACCTTACTCAGTGCATAGATCAAGATTAAACTAAAACTTGAATTCATTTTCTACTCATTTTCTACTCATATGAAGGAGTAAAATGCTCATGTTCTTATAAATAACGACCAACAAGAAGCTCTGACAATATCATCTCACAAAAAATAGCCAGAAAAAAAAAAGGGAAAAGGAAAAACCAACCTCCTCCAATAACAATTAGATCTATTGAACTATAAAACTAAAGTTACTAAAATAAGGCTTCATGGAAAAAATATAGAAAAAGACTACATTATTCTTATAGACTTCTCATGCTGGATCCGAGTTGGGCCACTTCATTAGCTGATCTCAAGCCTTCTCCTACATGGAATTGAATTTTGGTCCGCACAGTGATAGAATAAGTGCCTTGCCATTGATCCCATAGTGAATCAGCTCTTTCTATATGACATTTATTTAGGTAGACACTCGTTTCGGATATTCTTCTCTCTCTCTCTCTCTCTCCACACAAGCACACACACCCTGTCCTGACTAGGTCTCACAATTCAGCATTCCTGACTGCCCAGCTCTGCTTGGTCTATTGAGACAGAAATTAACACAAATTCAATGACAAGACTGGGCCAAGTTGAGGCTCTGGTCCACAGCTAACTGGATTGGGTCAGCCTGGCCAGTTTCACCAATGTAGTCTAATATCGAATGACTCTCTAAAACCCAATCACTGGATCACAGTTATACTAAACCTTATTGTTATATAATAAGCTCCCCTTTAGTAAATTAAGAAATTTTATATATATTAATTTTTTAATTTTCATTGCTATGACCAAAAAGAATGATACCCGTGAAAAACTGGTTAATTTTCTAGTGGATGGGATCCTCATTCACATGTATAAGAAATCATAAGATTTCAACCCAAAAGCTTAAGTTTATAGGTAGAAGGCCTCAAATAAGTTAAAAAAATAGATATATAAAGTTATGTCCAATTCAGGATTCATGCGATGTGGGACTTCCCAACACTCCCCCTCACGTGCAAACCCAATAGGTTTCATAACGTACCTGCCACATGAGCTATACAAGAATAACGGAATCCAAACCCGCTCTAATACATGTTTGAAATCATGTATCATATAAAAGGTTAAGCTAATAGGTGGAAGGTCGAATCCATGTAAGTCATGATTGATAAGACGTGGATTGTGGGACTTCCAACAAGAAGTGTGAAAGGGTTTTGCTCTTCCCTTTGACCCTGTCGGTGGACAACGCATGAAAGGGTCAAGGAATCCCAATAACCACCTGGGTTTGGCCTATTCATAGGCATCGCAAATCAGGGCCATGCATTAATTATGTTAAAACCCACGGCAGACAGGTTGTTCAAAACCCGAGTCTAACCCATAGTTTATAAACTCAGTCACACACTCACACTCACTTTGACTCGGACAAATCAACTAACTTCAGTAGGTCACCAAGTCATGCGAGTCAGATGAGTGAGTACTAGGTTAGATGGCCGTCAGAGCCTTGTAACATCTTCGAGTTTTAAAACTATACTGTAACCTAGTGATGTCCAGGTCCATATCTCATTGGCCTGGCCTGGTCTGATCCGGCTTATTTGCACCACCACCACCACCCTGTCCGCATCGAAGTTTTGTCTGATCCGGCCTATTTGCACCAGTCCACATCGAAGTTTGCATGAAATCTTTAAAACCCACTAACCTTAAAACAAGTTCTCCCTATTAACCCTTACCCACATTGTGATTACACATAGGTATGCCTCTATAAAAAAAAAAAAAAGACACCCAGCGCAACCTCAACACGAACAGCTGAAACATACAACCTTCCTCGTTTG
Source organism: Camphora micrantha (assembly GCA_003546025.1). Lineage (NCBI taxonomy): Eukaryota > Viridiplantae > Streptophyta > Magnoliopsida > Laurales > Lauraceae > Camphora > Camphora micrantha. The sequence goes on along the minus strand of QPKB01000002.1, from coordinate 56,621,300 downwards.
CATTGATTTTCCTCCTCTAGCTATGGCTAACAGAAATAGAAGAATGAATATTCTTGCCAATCAAGCACGGATAGCAACTGGGGGAGACTTAAACATGGCTCTATCATGGGCCCCAAATCAGACAGGACACCACCATTTGTGGCACCAGTTAGGCGGCCGAGTCACCCAGAATGCTCCTCTCTATCCCCTTTGGCAGAAGGAACTAACATCAAGTGACGTGAGCGGTCAACAAGCTCGTTTTGTGTTTACCAGGGAAATTGTGGAGAACAGTATCGTTCGTTGTCTCACGAGCCAACAGAGAGATGACCTTTGTAACAATGGAGAAGCGATCCAAGTTGCAGGTTTTGATGAAATAGGACGGCGATGGGAGCTAACGTTGTTAAAGAGGACGCAGAGAAGTAATCCTAATGGGACATACGTACTTATAGGGGCCTGGGCGGGGATGGTCAGGGAGAATGGATGGCGCGCAAATGATATGATTAAAATCTGGGGGCTTCCTTATGCAGGGAGGGACGATCAATGGCGCTTTGGTCGATATCATGATTTTAGTGATATCACCTTTGTCTTCACTACTACAGATTAATTTGTATCACTTAAATTCAGGGTTGTCAGTTAAGGACCTTTGTTATTACTAGTCAATTTAGTCATGCATGGATATAGTTTAGTTATAAGAGATTTGAAGTAGTGTGTTGCATTTAGGGTTTTAGTGCAAATGAGTGTCTCCAGTGTATTGCATTTAGGGTTTTAGTGCAAATGAGTGTCTCCAGTTGTATTAATTATACTTAGTGAAGTATAGGCAAATTTTCAGTTAAGATATGCTGATCTTGTTGAGAACTTTTTGGAAATCCTCTGGGGGTACTGGGGCACCTAATTATCAGTCCAAATCCCAGCCCCATTCAAATGGTATAATCATAATATGATCCCTGTCAAAATGATATATATATTAGCCATTGTATTTATATGAGAAGATTTTTATATTTGCAAGTAACAGCATCTAATTAATTAACTACTCTGGTGAGATTAATTAACTAGTACGAGTGAATTTTCGCCGCTCTAAATTTCAGATCAAGTCCTTCCGATCGTATTCTCTCATGATCTCCATGCATCCATTTGCATTTACGTAGAGAAATCCTCAAATTTTCAATTATAGTAATTGGTTATCACTTGAAAATCAATCAAATGATAGTACTTGTCTTTTTAATGATTAATAGCCGTCATTGGGCTAGCCCACCTCAGCCCTATTACGGACCAGTGAATCCCCTTAGTCGTCACTGTAAATGCATTGTGGTTAATATATATAGTCGTCATTTCCACTTTTCAAAAAAAAAAAAAAAAAAAGAATGAGGAAATTTTGAATTTATGTACTTTTAATATTACTCCTAGTTTTTTTTATCTAGATAATGGAGGCTTTACCTCACCTAATCAATTTAATTCAGCATCCATCCAAATACGCGAAGAGTGAAAAGAAGGTGAAATGAATCACCCTAGTAATATAACTTAAAGTAAAGGTCCTAATGAGAGAAAAAGACCTTCTATGGTTTTAATTGATTTTCTTGGTTGCAGAGGGTTTATAGGAGTAGGAAATTGGGCGACAAATGGGTCAGGTCAAATCGACAGAGGATGTCTACAAGTTGAAGACTAACTGGTTTTTTTTAAAAGGGGTTAAATAATTTCAACCCATACTTGCTGCAGTCAACCGGACTCAACCTGCATCACCCACATTTAATGGGGATCAACATATATTACTCAAGTACCCAACCTATATAATATTACTCCAAACCCAATCCATTTCAAGTCTTAAGGCTATATTTGATTTAACTGGCAGGCCAAAACAAGCCCAACACAAGCTCCACTCATTCTATATGAAATAGTCTAATATATATATATATATATATATATATATATATATATATATATATATATGTTGGGAGCAGATTATGAGGGTGCTGGATATTGCCATCCCCTAATAGGAATGCAGGATTCCTCTTTCCCGTGAAAACAAAATCCATGTAGTGGAAATCTTCACCTTTGCACTAACAAGTCCCAAGATACAGGGAGAAAGCACATAAGGCGATGTAAAGCTCGATGAAATTAAACAATAAGCACAAATTCCGCTCCAGTCTGGATTATCCTCTCCCGAGTTTTGCTTATCCAGAGAGAACCATGGACCAGAGCCATGCCCAAATTGTTTGGTCCTTTGGCAGAAAGATTGGTCCTGCCTGCGTCTCACAGCTTGGGATTCCAGATGGCCCAGCTCTGCTTGCTCTATTGAGAAAGAACTTAGCACAAATTCAATTACAAGACTCTGCCAATTTGAGGCTCAGGTCCATAGCTAATTGGATTAGGCCAGCCTGGCCCAATCGCTTTGAATACAGTTCTACTAAACATAGCTACTTGTTATATGATAAGTTCTCTTACAAGGAAATCAAGAAAAAAACAATCGTTTTAATTTTTCGAAATTAATTGATAATTCCATTGGACCCAAGAATGATATATACATAATGGGGGATATCCCTGTGCATCCTTCCCTCACCATACTTAATGGGACCTACCTAGGGATCCATTGATTATGGGACTTGTGGGGGCTGGGAAGAGACATCTTGGATAAGACCATATATCAAATTTGGGGTCAATCCCAGCCATCTAACCCCTTCATCGTGGCCCACAAATTTAATGGCTTTATATTAGAGGAAAAAATTTGAATCTCGATCCAACGGTCCAATCCATTTGGATAGGTGAAAATTCAATGGGTCTAGTGTACCTAATGGGGTTCTATGTGTGTGGATAATTCAAATGTGTTATAAAATCAACTCTACTATGTTGTCCGTCACCATAACATGATGAGGGATGAATGCACATGAATATTCTCTATATATAACACATACACACACACACACAAATATATATATATATATATATATATATAGCTCTTCTAAGTTAAAGCCTGCCTTATATTACGTTGAAACAGTACTGGTCTCACAAATCAAAGTCGTTTGTCGTTATTTTTTATATAATGATTATCTCCAAAATCAAGATAAATCCTATCAGAACTGGATTTTCCAGTTCCATAATGCAAAAACAGATATAAACGATTTTAATTTGTGGGACCGGTACTATTCCAGTAGAATAAGGTAAGCTTCAAGTTTAGGAGAGCCCTACTCGTATTATATATATATATATATATATATAAGGGGTATTCAAGTGCATCTATCCCTCACCACAAATGGTGAGGGACACCCCTTTTTGGGGTGTTTCAACCCAAAAAGTATAAGAGTGTTTTTGTACTTGAACCTTCCCAAAAAAGGGAGTGTCCCTCATCCTATAGTGAGGGATAGATGCACTTGAATATCCCCCATATGAGATAAACGTACTAATTTTTCTAGTAGATAGACTTCTTATACACATGTGATGTGCCACACGAACAACAAATGTGTAAGAAGCTAAACTAACCAAGGCTTTCCTCTTCCATTTGACCCTATTTCAGTGGTCGAAACAATATAAAAGGGACAGGGAAACCTTTCTGAAGTTGGACAACATATAAAAAAGAAGGTATTCATGCCCAATAACCACATGAGTTTGGTCTATCCATAGGCCCACGCATTAATTATTTTTAAGCCCCACGATAAACAGGCTGTCGATCACAAGTCAGAACCCGATTCTAATCCATGTTTTAAAAACTCTGTCCGACTCCCTTTGACTCAGCCAAGTCCCGCGAGTCAGATGAGTGAGTAGTTGGTTCGACTCACCTAATTTACTCGGTTCGGTCGCCTTTGGATTGAGTTTTTAAACTGTACTGGTGTTACCTTCTAATGTACCTGATGGTTCAGCCCAATTGGTTTATTCTACACATGAAATTGGGAGATGATTAAGGCAAAAAATCTCTTCAGCCTGCCTTGGTCTGATTTGCCCTCTAATTTGCACCACCACTATGTCCACACTGAAGTTTGCATGAAATCTCTAAAACCCACTCACCTTAAAACTAAGTACTTCCGGTAGACCTTGACCCATATCACTAGCTCCTTCTAACGTATTACCCTTTTTTTTTTTTTTTTAATTTTTTATAAACCTTCTAACTAATTACTTAGAAAGAAGATAGAAAGAAATAAGATTCCCACATTCCATCTGAGAAAAGAAAAAAAAAAAAAAAAAAAGCACTACATTTTTATGAAAAAAGGTGAATAGTAACTTTTTAAAATCTATGAAATAAATGATAAACTGAAAGAATCTTTTTGGTCTTCCAAACACAGTGGGTTAGTGTTAGACTGCTTCCTTTCAAAATGGAAAAAGTTCTGAAATGCTCAATAGACCAAAGCCTACAACTACAAGGTTTGGTTTACACAAGTGCATTGTTATTGCACATAGGTAAGGAAGACTTTATAAATAATAAAACACTAGATGCAGCCAGCCTCTACCATGAACCAGCTGAAACATATTGCCTTCCTCCTCTAGGGCCCGTTTGACACTTTCTTAATATAATCAAAGTCAAGTAAAGTCTCCATTTTCCAGACAAGATGTCGTACTTTATTCAAAACTCCCTCAATCTTTTTCATATAAAAAGTCAAAAGGCAACTATATTTATCTACTAAAATACAAAAAAAAAAAAAAAAAAAAAAAATACCTTAACTTTTCCATGTCAAAAAGATTCCATAACAAATAACTAAAAATAAAATACCATCATAACCTACTTATATTTTATTCTTTCTTCATAATCAACTTTACTTGACTTGACTGTATTAGTAGAGTTACCAAACTGGCCCCTATGGATAATACAGATAGAGAAAAGAAACAAAGTTTGCATTGAGGTTGGAGGCGATGACGTGAACCAATTGGAACAATAGGACCCAAATCAGACAGGACACCGCTGTTTGCTGGACGAGTTAAGCGGCCGAGTCACGAGTATAGCTCCTCTCCGTCTCCTTTGGGAGAAGGAACTAAATGCAAGTGATGTGAACAGTAGTCAACAAACTCGTTTTGTGCTCCCCAGGAAAGTTGTGGGGGATAAAATCGTTCGTTGTCTCACTATTCAACAAAGAGATTACCTTTGTAACAAGCGAGGCGCAGAGATCCAAATTGCAGGTTTTGATGAACAAGGACGGAAATGGGTGCTAAAATTGAAGAAGAGGACGCAAGCAGGTCATGATTCAGGGACTTATGTGCTTATACGGGATTGGATGAAGATGGTCAGGGTGAATGAATGGAAAGAAGGTGATGATATTAAAATCTGGGGGCTTCCTTATGCAGGGATGGAAGATCAATGGCGCTTTGGTCCAGATCATGATCTTAGTGATATGATCACCTTTGTCTTCACTACTACAGTTTAAGTTGTATTATTACTTAATTAAATTCATAGCTGTCTGCAGGTTTGCACGGTCTTTTGTATTTAGTGGTTTATAGTTATGCATATGTAGTTTTTTGGGGATTTGACCGTACAGGAGAGAAAATACACTGTATTCTTTAAAACAGTGTTGACTAAAAAGTTATGCTAAAGATGGGTATTGTACAGTGGGGCCTCATTTTTTTTTTCCAGTTTTATCCCTAGGTAAAAGATTGAATCTACCACTGTAAAAACTCATTCGAAGCTTTTTCACCCTTTTCACCCTAACACTGTTGCAAACGGAAAAACCCGTCTTCTTGCTCGATTTCATCTCAATATCGCAAAGGAGGCTATCGTCTTCAACCTTCCAGCAACTTCTCATCTCTATTTCGTGAGTCCCTTCTTTCCTGTTCTATTGGTGTCCCTGTCTACAGCAGGAAATGCAATATGCATTTGTCTTTTTTCTCTCCCATTTTGCTTCACATGAGGTGCTACAATGGTGTTTGCAGGTTTTAACAAACTTGCTTTTGTTTTTGAGTAATTGTTTTTCATTTGCATGGTTTGGAAGAGGGCAGGTAGGAATGGTCTTTGTCTTGAGTTTCAGGTTTTATTTAGTTTTGTTTGGGTATCCTCTCTCAGAGGAATGACTGGAAAAAAAATCTCTGGAAAAAATATTTAAATGGGCTACTACGGTACTAGTGAAAGAGTCCATAGAAAATGTTTAAATGGAAAAGAAGGGAAGTGGTCCATAGAAAATGTTTAAGTGGAAAAGAAGGGAAGTAGTTTGTTATAGTTATGGCCTTATAGGGACTCATTTGTCTGTCTTTGAATATTCATATTGGAAGTAAAAAAAGCATGGATTAGGAAGGCCACAGGAATAAGGCTGCAAAGGGGGTTTGTCATTTTGGCTAGAAAGTTATTCTTTCTATGATTCTACTTCTGGGGCCAGTGAAGACGGTCACCAAAAGCAGAGATCAGGGACTCTGCTTTCCTTTGTCTAGAAAGTAGCAATGACCATAAAAGGAAAAGAAGGCAAAACCTACCATGTGGAAGTAGGTAAATAAACCCGGTCTTGGTAAGTGGAGAATGCACTAGCTTTTATTTTTGTCATTCATGTTCTGTCTCTATCACCCCTGTATGTTGGGTTTACATGTAAGGTTGTTTGTAGCAAAGAAATATGTGATCCTATTAAGTTTTATATTAGCGTGCAATGCTTTCTAATTGGGTATTGATTTCATTAGCAAATGATATTATGCAAAAGTTTTATGTAAATGAGGAGGAAATTGTCAAATGAGGTTAATTTATCAATAATTTGTGATGTATTCATTAGTTGAATACTCTAGTGTCGTGTTTAGTAGAAGGTTGGAAATTTTAATTTTACTTTTACCTGTATTTGTAGGTTTTATAGGATTTACTTCTCTATCGAATGAATGGAAATCTACTTTGATTCATGATAGTTTAGATGGGGCCACTGGAAGTAACCTCTTTAAAAGAGAATGGAAATCTACTTTGATTCATGATAGTTTAGATGGGGCCACTGGAAGTAACCTCTTTAAAAGAAACCTTTCAACCACCTTAGAAAAATAATCATTTCAAGAGAACATGAGTATTTTTAAAATTCCCAAAGTTTAATGGTTTGAGATAGATAACTATTAAATTTTGGGGCCCTTAAAAAGAGGGTTACAAAATTGCCTACCTTTGATTTTCGTTTAAGACCATCAAATTCCACCCTTCCAAGTGACTGCAATAGAGACATAGATTACATCTTTGTTTGATGGCAGCAGTCCAGTACTAGTGTTACAGCCAAATTCTCTCCACGTAGATGACTTGATCCGGACGTTAAAGAGGCAGTACCCTGTGCCTAATGTTTTCCTGGAATAGTGCATTAGTTCTTACAACCATTCTTTCTTGAAAATCAATACCCTGTGTTTTCCCATTTCTATCCATATTTAATACTATCCTTCCTTTTTTTTTTATCTCTAACATATGTAATGGCCCTACTGTACACCGTGGAACAGTGCTGCTTTTTGCTTAACCATCAATTAATGAGCCAAATGCTCGTAGGCTAGTGAATAAAACTTTTAATAGAGGGCTGCCAACCATGGGACCCTATCAGATAAATGGTCTGAATTAATAAACATTGGCCCCCACATGTAAGCTAGTGGGTAATTGAGTAAAGTGTACACTTTTCGAATGTACCTAATGTTCAAGTGCGATTGGGCCACAGGCAACACTTTCATACTATAATCTTACTGGACCAAAAGAACAAACCCAAGTAACTAGTCATACTAGTTTTAGATTTCATGAAGTGACCCCTCTATTTTTCCCATGTCCTTTCATGTACAAACACACAATTTCCAGTGGAAGTAATCATCTCAAACAAGGAAACTTAAGAGGGAATTTTCAATAGTTGGGACTCATTCTGAGTATGAATTATCTTTTCTTATGATTAATTTCATTTAACATGTTGAAATTATAGGCATTAATATGATTTAATAGTTTGGTGCAGCTGTATACGAAGTTATAAAGATGCAATTTTTAATTCCCGGTCCCGAAGACAAATCTATATTGTTTGAACAAGAAAACCATATTTCGAAGGAAGTATGGGATGGAAAGGTGAATATCCTTTTTTTTTTTTATTACTCAATGTTTAATCATATTTCTTTAACTTTTAATTGTTATATATTTATATTGATTTTTTTGTATTTCATAGGAGCCAGAAATAGCACGTTGCATTCCTTGGGATCCTAAGAATGATTCTTGGACATTGAATACAAGAATGCGACAATATATAAGAAGAACAGGTCTACATCATTTCTCTGAGATCGAAAAAATGAAGATAGACCATGCACTAATCAGTGGGCTTATCGAAAGATGGAGACCGGAAACAAACACCTTCCACTTTCTTGGGGGTGAGGCTACGGTCACATTGGAGGATGTGGCCTATATTTATGGCCTTCCCATAGATGGGCCTGCTGTTACAGGCCGTGTTTGGTCCCTTTGGATGATTTTGGAGGAAAAATTTCTTGACCTATTGGGTGTTGCCCCCGATCCGTCTGAATTCCAAGGGGGGCAAATAAACTTGAAATGGTTCCACGATAACTTCAAAGACCTACCGAAGAGACCGTCTCAAGCAGTTGAGATCAGGCACACACGTGCATATCTATTTCATCTTGTTTCGTCTCAGATTTGTACAAACACTTCTGGCTCGAGGGGTAATGCTTACTTGATCGAGCTTTTTGAAGATTTCAAACCATATGCTTGGGGGCCTGCTTGCCTAGCAAATCTATATAGGAGCTTGACCCGGGCATCAAGAATCAAAGATCGAGTAAAGACAATCACAGGGCCACTTCAACTATTACAAGTAACTAAACAGATTTCCTAATCATTATATTAAATTAATATATGTTCTTGAATTGTTGTTGCTTTCCTTTTAAATATATCCTTCTTTCATCACAGATATGGGCATATTTGAGGATGTCGATTGGGCGGTCAATATCAAAAAACATGGAGGACATTCAACTAGAATTCCCATTGTTCAAGATGTGGGAAGAAAGACTAAAGGATCATCATATTCTCACAAACGTGGGAGAGGTTCGGAGGCAACTTGACACGCAAGATGTTGACAGCGTAAGTTAGTTATTTTTCAAGATTGTTTATTGTTCATTCTTGTACATATAATCTATCTAACCTTCATTCAATGTTCTTTACAACTTACAGTTTGATTGGCAGCCGTATGACCAGTACGGCGATGAGTTGGCAGCTTGTGTAAATGAAGTGGATAGACCCCTCTTTCGATCTGCAGTGTCAATGATCAATTATATGATTGTCGAGAGACATAATGTTGATCGCGTGCTTAAGCAATTTGGATTAAACCAGCATGTCCCTCCTCCATTTCATCCAATTGTGAGGGTGGAGAAAAAATTATCCAAGAGGGCTATAAACTATGAGAGAAAATTGAAACAACTGTAGTCACAATTAAAGTGAAAGTGAAGCAGTCCAACTGTATTCACACAATTAAAGTGAAAGTGTCCAAGTGCTTGTGCGATATCGCACATAATGTAATGAATCCCACTCTCGTTTTTTTTCTTTATTTTACTTGCTCTGAAAGAGGTCTAACAGCATGTGTTACTATTTCTTAAGAGAAGATCTGGGCTGGTTAAAAAATCGGATACAGTCCAACTGTTGTAGTCACACAATTAAAGTGCAAGGTGGTGATGGCAAGTGCTTGTGCGATATCGCACATAATATAATCAATCAATCTCACAATTTTTTTCTTCATTTTACTTGTTCATAAAAGAGGTTTAACAGCATGGGTTCCTATTTCTTAAGAGAAGCTCTGGGCTGGTTAAAAAATCGATTACAGTCCAAAATTACAGTGAAAGTTAAGCAAAGTGAAAGTGAAGTTGCCTAAGTGCTTCTGCGATATCGCACAAAATGTACTCATTCTCTCCCTTCTTTTCTCAGGATTTTACTTACTATTAAAGAAGTACAGTGAATTCACAAAATTAAAGTATCTCAGGATTTTACTTACTATTAAAGAAGTCCAGTGAATTCACAAAATTAAAGTATCTCAGGATTTTACTTACTATTAAAGAAGTCCAGTGAATTCACAAAATTAAAGTATCTCAGGATTTTACTTACTATTAAAGAAGTCCAGTGAATTCACAAAATTAAAGTATCTCAGGATTTTACTTACTATTAAAGAAGTCCAGTGAATTCACAAAATTAAAGTAAATCACACTAAGTGATTGTGCGATATCGCACATCACAATTAAGGACAGCCTTCCAACCTCTTAATAGAAGGCATTGGGTGGCTATAGCTATACCAGAGTTAACAAAAATTCACAATTAATACATTACTGCAGTCATGGAATTTTTTCCAACATGACAAAATGAAAAAAATCCAGAGTTAACACTCGCTATAGCGAAAATTGGCTCGCTATAGCGAGACCAGCAGAGAGCAACCAGAAGTGGGTCTCGCTAGAGCGAGACCCAGGCCTCGCTATAGCGAGGCTCGCTATAGCGAGGATTCCTCTCGCTCTAGCGAGACCCACTTCTGGATACTTGGGTTTTTCATTCTGCGGGGGCATTTTCGTCCTTCCTCCTCGCTATAGCAAGGCCTGTGTCTCGCTCTAGCGAGACCAACTTCTGGAATGTTGGGTTTTTCATTTTGGCGGGGGCATTTTCGTCCTCCAAAAAAATGTATTTATTCTGCAAACCCCCCTTTTCTACTCACTCTACCCATTCTGCAAACCCCCCTTTTCTGCTCACTCTACCCCTCATCTCTTCTTTCGATTCCTGCTCTCCTGCTCTCTCTCTGTGGTATAATTCTCATCTTATCTATTAGCATATTTCAATCAAATTTTTTATTTTCTTGTGTTGTTTCTTGTGTTGTTGCATCTATTCATGCTCTCATATTTTCATGTATAATCCTCTTCATTTATGCATTATTTTTTTTTTCTTATATTTTTGGTATTATGTTGTTTTTGGATTCATACTCATTGGTTACCTATTTTACATTGTTTTTTTTTATATAATATGCACGAGGAAGGGGTTCTCTCGTGATCCACTCAAATATACATTATTTAACTTTATTTAGGGATGCAAAATAAGTTTATTTGAATTTGATTGAAGGTTGGGTGAAAGACCATGTGGTTTCTTTTTAGGTGTTTTTTTATTCAAAATGTTGATTTCTCTGTTGTCTGAGGAATTGCAATAAGATGTATCATCCTTAGAAATTATATGAATTCATTTTTGGATTGGATATGATTTTTTGTGCACACTAAGTGTTTGATGAATTGTATCAGAGAGAAATTTGATTTATTTCTTTCACAGTGGTACATCATGCCTCCTAAAACTTATAAAGGAAAGCGACCAGCCGGGTCTTCTTCTCGTTTCAATACTGAACGATTTAAAGATGCTGAGAGTGCTGCATGTTTTGAGTCAAGATTTATTGACCGTACAGTAATATTTGAGAGAATAGTTGTACAGAATGAACTGAGAGGTACTAGCTTTTTACGCTGGCTTCATGTCAATGGTTGCGCGGTTCTGATGAACTTAATTGATGAATGCTTCGAGGGCTGGGTGCGAGAGTTTTATTGCAATATATTTGATGCAACAAGCAGTGGCTTCAGCACCTATGTTCGGGGAAAGACGCTGATTGTGAATGCAAATAGGATTGCTACTTTACTCAATCTACGAAGGCCTGTTAACAGATCCTATCCAATCACCAATCCGGATAATACTGTGATAGAAACGAATGAAGTGGCTACTGTTCTTTGTGGTGAACCCACTGAATGGGATACACCTCTTTTGAAGATATCATATCTAACCTCTGATTACCGGACACTCAACACATTTGTCTGCAACAACATTGAGCCTCGAAGCCATACATCTGATCTTGCCTATGAACAGGCTTTCCTTCTCTGCTCCTTAGGAAAAGGCACCTCCGTGGACATTCCACTGACAATATTTGAATCAATGCTGCGAGTTTACCATGAACCACGGAAACTCACTCTTCCTTTTGGTGCATTGATATGCAAAATGATGATTGAGGCCGGTTGTCAGGCATATACACATGAATTGCCTGTCACTCGAAGACAGAAAATAGATGGCAGAACCCTCGCAATGTCTAATACACATGTGCGCCGACGTCCTCGAGGAGATCGAGGAGAACGGGCCCCAGTCCAAGCTGACAATGCAGCTGACAATGCAGAGGTGGATTTCCATTGAAGATCGGCTCCTTTCGATTGAAAAATGCAGTGTTTGATCAGTCTGTCCAGATTGAAAATGCAGTGTTTGAACAGTCTGTCCAGATTGAACAATTAGAGGAAAGGATGGTCACCGGTTTTTCTGACATTCGTAATCAGTTGACCGAGATGACCGAGATCTTCAAGCAGATTCGTCGTCGATGAAGCCCCTTCTCCATGACCTTTTTTTATGCCTTTTTTTATGCTTTTGTCTCTGTTAATTATGACTATGTATAACCGCTGTAAAAATTCTAAATGTTGGGTTTATATTTTGGTTTAATATATCTCGTAGGTATATTATCTAATAAACGTAATTAGAATTTACTTAATGCCTGTGGTCATGTGTCAATGTTACTTGCTCTATCATTATTGATCTCAATATATATACATATGTATGTACTTTCAAAAATTGGACAGTTGATAATATAGCAAGTGATAATCTCATGATATCATGGAGATTTCATGGTAGTCTATAGTATAGAAACTGAAAGGCCATGATATCACGGAGCTTTCATACAACATACAACATCAAACCTGAGCCCTTGGTGCCATTCAACCTTCTTACTTCATTAACACAAAAAATAAAAACCACAGTATCTCCATGACCATATATTTTTGGTTTATCAATGCCCAACTATTTTTAACATAACATTTGACAGAGTATACAAAAAATTCCAAACATGTTACAATATTGTGTAAGAAGATTCATCTGAATGCTCCAAGGAGTTACAATACAAACTGGTAAAGAAACTCAATGGAGCATACCAAGCCAAAAGAACTCTGTTAACAAAATATTTCACCATCATAAACGTTGTGAACAAAATATGTCACCAAAAAATGTTTGTGGGCACAAAATGTTTATGAGCCATTTGGATCAAATTCAATCCTGTATAGGTGGATTGCGACATGTTTGACGATTATGGCCCTTCTGCTTACATCTGGAGCAAGTGACTTTGTTCCTCCCACGATCCTCAGTACGTATTCTATTCTTCTTGGGTCTACCAGCTTGTCTCTTTCCATGAGGAGGAGGCACATGTAAACCGGTTCGCACATCCCATTGGTTCATATCTCTCGCACCATGTATAACAAAGTTGTAAGTCCTTCTATACATATCAGAGGTAAACCACTGCTCACAATTGTCATATGGATCGAGACCTCTCATCTTAAGTGCCGCTATAGCATGCGAGCAAGGAATTCCAAGCAATTCCCATCGACGACAGGTACAAGAATGACGGTCCAAGTGAACAATGTCTACATACTCACTGGAGTGGACCTCGATTTCAGTTGGACTGGCTGCACGAACACCCAGTCTACGAGCATGTTCACTCTCTTTGCTCAACATAGACTCAGCATAACGAGTTAACTTGGAATTAAGAACATGAGACTTTTGCCGACGAAGTTCAAAAAATTCCATGAGTTTAGAACGAATTGCCTCGACCATTTTAGTTATGGGCAATTCTCTCGCCCCCTTGAGCAAACTGTTTGTGGCCTCGGCACAATTTGTCGTGAGCATATCATATCGCTTGCCCAATACAAAAGCGTTGGCCCAATGCTGCTTTCCAATATCTTCAATGTATTTATATGCCCCCTCGTTAACTGTTCTAATGTCATTCATATGACATTCATACTCACATGGTCTAAATGCATGAGCAGCATTCCAAAACTTGCGACATATACCATCATCTTTGAATCTTTCACGAATGTTCTCTGAAATATGACGCACACAATAACAATGGTTGGCATCTGGAAACCGTTCCACAACAGCCCTTGTGAGTCCTTTCATTCGATCAGACACGATTGTTAGGTTTTGGGGCGGCCGCAAAGCTAGTGAGAAGGCCGCCAAGAACCACTCCCAAGTTTTGAAATTCTCAATCTCTGCAATACCGAACACTATTGGAAATATCCCATGGTCTCCATCATGAGTCACATCAATGAGTAGCACGCCAGGATATTTTCCACGAAGGTGTGTCCCATCAACTGCAATTAATGGCCTCAACGTGGAACGGAATGATTCTATACTTGATCCCAAAGAAAAGAAAAATCTGCCAAATGTTGAATCCTCTTCTTGGATCACATGCGTCACAGTGCCAGGATTAGTCCTTCTCAATTCATGACAATAGTCTGGTAATATGCTGAATGATTGTTCATATGAACCCCGTATCTCATCGAATGCTATCTCTCTCGCCTTCCATGCCTTCTTGTAGCTAAGTTGAACCCCAAACTCCTTTGAAAAGTCAGTTATAATCTCTTTGGGTGTATATGACTCATGGATATGTAGTCTGTCTATGATCCACCTTGCAATGAATCTAGATGTTGCTTCCCCATGTCCAAGCCCCATCATTGGCTTCGAACAAGTATGAGCACCATTGTATGTCCTAACCTGAAATTCTGGACCAGAGTTAACAAGTGTTGCATGGATACGCCAAGGACAGTAACTTTCACTACACCGTGCTGTAACTTCGGTTGGAGATGTTCTCAAGCGTTTCATTGCAAAATTATCATACATTGCAGCTTTTGCAAGTGCTTCTCTAAAGGAATCGCGGTTTGCAAATTTTTTTCCCTTCCACATCTTATGCATGGAATTAATATTCTGATCATCTTCCAGAACAAGGGAATCAGGCACCAATGTGTCTACTAGATTCAAATTTAGAGTTGCATTACATGGCTCTCCAATAATCTCTTGTTGATCAAAAGTTATCTCATGTTGTTGAGGAAGATGCATATTCATATTCAAGCCAATCAAGTTAAATGGATCACTATGACAATCTTCTTGAAAAATTGAGTCAAGGCCATCACCATAAGAAAATGTTTGTGCTTCATCACCATTTATGCGTATGGTTTCATTTTGATGATCATCAAATGATGATGATCTATTCAAATCTATATGAATTGATGGCGTCGCTGGAAGATTATTCCTGCATAATTACTTGAGCAATAAGATCGCCTTCTTCTATAAAATTATTTCGAAATAGAATAGATTTCAATGGTGGTAGCCATAGCATACCTATGGGAACAAACCGTTGTTTCAAGAGCAACTCTTTCGTTGTCAACTTCCGTAAATATTCTGCGGCTTGTGCATGCCCTCGGAGATATGCGACTTGAACAACTTCAAAATGAACAATATGAAGAAGTTCATGAATAAGAGGAAATTTAGAATTCATTAAGAAACATGTATAAAAAAAAATTAATGCGTACCGTGTAGTGGCCTTCTTAGTTCTTTCTAAAATTTCTGAGCTTCTATAGAGATACAACAATATGGGGATAGTTCGTTCACGGTTTAATCTGAGCATACTCTGCATATCTCCATCGCTTTTTAGATCGACCAATGTGAATATCCGATTGATATGACACATGTATCGTATCAATGGATACTCATCCTCTTCGTCCCAATTCGTCTCTGTAATTATTTGTTCAACTACTGCATTATAACTTATGTTGCTATCCACGAATATGATTCTCTGCTCACCACCCATGTATACCGGATTTAGATGATCAATATCCAAATCCCCGTTAAAGTGCAATATCAAACATATTTCATTTTCGGACATCCTGGAATAACAAAGAAGTTCAAAATTGGATCAAATGTCAGGAAATTGATGAGTAGCATTCTAAGACATTTCTGATAGAATTGGAGTTCACCACATATATGTTATAACTCACACGCGCACACACAGACATATATATATATATAGGAGACACACATAAAGGAAGAAACTTGATAATAAAGGAGAAAAGTTTATTTTGTTAGGGATTAGTGACAATTCGAAGGCCTACAAATTATATAATCCCATCACCAAGAAGCTCATCATTAGTCGAGATATTATTTTTAATAAAGAAAACACATGGACTGTTAATAGTTCAAGGCAGCAATCTGTTAATAGTTTATGGCAACAAATTCCTGTGAATTTTGATATTGAGGAAAAAGAAAGTAGTGAACCATGACCACCACATTCCATTTCCACAAGCTTATCTCATCCACCACATGTTATATCTGGTGAATTATAGTCAAGGATCAGGAGTGGTCTCTTGGTCATCCAAGAAGCAACAAATTGTTACTCTGTCCATTACTCTGTCCACTACTGAAGCTAAATTTATTGCTGCCGCATCCTGTGGTTGTCAAGCTATTTGGTTGAGGAGACTCCTTGAAGAACTACATTGTCCCCAACAAGGTCCCACTCCAGTCTACTGTGATTATAGTTCAACAATCAAATTCTCACAAAATCTTGTTCTACATGGAAGAAGTAAACACATTGATGAATGGTATCATTTTCTACGTGATCTTCCAAGGGATGGAACCATTTATCTAATCTACTGCAGAAGTAAGAATCAGCTTGCAGATATTCTGACCAAGCCCCTCAAATTTCCATTTTCGTGATATTGCGGCAGCTACTTGGAGTGTTCGATGGATACTACAGTTTGAGGGAAGGTGACTGATGTTTTATCTCTAACTGATTGTCAGAAGTACATTCAATTTAAGGGAGGGTGTCAGGAGTTTAGAATAAAACTTGTTAGACCAAGTAATTAGGAAAATTTGTTTGAGTCTGGTTTTTTATTTATCAAAATAAAATATGACAAAAACAAAAGAACAAACAAGAAGACAACAAAAAAAACATGTTTTTTTTCTTTCTTAATTTTGGCACAGAGGTGAACGGAATGAACTCTTGATTTCCTCATCCCATCACATAAAGATGGTTTCATGAGAAGTAGTTCCCAACAAAAGCATATAAACAACAAAAATCCCACAAATTATTGACATCATGGATCTATCCCTTTGTTCAGGTTCAATTCATTACAGCAAAGAAGTAAACAAATGGAAGAGAAAAAGGAAGATGAGTAGTAGAGAAACCTTCATATGCTTTTCAAGAAACGAAAGAGCAATCACTTAATCCTCTTGAGAGCTTTCCTCTAACGATGGAGACAGCCACAGCAATACAATGAGGTAAAACGACATGCTTGCTTTCTGCTAGGAACGGAGGAAAAATGAGAGGGAAAAGGAGAAGAGGGTTTAAGTAGGTGCGATATTGCACATATCTGCAATATTGCACAAAGAGGGTAAAATTGGAAAAAAAAAAAAGGCCTCTTTGTACGAACCCCATATTTGGGATAACTTTTTACTCAGCACCATTTCAAAGAATACAACGTATTTTCTAACCCATACGGTCAAATCCCCTAGTTTTTTTAAAAGAATTTCTACGTAGTAAGAATGATCAGTGTCACCAGTTGTATTTATACTTGGTCATATCATATGAAGATAGTTGAGATAGTTGTAAGTGATTTAATTATATAGCAAGACAAATTTTCAGTTGAGATCTGCACTCGTTGAGAACTTTCTAGGAATTCCTACGTGTGGGCTGCCTAAATATCAGCCAAACCCCAGTCAAATGGTAGATATAATCGGAATGTATATGATCCCTGTCAAAATGATTTTAGCCATTGAATTTATACAAGAAAACTTCTACATTTGTAAGTAACAACATAGAATTACTTTGGGATCAAGTCACTTGTAGGGGTGGATTTTCGTGACCCCTAATTTGGATGAAGTTCTTACCATTCGGTGCTTTTATGATTGCCATGCAACTACGAGGGTTACTTATGTAAGTGCCTAAAAATTACGGACTTGGTTAGGCGATTATGAAACTCGCAATAATGCTGTTAAGCTTTTTTGAAAAGATTGGGTTCCTGCAACCTGAAAGAGAAGGAGAGACAAAGGTCAGAGGCTCTTAGCTGCTGTGTGCCGAAGACACTCTGAAGCCTAAGTTAATGCAATCACTAAGCGAAGGATGAATGAAGGGGAGAGTAGGAATGTGAGTATGAGGATAAGCATAAGCATCCCTCCTTGGGTTTCACCTCTTGCATATATATAAGCGGTGGTCACCTCAGATCCTTCCTTATTGGAGGTAGGTGGAGCTACTGTTTCATCGGACCATACCTCGTTTCCTGAGTGAAAGTGAGTGGAGGTACTGTCCCATCAGACCATACAATGACCTCTTGCAGGATGGCGGATGTGACCGTTGATAAGGATAATCCCTTATCTATATCCGGCGCTCATCCTATCAGTCAGCGCGTTCTGTAACGTTGTCATACCTTCATTAATGCTGATTGACATTTTGTGCCCATCTCGGTTAATCGAACCGAGCAGAGGAAGATAGCTTTACAGTAGACGCATCTTGGCACTATTGCCAAACTGCGCATGGTCGATACTATTACCGAGCTGCATCAGACCGAGAAGCCCAGCTGATACTTTTACCGAAGTTGGCCCAGGCTCGGTACAGTCTGGCACTATTGCCAAGGTCCAGGAAACCGAGATCAAGATAAACCTAGTTAGTACCTTTACTGAAACCAAGGCTTATCTCGATATTGCGGAAATGCCCCCACACAACTCACAATAAAGAAATCCTCAAAATTCACAGTTTAAATTAGCGGTTATCACTTGGAAACCACTCAAATAATAGTAGTCGTCTTTTTAAAGTTTGATATTAGGATTAGCTATGAGCATGTGACAGCCTTCGCCTTTTGATTGGATTTGTGGTGAGGCTGGAGGAACCTCAAGACAGATTGACGCCACCTTACTCTGCTTACGGCCTTATATGATGTCCAATCCAGCCACATTCATTTAGTTTGACTGTTGTTTGGAGCCCATAGTAGGAACTCATTCCGACTCACCTTCACTCAACGGCGAGTCCAAAGAGTCCCAGTGTATGAACGAGTACTCACTACACACTTGGCAGAGTTTACTAGAGTTTTTTACGGTTTTAAACTATGCTTGGACCTAGGCCAATGGGCAAGGCCAAGCAGAGTGCCCTGAATTTCTAAAAGTGGGCCCCACAAAATCTCTAACTGCAGGCCCGGCGTAAGAATTCTTATAGGTGGGCCTTAAGTACCCCATAGCACAAGTGAAGATGTGCCACTTTATATTAGATCAAAAGAAAATCCCAGCATTTGGAGAAACCTTTAGAAATAATTAGCGAAAGGTCCCTAGAATTGAATCTATCCAGCCTCCAGTCCAGATAAATTCTTTTTAAGGGCTCTAGTCCAAGTAGCTAGACAATTTGCAGCCAGAGATCCCTATAGCCACATGGTTTCATTTTTCAGGACTAATTTGCCCTTTCAACCGTTTTAGGCATAAGTTTTGAAATTTAAAATTTCAAATCTTCCCTCCTCCATCCTTCCTAAATCCTCTCAAACGACTCCACAGATCGTCCTTGATCCGGATTTCTGCACTCGTCGCCTGAGAAGAACTTGCAGAGGATTCTCGATTCCATCTAGAGATGTCAAAACACAAGAGTTTGTTGCAGTCGACAGATCTACGTGCTGCTATGTTCGACTGCTGTAGAAAAATGGTACTCGGGGTGAAAATCGGAAAGCCACCACCTTCTCCCCCACTGATCTCTTTACGTCTTCCCAAATCTCAATCAAATCTCACCCATCGACCCCCAAATCCAAAGTTTGCCTGATCATGATCTCGTCCGTTCCAATATCCTTACAAGGCTAGGCGACCGTGATGGTAGAGACTGATCTGAACCCCGATCATTGGGGCCCACGATTTCCTGCAGCATTCATATCCTAGGCGAGAACGTGTTCTCTGTTGGGGGGAATTCTGTTGCAGAACGTGTTGTAGTGATAAAGATGAAAGGGGTAGATTTAGGTAGTCTGTGAGTGTATGAGTAAATATGGCCCTCACCATATTACAAAAGTATGAGAGTGGTGCTGGACACGTCATGGGTGAAGGTTATTTCTTTAACCTGGGCACTTGTTTTTCAATGGGTGAAGTGTTTCTCTGTGTTTTATTTCCCTTAGGTATTTATGTTTGATTTCTGGAAACCCATTTGGTCTTTGAATCTTGGATATGTGATTTTATGAGTATTTTTTGATTTTTTTGTGCTAAGTATGGACTTTTAAAATGACAACAAATGGATTTCTGTAATTCTGTGTTGATTTCTAGTTCTGGAAGGGAAATATTGAGATTGTGGACTGTGTGATGCATCACAAGTTTTTAAGAAAGGTATAGCTAGTAGCAGGAGTCCTGTCATCATTATCAACAACAACATTATAAAACTGCACATTTTTTTAATCTAAAATTGTGTTTGAAATTGTTATGGTTCTCCTCCCCCATTCTTCTCTTCCAAATCTGCACCCTCAGTTCAAAGCCCAGACCTACTGTCAAATTTATCTAAGCTTTCTGTCAAATTTATCCGATTTTTTGTAAAATTAATCTGTCTCCTGTCATATTTCTCTGCATTTTTGGAAAATTTATCTTAGTTTTGTCAAATTTATCTGAGCTTTTGTCAAATTTATCTGACTTTTTGTGAAATTTATCTGTCTTCTGTCAAATTTATCTGAGTACTATGTAAATTTATCTGAGTTCTGAAACAAATTTCTCTGAGTTAAGGACAAATCTATTTGAGTTTTTGGCTAATTTATCTGATTTTTGGAACAAATTTATCTGAGTTATGAAATTTGGAAAATTGGTTATCTTAGTTTTGGCAAATGAATTTGCGTTTTTTTTAATTTTATTTGCATTTTTTAATTTTATTTACGTTTTTTGAAATCTATTTGCGTTTTTTAATTTTATTTGCGTCTTTTGAAATTTATTAATGTTTTTTTGAAATAAATTTAATTGAGTTTTGGCAAAAATACTTGAGTTTTTGGCAAATTTTTCAGAAATTTGAAAAATGATGTATCATAGTTTTGGCAAATATGACAGCGTTTTTGAATTTTATTTGCGTCTTTTAAAATTTATTTGCGTCTTTTGAAATTTACTTGCATTTCTTGAATTTTCTTTGGATCTTTTGAGATTTATTTAAGCCTTCTAAAATTTATTTACATTTTCTGAAATTTATTTCGATCTTTTTAAACTTATTTGCAGCTTTTTGAAATTATCTGCTTTTTTTAATATTTAATGCTTTTTTAAGAAATTTATTGCCTTTTTTTTTAAATTATTGCGTTTTTTTAAAATTTATTTGTGTTATTTTGAAATGTACTTGTGTTTTTCTAGAATTTATTTGAAAATATCATTAATGAGATTTCTTTTATCATGGGCAATTAAATGACAGGATATGAATCCTTTAATTTAGGGCAATTAATGAGATTTACTACTAATCATGGGATATGATTCAAAAAAAGGGCAAATTAGACATTTTAGGTATAAGAATGTGTGTAAGGGACCTTTGGCTTCATAACTTTTTTTTGTAGACTGTTTGCATTAAAGTAAAACTTTGAGGGATCTCTCGCCGAATCCCCCAAACTTTTATTGCAACCCGTTTCTCGTGGTCCACATTTTAATGCTAACAGAGTTCTATGACCATCCCTCCTGTCCACTACGTACATTTTTATTCTTTTAACTTAAAAAGATTTCTTCTTGTTTCTGTACAATACAAGCCAAGACATAGTAGCTACATCCATGACCTCCATGGTTTTGGTCACACAAACCTACCATCCTTAGGCATACAAACACCTTAACCTACATGGCTAAATGTGTTGCTATTCCACTTCAGACAAGGCTTCTCCTGTTTTATAAAGCTAAGCACCAGCCATTGCATGAACTTAAAAAAAACATTGAATTACTACTTTTCATTTGAATTGTTTCCACCTTACTATGGCTGCTAAATTCCAGTGGGACCTAAATGATGACGGACCCCAGCAATTATTGGAAGAGTTGGGCGTTCGAGTCCACGAGAGAACCCCTCTGCAATTCCTTTGTACTAAGAGATTGACAAAAAGCGATTTAAAGGGTCACTACAATCGTTTTGTTTTCCACAGTGCCGACGTACGGAGCAAGATTGTTCCCTGTCTCACAGCTGAACAAGAACATGATCTTGAAGATGGAAGTCCAATTCATGTTGTGGGTTGTAGTCAGAAAGGAGGGAGATGGGACTTGCAGCTTAAGAGGAGGACACAAGATAGTAACAAGTCAACCACTTACATCCTTCAGGGGCAATGGACAAGCATGGCCAGAGCGAATGGATGGACAGAAGGAGAAAAGCTAAAAATATGGGGGATTTCCTTATGCAAGGTCAAGTGATGTCTGGGACTTGGGAGGCGAGGAAATCTATTTGGTCTTCATTTCTGATGCACAGAGCATACAAAATATATGGAGATGTCTTCCTAGTGTGTGTCCATAGTATTCACGCAGATATGATTGTAGTTTAGGTATATAAAATGGATTTCTAGTGTAATTGGTGTCCAAGTTTATGTCCATATAAAATGGATTTCTAGTGTAATCGTGTCCAAGTTTATGTCCTTGGTTGTTATAATAAGTTACTTCTGCATAGTTGATTGTATTGAAATGAATAGCAATTCATTTGAGTGTATTGAGCTATGCATGCAGTTGAGAGTTGAAACTAACAATTGCTACTTCCATTATCTTTGGGTCATACCTACATATAATCATCCGTGGGCTGACCCTAACCCACTGTCTCCTTTTATATTTGGCCCACTGGATTTATGACATGATTAGAGGCCCGTGGAATTGGGTTGGCTCTTTGAGTTCTCTGGTTGCAATTAAACTAATCAGGCCAGCTAGAAGCTGAGTCTCTCCGAAGTCCAGATTTAGAAATGATTAGTTATAAACTACCTTCATCTTATGATAAGTTGGGGTCAAATCCATGCATATGGGCCCTGACCCTCAACCCCACCAAGAAGGCTTGTTAATTTATGCCACCATACAGGTAAAACCAAAAGGTAAACAGGCTGTCGATCACAAGTCAGAACCCGACTCTAATCCATGTTTTAAAAACTCTGTCCGACTCCCTTTGACTCAGCCAAGTACCGCGAGTCAGATGAGTGAGTAGTTGGTTCGACTCGCCTAATTTTCTCAGTTCGGTCACCTTTGGATTGAGTTTTTAAACTGTGGTGTAACCTTCTAATGTTCATGATAGTTCAGCTCACTTGGTTTTTCTACACATGTTGGGAGTTGACTGGGGCAAAAAATTTCTTCAGGTCCAGGTCCAGGTCCATATATCATGAGCCTGGCCTGCTCTGATCTGCCCTCTAATTTGCACCACCACTATGTCCACACTGAAGTTTGCATGAAATCTCTAAAACCCACTCACCTTAAAGCAAGTACTTCCAGTAGACCTTGACTTCTAACAAATTAATATATATATATATATATATTTTTTTGTAAACCTTCTAACTAATTACTTCGAAAGATGATAGAAATAAGATTCCCACATTGCATGTGAAAAATGGAAAAAAAAAAAAAAAAGCACTACATTTTTATGGAAAAAAGTGAAAGTAATTTTTTAAAATATATGAAATAAATGATGAACTGGAAAGAATCTTTTTGGTCTTCCAAACACAGTGGGTTAGTGTTAGACTGCTTCCTTTCAAAATGGAAAAAGTTCTGAAATGCTCAATAGACCAAAGCCTACAACTAACAAGGTTTGGTTTACACAAGTGCATTGTTATTGCACATAGGTATTCACGCATATATGATTGTAATTTAGGTATCTAAAATGGATTTCTAGTGTAATCATGTCCAAGTTTATGTCCTTGGTTGTTATAATAAGTAACTTCTGCATAGTTGATTAAGTTCAAATGAATAGCAATTCATTTTGAGTGTCTTGAGCTATGCATGCAGTTGAGAGTTGAAACTAACTAGTGCTAGTTCCATTATCTTTGGGTCATACCTACATAATTATCCGTGGGCTGACCCTAACCCACTGTCTCCTTTTATATTTGGCTCACTGGATTTATGACATGAATAGAGGCCCGTGGAATTGGGTTGGCTCTGAGTTATCTGGTTACAAACTAATCAGGCCAGCTATAAGCTAAGTCTCTCCCAAGTCCAGATTCAGAAATGATTAGTTATAAACTACCTTCATCTTATGATAAGTTGGGCTCAAATCCATGCATATGGGAGCCGACCCTCAACCCCACCAAGAGGGCTTGTTAATTTATGCCACCATACAGGTAAAACCAAAAGGATAATTGCTTACCAACAAGGAGGCAAATAACGGTACAATGCATTGCCAGTAGAAGTAAATGGTCCCAAAGATTTGACAATTCGATCGAGTAAGTATCCCAAATTGATAGGGCCCATATTTTATTGATCAGGAGAGCCTGGATGATGAATGCAACAAATTAATAGATCCCAACAAAAACCTCAACCAACTGACTATCGTCCAGAATGTACACAGGTGACAAGAAGCATGCCTAATTATCCACTCAACATCAAACAAGACCATTTCTAGGACGAATGAGACCTTCTCAACACAGCAGGATTTCGTTATTATCATATTTCTATTCAATGCCTACCCATGTAGCTTTCAACAGATTTAACTCGACGGATTGCTCCCACATGCAGTAACTACTTTGCTCCAAAAAACTGTAAATTCATATGGGCCATGCATTCAATAATACCTTATTCCATAAAGATACATGCCGATTAACTCAGTAGCAAAGATGAGCAGTACCTCCATCTGATTTCATCTTTCCTTATCAAGCTTTTAAGCTGTCGATAATTTAATGAAAGCTATGTCACATGAACATCACAAAAAGCTACAAAAATAAATGAATAGATGTACAACATCATCTATAAATTATATACATCACCCTATCAAAAGGGGGTAAAAAAAATGGAAAACATGGAGCACCTTATCTGCTCAACTGAGATTTTCAGTGGTGACGAGGCAGAATTTTCTCTATAGCCAAAAATGGATAAAAAATATATCCGTTGGGAAAAGAGAAGAAAAGTTGTGTTAGTATTGCATATGCTGGAGGCAGCAGATATTCTCCATGTCTGCTTCGAGAATCTGAAGGACGGCCACTGCACTTGACCACGTCATTGAGAAAACATGGCCTCCATTGCTTCCTCAACTCTTGGTTTGCCTTTGGGTCGGCCACATCTCTTCGCATCTTTACTCAATAAAAGCTTTAGTGCCTTTTCCAGTGTGACATTCTCAGGATTTACATTCTACAATAATGGTTTAAATGCCAAAACATGAATCTCAAGTTACCATTTGATACAACAGAATATGAATGAGATGATTTTCGAACAACGCTTGAATATGAGCTCTGAATTAAATGAATTACGATCAGGCACTATAAGCAGTATTTGGGAACCACTCGAATAACTATTTGACTCAAAAATGATTCTGAAAACCCATACAAACTCTCCTTGTAAATGGGAAGATACTTCACATTTCTATGTATTTTTTCAGGCCTATTACTTACTACAAAACAATAGTGTATCCAAATAATATGGAATCCTATAGTGGTTTTATCAATTCCAACAAACTTTAATTTTTCTTTTTCTCCATTCAGATTTCAAAGTGAGTTCAAACTTGAACTTTAATTTTTCTTTTTCTTCATTCAGATTTCAAAGTAAGTTCAAACTTGATATTTTCGATTCGCTATTCAAAAAAAAGTTCTGATAAATACCAGATATATATGTATGGAGTTGCAACTTAGTGATTCAAAGTAACCCTAGCTCTTTCCCTTTGGCATAATCATTTGTCTGCTTGATCTCCATCCTGTGTTAAATTCACAACATCCCCAATATATGGGAGCCTAGAATTACAGGGGCCTGAGTCTTAATTGCCAGTTTTTAGAGCCTTAGGAATCGTCCAGTTGGCAATCTTATGAATCACTGTCAGCATGGACGTCATAGCTGCTGCTGCTTCTTCATCACCTTGTCCCAACTAGGGTTAGCTACATGAATTCTGTTTCTCCATTGTCTAGCATTAAGTATTTTCTTGGTGAAGTAGTTTATTGCTAATTAAAATATTAAGCTGTCGATTTAGGATTTATTTTGTGAATATTAAAAGGCCACTAATGACGTGGCGGATTCCATACGCAAAACAGGTGACAATAGAAATAAGATGCTATTGTATTTATCTCTTCCCTAGACAAATGAGTTGTGATGCACGGATACTTTAAAATGGGCAACATATCGTATCCGATACTTCCCCTTTTATGTGTAAAATCCATGTCCCTGACATGTCCCTGTCGTATCCAAGTCATATTTGGCATCGTAGCAAAAGCGGCCTTGTGGAGATGAGTTACTCATAAAAAGGCCCTTTTGTTCCTCCTTGGAGAGATTTCTCTGCTATTATTTACAATATATATCTGCGACACCTCAGATTCTTTGCTTTTGCTGTTTTCATGAATTGAATTTTGTCACTGATTAAAGAAGAGTTGGGCCAAAACTATGAGGAGTCATTCCATTTCACAAAATATAACCAGCGAGGATTCCTTTGAGCTCATTTTTTCTCATCACCAACTAGCAGGACTTGCCTTGGCTCTGTCCACCACCAACATCAAGAAACTCGGTTCTAATTTCAAGGATACAATATATATATATATATATATATTTCAATTTTAAGTTTTCGTTTTTTAGTTTTTAGTGAACTGGGTCCCATCAAACTAATGGTCTGGACACAGATCATCTAAAATGGAAGCCACACATACAGTTTACATGCACCAGCACACTATGTTAGTCTATTGGACCTTCAAAGAGCATCACAAGATCATTTGCTCCTGGAAATGACAGTGTATGCAAGAACAAGATCAATAGTTTACAACATTTTGTATCAGAATTTCATCGTTCACATCCCATGATAATAAGCCATTCAATTTGTTAGGTTCTTCTGTACATGCTGAGCAAAATGACCAGGCAGCATGAATAACATTTTCAGCTTATATCAACATGACATTCATTCTAATTTTCTAGTATTGTTTAATATAAATTTATAGGAGCAACTTTGTTTATACAGCTATTCAAAACCCTGAGGAAGGGAGAGAGATTGCTATGGGATATCAATTTATGTTTCTATCAGCACAATCCTCAACACTTGTTAAATGAAATTTATATGAGGAACTTTGATATGGAGCAACGCGATTAGACGAAAGATGATCTTGTAGTAGGCCATGTTTTGCAATATTTCGAAGCCTATGATAACGAGAGTAGGACCTAGATGCATGTCTCGTGGTCTTGGATCCAATTAAGCCCCAAAACAATCCTAAATACACTGTTATGGGCTGATTTAGAGAACAGCCCCTTATTGGGACTGCAACTCAAGTTTTAGTGGACTTAGTGACTAAATTTGGACCACATCTAATCCCAGATCCAACTGGAACATGCGTCAGGGCCTGTGGGCCCTTGCTGCAGTCCAGACATTTGAAATTCAGGGAACACATCTTGAAAAGAATTCTATGATGTACTTTATTGAGAAAAGCCGGCTATTTATAGAGTATAACCAAAGATATCAGCCTAAACCAGGAAACCTAATCACATCATAATAGAAAACCCTAATCATATGATAACTCTAACTGAAAATAACAGAAAATTAATCTAATCATATCTAACACGGATGACGGACCTATTGTCATAATTACAAATCAGCCAAGAAGTATCAGAAAAATTATGAATAAAACCCTAACTATTTCTCAACACTCCCTCCCAAGCTGGTGCATATGTATCTACTGTGACTAGCATGGAATCAACGCCATTTATCTGTTTCCTTTCATAATCATGATTACCTTCTTGAGAACTTGTCAGCATGAGCACCTATGAGGATCTTCAATCTGTCCTGCAACTTAATTGATGAAGAAGATAAAACTTCATTTGCTCCACAGCATAACACAAACCACACAATACGCAACACTGCTAATAAAGACTGAACCTTAGCATGCACAATTGCATTTTGAAGAGGCTAGAATGCTACAGAGCATTACAGAGTCTTTCGCAGTGGTTGAGTAGGTTTTGTTAAACAGGCCCAAGGCCCATAACAGGATCCAGTCCAACACATATCACACGTGGGTTGATTTGGTCAATATATCATTCAGCTGTACATATTCTATTTAGGTTTTGGTTTCCTAACTTAGAATAGAAATTGATTGTAATTAGTTAGCTTCTTAAATTGGAGCCTTGATTAAGGCATTGTAATAACTATATATTGTGATACAATCTCCAAAGGAGGGACACAGAAATAATACAATCATCATTCAAGAACTCTCGTTCCATTCTTGCATTCTAAAATTGTGAGAATGACATGGTATCAGAGCCATGTTCAAAGAAGTCTAGGTATTTGGTCTTACACAGCATCAAGGCAATAGATTAGAGAGAAACCAATCTCTCTCGTGAAGAAAGACAGATCAGGGATCTGTTCCAAGAAATCCACAGAGTTTCGAGCAAGACAGATCACGGATTTGTATGGTGGCCCAACCCTGATAATCAAGACAACTTCAGCAACCTATCCAGACATGGTCGCCTGGATTTTCTAGGAATATTGGACATTTTTTCAGATTTTTTCATCTCTTCCAGGTTGGTGATTTACACATTCTCGTCATTGTCTAGATTTTTAATACTGTTTTCATCTGGACCGTCCAGAATCTTGGATTTGTGGTGGAATTCGATCATTCTTTTTCCAGTTGAAAGCAAATTACTGCACTTCTTCATATTAGTGATCTGATCTTTGTCCAAATCTTTCAGTGGGGCCCACATAGCAGATCAGCAGGCAAAATCCGGGTCGCCTGGGGTGATTTTTGGCCTTTTTTAAGTTCTGTGTTGATTTTTTCCATCTCTGATTGATCAGATCTTAGTATCTACACACAGCACAGTTTATTATCAGCATTTAGAATTCATCTCTCCACTGTCATTGGATTTTCTTTGCAATCAAGATTGAAGATGGAAAAATCTGAGGTTACCTTGATCCGATTCACGGGAAAAAATTATCCCGCCTGGTCGTTTCAGTTCCAGATTTACCTTGAGGCTAAGGAATTGTGGGGTTATATTTCTGGATCTGACCCTAAACCCAAGGAAGATGAGAAGAAGATATCCGCCTGGCTTACTAAAGATGCAAAAATAAAAACATGGATACTGGGTTCCGTCGAACCACATCTGATAATGAACCTCAAACCTTATCCCACCGCTAAAGACATGTGGGGATATCTGAAGCAAGTGTACCATCAAGATAATTCAGCACGTCAATTTCATCTGGAATGTGCGATTGCTGAATATGCACAAGGGACATTGTCAATCCAAGACTACTATTCAGGATTCCGAACCCTATGGTCAGAATACGATAGTATTAAGTATGCAGATGTGGCTCCCGACGTTCTGATCGTGATTCGTGATCTTCAGGCCTCTAGTCAAAGGGATCAGTTTTTGATGAAACTGCAGAATGAATATGAAAGTGTCAGATATGCCCTGATGAATCGGACGCCATTACCTTCCTTGGATATATGCTTCTATGAACTATTACGCGAGGAACAGCGCATTGCGACCTCGGCTCATATAGCGCAACAAACGACTGAGACCTATTCAGTTGCGTTCTCTGCTAATAAAACTTCTCAGCCTCCGCCGCGCGACTTGAGCAAAACGCAATGTTACAGTTGTCAAAAATTTGGGCACATTGCAACTCAATGCAAACAGAAAATCTGCAGTTACTGTAAAAAGTCGGGACATATCATCTCTGAATGTCGCCGCCGACCCCAACGTCCATCACCACAGCCTCAGACTCCACAGTATCAGCCTCCGCATGCGTATGTTGCTTCTTCGGTTATGCCTGCTCCTACATCTGCGCCCTCACAGCCTGGTCCCTCATCCTCTCTCACTCCTGAAATGGTTCAACAGATGATTGTCAATGCCCTCTCTGCTTTTGGTCTCTCAGGTACTTCCCCTCCATCTTCTACTTGGTTTCTTGATTCCGGGGCGTCTAATCATATGACGTCTTCCTGTACACCTCTCCAACGTGCAAAGCTACAATGGCCCTCATCAAATCCAAACTGCTAACGGGGGCCATGTTCCCATTACTGCTGTCGGTGACATCTCTGGTCCCATTCCACTGAAAAATGTTTATTTGTGTCCAAATTTAACCTCCAACCTTTTGTCAGTCGGGCAGCTTGTTGAAAATAATTGTAATATCTCTTTTTTTTCTTCTGGTTGTATTGTGCAGGACCAGATGTCCGGGAAGGAGATCGCGAGGGGGCCTAAGTGTAGACGCTTGTTTCCGCTGGACTTTTTAAAACTTGCTAGGAATAAATTTGACAATGATGTGTTTTGTTTTTCCCTTAGAGATAACTGCCAATTGTGGCATAAAAGACTTGGACACCCTAATTCAAAGGCTTTGTCCCTGATGTTCAATTCTGGTTTAATAAATAAAACTGTTGGTTCATCTTCTTTTGTGCCTTTTGATTGTGCTACTTGCAAATTGGGAAAAAGCAAAACCCTTCCTTTTTCTATTTCCACTTCACACAGCACTCAGTGTTTTGATTTGGTTCATAGCGATGTATGGGGAATTGCTCCAGCTCTTTCTCATGCTCGCTATAAATACTTTGTGACTTTTATTGATGATTTCAGCCGGTTCACGTGGGTTTACTTTCTGCATTCCAAATCTGATGTTTTTCATGTTTTTAAAATTTTTCTGGCTTATGTTGAAAATCAATTTTCCACCTGCATTAAAATCTTGCGATCTGATTCAGGCGGGGAATATATGTCCTCTGATTTTCAACAGTTTTTGCAAACCAAAGGTATTATTTCTCAAAGAACTTGTCCTTATACTCCACAGCAGAATGGAGTCGCTGAAAGGAAAAATAGACATCTCCTTGATGTCACTCGTTCCCTTCTCCTTGAATCATCAGTTCCTACCCGTTTTTGGGTTGAGGCTTTGGCTACTGCAGCTCATCTCGTTAATCGTATGCCATCCTCTTCGATTGACAATCAGAGCCCATATTATCGTCTCTACAAGACATCTCCATCTTATGCTGATCTTCATGTTTTTGGTTCCGTTTGCTTTGTGCATTTACCTCCGTCTGAACGGACCAAACTTACCGCTCAATCCGCTCAATGTGTTTTTTTAGGATATGCCTCCTTCCAGAAAGGGTTCCTTTGCTATGATCCACACATTCGTCGCATCCGCACCTCAAGGAATGTCGTGTTTTTTGAAAACGAGTATTTTTTTCAAACACACCTTGATCCTCCGGACGACTCCTCATTAGTTTCCTTACCTGGTTTCTCTAATGACACATCTATTGTTCGATTTAATCCTAATTTTGTGTATCACAGACGGAACACAGACGCGCCTCCCAGGGATTCCCCTCCAGATCTTCCTCCCGCATCCGGTTCCCCTCCGGCATTTGGTCCATCTGGACTTCCTACATTGCGTCGCTCCACTCGCATTTCGGTACCACCCGACCGCTATGGGTTCTCCCATACTTCCTTAATGGCAACTTTGTCCTCTTCTTCCATTCCCCAATCCTATTCTTAGGCTGTGAAGGACAAATGTTGGAACCAGGCTATGCACGATGAATTGGCGGCTTTAGAGAAAAATCATACGTGGGATATTGTCCCCTCTCCTGTGGGTGTCAAACCTATTGGCTGCAAGTGGATCTTTTCTCTCAAGTTAAAATCAGATGGCACTCTAGATCGATATAAGGCGCACCTTGTTGCTCTCGGAAATCGGCAAGAATATGGCATTGATTATGATGAGACTTTTGCTCCCGTCGCCAAGATGACCACCGTACGCATCATCCTTGCTGTTGCTGCATCTCAATCCTGGCCTCTTCTATCAAATGGATGTCAAAAATGCGTTTCTTCATGGTGATCTCAAAGAAGATGTTTACATGCGTCTGCCACCGAGGTCCTCTTCTGGGAAGGGTATGGTTGCTAAGCTCCGTCGCTCTCTATGGTCTGAAGCAAGCCCCCCGCGCATGGTTTGAGAAATTTCAGGATGCTCTTCTCTACTTGGATTTTCATCCCAGCCAGTATGATCCTTCTATGTTCTTACATCATGCTCCTTCCGGGATTACTGTGCTACTGGTCTACGTCGATGACATTGTCATTACTGGTCCCAATGCACAAATGATTCATGAACTCCAAGCTTCTCTTCATCAGTCGTTTCAAATGAAGGATCTCGGCCCCTTACACTATTTTCTTGGTCTTGAAGTTCATCAATCATCTGCCGGTATAGTTCTCAATCAGCACAAATACACCATTGACCTCATTGACTTGGCGGGTCTTGCTGCTTCTGCTCCTGTCGATACGCCGATCGAACTAAATGTCAAGCTCAGTAAAGAGGAAGGTGACCTTCTTCCAGATCCTACCGCATATCGCCAGTTAGTGGGTAGTTTGATCTACCTCACGATCACCCGTCCTAATATCTCCTTCGCGGTCAACCTAATGAGTCAGTTCATGACTGCTCCTCGTCATCTTTATATGGCTGCTGTTCGCCGCATCATTCGGTACCTTATTCGCACACCGACTCGCGGGTTGTTTTTTTCCCTCCAACAATCCTCTATCTCTCAAAGCTTATTCCGATGCTGATTGGGCTGGTTGTCCCGATACTCGCCGATCGACGACAAGATGGTGCATGTTTTTGGGTGATAGTCTGATTTCCTGGAAATGCAAGAAACAGGACAAAGTTTCCAAATCTTCTATCGAGGTTGAGTATCAAGCCATGTCTGCTGCTTGCTCCGAAATTCTTTGGCTCCGAGGTCTGCTCTCTGACATTGGTTTTCCAGTAGAATGAGCTACCCCCCTCTATGCAGATAATACCAGTGCAATTCAGATTACTGAAAATCCGATTTTTCATGAACGCACTAAACACATCGAGGTTGATTGTCATTTCATACGAGATGAGCTTAAACGCGATGTCATCAGCCTTCCGCATGTCTCCACTGAACTTCAAATTGCTGATATTCTCACCAAAGGTCTTCCACGACCTCGCCATCAGTTCTTGGTTGGCAAATTGATGCTTGTTGATTCTCCCGCATCAATTTGAGGGGGGGTGTTAAACAGGCCCAAGGCCCATAACAGGATCCAGTCCAACACATATCACACGTGGGTTGATTTGGTCAATATATCATTCAGCTGTACATATTCTATTTAGGTTTTGGTTTCCTAACTTAGAATAGAAATTGATTGTAATTAGTTAGCTTCTTAAATTGGAGCCTTGATTAAGGCATTGTAATAACTATATATTGTGATACAATCTCCAAAGGAGGGACACGGAAATAATACAATCATCATTCAAGAACTCTCGTTCCATTCTTGCATTCTAAAATTGTGAGAATGACAGGTTTTACATACAACCCTTGGATGAACACTCACCCATAGCTGGATTCACAGCACAAAATAATTGTGGAGTACTCAGAGTTTTTCTCCTCCTGTTTTGAGTAACTTCAAAACCATAGATTCAATTTACTTGTATAACAAAAATCAGCCTGATTTCTATGATACATCACACATCGTCAGACCTGAAGTCCTGAACAGGTTTGCTGAATAAGCCCAACATGCTTCTGCTGCACCATTCTGATTTGTTCATAAAGGTTTCTCGGATCATGATATCACTTTGTCCAATGGAGGTAACTTTACATTCAACTTGTAGATGAGAACCGTGTAAATCAGCAGTGAGAAGACATTGGACATTCTTTTCCATCCAACTTGAAGTCCTAAAATGAATAGAATACAGCTACACAACTGTCCAATGGACCACCTGTTCATTGTGTCAAAAAGAAAAATAGAACACGAAAGCTCCTCGAAGAATTCCAATCTCAGGAATCTCAAATTCAAACATGTCGCTCGTTAAGCCCCATATGAAATTTTACCAACCCAAAATTTGCAAAAAATATACTCAAACCCTATCTCCTCGTTTATCACCAACACAAGATGAGGCCTTGATCAATTCTCTTAATTGAAAAAGGAATAAGATAAAGAAGAAAAGACAAAAGCAAGAAGACTCCCTGACATCAAAGAAACGCATAAAATTCCTTCCTCACATGTTACCCGGCCAAGTTCCAGAGTTCCAACACCTTTTCATCTCTTCCTACCTCCTCGTTTGGCACCATCACGGTTCGAATCCATTCCCCATGGCCGCCCTCACCTGATCCACCTTTGCCTCTTGGGCAATCTTGAGTTGAAGGACTTTGCCGCTGCTCCTCTTGAGCAGTAACATGGATAACTCTTCCATCTTCCATTTCCACCTTCACCTCCTCTTTCTGGTATCTAAACAATTTGGACATGCAGAAAACTCAGCTACAGCTTCTCGCTTTCTCCAACAGTGATGTCGAGTGAAAAAAAAAGTTAAACGAGAGAAACGGAAGGAATGAGAAAGAAACCATAGTGATGGCAAAGGTCTAAGTGTTTTCGCACACCTTGAGATCCACCTCTCTGCCATGGTGATGGTGGTGGTTGGCTGTAAGGGTTTGGAGGTCTAGATGAAATTCCTTTTGTTGAACAATTGCATAGAGGATGAAAGAGAGAAGTGCGACTTTTCCTTTCAGAATTGAACAAGATCTTGCATTGAAGATAAGGCTTTGGTATCCTTCTCTTATGACAACAAAGTGAAACACTTGGGTAGGATGGATGAACCCAGAGGAAGAAGCAAAAAAAGGGAAAAAAAGAGAAAAAGATTGAGAAAACCCAACTGCGAATCTAAGCTCTCATACCAAGTTGAAATTTAGGGACTGCATCTTGAAAAAATTATATCATTTCTTTTTTCAGAATATGAGTACAACCAAAGATACTAGCCTAAACCAGGAAATCAAATGGCATCATAACAGGAAACCCAATCATATGATAACTCTAACAAAATAATAATAATAATAACAACTTAAATTTAATCTAATCCTAATCTAAGACAGACTATTCTTGTAATTACGAATCACCAAGAAGGACTAGAAAAATTAAAATGAACCCCAACTATTTCTGAACACAGACAGGTCTGTAAACCAAGCTCAACAGCCCAATAGGGCTGCCGAGCCTCCCAACCCTCGTGCAGGGTTTGCAGTTTACTGAATGCACAGATTTGTGCAACTACTGTTTGCTTTCTTTAGTTTTATATACACAAGCACTGACCAGGATTTTATCATTGTTTACTAATTAGATGTAGGGACAGGATTGATGTGATGTGAGGACTTTAACTTTACACACGAAATAAATCTATTGGCAGCCATCTCCATGCTGGACGACTGATTAGTGATTACTTTCAAGAAAATAGCCCTCTGGCATTTGGAAATGCGGGGATCTTGAGTTTTGTGCCTTAATCAGATCCACACTTTACGCTCGCTTCCTTTTAATAAAATTCTACGTGTCTGAGTTGAAAAAACCAGATCTACAGTGCATGGTGATGTTTTAGTGCTTATTCTCCTTGTTTCTTGGTGTTTATATGCTTTGGAAATCCAAGTTCCTGGGTCCAGCAGAAACAAAACAATGACTGTTTTGGAGTTGCAAGCTTGCAGCCCCTTGTTTGAGATTGAAGACTGCATCAAACTTGGTCCAGTTGTCCACTGTCTGTGCTACCAAAGAAAACCTATGGACAAACATACTAAATGGAGACACCCAACATGATAACCACAGAACATACCTTAGGAACTGGTGCAATGGTCCGTCGATGTTTAATCGAAAATCCAAATTTCGAGACTTTTAAAACAACTGGTTGTTGATCCTCTGGGTGTTTTCCCTATAAAGAAGAAATAAACATTACTTCATTAGAACATTTCAATAAAAAAAAAACACAAAAGAAAGAAAGAAAAGATAAAACTTGGATTATCAAAGAAAGGATAAAAAAGGGAAATTACCAAGGTAACAGGGTAACGCAATAAATCAAGCGCGTCCTCTAAGCTAATAGACTCCACATCCTTTATGTGCTGAAATAGGCAAACAACTTCAGAAGTCAGAACTGCAGCAGCTGGTTCATAAACTCAGTTGCCTTAAGCCTCAATAGAACATGACTGCCCTTCTCATTTACAATGGCATAACTTCATGTGGTGGGTGTAAATAAACTGCTTTAAGGGATATGACCATCAGTTTAGATGAACTTCAATACAGAAAATTTAGGATACCAGGCACCTGTTTCTTAGAGCAATGGGTAATGTGTTGATGCTGAACACTGGAATATTGCACAGCACTTGTACACTATGGTCCAACAATTCTGAAGGGAGACTTTCTCCTACAGTGATCCTACATAGAAGCCGTGCGGGATTTCCCTTTAAATCAAGGGGGTCAATACACTACAAAATCTCTAGAAGTTCAGTAAGCCCCACACCTTGTAGCCATGTCATGTTGATATCTGTGCAACAAGCACTTGAATGTATTTTTTCTTAATTTTTCTGAACTAACTTATATACAGCGGCTGACAAATCAGATATTGCACCTCCCAGGGTATGGTAAAATGTTCTGTGCAGAAATTGTGAAATGGCAACTGATACACTCACAAACTGAGCGATATAGAATCATCAGACTTAACATAAAAGAATTCAGTTATTTGCACATATATGCCAGTATAGATTTAGTGCCACATCAATCACATGTGGGAAGCTCAATTAATATTTAATTTATAGAAACATTCTTGATTACAGGCATACAACAAAAATTGGCACTCTTTCATCTAAAATTGTGGGCCTAATTTTTATTTTTTATTTTTTAATGGAAATGTGGGCCTAATTGGGATAAGGCTTCAACGACGAGGGTTACCTTACGAAACCCAGTTGGTCAAATTTTCATCAACATTCAAGTATTATCCCATGATAATAGGCCCACACTCCAAGATGGTTAGGGTAAATCAACCTCAGTTAATTTTGAGATACTTTCAATCTGCAGTAAGTGTCAAAATTGGGCCACATAAAATTTCATACTTGTATGCAACATGTATGGTTGGATGGCTTATCACAAACGAAAAAGCAGCAAGACTATCATCAGAACCTACACCCATTTTAAGGAGCATATGATCACTATCTTCTTGCTTGCTCATTAGTTAGAACCTAGAGGTAGCATCCTATGCCACTCGAATGGAAGTATGTTTTCTCTAACATAATTTATCATTGCTGATAAAGAAATATATATGGTCATAAGGAACAAGCTCACATTGTTGACAACCACTTATTCTAAAAGCTTAAGCTAATAGAGAACAGTGAAACAATGTATATTAAGGTTACAACCTATGATGCCCAGATACGGACATTGATACGGGGATTGGGGACATGACTCCTTGCTTTTGAAGACATAGGACACAGATACGAGTGTCCTAATTTATTTATTTTTCCTTTAGATCAGTTTAGAATCAATGGAATTATCATTGGTTTCGTCCCTTTCTAGCATTTTTTATGGTGAGAAATAAAAATATTAACAAAACTATATGAAATAAAGGACTTTATAAGTAGGATATGCTAAACTTGTTCAAGTATCGGTGTAGTATCAGGTACCAATACAAGTGTCGTATCGATCCGATACGGATACGTTGGGCTTGTATAAAAAAAAAAATCCCCCCCCCCCCCCCCCCAAACACAAAAAAAAAATAATAATAATAATAATAATAATAATTATATATCCCGAGCTCCTTCATGCTCGGGGCTCCCCGAGCTTCTTCATGGGAAATTACACTTACACACGGGAACCACACCCTATGTGGGAGAATACAAGGCACAACAACCCCAGGGATTCAAACTCTTGACCTCCTCCTCTGATACCATGTTAACAACCACTTTCTCTATCAGCTTAAGCTTTTAGATAATGGTGTAACAATGTATATCAAGGTTACAACACACGACCCCATATCACATCGCATGTGAACATAATCACATTCAAAACATTTATTTAAACAATAATAAAATAATTCTTTTTTTATTTATTTATTTATGCACTTACAATAGCTTCACAAACAAGCATTGATAGTATTTTTCTTAAACAATCTGGGTACAGATTAATTGTATTCAATATTATTGTGTCCGGCATTAGTTGCAGCAGCAATATAAGGATAGAGGCAATTAAGGTGTTGTCTAGAAGTGTCAAAATTACTTTCTTGGGATTTCAACAAATGATATCTAGTGTGTTTAAAAGGGTTTTATAAGAAATGCAATAGAAAATAAATATAAAAATAAAAATACAAAATAAAATAAAAATAATTAAAATTTTGTTATATTTTACCAATGGTTGCCCTTTTTTACGGTTGTTGACATGAATTGAACCTACAACCTCAAGGTTGCAATAATAGTGAGAACCTTCAACTGTGCTACGGGCTCTTGTCTAATAATTGCCATTTTTATACCCAAATCTTGTGTAATCTCATTTTTTAAATATTTTAGAAGTACTTTTACCTTTTCTTTTTTTTTTACTTTTACTTATATATAAATATTATGACATTTTAGTCCGCAATAATTATGACACTATTGTCAGGGGTTTTTTCCCCATCTTGTGCAACATCATCATCATCAAAGACTCGTCCCAACCATGTTGGAGTAGGCTACATGAATTCTATTTCCCCATGCCGATCTATCCTGACCCAAATCCTTAGAGGGTTGCACTTCTTCAAATCTATCCTTACTACTTTCATTTGTCCTCGTCAACCTACCCCTTTTCCTTGGCCGACCAGCAACCCACAAAGAAAAACTTTTCCTTTACAGCGCCGTTGTTGCCATGCTTTGCACATTTCTTGTGCAACATGCAAGCATTAAACTTGAAGAGAATTACATTTTGACAATGTACAAAAGAATGTGGTACTCAATGTTTCTCAAACCGTTATTATGTTTTCAAAAAATATAAAAGAAAACATTAAAAAAGTGAAAATAACATATAAGCTACATATATCTAATTCATTCAACTAAATAAAAAGTGTAACAAGTCATTTCTACATGTCAAATGAAGAATTTATCACCAATGTGTATGAACTAAAATACAGATTATGAGTGCCGCCCTAAAATTAAAGAACCAAATTGTTTGGGGATCCAGAGTGGATCACATGCTTGTGGCTTAATAAGTGTGTCCAACTGATTGATTTAGAAAAATGTCAAATAAAATTGAGTGCCACCCTAAAAATGGCCTGATTTTGAATATAGTCTACTTAAAATAGCCGACTACTTGACAACACATAATTTCTAGACACATACACAATATATTAGTAATGCTCCTATACAAGCTTCCCTTACCATCTTACGGTATAAGCCACCTTGTGGGGCCACCTACAGGTCCATCCGAGCAGACCATCCAAACCCACACCTCCTATTTACAAGGGTCCCACCGGGTTTTGATATAACCGAATGGAGTGAACCGTTGGATCAAGGGTCAATGTTATTGTTTTATATAAAGTCGTTAAACTTGTGGACCACAAACGAATGGGTTAGAGGTATTAGATTGACTTGAAATTTGATATCTAGGTTGGCCCCACTTGGATCTTTTGAACCCCTCCTGGTTCATGACTTGTAGGGTCCCAAATGGGCCTCACTAGGTGGCTTGTACCGTAGGACAGCAAGGAAAGCTATATATATATGCGTTTGTGTATCATAGGACAAACTGTCTTTTTTATTTAGTAAACTGTAATTAGGAAATTTGATTGACTGTAACCAGACAGTCAAGGAAAGCCAAATCCAATCATTCATAAACCCAAAAATCCTTGATCAACAAAAAACTACTAAGTAATCTCAAGAATAACCAATACTTTTTTCTTTTTTTTTGGCTAGGCTGGCTTACTGGCCAGGAGTGAGAGTATCAACTAGACAGCCCAAGGATTGATCCCTTGGCATGTGAGCCAACACCACTCAACCCAAATGATGATCATTCCGTTGAGTAGAAACCTTCAATCCTATTGGGAGAAAACCAATGGGAGAAGGAAAAAAGTACATAACGAACAACTTTTATTAATAATATATGAAAGATATTAAAACTCAACTAAAAATCCCTTTACATGCCTTTAAATAATGCCCCAACCACTTAATCCTAAAATCTATGATTAAATCAGATCCATCCATTTAATCCTAATATCAAAAGAAAGAGAATATTTGAAACAACTAAAAGGAAACCTAAGAATATCCGTCTCTTGCTAAAGATGACTTGGGCAAGGGATATTTTAGGATCCTTGCTCCACACTTGCATTCCTATTTGAAGCATGCCACTTGTAGATCTTTCTTATTTCAAATTCTTCAACATTAAGGAGTCTTCATCCCGCTTTTATTATTAAAAAAAACCAAGTGGGAAAGATTCCTTCTTTTTCTTCTTTTTGTTTTTTTTTTTCCTTTTTTTGAATAACAAGAAGTAGGAAAGATTCAAAATTAGAAACTAGTTGGTTCGTAACAAAACTAGTTGCCCATTTAATTAGGACCGTGGGCCCCCCATTTGTGGACCTAGTAGACCAGCCACATGAATGACATAGTCAGCCAGGCTTAGGTGACCACCTTGGGCTTGGTTTGGGTCAGATTCAAGTGGATTTGGGCCTGGTTCAAGTTGAAGTGGGCACAAACACATTCTGATGCAATCATTCTATTATATGTAAGGAAATAATAGAGAGCTAGCAAACGCCTCCCTCACTATGGCAATAGAAAATGGGTGATGAACATAATTGGATTTGCAGTTCCTAACAATAAATGCAAATTTAGTGACTTTAAAGGAATTATAAGTACCTGGGAAATAGAGGCTCTCTTTGGCGAGTATCCCTTCCTATCATCTCCCAATTGAATATAGAATCCATAAGGACCATTCTTCAAATATATCTGGGAACAAAAATTGGATTCATTCTATATCCAAGGTTGAATATCAACAAACAAGAGAAAAGTAACATCATTGCAAATAAATCTTCTACTGATGTTTTTCAGTAATACTACACAAATACCAATGAAGAATATCGTGCACCTTTTCATTAGAACCGGGATTAACACCTAATAACTTAGGCTTAAAGGAGCTTTCTGGTTTTTGAGGATCAACAACGTCATCATCTTCGCTATACATTGTCTTAGCAATGTACCTGTTGCAGCCATTAGTGATAATTCAGCTGACTTTTCAAATGGAGAAGAGCTTCTTTACCAAAAAAAAAAAAATCATTCTCAAGCCATAAAATACTCAAATCATTACACGTGTGCTAACAAATTTACAGATTGAAGATATCATTGCAATCAATGCAGTGAAATCATTTCACATCAACTTACTTGCATTTTGGATGCTGATCACAACCAATAAAATAACCTGCACCAAACCGACTAACTTTAAAGACCAAAGTGCCTTGTGAGCAACTGCAGCATGAAAAAATAAGTTTATGTTAGAATAATAGAGAGATTTCCAGTTCCAAAGGCGAAAATGAGATTCATTCCAAAAGTGAAAACGAGATTGAAAAGGCCATACGTTGACAACGAAAAAATGAAAAATGAAAAAAAAATAAAAAACTAAAAGTGTGATAAATAGTTAGTATATATTGGTAATTTGGAAGATGTAATAAAAAAGGCATTAATGTCAAAAAATAAATATATAAATAAATAAACATCTCAATAATTGATTTAAGATACAATTGAAAAGTATTAATATTACACATTTTACCTTTCCCATTATTTCTTTATGTTGGTATTTTAAAAACTGCCACAACTAGCAGAGGCAACATTTATTCACTTGGTTCCAACCAGCAAAAATACTGGCAACAAGATTTAAAACCATTGCTTGGGCACATCACATGTGTAGGCACTAAGGATAACTTAGAGGCACGCCTGTTCATAGTGCACCTGCCTAAGCACTAGTCTAGGTGCAAAGGGCAGATTATGAGGTCCAAGCACACCTAGGCACACTTGTAACTTTCTTCAGACCATCGCTCCCACCATATTTATCAGTACTTGTAATTTACCATCAATGAGAGGGAAAAGATGGTATTAGATGCGAAGCTCTCACACTAAATGAACTACCTTTCATTTTACTAAATCTCTTCCTCGAATATAGCCTTTTCTCCATGTTCTTTCATGGTAACATGACCAAACCCACAGCCCCGTGGTTGTGGCATTTAATTCCTCTTACTTTTTGCAAAATGTAAAATTTAACAAATTAATATGATTTTCTTATCAACGGCTTGAATGCTCAATATATGATATTGACATGCTAAATAGTCACTGTTTCTGAGTTCACACCCAACTTCAAATATCAATTTCCCACTCATAAAGCAAGGAAATAAAACCACAATGAGACAGCACGCCGAATCATCTCATATCATATATACCTCGGGCATATCCTGTCTTTATTAGGAAGTGAAGCAAACAAAAACTTTCCATATCTTTCCCCCAACATTTTCTCAACCTGTGAATTGCACAAGGATTAGATAAGGGCAGGTTAATGAGGATAATCACATCAGAGTGACTAAGAAAGTCTCTTCATTTATAGAGACCCAGTTCATACCTGCCGAATTTCGACCTTACCCGCATCTTTGCAATACATGCTAAATCTTGCCCAATAATCTTTCAAGAGGCCTTTCCATTCAGTTGTCCCAGCAGATACATTGTCAAGCTGATGAAAATCATGAAATAGAGACAAAAACGGTGAGAAGTAAAATGACAGAAATTCTGCCAAAACATGCAAAATTCGAATACTAGTTATTGGTCACAAATAGGTAAAGCTAGTGTTGAGATAGTGCAATCTTCCATCAGAAGATTCAATTACATCTCAGAAAAAGAACCTAAGCAAACAACTACTACAATTAATCAAATGTGATGTATTGGAAATGATCACTAAGCAACAAATGCAAGTTCTAGAAAAAAGACCTAAGCTCATTAGACTACCAATGTAGAGATAACTGTACAACATTAGCAAAATTATGAATAACTGCAACCATCTTTCAGATGTGAATGCAAAATAAAAGATAGCTATCATATCACATATGCAGTTTTTTCCCCTTTCTCAAGCTGTGCTGTCATATGCCATTTGATCAAGAAATTTACCTCATTCTCCATATCGGCGGTGAAACTATAATCTGTCACCTCCGAAAAATGGTCTGAAAGAAATGCTGATACCTACAACCAAAAAGCACAAAAAATAATAACAAAAATAAAAATAAAAAATAAAAAATAATCAGTAAAGAGAAAATCCTTTAAATTTGCCAAGAGTCCACAACCATTGCAATTGAAGGAATTAATAAACCAAACACATATCGACCATTGTCTGA
The DNA here is from genome assembly GCA_003546025.1 of Camphora micrantha. Taxonomy (NCBI): domain Eukaryota; kingdom Viridiplantae; phylum Streptophyta; class Magnoliopsida; order Laurales; family Lauraceae; genus Camphora; species Camphora micrantha. Next base: position 56,578,395 of record QPKB01000002.1, on the reverse strand, counting down.
GAAGGAGAAAAATGACCTAAAATGTCAATATCATAAAAATATAGAGGCTTCTTCAATATATAACTCTATAGAAGAGAGGACCCATTCTCTAAAGAAAACATTAGCCACTGGCTGTAGTTCCACTATTCACTCCATAGTTTTTAAAATTGGCCAATTCGACTCGGACTAGGGGGTTACCAATTCAAGTCACGGTACAATTCACCCCTTGGCCAAGTCCAATGGGGCAACAGACCAAAACTACTTTTTTTCATTTATTTTATTGTTGTGAGAAGATGTGGAGGCTTTTGGGGTCCTTCTGCATTGAAACTAGAAGATCAAAATCACATCTGTTGAAAATCTTTGCATTCAATGATCGGAGCTACTGTCAGTCTAAATGATAATCAAATGCGACCACCAACTACTTCTTAAAACTTACTCAGAGTTTAAACATGCCTTAAAATTCTAGATTCTATAGGACATTAATTTATATCTTTAACATCACCATCATGAAAGCCTTGTCCCGACTGTGTTGGGGTCAGCTACATAAACTCTGTTTCTCCATTCTAATCTATCCTGAGCCAAATCCTAGGAAAGGTTGAACTTCTTCAGATCTATTTTTACTACATTCATCCATGTTCTCTTCAGCCTATCCCTTCCCCTCGGTGGGCCATCAACTTGCATAAAAAAAAAAAAAAAAAGCTTTTCCTCACCGGCGCCGTTGTTGACCTACGATGGACATGCCCAAACCATCTTAAATGGGTTTCTCTTATTTTTATCACATATTGATACTGCCCCTATATGCTCTAGAAAGCATAGTTATCAGTATCATATGATTTAGGATACGAATTAGAGAAACAACTGATATCACATGCATGCATGGGGTTTAGGAGAATATCGGTCGATTTTTTCTCAAATTGTATGATTTCATTCAAATCATGGTGAATTGCATGATTCATGCAATTCTCATGATGGGCTGGAATTGAAGAGTCCAATGGTTTTTTGTGTTTTTTTTTTTTTTGGAATGATTTTTTTTTTTTTTTTTTTTTTTAGCCATTGCGAATTTGTTGACATGAAAAGCCTATTAGGATTAGGTTTTAAAGAGAAAAAAGAGAAGAGACAGAAATTATAGAAAGGAAGAAATTCCTTCCTTCAACCTGACAAGATATATGTGGCTTCAGGCCCACAAGCAAACCTGCATAATTGTCTCAAATCCAAGCCCAGATTGAGTAGATCAAATTGATAGGATTTGGTCAAAGTGTACATTGTGTAATTTCCTTTTATATAGATTCCCATCATTAATTTAGATTGTACAGCCATATAATGTACAGATTGGTAGCCTTGATTAAGGCACTTTTCATCCTATTTAATGGAAGGGTCGATCTCTAAAGGAGACACCAAATTCATATGCAACTAAGTCTTTTGCATTAAATCAATTCTTGTATTTATTGATATGGTATCAGAGCTGATACTGATCGTGGGGAGTTCTTGGGGACCTGCCAACCTGCTGTTCCGAAAACAACTCTTAGGAAAAGCAAGCAGATCAAGAATCTGTTCTTGATTGTGGTTTTTTTTTTTAGTCTTGTTGGCATACTGTTCTTGGGAGAAACAAACTTGTGTTTCAGAAGCAAACAAATCAAGGATCTGTAATGTTGGCAACAACCAGATCAGGGATCTATGTTCTTTGGAAGCAGACAGCCGGAGGAAACCTCTTCTGTCACAATATGATCAACAGTGGCCCACCTGCGATCATCATGGCGTCTCCAGAAATCTCTACAGCAGTGGTCGACTTCCTCTCCTGGTAAATTTGGAGATTTTTTCAACATTTTTCCAAGATCAGAGGTAGGCCATTTGACCCGACTTGTGATTTTCCAGTTTTCTAAGATAGTTTTGATCACAGCCGTACAAAATCTTGGATTGTAGATGGATTTTGATGAATCTTGTATTGCTGGAAAGAAATTTTGATTCTGCTTGAACCTTGTTGATCCGATTCTCAATCAGATCAAGCATTGGGCCCCACGCTGGGAATTAGTAGTCAAAATCCAGGTCGCCTGGACCTTTTATTTTGTGAAACTGATCACAGACAGTTTTCTGTCATTTCTGCACTGTTTAGCATCGGCAAACAGCCTGTTTTGATCTTCTGCACTACCATTTCTACTTCTGTCTCGTGCTGCACTGTTTGGATTTTACACTTTTTGGTTTGCTGCAATTTGGTTCTAGTGCTGTTTAAGTGGAGAAATCTGAGGTAAATTTGACTCAATTCAATGGAAAAAATTATGGAGCTTGGGCATTTCAGTTTCAACTGTACATTGAAGCTAAGGAATTGTGGGGTCATATTTCTGGTTCTGACCTAAACCAACTGAGGGTGAGAAATTAATTTCTACATGGAATACCAAGGATGCCAAAATTAAAACTTGGATACTAGGATCTGTTGAAGATCATCTAATTATGAACCTCAAACCTTATAAGACTGCAAAGGAAATGTGGGAATATTTGCAGAAAGTTTATCATCGTGAAAATTCTGCACAACAGTTTCAATTGGAATGTGAAATAGCAGAATATTCACAAGGTAACTTGTTCATTCAAGATTACTACTCTGGATTCTGAAACCTCTAGACTGAATATGACAGCATCAAATATGCAAGTGTCTCTGTTGATGTTCTTGCTGCAATCCAAGAACTTCAAGCTTCTAGTCAGAGAGACCAATTCTTGATGAAATTACGTCCTGAATATGAGCATCGCACATCTGCTCTAATGGGCCGGATGCCCTTATCAACCTTAGATGTCAGTCTGAATGAACTTCTCCATGAAGAACAATGTCTCTTGACAAGAGCCCATCTAGTCCAACAAAAAAATGAGAGCTACACTGTTGCATACTCTGCAAAAGGCACTCCTCAGACTCATCAAAATCCTCAGACCCCTCACAATGCTCGGGTGACTCAGACAGCTCAGACTCCTGATATGAGGAAGGTGCAATGCTACAGTTGTAAAAAGTTAGGCCACATAGCAACCCAATGCAATAAGAATATTTGCAACAATTGCAAAAGAAAAGGGCATATCATTACTGAATGTCACCGTCGTCCGCAGTCTCAAGCTTATGTTGCCACATCTGATTCTTCTCCTGCAGATGCTAGTTCCACATTATTGCCTACTCAGCCTGGATCTTCTACTGCTGTTTCTATGCCTACACAGCCTGCCAATTCTCCTCTTACCACTGAGCTAGTTCAATAGATGACTGTCAATGCATTGTCTGCATTTGGCATTTCAGGGAAATCAAAATCACCTTCCCCTACTTGGTATCTTGATTCCAGGGCATCAAATCACATGACCTCTTCTAGTGCACATCTCTCAAATTTGAAACAATATACTGGAAATCACCACATCCAAACTGCTGACGGAGGAAAAATCTCTATTACTGCCATCGAAGATGTTTCTAGTTCTCTTCCCTTAGAACATGTTTATCTCTGTGTTTAACTTCAAATCTTCTTTCGATTGGGCAACTTGTTGAAAATAATTGTAATATCTCATTTTCTTCTTCTGGTTATGTTGTGCAGGACCAGGTGTCGGGGAAGGAGATCGCGAGGGGACCTAAATGTGGACGCTTATTTCCACTCAACCTATCTGCAATAATTGGGAATAAAGACGCAAATGAGTTGTTTTGTTTTTCTGTTCAAAATAAATTATGGCATAGTAAACTCGGACATCCCAATTTCAAAACTAAGTCACTCATGTTTAACTCTGGTGTGTTGAATAATTCTTCTAGGAATATTTCTTTTGATTGTGACACTTGTAAAATGGGAAAAAGTAAGACACTTCCTTTTTTTCCATCTACTTCCTTCAGTACTGAGTGTTTTGAATTAATTCATAGTGATGTATGGGGCATTGCCCCTACTTTATCTCATGCTAATTATAAATACTTTGTGACCTTTATTGATGATTATAGTCGGTTTACATGGGTCTATTTTTTTGCATTCTAAAGCTGATGTGTTCAATGTTTTTAAAATGTTTTTGGGCATATGTTGAAAATCAAATTTTCAAATGCATTAAAATCTTGCGATCAGACTCAGGGGGAGAATATACGTCAGTAGAGTTTCAAAAATTCTTAAAGCAAAAAGGGAATCTTTCTCAAAAAACCTGCCCATACAACACCCCAATAGAATGGCCTCGCTGAAAGGAAGAATAGACATCTTCTTGATGTAACTAGATCTCCTCTGCTCGAATCTTCTGTCCCTCCTCGTTTTTGGGCAATAGCTCTCTCGACGGCTGTCTATCTTATAAATCGACTGCCCTCTTCCTCTATTGCAAATGAAACCCCTTTTTTCCGTTTATTTAATACCACACCATCATATGATGATCTTCATGTTTTTGGTTCAGTGTTGTTTTGTTCATCTCCATCCTACCGAGCGTACCAAACTTACAGCACAATCTGCAAAATGTGCATTTTTGGGATATGCCAGTAACCAAAAGGGATTTCTTTGCTATGATCCTCAAGTTCGTCGCATTCGTATTTCTCGGAATGTAGTTTTTTTTTTTTACAATCAATATTATTTTCAACAATTCATTGATCCCTCAGATTCTCCTTCTTTTGTGACACTACCTAGTTTTTCTGACAAAACACCATTTGTTAAGTTTAATCCTAATTTTATGTATCATAGGCGTGGTGATAAGCAGGCTATAGATAGTACTCCTCCCGAGCCGCCACCACCATCTGGTCCACCTGGTGTTGCCCCTCTCCGTCGTTCCACTCGTATTTCTGTCCCTCCTAACTGGTATGGTTTTACCCATACATCTCTAATGGCAACCATGACATCTCCCACCATTCCAAACTCGTACTCTCAGGCTATGTAGCATGAATGTTGGAATAAAGATATGCAGGAGGAATTAGATGCTCTTGCACACAATCATACTTGGGATGTTGTTCCGTACCCTTCCTCTATCAAGCCGATAGGATGCAAGTGGATTTACTCCATCAAACTTAAATCACATGGCACCCTGGACCGGTATAAGGCACGTCTTGTAGCTATTGGAAATAGACATGAATATGGCATTGACTATGATGAAACATTCACTCTGCCAGCAAAAATGACTACAATTAGGACTATTCTTGTTGTTGTTGCTTCTCAGTCCTGGCATCTCTACCAGATGGACATAGTTTTCAAAATCGGAATCGTATCGTAAATTGTTCATACCCATGAATCGAATTGAATCGCAAATCGTATTGCGAATTGTAGGATTTTTTTTTATTTTTCTAATAAAAAAGAAAAATAATTAAAAATTAAAAGAAAAGGGAAAAAGTAATTATTCATAACCATCCATTTTTCCATTTATAGTAGTATAAATATAATAACAATTCTATCATACAATCATATCAAGAACAGCATGACATATATTATTACATATAGTTAAATAAGTTTAAAGTATCAATATAGATTTTTTATTTTCTTTAAATCAGAATATAAAAAAAAAAAAAAATCCGAACAATCAATCTTACACGGTAGGATATCTCTTAAAGTTAAGAAAGTATTCATGAAGAAAAAAAAAAACAAAATAGAATTAAAAAAAAGAAGATATAAACAAGCACCATATGGACAGTTGAATGCTTTAGTTAAATGCATGTTCTTTATTCATCTTTAAAACCTTATCAAAGCCGTAAAAAATTCTTATGCGGTTTCGTTAACTACTAAATAACCCTTTTGAAAATACACAAGCCACAAAAGAAATAGAGAATAAAGAAAGAAAAAAGGTAAAAGATTATTAATATTAGCTTATTGGCTATAACCATTCTCACTTAGTCGAATCGCTTAAATCGTAAGATTCAATGAACCGAGTATCGAATCGTAGAATTCATACATGAATTCTAAGATTCATTTGTAAATGGAATTCATTACATAGATACAAATCGTTTTCCTTAAGATTCAGGATATGAATCGGGATTCGGGATACGAATCGTAGGATTCTGATAACTATGCAGATGGATGTCAAAAATGCTTTTCTACATTGTGATCTCAAAGAAGATGTCTACATGAGACTTCCACAAGGCATCTCAGGGTACCCAAAGGGTAGTGTTGCAAAATTACATCGATCCCTTTATGGACTTAAGCAAGCTACTTGGGCATGGTTTGAAAATTTTCAAGAAGCCCTTGTTCACTTGGATTTCCACCCAAGTCCTTATGATCCTTCCATGTTTCTACATCATGCGCCAAAAGGGATTACTATTCTTCTTGTTTATGTTGATGACATCATCAATACTGGCCCTAATGCTGATATGATTTATCAACTTTAGGCTTCTCTTCATGATTCTTTTCAAATGAAGGATCTCAAACCTTTGACCTATTTTTTAGGTCTCGAAGTTCATCAATCGGCTAAAGGAATCTTTCTCCACCAGCATAAATATACTATTGATCTGATTGACACGGCAGGACTTCAAAATTCCACTCCAGTTGACACTCCGATTGAAGTCAATGTCAAACTTGGGTGAGACGACGGTGATCCTATCCTTGATCCTACTATGTATCATCGATAGGTTGGTAGTTTGATTTATTTGACGACTACTCGCCTGATATTTCATATGCCCTCAATTTGGTAAGTTAGTTCATGACTAATCCAAAACATCTTCATTTGGCTGCTGTTCCTCGAATCATTCGGTATCTTCTTCAGACGCCAACTCGTGGATTATATTTCCCAATGAATAGCTCCATTACACTAAAAGCATATTCAGATGCTAATTGGGCTGATTGTCTCGACACTCGCCGCTCTACAACTGGATGGTGTCTGTATCTTGGTGATAGCTTGATTTCTTGGAAATATAAAAAACAAGGCAGAGTCTTGAAATCCTCTATTGAAGCTGAGTATCGTGCTATGTCTGCTGCTTATTCATTAGGACATGCTGCTGCCATGTCTCAATGAATATATTTCACAGATATGTTAACAGAATATGAGATTACTTGGTGTCAAAGGCACCCGCATGGAACAGAACAGGAAACTAAAAGACAGATGCAGGACACTTATTCAATGACTTAATTATCCTAGAATTACTCATACAAATATCACATTTGCTGTCTATATGATTAGTTTATGCATGCTTCTGGGCACCGCAATAGGATATTGTCATAGAGATTTTGATTTACTGCAAATGGGATCCTGGTCAATGCATTATGTGCAAAAGGCCATTTTAAGTTCAAAAGCTAATCTCAGATGTTGATTGGGATCTTCGTCTACTGAAATCAACTACTGGCTGTTTATTAGTGAAAAACTGGTGGCATGGGAAAGTAGAAACAAAATCTACCAGCCAGATCAAGTGTTGAAGCAGGAAATCAAGAAAGGGCTCATAATTCAAGAGTAAACAGGATAGAAAATTCTGATGCAAAAAAAAAAAAGGAGTTTATAGTCAATTGGCTTAGACATTTATCATAATTAATTTTCTAATACTTTGAATTCTCATAAGAAAACTGAAAATTTTCCTGTTGGCTGCTACTTCCTTCAAAAACATGGCTACTAACTGAACCTCTATACCCTATGTTAGGGCTGAAAAGCAGCTAGGATTACTTTTTAGATTCCTTTTTCTTGAATGCATTTCACACATTTGGGCAAAATTACATGAGACAAAAAATGTAAAGGCATTTCGCCATATATATTTTTCACTCCTGGAACTATGAACCAGATAAATTGTGAAGAAAAGTAAGATAAATATGAAAATAGAAAGAAAGACAAGAACTACAGGGAAAACAACAACATACCATGCGACCTCGAAATTCAGGAAACAGTACTCGGCTTTTTACCACCACATAGTTCCTTTCCTGCATGCCCCAACAATTTAAACAATTGCTAACCAATAAAAAACGCAATAGCAAAAAAGCAACAAGGTTTAGTAAACAACTTAACGGTCAACAATTATAAATGGTGTAAGTGTATTAAATAGAAACCAAGATTTACTTTTTGAAGTGTACCAGATTTTTTGGGACCCACCTAAAAGCATGCCAACAACAGGGGTTGGTGGACTTAGAAGGTATGACGTGGAGAAGAATCAGACAGATAGCAGTCCAATTAGATAATAGTAACTCTCGATTTTTCAGGCTCAAAGTTTCACAATTCTAAAAACTGCAGTTTCTATCGTAATTCAATTTAATAGTAGATTTTAAAAAGTTGGGTTAAAGGGAGTGCGGTGGCCCCTGTTGTATACTTCTCCAAAAGTTAACCCAAGTTATATGGAGTATTGAGTGACCTTGTATCGAAGTCACATAAAAAAGATCATGTAATATAATATTACCCTATATTGTATCTCATCTTCTTATGAATTTCCCGCACCCCAGAAATCACAAAATAAATAAATAAATAAACAAAAAGAAAATATTGCACCCAAATTATCAAAAAATGAACCATAAACTTTTACTAGTTTTTTTTTTTTATCTGAATGATAATTTTTAGGAGTTCTATCACAAGCATGATGTTTTAACCTGACGAATTGACTAGAATCTCAGGTGATTCAACGCGACTGGTGGTTGTCACTTGTCAGTGAACTCATCTGAACTAGGAGGGGAAACATCTGTGTAAGAGGATCTACACTGTGAAATATAAACTAGATGAAAGCATCAATGGCGAAGAGGGACACAAAAGGAATTTACTAAAGTATAATAGAGATGGTTGTGCCTTGTGGGAAAGCATAACTCAGTACAAGCTACTAATTTTTTTCGTAGCAATATCATTTAAATATAATAAAAAAATTTGTTGTAGCATTCTTAGGGTGACCCCCATGTTATTTAGATGTCAAGAATTCTTTTCTTCATGGAAACTTAGAAATCTCTGTCAGCACACGATATTGTATAAACCTGTGGCTTACCATAATTCACATCATGTAAACTAAGTAGTCCTGCAGTGTACCATAATTGTACATATCATAGAAGATTAGGTAGTCCTCATTGTACTAATCTTTATATATTAACATAGATTAATTTCCACTAATTTTGTTTCCAGTTTCTGTATTATAAATCTCTATATAAAGGAATGTTTACTGATCTCGCAGATCAGACAACAATACACCCAAGAATTTTCTCAAGCTTCAGTCTCCGCCTCTAGGTTTCATTCGCTGAGGTTGAAGGCACATCGTATGGACTGAAAGTGTACCGTCGAGACTGTTTAGAGACATTTCCATTTTGTTGCAAAACATAACTGAGTACAAATTATTATTTCCATGGCAGCAATCTTAGGGCGGCCACTATATCTGTCAGGCGTCAAGAATGTATTTCATCATGTAAACTCAAAAAAGAAGTCACTGCCTCCATGTTTCATTTGTCCAGGAACACAAAGTATGTTATTTGACGACAGCATCATATGGATTGAATCTATACGATGAAGACCATAGGGAGAAGTCCGCACCTTGTTGTAACGCCCCACCCATTACCCATGCATGATATTGTCCGCTTTGCCCCACGGGCCTCACAGTTTTGCTTCTGATGGGCCTCAACCCATCAAAAGGCCCCATGCAAGGTAAGGGTGTAAGCTCTATATATAACCTCATTCACTTTCCTCTCTATAGTCGATGTGGGACTCCGGGGCGTCACAATCCACCCCCCTTAAGGCTGCACGTCCCTGTGCAGTAGCCTGCCAGCCCTCTTGGCCCGCCCACATGGAAACCCGCCCACTTACATCAGACCACAGCAGGGGACCCACACTCGAACTAGTCGAAAGTCGGCTCTGATACCATTTGTAACGCCCCACCCATTACCCATGCATGATATTGTCCGCTTTGGCCCACTGGCCTCACGGTTTTGCTTCTGATGGGCCTCAACCCATCAAAAGGCCTCATGCAAGGTAAGGGTGTAAGCTCTACATATAACCCCATTCACTTTCCTCTCTATAGTCGATGTGGGACTCCGGGGCGTCACAATCCACCCCCCTTAAGGCTGCACGTCCCTGTGCAGTAGCCTGCCAGTCTCTGTAGCCTGCCAGACCTCTTGGCCCGCCCACATGGAGACCTACCCACTTACACCAGACCACGGCAGGGGACCCACACTCGAACTAGTCGAGAGTCGGCTCTGATACCATTTGTAACGCCCCACCCATACCCATGCATGATATTGTCCGCTTTGCCCCACGGGCCTCACGGTTTTGCTTCTGATGGGCCTCAACCCATCAAAAGGCCTCATGCAAGGTAAGGGTGTAAGCTCTACATATAACCCCATTCACTTTCCTCTCTATAGTCGATGTAGGACTCCGGAGCGTCACACTTGCTGCAATAAGTAACTCAGTAGGGTTGGGTTTTTTTTTTTTTTTTTTTTTTTTTTTTTTTTTTTTTTTTTTTGGGTTAGGAAGGAATCTTAGGGTGGCAAATATATCAGTTAGACGTCAAGAATGTTTTTCAATGGTGACTTATAGGAAGAATTCTCCACCGCAAGGTTTCATTAGTCAACGGAGGAATGTAAAATACGTCAACTGAAAACTGTGTCCATGTGGACTGAAATAGTCATCTCATGCTTGGATAAAATAAAATAAAATAATGGCGCCCTTGTATGTGTTGATTTTTAAGAGGTGCACCTCATATCACTTACTCTCTGTCAGAGGTGCAACTCGAACCATTCTTATCTTTGTAAAATGAAGACGTCAAGGCATAACCATGCTTAGCTTCTCTGCATATTAAATCATCTAGACAAGAAATGACATTACAACTATTTCAAATCTTAGATTTTTTTTCTCCCTTTTTATTGACGACATTACTCGACCCTGCGACCTTCTTGTTGTGACCATCAGCACCTTCCAAGTTCCAACTATGCTACAGGCTTAAGGTATAAATGTTTTCAACACCAAACATTTAGAACTTAAGTCCTTTCTGGATATAGAGGTATCTAAATCAAGGACATCTTTAATGACAAGGAAAATATGCTTTTGAGCTCCTGCATGCTGCAAGAAATGTGGGTACTAAAAAACTACTAGATACTCCACTTGAGGTGAACCAAAAGCTGCATTTGAGTGAAAGTCAACCAAAGAAAATCCAAGAATGTTTAAGAAGATGTGGGTTAGCACATTAACTATATTTCAAGACCAAATGTCTCTCAGGTATTGTCAGTGTGATTACTCAGTATATGCATGCAACCAGGACCAAGGATCAAAAAAGATGTTACAGCAGGCATAACGGCTGGTGGCTAAAATGCTACATAGTGGTTGCGGCAATACATAGTGCCTCAGCAGTGTGAATTTTTAAAGCTGTATAAAAAAAAAAAAAAAGAATAAAATAAAAATAAAAAGAATCTTGTGTAGTGGCTGATCTTTTTTTTTTTTTTTTTTTTTTGTGATTTGGAACCATATAAGGATAGAGACAACTTTCAGAAAGGCTCTTGGAGAGAAGAAATAAGGAAAACATCTCTTTTAATGAAAACTGCTTGGCTTGGCTAGGTTTTATACTGGAGCAGCGATATTTTCAATTGAGTGTAGCAGCCAACTACACCCAATATATCATAGCGTAGCGGCCAATATTTTGTTCCATGCCCAAGACATATCAAACAGAGGTGGTGAAGTGCATCCTAAGATATATCAAATGTTCACATAGTAAAAGGAGTTCTTCATAAGCGGAACAAGTCCCTAATGCTTAAGTGCTGACTGCACTGGGTCTCCCACATTTGGTAATTTTTTAATAGTTGGAGGCAACCTAGTTACATGGAAGACAAGTGGCACGATCAAGAACAGAAGCATAGTTTCATGCAAGGGTCAAACAACATAGGAAGTAGGCTTTCCAGTTCATAAACCGAGACTGTTGTATAGTGATAATCAACCTGCTGCCTATATAGAATCCAATTCTAATCTGGTCCTTCATGAACTGACCAAGTACATTAAAGTGTATTGAGATTTTATTCGTGAGAGTTAAAGAAACCTACAATGATATGCGTACCGTTTGTGAAGTCCAAGGATCAGTAGGCAGATATGTTTACGACGGCTGTTCCAAGGAATCAGATGCAAAGTATCATTTCCAAGCTAGGCTTGATTGATATTTTTTCTCCAACTAAAGGGGTAGCTTTTTAGATAGAGCACAATAGTAAATGGTCATGTAGACATTTAAATTGTTTCTTTTATGTTTTATTTTTCTTTGCCCTTTGCACCTGTCAATTATATGCAAGTGAAAGACATGGATTGTATGTTTACAGCACTTGATGGATTAAATCAGTGGATAAATTGGCCCATGCTATTTCCCAATAGCCGTATGTAACTATCAGATGGTTGGGTAGTCCTACCATAAGGTGGGTGAGCTGAAAATTTTGGTTGCTCCTAAGATGGTACAATGTCCTTGGTTGCCTGTCCTGCATGGTTGAAGGACTCTCCTTGTCTATGGACATTGTGGGTGTAAGAATAAATACATTCAGAAGATTGATAAGAAGCAACAAAACCATCTCAAACAGAATCGCATAATGTTTCTTTCATTATGGCCAAGTAGATTTCCTCCTATGTACTCATTCCATGTGAGCTTCCACTTCATATGAATCTTTAAATCCAACCATTCCTAGTGGATGCACTGACTACTTACTGCTATTATTGTATTTTTGAACCCCTCCAAACATCTAGTACTAAACTCAGTTAGAATCATCCATGTTAAAATTTCTCAATTCCTTCTTGATTAGCACCCACACTGTTAACCTTGCTTTTACAATCTCTATTAGCTCCTAGCTTGAATTATCTTTGGTGAAGAAAGTGCAGTTTTTCTTTTTCTTCCATGAGGACTGCAAAGAAGCTGCTGAAGTGCCTTCCATGTATACAGTGACTAGTCTATATCAGAGTTAATCATTGTATTTCGGAGAATAATGAAAATATTGTTCAATGAGAATATTGGGCATGTTTCTAGACCGTTCACCATCACCATGGCCTTCAAACGTAGCAGTGTATACTTAAAAACAAACGAGGGAATATTGAATTATAGAAGCCAAGTAACATTATTTTCATGGAACCACATAACCAAATCTTGAAAAAAGCACCTTCTACAAAAAATGTATTCGAAATTTTGACAGAGTGGGTAACAACTAACAAGGTCACAATCAATAGTGGATTAAGTCATTAAATTAGTCATATTTGTCACATATACCAACAAAAATCATTGTCAAATATTAATATAATAATACCTGCAAAACTTTCATTACAGACGCATAAGTAGAAGGTCTTCCAATCCCAAGTTCTTCCAGCTTTTTAACCTTTGACATATAAAATATGAAAGAAACTTAGAAATTGTGGATCAGAAAAAACTGGCTTCTATTACCCTTTTTAGTCATTACTTTAAGTTATGTATCTGATAATGATGTTAATGATAACTGACTCTGTAGCCAATAACAAAAATAAATAAATAAATAAACTGGATTATTGACAACAATCCACATATTAATAAACATGAGAAATAACTGCTTACCAGTGTTGCCTCAGAATAGTGCAAAGGGGGCTCTGTATGGTGCTGCTTGAGTTCTAGCTCCTCAAAAGTCACTCGATCACCAGACTATAAATCCATTTGAGGTTGAACAGAATGATTAAATAAATCGGAGAGCCAACTATCTTGTTACAAAACAAAATGACCATCAATATTAATATTTCCATAGAAAGGCTTTCTTTGGTCATATACCTAATATGAGAGGATTTCCCCATTTTGGGACTGGATAAGAATATACTTACAAGGTATTTAATGTAGTCATGAGGTCCAATATCATGAATTCATGATACATTGCATTACTTTGAAAGTCCAAAAGAGCCTTTCTTTCAGAGGGAGCTAATTGGAGAAAGCTAATAATAATAGAATTATTGGGCTCCCTTTGAGCAACTTCCACACAAAAACCACATTCAAGCCATTAAGTAGAAAAACGCCAGCAGCCCACCATTCCATTTAGATGATCTAACTAACACTCTCTAGAAAAGGTAGTCCTGCAGTATGGACTACATCTATTACATGAGAGCATGGGAGTCTGGTGGGGGCAGTGTACGGTGGGGGGAGTGTGCTTCATGAAAGATTACTGTTGACAGTTCTGCTGTAATTTACTCAAGCTGTAATTACTAATTAGGCTAAACCAAAGATGAAGACAGACAAGATTTCAGTCAGATTGTACTTAACCCTAGCCAAGGAGAAAACAAATAATAAATATGCGAACAACTCAAATTATTCATGCAATCTCTCCTCCCAGTTTACATTAAGATGAGTTCTCAAGGTATAAGCACCCTGAATATGGAGGAAAAAAGAAAACAGGCCCCTCCTGATTTGGAAAATTTTGCACCATGCTACATGCAGGTTTTAGGCAAAACAGATGTGATCACTCTATAATTCTTAAGCATTCCTCAACTGGGATCACAATTGTTATTATATACGAGGATGTTATTTGCATTACATGTAAGGATTCGATTGGCATCAGAAACTTACAGTCCTCATTTCAAACAAGAGACTCCAGAACTATGCTAAATTTTCTGGGTCGAAACGTTCAAACTTCTGCACAGGGAATTGTTGTTTTGGAGAGCTAGCACATCTCTCTGATGTTTAACCAGTTGACCATCTTATACGTAAATGTTCAATATCGAAAAGAGGATGGATCCTTCATATCCAACTATATCAACGTGTCAGCAGTCTCATACTATCTTACTACGACCCTCAGGCCTGTAAAGAAGCAGGTCGACAGCAGGTCAGCTCGACCAATGGGTCAGCCCACAACCCATGTATTGGGACCTGCTGCTGACCTGCTTCTTTACAAGGCCCAACATTTCTCATACAGTTCACATTGTCAACCAATTCATGCATAATCCTTCACATCTACATCTAGTTTTTTCTTCTATATTCATCATTATATTCAAGGAACTCCGGATGCTTTGTTCGGACCAACTCATGTCTAACCATATTTGTCTATGTTGACCATGATTCAAAATAGTGTCATGGTCGCCATTGCGTTCAACCTCTAACTCCCTCAAGGTGACACATCACAGTTTGCAGCCATCCAATCCCACCATGGTGCAAATAATTTTTCGACCCCAAAAAATTGCAAAGATATCCAGAAAAATCCAGAATATTGAAAATTCTTATATTCCAACTTTTTTTTACATCAGTACACACTATAGACCAAAATATCAGCCCCACTAAGTCGCAATATTGTGCATCGCTGTTTAATCTTCAACTAGCAAATCTGTTAAATTTGATTGTTGAATATCTAGGGCCACCTTTGTAATTTATAAATTGATGCAATCCTGGGGTTAGGATTGTAGGTGCCGGAGCACAATCAGAGGTTTTTGCAAAAACAATCACACAAAGAGAACACTCTCCAATGATAAATCCCACAAGGGAAATTCTACTAACTCCAAATCTGAGATTATTAATCTCTACAATGCAATATATATATATATATATATATATATATATAAAATAAAAGAAACTTGGGGACTAAGAAACAACCTAATCAAACTGGGAAACAAAAATAAGAATCCAATCCAATTTAGAAACCTAATCCTAATTAAAATCGGATTTTAAAAAATAGAAATAATAATATCTCTTAGGTAATTTTGGGTGGCCCCACACATGGGCCACGAGTCAGTCTCCAATGTAATGGTGCTGTTGCATCATTAATACATCAAAGTGCCACATATCTAAAACCCAAACCACTCAGAAAGACTATCACCCCTTACATTAGCTCTGTGAAAATTTTTCATTCCAACAGAAGTTGAGCCCACTGTCAATTTGACCATGGGACATGATTAGAATCATTGGCCTACTAGATATAAGACTTTAGGACCTAGCCATTTACAAGAAACCAGGTCATCAGATGTTGGTAACTATCTGATATGTAGTTCACTTCTAAACTTGTTGGGTTGTACTCTTTCTTCTTTTTTTACTCTTTTCATTTTCTTTTTTTCAATTCAACTTTCTCTCTAAAGAATCATTTGGTATAAATAAAACTTGGCGCGCTAGTAATGGAATAAGTACCTTCAATGTAGAGAGAACATCAAAAGCTTCGTTACAAGCATTGCGTTCACTCTCATCATTTCCAATAGCAACAGCTTCAAGGTCCTGAAAAATGAAAGTCCATACAGCTTTTGAACTCGCTTTCAGAAGCATGCATGATAAAATGTAAAGCAGAAAACAAAGTCCTATGCTCCTATGTAGACTGTAGAGATACTGAATGGTACAAGCACTGCAGACAATATAATACAAAACCACTCCACAACAAAACTCATTTAAATTGAGGCTTGCCAATACAACCCTGTCCCATCAATGGTGATCTCGAATGGGCCCCACAGAGAGGGCTGCACCACAAGAAGGTGCATTGACTACCACTACAGGGTTTTCCTCATTTCAGTGAAGTATATGTTTGCCATCACAATGTCCATTGCATAGTTGCCAGACTATGAAAAGAATGCAGGACGTACTGCACAAGACAAACACAAAAAAGATCGCATTTTCCAGCATTTTGTACAGTATCTATGTAGAAGTGAAATGAATGCAGGAAGTGAGAAGTGAGAACCATTTGTAAGAGGAAATGAGTTCCTAGTACCAAGCTCCATTTTATTCTTAACTTTATAATATACCAAGTGCATCCCCAATGTTTTACCCTTTGTTTATTGTTTTCTACATCAAAACCACCCCAGAACTACTTTAAAACCTTTATTGATACTTTCAATTATTTTCTGAGACAAAATTTGTGAAAAATGAGGGATCACCAAAATATGTACCCAGCAAGAGCACTAAACTTAAGGGATCTCAGAGTAAGTCTCCACTCCATAAAGTGGAATGTTTAAAGGTAATAAAAGCTTCATTAAAGCATATTCTACAAGGATTTCATAGGAGTTCCAGTATGTAGTGTTGATCACAAAGTGTTGAACAGCATCCGGCATCAGAATCAATATCATGCCATGTCTAACATGATAGAACACATACAATTATCCAGGCATCATAAAATACAACAGTAATTCAAATGCTTGTTCTTTTAGAAGCAAACAAAGACATTTTTCTCAGGATATTTGGTCCAAAAAAAGAAATTATGGTCATCAGATTACACCTTAACCAACATGTATCAGCATAAAGGTTTCTCAAAAACAGTATCATGTGTATTTTTCTTGTTCAATTTAAGTTCAATAATTTATCATGTTAAAATGAATGAAAATTAGTAAATTAGTAGGTCATATGCAACTGCTTAAAATTACAGCACCATTCTGATTTTCACTAAAAGAATGTAGGATCAGCTAAATATCCACAGAAGACACAGCCTAGTTTACAAAGAAGATCACCATCAGAAACGATTTCAAGATTAACACTGGATCGCAACTAGGAAGAAACTTCGAAGGAACCATGAATCATGCAGCATTAAATAAACATCTATCTATTAAAAAAAATATTTTCCTTGAACTAGAAAAATCGGTTGAAGAAAATAAAAAGAAACATGTGAGAAAAATAAACAAACCCAAAATATGAAGTAAACAGAACAAACCATGCAGCACATCAGAAAACTAATAGCCGTGAAATATAGATTGAAAGACCACCATGAACCAATTAAATTTATCATAGGACTACCATTCAAGGAAACTAACAAGCACGATGACACACAGAACTAAAGTTACGTACTAGTATGAAATGCCTGAGGAAAATACCATTTTAAAAAAGCATATTAGAAGATTGGAAATACCCTTGAAATGCATCTCAATGAGATGATCATGAATTCATAATGGTGGGTGTGGGGTGTGTGTGTGTGTGTGTAGAGAGAGAGAGAGAGACCTTATAGACTGCTTGATATCCGAGAAACCCAACTTTTGAACCCGTGGAACGAAAAATCATCGTCTTTCCAGAATCAGCAACATCAACTTGTATCTAGTATGTTCAACAAGAAAACCATATAATGCATTAACTGGAGTTTTGAACGCATTGAGAAATTTTGTTAACAAATGAAAAATCATGCACACATAAGAGAAGACCATATACACAATTTCAATTAGCAAAGAAGCTGAAAATTAAGACCAATATCATGTCATTAATTCTAATGTAGTGACAACAACGAATCAGGGAACCAGGAGAAAGCAACAGATCAACACCACCAGTAACCCATGCCTACTTAAAATTCTTGCATATTGTCCTCTGCTCTGGGATGTTTATAAAAAATCAGGATGACACAGTCCCAGATCCGCGAATGAATGAGAAATAAATGTAGACAAACTCCATGAGGGGGTTTGCCATCCAGGATTCAAGTGAGGACCAACTCCACAATGGGGATTTGCCAAATTCCTCTTGGAACGCAACACACACAAGCACTCTTCAATCCAAGAGAAACACTCACAACCATATGGAAACCCATGACAACTCTTCATTAAATAATGAGAGTTGGCTCTCCTAATGGAGAGATTACATATTTACAGGAAGGGTTGAACATCCTATTTCCTAGTAGGACTCTAGTTAAAGCAAACCAAGTCCCTCCTAAACATTAAAAGAAACCAAATCTCCTAAAACAAATCAAATCAAACCAACTTTCGAGTTTAAAGACTCCTAAATAAATCCAAACTCCTAATTAAATGGCTGTCCTGTTGGGCCAGTGGATTGGGCCCAAGGGGATGGTCAACCCATGAGTCTGGCCTGCATCACAGGATCTGTAAGATTACATTTCTAGACTTCGTTAAAATCTCTCAACTGTATAACCTACACCATTATACAATCTATATTGTAATGGTGTTCCATGTGTGAGCTCTAGACTGTATAACCCCATTTGATGAAAAACTCATGAGAGAAAAAGTGAAGCACCTGCTTCCAATCACATAGCAATGATATTCATGCATTAAAGATATTTGAAAGAGACTTTATAACCTCAACATGGTCAAACGCCAACCATTCATACTTTCTAAAAAAAAAAAAGTTTAAGATCAACAAAATGAATATCTAATTAAGCTGCCAGATGAAAAAAAATAAAAGATCTTACCATTTATCTAGTCTTTTGAAAAATAATTGGATAAACTACAAACGATGGTGACCATGAAGCACTAGCAGATGATAATTTAATTGAGTAGCCAACTCACATTTGCAATGTAATAACTAAGTAGCATAATATCAGGTTAAATCATCTCTCTCCTTTTTGTTCTTTTTTTTTTTTTTTTTTTTGTTCTTTTTTTTTTAAATGGCAGGTGGAATTATCATTATCTTTTCCTATTTGGTGTTTTTTTTTTTTTTTTTTTTGAATGGATACTTTCAATAAAAGCAAGCAGTACAAGAGAACTATACCGACAAGCTTACAACGAAAAGAACACCATCCCCAAAGGAGTAAAACACCAAAAAGAAAACAAACACCAAAACAGACAACCCCTAAACAAGCTTACAACAAAAAGAACACCATCCCCAAAGGAGTAAAACACGAAAAAGAAAACAAACACCAAAACAGACAACCCCTAAAGAGCTACAGACAGCCAACAAGAAAGAAACTGAACAATAACCATCCTACAAAGGACAGACTTGAGAGTAAGCCACTTCCATCCAGTTATGCATAATTTGGTCCACTGAGTAGGGTTTAAAGTGTGGATCAATCATCACCCAAGATGCAACCAAGAGCTTGATTTCTTTTATTAAAGAACCAACGTTGTTCGACTTACCCTCAAAGCAACGTAGATTTCTTCCGTCTAAATTGTCCAAGTGACTGCTAGAAAGGACAGACCCCACATCTCCTTCCCCTGTGTGATCGGACCGGAGATTTCCAAGCTTGGAATAGGTCCACTATACAGACTGGAAGAACCCAGCTACACCCAAAACAATCAATCACTGACCTCCAAAGCATTTGAGCGATTTTACAATTCAAAAGCAGGTGATCCACTGTTTCCTCTTCGCTTAAACACATAGGACACCCATTGACAACAAACTTTCCTCTCCGTCTTAAGTTGTCCATCGTGAGGATTCTTTTTCTTAGAACAAGCCATCCGAAAACTACAACCCTAGGAGGAGCCTTGATCTTCCATATGCTAGCCATAGGGTTCCTCCCATTACTCCTTCCCGTAATAGCAGAGAAAAAAGAAGACACTATGAAGGACCCATCCTTTGAGGCTTTCCACAGTCTTATATCCTCCCCACCTTCTGCAACATAAACCCCACTCAGAATATTTAAAAGAGACATAAGGTGACCCTCCCCATCCTCCCTAATGATTCTCCTCAATATAGGGGTCCAAACCTTCTGCTCACCTGAAAAGGAAAGGTAACAGTTGACCTTACTTCCTTATCCACTGCACGACTGCATAAGTCAGGGAATTAATTTGCCAAAGGCCGATCACCAATCCAATTATCCTTCCAAATAAAATCTTCTCACCCATTCCCACTCGATAGATAATATTCTTCATAAAATTATCTTTAACAGAGAGGATCCCCTTCCAAATAGGTGAGGCTTTATAGGAAACTTCCCGCACATCCCAACCACTCCTTAAGACACCACACTTTCCATCTACCAGCTCCTTCCAAAGACCCTCAGACTCATCGCCTAACCTCCATACCATTTCCCTAACAACGCTTGGTTCATCTGCCTTAGAGGCCTAATACCCAAGCCCCGTTCCTCCTTTGGTCTACAAACTAAGGACCAATCCACCAAGTGGAATTTTTCCTCTTCATGTCTTCCATGCCATAAGAAATCCCGCTGTAACTTCTCAATCCGGTTGATTACTGATATCGGACATCTTAACAAAGAGAGGTAACCAGAAGATTAGCCAGAACAGATTTTATAAGGGTGAGCCTGCCTCCTAGAGATAGGTAACTGGCTTTCCATAAAGACAACTTCTTCTCAACTCTTTCCACCACCAGGCTCCACACTTCCATTTTAGCTGATCCTATACATAAAGGCATCCCCAAGTATGTAACTGGCTATCCATAAAGACAACTTCTTCTCAACTCTTTCCACCACCGGGTTCCACACTTCCTTTTTAGCTGATCCTATACATAAAGGCAGCCCCAAGTATGAGGCCGGAAGAAATCCAACCTTACATCCCAACGGATCTGCACACCGACTGAGAAAAGAATCCCCAACTCTTATACCAATGAGCTCACTCTTGAAGAAGATTTTTAGGCATGAGACTGCTTCAAGACATAATACGATTCTTTCACATTACCGACCTGTTCTTCACTTGCCTCACAAAAGATCAGCGTGTCATCTGCAAACTGACAGTGACTCACCTGAAGAGGGAGATTCGCCACTATAAAGTCTCCTATTAGGCCTTCCTGAACCACCTTTCTCACCATTCTACTCAAAGCTTCCGCTACTATAACAAAAAGGAAACAAGATAAAGAATCGCATAGTCCTCTTTGAGCATGAAAGAAACCTTTTGGAGAGCCATTGATTATTAGGAGGGAGAACCAAGCTGAAGCAGTACATTCCTTTATCTACCCTTCCCCATTTTCCACCAAAACCCATTCTACGAAATAAGTATTGCAAGAATTGCCAGTCTACTCTATCATATGCCTTCTCCAAATCCAGCTTGCAAATTAGCCCAGGGACTCTAGCCTTGTTCCACGAGTGCACACATTCATTTGCCACCAAAACCCCATCCAGAATCTGCCTCCCTGCCACAAAACCTCCCTGCTCTTTAGAAATTAAGCATGATAGAACCTTCTTTAATCTTCCTGCGAGAACTTTAGCCAAGATCCTATAAATGTTCCCAATTAGACTAATTGGCCAGAAGTCTTTAACCCCTACCTCTCCCACCTTTTTTGGAATGAGTGCTATAAAGGAAGCACCCAAACATTTAGATAGCTTTCCCCTTTGATGAAAGTCTTCCATGAAAGCCATAATATCTTCCTCTAGCAAGACCCAGAAACGCTGGAAAAAAGCAATTTGAAATCCATCTGGCCCCGGTGCCTTATCTCCCACAAGAGAGAAAATCGCCTCCTTGACTTCCACTTTCTCAAAATTTCTTTCTAACCAGCTGGCCCTCTCTTCTCCTATGACATCAAAGTCCAAATTATCCAAAGTCAGCCTTACCCAGTCCTCCTTAGAATAAAGGGATGCAAAGTATCCTGTTATAATTTCAATAATCTCATCTTTCTGTTCTACTCTGTTGCTTCCATCTAAAATTGAGGCAATTCTATTCGTCCTTCTTCTTGAAGAAGCCAGACCATGAAAAAACATTGTATTTTTATCCCCCTCCTTCAGCCACTTACATCTAGACCTCTGCCTCCACATTATTTCTTCCTCTCTTACCTTTCTAAGATATTCTTCCTCAAGGTTAATTCTAATACACCTCAAACCAGATAAATGTCCCGTTTCCTCCTTACTGTCTAGGCATTGTAGCTCTTCCAGAATTTTACGTTTTATATCACCCACCTCACCAAAGTTGTCCTTTGCCCATTCATTTACTTTTACCTTCAGCAATTTTAGCTTAACGGCCAGTCTCTGACCCGACCAGCCCTCAACCACCAACTCCCTCCACCAATCTGAGATCAACTTCAAAAAATTATTCTCCTCTTGCCACAGCAGCTCAAACCTGAAAGAGGCAGGACCCCATCTCTCACAATCTGAATTTAACATTATTGGACAATGATCTGAAGTAGTCTTTTGCAATGCTGTCTGGAAAACATCCAGATATAAGTCCATCCATTCAGTGGAGATCGGGAATCTATCCAACCTTGACCAGACTTGTGAAGCGAGAAGGAACTTTTTGTCAAAATTCACCTTCTTGACTTTTTGTCATTTTGTGGAGTGAGAAGGAACTTTTTTTACTTCTTTTTATAAAAAGAAGAGGCCTTTTTTTTTCTTTTAGTGGAAGAAGAGAGTAACTTTTTGACTTTTTTAAAAAATGAAGAGGTGATTTTTGAAATTTTGTACTTTTTTATATGACCCTTTTTCTTTTCTTGACTCTTAAAGTGACCCTTTATTTGTATTCACTTTACAAGTGAATTAGCCAAACAGGCCTGTAGTAAATGATGGTTCAATTATCTCTATCACCTCTTAAGCCTTATTTTTATGTTATCAAAGTGATAAGAATATGCAAAATTTATGCATTAAGAACTCCAATCAGCATTCAAGATTTGTACTGGAGACGCACCTTATCCACTGTGGCAGGTTCCATTTGGCATGCCATTGTTCTAGACCATATAAGTGTGTACAGCTTTAGGGAATCTTTATCAAGTACTCCAGCAAGCATTGCTGTACGGAAAACAAAATTTTCCTCTTTCAGTTTGACTAACAATTCTCCAATTAGCAGAAATAATTTTTCAAAAGAAAAGTTATTAACTTAGGAGGAGTGAGTGGTATAATATGCAAAATTACATGGTAACCTCCGTATATTTGTGGGCCTGATAGCTTCATGAGCCTCTTGAGCATTCTTCACTTTAACATGCCTAGGAGTGTTCTTTGATGCAAAATTATGCCCATACCTATAAAAATATATATATATATATATATATTATGACTAATAAGTAAAAAAGTGGCATCTAACAGAAACACACTATTATTTATAACTACAAAATTGACAGGTAATAAAAGACATCTTAAATGAACAAACATAATTAGGAACAAAATATCAAGCACTATCTCAGCTTTTAGGAATATTTATATTTTTACCTATGATACCTGGATGCTTCAAAATAGGCAACCTATTGTGTCATGTCATATCAATGCTTCACTTTTTTAAGTGTAAAATCCATGTCTCTGTAGTATCTATGGCATTTCCCTACTGTGGCCGTCCCTTATCTAGACATCATAGATTTTTACCACACCATTTGCCACTGCCCTCCTCTATTTGGTTCCTATGAGTCCTACTATTCAACATACAAGAAAAATTGGCCATGTTGTCCAGCCTAAGATATTCAAATGAAGTCCTTTAATAGGGGCTGAATTTTAGGCCATGATCCAGTGCGTGAGCTAGAGCTTCAGGCGCTGGTCCACCCCACTAGCAAAATATTAAGGCCAATTGTGTTAAAGAAGACAGCAAGAGAGCCATCTAGCCAGGTTCTTAGGCAGACACTGGGTAAGAAGAAGCCCAGTTAATCAACACATTGTAAACCTATAAATTCAGCCAGACTATGTTCTAAGGTAGGAGGATTAAGGAGTGATCTACTACAAAACCATACAACTTAACAAGGAACAAAGATCCTTATCCTAAACACTGGTAATCAGCTTTAAAAACGGACCACAAAAAGTAAGTTGGCTGCCTTGGAAACCCTTGGCCCATCCCTGTCAACTTGTTCTAATCATCCCGCAAAAATAAGTAAGCATGCCGACTTTAAAGAGAACTGCTTTGTCCCCTCGTAAGTAAAGGTAAGTGGTAAGCCTGACTATTAAGGTTAACAACAACTTCATAAAGTAATAGGAAATAAAGATTTTGCACCAGATCCAAATTCTTCAGAACACGGCCCTTTAATTTAAAAATAAAAGATGTACTCTTTTTTTTTTTTTTTTTTTTTTGAATGGTAAAAATAAAAGATGTACTCGTTTATGCTTTTAAAGAAAATCAGTGAATTAGGATATCAAAAAATAAAGAAACTAGAGAAAATATGCCATGGTCCTATAAATGGGAAATCATGTCAATCATAGACGTTCTAAAATGAATCTTCTTTAACAGACAGGCCAGTTTATTAATCTGCCCAAATTTGAGCCCTAGTCCTGCCCATTCATTAACCAGGCCTGCAATTTGGATCTCAGGCCCCACAGATTATAATCACAAATGAGTGTGGACTCAGGCTTAGAATGTGCATCAATAAAAAGCAACCAAACTTGCGCAAGTACAGATCACTCACTAAACAGATATGAAATGTAAACTGGTCAGAACCCACAAACCACAAAGCCATCAGTAGGCAACGCCCATAGCAGCTTAGGCTAGCACTATTCGATGTTCACCCTAACCATCAACATGATAGCACGCGTATCAATCAATGGATTAAACTTCTTTACAACAGGAGAAATAGAATATCTTCTGAATGAGAAAGGGAGAAGAAAAAGGATGGAGAAATTTTGGCCAAAATATATCTACAAGAAGCAAATGCACTAACAGCATTTCCGAAGAGAATATTGGCACTCTATTACAAAAACATGAAGAAACATGCCCTCTATATATGCATGCAGAAACACTTGTGCTACTTGAAATCACACAAAGCATATTTGCCCACTAGGACAATTAACAATAATGGTACGAGCGTGTTCACCTTTCCATGATAAAGGACCGGATATCCTTTGCAGCTTCATCAGAAACCTAATAAAAATTAAAAGAACATGAAAAATAATCAGAAGTGAGGGAAACAACAGAAGTGAAAGTAATATATATATATGTGTGTGTGTGTGTGTGTGTCATTTCTTACAAAAAAAGACATCGGTCAGAACAAAAAAAATTCAGGAGTGAAAAAAAAATTACAGCCAGTAGCACAAGAAAATGGATCATTCCCGAGACATCAATTCATAAGTTGGGGCCAAGTGAGGCAGGCACCGTACAGCAATCCAAAGGTTCGAAATGATAACCCATTAAGCTGCAAGTGTATTGTACAGCAATCCAAAGGTTTGAAATGATTGCCATACTGTTGCACTGTAATTGTATTGTATTCTCTTTCCACCTCTACCAAGCTAATAATACCCATATTAATAGGTATTACTAAGAGGGTCTTTGGTAATCTCATAAATATGAGACAAATTGCATAATACAGAGTACAAGTCTCTTTGGGAAATGCGATTAAAGGAACGCCATCTGTGCATTCTATAAATTTCTCCATTCGTCTGGTTATCAAGTCTAGAATCAGGTTTTTCGGATTTATTAAAAGACCATTTATGGTAATGCTGGCGAAGTTTCATAGAAGAGGATGGACGGGCTAACTTCCATGTTCATCACATAAATTCCCAAATGAGAAGGCCCAGACAGACTGAAAGATTTCAGATGCATATCTAGTGTACTGTGAACACAAGCTATTACTTAATACCCTGTCTAACAGAATGAGTTATCACGAAGAAAACAGGTCATACAGAAGGGGCCATCATCAAGGATATGCAGATTTTGAATGGAGCATTAATTTCCGAGGGGGCATTCATTTTAAGGATAGGTTGACAGAAGAAGAATTCTGTTAAAGTAAGATATGGAAAGGCATACCCATGTAGATTGGGATTTCTTGGTTCATGCTGCACCCCACAGAGTTGTGAGCCCAAAAGGAGGCAATGGTTAAGGCAGAAAATGATCGTAAAAAAAGATACACCAAGATGCCAAGACAACACAAAAAAATGCACAGGTATACGAGCATTATATCCGATGCAAAAACACAAATTACACTAAATGGGCAACCAATGATGCAAGGGTGCACATGGGCTGTTCAGATCAGTTTAAAGGAGAAACCATCAACCAAACCGAACCCATCGGTTTTCTATTTTCCCGAGCTGAACCGAACCGCCCACGTGCTCAAACCGAACATAACCGAACCAAAAGGAACCGGTTCTGTTCGGTTACAGTTTTTTTGTTTTTTTATTTTATTTTATTCTTCACAAAAAAATGGCAGTTCAATTGGTGAGAGACATTGGACTTCAAGTAACGGAGCGAGGGTTCAAGTCCTCTTCAATAATTTTTCATATTCCCTTATATTTTTTTTATAAAATATATATATATATATATATTTATATAACTGGTTCGGTTCGGTTCGGTTTGAGCGGTTTAACTGCACCTTCAAACCGAAAACCGAACCGAACGGAACGGTTTGAAGGAAATCTGAACCGTGACCAAACCGATCTGAACCGCTCGGTCCGGATTGGTTTAGCGGTTATTTTGTGCACCCCTAGATGCAACCCCTGCTTTGCAAGAGAATCCACCATTCCATTCACCGAACAACCCACATGACGAAAGTCCACCTGAATCAAAGACACTAAAGCTTTGATCTCATTGAATAGAGCTGTAACTTCCATGAGCAACATTAGAGTTCATCCACAAAATGGCATTAAGAGAGTTGCTTCCAACAATTAACCAACCCTAGAAAGCACTACGAAAAATTTGAAGTGCGCTTCCAAAATGTCAAAAACCTTAAGCTTCATTTGAATCTTTAACTTCCAACATTCATTGAAAACATAAATAGAACATCACCCCTAAAATTGTGAAGAACCCCTACGTTTGCTCGACCTAGCATGCCTCATGTTGCCCCGTCAACATTAAACTTCAACATCTCAATAAAAGGCAGTTTTCAAATCGCCACTAATATCCTCTCCTTGATTGGGCGCCACATCACACAAGCTCCCCAAAATATAAAAAAACATCATTCAATCTAACATCGACAAGTTCCTTCCTGGCCAATAACCATTTTGCTAACCTTAACCCACCACCAAAAGAAGAGCATCCATCTGAAAACATGCCCCTGAAGATCCTATCATTCTACTCTTGCCAAACAGACTGCATAAGAGCAAATGAAATGCACCTCCACATCAACAAGCTGCACCCATGAAACAGACCAAGACATTAAGCAGTCATCAAATCATACAAAGAACTAGGAATACACCAAGATAGCCTGCATTTCCCTATGTAATGACACCGAAGCAATGAAGCAACCACACAATGAACAAAAAGATGGTTTCTCGTCTCCACTCCCTTCCACACAAAGAGCACGTCATCAGTATCCCCCAACGTCATACCATTTCTTATAGAGATTATCGGCGGTAGATACCTTACCCGCCACTATTAACAAGCAAATGGCCTCCACACGTGGAGGAGCCAAGCCCAACGACTCCCGACCTCCAAAAAAGTAGACAGTGATATGGACCTTCTAGAGCCATGTAGAAGACTCCCAACACTCACTGAAAACTAGCATCACCCCTAAAATTGTGAAGAACTCCTCCTAAGCCTAACTCCTAAGCCTGAGGACCCAGATTGCCTCTAGTTGCCCCCATCAACATTAAACTTCAATGTCCCAAAAGGAGGCAGTTTCTAAAGTGTCACTATCCTCTCCTTGATTGGAAAATGCGTCATAAAAGCTCCCAATTATGAATAATATCACCCAATTTAACATCTACAAATTCCTTCCATAAAAAAAGAGCCATTTCGCAAACATTAAAACCACTACCAAAGAATAGCATCCATCTTTGACGACATGCCCCGGAAGGTCCAATCACTCTACTCTTTCCAAATAGACCATAACAGAGAATGGAATGCACCTCCACATCAACAAGCCACACCCAGGAAACAGACTCAGATTCCAAGCACTAACCAAATCATGCAAAGAACTAGGAATACACCAAGATAATCCACATTTCTCTACATAATGATACCAAAGCCTCAAAGCAACCATGAAATGAAGAAGGTTTATTGTCTCCACCTCACTTCCACACAGCACTTCATCAATATCCTCCAACATGATAACATTTGTTGTGAGATTAATGGTCGTAGACACCTTACCTGCCATTCTTAACGAGAAAAAGGACTCTGCGTGAGGAGCCAAGCACAACCACACCCGCATCTCCACAAAAGTAGACTGCAATTGACCTTCTGATGCAAGCCAAACCATGGGTCGGCCAACCCATTGGGCCCAGTCCATAGTCCCAACAGGACATCCATTTAATTAGGAATCTTACTTTGAGAGTTGATTTATATAGCAGTATTTACTATTTAAATTTTAAATTTTTATTTGATTTTGATTGTTAAGTGATTTAGTTTCCTTTATTGATTATGAAAGTCTTGGTGTCTAAGCTACAAAGGGTTGATCCCTACTCTATATATATGGATGGACCAAAGATGAAAATAGCGGTAGCGGCAACGGCGTAGTGGTGCAATTTGGAAAAATCGTCAAAAAAATATGAAAAAAATGTAGAAAATCTAGAATATTGGAAAATGAGAGAAAATGTATTTTTCTTTCTTTCTTTTTTTTTTTTTTTTTTTTTTTTGCAAAAGTAACTAAGATAAGGGGTTCTTGGTCCTCTCATTGTATGAGGTCTTGTATCACTGTATAAATATAAAATAATAGTAATGATCTTTTTTTTTCACATGTGTTCATGTTGCTTAGTTATGCTAACTTAGAAACTAATGAAAGGCTCATAAAAGAAAAAACCATGTCATAAAGTCAAGAATTCAGAATACCTAGAGAAAAAAATATATATCTACCAAAGGGGGTGTCTAATAGGATGTACTTAGAGAAGAATCCTTGAGAAGAACTCTCTGTATGAATTGTAATTCGACGAGATCATGTGCTTTTTGGTGTTCTTTTAAACATAAAAGGATAGAAGAGTTGTGTAGAAATGTTATTTGGAGAGAAGAAGAAAAGAAATAAGTCTTGTTGTGCATTTTAAAAAAAATTGAAAAGTATGAATTTTTCTCACCCGTAGCGGATGTAGCGGACTTGTAGCGGGCGTAGCGGTCGCTATGGATGCAACGGGCGATAAATCAGCCATAGCGGTGGCCACCATCGGCCGTAGCCTGGCGGTGGCCGCCGCTACGATCGATATTCGTAGCAGCCGATATTTTCATCCATGGGATGGACATCCTCATTGTAGTTCATGCTTATTTTCAATTAATCAAGGATTTTCTCTGAGTTTTTCTTCAATTATGGTGTTTCCCATTGTCTTGAGTGTGCCCTAGTGGCTAAACCCATCTTTGGATTTGATCAATCCTTTGGGAGATTGATCTATTTTTCCGATTGAGGATCCAAGGCTGTGCCAGCTTCTAGAGCCATGTAGGGCTTAACGAAGACTTGACCTCAAGGACAAGGCTTCCAAACACGAGTATCCTTTTCTTCCTTGCAAACAAACATGTTATCAAATGGATTCAACCTCACACAGACGAAAGGATCACCTAAAACACACCTCCCAAGACATCTTACCCTCTAAACCCACATAACACCCACGAATATAGGACTCTTTGTTAGAAACCACCCTAAAGACTCTAGGGAAGGGACTGCCCAAATAACCCACCCCCAACCAATCATCAAAGCAGAAATGGATACTCTTCCCATCCCTAGTTTTAAGGTCCACCCTATGCTAAACACTAGGAAAGTTTCAAAGTCTACAACCAACGGATGCCATAATGCCTTCAACCTCGCAATCGCTCCAATCACAGCCCAAGAATATAATATAGGTCACCCACCACCCTACAACATAAGCACTCTGCCATCAAGTGACTAACCACCCTATGAACACCCAACTCCACCACCATGCTCTTAGAAGAATTCGCCTTCAATCCCAAAGACAACTGGAAACAGCTCAATATCCTCATCACAAAAGCAACCTCTTCCCCCCTAAATAGAATATAATCATCTACAAACTGAAGGTCGGTAATCAAACCACCATCCCTGCCACAGCAAACCCAAATCTCACAAGCATGTAATCCACAAAATTCCCAATCAACATGATAATATGGTTGATCCATATGTCAATCTTTATTACTTCAATTATAAATATACATGATAAGATGATGCTCAACCTTCATACTTGCGGTTCAATTACTAAGTTGTAGGAAACAGCACAAGGTATTGAGTAATATAATTTCAGCAGCAGATGCAAGTCCTCGAGGCCTAAGCACCTATGAGGCCTAATGGAAAGATGGAGAATCCTATTAAAAAAAAAAATGACGACAAAAACTTCTAGAATATGTGAGGTCAATGATAACTACAAAGAATGTGGGCTCATTCATCCATTTAGATAAAATACAGAAAAAAAGAGAACAAATATATGAAATAATAGCAGCAAAAATCCAATGTAATACACACGAATTACTGCATAGTTATCGACAATTACCAAACAATATCAACACATCACTAAGATCTGAAAACATTAGAAAGTTAGGAAAATCTTTAATCATTAAACAGCCGTTTCAGTAAAGGCATCACACAGTCGAAAAGAAACTTACATGCAGACCATCAGTTCGCATGTATGTTATCAATCCTGTTGCTTCATCTTCAGATAGTTTAACTCCTTCATACAACTTCTGAGCCAACTGCACTTAAAATAGCTAATCTAAGAACCTTAGAAAATGTAATTTACCAAGAATATTATATAACAGAATAACGAAAATACAAAGTCTACACAAACACATATCTTGTGTAAAGTATCATGCGTCAGCACACACAGCTCATGCAGAATTCAACCATCAAAACACACAAAACATGAACAAAAAACCTTATAAGAAAACATACGACTAAAATAAAAACAACATAACAAATAATAGATTATCTAGATACAAGCACATGCCGAAAAGTGTCAAGCAGAGAGAAAGTAAAGGATTGAGATTCATAACAATAACAGAGTACAATGATACAATCTCTTCCTCAGCATTCTAAATGAGTTAAAAAATTTGTTGAATAAAATTTCACATGATTAGTTTTCAAATTAAAATCAGGTTGAATTCAACCATGATCCTTAATGGTGGTAATTTCTACTTAAAAGCTGAGGTATTATCATAACCAAACCAAACCAAACCAAGCCAAGCCTTTTCCCACTAGGTGGGGTCGGCTATATGGATTTGACGACACCAATCAAATCTGTTTAAGGCCATGTCCTCCGTTAGATCCATGAGGTATTATCAATTTATCATAACATTTGAAGAAAAAAAAAATCTTGAAATAAAAATGCATATTATTTATAGAAGAAAAAGGCAATGCATTTTACATTCCTGGATCGAAGTGTATTTCAATGAATACAAAATGTATTTTCCATTTCTTTTACTATAACAAGCTTCTTAAAATAAATAAAACAATTACCTCTTTTTAAAAGCCCCAAAAGTTCGCAGTTGTATCGCACGCTTAGATCCACCATATCTCACATTTTTTATAAAAAAAAAATGCACTAGTTTAGGTGATTTTTCACGGATCTAAGCCTTAGATGCATAAAACAGAGGAAAAGATGTCGCAAGGAAAAAGAATTAAAGCCCAAATTCGACTGAGTTCAATTTTGGACTTTCTTCTGATCAAGTTGTTGTAGTGACTCAACCTGGCACATATAATGCCACCCCAACGTAACCAAGTGGCACCAAGTTGGTAATGATTCAACAAGTTGGGGTGGCCTAAGGATACCCAAATACTTCAACATAGGCAATGATTCCATACCAAATCATACCCCATATTTATTTTTATATGTAAAATTCATATTGCCACTGTATCCATAGTGTGTTCCTATTGCATCCATTCTGTATTTGGGCATTATAAGGGTGCAAAACAAATAGGTGATAAATTAAGAGAGACTCGTTTGAGATGGTTTAGTCAAGTCCAACGCAGGCCAGCAACAGCACTAATGCAGGACAGACCCATGACCCATGGGTCAACCAGTCCTTTGGACCCAGCCCATTCAGTTTATGTTACTTTTATTTTATTTAGAGTTGTTTTAATGGTTTGTCTCTTCATTTATTTAAGTTAAGATGTTTTGATCTCAACTGTAGGAATGTTTAGATGATTAAGAAAGCAGATTATAAGAGAGACACGCTGTATGAGCCCATGAGACAAGCCAAGGCCACGAAAAGCTGAAGCCAAAGAAATCAAAAGAAAAAGGATATAGAGAAGTTTGAAAGCATGATATGGTTGCTGGACCCTGGATCTAATACATGTCTAAATGCAATTGTTAGACCCTCAAGGTTTAAAGATAAGCAGTTGTTAATGCCTGCGGGTTCAAAGCCTAGTAGAGATCATGGAATTTTTATGAGTGTCAATTACTGCCTCCTCACACAGACTGAGAGAACCTTGAAATGGTTTTGTGCATGATCAGAAGCATCTAATTACTGCACTTGAGACACCCATTTCTGTTTCAATTATGTCCCAAAGGCTTGGTAACATGGTAGCTTCTGCAAGTATCAGTCAAGTTTCTTAAAAAGAAAAGGGATTGTAACATATGCACATGATGGTATTAAATCACAGCCTTGATGGTGCAAGAACATAGTGAGTTGATATGATTCACTCCAGTTGCATGCAACTCGAGTGAATTGGCATGAGACTCGGTTGAGTCATATTGGTACCATCCTACTGGTGGTGATCAAGTCAGACACTAGCAACATGATTCAATACCATGACTTGGATTTTCTCTGTCATCTGAAAACTGGATCTAAAATTTTAATTCTTAAGGATAAAAAGGAGAGATATACCCTCAAACATGAGAAAAAAATCATCGCAGAGATTCACAGTGTTCATTAGACCAATTTACGTGTGCATCTCATAGAGAAGACAGTTATTTTCCAAAGTGCACAAGAAAATACATAGGACTGCATCGATGAAATTGTATTCACTATAAAAGAGAAAGAAGGTTTAGTTTTGAGTTTTAGAGTTGATAGGAGTGCATATCTAAACTTTCTTTCTCATTTTGTACTAACAGTTTTGCTACCAAGCTTTTATAATCTTCTAGAGTCCTTGGACAAGGGACAATCTACTGTGGTGTTATCGTTGAGGGAAGTGCTGATGATGTCAATAGCACGGTCTTCAATATATATCAGGATAATGATTTTGATGATGGTCCAACTTTTCATGAGTCTAAAGATAATATGGTGATGCTGATGAATGCCCGGTTCAACATTTGATGACATAACTGCACATCATAAACATCTAGATGAAAAGTTTGATGAGTCATCAATCAACAGTGGATTTTACCAATCTATAATTACTGTCCATTTGTCTATAGCGAAAATGAAGTGCTCAATGATAAAGGGCATGATTTCCAAATTGTCAAAGTCGTCACAGATTCTAAGATCCAATATGGGGAGAGATACAGGTTTTCAAATCCATTTGATCAAGGCCATTCATGAGAATCTTACTTTTGATTCATCCAAGATCTAACATGCATCATTGGATTCAGATATATTTGATGGACAAGATGGACATTTTAAAGAAGTTATTCAAGTAAACCGTTCAGTCAAAGACTCAAAAAATGGTCTTCACAAAAACAGCTGCTGGAGTGCAAGTTGTACAGCTGATTCTCCTGAATCTCCTCTATTGTGGATGTGGATTGTGCAGGCCGAGTTCGAGCACTCTTTGTTTTAAATGGGGGAGAATGATGCAGCACAAGAAACTAACATGGATGTAGGCATAGCATTGACATGGCACAAGCCCATATGGCCTGATGGAACAAACCACCGGGCCCCAGCCCACATGTATGAGGACAGCCCCATGAAGGGGAGGGGCTGCCAAGTGCGCCGGCCCAACTACAAACATAACTGACCCAATGGTGCAGTCAGGGATGGTCCATCTCCAAATGAATGGTAGTATCTTTTCCTTGAACGGCCAAAATTTGACACGCCAATGTTTGAGTGGAATGAAATTTGATATGTTGGATGGTTTATGGAGTTAACTTTCATGAAATTCCGACTTCGTTTGAGAAGGATATGGCCCATTTTATGGTTAATATAGGGAAGTAACAAATTTAGGATATTTTAAACATTTTCTTTTTTATATTTTTTCTTTAAATGGTAACAAATTTCATTGGATTTTCTAGTTTATCTGTGTTTATTGATTATATTTATTTATTTGTTTTAAGCTGACAATGGATTTAAGGGACAATATTAAACCAGGGCTTCTTTTTTTTGAAAATTTCATATAAACATATTAAGTGACCTCACAGTCGACATCTTTTAGTTTGGAAATTTTACTCATTCATTCTATGCAGAGTTCACGACCAATATAGGGCATGTGGTGAACCCGAAAGTTGCAACTTGCCTCAAAGTTTGGCCATACAATTATTACTCAACTTGTAGTCTAAGGCTGCCTCTATCAACATGCCAAAGGGTTGGTAGTTTAAGAAACTAGGAGAAAGGAGAGACCAATTAAGTCCTAGAATGAAGCAGTAAGGAAAGACATGTTAGATTGCGGAGTTACAAAGAACATTACCTTTGGCAAAGTCCAGTGCATTGGCTGTGTCCACGTCGATCTCTTGCACATTAAGCCATTTCTTTTCACTCTCATTCATGCATGGGCATGCCCACCATAGTTGTGAATTTCATTTCATTTTAGACAAAATTGCCGAAATTTTTTGTTTTGGCCATTAAATCGAAACAAAAACACTCCTAAAAAATTTCATCCAATTTTTGGTTTAGTTCAGTCAAAAGTTCGG
Source organism: Camphora micrantha (assembly GCA_003546025.1). NCBI lineage: Eukaryota > Viridiplantae > Streptophyta > Magnoliopsida > Laurales > Lauraceae > Camphora > Camphora micrantha. The sequence continues at coordinate 56,543,518 of QPKB01000002.1, read as the reverse complement.
TTAATTTCAGTCCATTTTAATTCTAAACTGAAATAAAAAAAAAATCTATTACTTGAAGATTTTAATATATATTTAAGATTTTTTACACATTTTTTTCGAAATGTAACTCAAAAAATTTTTACCAAATTTCTGAATCGGCCGAAATATGTCGGTTTGGCAGCCAATTTTCACAACTATGACACATTGGACCCCTGGTTTACACCCATCCCAATGGACTGGACCGATGGTACATCCACTTTTAATGGTGAAATGTGTGGGCCATTGATAAAGAGGTTAGGATGATCATGTGAGCCCTTGTCACCGCACACTGGTACGGCCCACCAAGATCTTCAAACCACCCCAGGTGGGCCCCATAGTGAGGTGCGCGTGTGTGTGTGGGTGGGTGGGGGGGAGGGAGATTCACTCTCACGCCAATGTTAAGACAAATCTTAGTCATTGATTGCACCTATGCTTGAGTAAAACGCATATGAACAACCCCATATCGATGGGGCAAGGCAATGATGTTGAATCGTTGATGATGATAGTGTTCAGCTAGGGCATACCATCTATGCATGTGGGCTGGATCCACGGTTGAATATCACACTCAATAACTGAAGGCATGCTTCTGCCCAGCCCATGAACACCCTTCTTTTTATGGCGTAGATGACACATTATCATTTCTAGCCTTTTCTTGTGTCTTCACTCTTCCCCATTATAAGTATAGCATGCATACACTTACCGTCATGAGAAAAAACCAACAGTATAAAAGCAAACACATTTCAAACAAAAAAGAAGCACAAGAAGCCATCGACTTTAGAAAAAGGGCACAAAAATGTCTTCAGAATATACAGCTGAAGAATAGTATCGATGTACTTAGCACATGTAGAAATGGCCAAAAATAAGCTCAAAAGTGAAGTTCCTCAAATTTGGTGGAAAATGGTGGTCATCAATAATTTTCTTGAGATATAAAGGAAACAACAAAAACAAAAACAAAAAAGGTCATAGATATACATTTCTAAAGATACATAGCTATAACTATATAATACAAAACTACATATGCACTTCAAAAGAATGAGAATATAAATTCAAAAAGTATTTAAAAAATAGATAATTTTTCATGAAAATCGAGTATAAGAGGCACAACATGGGTTTAAATGTCCAAACATCTTGCACATACAAGAATGGTTCAACATAAAATCATGAAAACATTAAAAAGGTATGAAAATAGTAAATTGTTCTAAAATATCCCTAAACCGACCAAACATGCAAAATTCCGCAAAAAGGACCCAAAATTGCATTATTTAGTTCATCATATTTTTCTAACATCACCATTCTCTATCAGATTCAGTAATTTCCACCTTAATCAAATGATTGGATCTCTAAATTGTGTCTATCTTGCATCCATCAGGGAAATGACCAGAGAGTAAAAATGGAGGAGAAAAGGATAAATTATAATAATAAAAAAAAAGAAATTCAAAATCTTTTAGTCGTGCCGCTAATATGGGAATAGGGAACCAATACTTAATAATCTTTATCATCTATAAGATAGTAGCTGTATCACAATAAATTGCAGATACTTAAAGGGCAGTATAATACAAGCCAATACAATGTATTAGTAGTGATCGCTAAACACCCAAAAAAGAAAGCAATGACCACACACAGTATTTCAGCCAACGTTTTAAAAGAAATTGATATAACCATAATTCTAATCGATAAAGTCAGTGACATAACAGAAAGATCAAGCTCTCTGAAAATAATTAAACATGGAGCATGTGATCCAAATCATGCTTATATCAACAAGAAAAAAGTAACCCTAACAAGATCGTTAGCAAGAAGAACTAATTTCAATGCAATGGGTAAAAGCATAAAATAGCAGCTTGCTTGGTGCTTAGATTATTCAATAGAAGCAAAGACACAACACCAAAAATCACTTGCATCAGTAAGATCGAAAAAAAAAATGATAAAACATATGGAAGTTGAAGAAAATAATTGACTGTAATCACTGACCATCATTGTATAAGTAGCAGTAAACTGTAATCTGTTTGCAGCATCCTGTTGAAGAGTTGATGTAATGTATGGCATGGGCCGATTCCTCTGCATTTTGCTTTTTTTAGTGTCAGCCACTAAAAATTTCAAAGAAGTAATCTTTCCTTCAATAGCCTTTGCTTCCGCTTGCGATCTTATAGATAGTTTCTCCAACCTTTTAGAATCAAGATGTGTCAAATGTGACTGGAAAGAAATACCCTTTTTTTCCAATTGATGGAACTCAACCTCAACAGTCCAATATTCCTGAGCTTTAAATTCTTCGATTTCCATCTCCCTGTCACATACCAGAGCTAGAGCTGCAGATTGAACTCGTCCAGCTGACTGGCAACCAGGTAATTTCCTCCATAACAGTGGAGAAATGTTAAAACCAATCAAATAGTCAAGAGCACGCCGTGCAAGGTAAGCATGGACCAAGTTCGCATTTATGTCTCTTGGAGCCTGTAAAGCGTGTTTGATGGATGATTCTGTTATTTCATGGAAGGCAACCCTTGCTACTGCAATACCTTCATGTAATGCATCTTGCTGTTGCAACATCTCAGTAATGTGCCAAGCAATAGCCTCTCCTTCACGATCAGGATCCGAAGCAAGGACGAGATTGTTAGCCCTGCAATGTGAAAGCCAATCCTTTGAGACTCTTTCCTTTCGCTATTCTTTGGTCAGAGTATGTTAGGAGCAGAATAACAGAATTTTTAGGGGTGCTTCATCTTCCATGGAGATTCTTGCTTGATGATAAGTCTTAGAATTGCCAAGTGGGGATTCTTAAGGAAGTAGTTCATTAATTTTAATATGAATTGTATTTTGCTTAATTGGGAGGCTTGTAAGATCTGCATTTTAAGAAAAGAAATGAGCGTGGTTTGTTGGTCCTATCCTCAGCCTGGAGGGTTGAAATTTAACGTGGATGAAGCTACTAGAACTAGAAGAAAGCTGAGCCCAATGGTTACCACAGGGAGTGGGGGGAGTGGCGGCGCTTCTGGTAATGTTCTCCGGATGTTCTCTGAAGGAGATCGAGTCAAAGATTATATTGAAGTTAAGGACCTCGTGATTTTAGAGGCTGAGAGAGTTTTTCTTTGAGTCTTTTCAGAGAAGTTAGATGGTGGAAAGTGACTCATTCAAAGTGAACGCATGGGTGTCTAAGTTGGGGCCCAGGCCATGGAAGTTTCGATTTTATTTCAATGAGATAAAGACCTTGGTTTCCCATCTTCATGTGATGTTTCATCATGTAGTCAGGTCAGCCAATCGCAGATGCCTTAGCACCTTTTGGGAACGCCCCATAGAAACTGTCTACCTGAGACTGTCCCTTGGCTAGACACAAGGTTAGAATTCTAGCTCTTCCAGAGTGGTCTCACTGATGGCTCGGGCCCCCCCGGAAGGAGGCCTTCTTCGCCCTCCACCCAAGCTGCGCAGGAGTTACTCGAAATGCTGCCAAAATATCAGTACTTTTGGTTTCATAGTCAGGAGTATAATAAGTCAATTTGTAATCTTTAACACCAGCTTTGAATCCAACACTTGCTTTAGTCTCTATTTTTGGTGACATAAGTCCCTCCCTACAACTCATGAATGTGACTCGACATGGATTAGTAATGAATGAAACCTTTCACAGGATACAAAATTCTCAACTAATATTATCAACTAATTAGAATGGTTCGTTATCATGGTATTTGATTTGCCAAATACATCCAAATACAATAAAAGGTTTGCCTACTGAAATTGTAGATTCCAGGGTATATGGCTATTACACCCAAGGTGTCTGGGGAATGTATGCATGTGATTTTAACCTGAAATAAAGCTTTACCGCTGCTTTCAAAATAAAATGTTATGCAAAATAAGTCTCAAGTTTTTTTTTAATGGTACGTCAGAGAAGTCTTTTTTTAACTCATGCTCACACTTTTCCTCGGTAAACTTAAGGGGAAAAAGGTTCCATAATAATAGTCTCACAAAATGTCATGAAGTGTGTAAACAAGTAACACTTGACGCCAGCTTAATCTCAGATTTAGTATATAACAAGTTTTTTTTTCTCTTTAAAGAGCTAACTGGAGCTTGGCTCGAGCTTCAACATGAACTCAACTCAAACTTGGCTTGATAGGAAACTAGCTAAGCAAATCAGGCGTAAGCTCAACTAGATTATGCATCTAAAGCTTGAGTTAAATGCAAGCCTAACTAGAATAAAATAATTTTTAAAAAGCTATAATAAATTTCAGTTCAAGTTATTAGTACAATACCTTCATTCAATTAAATTTACAAGTTCTAAACAAATGGCATATTAAATATAGGTGAGTTGTCTAACAAGATGCTGTCACTGAAGGATCCCCACCACGATCAATTCGAACTGCTCAAACCAACCCTCCCCTAAAAATAAAAATAAAAACCAACCTTGCCCCAACATTGAATTGGCACTCACCCCAAATTGACACTAATTTGACTTAAACTAATCTCTGGATCAGCAAAAAAACAAAAAAACAAAAATTTTAATTAAATTATCAAAAACTGTCAAATCAAAGGTTAGGCCAATCTGATAGGAACCATTTTGGCCAACCCTAGTCCACACAAACCTTTCCATCACCCATTCCCATAATTGGCATGCATCCAAGTGGGGCCCCTCACACGTGCCCCTGTGAGCCCAGATGCACTACAAAATCACATATTAGATTTATACTCAACACATAAATACATCCATATATATTTTAAAGCTCAAGCTCAAGCCGGTTCCATTAAAAGCTGAGCTTGAGCCAAGCAAAAACTAGGTTCAGATGTCTAGGCAATTTAAGCTGAGCTTGGCTCGACTCATTTATAACATGAGCCTAGCTAGGCTTCTTACTCGATTGAGCTGACCAAACACAAGCCAAAGAACCAGTTTCGCTTGCTGACAGGCTTCAGTATGGTGGTAACAGTGTCTTCCAATTAGGAATAATGATATAGTAAGATAAACCATACCCGTTTAGAGCTACCTTAATACTCTTAAGGTGAGTCCACGCAGAAGCAGGAACCTCCCAAACCATGCTAAAGTCATCATCAGGCCGTACAGATCCAGACCTGCCAGCCAAGTCCCTCACATGCCCATAACTAGGAAGGACTTCATACATATCTCCAAGGTACTTCTGGATAATCTTTGCTTTTGTGACAGACTCCACCACCACAACAGATTTTCCATTGGGAGGATATAGGGGTAGAAGTTTCCTTTTCTGAATCTTCACTTCAACAGGAGTTTGCTGACCACGCCTCGATGTACGCCGTGAGGTAGCCTTGGAATTGGAAGCCTGTGATGTCTCAGCTGTGGATAGTACCTGCCCACCAGCCTTATTCTTTTCTGTGGGCATCTTTTCTGATTTCACAACAGCAACCTTTTTCTGGCTACTTTTCTTTACAGAGCGACCAGATGTTTTTTTCAACTGCTGATGTGTAACAGCATGATTATCGACCACAGGCAAGGGCATATTCTCCACTGGGTTGATCTGAAAAGTTGCAGCATTAATGATAATTATGGGTATAATGAACCAAAGGTTTGTTAAGCCATAAATGGCCCCTCACATCAGCATGACATTTATGCCATATCCAAAATGAGCAACAGGTTCAAACCACCCAAATGACCTGACCCAAAGATAAGGCAGATTTTATCACGAAGGCCATGTATGTCTTTATTGCGCACTGTTGGTGAGCTTGGTTTTTAACCTTTCAGTCGTTCCTTACATGAGCGGACCGCTTAATGAAATGGCTGGGTCAACCAAAAGGTGGAATCCACCTGTTGCAAGGGCTTCAACATGGCAAACATGTGACATGGTGAAGGTGTGGGCATGTATGGATAGGCACACAAGAACATAGCAAACCTCTGATGAAACAAAAAAATAATTCATCTAATGAATGTGGCTACCTCTTTATCCATAGTAGGAAAGGTCTGGCCTACACTAGCAGCATTAGGTTTCTTGCCTCGCGATGCTATAGTCAAACCCTGAGAATTAGAAGCACTAGAGGTGGAAGTAGAGACCGAAAGAAGGTCGTCACTTTTGTTACTAGGCTGCCCATCTGGTTTTAGCCGTGCTTGGTCATTCTGAGCAGTAGCACTTCTCTTTTTAGTTGGAATAGATGTCCCGGACTCCACATTCTTTTTGGTAGACCTGGCAAGATTTTCATCACTGTGCTTGCTATTTCTACTCACCTTCCTTTTGAGTTTTCCAATATCCCCAGCATCTGATAATGGCTGAGTTCTCTTCGAAGCACCCTTCACTACAGATGATGAATTGGAGACTGGAAGTTGTACCCCCTCATCAAGACCACAACGAACCGCTGAAGACTTCACCGGCTCTTGTGATCCATGGAGAGCCTTGAGAGCAGAATTACTATTTTTTCCACCTCTCACAGTCATATCTTCACTTCTCTTCATCAGTGATTTTGGAACCTGAACCTTTTGTGAAGCCTCGACTGAAAAGTACCTTCTAGTGATAAGTTCAGAAGGCGACAAATTACACTTGACGGTATTATCAGCCTCAAAGCATCCAAAAGTGAAATTTTTCTTGGGCTTTGAGGTATTTGTAGTCCCAACTCTTAATTTTGCATGAGTAAGACTTCTGAAGAGCTCATTCTCTTGCTCAAGTTTTAACCGGGAAACTACTAATTGATTAATAGCAAGTTTGCAGTTATAGCCACTTTTCCTAAATTTAAGTTGACTACATTTTCCGTATCTCCCAGCATTGCCAAATGGTGAGTACTGGATGCAACTACCTTGGAGGTTCTGTAAAACACTGTGTTGAGGCTGCCAAAACAGAGCAGGGAAAAATAACAGTTGAAAGCTAATCCTCTGAGAAAAAACAGCTTAAAAAGGGTCAGTCACAACATTTAGGTCACATGCAGAGAACTTCCTCCTATGGTGGGATGTCTGCATGGGTGCCTTTAATTAAGGGGGGAGTCATATACCTTGTGCCAGTTGTTGAGAAATGAAGAAAAAATGATGATGGTGGTGGTGATGAAGAAAAGTAAAAATAAATCACTACTGAAATTGAAGATTTTGGATGCCCAAATGAATGGATTTTTTTTTTAATGATAGGTCAGATTTTATTGCTTCACATAAACAGGAAGCCAAGCAACGAATGATAAATAAAAATAAAAATTCCAAACCCCTCAATGGCCCTCAAAAACAAATTTCTATGAAGACCAGAAGCAGCACAACCCACCCCCCAAAACCCTCCCACCCCCACACCCCCTTCCTTCACACACACAACAATGTATTAAAGGGTTACATCTTCAATGAAAGTTATCATAGATTGTGGAGTCACTGTAAGCATGGTTGTAAATAGGACTGAGTAGAGGTTAAAAAGAAATATATATCAAATAAGACTTGATAATGATGAAAACACATGCCGGCAGCCCTTTAGCTAACAAAGCTTTTAAATTTATCACAAACACCTCAAAACCTGTTAGTTATGGTTTCTTGCACTTTCTGTTTCTTTCTTGTTTTTTCAACTCTATATTTCTTCAAAACACCGCTTAAAAAAAAGCACCTTTTCATCCCAACCAGGGCTCAAAACTAGCTACCCTCCCTCCCCTAGAGGACTTCAATGTCCCTAACCAGCTATTCTAACATCCCAGAATGACATTTCACACTTTTCATTCTCCATTCATACATCCAAAACTTCCAAAGCAATATATCATTCATTCCAAAAGCGCCCAATTTTACTCACCATGATGGAACAAATAGGGAGATTTGAAAAGCTTCTTCCTTGCAAGTAACCGTTGGATAGAAGCCTATGAAGCTGAAACTGAAGCGCCATAAATCCCCTGGGCGAGCCGATTCAAACACGAGAGAATCTGTACTAGAAAAAAACACAAAATGTAAGCACATTAGAGTGAAGAGATAATGAATGCATATGGATGATTGTGAAGAAGGAAGGTATAGACCTGGGTTTTGCTAGGGTTTTGAGGCAGCATCGGAATAACATGTTCTCTCTGCTCTGCTGGAATGAGATAGATGGATAGAGAGAGCGCAGTTTGGTGGTAGTGCGAAATAGCGAGTCGGAAACTAGTGCCGGCTTTTATTTATACCATAGGAACCGCGAAAAAAACGGTTTAGGGCTTGGGTTTCAGTGAGCAGTCGGATTGGGTCGACACAAGGTCGGGTCTTGTAATGGGTCAACCAAGCCCGACCAGATATGGGTGAAGAATGGATAATTGTATTTGAACCTTTTGGGCCAAAACCTGATCCAACCCGCATGGCTCGGATCGAATATGACTCGCACAATAATGAATTTAAAGATTGGGATAAAGAAACTCAGCGATTAAGTACTTAGGGCTTATTTGTGTAAAGCCATGATATATGGGAAATTGGAAGAAATGAAAATGGAGGTTCAAGTATTTAAGGAAGAAAGGATTTAATGGTTATTTATTCGTGTTGTACTACGTACTGCAATGTGTGGGGGTCTTTGAAATTTAAGGAAGCACGGATTTAATGACTATTCATTCGTGATTTACCACAGTTGCAATGAAGAAGGCTATTTGGAAGGATAAGGAAACTCGCAACTATTATTGAATGATTCATAGGAAAAGTCATAGTAAGGCCACTTTGGATAAAAATATAAATGAGTTGAGCTAACTTAAATTATAGGAAGATGAGACATTCTCTACTTCAGAGATAGGATGAAGACACACCATGGGTTGTATGGAGGAAGATAATGAAGCATGAGTAGGTGAAGATGGGGGCTGTGGGTTGTGGGCAATGAGTACTGAGAAGCAAGGGTCATGACATTGGTGGATTAAGATTTTAGTTTGAAGGGGGTGGACCAAAACACGTAGTTGAGTTTTGGGGAAGAACTTGATATTTTTTGTGGTTTTAATTTTCATGTGATGTGGGCTTTAGGGGTCGTCTCAGGATTTTCAATGTGAGCTCTAAATTATACCCAATACTTTTCATGTCAATTTTGGAAGTGGACCCAAGCTCGATGGGTTGCCCCCAAGTCCATGTACGTAGGTCTGCCCCTGCATGCAACCTGATCCCCTTTAGAATGCAATGACCAGGTTGAGTCTTTACATTTTAGCAACATGATTTTAGGGTAGAAATGGTAAATGGGTCAAAACATCTCACATTGACCTGAAAAGCCTAACCCATATTTGACTTGACAACATGGTGTTGGTCGGTTGGTCGGCAGCCCTATATGTCACTCGGCAGCCCATACCTCCGAGTATACTACTCTTTCCACTTGTGCGGGCTCCTCTTCCCACTTATGTGAGCTTCCTTCCTACTCATGTTGGCTCTCGTTCCTATATGTGCGGGCTTGCTTCCAACTTGTGTGGGCTCTCATGGATCCCCTTGTGTTTGCCGACTTAGTTAATCTGACTTGACCTGCATCGACTCAACTTGTAAAAGTTGACCAGTCCAGCTTCATTTCAAGAACTATGCATGGCCCATTACCTAGTTTTCTTTCTATAAGAAGTGGATCCAAGGTCCATTCACTTCTAGCTCATTTGTGAAAAGCTTAGACTACCCTAACTTTATTTCAAGATCCTTTATTTCAAGATACGTAAGATGTCAGTTTTTTAATCTTCAGTATGTAAAGAGTGGAGCAAAGGCCCGTTGATCCTTTTTAAGCCCATGCATTAAAGTATTCCATCCAATTTCTAGCCCATTCACAAGAGCTTTAAGCCAAACTCTTCATTTCAAGAACGTTTTTAACCTATGTATCGAGCCAGTGTATCTACTTTAATTCTTTTGCAGTTGGGATCATTTGTTTGTAATTATATACATATTTAAATAGCTCGCATGCATAAAGATAATTCATCATTATGTTTGTTTGCATACCTCTGCAAATGAGATACATAAACGAGGTTAAAATGTAAACCCCCCCCCCTAAAATGTTAAAATTTTCTTTTAATAATTTTCATTTGGCCCCCCCTAGTTTCATTTTCTGCATCCGCCCCTGCAAATGGCTCTTATGTATTTTGTTCACTTCATATCTTCATCCTAAGAGGGGAGTGCGTAGAAGGTTTTTTTTGTTTTTCATAAATAACAAAGGGCATGCATGAAAATGATGAAAAGAATAAATCTTTTATATGTAAGCACAATATATATATATATATATATATATAAAATTTGTTGTATCATTATGTAGAGTGATAGCAAATAACTTCCTTTCAATTCCTAATTCATTTGACAGCAATAACACATTCTCTATAATTGCAATGCCTAATTGTGGAGGAGGCATGTAACTAAAATTGAAAATGCAATTTTGTAAAATCACGCCTCATTAGAGGTATACATATACAATAGCAGAACTAGAAAATTTGCCTTGTGGGGCCTCATATAAAGAACCTAATTCTTAGGGTGCCAATGTAAAAAAAATTTAAAAACCATACTTCATGACAACAGGGGGTTTTCCGTAATTTCTAGGGGACCATGGCTCCCCCACCACCTCTAGTTCCACCCTTGTATATTCATGGGTGTACTGTCGAGGTGCTTAAGGGTTGGGCCCAGGCTAGGCTTGGATCTGGATTATTGGCCCATTTAATATATAGGCCGAGCTTGTACTAAATGATAGAAGTCACAAAGCCCATCACACCACAAATAAGTAATAGCATTGATTTACCCAAACAAGTAATTAGAAAGCCCAAAAGAGTGATAGAAAGCTCGGCCCAGCCCAAATAAGTAATGCATGTATGTTAGCATTGATTTAGTCAAGCAAGTAATTAGTGTACCTCTATCAACACCCGTATAGGGATGTTCATGGGTTGACCTGTGGCATATAATAGGCCCGGCCCCATAGTTATAAATAGAGGCCCATATTTTGCTCAAGCTCGACACGGCCAGGGCTGAGCCTGCCCATTTAGCCAATCTGGGCTTTCTATCACTCCTTTTGGGCTTTCTAAGTTTGATGCAAGACATGTTCTACCAGGAGATAATAGTAGTTATTTATGGAGATTGTTCCTATACTTACAATTACAATTTCAACAAATTGGTCTTCACAGTATCACAAGAACTGTGTTTTAGTAACTGCATAGATCTTTAAAATGCTCATGTCCTGCAATATTAAAAGGACAGACCTACTTAATACTGGTTGTTGCCACTTTTTTGGCAAAAGACAACATGCTTCATTTTGTTTGGATTCACTCTACCCGATTGAGATAAAAATTGACTCACTCTTAGTATAAAACTCTCCTACTGTAGATGTCCAACTTTATTTTACATTTACTTTTGACATTCGAAGTTTGTGATTTGTAACATTAACATCAACACTCATTTCATCAATATAGTCAAAATCATTGACAAATGCAAACTACACTATTAAATAGTAATTAAAAGTTGTTATTCTCCCATTCTAGAGTTAATAGTTAATTTAAAATAATAATATCATAACAAATTTGTAATATGTGAAAAATCTAATTTTGCACACATGATCTACCATTGTGCAAAAATATGATTCATGTGATGGTATTATTTTTAAGTCCATCAAAGATTTTAAACTCCAGCCATTAAACAGTCTGCCATATTTTCCTGATCAATTCAAACAAATATGAGAATGTCAAACACTGGTTGTGCTAAATGATAAGGGCAGTTCACGTTGTGGGCTAGGTTACCGTACAATCCAGCTAGAAAGAGCAAACATGACCATGAAAAATAAACCAGGTCAAAGAATGCGGTTAATATCACATGTTCAGATCACATCACCTTCTCATCTACATAGTCCAACATCAAAGTAAAAATGGAAGATCCATAAACTTTGCTAGCAATATAAAATCTAAGCTGCTAAAAAGTTGAGATAAACCTACAAAAATTGAGATAACTTGCTGGAGTTTCAGTTGCCAGGAACACCAGCTCAAGGAAAACTTGGGAGTTTAGACATAACTTGCAGTGTTGTAAATACAAGAAACAGTGGAGAATGGAGATACGTTGCAGCTTGCAGGAAACATGGAGAAAATAACCATTGCAGCGACTTGAAAGCTGTGGAGACTAGAGAGAACCCTCATATACATTTTGGAGATAGAAAGACATGTACAGGTGACATGCATTAAGTGGCCTGACCCTAACCCGACCCATTTTTTATGTGGGTCAGGAAAAAGTCCAGCACCGACATCAGGATGTCGTGAAAATTTATACAATCTTTAATTATATCTTGTAACTGAAAAAAAAAAAAAAGGAATGGGTTTATTAGAATCAGTACCCTATTGAAAACTTACATTTTATATTTCTGTAACCCACACCTCTATTTCCTACTTTCTTATTCCTGTGCTGCATCTTGTATGGCTCCAAAAAATCATTCCCTCCAAGGATCACTCTCCGTTCGCACTTCTGATGGTTCAACCACCTCAGGTTCTGAAGTTTCAGAAGAGTCTGCTTCAGGGTTTGCTTCGGAATCTGCTTCCGCTTTCACTTCAGAATCTGCCGCTGCATCAGAATCCAATCTGCCCCATCTTCCTCCAAGGGCAATTGCCATCATCTCATATATTTTACCCCCCAACTCAGCTGGACTATCAGGCTGCACCATTTTTAAGGGAAACAAATAAATGAATGAAGAAAAACCACGTACAAGAGACAAACGTATGTGCACAAAACCCGTGTTTTGTGGTTTGTTAGACAGACTCCCATGCCAATGTAGCACATCACATGTATGCATAGCCCGAATTGCACAATGGCCAGACTAGGCTAAGGCTTGTCAAGTACATCCTGCATATGTAAGACCAAGGCCTGAAACCACCCACTGCATATGAGCCTAGAGGGCTTGGCTTGAGTCCCCCGCTTGCAGGTTCCTAAATAAAGCCACCCATTTAAAGCTACCATGCCATGCTCAAACAAGGCCAAAACTCATACATCTAGCCACTGGTCAGGACCAGTGGATGGGGGGCTAATACTTTGGTTGAGCAGCTTGTGAGGACCGGATTGGGCCCGAACAGAACCTGACTAGCCAACAGAAACAAAACTCAAGCTCAGGTGGAGAACAGGCCAAAAATTTGCAAACCCCATTTGAGTACGAATTGAATTCATGTCGCATATAAATTAAAATGCAATTCTGGTGCAGCTTGTGTCAGGTTGTCTATAGGTTGGTTTCTAGAACTCATGTCAGATTATAATAGAGTCAAATTGGGTTCGGGTCAGCCTTCCTGGAATTTATATTGGGTTGCACCCCTAGCATGGAAAGCCACAACTAGCTATGGTGGGACATTTATATAGTTCCAATGTGAGAGAACATCAAATTAGGGTTAGGTGCTTATGGTGGAAGAAAGGGGTAGGGGAGCATAAAAAATGACGAAGGCCGGGACACGTTGGGTTCAACTTAATTGTCTCATGCTTCATGCTTAAGAATTAGGGTGACAGCCAAATTGGCTTTGTTTCACAGGCCTTTGCCCAACCCAACAGATCTAAAATGTATGCATGAATCCAGCCCCCCATGGCCCATATGCAAATACATTATCATGTCTATCGGGTGGGCCCATCATGCATGAGATCAGGCCACTAAAGAGCCACTCCATTCACTGAGTGCATTTGGTGTTCTGCAGCATGGAAAATGAGTGGGCACCTAACAAAAATTGATAGCCTCCATTGACATTTAGAAACCTGACGACTTGTAACCCAATCTCTGGGTCATTGCAATTACAATGTGCATGATAAACGTGCCAGGATAGACCATGTAAGATTGTGTGTGTAGAACCTCTGGGTGCCCTTCACTAAGTGTAAGATGGAAATAGGGGGAAGTATTTTATACACTTACGGTGAATCCACTTGAGATCAAGGCTGTATCATACAAAAGGTCAACTGCTCTCTTAGCTTCAGAGCTATCTGGAGCATTCTTGCATGCAGCCTATAGAACAAATAGAATTCATCAGCATGCAGATAATAAAAGCCATATAAAAAAGTATTGGAAGAATGGTGAAATTTTCTGATTGCATTTGCTGTGAGCTTGAATAACTATAATGATTATGTATTGTGCATGCATATGATATGTATGCATAGATACTGTGCATATGTTGTGCATGTTCACTTGATCCATATAATTACTTGTCAGATACTAAGACAATTTGGAATAAGAAGTTTCATTTTCTTCGGCAAAGTTCAACAACCAAAAACAAGATCATTCATGTTTTATTGTTACCACTAGTTAATTACAGTTGAAATATTTGGCAGAATTGATGTTTGTCCATCATCCTGTTGGTGTTTGGGATTTTAAACCACATTAACATGGAATGACATTTTTTTTTTAAAATAACATGGAATGACTGATGAGTTTTTCCATCATAATGCCAAATTGCCAATTTAACTGCTGCCTCAAATGCATACAGAGCATATGCACACCAATTCTGCTAGAACATTCAAACCACCTGCAGTTTGGGGACTTTAGAGAGATAATCAAAGCAGGGACACCATGTTCTTAAGGATAATGCATGCCAAGTGTTCATTTAGCTAAATCTTATAACAAGAAATTGAAAGCATTGTCAAAGCATTTGAAGATGTCATCGATGAACGGAAAATCAGCATACGTAAAAACAAGAGGAAACTTACTCTGAGGTCTTTAATGATGGGGTGATCTGCATTAATCTCTAATATCCTCCGTCCCCTCATGAACTCCAAGCTAGCTGTATCCCCAAGGGCCTGTGCTTTCATGAGCCTTCAAACAAGAGAAGAATTCAAATGATGAAAAGATCATTATTCTCACAAATGATGAACAGAGAGCATTATTACAATATTGATTTCTACACAAAATAAGGACCAACATGAAATATGTGGCCATCTCAATCAAAAGTTGTGTGACCCCAAGAGATGACATATTGGCACCAAAAACTACATCATCAAGTTGATTTACTACCCATTTCAACTTTAAGATAAAAAATGCCTATATATATTTGGACTTTGGTTGATCACTTGCAAGTGGTGTGCACGGGCTTCCCCTGACCACCTTGATGTGGGGCCCACCTGGGCCCCACCTGAGGATGGGGCTGGGGGATCCAAAGATCTGTTGGGGTCCTAGTTGTGTGCAAAATACGGGGCCCACCTAATCATCCTAACCCCTTCATCAAATGCCCACAAGTTTCACCCCTTAAAAAAATTGACCCGTCGATCGAACAGTGCAGTCCATTTGGATGGGTGTAAAAAAATGGGATCAGTGTAATTCAAGGGGGTCTTCTATGTGTGGTCCATTCGGATGAGTCATCAAGTGGGCCTCACTAGGAGATGTGCGCTGTAACACCCCAAAATAGGTGTGCGCCTTAAATTCTTGTATATTATATATATATACATATATATAAATAAATAAAATATTCATCCAGAAATGTCTTACAGTTGTGCATTACCTTTCCATGTTAGCAGACCAGCCAAACTTGCCGGAAACAAGCACACATGGTGACGAACTGAGGCGCCTTGAGACTTGCACTTTGGCCACCTTGTCACCAAGTTGTTGCTTTATCCAGTCACAAAGAAGATTATAATCTTGCTTAAATTCTCTTTCTTTTACCTCATCCTCATCACCTGATAAAAACTCCCAGTCAGCAATGAACAAAGGCATAGTCTTGATCCCAATCCACTAGTAGCTCTGTTGGTGAGGCACCTCCCTTCCACAGAAACAACCAGGTATCAATCCCTGGCTGTAGTGCTGATGGTGAGGGACTTTGGTGATTGCGTGGGGGGGTGAGTGCTTACCTTTCCGGAAAAAAAGGGCAGTCTTGATAGGTAGTTTAGCACTGTCATCAAAGGCTCCCGCCCTTCCTTCCCTCCCCCTTCTTCATTGGTCAAGAAGGAAAGGGGGGGAGAATCCCATTAAAACATGGGGGGAATCACTACTAAACAAACCCTAACAGAAGTTCTCCAGTTAAGCGCGGTCCACAGGGAATTAGGGCAACGATCAAGAATCATAAAGGTGACTTGCGTTTGGCTTTTCAGTCCAAGTGGTTTGCAGATTCAGTCAAAAGTAAAGTTACAGCAGTTAAGAGTAGTGAAACTTTTCAAGAATAGGTTCTCTGATTCCGTTCAAGTGGAGGCAGATTCGACCAATGCAAAAAGATGGCCGAGAGGTGCTTATTCTCCAGTTAGATTGACCAGAGAAGGAAGGATACTAAGAAGATGGTTTTTAATATGGATATAGAGTTTGTGCATATTCCAAGGGATTGGAATGAGGAGGCAGATTCTTGGGCAATATCTGAAATGTCAAAGTCCCAGCCAGTCGGAAATTAATTGTTGCTGTAATTTTTGTGTTTTCTTCTTTTGATATTATGTCACCTTGATGGACTTATTATGATGCATAGTTTTCTCTTTTATCAATGAATTTATCATTACCACTCAAAATAAATAAATGTGTGGCAAAGGATTAATGGCACAATATCAGAAAACCTACGCAATAGCTGCTACATCCCTCACAGGGAAGAATAAATACATGATGTCCAGGCCAAAAGATCTTTTATTATTATAATAATGGATTTTTAATTTAAGTATTTAACCCAGCAAACCATTGAGGTCATATCCACCTGCCAAGACAATTCCGCAAATGTTTAAAGGATCTTTCTTTGTAATTCAAATTTTGAGCGGTTTTTATAGATAAAATTAACGTAGAAAGCTTCCAACTGGTATTCATGGTTCCATCCTTGCCAACAGATTCATCTGAAATCTTCCTTGCCCATAAGACATTGTAGACATCTTGCACAAAAAATACAGGACATCTTGCACAAAAACTACTATCCTTCTAATATAAAAGACAATACTTACCAAGCTCCAGATCTTCCTTGCTAATGTCAACAAATTTCTTTTCTTTGTAGGTTTGTAGGTTCTGAATGGCGACCTCATCAATGGGCTCTACCAGATAAAGAACCTGAAAAGGGAAAATCATGTTGGATGCACACAATCAGACAAAAGGAATCCTGCTCCCCACACCAAGTGAACTGCATACCTCGATATCCTTTTGGACCAGCTTCTCCATGAATGGCGCAGTTTTTGCACTCTTCAGGCTGTCGGTCGCCAAGTAATAGATGGCTTCCTGGTTCTCGGCCATGCTTTCAACATAATCATCTAAGCTTATCATCTCTTCCTCACTTTTTGAAGAATAGAACCGCAACAGAGGGGTGATGCGCTTGTGATTTCCGGAATCCTCAATGCAACCCAGTTTGAGTAGCTTTCCAAAGTTCTCCCAGAATTTTTTGTAATCCTGCAAATTGATCACCTTCGCTGTTCAAAGGAGCACTTAGGGTGTATAAAGATGTAACCCAAATCACATGTATAGTGGTGGCGACAAAGTGAGAGCCGAACTCGAACATTCATGTCCCTAATCATTATTAGTGCAGATAAGTGATGTCGACTCAGACCAGATAGTTCAACAGAAAGAAAGTGCCTAAACGTTAGCAATTTTCTAGTTCCGAACTGAACCAAAAACTAACTACACAGGAAAATGGATAATTATACCACTACAACATTCAAACTGCTTGCAGTTTAGATTACATCAGATGCATCTTTAAATCAAACATCAGACAGTATCAATCTCAGTCACCTCCCTACCTCTTTGTTTTCATTTTCAGATATATCTTGAATCATATCAAATGTTTTTCTAACAAGCCTCTTTCGCATAATTCTCACCTGATCAAATAAATCAAAGCAAGTTACTGGTATTAGCGCGTGGTGAAGGAATTGAGCAATTGTAGATTTTAATGCCAAGTAAAGCAATACTCAATGAGCATCCCTGCCAAAAAAATGAAAATGCAAGTAAGGTCTTACAATTCGACTTTCTTGCAGGATTTCTCGAGAAACATTAAGAGGAAGGTCGTTAGAGTCAACGACACCCTTCACAAAGCTCAAGTACCTTGGGAACTGCAAAGAGAACATCAGAAACAGTACTACTACAAGGAGCTAAACAAAATGTTTATCGTACAATGCTTACAAATCTAAAAGCAGTATCAACTTACTGAAATAATGACATGTAACTTACCAATTCACCATCAAAATCATCTGAAATGAACACACGCTTGACATACATACGTATGTTTTTTGACTTGGGGTTTACAACATCCTCATTGTTAAGAGGTCCCATCCCGGGTATGTAAAGGACACTCCTGAATTCCACCTCGCCCTGTCCAGTGGAAGACTCAAAATTAAGAAGTTGGTTCAACTCAGAAATGATCATTTAGCACTATCGATTACAGCTTGAGAATTTGACTTTAGAAAGTAATTGGTTCAGCAAACATCAAGGTTTTAACAATCGGACTCGGGGGACAAGTCTGTGACCCTCGAGCTGAGTTGATTCAGCTGAGTCCGACCCTATGGCGGAGGCCCAATAAAGTTTAAGAATACGGAGAAGAGAAGAAAAAAAAAATCTATAGTAGTAGAAAATTTAGTTCCATGAATTCATAATTTTAACAGCTGTACATCATTCTTGTGAACTTCTATTATATTTTTGTTTTTATTTTTTTAGGATTCTTGTACATAAAATGATGATGCTCTTTTAATTTGGTTACTGTCCTAGTGGCACTGCTCCATTGGTGGTTAGATCCTAACCTTGACTACAAAGCACAAGTGGCCAATAAACTCCCTGGATGCACCAGGGCTCAAACCTACACTCTTTGCCTCTCTAAAGGGAGGATAAAAAAAAAAAAAAAGAATACAGAGAACTTTTACCCCTGAATTAAAAAAATAAAAAATAAAAAATAAATCATGAGCAATGGGTAAGTTTGATGCAAAAGCTATACTTTTCTATTCCCTTTTTTTTTTTAAATGGTGCTTTTCTGTCTCCTCCTCTAATAAATATTTCTGAGAACACCCGAATGGGAAAAAAAATCTATAAGATTCAGTAATTTTGTTGAATCATCTACTTCATGAGTTTCTCTACCTTCATTAAAAAAGTTGTTTAGTCTGTACATTGATGTTAAATGAAAAGGAAAACAGTCGACTCAGTTAACTCTAAGTTGAGTCAACAAGATATTAAACTACAAATTTAACGCATACCTCAGTGGTGAAATGTGTGTACGCAAGAGGGTCCAGGAACTCATTGAATGTCTTCTTGTAGAATTCATGATATTCATCTTTCTCTACTTCCTTTGGGTTGCGCATCTATACGTGGAAATTGGTACACGTCAAAGGTTAGCATGTATGGCACAACAAATTTAGAAACAGCCTATATAGAAAAACCCCATTAGAATTTACAACCCCTTCAACTACTGGACAACCCTAAAAAAAAGTATATTGTACACTGCAGGTTAATCTGGGACCGCTGATGTGTCATCGTAATTATACAGAATGTGGAATGATTTAGAAATTAAATATACCCAGATAGGCTTTGTTTCATTTGCTAATTCCCAGTCCCAATATTTCTCAGTTACAGTCTTCTTTTTCTTCTTCTTTTCACCCTACACCCGAGGAATAAAAATGTCAGTACAAAATGATATTTAATCATAGAGATCAAAACATTCAGGAATCCATTGCTCATTACCTCTGGTTTTGCCTCTTCACCTTCTTTAGGTTCTTCCTCTTCTTCCACCTAAGAAGAAATCCCACAAGAACCAAACGTAATCCAAATAAGAATGTAAGTTTTAAGCTAGAGATCATGCAAAATACTTAATTGAACGGAAAAGACATTTGGGATTTTGTTCCAGGTAAGGTCCACTTCCCAGTGATACCATAATTAATTTCATGTTCCCAACATAATATCACACCTATAATATATTTCAGATCAACAATCCATACGAGACAATGAACAATTAGAACCATAATACACATTATTAGGGGATCATGCAACCAGTGCTATTCCTTAGGAGTCCATTCTTGGCTCATCCAAAGTTACTTAGGTGGTCCATTCTGAAAATCTGAGCACTAGGAATTTGGAATCAAGCCATCACAAACATGATGGTGAGTCCTGGTTTCTTTCGTTGATTTATGGGCCATCTCCATTTTGAAATCAATCTCAGATGAATCCAGTTCCATGTTGTCTGGTAAAATTCATAGCAAATAAAATGACCGGTAAAACAGGAATAATCTCCTTACCTCCACAGTC
The DNA here is from genome assembly GCA_003546025.1 of Camphora micrantha. Classification (NCBI taxonomy): domain Eukaryota; kingdom Viridiplantae; phylum Streptophyta; class Magnoliopsida; order Laurales; family Lauraceae; genus Camphora; species Camphora micrantha. The sequence goes on along the minus strand of QPKB01000002.1, from coordinate 56,523,563 downwards.
CTTGATTTTTCTTGCCATGTGTAAATAGGGAAGGAAACAAACTGAGAATAATTCTTTACCAATCCTTGAATTCTAGTAGGTTCCGCAAATTCGTACTTATCATCCGTCTGCAAGAGAAGAATAAATAATTCAGTGATCTAAGTAATAGCAGTAAAATTATTTGCAGTTTCCAGTCACTATTATTCAATTAACAGACTGTTCTTTGAAGGCCACTTACAATCATCGACTTTTACTCACTGCTAGTTTGATCATGCAAAACATACAAAAATCAAGCACTGAGTCTAAGGACCGACAACTGTGTCTTGCTTTGATGCTATCAGTCAAGGATTAGGATGATCTGATGGACCCTCTTTTGCGCACAGTGCCATATCTTCTCCATCACATCCCCAACGCTAACCACACACCCCCCCCCCACCCCCCCCCTCCACACACACACACACACACACACACACACACAAAAAAAAAAAAAACCCCACCCACGCACCCAAAAAAAGGCAAAAGATGATTGGCCTCATAAAATGGAGTGACAAGTTCCATACCCTTAGGTAGAGAGTTATTTCTGTTCCACGCCGAAGTAGTTTTTCAGGATCAGTCTCCTCCCTTATCACATAAGAGCTGCTATCAGCTACTGATTCCCAGACGTACTGCTTATCTGACTTTGGACTTTTGGTAGATACAACCACCTGAAATCCATTTTGAGTAGAAATAGAGAGAATGAACAAATGAAGCAAAAACCATAATTAAAGAATGCACAAATTCAGTCATCACCATCTTAGCCTTACCACACCAATATGGGGATGGCTTTATGAGTTCAGCTATTTAAATCTAAAATAAGCTTTGTCCACAACTCCTATAACAACATCTACAAGCTGAACACAAATCTACATAGAGGTAGATTACAGTGTTTCACATTTGTACTGTGCCTATTTCACCATAGAATATTATAAACAAGTAAACCAGATTTAAACCAATCAGCCAAAAGTAACATTTGTCAGACAACCTAGAGAGAGAATCATTGAAAGATATTTGAAAGAGAGCATGTATCTTTCTCCTGCGTAAGTCCCCACGACCCACAAAGCAGGACCGCACTTGCATTAAAAGTGGGGACTAAAAATCCTGCAAATCAGCTGTGCAGGACTCCCACGAGAGAAAATTCCCCTTGAAAGAGAACTTGATTTCTATCGTGTTTTCCTATTTTTTATTTTTCTGTAAAAGCAGACATCCAGTTGAAGTGCTAGGATTGTCCAATCAGTTACTTAGGCCATGACACATCCAAGGTAGCAGGCCCACAGAATGAACCATCAACCATGTACTGCATACCACCTGTACAACTTATTAGACACTAATTAATACACCTACAGCAGAGTAAAAAAAGAAAAAAAGAGGAGGAAATACAATGACGAGAACAATAAAGCATTAAAGAGAAAAAAAAAATAGCCAAATGACAAGAACAAAAATGAAAGAAAAGACTACATACCCTGTCTGCTACAAGAAAAGCTGAATAGAACCCAACACCAAACTGACCGATCAACCCATTGTCTGCACCAATATCCTTATTTTCCTATAAGTCACATGATGTTTGCCAAATAAGGTTTGAACTATATAAATCACCAAGATTCAAGATACCTATAAAAAATAATAAAAATAAATGAAGGAACAATAAATGAGAACATGAAAAGCACCTTGATGGCCTTTAAGAATAAATAAATATATAAAAAAAAATGAAGGAACAATGAATGAGAACATGAAAAGCACCTTGATGGCCTTTAAGAATTTTGAGGTTCCACTCTGGGCAATGGTTCCGAGGCAGTCAATGAGTTCTTCTTTTGTCATCCCAATACCAGTATCTCTTTAAATACAAAAGAAAAATTTTGTAAGCCACAAAACCAATGAGGAACAAGGTAATACAATATAGCTAGTGTTAAGTACGTTATGGTAATGGTCCCATTTTCTGGATCAGGCTTGATGCGTATCTCCAGTTCGCCAGCATCTCCAAGAAGTGAAGGTTCAGTCACACTCATGAATCTTAACTTATCAAGTGCATCACTTGCATTACTGAAACCAGAGAGATTCTGTCAGTAGCAATATTTGTAGGGCATCGGCCCCGTGTTAGTTCAGTTAAAATGGGAAACTAAATAAATGACAAACAAGCAGCATTCAAGCTATTTATTTTAATGCAATTAAGTAAAAATCTATGATGCCCAGATATGGATATGAATATTCGCACGATGTGGGGACCGTAATAGGACTATAAACTTTTGAAAATCTAGGACACATACGAAGAAGGCTATTCTAATTATTTCTTTAGAGCATTCCTGAATTAATGATGATATCTTTGGTTAGATTTCTTTCTAACATTTTTTATGTTGAAAAGTAAAACAACTAAAAGAACTAAATGAAATAATGGACACCGCAAGTAGGATATGCTAATCATAAACCACAAAGATTGCTGGATGCAATGATTATCTGAACTTGAGGGGACCTAAACATGAGATAAAATGCTAGGACTGAGAAGTTACAGGTTTAAGCTTACAGATGTAGTACAACCATAGATCAAATGGATGAGGGGGAACTAAATAATTGCAAATTCACAGAATTTCGCTACATTAAAGCCATAGGAAGAAGATATTCACAAAATAATACACAGTACAAATGAATCAAATTTCTTTAGCATAGTTCTACAATATCATGAGCTATTCCTCCATGCAACTCAAAGCTCACACATCATAGTTAATGCCGTATTACTTAGAAGGATCAAACAATCATTTCATCAGTAACAAGCAGGTATGGTCGCAGTCGCAAATCAACTGAATTCAAGCCCTACAATAAAATCACTAACTACAAAGCTAGAAAGAAAATAATTACACTGCATGGCAGTAGTTTTGGAAGAAAACATATGAGACAAACCTCACAAGCTCCCTCAGAAATACTTCCTTGTGGCTGTAAAGACTGTGAACTATCAAATCCAGTAGGCGGCTGACCTGCAATATATGCGGAAGACATGAGATGACCCACTGGATAAATAAATGCAAAGGGAAAAAAGGGAAGCAATGCAAATACGCCAAAAGAAAATGAAAAAAAAAATAGTACTTGTTCATTCATTGTTGTCAAAATCCTATGCTTCATAATGAATATTAAGGAAAAAAAAGATATGTATCTTAGGATTCTGGTGTGAATATTACCAATTGATACTTGTTTCATTGAATCTTACGATTCAGGCTGAAATGAACTGCAAAAACTCTCATGGCAAATGAAATAAGTAGGCAAAAGCTGAACGCCACAGTTGCTTATTGAAAAACGCAGGTGGTAAAATTTGACTCATTTCCATACAGTTAGTAAGAAAGTTTCAATTTTTCGAATCAAACATTCTCCATAACTTCGAAATTGAAAAACACAGATCGTAAAATTCGACCCATTTCCATACAATTAGTAAGAAAGTCTCAATTTTTCCAATCAAACATTCGCCATAACTTCGAAATTGAAAAACGCAGATAGTAAAATTCAACCCATTTCCATACAATTAGTAAGAAAGTCTCAGTTTTTTCACTCAAACAATCGCCATAACTTGGAAATTGAAAAACGCAGATGGTAAAATTTGACTCATTTCCATACAATTAGTAAGAAAGTTTCAATTTTTCCAATCAAACAATCAGCCATAACTTAGAAAGTCAACAAAGAAGAAGAAAGAAAACAGAAAAAAACACAAAAGATCCCAGCTTCATTCACAAAATCCCCCAAACCCACCTGGACAATTCAAAAGAAAACCCAAATCTATCGAAAGAAAGAAAGAGACATCATTAAAAAGATCTCAAATTCATTAACAAGATTTCAAAAGTAGTCCAAAGAGAGAACAGAAAAGAAAACCCACTTCCGCCTGGTACTCGAACTTCTCCCCAGAAGTCTCTGCAGCTTCTTTCTCTGCAACTCCCGCCTCGCACCGCACAGTCGCAGTTCGACTCCTCCTCCTCCCGAGCCTCCATCTCAAAGCAGCCGAAGAAGATCGGTTTATTCTAACTTTAGCTTGTTGGGGAAGAAACGAATTCCCGATATTACCAACTCTCCTATCCTTTGAAGAAACAGAAGAAAATGGAGAGAATGCAAGCGATGTTGCAGAAGCAGCTCCTAAACTCCTGCTTAGAATCTGAGCCATCTTTAAAAAAAAACAGTCGTCTGAATCAGAAAAACCCTAAAACACTATAAGAGCGTTCGTTTGCTTTTCAAATGCTGTTAGCGAAAGCAGATGCAGGTAGATAGGGAAAGAACACTCTCGGAGGGTTTAAGGAGGGTTCTAGAAGAAACCCTTTTTTTTTTTTTTCATATATAGACTTTTGTAAGGTCATGATTTTGCCATGTCAGCCGGCTTGATATCTTTATTATTATTGTTTGTTGTTTTTCTCACGACCTTGTCCGTTTGTCGTTGTACTCACTCAGCGGCCTCACAGGCCATAACCTATGGGACACGAATATTTTAAAATGAACAATATATCATGATGTATCATATTTGATAGTCACTTTTTATATATAAAATTTATAATTTTATCTTATTTATGACGTGTCATTCCCGTATTTGTGCCGTATCTGAGTATCATAGGTCATAACTCGTGATACTGCCAAATTGAAATTTGGATTAGGTCTTCAAAGTTTCAATAATGTTTATTTGCTTTCTTTTCTTTTTTTTTTTTAACAAGTTTGAAGTTGTTAGCGTGTTGAATGGAAGATTGAATTGGTCTCCATCTCCTGTTTTGCTTGACATTCATGATGTTGTATAAATTTTTTTTCTGATGATTTAGATGCTTTCGTAATTCCTACTCTAGAAAGTTTGATAGAATTGCTCGCCATCTTGTTAAGATGGGAGATGGAAGAGTTTCAGTGTAGTGTCCTCTTATGGGTTCTTTTTATTATTATTATTATTATTATTATTAAGGAAAGAAGAGAGTTTCAATAATATACATATGTAATGATTTTAGTATTACAGGATCCATCTTTCTAAAATCAGTTGTCAAGCTCATCAAAAATGGTGATTGATGCTTATCATTGATCTAAATTATATCAATTATTGATTTAATTATAGGAATATGTAATTTAAAAGATTTCTTGGTTTTTAAAGCCTGGGCTTATTTGGCAACTCTACTAAAATAGTCTACTAAGGTAAAGCTCCCATTTCTAAAAAAAAAAAAATTCCATAAAAAACACTTTAATTCAAATTTCCTACCATATTTTTCAAAAAAAAGGTTAAAAAGTAACATCATTTCTCCTCTAAAAGAAAAAAAAACTCCACAATCATTACAAAAGGTCAAAAAGATTCCATAATAAATAACTAAAATAAAATACCATCATAACACTTATATTTTATTATTTATTCAAAATAATATTTACTTCACTCAACTTTATTAGTAAAGTTCCAAATAACCATTATAAATGAATTGTTGTGATAATGTCATCAACGTGAATTTTCTTACCTATGATTTCTTGTTCATGATTAAAGTCTAGATCGTGTAAAAGTTCACCCAACGATAACCGTGAGTGAACCTATCATGGTTTACCATGTCACCATGGGCAGCATGCCTTTCATATGGGGTCGTTGTCCAATCCAAGGCAAGAACCGCCTCACAATGATGTGGCGGATCAGAGTCCTAAAAGGATCCTGATTCTTATGATTTGCATGCACGTTAGTAGTAGATCTCGTGAGAATTTAGAATTTTACCTTTTTACATGACTGTCAAAAAGTTAGCAGAAAAAAAATGTAATATTTTAATGACTTTATTAGAAATAATTGCATGCACTTTTCCATTTAGGGGAGTCTTGTATATGAGTACTGTGATTTTTAATCCACACTGTCTACAAAGGCAGACCCTGATAAGGCAATTTTGTTTTTCATGTGGTGAAATAAAATCTACAGTAAAGTAATCTCAATTATTAAAAATTATATTACCATATTTGGTTCGTCTAGCCGGTGAATTTTTGTCCTGAGACTTTAATAACCCCCAAAAAATTTACCTCATGAAACATAAGTTGTTACTTTGTTGACTTCTCATTTGATAACTTCATGGAAATAAATGTTGTTTTACTTTAACAAAAGGCATTGTAACTGTCTCTCAAAATTGCTGTACTCGATCAGTTTGTGAAAAGACACATATTGGAGAATTGGTGTTCACCTCTAGAACAAAAAGAGGCCCCTACTACAAGATGTGACAATCCTCACTCAAACAAAAGAGAGAAGAACGAAAAAGTAGAAAAAACACAATCTATACATTGGGGGCAAAAGGATTCTCATGCGCACATTATTGGTGCACTTTGTGGAGTGATGGTTCTCTTCTGGAGGCATTATATTATATATGTAAACATGCTTTGAAAACAATAAAAAAAAAAAAAGTGGAAGGATATAACTCATAAATAGGGTCAATAAATAAATAGGATCACAAATGCTGGCAATGTTTGGCAAACATTGGGGTAATTTAATATAATTGAAAGGATGTATTTTTTGTGGGGCCCAGTCGGGAAAAAAATTTATAAGCTCATGCTTGTGGGGGTCCACATTTGGTCCATCCAAATGAACCAAACACATGACCCCCTAAATTGCAAATGTCCATTAACTTTCAGTCAGATATGAATTTTTCTGACCATTGGATCAACTATGTGTTCATTCGAATTGACTGTTGACCATTAAACTTTTGGGCCCATATGGAGATGATATAAATCATGATTGGGACTGATTTTTTGCAGAAAGGATGATCACAGAAGTCCTTGAAATCACCCCTCCCCCATCCCCATCTGGGTCCCAAGGTTGGCCCCACCACACACTCAATCTTACATTATCATAAGCTTGAGCTTAGAAGTAGTGGCCCATATATCTTTTTACTACTTTTAATTATATCACAAAGTAAAAATATCTAGGTCCGAAGGATTTGTTTGTTTGCATGGAGTTGAATTGCTAAAAATTCGTTCAAACAAAAAAGTGATTAGAGAGCTGAGAAGTAAATGATATAAGGTGCAATGCATATCGATTATAACTTTCCTTGGATTTGTGTTAACTTTTCTTGGATTTGTGTTTACAGGGGCGACGTAACGATTGAGTAGTCATTTTTTCATTCCCTTAATTTATATTACATGAAAGGAAAATTTATTTGATGACCATGCAAGGATCTTTCATTTGAAGGGGTGAATTCCCAGCACATAAATAGGAGGCCCCACCATAGATGCCATAATCCTCCTCACTCAACAACAACAGCAGAAAGACAACACGATCAAGCTCAGAAAAACACAACAACAAACACCACGGGGAAAAAGGATTCCCTCACGCGCACGGTATCCCTTGGCGCACTTTAGCGAAAGCAGGGACTAATTAAAAAAGTCCTTCCACCGAACGCGAAAACTCATGTCTTTGTAAGCATGTAGAGAGGATTGGCTTTTTCTTCTACCGTTTTGTGTTCACAACCAAACCAAACTCTCCCTTCCTTCAAAGCAAAAGCGCAAAAAGCCAAAGGATTCCATGAATCAAAGGTATCGATTTTCCTCATTTTGAAATTAGGGTTTCTCTCTTTTCACATGATCTCATCATCATCACCATTATCATCTTAGCTAGAAGAGAAAAAGACAATTCTTTTGACGTCCATCCAAATCGATTGTCTCGTTTTAGGAGTCTTTGAACCCGTGAATTTCCCTTTTTTTAGGGTTTTTTTTTTAGTACAATGCTCTCATTCCTGATTCGATTCGTCTCGTTGTTCTTGTAGAATCTGTCAATGTTTGGGCTTTCTTGCTCATGCGATCTATAGGATTTTGGATCGATTCTCTGCGTTTGCTGATTCAGTATTTTCTTCTTCTCGTACAATGTTAGGGCTTTGTTCTGGAAAAGAAAGCTTTTTTATCTGCATTTCTCATTATGTGATGTAGATTTTGTGTTTTTACATTTTATGATTTTAGAAGATTTGGCGGATTTCATTCCTCGCATTGGATAATTCAATCGTTCTATTGGGTTTAGGGAAGAAGAACAATCTAAAAAGATGCATCTGTTGTATAAATTTGAATGTTTTTTTGCTTGAATATGTAGTCCGCATTTTGTTACAATCAAAAGTGGAGTTTGAAGCATGACTGAACTTGGCTTCTTATTGATGGAAATGAAAAGTTGGTAATTTTAGTTTCAGTGGTTTTAGGGTTTTATAGAGTTGGAGTTTCTGGGTTTTAGGTTCTTGGAATCATGGATAGGAATGAAGTTTCCGATTCTGGAAGGGGAGAACTAGGGTCTCGTTTTGTGAAAATTGATTCTTTTCGTGAAGATGATCTTCCGAAGCAGATGGTACTTTCTTCAGGTAGGACTGGTGTTCAGAACACCAGCCCTTCCCGGCAGAAGGTGATCAAGACCAAGCCGCGGGGCTTCGATGAGGAAACTATCTCAACTTTTGGAAAGACTGTCCACCTTGATGTTCAGATGGAGGATAACATATGGGCACTGCTCCCAGAGGACTTGTTAAATGAGATCCTTGCCCGAGTCCCACCTTTCTTCATCTTTCGAATGCGGTCTGTGTGTAAACGCTGGAATTCTATCCATCAGGACAGTTGCTTTCTCAAGTTCCACTCGCATGTCCCGTCCCATGGGCCTTGCCTTCTCACATTTTGGAAGAATTCTCAGACTCCGCAGTGCTCGGTTTTCAGCTTGCCATTGAAATCATGGTACAAGATTCCATTTTCATTTCTGCCTGAGTGGGCATTTTGGTTGGTAGGTTCTTCAGGTGGTCTAGTTTGCTTCTCTGGTCTAGATGGGCTGACATTCAAAACCCTAGTTTGCAATCCCCTGACCCAAACATGGAGGACGCTGCCAAGCATGCATTTTAATCAGCAGAGGCAATTGATTATGGTCGTCGACAGGAAGGACAGATCTTTCAAGGTGATTGCCGCAAGTGATATCTACGGAGACAAAACGTTGCCCACTGAGGTGTATGATTCAAAGCTTGATAGATGGTCTCTTCATCAGATAATGCCAGCTGTCAATCTATGCTCATCAAAGATGGCGTTTTGTGATTCTCGGTTGTATTTGGAGACACTTTCGCCACTTGGGTTGATGATGTATCGCATAGATTTGGGGCACTGGGAACACATTCCTGCAAAGTTTCCACGGTCTCTGTTGGATGGTTATCTTGTTGCTGGTGCTCAGAAGCGCTTATTTTTGGTTGGCAGGATAGGACTTTACAGCACACTTCAGAGCATGAAGATTTGGGAGTTGGATCATGCCAAGACGGTGTGGGTGGAAATAAGTAGGATGCCACCAAAATATTTTAGGGCACTTTTGAGGTTATCGGCAGAAAGGTTTGAGTGCTTCGGGCAAGATAATTTGATCTGCTTTACATCATGGAACCAAGGGAAAGGTCTTCTCTATGATGTGGATAAGAAGACATGGTCATGGATAGCAGGTTGTGCCCTTCAGTCATGCAACAGTCAGGTCTGTTTTTATGAGCCGAGGTTTGATGCTTCTGTCTATTGAGAAGTTGCTAGCACAGTAATGTGTTTTTTCGGGCAGCATGTGTTTATATTTCTCTTGGGGAATGGATGACAGGAGTTCAGTGTATGAGGGTGGACAGTGCGACTTAATGTTTTGAGCCTATTTATTCTAGAGTGGGATGCTTACTTCATAGGGACTGATACAGAGCTTCAAGTTGCTCAAATTTATCTGGTGCTTTGGCTTGAGGTTGCCCAACTTCTAGACACCATCTTGCACATTTTTCCTGTATGTCGGACTTCGGCTTACAAGTTTCACACACTGTACTGCATTTCTCCTGCATGTCTTTTATTCCATGGATTTTAGTATCTTTCCAGAAAGTCTTTGAGGTGCATTGGTCCATTGAGAAGCCCTTCAAAGCCCTTCATATTCATGATCATCATCAAGGTCCAGCTTGCAGAGTTATGGAAGAGCATTTTTCTTTTAGGGAATTTCTTTTTTTGCAAGTAACACCACCTGGACCTTGACACTTCATGGACAGTTTCTGATACTTCTATTGCTGGACTCAGTTATTGTATTGATTAAATTATGGAAATGATGTTGTATGTAAAAGAAGGTAAGAATTTCTGGTTTTTTTTTTTTTTTTTTCTTTCCTCTTGTTTCTTTGTTCTCACAGAAATGTTTGAAATGTTTAAATTGTGGGCTTGTTCTCACTTATTTCTTTTCTTATGAAGCTGCAGCATGTCACATTGTTGCATTAGGAAACGACTGTAGTCTACAAATGCTTGAAATTCTGTAGTTTTACTGTGTTGCAGCTTATCTCTTTTCCTATGCTTTCTTTTTTTGTTTTATCACTCCATTTCAGGGTTTCTTGAGAGATTGCTTTAATTTTGTTGACAGAATAAGTTTGGCATCGCTTTTATTTGGTACAAGGTTCCCATGAATTTTAGATGAATATCTGTGGATGCTAGATTTACTTTATTTCCATGCAGATTGCAATTCTGTGCTGTGCAGATTATAGCCAATCCTATATCCAGCATCTTTTTTGTGGTCAAGATCTCTCCTGGTTAATAAAACAGATCGCTTTTTTTTTTTCTTTTTTTTTTATCACTATGGTTTGCTTAATGAAATAAGTGAAGACCTTACTATAAACAATCATGGCTTTCTCTAAGCTCATGCTCATGGAATTGCCTGTCCACATGAATAATCAGGTGAGCCAGAACAGCAGATCTTCTCTCTCTTGCTTGAAAACAAGCCAATTTTTTCATCAGGTGGACTCTTACATTGAATGTTGACTATTCCGGTCTATTCATCTGATGGGTGCCTATGTTGAATGTGGAGCCTTTTCTTTCAGCAGTTATAATGTCCCACCTGATTAACAAACTAGCTTGGCTTATGGATGTGGAGCATTTTCATGAAGGGATACACCCTATGGAATGCTTTGATCTTGCCTGTGCGCGACCTTTCTTTTATCTGTTTTTTTCTGAATGGTGCATCCGTCTGCTACATAATGCACAGCAATGTGGAAATTGTTTTCCATGCGTGTATAATCAGTAATCATCTAGTATTATTTGCAACTTAATTACCAAAAATGCAATCTGAATTAAACAAAAAAAAAAAAAAAAAAAAAAAAAAAAAAAAAAAAAAACCCTTAGCTAACGTCAAACATTTGGTTAATGCAATGAGAGCCCCATTGTTGCAGAAACTCTAAAAAAATTTCTCGTCCAATTTGCATTCTTGATGATGGGCTCAGCCCTTGCTCTCCACAGTTGTATGCAGTTGTTAAACCAAATGACATTGATAGGATACCTAATCTTTTTTGTTATTTTGGGTCAAGACATTGATAGGATACCTCTTCTTGAAACCTTCTAATTGTCTGCAGTTCGCACTTTTGTTTACAATTAAATTGTTGGTAGTAACTCAATTGCTTAGGACAAGTGCCCCACACCCAAGTCATGGTAGTCTCCCAACCAAATACCTCCATACTACCCAAAAGTGAAAAAAAGAAGAAGCAAATTCGATTAATGAGAGCGCGCCCAGTTACAATGTTGTGGATGGGTTCATTTAATGATTTGAGTATTTACTGTGGGATGCTATAACTATTGTCCAGAATTCTGTTTGAAGTCTATGAAATATCTTTGGAGTTGCCTCTGGTTAATCTGACTTCTGAAGGTAGACGAGTGGGGTATCAGTATCACTTTTTTTTTTTTTTTTTGAAGGAATAAGTAATTGCATTAAACTGAAATGTCAACAGACAAAGCATTAATCAACCAAGGAGGTGGAACATGACTCTCCAGGACTTGACATCGTAACATTGTGGGCAGCAGTGTTCGCAGATCTCCTGACAAACGAGAATTGCACTTCTCCTACCCAAGCTCTACATTTTCAATAATGAGGCCATTTGCTAGAAAAGTTATCTGTTAAGGCTTTGAACACCTGTAAACAGTCCTGATTTTTAATCCAACTGAGGATCTCACGCACACCAATAGCTTCAGCATCTCTAGCAGCAAAATTTCCATCCCCAATCCCCACCTGCCCCAAAGCAGAACATCTGAATTTAAGACCAGCTCTGTCTCGAAAGGAAGACTAGTCTAACGACCAAATTGGATGACTCCCTCAAGCAACTGGTACTAGGTTGGCCCTACCATGCTAAAGGGAGTTTGTGTTGTGGATCAGCTGTTTGATACTTTCTATTTAGTTGTGGAAGCTGATAGCCAGAGGATGTCTTATTTGGTGAAGCAAAAATTCCTCGGAAATGATTTTCTACATATTAGAGGAAAATTCTGCTGGAATGGATGGCACCGAGATGGGTACAACAAAAATCAATGGATGAAAAAATCACATTTGAAATGACATCCGTAGATGATGTAAGATTATCGTTGGATCAATTTTAAGAAGGAGCCAAATCTCTGTAGGAAAACGTTGGAGAGAGTAAGACATTCATTTTGAGCGAATTTCAAGAGCGGGTACCACTATAAAATTTCACTCCTTCAACACAAGAGTCCTATAAGCCTATTTGTTTGGAGGTATCTAACGAGAATTGCAAGTGTTGAGAATTTCTGTGCTGATGCCTAATCACGTCTTTGGACACGTTTATATGGATAGCAGTACAGATAATCAATTCCCACATACCTTCCATCCGGGATTCCCATAGGAGAAAATCCCCTCTTCGTGATGGATTTTCTCTCCACTCTTTTGGATTCTTGATTTTTGTAGTAATAGTCTTCCCTCAATTTTATCCCCCTCTAAACTAATATTATGAAAATGGGGATGGTGGTCCAAATGTTGAGTAGATGACCAGTCCAGACCTGTTCCATTGCTGGTCCAACTCAGCTCATTCTGGGATGTGAAAATGACCTAAAAACAGAACAGAGTCAAATTGGATGATCATTAGTTCATAAATTTAGGTGGTCTAGTATGGTCTTTTAACCACTGGATGGGTTAGAATCTGACTGAGTTCCTCTTAGTATATATGGTCATATTTCTACCATTTTCCTGCCAACCCTGTTTGCCTACTTGCAGGGTAATACTGATAAAGATGGTAAACTTTCACATCAAGGAGTAAATACCTCTGCTCACCAGACATGACGGGCAGTTGGGGGAGGACAGGAAATTGTAACAATTAATGGTTTCAGCATATATTAGTCATCATATTGGAGGTGGGCTGAGGTGAGTCAAAGGACAATGTACTATGTTTTGTCCATTCAAACACAAGCACATACATTTCTCTCAAATTCCAAAAGAACCCAAAAGGATATAAATCTCTCCTATCATGTATGAAGATCTTTGGATGATAAAAATCTTTATAATTCTGTCTGATGAAAATTCTGAACATGTTATTTTACAGTTTTACTTGGGCTGTTGTTATCTTTGGGTTCCTGACTATATATATTATATATATATATATATATATATATATCTGTCTTCATGTCATGCCATGAAAGGGGCCAGGGATCACATTGCTGTGTCTCCTTGCAGTTATATTCTCACGCATTTGTGTCAACAATAAATATTGTTGGGTATGTTTTTCAAAATCTATACTTCATTTGCATGTCCTTGCCTTTCTTATACCGACACTAATCACATGCTTACCTGCATTCAGTCAGAGGGGCGACCAAACTGCATTCGAAAAGTACGTTTTAACTTTCTCGGTTTCCACATTCTCCAGTGTATTCTTCCTTCGGTAACAGTGAAAATCAAGGGGGAGGGGATTCCCTCCAGTTCAGTACCCTTGGCAATTGGACTCTGTTTGAAAGCCAAGAGGATTAAGTGCTATGGTAGAATTAGTGGATCATTCATGGTAAATTTTTTTAGTCCACATGGCTATTGCCCTTCGTACTTACATTCCATCTGTTCCTTCTCCTTCTTGAAAGCTAGCATTTGGTTAAAAAGCAGATATTCTATTTCTACTTGAGGATGGTAGTTTTCATTTCTTTTCCTTTTTTAAATTGCTTTTTTAATATGTATTGCAAATGTAGGGCCTTTCTCTCCCATGCCTATTTATTGTGATGCCGTCGGTGGTGGCTTTCTGTTTATTTTATTGTGAATGTTTTGGCCATAGGCATAATATCTAGTGTGCTTTGTTGTTCCTATTGTTGTACTTCTTTATGGTTTTTCTCCTTTTTTTTTTTCCTAGATATCTATCATTTTTTCTCCTGCTAAGTTGTACTACTAGTCAGGGTGATACTTCAAACCTGAAGACGTACGGATCTTTAAGGTGCAAACACCACTCAATCATGAGTGTGTTGGCCTGTATTTCTACCATTTGCCTCAAATTATTGAAGTTCATTTTCTAAGGGCATGTTTGCTTCATGTAATTGAATTCCTAAGAGTTCTAAGACTACTTATTTCTATAATAATTCTAAGATTTTGTATATATGTGATAACCCCTCCATTAATGGAAAATGAGTTCCCCTTAATTAATGGAAAATGATTTATGGGGAGATGGGAACTGAATGCTCTATTGTCACCCTAATAATTCCAATCTTAAAAAAGTTAAAGGTTTTTACCCATCACCTCTTCAATAATCATTTGTTGGAGCTCATTTGACCATAAATCCTCATATATTCTTTGCAAATGAACAAGTCCTTCACGATTGTGAGAAAATTTGTCCTTCACAAGGGGCCCTTAAAAATCAGATAATCAAATTAAAAGTCATTCAAGAGGCTAGTAGTTACTTGTAAAATGGTTATGTCCTTGGATGGATCCTCAGAAGACTTAGAAAGGTTATTCTGCTACTTTTCACAAAGGTTAAAGAGAAACACAAGACACCAGTGCAAATGGGCGTCTTCTCTCACACAATGGCTCAGGGATCTATTCCTGTGCTAATAGGTTATACCACATGTATCATACCACTTATCCAATCTTGCGAAAAATTTTGAAGGCTGAAGCCATTTGAACTAGAATTTACATTGGCATTTAACTGAGTGCGACCTTTTTAATGTTTCGACTTCAGGATTTTCTCTGTAATTTTAGTTTATATCTTCAAATATTCATTGGAACTAGAAATGTCCTACAATTATCAAGAGAAGCTACATCATTGAGAGTGTTCAAACTTTGTGGTCCTTTCTTGGGTTATTTGATGGGAAAATGCATCATCCATCACAAAGGGAGAAAAGAATTCAATGATATACTCGGCATGTGGCACTGCTGATGGAATGAAAATGGCTTGTTAAGGAAATGCGACATTGACTTTATATAACATCATTGGAATCTCTTTTTGTCAACTTCTTTTGGTAGAGAAAATCTTTTGTCAACTTAATATGCTGTGGAGTCGGATCATTGTTATTTATTTATTTGTTTGTTTGTTTTTAATGCACTGCTCTAATAGCAATGGGTCACCTAAAGGGAATACAAGCATGACCTTCAATGATTTCACAAGTCAATCTAGAATATGCATAATTAGATGGTACTCACCGTTACAGGGGTATCCATATTCATATGCAACTTTTTGTTGCAATGGAAAATGGTTTGACATTGATAAGGCCTTCATTCATCAGAAGGCCAAGCGCAAGTCTGGTTCACAATTTCACATGGATCCAATTGATTTGATCTGGATTGTGTAATTTTACAGGATAAGAGAAGTTGGGACTTTATCCACATGAATGGTTAGTCTGAATATGAATCTGTCTAATTTCCACCCAATAAAGGATAATCAATCCTCATCCGATAAGAAAAATAATCAACCTGTATGTGATTTGAACCTGAGTTCTAGATTAAAATCTAAACAGAGTTTTGAATTGAAATTCTGAACAAGATTATTAGAGTTTGATGGGCGCAAGGGCTAGAATTCAGGCTTGGTCTGTAAAGAAACTTGGATCCTACATGAGGATTCATATGTTGCCTGTTAGACCCAAATCCATTCACAGATCCTTGGTTCCCCTAAATGCTGGTGTATCAAACTTACAGTAAATATGCACTTATTGTGCCCAGTTTTTTGAATCATATATCTTGATCAAACCTGTTTCCATTATTGGGTGCATATTGCATGAGTAACTGCATGGTAATGTGAATGAACTCGGACTTGATTCTCTCCAGTGCTGAATCCCACTCCAGAGTGAGATCTCACCCTGTTTTGATGGATGTCTAATCAAACAGGTTCCCTCGATTAGAATGGGCCCCACATTACACCTCTTTTAACCCAACAGTGCAAACTTTTTGTGCTGCCACCAGTACGAAATCATTTAATTTCTCTACCAAACTCAATGTCAGTGCATGCCCTACCTTTAAACATTTAAAACATAAATGCAAATTTTTTTTTTTGTTTACTTTAGATGCTTCTTCCACATCTGTTTCTTTTTGGTGTGAGTCAAGAGAAAGCCGCATGTATACGGAAAAACAATAGGCAAAAAAGGTAAAGAGGCTCACGCAGGTGAAAAAACAGCTACTACAAGCGGAATAAAAGCTCATACATGTGAGAAGAGGTGGTGTGCCTAAGGTTTGAGCTCTCAACATATAACTAATAAAATAAGATACATTCCCCTGCATGAAATGTCATAAATGTGGAGCAAAGAAATCTGCAATAACGTATTAGATTGTGGGGCTACACACAGCATACAATGAGCAAAAAGGCAGGCCCACAAAATCATCTCCAGATAGCTGGAAAAAAAGTCTCGATGATGATAATGATTAAAAGCCAGAGATGTCACTGCATCAATATCCCTCTTGCTATGATTGGTCTGGGATGATACTACTAAACAGAATTTAGTAATTAATGGATTTATTCTTCTAATTTAAGACAAATATATATATATATATATAGCCTAATCCATCTAAAAATATAACATGAACCACCCATTGGTTTATTTCATTGGGTGTGACTATATTTGCGCCAACTGGCGGGCGCTGATTGGGTGGCAGTCGGTGGCTGACTCGGTGTAACAGGTGCCTGCTATGATGGCATTGACAGCTTGGGTTGGATGAAAAGAATCCCAGAAGATGTGTTGGCCTCTGTTAGGACACGGTTGCTGAAGAGGAAGACAACTGAGAGCTCCTCCATACCTCCCACTCCCACAACAAGCTTTGTTTGTGTCTGTAAACCCTACAGATTAAAACCCACACAGCTAATAAGGTTAGACTTTAGAGAGAGAATGCCAATTAATATTGGCCTCAAGAGTAGTCATTTTATTGAAACCTTGGATGTCACAATAAGCACTTGTTGTGTTCTGGGGCTTGGATTGGATGTCCATCACATTGCAGGTGATTTTAATATTTTGGATCAAATTGCAGTCGATCTGAATATCTATCTTGTAAGAATTTTATCATTGGCTGTCCTTATGACCTGTCTTGATCTTTGTAATTGAAGTGCAGCTAAATCAGTTTATTTGTAAAACAGGGGTTCATGCATGTGGATAACTTCACTGTTGTTAGATTTGGCTCAAAAAGTCCAACATGCTTATAAGTAGTTTTTCTTGGGAGCCTGCTCAAGAGGGCTAATATCTTATAAATACTCTCATTGGGTTATTGTTTGTAAGAAATCAAGCAAGGTGAATCTAGAGAGAACTTGAGTAAGATTGAGATATGTGGGAAGAGAGTAGGCTAAGTGTTAGAGAGTTTGGGATCCTTATAATGAGTTGCCAGTTCCTTCTTAGTGAAACTGAGCGGAACGCTAATACCTCCGTGAACGTAGGCAAGCTTGCCGAAGCACTTAAATCTCTATGTGCCTGTGGTTGTGATTGATCGAACGTAATTGCCCTAACCTATCCCCAACAACCGCAAGTGTCAGTTGTCTTGTTCTTTGCTGTAACCACTTACAAGAAAATATAGTTGTTTAGTAGTCTAGTTAAGTTGGAAGGTTGAAGTGCACCAAGTTTGATTGGATTAGATTTGGGTTGGGGAGAATGCAAATGAACTCTACCTGAATCTTATGACTTACTAGTTGGTAAGGTTGACATGGGTCAAGAACTGCCATCCCTACCTATGAATTTTTTTTTTTTTTTTTTTGCTATTGGAGGGTTCCCAATCTTTTGGGCTGGACTAATCCCTCCGGGCCCAAAGGGAAGCCGGGTAAACTCACCTGTAGCCCCAGTGTGATAGTGTAATTTCGACCCTACAATTTTCGGGTGCAAACCGTGGTCCTAGGTCAACTTAGTTACCTCTTAGGGTTCATCCTTACCTATGATAAAAGGCAATAATCAATGTTTTGTTGAGTAGATGAATAGATAGATTTGAGCAAACTAACCATAGTTAGAGGGGTTGTTGATCATGTCACTGAAGACGCGGTAGACATCCTGGTAGACAAAGGAGGAGCCAGGGAGGGAGGCGTTCAGTGAGTTCGAGAGCTTGATTAGCCGATCATTCATGAGGCGGACCAAATTGTTGACTGGTTCGACGCACCCATTATCATCGCTGACCATTGACAATTGACTGGGTATGCATCCAAGTGGGCCAATCCCAACCAACACCATCTTCCTTACTCCTATTCTGTACAACGCCTGGAGAGAAAAACCATGCACATTATAGAATAAGTCAATTGTCTAGTGCAACTATTAATCACTATGTTGATGAGCTATTACAAGATGTATGATGCTCAACCATCAATCTGCAAAGGAGGAAGTAGTAGAAGGAAATGGTTGGGCTCACCATTTATTGATTTGAATTGTTCATGTTGTGGGACCTATTATATATGGGTCATACTTTCAGAGAAAAAATAATTGGCAGATGTCTTAATTTCAACAATTGATCCGAAGCAGGTAAGCTGATGATCAGATTAAGCCCTGCTTAGGATTGGTCCCATCCCATTTGAATTGGATTTATACCAAACGTACTTACCATTAGGGGTGTCCAAGGGCCAGGCCAGGCCGGGCCTAGGGCTGTCCTTGCTCTACCTCAATATATAGGGCTGGCCCTGATGGACTAAAGCCCTCCTAGAATTTGCACTACTTAGGCCCTTAACCTACCCTCGAGGACCAAGCCGAGCCAGGACAAGGCCAAGGCCAAGGCCAAGGGTCACAGTATTACAAAGTATTGAGGGTCAACCGATCGTTTTTTTGTCTAACTTCTACTGCGAAGGGATCACTAAAAAATTGTTTAGAGAACCAAATCTATATGTAAAAACTATCTTTTATCAAACAAAATCTTTTCTTATTTTATTGTCAAAGAAGGAAAATGGTGAAATAATTTGTTCTATCTCACACTTTTCACAAAAATTCCCATATACCAAATCATTCCAACAAAGTATTATCTTTAAGAAATCTAAACCATTTACATTCACCTACCTTTTATGAGTTTACATTACTCTCAATTTAACATTGATATGACAATTAAGTATTGTTGGATTTCAATCAAAAAATATAAATGCACTTAAAAAATCAGTTCTTATTTTAGACTTTAAAAAAATCGATAGTTTTAATTATCTAATGAAAAGTATATTTGGATCACCCCATATTCTTGAAGTTCCATGCACTTACAAACTACTTCTATGATTTGATTGACATCCCAACTCACTCTATCGAGGAAAAAGTGTGTCCTTAATTACAGGATTACACCCCCTTTTGTACTCGTAAGAATATATAAAAATAATATAAAAATCATAAATAAGAAACCGTGCAACAATTATTGCTTATACCTTAAGTATGATACGTAAATTTAATAATTAAATAAGGACAAAAGAATCAAATTAAAATCAATAATCCCTAATATCTCTCATTCAAGTTAAAATTGAAATCCAAGTCTCGATCAGTTGCAAAATTGAGCTCCAATTTCGCAATCAATAAGAAATTGGTCTCCAATTTCAAAATCGAATCTTATCCCTATAATATATAATAATAGAGAAGAAATTGAACAAGTATGTGTGTATTGGTTTTTAGGGCATTTTGTAATGGCTATGAAGCTATAAGGCTATAAAATCACCTTTATATCCCCATTTTATTACTGCTAAGTGCAAAGTGCTAAGTGACTGTTATAGGGCATTTTAGTATATATTTATAAATATATAAATATATATTATATAAAATAAAGAAAAATATGAGGGCCAGGGCCAGGGCCTAGCTAGGCTGGTACCGTCCACTCCCCGACCCTCAAATTAAAGGCTTGCAAAAAATGTCCCTTATAAACGAAGACCTCTTTTTATTGAGTCATGAAAAACCCTTTTAGCTTGTTTTAGTTAATTTAAAAGGATGATTTATATGATTTTTAAATCTCTGAGAAGAGAAAAACGAGTTCGTTACAACGAAAAATATTGATATTTTTATGAAAAAAGATTAAGCTTATATACCTTGATTGTATGGATTAATGAAGAAATGCAATAAAACAACAGTAGAGACGTAGAGTTGTTTGTATTTTTTTTTTCTTTTTTACGATCGATATTGTCGTCAAGTTCCATTATTAAAAAAAAATATATATATAAAAACCTCAATTCTGAAACCCTATTCTCCGGCGTCTTCTAGCAACCAAACCCCCAAAGGACCAGATTTGCACTTGTGGAGAGAAAGAAGAAAGGGACATAGATGGTTTTATTTTGTTTATTTTGTTTTTTTAATAGAATAACAATATCAACCGTTGACGATATTATCAACCAAGGCAGTTTTGTAAAAGAAATGTACAAATGATTATGCCGAAATATTCTTATTTTTCTTCATAAATCCATATAATTAAGATTTAAGGTTATGTTTTCCCATTAAAATCCCTTAAAATATAATGGCCTATTTTTACATTTCCCTTTATATTTACTATACTATTGGAACGTACATTTTTAACATCCCTGAATCATTTATTTATTATTATTATTTTTTTGGTATCTCAGATTTGGGGCTCGGTCCCCTAGCCCTCTGGCATGGGGAATAAACCTCGAGTGAAGGAAAGAGGCCTAAGGTGAGATAGTACCGCTCTTGACATCTATTTCTGATGAGGGAAGGTGACTATTCATGTTGGAACTTTTGATAGCTAGATAATTACAGTCACCTCATACCACTGGGATAAAAAAACGTTCTTGACATCCATGTGTCATGATCTTGCAGCTCTTGCACGAAGCGCATTCACTTCTTTTTCATAATAAGATAGTGCCAAAGTTTGCGAGGAATATAAGAAAGATATGGGGATTTGCTGCAAAAGATAAGAAAATTTTTTTTTTTTTCTCTCCATTGGCAACTAATGGGCAGAAGACAATACAAAATCCTAGCCTCACGCTCATGGTAGATTCTAGTTGTGGCCCATAACAGTGCCGTGTCCATAAAAAGCAGGCAGTGGCTCAGTTCAGCCGTAAGGTACCTGGATCCTTCAAGAGAAAAAATGATGACAGCTATTATGTAATATGTACTACGTACACGGTCATGGAGAAATGCTGAGCTCAAGAAATGGATTCCCCATCGTCGAGCCCACTTTTCGTAAGCTCAAGCTGTTCAAGATAAACAGGTATATCCAAATTAAACCATAAGTATCACAATAAGATTAACCATTACTAATGAATATGTAATAAATTACATTTGTTACATTTTAGATTAAATGGTCAATCTTACAGTGAAACTAATTCTTATTGGAATAAAATTTGAAAGTATCTCAGAATGACTGAAGTTCATAGTTATTAATTTCGTTTCGTCTCGGCCGAAATAGCCTAAATTTTTCGTTTCAATCCAGTCATTTGGGCCAAAATTTTTTGGTTTGAATTTGGGTTAATTTCGGCCAAAATTCAGGATTTCGGTTGAAATGTTACTTTTCGGCCGAAATGAAATTTTACATAATTAATTTTTTTTTTTACTTTTTTAACAAACATATAATTTGTATTTCTTATATATTCATAAAAAATAATTCCAAAGAAATTACTATACTGGATTAAATCTATATTTATTATTATTTTTTATTTTTTTATTTATATATGTATATATTATATTATATTTTTTTCGAAATGTAATTCCGAAAAATTTCGCCGACATCCCGAATCGACTGAAACTTTTCATTTTACAGGCTAAAACGAAATAAGGTTCGAAATGATATTAACAACTATGCTGAAATTTCTCATATACTGTGAAAACCCACTCCTTTTTAACTCAAGGTTTCTCCAGGTCAGCATTCGTATTCTCAACTTTGTACCAGCGGTAGCAGGACTGACTACATACTTTATGATAATTAAGCAGGTTGGTACCACACATCCTTCTTTAATGTTTTTTAAAAGCTTTCAACATTGACCGAGTTTGTCCTAAAATATAACTTTTGTTGTTAGAGAATTTTCATTACCTTAATCATACGTAACTATAGAGTTTTCATAATTTTAAGACTTAGCAAATACATAAACCACCCGATGGCAACCTAATTTTTCATTGATGTATTATGAAAAAAAAAAATATATATGAGAATTCTACTTCAATCATCTTCATATTAGGGGTTACTGAGTTGGTTGGCAACCCCATTTGTCACTAAGCTACTCTAAGATCAATCTCTGGATAGCCGATCTTCTCATTTATGTGGGTTTATCTTCTCTCTTTGTGAGCTCTCTTGAGTCCCAATCCAATTGCTGGGTCTCCAAGAAAAATATTATCTTTATATGTCTATACTCTAAGGACAATTCTTTATGCTATAATAGGAATTAAAAAACAAATTTTCTCATTTTTATAAATATCTCAAAAATTAATTTTTTAAAGAAATATAAACCAAGAAGACCTCTGCCTAAAAAAAACCATGCTTCCTTTTAGAAAAGAAACAAATGCTTCCTTCCTGGAAGATTGGGCAACAGCACAGAGAACCATCATTTCAGTGGTTCTGTGAAGGGTAAATGCAGATCTGAAATGGTTGGTGGGGTTGCAGGAAAGGGATGGTTTTGGGCAGTGCCTCTATTTTGACCTAAAGCCTGCATTGAATAGCTTTCATTGGTTCTTGCTGGCAAGTCATTCACCACACGGACAAGCCAACATGGATTAATTTTTTGAAGACTTTCTTTCTTTTCTTTTGTGTGTTATCTGCTTTAAATGCATCCTACATGAACCTCTGTTGTCCGCAGGGCCCACTCACGCTTCTCTCTTCCCGTGAGCGAGTGGAGTGGAGTGGAGTGGAGTCACACGGGAGGGCCCACGTAGTAAAAACCCTCTCAAATGGACTTCTTTCTGTAGTGGAAAGTCGTTAAAGTTTACTCTAAATATAAGATGGTTTCCTCGTAAGATTGAGCATGTATAAATAAAATTGTGATTAATTATTTAAGCCTAATAGTGATGTCATTGATATTTGACTCCTCGAGTTAATAGATAAGAGTTCTATCCAAAAAGAAAGAAAAAATAAAAAAAAGATTAAGAGAGGTGGAGGTGTCCTGTGATGAAGCACGTATAACAATATATAAATGGGCATGGGCTGGTGGAGACGGATGAAGAAGGTCATAGGAGTACTGTTGTAAACGGGTTGGTTCCGGTCCGGGCCCATGGTGGACCCGGACCATTAAGAGAGAAGGTGCAACTGGAACCGGATCCGGATTCAGAACCGGAACCGTTTCGGAACCGGTTTCTTCGCTCTGGAACCGGAACCAAAACCATATATGTGACGGGTGTGGAGCCGGGTCCGAATCTAGGTAAAACCAAACCAAACC
Organism: Camphora micrantha; assembly: GCA_003546025.1. Taxonomy (NCBI): domain Eukaryota; kingdom Viridiplantae; phylum Streptophyta; class Magnoliopsida; order Laurales; family Lauraceae; genus Camphora; species Camphora micrantha. Next base: position 56,500,128 of record QPKB01000002.1, on the reverse strand, counting down.
AAGCATTTTCCCACTAGGTGGGGTCGGCTATATGGATTTGACGATGCCAATCAAATCTGTTTAGGGCCATGTCTTCCGTTAGATCCATGTAGGCAAGGTCATGTTTAATAGTTTCTTTCCGGGTCTAGGTAGATAATGATATTAAAAAAAATATGGTTTTTATAAGAGATTTTTGAAAATTGAGATAATATGTCAGGTTTCGGGTCCAAACCAAGTTGAACCGGACCCGAGCCCATTTACTTATTGGGGCCTAAATAAGGACCCAGACCCGGTTTTTAACGGGTCGAAACCTCTGAATAATCGGTCGGAGACCCATTTACATCCCTAGTGCAGTCCCCTTGGCTACATAACAAAAGAAAAAAAAAAAAAAAAAAGAGAGACAAAAGGGGTTTAGAGACAGGTGAATCTGGTCTATTGATAACTTCACCAATTATTTGAACCTAAAAATGATGGGCAAGCCCCACGTTTGATCAAAACCCTCTATCTTGATATGTAAGAATCATCAAATAATGCACATATATAGTGTAAAAGGTATATAATAATTTTTTCCTAAGATCAATGATGGCATTTTGTGTTAATTAAGCCAGATTAAGTAGAGTAGTTACCGTTAGTTGTTTGGAGAAAGTGTTGGCAAGGAGGTCTGCAAAGGAATCACCAGAATAGGTACGGCTGGTTGAGTAGAGATTGGGAAGGAGATAGTTGTTGATGTAGTCATTGCTTCCCACATTTATCACAACTACTGATTTTGCAAGGTATTGGGAGATGGCCTCTTGGGTTTGGAACAGGAGTGGCAATTCCTCATTCACTGTCTTCTGAAATAGTAATATTTGCCCATTGAATGATATTCTTGCCCCCTACAAACACATTTGAAAATAAAAAAGAGTTAGAAGAAGAACAGTAATAAAAAGAATGAGAGCCATAGCATAAATAGGCTTATTCTTCTTCCTCTAATTTGATATAATTCAACCATGCATTGCACAAATCAACCCTATTAATTAATTTATTGCCAGATTACACAAGCTAATTATTTTAAAAAAAATTGGGTAAGATCTAAACAGTTTTAATTGCATTTCGTATTTGTAATTCATTTCCAAAACATTTTCTTACTAATAATCCGAGAAAAACCCTAAATTGAAAAAAAAAATCACATATTTTCTCAAGATGATAATTTCTCGAGAACTGTATTTATGACAACGAGGGTCCATCGCTCTAAATCCATAAGTAACTGCAAAAGCTATTCCAGGTTTATTGAAAATGACTTAAATTCCACTTATATTGGAGTGGGAATTATTATCAAATTGATCATGTGTAAAATACATGTTCAACTCTCGAAAGTGAATAAAGTTAAGCGTATTTTAGTTGCATGTTTCACTCCATATAAATATCATTCTAGACCACATTCTGATTGGAATAAAATTTAGATTTAGTGATAATGCGTGACTATGGATAGATGGGGCGATTTCTCGTGTGCTTCTATGCACTGCCACATGGATGCCATTTGTAATGCAGGACTTGGTTTTGATGCGTGCTACTGCAGGAAATTTTTTTCCAGATAAATAGACTATTTTCTCTTGTGCTTTTCCACTCCTATGCACTACACATCAGTGCTCTTTATCATGCGGGACCCAATGAAATGCAGGGAGTCTCATCTTTGGTGAGAGTGCATTGCATATAAGTAGTTTGAAATTTTACCATTGTGGGTCCTTCTCACTGGGAAAGAGGGGAGACACTATAATAGGGTTGAGAGGCCCTGCATGGCTCTTTTTTAATTTCCAATGACTTAGCATTAAATGTGTGCAGAGTGGTGAAATGCAAGCTTACTTGAAAAAGTCTTTGTGATGCTTTCACGAGAAGGTAAGATACTAGATATGTTTGAAGATATCATGAGAGTTTTTAAGACACTGTAAACATGTGGTCACGCACCATTATTCTTAATATTTTTATTTTCATAAAGATTTTCATAGTGTTAAACCAAAGATTTCAAGATATCCCAAAACTCAATGTTTTTTACTTCGATATAAATTATATATTTTTCAAATAATAGAAATTTCTGAAAACTCGGGTGTTTTCAAATATGAGAAATTGTGAGAAAGAGACTCGTCAATTGGACAATTACACAAAATAAGTCCATAGTCCTATGGTAATACTAAGATGTCCCCTTAAATGAATACGCGCATTATTTATAAATGCCTTTTTTTTTTTACTTACTTAGCTCAGGACTAAGTTGGAGAGGAGTAAACCCCGGCTAAGCTGGAGAGGAGTAAAGCCACTCACCAAGAATCAATCCTGGAGGGTGGTTTGGGAGTGAGAGTCTTAAAAGTATCCATATTTGAATGCCTTTTATGAATGTACCCTTAACTAATGAATGCTTATTCCTATAAATTACCAAAAATATATTACTAAAGATAGGAAACATGATCCTATTTTAAGCTCTAAGCTAGATCTTATCCTTGAAGGAAACCCAAAATGCCAATGGAAAATATAAAGAAAACCCTAGTTTGATTTCTAGCTATTATAGGACAAATAGAAAAAAAGAAGAAGATTTGCATACATACATAATGCCGGCCAGTGTCGTCGAGGATGCCTGCAGCGGCCGAAGCATAGTTCAGTCCTCTCAGAATTTTCACCCCTTTGGATGCTGGGCTCATAAAAGGTGGCACCAGTGGCAACCCTAAAAGTTCCGCTGCATCCCAAAAACACTCATTAAGAGAATGGCTAAAAGCTTGATTCACATATATCGTAACATTCACAAGTATGGAAGCACACACATGCCACTGTAATTAGTGTGAATCAACTATGAGTGTGTGAGAGAGAGGGAGAGAGTTTACTCAGTTGACATGTTATAAATGGAAAATGATATAACTAAACTAAGCATGAACTAAGAAAAAGCTTATAGAAGTACAAACACAACTATTCAACAATAAAGTAGAAGGGAGATTAATGGTGTCAATGTCCTTGAAATCTACTCTAATATTATTGTTATCATCCATCCTAATAATGGGGGTGCATTACCTCCATAATCCACAACAGTGAGTCCATTGCAAAAGCGACCGGTCGGCAAACCGAGGTCGATTCCATAAGGTGCATAGTTTGCCTTGGCGATGGACGGCAAAAAGTTGTTGTTCCCGTTGTCGATCAGCGAGTCTCCAAAGATGAACATGGCTGGTGTGAGAGGCTCTCCTACAGTGCCATGAACTGAGGCTAGAAGCACCAGTAACTGAAGATAGAGAAACAAGGTAGGGGCTGTTACTGCTACTACTGTCTCCATCTCTATTGGCTTCTTTGCACAAGAGTCTCTAGCTTCTACACTACTCTGGGCTTCTCTTTCATCTGTCCTTGCTCCCAGCATACTTGTACAGTTTCAGAGTAACTACTGTAAAGATTGGTTGTTGCAGGTTACAATCGTTTCTCTTCTTTTTCTTACAGAAGGGCCTGGTTCATGCGTGGCTGTGCTTTGAACTACCCCCACCATTTCCTCTGGTGAAATGAATGCTATTATGGGGGAATATTAATTGCAGGTCCTATTGTGTCAATCAGCTTGGGATCTATTGCTTGGACTATTTATAGAGATGGGTCCAATGTGCCTCAGATAGGGGAAGAGTCACGATCCGCCTAACTCAGGGCGAGGGCCTGTGGTACCCACTCAATAAAAAACCTGAATTGCTCAAAATGATGGCCTTCATCCTTTTATTATTATTATTATTATTATTATTATTATGGGATTTTTACAAATTTTATTTTGATAGGAGCATACTCCTACATAAATTGAGTATATGATTGATAATGTATAAAACTTAATCTTTTAATCTTTTATTCATGTGTTTTGAATATACTCATTGAAAAGGTGCAGCCAACTTGGCATCATCGATTGACAACCCCACTTGCCACTTGGTTGTCCAGACATTGATCTTTAGGTATGCCACTCGACTCACTTTATGAGCTTCTCTTTCTACTTATGTGGCTCTCCTTTCAATAGTGCAGGTCTCCTCTTCCCAGTTGTTGTGTGTAGCGCCCCCCCCCCCGCCCACCCCCACCCACCGCGCCGCAAAAAAAAAAAAAAAACACTGAAAAAAAAAAAAAAAAAAAAAAAAAAACTGCCAACTCGGTGGAATTCAAAAGGAGGGTATTCATTGAGCTATTTAGATTTTCGATAGAGGTGTCATCGTGGAATCTCTCACTTCAAGGAAGCATGAGTGAGACAATTTACTAGAATCTCTAAGTGCTCTCTTAGGTTTTGTTTCTTGACTGGAATTTAGAAAATTTACGTTTCGGGATTTCTGAATCCTCTACATAGTAGAATTCTTGGATGCTCTTTCAATTCGTACTTGAACATCGATAAATTTAGCAAAAAAACAAAGGAGCTGGAATCCCATATATAATTACGGGAGGACATTTGAGATCTCTTAGGCGGCTAGAATTTTGAAATTGTTGTGAAGAAACGTGGCATTTGCAAATGCCTGGGGATGAGCCATTGCATGATGTTTAGTAAACCCAAACACCTAAAATTTGATGTGATGCCTTTTTTTTTTTCTTTGCTAGAATTTCTAATAAGAATTTGGCGTGCAGGAGATTTTTAGATATGATGTGATGGCTTATCTCCTCACGTTTGCAAATGTCATATTTCTTTACCAAGACTTTAAAATTTTAGCCACTTAAAAAGTGTCAAATCTCCTTTGGAATTCGAATATCTTTGCTTTATGGTGGAATTCTTAGATGATCAAGTACAAAGGAGGATTTTGAAATCCCATTTTCTAGAATTTCAAAATTTTCCACCCTTAGATGATCAGATCGGATCTCTTTCTTTTCCTTTTTTTTTTTTTTTTTTTCTCATAATAGATTCATATAATTAATAATCAAAAGGAAGGCAAAACAACAATAATAAAGGGAGAAAAAACGACTATATCAAAACATCACACGAAGGTACCGACTCAACCAAGTAGTCTGTTTATGGGAAGAAGAAACCCCATGCAGGCCCACATCAGGCAGGATCTGTGCTTTCGACTTTCGTGCCCATTAGGTTGGCCATATCTCGGCCTTAGTTTTCCATCCCAAGAGCCATGGCGCTATAAATGCAGGTCTGAATGCGAGGCCTGGTACCGAAATGGGTAGGTGTGGAGAAGATTCAGCAAGCCTCAACTCAGCTCATAATAGAACTACCTAACCTAGGATCCTAATCAGACCCGAAGGTAAAATTTGGGTTGAACTCAATTTGGGCTAAAGTCTATATATCGAAACCCACATGGAAATTGTAAGTGTAAAAAACGTAACCTACAGGATTATGAGGTGCATTAGAGGACTTAACCAAATGACTATTGAGAGCTGACTGCTTCCTGACTTAAGAGACCTGAAAGGGAAGAGAAAGGAGTTCAAAGGACCCTGGCTGTGGGCAGCACAGGGCTCTCCGATGACTCAGTTAGTGAGGATACTGAGTTGAGGATGGAGAAGAAGGGAGGCAAAATGCCTGTATATTTTGTTATGCGTACCTGGTTTTGATTCCTCCTCTGCTTATATACCAGAGCTGCTAGATATTTCATCATGGGCTTGATGATCTGGCTGCTGAGATCATCAGCCCACAGAGCAATAAATGAAGGTCTTTCACAGCCCACAATAATTAATGAAGGTCCATCACAGCCCACAAAGCATTAAATGCCAGCCTGGTCAGCCCATGCTGCATTAAATGCCAGTCACATTGGGCTTGCCCTTGTCTGGACTTTGGTGGCAAAGATCCCATCGGATCCTTTCTTGGACTCCCCCCTGATGGGGCCGTAGCCGCTGGATACTGCTCTGTCAGAGGCCTGATATGGATCTTGGACGGCTAGGACGACATCTGTCCTGTCAACATGTGCTTGGAGGTGGGAGACAGTTGTTGATATGCACTTCGGCAGGCAACTCTTATAGTTAAAACCGGAATGCGTGTCTAGGCCTCTCAAGAATGCGCGTCTGAGCCTCGCGGCTACGCCCGGAATGCGTCTCGGCTGGCAATCCTCATAGCTTCAGTCGGAGTGCGTCTCGGGCCTAAGCACACAGCCGAGGTGCGATCAGCCGGACTGGGATCATGGCATTGGTTCTGGCTAGTGTGCAGGCGCTATAGCCGAGATCTGCCCAACCGGGCCGATCACCAGAATCGCGCTCTTAAGCATAATTTTTGGGATGTTAGAAACTTTCCCCACACAGAAATTGGGTTGGATTTAAAGTTTGTCATTTGGCCACCCTAATTTGATTTTGGGACCCGACTAACACTGTTATACATTATAATATATAAAGTAGGAAGGTTTTAGATCTAATTTTGACGATGCTTTTAATTTTGACCAAAAGTTATTTTTGATTTCTACAACTACTAAGATACATAAAACCTCATTCATAATTAGCACATGTTTTTGTGCTATATATATAACATCGTACAATACATGGTATATGCTTCTAAATTTTATTTCCTTTGAAAGCGAAACACACCGAAACGTACGGGTGCTCAACCTGGCCCGAGTAGCTACTAGTAGCACTCGGGTATGGTGTTTTTTTTTTCTCTTTCTTCTTTCGCCTAAGTGCCTCACTAGTAGAGAAACTTCTGACTGCCCCTGTGAATCTGGAATGCCTATGCCACTGGGGTAACAGTGCATTGGCCTCGATCGGCTAGGGCATTTAGTATTTGGGTTCCCATTCAAGTTTGTGTTTTTCTATATAAAATGTGTGGGCAGCCATACCCAGCCTGACTTACCTAAGTTTTACTCCAAGCACTACTACTATGAATGGTAGGATAGGATTATCCTATTTTTACTTGGACGAGTTCTGAAATGGATGTATTCCTACACAAAAAATATTCTCCTTGGGCCATCAATCCTGTCATGGTGTTGATTTTTTTGAAAGAGAATCTGTTTGTTTGTTTGTTGTTATTGTAACATTGGCCATCTATATACTGGTGAGATCAACATCCACCTTTCTGAGCAATCATAATTGTGGTCGAGCCTTCGCTCTCATCATAAAACTATTATTGTGCCGTTGTCTATCACAAATTGGTTTTTGGATAAGTGGTAGTTCAATGGAGTGTAAGATCCTACATAGACGTACGGATCTATTAGATGGAGGTCTTGATCAGATCATCAATGTTCCAAGTTACTACCTCTTTCTGCGTGTGCGGGCTCTGTTTCCACTTGTATGGACTTTCTTCCTGCATGTGCGGATTCTCTTCCCACTGCATGTACGGATTCTCTTCCCACTTAAGTTTACATGCAACCATCAAAATCATGTGAACAATTGTTCATTTCAAAAATCTAACATATGAGCCCGTTAAAGTTTTCCCAGCCAGGTTTGATAATTAAAAGGACGGTCACAGAATACCATAGATGGGTTAAAATTACGTGGGGAATATCTTATAACTTTTGTTGAGAGATTACTTGGACAAAATCATTTTTTATAATGATCTTGTTCTATTAAGAGGTTGCTTGTTTAGATTACATAGGGATCCACGGTCAAGTGAGATCCGCCGAAATATTATTAAAAAGGTAAGGTGTGAATGATACTAGCTAAGACGTGAAGAATATAAGATAAGAGTAGCATATATATGACCATTTAAGAATTAGTGGGAATTATAATTCTCAGTTATTATTTACAAATAAAAAAGATACATGCAGTTGGCCTCAAGACTTGGTCGTCATCTTTAAATGTTGAGTTTCATCATGTGCTTCGGTCGGGAAATGGCATGGCGGATGCTTTGGCTAAGTTGGGGGTATAAAGAGAGGTAGCTTTGCTTGCTCCTTTGTAATTTGCTGTTTTGTGTTAGTATTTAGCTCTAATACCTACGCATGTTTTTTTCTTTACATATTTATTGTACATTTCTTAAGTCTTTAATATATTTTACCGTTGCCGATAAAAAAAGAAAAAAAGAAGATATAGTTGGCCTAGGACTACATTTGCATCTGAAGATTATAGATTCAAAACTGCACTACAATACTGGGGCTACAGGGGAGTTTACCTCGCTTCCCTCTAGACCCGGAGTGATTAGTCCAATCTAAAGATTTGGAAACCCTCCGATAGCAAAAAAAAAATAAAATAAAAATAAAAAAATAAAAAAGATACAGATATAGTATTTATATAACTCTCATGAAATCGCCATATGTATCCATGATGGAGAGATCCTTATGGCCCTTATCTATCACAATAGCCCATGTACTCCTTGACGGTGACAACAGCAATCCATGTGACTAAAAGTCCATAGACTGAAGCTAACAGTCAGTCCCACTAACTAATTACAAGCTTAAAAGAAAAAAAAATGGGTCCACTAGCTAACCAATAGCAAACTAGCCTTTCTCATGTAACCTTTGACTTTTCGAGGATTTGAATTACTACAATGATGGCTGGACATTCATTTCTCATATTTTTTTAGTTTCAGTTTCAACGGAGAAGCTATTAGATAGTAATTTTTGTATATTCTCCTTAATGCAAACAAATAGACTCTAAGGGCCTATTTATTTGCATTAAAAATACATTGAGACTAAATTCTAGCTATTTGATGCTGATTTTTATAAATTTACATTTGATCTTCATTTTTAACCTATGTATTCAATTATTGTGTATTATAATGCAAACAAACAGACCAAGAATGTGAAATTATGTTTACGAAGAATGGATCTTTTTTTTTTTTTGGTGGGGTTATGAAAAATGAATATTTATTTATCAAATTCCCTAAACCATCTAAAAAATGAAACTAATCATTAGTAGCTGGCATATTGTTGGATCAAGCAGACAAGGACCATAATGACAAGGAGTTTTAGAGGGATTAGAATATTCTCCTACAAGCATACTGCACTTTGTGAATATGCAATATACATCGTGGGGCCCACTTGGTGCATCTTATCATTGTTGGTATGATGGATGGAAAGGTCTCCTTATGAATAAAAACCATGCGAAAATTAGTTTCATCATATTATTCTAGCCTTTGATTACATTAAAATTTAATAGTCTATTAAACATAGGTGTTTTTTTCAGATTCAATTCAATAGTGAGTAAACATCTGATTAGCGTAAAATATAGATGATGCTCAATATTGGGGAGCAAAAAATTGTGAAAAAGGATTGCACTGATCAAAAGTGGACTCAAGTGGGCCCCATAGAGTTGGATTGGGTATAGGGAAAGATTCTCTGTTAGAGAGAGGACACACGATACCAGGGTGTTCTAAGTGACCTAACAAGAAATATTAACCATCATAATCGTAGTCCTTATTATTCTTTATATTTCATCAAAGGTTGGTCAAGTTCAGGTGAAGGAATTTGTATTAGTCCACACCAGTGCATTGGCCAACAGTTTACTTCCAACAGTTTACTTCAATCCTTTTCATTGTTCTCTTCCAACTGAACAAATAACATCACTTAAAAATATATATATAATATTTATAATTAAGATAAGTCCAACACTGCAAATAGATATCCTATTATTTGAAATTTCGACTCGTTAAAAAAGGAATTTGCAACCTCGATAAAAAATCGGCTCTCCTAAGCTTATTAAGCTACAATTACATTCAAATACTAACATTTCCTTTCTACTCCAATTCTCGTACTCCCTTCCCATTCCTTTGCTCTGTATATTTATATACACAATCTTCGCCATACCTGTGCTGATGGGGGTTTCCTATGCTTAGTCCAAACTTCAGAGGACACCATGTGACGTTTAAGTCTAGGGCGCAACATGTGGTTTTTGACGTGCCTTGGGTTCCATGATATCTGTGCGGTGACAGTCACGAGCCATTGCTGCACACCATGTGGCACAACTTCCAACGTTTCTAACACGTCAAGGGCTTTGAGTTTGAAATCCTGTTGTGGGATTGTTTGCAGTGCAAACCGACCCTAGCAAGAAGCCCACACGCATCTCAAAGGGGATTGTTTGCAGTGCAAACCGACCCTAGCAAGAAGCCCACACGCATCTCAAAGGGCACCCACCAGGGTGGGGTTGGAGGGCACGCCCTCGTGTTCTCATCAGACTCTCTCAACGCCCAACTCACTCTAATCTAATGGTTTTCATTTGTAATTGACGCTGGTGGTTTTAGTTAGGGATTGGTTCTATGTGATTTTCATTTGCAGCTCATAATTTCATGCTTATGCACCCTTTGGGAAACACGCTTTCTTATCCCCACTTTTATTTTCCTTCTTGTCGTTTTTTTGCAGCTAAAGACAAAAATATGGATATATTTATTTAGGGGTGATCCCTTTGCAACAAATAATGGTTCCCACACTATGCAAAATGGAATCACGAAAATTTAAATGTTTTCAAGTAGGGCTGTCAAAATGCCACACTACATGAACCCACACGAAATTAACGCATTCATGTGATCTCTTAATGGATTCATATTGTTGATGGGTTGGATCCATTATTGCGATAAATTAGCGAATCGTTAATAAATAAAATCGATAACCCATTAACAACCCGCCAAATGATAAATGACAAAAATTATATAATGCATGATGGGCCTTTTGGTAAATTTAAAGAGGTTGAAGTGAAATTCTAATACCTACATATAAAAGATCCTGTGCGTGTTAACTCACATGGTTTGAAATGGACACGCTTCTTTAATGAGTTACACTGGTCATGTCGTGTAACCTGTTAAATAATTGTATAGTGTTCGTGTTTGATTTTTGTACCCATTTTTTTTAATAAGTCGTATATGGGTTGAGGTGATATTAATACGAATTCATTAACCCGCAACACGAATTCGTTAACACGACGTGATTGACAGCCCTAGTTTTAAGTAGCAAATTTTATCTCCACAACAAATTCGTACTTGAGCTCGGAACGCTTGTCATGAGTAGTTAAAAACAAAACCTTTTATACATATCAGATGTCCTAAAGATCAATCTAAATAGGAGTTGGTTAAAAACAACATCTTATCCCAATGGTAAGATGCATCGATTCTCACCTAGTTACTGAAAGATTGACCCCTCGGCATGCCATCTATCCCTGCTGGAGGGCTATTCACCTTACCCGATTGAGGTCTACTTTCCTGATCACCTGAGCTAAACCTTACATCACATAGGTCTACTTCTCTCACCCGAAGGCTCGATTAGGTCCCAGCCCCCTTAGCTGGGGTACAAAAAAACTGGAATTGGTTTCATTGTAAAACTAAGGAGTAAGGATATTATTAAGAAAATTGCCTCTTTTTTGTTTTTTTGTTTTTTTGTTTTTTTTCCTTGTTAAAACTTGCTATGGCTTAATAATCTTCTTTGCATGCATGGTTGGTGAGAAGAACATCTAGAGATGGCCGAGAACGGTAGAAAAAGGAAGCCGATGCAACACACATTATCTGTTTTGATTGGTCGCAATGTGGACATTGAAGGAGTCAATGATCTTCAAGAATTTAGTATGTAATGGATCTGGGCCTAAGAGGCAATCTTTTGCAACCCTTTATTTCTTTCAATAAATCCAACTCTTTGAGGAAAAAAAAAAAAAAAACCGAAGAAGCAGATGCGCTATGGTGAATTAAGAATAAGATTTTCCAATTTTGGGGTTATACAACGCATGTTTTGATGATGATGATGATTGTGATATCACAAAATAAAAGTCAAATGAAAAATAGACTTTTTGTCAAAGCACTCAACGGTGAATATTTCAAATTCAAGGACCACCAAGGTTGAGGGTTCGAATTTGTACTACCACACTGGGACCACAAAGGATTTACTCATCTCTCACTAAGCCCAAAAAGATTAGTCCGGCTTATAGGACTGAGACACCATTCGTTATGAAAAAAAAAACTGTGAAAACGTGCCTAGGGTATGCTTTCAGCACTGCCTATAAAAATAGCAAGTGGCCATTATCCTCTAGAAATTAGAACTCCTAATGTTCTATAGTTCGTCTATCTCGAATATTCTCTCATTTGAGTCATTACTGTCCAGTGCTCATTAATTTGTATCATTTACTTCCAAGGTTAATATAAGGGGTGGCAAATAAATTGGGTCGGATTGATCTGAGATGTGTACGGGCCATATCCAACCTATTTTTAAATAAGTCAGGAACTCAACCCACACCCAATATGGTTCAATCTGACCCGACCTTCATAACCCGCATATTTTACCTGACCTGAACTGACCCCAATCTGTTGAAGTTCAGCCCAAGTCCAATCAATCTCAAGTATTAAAGCTACATTTAATCATTCAAATGCACTCAGGTTTTCCAAACTTGTCATTGCTATGGGTTGGGTTTAGTGGATAAAATTCAGATTGGGTCAAGTTTTGTCCCCTCTAGCTGATAAGTATCAGTTTATATAATTCAGTGACGTCGTTGATATTAGTTTTTTTTCCCCAGTCAAGGGGGTTAGAACCTAATTGAGAGTCAGCACCCACTTGGGAAGAAAACCCACACAAATGAAAAAGAAGCCCGCACACGTGGGAAGAAAGTTCATACAAGTAAAAAGAAGTTGCGTACCTAAAATTCAAACCTTGAACAGCCAGGTGAGAACTATCATTCATTACCACTCGAGTAAGAGGCCGTTATTATATACTAGTTGATAAGTCCTGCAAATGATACTAACCAATTTGGCTGTTTTGACTATAAAAAAAAATGTCATAGATTACAGCTGATGCGCCTATACTGATTAATCAGCAATGCTATGTGACCTATGTCCGAATCCGATAAGATATTTAAGCCCTCAATTACTATCTCTGTTGCCTCTAATGGAATCTTCTACCCTACTTAGAGCACTTGGTCAATTTAAGGGCACGTGGTCTTTCTTAGCTTTGCTTAGATTCTCTCTTCCTTCAACTGCACTGTTTATTTTTTTTATATTTCATTTGGACATAGATTTTCTTCTAACAACATATATGTTATTTGAAAATGACTGACTGTTTTGACCATTAACAATCTATGTGTCAGGAATCTTGACCCCAACATTGTGCTTTCTGTTAGAAAACTGATTCATCTAATATAAAATAGTATAAAACTAGGCTATTTGAAAATATGCAGTATCCAGCTTTGAATTAAATTTAGCTTGTTCAGAGTGGAGTGGAAGAAAAGTGTTGACTAACTATTACAAAGAAAAAAAAAAGAAAAAACTATTGCATCTGCTATCTAGGCTAACGAATGGATGCATGCAAAATTAGCTTAATTGGTGCTTTGATTACTGAGCATTGAATTTTAGGGTTTGTTATTAGATTTTGTATGTGCCAACTGCCAATGTCCCTAATCTTTTGAAGGGAGGGTAGAATCTTTGTTCCTGACAACTGCACCTGGAAAGGACAAGTCCACTCAGTGCAGAGAAAATCGAGCACCAAATCAAACTCTTTTGTCCTTGTGATTTAGTGAGGTGTTTTACTTTTGGGGCCACAATGGAAAAAAAAAAAAAATGTTGGGCGTCATGTGAAAAATGCACAAACTTTTCAAAAGTTGTCGAGGGTTTTCAGAAAATTTTGGTGCCCCCACAGCACCTTGTTTTTGTGCCTAGTGGGTGAGAATTACAATTTCGTATCTAACTCAATAATTTGAGTCGGCTGTTTTTTTTGACCTTATTAAGAAAGGAGTTCGGTTAGATTTATTCAATTCTTGATATTTGGTTCATAAACTGATCATAAATAAACCCAAACCGACTAATTCTACTATGACCTACTAATTCAACTTGAACACAACCTACTAATTATAGGATGGTGTACCCATTTAATTCTTATTATTTTTTTATTTGAAAATTTCAACCTGATTAATACATGGATTGTGCTCGGGTTCACTTACTTGAACATGATCTGAGCCATGCCACCCATTACTCATGGAAGTATTGGCATTCACTAAACAATGGATAATGGCCGAATAGTTTGGAGAGAAAAGAACCCTTCTCAATTTTCTCTTCACATGGAAAACAAAAGAGAGAGCTTTTAGAGGTTGTTATGGACATTTTAATTTTATGCATTTTTGCCCCTCCTTAATTTTTATTTTCTGTCCAAAGAAGAATGAATTTTAGCTGACAGTGAGGGTATACTTGTCTTCTTTTCCCATGAAAGATGTAAAAGGAACAAATTTATCATATCCCATTTTCTTGAAGGAAAGTTTATTTTCTTATTCTCCTTGTATCATTAAAAGTAGGCATCCCACAACTTCTTACAAATAGAATTTTATAATCCTCTTGAATGGGGGCCACTTGAGAAAAATGAAAATAGACCCAAAGGTGGATCTCCTAAGTGGGGTCCATTTAAAGGAATCTAAATCTTATAAAAGAAATCCTTATTCTCTACGAAGTCTTTGACTCCATATGATCTAAGCCTTATGTCAATTGATTTGGATTATTTATAATAATTTATTTAAGTATTTTAAAATATATCATCCCAAGGTGGGTCACTTGAGTGAGATTTGATAGGGCTATAAACTACATGTAGAGTTTGTTTTATTAATAACTCTTATTTTTCATAAGTGGGCCCACTATTGTGAAACTCTTCCGAAATTCTTTGGTTTCTCTTCTTTTCTTATTATTATCTCTATTAAGTAGATATTATTGGGGGCCTTAAAATCATTATTGGGTCACAAAAAAAAGGTCGTTTCTTAGTCGATCTCTAGAAAATATTTTTATCTAAGCATTCTACAAAATAAATAATATTTATTTAAGTGTTTTAAAAGTTATCATTCTGGCTGCGATTGTTAAAGTGAAATCTTAGGAAGGGTGTAGGGAAAGGCCGTTTATTGAATGGTTTAGGTCTTCCATAAATAGATCCAATTTGTTTTTAGCCTAGAACCGTCCTATTTGCATCTCTAGAGTCTCAGCCCTAGGTTGGGGTTAAAAAGCAGTAAAATTCGAGGCGCTTCTTAAACCGAAAGCCTGATTAGGCTCATATTTTAAATAGGTGGGCCGAAGGTGGAGTTCGAATGCTTTAACTCACAAGATTTCTCCAGAGTCAAAGCTTAAGAGCATCAGGCCTGGACAAATTGAGTCCCCGGCGTGGTCAAAACCAAGCAAGTTGAAGCCAGCCAGCCAACCCTTGTCGTTGGTCTACAAAAGGTTATTCTCTCTTACCACTCATTTCCAACAGAACATGCTAAGCTCAAGCTGTCCAGGGTAGCCTCCAATGCTATGAGAATGCGTGCGGAATGGCGAGTAGGGGTTCTTGTTTCTCCATCCCTTAACTCACTTTCATGTCTTTATGCACAAAAAGCACAAAAGAAACCCTAGTTTATTGTCATTAAACTAAATATGTTTATTTTATATGTTACATGGGAACTAGTGCATATTTATTATGTGTGTATAAATTACGAATTTTATTTAGGTGAGAACCAAATGCACATAAGGATAGCATGTGGGAGTGGACTCACCTCAACCCATTCCAATCAAATCATTGGTAAAGGATGGGAGTGAGACATGGGGTGGAGGAGGCAGGGGAAGGAGAGGGAGAGAGAAATTATTTAGATAATTCATTTTTTAGAGCCCATTTTTGAGTTTGCATAGTTGAAGTCCACCTTTAGTTAAATACAATTTGTTCTCACATGCTGAAGCCCTTGTACTTGCACTAATCTTAATTTCATGCAATCTCAAACGTTGTCCATCGTTAAATTTTATCACAATGTGGTACATAAATATTTAATTTTGAATTCTCAGAATTAAGAGTTTCGATCATTTGATTGGTATGATGTCTCATATTCCCCTAATTTATATCTAAACCATTTCAAGTGCCTTTCTTAGTTTTCTTGCATCTAGGAGGGTCCCACTAAAAGGGAGCTTTTGATCAAGTTGCATCCCCATGTATGTACAATACTTTTGAGTTTTCACAAGCCAAAACCTATGTTCATTCAACCGTACTCATTGTTGGATTGAAATCTAAAAAACTAAACCACTCTAAAACTAAGGCTGTCGCTCACTGCTAAGATGACCATCTGAAGTATCAACGTTTTGCATTCCCCTTTGTCTCAGTTAGATCTTTCTATCTCCTACTTCGCCCTAACTATAATGGTAAGAAAACACTTGTCTACAACTCTCTACTCAGTTTTGGTGGGTTCTAGGTGACAAATAAGAGAATTTTATTCTCATCCATTGGTAGCGCAGTGGTGAGACACATCCCTTCAACAAAAACAACCTTAGTTTGGTTATGAGAAACTTAGGTGGGTGTGTGTGTTTTGGCGTGAGTATTTACTAGAGAAAAAAAATTTAAGTAGAAAAAGAATCTCTCATAAATAAAAAAAACCTCTCATCAGTGCATGCATGATGGCAGACAGGCCTAGAACACCTAGCTCTTCCACTCTAGGCCATTGGACACCTCGCAATCTTCATTTCCAGCAACCCCTTAAAGCACTTGAAGAGTGGGTTTGGATCTCCTATTTTGTTGAAATACGGAGGCACCGTTCTATCTAATTAAAATTTGCCAATCGTATAAAATCTCATATTAGTTAATGCACTTTCTCAATTGTATTTTTGAATGAAAAGAGGAAAGATGAGATTTTATGCAGTTAGCAAATTTTAATTTGATGAAATAATATCACCCCATTTCGTCACAGGCAATCGGGTCTCGGAGGAGTTGTATCCCACCGACACATCCATAGTAGATGTGGCCCTTCATTTGGACGGTGTACAATGTATCCCTAATCCCATTTGTACGCTTAATGTATGAATAAGTACGGCTTCATCAGAGATATTAGTATCATAACAGCAATCGACTATCCAAGCATTGGACACTGCTCATTTTGAGTTCTTCCAAGTCCTGAACACAAACCCAAGACACCGAAATAGTTAAAAAAAAGTGAAAATTGAGATGCTGTTGCAGACCTAGCTTTGACCAAGGTTGGGAGTGATAAAACTCCACCAACCAATTTGCTTCTTCCTTCTCTTTTGATGCTGTTGATATTGTTGTTCATCATACGTAATAGGAAGAAAACATGGTATCAATAAGATTTTCAAGACTAGTACTTGGGCTCTTGTTGGCCTTTGCTACCCTAAGTAGGGATTCCTTGGCCCTGGCACATACCCACCAAGGTAATACATGTCTGTCCTCTTCATGGGTTTGTAGGAAATTAGTTCACCGTGAAGATTACTGTGACTCAGATTGCCTTTTTTGTTGTAATAGAGGTGGAGACTATGGGCAAAAGAAATGGGTTTGGGGCTTTTGGAGTTGAACCGACTTCTGGTAATCAGGTATGATTGTTTTCCTTTCCTTCTTCAAAATTTAATTTTATCTAGTGGGTCGTGGGTGAGTGGTTTGATTTAATCAAATGTCTTATCAGGGACGATTGAGGGATGCCATTTCCATGGGATCGAAAAATACATGGCCCAAAGGGAGGAAGATGTTGGTGATGGAGAATATCAAAGATGAAGCTGTGAAAAGGGATGCTTCAAAGATGACAGGTGCAGTACATTCTGTTGGAAAATGTAACAATGAAAGGAAGGGTGTGTCCAATGTAGAAAGTAAAATGAGAGATAGAAGTCTTTCATCGTTTAGTGCTGACTATTACGTGCCAAAACGCCACCCACCCAAGAACAACTGAAGAAAAGCTGTAAAGCCCCTTAGCAGTACCTTTTGTTTATTTTACCTCTTATAGACAAATGAAAGTAGGAACAAGTGGGGACTGGAGTATCAGAGAATGTATTTATGCAATTGGCTTCTGAAGTTTGAAGGAATTTTGATATAGATAGTCTTAATCTTCTTGAATTTATGTGGGTATAGATTATTTTTTGTTTCTGGATTTTATTGTCATAAATGAAACTACATTGGGTTACTCTGTAGCTTGTGTTGTTTATATGATATGGAAATATTCTATCGTGACACTGCTGATTTTAGAATTTTGGTTATTGTTCTTTATATGATATATATGGAAAGATTCTATAGTCACACTTCTGATTTTAGAGTTTTGGTCGTTTGGGAAGAGTTACCTTTATGTGAAAAGTTGTTTATCTGGACGCAGGAAAGGGCAACTATGCTTCAGAAAAGTCATATGGAAGACCAAGGACAAACATGAATGATGAGGTTTCTCTCTCTCACTCACTCATTTACACACCATGCATTCAAGCAAAGTTCACACACGCACACTTGCATGCAAGCAAAGTTGTAGAAGCTCACTTGCTTGTATATTTATTTCCCCTAACAGTTTCACTTTTATATGACAACCCCAGATTAAGAAGAAAATGCTCAACCCAAAGTCTTTAAACCAGGTTGAGATGGGAACTATTGGAAGTAGTCATGGACCAAAGGATCAAGCAGAAACCCAACTACTCAAACCCCAACTCTCTGAGGCCAGTTCAACTCAGGGCAACTTGGAATCTTCTTCAAATTCAAAAGCACCAGTCTCCCAAGAACCCCTATATGAAACTCCTGAGACAACTGAATCAAAGAAGCTTCGTGAGGCTTCCATGAACACTATGAACATGCTTAGTATGGACTACAGTCACACGCCTCGACACAGGCCTCCCATTAACAATGGCCAGCCACTGAGTGGGAAAGTCACTAAGCCATAGTTAAGTATATAGTGCTACGATAGGAAAATGACACTGTTAATCTTAGTTCTAACTATCAATTTTGTTACCAAGGCAGGCAGGTATAGAAGTGTTCCTCCTTTTCTTTTTGAAAGCTCCTATGATAGATTATACTTGTTATAACAGTGACATCGCAGCATAGTTTGGCAAGTTTGATAGGCAGTTTTGTTATTCTCCTAACTATAAATATGATGTTAATCTGTCTGTTTCTATCGTCATAACCATATGAAAAAGGGAATTCCTGTGTTTGTTGTGCTATGAGCAAGTTCTGCCACACATTCCAATGAAAAGCAAGCATGGTTGTAAGTAAAAAGAAATTTGGATCCTCCATTTAGTAAATCCAGAGAGAGAGAGAGAAGCAAACTCTTCAATGCCTATCTAGTTGTAATCTTATCAAATTCTGGTTTATGTCATTCTAATTTTATCTATGAATCTAAAAACACATATACAATTAATGGCATAATAGATACTTAAATGCATTCTTAGCCGTAGCTCAAATGATTAGGGACATTGTATGCGAGAGAAAATTTGTGAGTTTGTCCATATAGCAAGAAAAAAAATGCAATTCTCAAAATTAGGGCAATGGCAAAACTTGTTAATTTGGCAGTCGGATTATTCATTTACAAATTGAAAATAGTGGCAAATACTTAATTGGGCCCTTCAAATTATTTTTAGAATTATATGTGCCTAGGTCTTTCGGTGGGGCATGGAACTTATATGATGGCTGTCTACCTTCTCCATATGAGAATGATTTTTTAAAAACTCTATTTTGGACAATAAAAGTGGCCAAACCTTTATGTGCTGCTGATATAGTAGTACCACATTAAAGCTATATAAAATGGAATTCTCCTCTTCGTAAGAACATAAGAAGGCTAAAGACTTCAATCATATGAAGTTAGATGCTTGTGCAATATGCATTGGGTTGCACATTGCTGTATTCGTTACAGATAAGTAAATGATGAAATGCACTGTAGTAGGAGATTATCTGTGGGCTAGCTACATTATCCTTAAGATTAAGAGTTGTTAAGGTCGAACCCCAAGTGGTTATTCAGCTGGCCTAGTACCATAGTTTGCACACGGAGGTTGTAGATTCGAACTATACTAACATACTGAAACTACATGGGAGTTTACCTGGCTTCCCTCTGGACCCGGATGGGTTAGTCCAGCCCAAAGGATTGGAAACCCTCCGATAAAAAAAAAAAAAGAAAGACGAGATCGATCGTAGACATGTGGGCCATGCGTCAATGACTACTCCCTCATAACTCATAAGCTTAAAGGGAGTTGGACCACATGAAGTTTGTCTTTGAGCCAGTGAAACCCTTGATAAAAATGTCTATAGCTGAAAATAAACAATTTTTCAAAACAAGATGTCTTGTATAGTGACGAAACCGAAAAAGAAAAGGTTAAAAGGTTTTTTTCTTTCATGATTTTTTGAGAGGTTTCTTTTTTTGAAAATGTAAAAATTATGAAGATAATATTTTAATTGTAATAGAATAATGCCGATATGGTTATATTTTTGAGGATTTTATTGGAAAAATCTCATTAGATTCACTATATAGCAAAAATGAGTTAAAATATATGAAATGATGGTAGTAGTCCTATGGGCCATTTTCTATTCATTTTTTTTTTTTTGTTATTTCGCCGAGCAGCGATATCCCTGCTCACCTGCATATATGAGCGGGGATTATTCCCATTGATTTTTTTTCTTCTTCTTCATAGTTAGGTGGCGATATCCCCTCTCACTCGCATACACAAGCGGGGATATCTGCTCGCTTATTCTTTCTCTTCCTCCTTCCATCTCTACCAACTAATTTCTTTTAACTCTTATATCCAACTTTATAGTCTAAGATCCAGCTTGGTCCTCAATTTGACTTTCCTTCAAAGTAGGCACTTTGGATCTTTTTTATTTTCCCTATCCTTCATTTATCCAAACACACCATAATTTCAATTTTTATGGGCATTCCTTCGTCCCATTCTAAGTACAAGACGATAATGTCAATGGGGTATAAATATAGGGAAATAATCATGTGAGAACTGTTCTCACCGTTCAAACCGTGAGAACTATGGGTAGGGCCCACCTATCACCCAATCCAAGCCTTGCAATGGACAAGGATCCCCTTATAATCACATACCCTAGGGTTTGGCGCCAATACGAATGAATTGAACCGTTGGATCGACTATATACCCATATGAATGGATTGAGCTTGTCTGCTATGGATGAAGGGGTTAGAAGCATGAGATTGGGGCCAAACTTGATATTCAAGGTGGTCCCATATAGATCTTTCAATCCCCACCTATCCTGTTCCAAAATGTGGCCCCCAATGGGCCCCACAAAAAAGTTCTCACGGTGACCCCGTGAGAACAGTTCTCACTGGATCACATCCCATAAATATAAACGGTCTTTCAGTGTAAAATGCTTTCCTAGTATTTTTAGGAGTAAGTCTGATGCCAATGGGACCCCATCAGGTGGGTCCCACATATCCGGGCCCCACCACTCTACCCGACCGGCACGTAACGTTCTCGAGCATGACGGCAATGCGCTATATAAAATCTCAATCTCTCTCTCCCGCGAAGCGAACAAGACGAGCCTGAATGATAAATACGAAATCCATCTCCCAAACGCGACACCAAACACAATGCCGATCAAGCACGAGAGAGAAGAAACCCTAACGCCTCAATCATCTCCCAGTCCCGATTCCACCAAACGCCCCAAAACCCTAACCCTAATCTCATCCCCAATCTCTCCCCACAGCGGCAAAGAAAAGGGAAAAGCAAAAATCGAACAAGATGAAAAAGACAACGACGATGAAAGAGGCGATCAAGAGATGGATTTGTGTGGCATATGCCTCTCGGAAGAGGGGAAGGCGATCCGAGGGCAGATCGACAGCTGCGACCACTACTTTTGTTTCGTCTGCATTATGGAATGGTCCAAGCTCGAATCCCGCTGCCCAATCTGCAAGCAACGGTTCGGATCAATCCGTCGGCTCCCCAAAGTGGGAGTATTTTCCCGCGAGCGGATCGTCCAGGTTCCTGTACGCGACCAGGTCAGATCATGATTCTATTTGCTTCTGTTTTTGATTGATTCTGTTTGGTGGAAAATTGCAATTGTACGAAGCTTACTGTTTTTTTACTAATTGGTTTGTAGAGTCTTTTAGGCAGTAGATAGAATATTAAAAATGTGATTATAGTGGTGGAAGTATGGAGTGTTGATAAGATTTTTTACATAGTTCATTAAACAGGTCAGATTTGGGTTGGGATAAGACCCCTTTTACATAGTTGTCAATTCTCAACCTGACTTAGGTCCTACCTGATCCTTTGCCACCCATGATTTCATTCAGGTTCTGTATCATTGTATGATTCTAAATGAATAGAATTGTTGGATTTGTGGAGCTGCAATTGTCTGGCTCATGTCATTGAAGTGAAAGCTCAATAAAATAGTAATTGACAAACAATTGAAGCAGTTATACATGATAATTGATAGCTAGCTAGTTGAGAACTAGATAGAGTGATAGTGATAGCTGAATGTAGTGATTAAATGGATCATGAATGAAGAAATTTAAAAAGAAAAAGAAAAAGGAGATCTATGCAAGGGAGATATTTAAAGAATACATATATAAATAAATAAAATGAACCTAAAACCTTAAGAAAAGATCACCAATGTCTATGTTCCAGACTTTCATTATTTGTGGATAACAAGTGATTTCAAACCCAAATACAAAAGACTCCAAAATATTTGACTTATTGTCCTTTTCTTTTCTTTTTTTATTTAAAGAAACCTTTAATGTAAATCCCTATGAAATCCCCTTGCATGTCAACCTGTGTTCTTGAATTTTATTCTACAATCCTTGTTTTAAATGTGTTTTATGGTGCAAGAATACCCAAGGAAACTTTTCCCTCTTCTATTATGGAAAGGGAATAGAAGAAAAGGCAGAAAGCCAAGCATTTAATGGATGTTGGTTTTCAAATCCGACATATTGACCGTTATGTATTGATACCGTCAGCTTTATATAATATTATTGAATAGTTGGCCGTAGCAGTCTAGCAGATGATATGTGCTGATTTTGTTGTGTTGTATCAGTTGGCATTATTGTCTGATACTGGATGCAGTGGGTGCAACCCATATATTGTATCAGCCATGATCAATAACCAGTTTGTATAGGCCAGTAAGCATCTACCAGCTGATATTTTGAACTTGTTCTTATACATATTAGTTTGGAATAATATTGCAGGTGTACCATCCTCTAGGAAATGGAACAACAGGGCCTTCAGATCCATATGAAGATACCTGCTGTACTGAATGCCAAACCTCAGAAAATGAGAGCCTTCTTCTACTTTGTGATCTCTGTGACTCTGCTGCTCATACTTACTGTGTTGGTCTTGGGCGCACCGTACCTGAAGGTGATTGGTATTGTCATGATTGTAGTGTTTCCAGGAATGAACACTCAGATCAGTTAGATAATGAGTGCAGCTATCAGAACTCGTCTAGAACCATTGGGAAAAAACCAGCGTATGAGGCAGATATTTCAATTTCAGAGATTCTGAGGGAGGAAAGAAGTTTGGTTGTGAGGGAGGAAAGAAGTTTGGCCGAGTTAGCAAGAGAAAGATCAATCTTTTCTGAAGAGCATGGAAATCAAGTGGAGCGTAACAGCCTGCCCAGGAAAAGGCAATCTCAAAGTTCCTCTCTACCTCCCAAACAATCATCATCTGCTGCTGTCTCTGTCAAGGAACCTGAGCAGGGCCCAAGAACCTTACATCAGTGCCGCAATTTGCATGGTCGTATACGTGCCATGCGGGAAAATTGGAATGCCTTACGCAACGGGTCAGTGATGTTCTCATTAAGGATGCTTAACTCTGGTGGTAGAAAGAACATCAGAAGAAAAGACACTGGAGCAAGGATTCATGGTAACTCTAGTGAACCACAGCCTTTAGTTTCTAAGACAGTTGGAGAAGACAGTGTGTTAACTAAAAACACACATGATGTTGAAAGAGCCTGGAAAATGATGGAAGTTGCAAAATCAATAGAAGGGACCACTGGAGATGCTGGATCTGGTAATCATTGTACCCTTAATCATCCAATTTCTAAAAAAAATGTACTCAAGGAAACAAGAAATAGAAACTTAAGTTTCTCCATCTTGAACAGTAATCCCTCTGTGCACAAAAATGAGGGTGGCATACCATCAGAGAAATGTCAGAAAGACCAAGCAAGAAATGAAAACGTAAGTTCCTCTATCTTGAACAGTAAACCCTCTACACACAAGGTTATGGGTGGCATACCATCAGAGAAACCTCAGAAAGATCTTTGTCCTGAACTAGTACATAAAAAGTGGAAATCTCGTGCGTGTGAGAACCAGAAGCTAATGATAGATATCAAGGACATGCACCGGGTTGATATAAGGTATCCAGCTGCTCACCTATCGGGCTATTCTGAATTGCAGTCCTCTAAGAAAGCAATGAAATCATTTCAGGAAGGTGTTTCTCATCTGGCCATGCATGAACCATCTAATTTATATAGTGAAGGGAATGTCCCTTATTGCTCTGGTCGTGTTATTGATTCTTTGCCCAGAGTACCTGATCTATCTTTTAGCAGTACAAAGCCCTTTGTGTCATCCAATTGCAATGTGGATCCTTCTAGGGAGAATGTTGGAGTGTGCAGGAAAGTTGACGATGCACAAAGAAAAGATGATGGTGCGAAGTGTGAGGTTCAGGCATTGGTTAAACTGAACTTAAAGCTGCTAAGCAAGGATAAACAGTTAGGTATGCATTATTGTATCTGGATGGAGTTTTCTTCATTAGTTTATAGGTCAACTTTACTGTTGCTCAAATCACTAAAAATGGGTGATATTCCTGTTTTCTGAATTAAAATAATTAGGTGTTAAATGCCACCCCCAATCCATACGCTTTGTGTGCCCCTATATCATTTGTTTACCTTGGATACATCAAGTGGATATATCCCCACGTGGGGTCCACAGCGACCCATCCCCAAGTGGGTTCCACAGCAAGGTGCGCAGGGGGGCGGTGCTTGGCCTAATTTGGCACTAATCTGAATAGTAATTACCATGTAGGCAGGTTGTGTTTGGGTTGACCTGATTTTAAACAGGCTGTTAGGTTTGACGTTTCCAACCTGATTAATAAATGTGTAGGGTAGGGTTCAGGTCGAGTTCGTATTTGTTATCCTTGGATCTTTTTCCACTTAGTCAATGATTTATTTCATATCAAATGTTCTAACCTATGATGCCATAAATATTAAATGTTCGTTCTGTTGTTTAAAATGGTAGGAATAAGAAACACAAAGTTGGAATTGCTCCCAGATCCAATGAATCGTCCACTCCTATCTTCGTCTTTGCTAGTTTCTCAATCTTTTGGTCCTGGATCAAATATACGTCATGAAAGACAATGAAAATAATAATTGTTAACTAAAGAGATAATATTCTACAAAATTTTGAACTAACTGAACATTTTTTCTTAATATGAGTGAAAAAGCATAATTCCAATACCAAAAGTTAGAAGATTTTCTCCATATGCAGTGCATATTTTGGTTAATGATGGAAATCAGTAATATGGTGGTTGGCACCAGAATTTATATTCCATGTATATGGATAAGCACTATTATTACCTGAGAATCTCATTTCCAGAAGTGAGGAAGTGAAAGAATTGGAGAATTTGATAAACAACTTCTAGAGTAAGTGATTTTTTCTTTTAAAAAAAACGTCCTAGGGTAAGAATTCTTAGACTAGGATGACACTGATGCAGTTTCAAAGACCTGACTTGAAGCTGGGACAAATGAAGAGTTTGTTGCAGCCTGATACGCTAATGGATTCTGATTCTGGCAAGTGGCAACACTTCCTAAACTTTGAAATGGCTTGTGTAGATAATTCCAGGTCTTTCCTTTCTTAGAATTTTTATGTATTGACCGACTTCCTATCAGAAAAGCTCTGGAATTTACTTCATAGTTCATACAAGTCCTTCAATCCCATCAGATGTGAAAAGGTATGCATATCTGCCTTAGTTGTTTCTTAACACCCTCCTGTATCTATGGGTCTAGGTTTGCCTCAAGTTGCTCCATTAATTTTTAATTCCGTAGTCCCTAGATCTTTGATCATTCGGGTTTCCTTGTACTTCCCAAAATCTCCCAAATTAGCCAGATTCCCTGACTTGACTAAATCCTGAGTTTCTTTTGTGGCCACTGCCTAAGGGCTCCAGAAGAGGAAACACTGGTTTTATCTTCCAAGGAAGAGTTGGGTGTGGGCACAGGAAACTGAATGCTTATCCACTACCTTTTTGCGGATTTGCCTGTGTACAAAATGCACTAATGTCGCTTTGATTTCTCGTTCTGGCATGCTTTGTTCATAAAAACCCATGTCTTTTAAGTAAATCACCTGAACCCAAAATTGAAGCTCCCTAATTAGTGAATTGTTTTGACTTGACCGAAATGCATGTGCTCTTTTATGGCCACTGACCAAAGTGCTAATCTTGCTTTGATTAGTTTCTTTTTGTGCTCAAAATTTTATTGAACAATCTGGTTAGCCTACAAGCCCACTGTTACCATCAAAACCCATGTCTTCAGTTATATCATCTGGACTCAAAACTCCCTTTTGTTCAACTTATATATATATGGGGGATATTCATGTGCATCCATCCTTCACCATATGGTGAGAAACAAATTTAATGGGGCCCCACCTATGACCCTACTAATCATAGGACTTGAGGGGGATGGAAAGTGACATCTTGGATGGGCTCATATATTAAGTTTGGGGTCAATCCCATACCCCCATTAGATTGATGCAAATTTGTATTTTGTGCACAGTGGCTGTTAGTCTGCCAAATTACTAGTCTGTCAAATTACTGACCATGATGCCCAAATACAGCACGGACATATTATAGACAAGGCAGGGATATAGATTTTACAAATACAAAGTGAAGTATTGGGTGCGATACAACACAATATGTTGCTCATTTTGAAGTATCCATGCATCATAGATTACCAATGTTTTCCCATACTCCATGTATAATCGTTCATATATTATGCATCATTACCTTATTAACAGTTACAATGAAAAATAACCAACTGTTCAACTTCCATCAATAAATGTCAAATGCGAAAGTCTAGGTATTCCAATTAGGCTGCTTTAAGGGCTTTATTTTGCCATGGGGCTTGCCATTTGTGCATTAGCTTGATGCAATTTTGTGTTTTGTGTACACTGGCTGTTAGTCTGCCAAATTACCGACTATGATGCCCAAATACAGCACAGACACGCTATAGACTAGGCAGGACATGGATTTTACAAAGAAAGTGAACTATTGGATACGATACAACACGATATGTTGCCCATTTTGAAGTATCCATGTATCATAGATTACCAATGTTTTTCCCTTACTCCACGTATAATCGTTCATATATTATGCATCATGTAATACTAGTGTTTTAGAGAAAATGATCTGATAGCTGAATGCATCCATTTTCCTCCCTTATTTTGAAATGCTTTGAGGAATCCCTAATGTACGTGTGCTCGCACGTGCTTGTTTTTCACGTGTTTATCATATCTTTCTTAGTACTTATCCAAAAAAAAAAAAAAAGAAAAGAAAGAAAGAAAAGATCATATCTTAGTGTCTTTCTTTGGTCAAATTCATTCAAGTGTTTCGATTTCGCAGGTGCTGACAAATTCAAAGAGGTCGCAAGGCTTGCTACTCACACCATCTTGGCAGCATGTGGGTTGGAGCACACAAAATCCAGTGTCCGCCCCTTTCCTAGCTTGACTTGCACACATACTTTGCAGTCTCAGAAGTGCCATGCATCGAATCTAATGCCCAGTTCCTGCAGAGAATGCTTCTATGTCTTTGTAAAAAATGTCGTAGACTCCATCATGGCAGAAACAACCCTCAATACTTCCATCTTGAAAAAATGATGTGCGCCTACTGCTGGAGTGGAACCATTACAGAGCCCACTTTTCATGTAGAGGCTCTCTGTACTTTCAGTTGTAAGGGCATGCAGCACTGGAGTAGTTTCATCCAATAGTTGTTTCAATTGAGCCAAGTGAAGCTCTCTCTGCATAACCAACTTTGCAGGAGAAAATTGCCCATCAAAGTAGTTGTCTTATTTTGATGCTGCAATTTTGTTGTTTGATGGTTTCAAGGTAAATAGAGAAAGAAGAGGCTGGTAAGGATTTAAAAGAAGTGACTGCCTTGTGGGGTGACGAAGAAGTTAATCCCAAGAATAGGGATGAGTGGATAAGTAAACTAAGAGAACATCTCCAAATGGGTGGGATAAGGATTTGATGATGATGGTGGTGACAGCAATGAATGCTGATGATTCTCGCCATTTATCAGTTTTCATGGATTTGTGTTGTAGTCCGAGTAATGTAAAGGGGCTATGGTGTTTAGTTTTGCACTCATCCACCTCTGAACCACGTGCTCAATACAAACTCTGTTCTCCTCAAATGTCCTATTTTTCTGGAAGCATTAGCTGATTGAATGTACATATTTTAGACATGATTATAGAGGATGCAGGTTATTATTGCCATCTGTTTTGCACAGTTGTTATGATGGTTTGATTGATACTTTATTTTGTGGAATCTGCGTTGCGCATTGATTGTGATGCAATACAAGAAGCTTTTGCTGTGATTTTCCATCGACTGGCCTGAAGGACTGTTTGGTGGAGATTTTTCTTTCAGTTAAAGCCTGAAGGATGTTCCAATTGTGGTTGGAAATAAGCTTGGTGTGACATTATTGCGAAGTTCCATGATGTAACTTTTTATCTCATGATCTCAGACCATCTTTTCCAGATTCATGGGTGCAATTCTACATTTTGAGCTGTTCTGGATGCTCACTGCTACATTGAATGGGGATGGCTACAGATGTTGTAAATCCATGGAAAGAGTGAAGTCTAAAATGGCAGAATGCCAAGAGATTTAGAGGAACTGCTGCTTGTGACATCGAGCATGATTTTGCGAAGGACTACTGAATTTGTCCTGCGAATAGAGAGAGAGATGGATATTCACAAGCCTAAGTAGAAAATTAAGTATTTCAGGTGCAAGCCTAGGATCGTGTTCTACTCCTGCACACTTTAGCATCCATCAATGGGCTCTGCGCAAGGCTGACATGAGTGCCCTGGTGACTGTCACCCTGCTGGGCTCAAGTGTATCATCTGTCTGCTTGTCACGGATCTGAGTTAAAGTTGGCCAGGTTGAGTGGCGTAGATCATAAAGGAGGGCATGAATATGATCACAATTACGAGGAGCCGTGGAGACATTCAGCCAGAGCAGACAAACCTCGAGGAGGTGAGGGAAATTAGGGTTATACACGCACGTGCGCTTTGGGCCCTTGCGGCTGCAACAAATCTTGTTGGAGTTAAAATTGGGGAATACTTCTGTATTGAGTAAAAATTAGGTAAATCTCAATGAAGGTGAAGATTTTCAACAGGCGGGGCAATGCAGAGTTCACACCCCGAGGATCAGAACCCTCAGTTATTTTTATTTTGTACTTGACGAGAGAAGGCAGATGGATGAGCCGCAGTTGGGCCACAGTTAGAAGCAGGGCGCAGCTTGTGTGGGCAGTCAAGATTGTGGAGGAGTTAGGGATGATCCAGGAGTGGTTCGAGAAAAGGACGTCTAGAAAACAGGATGCTATCTGGTGCCCCCAAGCCATGGGCTCATTCTTTGGTCACTGAAACTTGGCGCTGGAGGGGCTGGTTTCTGGTGGGAGAGTGGGACTGCTGGCTGGCTGATGAACGTGAACCAGTTTGCGAATGCAAAGATCTTGGTTAAGGAAGATGGGAGATCTTTATATGAATTTGGATGTGTTGGTGGAGTGGCGAGAAGAATGTTGCAACTAGCAAAGAGAAAGGAGTTTAAAATATAATTTGTATTTTAGATTTTGAGATGGATATATCAGGAATAATGATATGCACGTTCATGCATGAACTTTCTAATGTATCATGAACGTTCTAAACTTGGATTTCAGCTGATAATCTGAGCCTACTTGTTCACGAACTGATCCGTGTCTATATGGTGCTGTCCATGGCTTTTTTTTTTTCCCCTTCTTTACAAGGGAATCGAACATACTTACACAACCTACACTAGGCACAGTCCTTGGATTTGGTGATGAGACTGTTGATTTTATAGGAGCTGGTTTGGAAACTAAAATCTCCCCAAAAGTCTTTTAAGAACAAAAGATGGTGGACATTCAAGCTAGGGGCATGTTAACAAAATATTTGTTGTGTTTGACTTGACAACTTATTTCTTTGTCAAATAATGGTTAGCATGATTTTGAGGGAATATTCTTTTGATCACCTCCATCCATGATGGAGCAATCAGATCAATTGACTGATAACCAACTGCAAGCAAGTATCAAGAACTTACAATTAATTACTTTGACAAAGAGGTTTTAGCTGGGATGTAATGGAGGCCTCTGATTACTGTTAAATCTATACCCAACATACACTAATAGGATCTACAATAATAAAACAGATCTGAACAATGTAAAATGAATCTAAATGCATATCTGGCTCCATTGTCGCATGCCTTTTCTTCTCAATTCTTACAATCAACAACCTCCTTTGATTAGGGAATCATTATCATTCAAAAAGAGAAGATTAGCTAATAAGAAACAACCTCTTCTTGTTACTGAATTTTCATCAACATTGAATATTTCCTGCCAGTGCATACCATATAGCATGAACAATTTATTAGAGTAACAAAATGAATACTGAAACTCCAAACTACAAAAAAAAAAAAAAAAAAAAAGGAATAAAAAAAAAAATCCAACTACAGAACAAACACAAATTTATTGCCCAAAAATCCACTTCCAAACATGCATTTCTAGCTCTTCCAAAGCACAACCTAGTTGACAGATCGACACGACCTTCTGATTTGGCCTTGTTCATCAGTGAGCACCTCCACTGCGCCTAGCTTGACCATAGCCTCTGCAAACTGTGATGTGAAGTCAGATCTAGAAGCAAGGGATGCCACTGTAGGTCTAGTCCGAGCGTCCATTGCCAATGCCTGGTCAATCTGAAGGACACCTCTTCTCAGAAGTAGCTGCTTATAGTAATCGTTGTCGACGACCAAAGCGCTTAGAGGATTTTGGTCGAGGTTTGCTGTGTTGTCAACGCTCGCATTCTTGGGACACCTCAAACTTAGTGTGACGGCAAGAAGAAGACTCATGTTTGGGTCGCGCTGGCCTGTCCCTTGGTAATTGTAAAGGCGGTCTTGGAAGAGTGAACAGTGCGCAACCCCAACAGTATGACCACCTGCAGTGTTGATGTTCATGATCAATAAAATTTTACTCTCAATTTTGGTCCACATTCTCAACTTTTGGATTGTGATAACATACAGGTACTACTAAGTTCTAGAGTATTTTATGTTTTACATTATGGAGGATGGATCCATAGGCTAATATTAATCATCATCATCCACCATGTGTGTAGACCAAGTGTAATGTCTCTTCAAATTAACTTGATTTGATTTGACAAGTTTTGATGGTTTATTGCTTGTCTGATGTGGTGAAGCCAGCGACCTTAAATTCCCTTAAATTAAAAGAAAAGGTGAGGAACACCAGAGGGTAGGAAAGTACCAAGGAGAAGAACCATATCTTCAGTAGTGAGCCCTTTCTTCGCAAATGCTGCAATGGAATCAGACACTGATATAGAGGGGCTTGGCAGATTGACATTGCTTGCTTGAGAGACGAGGCCATCCTTCCTCCCTGTCTGTATTTCATATCTCTCTCCACCGCTCTGCATCAACATGCATAAATATCCCTCATCATCACCGTTATCATCAGCATCATATGTTGTCGTTGTAAAAAGTAATTATTATTTGTAGAACAAATAACATTATCATTCACTTGGTCCTAAGAAACAAAAACATGGTCCTTTAAAAGGATAATTAATAATGATTTACGCACGAATGAAACAGCATCCCTGGTGGCAGCAATGATGATATCTGCGCAAGAGACGACTCCAGGGCATGCTTTCTCTAATGCAGCTTTTGCTTCATCGATGATGTCGTATCCACGGACACTCAGGTTTGGAATGGCAGCCTTCTCTGACGAGCTGCCGTCCAACAGTATCGACGCATCGCATCCCTTTTGATACAACAATAAACCTTACGTTAGTCCATGCATCAACAAAATATAAACTGAAACATAACCAGATTTCTCTCGGGCTGCAACTGGGCTTGTTATCTGTGATTGAACGGGTCTGGACAATGTTGGTCAGAAAACCCAGCAGCAGCTTAGTCTAGTTAAGCTCATTTCTTGAACATAGTTGGGCCTTGTGTTCAGCAATGGCCCGTCCATGGACCAGGCTTTCAGACCAACTTGTTGACCTCCATCTCCTCACAAAAAATAAGCTGGGCCTGATGGTTTCTGGTGCACTTTGCTCACTCCGGTTGCAGTACTGTATTGGGTCCTTCCAGGGCAAGGCTCCTCAGTGTATTGACATAGCCCAAGTCTGGCCCTAATTGGATGTGGTAAACCTGTGCTCAAATTTTTTTTTTTTTCTCTAAATAATACAGGTACCTGGCCAAATTCAGGTACTGAAGGACAGAGGTCCAGTCAGGGGAATTTCACTGGCTTTAAAATCCAGTTGCGGAAAGCCCAGCCCAAATTACATATTTCATGTGGCTGGGAGATGCAGGCTCAGGGCCAAGTTGCACCCTTAGATCATCTACACATCATATCTCTTTGTCGAAATCATCTTATGCTGGGAATCAGACAAAACCTATGGCCTTATAAAATCCAAAACCATCCAACTCAAGATAAAAATGCCTGCCCCTGTAATGGCTTTGAACACTCAAATAGGAGGTGCGCCCACTGTCAAATTGAAAACAACCCATTAAAATAACAGAGAGTGAAATCATGGGTTGTACAACTGATCAGTCTCACAGTGGGCCTAACTCCTATTCAGGTAAGATTTTAGATTTATACTTACACCTGATGAATGTAACAATAGGCCCAACTCCCATTAGAGGATCTGGACTTCTATTGTGAATGAAGGTACCTTAACAAAGCAGTCATGGAACTGCATGCGGAGGAGTGCAGCCACAATTGAACGGTCCTGGTTGAACTTGCTGAGGACCACATTTTTTATGGTGTCCTCCACATCAGTACTTCCACATTTCCCCTTGCAGTACCCATCTTGCAGTGCACCCTGGCACGGACCCAATGGGAGCACAAGCACAACCACAAGCACCACAACTGCCAAGCCCTTCATGCTCTTCTTCTTTGTATCTATGTTTGAAATAAAGGGATGAGACATGTATCATTCTCATCTCATCTTAATTTATAAGGAGAACAATGCATAGAGAATTAGAGAACTTCTTTCTATTTCATCTTGTCTTTTGACTATATTGAATTGAAATATTCATATAAGATGGACTGCACGTTCTTCTTGCAAGTTCTTCCTATCACGTTCGTTGGTTTTGATTGCATGTAGAGGGATGTAGTTGATGGATTTGATTATTAAACGATAAATGATGGTTTAGATCGTGCACCCAAGTCTGCTGCAGGTTACAGTGAGGGTCGCACTGTTGATAAGATTGTACACTGAAGATTAGTGTACTCCCCATTGTCTATCGATCTGAGCATTGAAAAAGATGATCCACCGGCAAAATTTGGTTGGATCAGATGGATGATAGTGAGCTGATCAAAAGTGAGAATTCAAAAACAAAGAGATGACCGGTAGAACTCAATCCTCCTAGCTAGGTAATCTTTTGAGGAGCACTGTGAGGCTTTATCTAAGTTCCATATCGCAAATATTCAAGTCCTAATCCTGAACTTCTAAGTAAAAAATCATTTTAGCTCTACATGACATGTTTTAAAGCAGTGCGGCTTCTTCAATCCCATTAATCATATAAATAATGAGAGTAAATATGGCTCATTATAAATGTTGGACACATTCGAGGGTAGAGAGAGGAGGTAGAATCCTTCTTGTTAAAACCAATTATCATTCCTTATTAGCTAACAAGTTCTTTATCCAAAATTATTTTAACCTATGACTAACAGAGTCCACCACCATCATCCTTATTTTCAAAGTTGCCTTCTTATCCCATCAAGTTTTACTAAAAGAATTCTACTCTAAAGTTCCTCACTGGAAAAACCTATAACTACAAACAAGAATGTAAGCTCTCCTCTCCCTGTCAGCAGATTTGTGAGAATGAGAAGTTCTTACTACCGAATGCATGATAATAAATGCTTTAGATTCCCCCACTCTTACTAAATATGGATTCAACTGGTCATCTATTTTAAGAGTCCGGATCCCGTGTTTCATTGAAATAGAGAGATATTATTTCATCCTATCAACAATCGCCAGCTGTGTAATATTTGATGCCAACTAATGCAACCTCACAATTGCTTCCTTGAATGAGAAAAAGAAAAGGAGATTTTATACAGCCCAGGAATGTTGATAAGATGAAACAGTATCTCCTGTTAACGATCTGAAATGAAAATTACATTATGGATAGCATGTATAGGCTATTGAGTTAAAATTGTTAACTCAAACCCAACAACGGGGTCACCCTAAGCACTAAATTAACGACAAGTGGGACACAGGTTGGTTTGGCAGGCCATAGATAGTGTAATTAGTTGGGTTCAGGTCGAGTTGCTAGGTTGAATATGAACAGCAAGAATGACTCAACCCGCTTCTTAATCAGGTTAGAATCCCAATGATAACACATTTTGAGCCCCAACCCTGAATTTCTGGTTGGTTCAGGTTGGATTACGAAATGTTACCCTAGCTGCCAACGGCCAAGATTGGGCGTGGGAAATGCCAAACGGCGAACTGGCCTGGCTCAAAACCCAGTTCAAAACAAATCCCAAACGGCATCCTTTGGGAGCCCTAGCTAACCCAACTTCTTAGTAGGCCCTACCTACCTACCTAAAACAAAGGCCCAAGTGACCTCTTCTTAGATCCCCACCCACGCAATTACCTAACATTGGTCAGGGATGTATTTAAAAGAAGAAACTACTTATTCTTATGTCATAGGTTTATACTCTTTCCCACACAAAATGATGGACTTGGTACCTTTCCATTTCATCTGTTGGAACCGAATGGATTCTCATGCGTCATGCCTCAAATGAATCAATAAAAATGGCTAGGGTGGAACCTAACCTCTAACTGATCCTCCAAAGGATGGAGTTGGCAGAAGTTTCTTTTTTTTATTTGTTAGTAAGGATAGGAATGGGCTCATTACTTCAATAGGTAAAAGGGTGGCACCACTTTTTCTTTTTCTTTTTTAACTCAGTCAAAGAAGCTGGGATTCAAGAAAGAACCCGTATATAAACGGAAAAGCACCTCACTCAAGTGGGAAGGAAGTCTGCATAAGTAGGAAGAAAGCCCAAACATACAAGTGGGAAAGGAACCCACAAAAGTAGGGAGAGGTGACGTAGATAGAGTTTGAACCCCATGCGCTCCTTACCGCTCAGATAAGGAGCCGTTCTTGGGTGGCACCACTTATTTATTTCTTGGGCGTCATTCTTTTTAGCAATGGAGTGCATGGAACATTAGGGATACGAAATAAACATATGATTATATGCAAGTTTCAACTTGTAAAAAAAAAAAAAAAAAGGTTCGAAAATTATTTGATGTTTTGATTCATAAATGGATTTGGATTTGAAAGTCAATTTAAGTTTCAGTTGCTGGATAGGTATGATTCCGGATCTATATAAATTCCAATTTATGGATCTAGGACCTTCTTGTTTTCCCATTATAGTCAAAGAGGTTATAATTTTTTATTTCCCTTTTTCCTAGTTCGATAGTTTTTATTCTCCTCTTTAGCCGCAAGTCCTCTTTTCATCATAGTTCATCACGATTCTCATTTGTCCTTTTTTACAATTCAATAGTCATTTGTATTTTTCGAGACTAGGTTCTTGGCTTTATACAGGCTAATGCCAAAAACTTCATGTAACAATCTATATGACGTAACAACCAAAAACTTCACCTGCCCTCCTATGGAATACCACCTCAGCAATGGAGAACATTGAACACCACTTGAACTCAGTACTCCACCTTTTATGGTACACCAGAAACTGTGTAATGTGTGTGTGGGCCCTATTTGTGGCCCTGGGTTTCGGTTCATTGTGTTTATTTTTATGTATAAATTGGATCCATTTTTACCTCCACATTGACCGTCCTTCTTCATTGTTTCCTTTTTATAGGCGTGGCTGCGTGGCGTGGGCATTAAATTATTTGACATTGTTAAGGAGTTCGATGTTACTTGTAAGATGTTTTTATCTAAATGCCCAGAGCGGCAGCGGCGGGCAAAACGCTAAATTCTAAAACAATTATATATCCAGAGTGCCTCCGGAGCGAACGCTTATACAATATAGTATTTGTGGATTTATAAACAATTAACTAATTGGCACAAATATATTTTATCCATATATTCAAGTATCGAAAATATAGAAAAAAATAACTTTGCAATTTAATCACATAAAATATGCAATAATTAATAAGTCAAAAGAATTTTCTTCATTTAAAAGATAAATATCTAGCTTACAGAAAAAAAAAATGCACAAAAAATCAAAATTATGCATGATTCACTCTATATTCGGTCAAACTGCGCTCCGAGGATGGTCGAACCACGCTCTTAAGACGAATCCGCTCCAAAAGCGTCGATCCGCATTTTTGGAACGAGATCGAGAGGGCTGAGAGAAGTTCCGGGCACTAAGTGTTTTATCATCTTTGTATCATGTGTTAACTAAAGACATTGTTGTATTCTAATCATTGTTAGCAGAACTCGTATGAGGCTCTAAGTCCTACATCCCAAAGGCCCCCATGATCTTACACAAGGCTGAAACAGAAATTGCTTAGTGAAGGCCCGCCTGCATGTATGAGGCAGACCCCGGCTGGGCTTAGAGAGCTCTATATTCAATGGCAGACCCAAGTATAGTTATGCAGGTCACACACATTAAACTGTGGTGCACTTCCAAAACCTATATATAAAAATTCTGGGTCTACTTTCAAAAATCCAATAAAAATTATGGGCCCACTCTCAAAATCCACAAAAACCAAACTACTCAACAGTCTACACCCCTCAAATGAAAATATTGGGTCCACCTCTGCCTATACTCCCTGCCTACTTGAAGAAGGGGAAAGAGAACATGTTTTGTATTTCCCCTTGTTGTACTACTTCACCCTTTGTCGATGGAGCCCCTTTTGTCATCATGCACACCGGCCCTTCTTTAGCCCTTCATCTTCTTCCATCCTTCCTTTAATTTTATTAATCTCTGGATATAGTTGCACAGGGCATGGTCCAATTTTACCAAATGGTGAATTTCAAAGGAAAGCAATGGATAGGATCCTTTCAAATGCAAATTGTTGAGGTCAACGTCCACCCTCGCTCTTGAGCGATCATAATCATGGTCGAGCCCTCGCCCTCACCATAAAACTATTGTTGTGCCGTTTCATATCACCAATTGGTTTTGAGATAAGTGGTAACTCAATAGGGTGTAAGATCTTACAAGTGGTATCAAAGCCTGGTAGGTAGGGTGTTTGAGTCACGGGACATACGTTTTGCGAGTTCGCAACAGGAGTCACTGAGGGTGTGCCATTGAGGGAGGGATTGTTGAGGTTAACATCCACCATCAATCTTGAGCGGTCATAATCGTGGTCAAGCTCTCACCCTCACCATAAAATTATTGTTTGTGCCGTTTTCTATCATCAATTGATTTTGGAATCTTTGGCTCACTGTTGATGGAATTCGCAAGACCCTACTCCGTGTGAGAAGATTTTAAGTTTCCATAGGGCATTTAGCTTTAAGTGAACTAGTCTTGACCCAACTCCCGCACAGCACACCTGGTCTTCTGCAAGACAAGTTTGAAACGCCAATGCCCTTGAAATAAATTTTAAACGCGACATGCATATGCATATGAGATTGTCAAGGTCCCCCAACCTGCGGCTAAAATAATAATTTCAATCGCACAATGATCAATCTACCAATTTTTTGGGCCGGACTAATCCCTATGGGCCCGAGAGAACCGGATAAATCTCCTATGGGCCCTAGTATGGTAGTGATGTTTCGAACCCTGAACTTCTGGGAACAAACCGTGGTCCTAGGCGAGCTGACTCATAATCTCAAAATTGCGATATTGAGCACCGTTTAATGCACCTGACGCTCTTGTCAAGTTTCTAATATTCTTAAAAAAATTCTTTTAAAATTATACACATCACAAAACATTTTTTTTTTTTTTTTTTTCTGGATTTGCTCTGCTCATTGCTTTTCATTTCAAGTGTCAATTTCAGGTTTTCGATCCAAACAGGCACAGGCGTAATGATCAAAATATATGTAAGCAATTTTGAGTTTCTCAATAGAGGCCTCTTTGGATCTCTGTAGACTGAGTCTAGGTAACTTGATTTATACCTAAATGAAAGTCATGCTTTCAAATGCCCCTGTTTCTTGTTGGTTGTTTTCTTCTTCGCCCTGAACATTTCTAGGCAACAAATGAGTTCAGGTAATTAAATTTATCAGTAGGATTAAATCGGGTCTTTATTTGTTATATGGGCCCCACTATCTCCATAAAAATAAGGATACATTGTCAGATTTTGTTGGAATTCTACCTGATTGGAAGATTATGACCACATAGTTGGTGGCTTAAAGATGGTTAAAAATAGATAGATATGAGTTCCAATTTCATGACACCCCAGTAGGGCCTATATCTTGAATATAAAATGATCAAAATCATGCTTTAGCCTTTAGGCAAATCTTGACTCGGCTCATTCTCATTGTAACATAAATATAGGTCAATTATAAGTGATCCAATCTAAAGATGATTAACATCGAACATAGTAAGCTTGAACCAGTGCCAGGACATGAAGAAAGTATAATTTTAAAGGTGATAGATCTATATGGTTGGGCTTAGAGGACTAGACTCTTTCAACAGAGGCAAAAGAAATCCCAACATGCAATTAATTGAATGGTGTAAGGATGACAATGTGTCGGGTTAAATTGGCTTGCCTCTAGGGGTGTACACGGATCGGATTGGTGCGGATTAGGCCAGATTCATCACCAATCCGTTACTTACGGATTGACGGATTTGGAATCCGTCACCAATCAGTGGCTATTAAAATTCGATCCGATCTGATCCGTGAAGGACCGGATTGGATCAGTTTAATTCGTTCAATCCGTTCAATCTAATGTTAAAAGAAAAATATCAAACATGTTGTAAAAAAATTACATTTTGACCCCTTAAATTTTTTTTTTCCTATTTTAAATTTAGACATCTTAATTTATATTTAAACTCCCTTATATTCTTTTTTATATATATTTAATGCCAATGGATTAGATCAGATTTAATTCGCGAATTGAGGGTGAAATCCGCCACCGATCCGTTGCTAACGGATTACAAAATTTTCAATCCGTCACCAATATGTTTACCTTCGGATTGGATAAAAATCCACGGATCAGATTAGATTTACGGATCAACGGATTTTTTGTGCACCCCTACTTGCCTCCACCCCTATAACAGTGGCTTGTCATGTTTGGGGTGAGTATAGGTTTATAAACTTTCTTTCAAAGAGCCCACTCAAGTGGGGAAGAGAAAGCCCACATCAGTGCAAAGAGAAGCCCATATGTAAAAAGCCTCATATAAGTGGGAAGAGTGGCAAATGAGGGTTACCAACCAACTGAGCAACCCCTTGTTGTGAGGTTTATAGACTTGAAATCTATTTGATATCACAAGTTAAAAGTCATGGTACCATCTCTACTACTAGTTTACATACTCAGCATAAAAAAATTGTACACAACCTCTTTCTTCAGTGCACTTTGTAAATGAAAATACCAATATTTTAAACATATTCAACATTTCTTTATGTTTTGCTTTAATATTAGGGTTTTTATGGGAAAAGATCTCTTAAGTCCTTAAAATTGGTAGAGGGATCAAATATTTCGTTTTGGTGCTAAAGGGCTTCCAACCAATTCTCTCTCTCCTTTTTTCCCTTGTTTGTTTGTGTATATTTCATGAATTCATGGGATGTTAAGCAACTTCTTCTTCCTTTTTTAGCTCCACCAAGTAGAAACTACAAGAAAAGTCCACCCCCTAAATCTCATTTCATATTTTCTTCTTCTCTACGACCAAAATAAGAGAAAATTGACCAAACCCCAAAAAGATTTCAAGTGTTTTAGAGAAATTGGATGAGTGAAGTTTGCAGCTTCCTCTCCTTTTTGTTGAGCTCCACCAACCAAAAAACAAGAAGGAAGTTCCTCTTAAAATCTTATTTTTCATACTTTTTTGTTCTCTACAACCCAAATCACATGACTTTTTCAAATACTTAGATAGAACTTCAGGTGTAAAGCCTACATTTTTATCCCATGTGAGATGGCATAATCCTCAAATTCCTTGATTTCTAGGAATAACATTCTCCAAAACTACATCTTTCACTCTCCTTTTTTTGGCCCAATGAAATTCTTCCAAAACCCCAAAAAAATCTAGATTAGAATTTTGTGTTTTGAAAACCATTAATGAATAAAGTGTACATCTTCATGTCCTTAAAACCCATAAACTTCGTGTTTGGATGTACAGTGGATTGAAGTGAAGTAAGGTAAAGTTTTCATTATCCAAACAACATGAGACAAGGGATCATATCAAAAGTACATAATTCAAAGTTTCCTCGATTTCTTTAAAAAAAAAAAAAACCTCAAAAAACAACCTCATTTCTCCACTAAACAACAAAAAAATAATCTTTTTATGCAAAAAGTAAAAAAAAAAAAAAAAACAAAATTTCCTAACAAGCCACTAAAAATAAAAGACCATCATAACCCCTTATATATTATTCTCTCTTGATTTGACACTTCACTTCACTTTACTTCAATTCACTATACATCCAAATAGGCCCAGCACAAATAAAAAAAAAGAAGAAGAAAAGCCCCACCTTCCCATCCCTTAAAACACAAACTCTCTCTTTATATTTAATCCCTAAACCCTAGAAAAACCCAATCTTTAAATTATCTTTTTTTTAATTTACAAAGTCCAAAACCAATACCTTCTAGGCTCAACTCCATACCAAAATAACCACAGATCTTATTTTCCTTTCCAATAAAAAAACCACAAAGATCTCCCCGAGAACCAATCTTTATTTACATTTCTATCTCTTAGCACTTGTATTGTAATATAACCCCAGAAATCTCTCCCAAGAAGCAAAACCCATATTTAGAAAAATGAAAAACCCAAGAAGAAGAATATGAAAGGCTAAGGGTTTATCCGGGTGTACCAGGATATCGTGGTGGTTTATTTGACATCCTACCATATTATGTGGTGTGGGTAGAGATATCAAATGGGCCGTGCAGTCCACATGCACGGCAAGGCTGGCACGAGCCGTGTTGAGCTTGACTCCCAGGCCCATTGACAAGAATGCGGTAAGGCAAGATAGACTGTTCAAATCAGTCATGTTTTGTGTATTTTGATTGTTTTACCCCTTCAATGTAGTCTTTTACTTTTTTATTATTTTATTATCTACAACAATTATAAAGATTTTAAGATAATTCTGTTGAAAAACCTTTAATAGGAAAAATCCAAATTGTTTTGTTATAAGTGACATAGGTAGAATTTGACTGAAGTACTTAAATTCATGTGTCATACTCTTATTTGTGTTTATCTTTTAAATCTCTTAGCCTAAAACCCTAAAAATGAAAGCATGACACATTAGAAGTCGGCACGAAAGATCAACAAGAAAGCTTGGCACGAATGACATGGTGCAGGTCCAAGCAAGATTCAGGCATTGCACGGCCGTGCTGGACTAAACTATTTCTTAGGTAAGCCGACACGAGCCTGTGGCACCGCCGTGCTTAAATCGATGCGTGCCACGACGGCACGACACGTAGACACCCTCGAGTGTAGGCAAAAGAGTGAATAAAAACAAAAGAAAACAAACAAACAAACACAAAAACAACTGCCTGGAGGTTCTTTAGAAATGTTTGTCCTTTCCACTGTTTTTTTTTCACTATGTTTGGGAAGGAGGGAAAACGAGGGAATGAAAAAAATGAGGGAAAATGAAAAATAAAAAACCCAAGAAGAAGAATATGAAAGGCTAAGGGTTTATCTGGGTGTACCAGGATATCGTGGTGGTTTATTTGACATCCTACCATATTATGGGGTGTGGGTAGAGATATCAAATGGGCCATGCAGTCCACATGCACGGCAAGGGTGGCATGACCTGTGTTGAGCTTGACTCCCAGACCCTTTGACACGAATGCGGCACGGCAAGATAGACTATTCAAATAAGTCATATTTTGTGTATTTTGATCGTTTTACCCCTCAAATATAGTCTTTTACTTTTTTATTATTTTATCATCTACAATAATTATAAAGATTTCAAAGGTAATCCTGTTGAAAATCCTTTAATATGAAAAATCCAAATTGTTTTCTTATAAGTGACATGTCGAGTTTGATTGAACAACTTAAATTTGTGTCATACTCTTCTTTGTGTTTATCTTTTAAATTTCTCGGCCTAAAATCGTAAAAATGAAAGCACGATACATTAGAAGTCGGCACGAAAGACCAACACGAAAGCTTGACACGAATGGCTTAACCCAGGTCCAAGCATGATTCAGGCATTGCATTGGCCGTGTTGGACCAAACTATTTCTTAGGTAAGCCGACACGAGCATGTAGCACGGCCGTGCTTAAATCAATGCGTGCCATGACGGCACAGCACGACTAGTTTGACCCCTTCGGATGTGGGCAAAAGAGTGAAAAAAAAAAACGAAAGACAACAAACAAAACAATAACAATTGGCAGGAGGTACTTTAGAAATGTTTGTCCTTTCCACTGTTTTTTAAGGGTTTGAAGTGTTTTTTCTCTTCCAAAGATTCCTCTAATATTTCAAAATAAAACAAATGGGAGGTATCCAACCTGACCTAAGCCGTCATGGGCTAAGTTTGGCGTCACAATCGAAGTTATGCCAAGGTTGGTGTTAATTGTTAAACCCCATATATATGTATATAGTTTTGGTGATAAAATATTGTTCAATGACCCCTGTATATAGTTGGTTGTGGCAGTGTGGTGGGTTTGCCTTGTATTTCAGTTGCATTTTAGAGACCCTTGGAAGGATGACAGTGCCTGAATTCCACTCCCACCAGAATGATAAAAATGTCATTGGATATGGAGGAGGGCAGGTTTGAATCGATTGAGTGCGTCCAGTTGTGCTTGACCCGTACCAAAGTTGACCCATTGCCATGTTTCTACAGTAGATAGTAGTAGTATTTGCATTTTGCAGTCAAGACCACTTTTCATCTTAATCGTCCATCTGCAAATTGCCAGCACAATTGACCCAATTGCTAAGATGTTTTGTCTATAAAGTATAAATGGAAGTCTTTCCTTGTCTCATCAGCTGTCCGGTGGGTCCCACCAAGGGCAAATGGGCCTATCCTGCCAAAAGTTGAAAGGGTAAAACTTGTATTGATTTAATTAAAACCTGTTACATCCGACATCCATCCTTTCGTTTTAATGCTTCTTGTGAATACTATTCTTCTTCTCTTTCAGAGAGAGTCCACGCCTGGTTACTTGACTGTTCCTTCATCGTGGAGAGAGAAAGAGAGAAGGGAAGACGAAGGAAAAGTGGATGTCGTTGGAGTTTGTTTGTTCTACCAAGATTTTAATTTTGATCAACAAGAGATTGGCTTGGTGTCATCTCACGAGGTATGTTATGCTCATGGAACCATCTGGGCTGTTTCTGATTTTTTTTGTTTCTCTTTTCATATTGGCTGTTTTGATGATACTGGTTCTTGGGGGTTTTTGTTGTTGAGATTTCATATTCTTCTGCTGATTTTGGATTCTGGGTTTTGTTAAAATTGGACTGAAAGATCGTTCCTTTGGTCTTTGGAAATGGGTTTTGAGGTTTTTTTTTTTTTTTTTAGGAGAGATGGTATATGTTGATGATGATGCTGCTTCTTGGGTGATTTTTTCTTCTTCTTAGATTTTGGGGGAAACCCATTTCGTTTTCAAAGGTTGTATTTTTTTCTTTCTTTCTTTTTGTTGGCTATGTTTGATTCTTGGTATTCAGTGTATTTGGTTTTTAAGAAAACCATCAATCTTGATATGGCTGTTGAAACTCTTGGATCACTTATAATTTTCTTTTGGCTCAATAGGTTACAGGGTAGTCTCAACTCATTGCATTTTGGAGATTTTGATCTTTTTGATCCTTAAAATAAGTTTGATGACGCTGGTTTATTAGCTTCTTTTATTTACTTTCTTTATGTTCTTTGGGTCATTGGGCCTTATTTATGTTTTGATCTGACCACAAAAGTGCCC
The DNA here is from genome assembly GCA_003546025.1 of Camphora micrantha. Taxonomy (NCBI): domain Eukaryota; kingdom Viridiplantae; phylum Streptophyta; class Magnoliopsida; order Laurales; family Lauraceae; genus Camphora; species Camphora micrantha. The sequence goes on along the minus strand of QPKB01000002.1, from coordinate 56,456,481 downwards.
AATAGAAAAAAAAAAGAAAGAAGAAGATCCATTTGGTTCTTGTAGTTTATAATTAAGACAGTATGCATGAAGCTGCTTTGTTTTGGCTTCTTAGGTCCTCTTTTCGATGGTGTATTCCAAGAGAACCATTTAATCCTTAAAATGAATTTTGAAAACTAACCATTTGGAGTTAAGTTGTAGTGTTGTATTCATTGTGCTCTTAGTTCTTCATAGAACTCATTTGGTCCTTCTAATGGTGGGTTGGTTTGTATTATAGTCTCAGCAGTGTTTTCAGAGGCATGTGTGCTGTCATACTTCTTATTTAAAGTCATAAGTCCAATTAACACATCTCGTTCTAAGAAAAAGGGAGGGCAGTTTTCAATTCTAAGAACTTATTTATTTATTATAAACTTAAGATTTTCCAAGTTAGATTTAATTTAATCAAATGCTTGTTAACCCATTGAAAGGCTTAAAAAAACCAAACTGCTATTTTTAATATTCTTTGTAATGTAATTATTTATTTATTACGAAGGCTTTGTAGTGTTATGCCCATTCTATGGTTAATAGTAATGCTTTGCCTCATGCCTCAATGTTTTAAAACATAGGTCTTAACTATAGCTTCACACACACAACACACACACACACACAACAGTAAAATCTATAAGAGGATGTTGGATAATATTACTTTCAAGAACGACGGCACTTTATCCAACAAGGGATGGGTGGAGAAGGAGAACTAAGCCGACACTAAATATTTGAGATGGATGATGACAGCAGTAGCTTAGCTTACATAGGTTTGTTTCTAGAAAGTTGTAGTGTTTTAAGTAAGAATATGCTTAGCAGCTGTTCAACTTTTTTTTTTTTTTTTTCAGTTGAAATAGGATTTACTTGTCATTTTGTTATGAGAGTGAGTTTTACCGCAGGGGCTGTTTGATTTTGAGTAAACAACAAACATTGAAAATCAAAATATATTTAAAATGGTTTTACCTTAAATAACAAGCACTGAAAAAATGAAAATACATTTAAAATGATTTTACTTTAGTTCAATATATTCATTGAAAGCTAAGTAGTGTGTGACATAAATGACAAAATAAAAGAGATGGGAAAGGAGAAATTAAGGAACAAGGTTAATGAGAAGAGATAGAAAAGTTAAAAGAGACAATTTAAAACATCCCTAGCTGTTAGTCCAACATTTTTTTTTCTGAATCAGTGGCCAGCTCATAACATGATATGAAATGGTTGGGAAATGACATTAAAATGTCTCACAATGCTTAGACTTCTTTCTTTTTTCTTTTTGGGTATTGTTTTACTTCTTGGTCATTTTGGTGATTTTCCTCTCCATTGCTTTGTCAGATTTCAGTTACAAGACCCTCCCAATTTACCAGAATTTTAATGCATACATAGTGGTTGTGTTTTGGCATGTTTTATGGGGTGAGGGGTGGGGGGAGTTGTTAACAATTTTAAGAGTGTTTTCTATTTTCTTGAACTTTTTATTTTGTATTGCTTTTTCCAGAATGAAAGCCAGAACAACTAAAATGCCAAAATGTCCCATTTCAGTATGAAAAAGAAAAGCTCCCAACTAGCCTAGATCATGATAAGGGTGTTAGGAGCATTTTTAATACACCAAAGTATTAATTTTACTCATTTGATAAGTTATTAGAGCTAGTGTTAAGAGTGTGGAATGGTTCCCCTTTGTATTTTTGTTTGTGTACTTGCAACAAATTGGACCTCTCTGATCATCTAGTGCTTTTTTTTTTTTTTTTTTTTTTTTTTTTTGTAAAAAAAACCTTACTTTCTCCTCTTTTTTCCATTGCAATCCATCAATGAACACCTTTGCACCATAATTTATGCTACAATGTCGGATATTTCTTAAGGTGGTCATTTGTTTGTTACATCGTACATATGTAATTGTTATTCATGTGAAAAACCTACATGCATATTTTTGTTTCATGGAATTTACATATGAGAAAGAATCACGTGTGTAAAAAATGGTGTATACAAGGGTCCATTTTCATGTCAGAATTTTCACACCTCCCACCCTGGAAAAATCACTTATATATGTAAATGACGTGAATCCATTACACACCCAGAAAAGGAGCCAAGTTAGCTTTGATTGTAGGTTTCATCCAAGAGGTCTGGGGATTGAATCTTGCCGGCTTGATTTTTATGGATTTAAAAAATGCAAGCTGTCTATCTTATTTTTATTTTTCATTTTTTCCTTGCACTCTTGTGGGCCCCCAATTTGTGATCTGAACCGTTAGACAATTTATAGAACTAATAGACCCCATTGTTTCATATCTTATATCCTCATGGACTTCAAGAATGATGTGAAAAATGCAAAAACTATTTGATCCTATGCTTCTGATTCATCACTTTTGTGGGGCCTCATCTCTCCAACCAAACCACTCAATGTTCTAATAAAAATAATAAAGCTCTAGGTGTGAAGTTTCGTATCTTAGATCTTCACGGAGTTTGAGAAACAAGTAAAAAACACAAAACAACTAAATTCCACTTTCTGATTTCTGCACTTTATAGGTTCCCAATGTGTGATCCGAACCGTTCTTTATGCTCACAGATATGGTAAACCCCAAAGAGTGAAATTTCATATCTTTGATCCTCATGGATTTTGAGAAATATGCGAAAATGCAAAACAACTTTTTGCCACTTTCTGACTTTCTGCGTTTTTGTAGGTCCCTGATTTACTGTGTCTGAGGCATATTATTTCCTCATTAGAAAGGTTTTGGGGTCCTGGAATCCACTAAATTGTAAAAAAAAAAAAAAAGGGAGACCCTTTCTTCCTCTTCCACCCCCATACATTAATTTCTTAATTTTTGTAAATTTACACATCTGGTTAAAGAAACATGGTAAAATGATTGCATGTGAGAATGATATGAAAATGGTGTTTGCGAACAAAAGTTGTAATATGCTCAACTATATAAATTTTATGTATGCAAAACTTAAATATATCGATTTTACTTTTATTTTTTGATAAACTTGATTTACATATCCCATGTGTAAAAAGCGAACAGCTCTTAAGAGAAAATTTTTGCAACTCTATGTTATTGTATTAGTATTTTTGGAGTATGATTTGGATCAAAACCATGTAAACTCAGCTTGACTTGGATAGTACATTAGTCACAGATATGTCATGGATACGGCAAGGACACACCATAGACACAACAGGGATACGGATTTTACACATAAAAAGTGAAGTATCGGATATGAAACGATGCGATACATCGCCCCATTTTGAAGTAATAGTGCATCATAGGTTGCAATTGCCCTTGGATTCTTGCTTATGTAAATTTTGAATGTCCTAATTTGTCTTCATATATATAGCTCTATTTTGTTGGCTAGGTAGACATGTTGCATCTTTAAATATGTTAATGATTTTGCCCTATGCAAGTTGGTGACCAACACATGCATATATGACACACAGAGACACAAGGTTTCAGGCATGGAAACTTAGGAAATGCAACATGCGGTTATTTCAGGTGCAAATTTATAGCAGCATTGAACTATGTATTTTTTTGTAAGTTGTTATGTTATAAATTGATGCATGGGCCATGCATCATAATTGCACACTATGTTGCATGATTATGGATAGCTGTGACGTAAGAAGATACTGGTATGAGATGTCCAATTTGGAAAATTCGAAAATTTAGGACCGTCAATTTGGCATAATAATCAAATTAATTTAAATGAATATTTATTTTTCTGCAAAAGTAATGTGCTAATAAAAAGCAAAATCGCACTCTAATAATCAAGTGATGAATATTTCAATGTTTTAGCTAGATTTTGAAAGGAAGAAAACATGCAATAATGTTTTATCAACTATAAAACAACCTTACAGTAGTAATAAAAGAATCTGATGCAATGTAGACATGGCCGTGAGCCAATGTAATCGTCATCAGAACCTTATCCAATCAATCTGGGGCGATCTAAAGTTATTCTTTAAAACCTCCTTCAGCAATGACCATATTACCACCTATCTATTAAATACATGTTACTATCATCGGTGCATTTCTCATTTCAAAGAAAACTACCAACATGAATCTCGGAATTGATTGATTGATTTATTTATTTTTGTACATGTTGAACATAACTTGTGTGTAAATAGGGACATTTTTCAATGCTGACAGTAATTCTCAACTTCTCCTTCCACTTCATTCATAATTCCTTTTCCAGTTGATCAACAGACATTGTAGTTTTTCCATCATCCTGTCATGGTGGCTACCATAGCACTACAGACTTTAAACTTATAAACTTACAATAGAATGCAGGATTTGGGGACAAAGATTTATATCAAATGGAATGCTTTTGTTATATATATATATATATATATATTTGCAGTAAAATAAAGTGTTTTTTTTTTTTTGAAAAAGAACATGACCTATGTGCTTCTTGTTTTAGGTTACTAATTTACGTATCTTGTCATTTGGAAGATTGTAGTTTAAATTAAATAAACCTTCTTGTTTATGCTGTTGCAGTGAACTCTACATTGTGATAGTTCTGCAAGATGTTTGCTCCTGATCAACTAAGAGGACCACAAAATGGGGCCGGCTGATTTGGTTGTTGTTGGTGTTTCTGTTGGTGTGGCAATTGGAATCTTGGTGGCAATATGTGCTTTTGTTGCTATAAGGTTGTATAGAAAACGTTCGCTTATCCAGCATCATACTAGTGAAAGCAGAGTATCCTCCCTCCCTATACGCACTAATGGAATTGGTACAAGCATGGAGCCCAGTGTTTCTTTTTCAAATTCTGAAATTGTTCATAACTCACATCACTCGGCTAAAAAAAATCGGTCTTGGTGGGGTCATCATGATAAAGATGTATTTGCTTCAGTATCTGGCATTCCAAGATACTCATACAAGTATGCCCTTTATTCTCTTACTGTTTTATGTTGTGATTTGCTAAAGCTAAATATCTGTGGCATGCTTTTAATGCAATCATGTCAGTGGATAGCATGTGAGTACAGGGGCTCCTTTGACTTCATCTCTATTTATTTGTTTTTTTTTTTTTTATTTTGATTCGGTTTGGCTGAACATGCGAAAGCACACATTTCGGTCTAGATGTTGTACCTACTCGGCTGTTTCAGTCCAGATTTTGGTTTGTTCGTCTGAATAGGCCAAAATAGCAAGTTTTCAGCCAAACGAGGATCATATTGAATGCGAAAAAAACTTTCCCGAGATTTTTATCAAAAAAGCTCTTCATATTGAATTAGGTATTTTGTGATAGGTATATTGAATAAGATTATATGAATTTTTTTAACTTTCATTGCTAAAAAGTTAAGTGTGACATACTTCTGCACTCAAAGTTGCATTCATTGTTCTGAAGAGGAAAACAACTATATCTTTAAGGTGCATTTGGATGTTTCCAAGACCACAATCAGTTTAGATATTTTTACCAACTGGGCAGCTGTTCTGTTCCTTGTTTATTTATTTGTTTTTTAGTTTATGGGTAGCCTGTTGCTATTCTTTCCACTATTTAGACTAGCATGGAAATTGGAAAGGACATCATAACCAATACTATTCTTCCAACTTCCCCCCCACAAATCAATATCAGCAACATGTTCTGGTTGCTGATAGTAATTCAGATGAAACAGGTAGAAAAAGTGTTCAACTTTTTAATTTTTTTTCACACCACCTCAAACACATACTATAATATCAATATGATTTCATGTTTCAATACTTCTCTAAACACATAGCTTAATGTATAGCAACCATTTATTTTCTCAAAAATTGTAAGGTGTGTGATTCTAGTTGGTTCAAATGCTTCCTTGTGTTCAGTTTGAATGAGCTTGCTTTCTTAAATTTATGTATCAAAGTACTTTCACTGTTGAACTCAGTACTTATGCTGTGATTTAATATCAATAAATTTTCTTTGCTTTTAAGGGATATTCAGAAAGCCACACAGAATTTTACAACAATATTAGGACAGGGGTCTTTTGGGCCTGTCTACAAAGCTATAATGCCCGCAAAAGAAGTGGTTGCTGTAAAGGTTCTTGCTTCTGATTCAAAGCAAGGGGAGAGAGAATTTCAAACAGAGGTATGAGGTGTAGTTTCACCACCAGTTGAACAGAAAGGTGAAAGGTTTTTATCCATCAAACTGCTCCATGAAAAGAAATCTTGATAGGATTGTTTAAAATCCTCATACCATGGTTCAAAAATTTTCTGATGCGTAATCAGTGTCCTTTGAATTAGCAATGGAAAACATTCTATTGTGGACAAGCACAATGCATTGTTATGTCTTGAAACATCCATTTATTTATTTATTTTTTTATCGACAATGCTCGGCTGTTTTAGTCCAAATAATTATGAACATGAGAGTAGCTACTTTGTGCAAAATTGCCAAAGGTTAGGTTTGTCTCCATTCTTGACCCCACTATTTAAAAAGAAGGGTTTGGTGGACTATCCATTTATAAGTTATTGACATCAATGTAAGTTTTTGGACATTTGGTCAAAGGCTAGCATTTTGAGCCATTAACTGCTTCCATCTACCAATATTATTCTAAAAATCTAAATTGTGTTGCAAATATTCAAGAGGTTGAGTCAAATTGTGTTGTGCATCATAGGATCTTTTATTTTTTGTAAATATATTGAAAAATGGAAAAAAAAAACAGTTACCGATATCCATCCATTTTCCATCCTCAGTAGTAGTAATACATTGACAAATAAGACTATGATACAATTATATGATAATATCATTATCATGGATGAGATGTGTGTCCTGAATTTAAACTAGTGATTTATAGAGAAAGAAACCGAAAAATAAGAAAGATAAAAAATACAAGAATATATGAAGAAACCCATACCACCGAACGCTCTAGTTGGATGCATATTTCTTATTTATACGTAAATCCTCTTCAAAATTCCACAAACTCTTCAGAATTTTTTTTTTTAATTTTGGCATGGGTGCGGGGGTTGTTGGGGGGCGTAAATGATAAGAGGGTTGTTTAGACAATAGATTCCTCTTAAAAATGGAAACACTAAAAAAAAAAAAAAAAGGTTAAGTAGGAAATTACCAATATGAGGCATTTGCTAGTGGTTATTCTTGCTAATATGAATATGTTGAATCATAAATTTTGATAAGTATCAAATTGTGAGATTCATGCCTATATATATATATATAATTCATACATGATTCCTGAGGTTTCTTGTAAATGGGATTCATTGTATAAATACAAATCTTTTTTCCTCAGAATTTGATACGGTTAGGATTTTAACAACATAGACCCTCCACTTTCATTTCCTTTGATCGGACGATTAGTAAAGTTTGAAGAGGCTAATTTTTATAGATAGCTAATCTAATGTGTGTGTGCGTTTTTTTTTTTTTTTTGTGTGTGTGTGTGTGTGCACGTCCTTACCCTATATTTAACCATTGTCATTGTAATGATATGTTGGAAAGGCTCCACATGAAATGTCCTTCCTTTCTTCTATGGAAAACTTTTCATGCTAACTTTACACATTAGTAAATACATTATGTGGTGGTGTGACCCATTAAACCAATGATATAGTGAGGGTGACTATGGATTAGTGATGCCATCTACCAAACCCAACTTCATCTAGCATTTTTGGTTATATGATCTAAGGTGATGATTGTTAGCTATTAATCGGTTTTTTTCTTTAATTATTAATTTCAAAGTCTTAGATCTGATGGTTAAGAAAGTTAGAAGATGCCTAATCTTTTGATTGAATTGCACCCCCCTTGTATTTTTCATATGTCTAGTGAGCTCCACACACTGCCATGCTTTTATTAGCATGAAAATTACACTACATCTTGACTTGCTAAGTTATGCTAACTTGTTTAGCTTGGTATTGATGTTAACTCTAACTTTTCATGTCTGAAATTATGTGGCAATCTATGGCCCCTCCTAACCCACAAAATACAAGAGAATAGTGTGGATTAGCCATCTATCAAAAAAATTGGTATCATCGAACATTTTTTTAATTATTAATTCAAACTTTGAAAATGGCTGTCAAAATAAAAGCTAGATAGATGGACAGCATGTCTTAAACCAGACTACTATAATTGCCAAATGGAATTAGTAGATGATAAAAATCAGTTGAGATTAATAGATCTCAAGATTCTTGGTCAATTGGCTCCACGTTAACAAAGAGGGTTTGTAAGATTACTTATCTATAGAAAATCATTGTCGTTAACAATTCAAACATTCTGATCAAAGGAAATGAAAGTGGATGGTAGATATAGTATTCTTGTTCAAAATAGTTATTGATCGAATGGCTAGCAATATCTCATCATTAAGAATGTTATATGATGCCTATTTTTATAGATGATGATCTACACCCTCTTGTATTTCATCTGTGCAATGGGCCCCACGTATTGCCGTGTATTTACTATCATGGCAAGTTACACTGCATCTTAACATGCCAAATTATGCTGGCGTGTAGCTTATCATTTTTCATTCAACTCAATTCAATGAATTCGAATCACACTACTCCCATGTTTACTTTCCACTTTCATTTATTTTGATTAAATGACTATTAATATTGCATGAAAATAATTTATATAGATAGCTAGTCCAATGAACTCTTTTTTTTAGGGTGGGGCAATTGCGTGATAAATTTTGAAAACTACTAATTTTATTTGATTTTTACATCTATCAAATTTATTTGATATTTTCAGTTGTCCGATCTAAGATAATGATTGCTAGTCATTAATTGATTTTTATTTTGACCTCAATTTCAAAGTGTTGAATCTGATAGTTAACAATGTATGACAAAGCCAATTTTGATAGATGGCTAATCCCCACCTTCCTATTGTGTATCATGTGTCTAGTTGGCCCGCACTGTGTCATGCATGTATTGATTGTGCAAGTTTCATTGCTTTGTAACATACCGAGTTATGCTAGCATATGTAAGCTTGGCATTTTATGACACTAATTCTAACTTGTCGTGTTAGAAAATGTGGCAATTTATGAGGCTCACTAGACTTATGAACAGAAGAAGATGGTGTAGATTAGTCATCTATCAAGAATGAGCATCATCAAGCATTTTTAACTATTATTAAAATAGTTTGAAATTGTGGTCAAAATAAGAATCATTTAATGGCTAGCAATCATTATCTTAGATAAGATGACTGCAAATGTCACATGAAGTTGGTAGAAGTTAAAAACCAATTGAGATTAGTAGATCTCAAAATTCATTAATAATGAAGCCACCACAAAAGAGAGGGTTTGTTAGATTAGCTATCTGTAAAAAAATAAAAAAAATCATCATCATCAAACATCATTAACCATTTGGTTAAAGGATATGAAAGTGGACTGTAGATATGGAAGCAATGTGGTCTGAAATCATTGCCTTTGATCAAGCAACATTTGATGGCTTACAGTGTTAGATGATGCCCATTTTTATAGATGACCGATCCACATTCTTGTATTTCATGTGTCCACTGAATCCCTCATTCCGTGTATTTACTGATATGGCAAGTTACATTGCATAGTAACATGCCAAGTTATGCCAGGGTTTATCTTGGCATTTTAAGATGCTAACCCTAACTTTTCATGTAGAAAAAAGTGGCTATTTATAGGGTCTGCTGGACTCTCAAAATACAAGAGGATGGTGTGGGTTAGTAATATATAAAAAATAAGCATTGCCAAACATTTTTAACCATCAAATCTAAAACTTTGAAATTGATGGTCAATATAAAAGCCAGTTAACATTTAACAATCGTTGTCTTGAATCCGATGATTATAAATTCCAAATGAGATTGGTAGATCTCAAAATTCATTATCCAGTGGCCCTACAAAAAATGGACTTTTTAATAAACTACGAACATTTATCATCATAAAAAAACTACTAGTTGTTTGATTAAAGGGAATGAAAGTGAGCGGTATATATGGAAGCACCGTGGTTTGAAATCATTGCCTTTGAGTGATTGGTAGCAACGTCTGAAAGGCCGATCTTTTATATGTAGATAATCCACTAAAGCATTTTTTATATTGTGGGACCGGTGGCTCCAACTATGTTGCATGTGTCTTCTGTCCAACTCTTGCTACAGTAAGTCAGTGACTATGGAAAACTTGTCATTATGTTTGCATTCCTTTTTATGTGAGAGTGTGTGTGTGCGAAGGACGATGATTCATCACAAGATCAATTTGGTCATTTTGAAAAAAAAAAAAATGGTGGAATTTATTCCGTTTTTATCAAAGCTGAGGTGTGCTCAAATCAGGCATCTAAAATAATTTCAGTTTGAAATAGTGAACAGAATGGAAAATAGAAGTGAAACCAAAAACATTGGAGACATTTCTGGTCAAGGATTAAGCTCAGTCATGCCTCATTAATTATTATTTTTATGTAAATCTAGTTTGAAATCTGACTTTTACATATTTCTACATCAACTCTTTAGTTGGATATCCTTAGGTATGGACTAATGGTTATTACTCTCTGTGTGCATGTGTTCATATCGAGTAGAACTGGTGAGTGTGGAGCTTTAAAGGTAAAAAAATTGAGTACTGCTTCATCAACTCATGTATCGGTCCGCCTATGGTCAATTGACCCTCTCTCTCCTTCCCAACACCGATGAATCTTAAAAAAATTGATTTGTACACTGCCTCTGAAGAATAGGGTGTAAAAGGCGAGGAAAGTAATCATGCTGGCATGGGATGGATCGATGGAAAGTGGGATTGATTGACGCTTATGCACTTCGCGTATCTGCTTGATGTACTGTGACTGGATGAACTACTTCATGCCAACAAAGAATTCAGAAAAGTGCAATGCCAAACTGTCTGTTGTCGCTTCTCTTGAATACCCTTTTTCAGTCCCTTGAATACATGGCTATCATAATCTGATGAGGCTGATTTTTGGTCATTTCGAATTCATGCATATTTGTGTTCGCATCCCAACCTCCCTTCTTTAATTTGGTGTGTGCATGCGTGTGAGAATCAGTTGTGTGGTAGAGGTAGAAGGCGTTCTGAAGCGTTCAGTGGATGCCCATTTTACAGTAGAACTAATTAATTCTTCTTCGCTTTTTCCGTGGAAACATTTTGGAGATTCGTTTATTGTAAATGAAGGTTTTGGGAATTCTATGACACATTTCTGTTTCTTTTGTATTAAATCTATCCAGTCAATTCTAATCATTGTAAGACATGTTGGAACTTTGTAATGATTGATTGGGCTACAAAACAAGACATTAGTTATTTGACTGCATATTTTCACTGAAAACTTCAACTTGTGCCTGTTCATTTCCACAGGTACTTCTGCTAGCTAGATTGCATCACCGGAATCTTGTGAATTTAATTGGGTATTGTGTGGATAAAGGTCAACACATGCTTGTCTATGAATTCATGAGTAATGGGAGCTTGGCCAGCTTTTTATATGGTAAGTCAAGCTTTTCATGCTTGAATAATAAAAGCTGATGTCCCTTAACATGATCTTCATGGAAGGGATGTCAATGTCATTTATTTTGACTAAGATCAAGGTTAGTCACTCATTGTACTTGTATGTAGTGAAAACGAAAACAAATGTAACTGAATGATGAAGGTATGACTTAAGGCTGTCTATGGGCCTGGTTCAGACCTGGATAGATGGGCTGAGACATGCATCTGGGTTTGATGAGCTGGACTTGGACCCATATTTATGGTCTGTAACCATGAACATTTGCAAGCTTGTTGGGCTCTGTAGGCTTGTATATTTTCTATGTATATATGTATTGTGTATATGCCATTTATGTACCCTGTAAATTATTACTAACATTGCAATCTTAAAAGTTCCTATATTTACATAGCAATCCCAAATCTTGATGAAATTACAAAAGGTCAGCCTGTTTCTCAACAGCTTCATCGTCATAAATGTTCATTTTTCTCGAAATCTAAGGATATACGTAAAAAATTGTTCCTAATCTTTGAGAAATCTAACTATTTTAGATTCCTTTTACTTTCTAGAAAATTGCCCATAGGGCTCAAATGTAGCCAGAAAACATATAAAGGCCTCTTAGAACACATTTGTGCAATGTGTTTTTTTTGCGAAACAGGGGAAAAAGGGTCTGCTTTTCCATGGACTTCCTCTTCCTTCGTTTGTCCACTGACGGTAGACAAACGTGCCTTAAAAGTTTTCCTCCTATTTTACGCACCGTCATGACACGAGAGCTAACTCATGGCACCCAAAACCAACGGAGGCATTTGTGTCTGTTGACTCCTTCTGCCAAGTTATGATGTTTTCTACATATTTTAGTTCTGATGAGAATCTGAGACATATATCTTATGCCATTTGAAAGTTTACAGATGGCTCTGCTGTGTTTCACCTTTGCACATTGCTTTAGTCAGTGTTAGGATGTAATCCAGATGGAATGCACTTATAAAATCTTCTGTTTTCTGTGTTTGGGACACTGGTTGGTTGGTTGGTGAGATGGGTATGAGGGGAGACCAACCCATATTTACAATTACAAATAAAAAGCTGGCTTACAGAATGAACAACTGGAGCAAGTTGTTCTAACCATTGGGGATAGATCACAGTGGAATAGATCACTAGCTATTCTATTGTGTATTCATACTGATTGCAATTTTCGGTATGTAAAAATGTGCCTGTGCTAGGAGACTGAAAAATTGTGGATCTGCTGCTGCTACATCATATTACCAGTTCCCTAGTACTCTTTATGTTTCTTGTTGTACCTTGTGGACGCCACATGCAGAAGTACAGTACTATATGCCCTCATCTGTCTCCCTAGAATTTCTCTACTATCTGCCCTCGTCCATCACGAACAGTTAACTATCCATAAAAAGAAGGGGTTAGTGAACAGAACTATAATGCTTGTTTGGGGAGTTGGTTTGATTTTCACTTATCCACATCTCCTTTTATTTATCTAGTGTCTAGACCAATCTGTTTTGTGACTGTAACTGAACCTTGTACCGATAGAAATTAATGACCATGCCTATGTGCTTTAGGTGAAGGTATGCGAGCATTAAGCTGGGATGAAAGGCTCCAAATTGCTCAGGATATTTCGCATGGGATTGAATATTTACATGAAGGGGTATGTTGTGAAAGAATATATTATATATATTTTTTCCCAAGATCATTGACTAATTCCTATATTGCTTTTAATAGGCAGTTCCACCTGTGATTCATAGGGATCTAAAGTCGGCTAATATATTATTGGATGGAATGATGAGGGCTAAGGTGAGATGATTGCTTGACGAGAATTTCATTAACCATTTTGTCTCCATAGAACTTTTGATGGCGTGTTCAGATGCACCCCAAAAGAGACATTATCATCATCATCATCAAAGCCTTGTCCCGACATAGTTGGGACCCCAAAAGAGACATGAGTTTTATATATTGTTTGAGTAGAATTATATATATTCCTCTCCACATTATGGTTGTTTGCTAAAATTAGAAACTAAATTAGTTGAGATGCTCTCTCCTCCAACTGCTGCTTCAGCTTTCACGCTGCCTTAAAAGCCCCTTTAGCAAGAGCATGGGGTTCAGGAATTGTATGTGCCACTACTAATATGAACCTGCCACCCCTTACAAGAATGGTGCAACAATTAAATCTGTTAAATACCTGACCATGTAGCAGTTGTTGATTTGCTTTCACTATTGCTCTCTCTCACTCTGTCTCTCACATACGCTTCCATATGTTTGAGTGTTAGCATTATAGTGTCAACTGATTGCTGCAAATACATCTGCAATGCTTGGGGTACTCAATAAATTGGGTCTTTGTTTTGTTGTCTCCTATTTATCTTTTCATTTTCCAAATAAGTAAATAAACAACTTGCTTGCATCAAATTAGGTTGCTGATTTTGGGCTGTCAAAGGAAGAGGTTTTTGATGGCAGAAAATCAGGTCTGAAGGGTACTTATGGTTACATGGACCCTGAATATATGTCAACAAACAAGTTCACAAAGAAGAGTGACATCTACAGTTTTGGCATTATACTTTTTGAGCTCATAACAGCCATCAACCCGCAGCAAGGCCTAATGGACTACATCAATCTTGTAAGTATCTCTGACTTCCATTTTCATGCATTACAAGATTTTCTTCACAACTGAAGTCCCTAATATGTGTACCGGTAGGGATGTAAGCAAGCCAACACGAGCATTGCCTTGCCTCACTTGAGTTTGGCTTAACACAAATTGAATCGAGGAGCCCAGGCTTGATTACAAATTGAGCTTAGCTAACCTTAGCTTGATCTTGGATTGACAATGCTTAACTCGAGTGCACATTAAGGGATGACAAGGACTAGTGCATGGTATGGGCAGTTTGAATTTCAGCAGGGTGGGCCCACATGTCAAATCAAGTGGTTAGCAATGCCAGTACAATTTTGTTATTAGAAAAAAAAAAAGTTTGATTCGCATGCTAATTTACTGCATTTTGTTTCTCATTTCATCATGACCATCATCAAAGCCTTGTCCCAAATATGTTGGGTGAGGTACATAAATTTTGTTTCGCCATCCTAATCTCTCCTAGGCCAAAACCTTGGATATATTGCACTTAAGATTTATCCTTTCTACTTCCATCCATGTCCTCTTCAGCCTACCTCTTCTCCTTGAGGGACCATCGACCTGCATAGATAAAGTTTTCCTTGTCAGAGCCATTGTTGACTTGTGTTTGACATGTCCAAACCATATCAAATGAGTCTCTCTTAATTTGTCATCGATTGATGCTACCCCTAAATGCGCCCACATGCACATGCACTAATTTCTTATTCTTGTTTTCCAGTTTTACCATATATCCATCTCAGCCTTCTTATCTTTGCTACACTCATTTTTGCATTTGTTGTTACTTATTTAGCCACAATTCTACTACATAGGTAATAGCTGGTATGATCATTGTCTTGTAAGATTTTCCCTTCAATCTTGTTGGGAAGTGCCAATCATAGTGAATTCCAAAAGAAAGTCTCCACTTCAACCATCCACCAGTTGTCCTATGTCTCCAGAAGCAAGTCTTTTTTCCTTTTATTATTATGTATCGAACTTTTTTTTTTTATGCTAAAATATATATATGGTGGTTGGCCGAGATCGAGCTTGAGTAATGCCCCTTAACATGACAAGCTCGAGCCGAGCAGGTGGAGCTTGAGCTTGGCTCATGAAACCATTGAGCCAAGTGCCAACTGAACTCGAGTCCAATCAAGCTGAGCTTGAGCAACAATTGCAAATCAGCTTGGCTTGTTTACATCCTTAGGCAACAATATTGGTTGGATATCATATGATTACTGAGACTAGCGATGGATTATATTCACACTTCATAACTTGTCCTGCGTGTCACGTTTTGATCATAATTTTGGTAAATTTAAGTTTGATATTTACTCGACTTATCAGATCAATTTTAGTCTTTAAAGTCGTAAGCCCACTTAACGAGCTGTTTATGTGACTTGTATAATTCTTAACCTAGTTCACTATGCTGTGACTGTGGGGCTCAAGATCTGGGGATAATGACCATATTAATATGTCGGGTTTGGAGGATCCTAGCACTCTAGGCCCTGGTTGGCATCGTTTTCATATTGTTCCCGATTTTGTGCTGAGACCAAGTTGTATTGAGACCAGGTTGTGCTAAGATTGTTCTGTGTAAAACTTGTTTGGCAACATTATATTAAATTGTTCCATGGAGAATGTGCTGTATGGAACTTGTTTGGTAACATTACAATTATGTTATTCAAAAGAGAATACAAAAAAATCATAGTTGTCAATAATGTTAGAATTTAAATATTAAAAAGGTAGCAATGCCCATGCTTACGTAAATATAACATGAGGCCCACATATACGAATTACAATATACGCTCATCTTTAGAAATTGTAACACATGTGGAATCACTGTACATAGGACCCACCTTTAGATTTATAGGACTGAACCCACATTTAGGAATTAAAATATATATAGGGCCCACCTTTATAGTATTTACAATGTATGCCCACTTTTATAGGAATTAAAACACGGGACAAGAATTTGTTATTGTAAAATTTTGACCCATCTCAAGGTAAATTTGTTATGTGGGGTCGTGCAGCAGTCTGTGAGGCATGGAAAGTGAGAAGTGGCGGTGGCTGGGCCTGGGTGTGTGGCCTGAGAGAGAGAGAGAGAGAGAGAGGGTAGGGAAATAGAGAAAGAGAAAGGAAGGGGTCGGTGGGAGATGTG
Organism: Camphora micrantha; assembly: GCA_003546025.1. Taxonomy (NCBI): domain Eukaryota; kingdom Viridiplantae; phylum Streptophyta; class Magnoliopsida; order Laurales; family Lauraceae; genus Camphora; species Camphora micrantha. Next base: position 56,440,418 of record QPKB01000002.1, on the reverse strand, counting down.
AGAGAGGAGGGCTGAGAAATATGAAGAAAGAAAAAGAGAAAGATCAAAGGGCTGACCAGAAAAATGAAAAAACATGAAAAGAAAAAAGGAAGAAGATCCAGCAAAAAAAAAAGGAAGAAGAAGACAAACAATAAAAGAAAACGATGAGAGAGGGATTGGCAGGGGGTGGCTGGGTTGGAAGAGGAGATAGGAGAAAGGGAAAGAAAGAAAAGAAAGAAAAGAAAAAAAGAGGAGGTGGGAAGTCGTTAGGCAAGTAGGGGAGAGAGCGTCGGGTTGATGGGTGTGATTGTAGTTGGGCTTGAGAGAGAGCTGTACATAGAGAGGGGTAAGGACAGAGAGAAGAGAGGACTAAGAGAGAATAAGGGAGAAAAAGAGGCATCGTGTACGTGGCTGGTTGGAGGAGAGGAGAAGGGAGTGAAGAAAAACAAAATAAAAGGAGGAGATGAAGAAGAAGAAGGAACCAGAAGTGGGTCGTCCAACTTGGGGCACATAGAGAGGGAGAGGCACACAGAGTTGCAGGCTAGGCTGGTAGGGTCAGAGAAGAGACATGGTAGGGGACTTTTAGCGGAACACGGACTGTTGATGAGAAACGTGAGGAAAATCTGGAGATTGCTTTGTGCCAATGAGACTCTTCCAAAAAAAAAAAAAGAAAAATTAATCGTTCTCAACTTCTTACTCCCATGGGTCACTTTTCCTGGAATCGGTCCAGCGAAAACTTGAGCGTTGAACAGTAATTTTGGTTACCAAACATGTTCTGGATGGTTTTATCCCATGGGAACATGAGAACACCCCACTGGCACAATGTGGAAAGAGCAACAGTGTGGAAAGAGATAGTGAAAAACAGCAACAGTGTGGAAAGAGCACCCAAGATGAGGTGGTTAAAGATTCTCCAATTTCACGATTTTTTTGGAGGCATCCTTATCCTTGGGAGGCTCATAAAACAGCAAATGATGGACCCTACTTTGTATGAAATGCTGCATTAGAACATCACTCTTTAATGCATAATTTTGTAGTTAAATATATGTTGGGTGTGGTAATAATTTATCCGTTTATGTTATCACTGTTTCCCTTGTATATTTTCTTGATGAATCTGACTTGGGAACATATGAATATTAATCATTCAGGCGGTGATGGATGGAGACGGGAAAGCAGGTTGGGATGAAATCCTTGATAAGGAACTCGTCGGTAAATGCAACTCTGAAGAGGTCGGGCTACTTGCCCGCATTGCATACAAATGTGTACAGAAAGCGCCAAGAAAGCGCCCATCAATTCTAGATGTTTCTCAGACCATATCAAGAATAAGGCAATGGCGTCTCTCCAAGGAAGATACAATGTCTTCATTGAGAGGAGACATTTCTCACGCTTTAAATCGGATAGAGCACCAGCAAGTTGAACTGAGCAACATGACCAGCATTAAGGAAAGATCGCGCGTATAACTGAAGTTGCATTTTTTCTCCTGAAAAGAGCTTGGCAGCCTACTGAGAACACTGATATGGGGGAGAATTTACATGATGAAAGGGGCTTTACTTGGGCATTCTATTTTGTAATGAGAGAGAGCATGTACAGGGTTGGCTAGATTTGGCTGACTGTGAAGGTTATGATCTGTTTTCAATTTTTGAAGGCTTTAAGTCTGATTTTAGGGAATTCAGATTTACATGGTAGGTGTGCACATCCATGCCCTTCATTTAGTGGGGCTCTACTCACAGTCCGGCCACATGCCTAAAGTAATACGTACTTCCTGCAGTCATCCTCCTGAATTATAGAACAAAAAATTGCAGAGAGGCCATTAGAGAACAAATACCACTTAAATTGTTTCTGAGCTATTGATTTTTGCTCCTCCCATGTAGTGATGATGACCATGGGCCAGGTTAGCTGAACCTTACCTGATACACCAGCCCTTATTGGGATGGATTTGGACTGTATTTTAAGTTATGGCCTGGACATTAGTTTAATTTCTTGGCCCAAGGATTAAATGGCCTGGTCTGGGTGCTATATTTATGATAAAAGGGGTTTGTGTATACCTAGAAAATGGGCTGTCTGGGCTTTAATTTCAGACCCATGGGCTGATCCTGGCCTGAATATTGGGCCCTGATAACTAAAATAGGCTGTGCTGGATTCCTTGTTCACAATGGGCTCACTTGGGTGCCCAAAATGCCCAATTCAGGTCTAATGAAAACTTGGGTACATAATAGTTTCATACACATGGGGTCCCATCTGGATGCAAGTCAACATATGGGTCATGGTTTTTGATGTGGATTGAAAGTAAGGCCAAAATCACTCCAATCAAATGATCTTAATCTAACAAGGGCCAGTAACACAATTGAAAGGTGCTCATTCGTTGCAGTCGTGTTACCATTTAAAATAATAAATCACGACTGTAGAATATAACAAAACAGCCTTCACCTTTTTTTAAGGGCAGGGCAGGGGAACAATTCACAACCTTAAACTTTTTCAAGGCCTCAACTAAAAGTCCAATTCTCTTTAACGAGATTTTGAACAGTCGTGGGCTCCACAGCATATAGAAAAATAAATCAATGGTGGACTTTTTCTCATGGATATCTTCGAGCATGGATTTCACATTGTGGAATCTTATTTATTTTGGGTGCACTGAAGGGAGGGGGGAGGGAAAAAAAATCCACATTTTCTGAAAAAATAAATAAATCACATATATTAATAAATTTGGCACTCGAAATCCTGTATTAATAACTTTGGCACTACAAAAATAAATAAATCATATAAGGTCAAGGTATGCACCAGAAATAGTAGGTAATCCAACGAAACACAGTGTTATTTAAAGAAGTTCAGCTACATAACTCACGTATCAAATATCTAAATTACTTAAAATAAATTTTTTCCTCTAATATATAAGTGTGGCTAAATTTTAATTAACCTGTAGGACTAGGCCAATAGCATAACACCTGCTGAGGCTTGCTTTTTGCTGCTTTCCACTCACTATCAACGTCTTGAGAGAGAGAGAGAGAGAGAGAGAGAGGAAGAGGATGCTTTAATCATCATCGTACTAAAAATCACTTCACAGCACGTTTGTACCGCACCGTGGAAACCCAGATTTTGCAGAGAATTTTCTTTGTTCCATGAAAATCATGTCATCAAACATGATTTCCCACAGAATCATAAAAAAAAATCAGTTTAATTATTTACATCTTGCAGAAAACAACACAACCGAACATAATTTTTCCGCCTTACAAAAGCAGGAAAAAAAAAACATTAATGACTTTCCATAATTCGTTTATGGAAAAGTTGTCGCACAAATATGCCCTAATACGCAAATAGGAGAGGGCCCAAGATATTCTCCTTAGGAGGGCTTTATTTTAAAAAATATGATGGGAAGAGTCAAATATTAAAAAAAAAAGCATATTAATTTTTAAAATTTACGGGAGGTTATTAAGAATTTTAAACCTTTTTCAGTTTTGGGTCTGGGCTTCGGTCCATAGCTTTGTACTTGGGTCCACCCCTATAAGCACACGTCATTTTATCTCTCAGGAAAAAAAAAAAAAAAAAAAAAACAACAAAGGCAGAAACAACTTGCTCCTTACCTGTATTGGGCGTGAGACCAATACATGTCAGGATATTGTCAATACAATGTCTTAAATTCCATGGTGGGAATGTGACTCCGTGGGCATATAACCTCTATACAATGGGGCGGATTTGAGAGCATCTCTAATGGCTATACCAAATGCCACATGACTGTTGTAATGGTCAGAAAAGGCAGAAGATGACTCTCCAACCTAGCAATGTTATATATGATGTGTCATTTGGTACGGCACATGAGATTGCTAAATTTAGCAGATGAAAAAGCCGAATAAATGCCTTCTATTATTTTAAAATATTTTATGATGTGGGTCCCATAACAACACAAGATCTTTTTAAAAAATAAAAATAAAAATGTCAAATGAGGTAAAAAATAAAGATATAATAAAATAATAAATTTGGTAAATCAAGTGCAGCTCCTGATAAAAAAGATTACAAAATCTTAATTTTTAAATTGACACATAAACCTTCAAATAAAATTTAACGTCGCTAAAATAATATATCAGCTGGAGATGCTATTATCCGAATGTTAAGATGCAGCCGTTCTTATTTGACTCGCCACCTCCTCTAATTGGAAGTTTACTTTTCTCACCCGAGTGCTCAATTGGGATCCAATGCCCTTAAGCAGAACTTGATGTATTAATACCATGATAGGGGTTGGGTTAGGTTGGGTTGGGTGGGGGGTTGGGGGTGGGGGGCGGGGGGGCCACAGCACATGGTAGGTCGCTTTCATATCCAAACGTGGTGTTATCCTAAAACAAACACATGACATTGCCCATTTGTGGAAGTATGCTGGACTACATGCGTTGGTCTGACAAGATCTGACCGCACACGTTGGTACCGTGGATCAAAGAACAGGATGGTATTATACTCCTGGTCGGCGACCAGACTCCCATTTGTATAGGACAGGTTTTTATGGGAACTTGGATCTTGTGCCACATCACTTCTAGTTCTTTATTTTATCCAATGCATGCAAGATCCCCCTTTTTTTTTATTAGTTAGATATACAGATGGCGTGTCACCACGGCGTACGTCAATTCTGCACGTGAGTCTCACGTGCAGGAAAATTGTATAAAAGACCAGTACGAAACATAGGGATTCTCTTCTTTCTCCATCTTACTAGACAGTAAATATGAATTTAACTATGGGGTAAAGGGTGCTTTTCAGTGCTTAATTATGCTTAGTCACTTAACTTAGAGGACAAGGCATGGATAGTAAAAATGATTTTCGCCCTAAAGGCCTGTTTAGATGTATGGTGAATTGAATTATGGTGAGGTGAAGCATCAAATCAAGAGAGAATAAAATATTATGTTTTATAATGGTGTTTTGTTTTTAGTTATTTGGTATTGAATTTTTTTGACTTTTTGTATAGAAAAATGAAGCTTTTTTTATCTTTTAATGGAGAAAAGATGTTGCTTTTTTGACTTTTTTTTTTTTTTAAAGATGGAGAGAATTTTAAAATTATGTACTTTGAATATGACCCATCGTCTTTTCTTGGCTGGATAATGGAGGCTTTACCTCACCTCACCTCACTTTACCACACATCCAAATATGCCATAAGCTAAAATTCATGTTTAGTGCGACTCTTTTTACCGAGAGAAAAATAAAAAAGAAATAAATGAACTAAGATTTTTTGTAATTAGTTTTTGGGGGCTTGAGCTTGGCTTTTTATTGAATGCAACAAATGTTTTTCCTTTTATTTTTTTTGCACAAATATCTTCTTTCAATTTTATGACTCCCCCATAATTGGGTCAACATTATGTTAATTTGGACAATGAAACGGTGGGAAATGCTCCTACTCAGCGGTGCCACCATGGGCCTACCTTGGACAAACTCATGGCTCCATAGGGGTATTGAAAGGTCGTAATCTGATGGGACTTGAGGAGATGGAAGTTTCCTACATAAAAACGGTGGCTGTCTAAATACAGTGTGTTACAAAAGGAAGTGGACAGGCTCCAACGTAAAGGATGGGCTAAAAAAAGAGTGTAGTGAGAAGCTCCCACCAACTTCCAAATCCAAATTCTAAACCATAATTCAGGTGTAGCCTAACCTTCCTAAAATTCAGTCAGCCCATAAACTCTCATCAATCATCATCTAGCCATTTAAGAATGTGTGATGATAAACTGCCTAGGAAGTGGGGGTTCCTTTTATTGAGATCGACTCGACTTTTAAATCAGCTCCGAGATCAAGTTGATCATGTCACCCTACATGTGGTGAACATCCATCTTTATCCTTATTTTAAGCTCTCTGAGAATTCCTGTCTGGAAGATGGATTTACAATGCCAACAAACAGAAATTTAAAACTGAAGTTTATAGAATTTGTGAGCTAACAAAGCCATACTACACGCCTATAATTTCTGCGGACTTTGTTTTAGAAAGAACAGAATATTCAAAATGCTTGTGGACATCACCTACATGCTGTTGGATCAAAATCCCCAACTGAAATTCTTGCAAACAACTGACCCCTATGAAACAAAAAGAACAATAACGAACAAAAAAAGTGAAGAGCACTTGGAAGTTAGCCATCAATCCATTAGTGGGCCTCATTATAAATCAAGATAAATCTCGCCCCATAGTAATAAACGACATAAAGAAGCTTTTAGAATGGAAGGAACCGTAGGGTCCCCTCCAGTAAATCTAGGAGTTGAGACTGATATTCAACGATTGCTTATAATATGGTCAACAATGGGGCCTTCCTATAAATAATAAATAAAAAGTCATAAATTTATAGTATGTCACCATTTTGACCGAGTCAAATTCAATTTAAAAGGTCTTTTTGAACAGACGTCCCTAAATGCGGACTGCATAACACACCTCCTATTAGAAAACATTTTGAGGCGGTCGGTTATCGAACAAGTCCTATCTGGAACATTGACAAGTCCCAATTGTCCAATCGTCCCCTCTCTCCCTTTTTTTTTTTTGGGGTGGGTTTATATCCAAAACAGATCCAAAAGGCACAAAAGAACTGAACCAAACAGATCAAATGGGCAGATGTGTGGATAAAGTGACCCCATCATTTGAGAGACATCTAGGGATGGATCTATTCACGCCAAGGATTTATAAAAGTCACAGCAACAGTAGGGGACTCAATAGAACTCATATAACAAAAGAGCCAGAAAAGCACACATACAATACTCTTAACAGCCTTCATATAACAAATGTACATAGGCGTCTTTCTTATTTTACCAACTATACTCAAAAAGACCAGAAGAGAAAAAAGAGAAACAGTAAAACAATCACACACTCGCCTGGCCTGCTTCTCCATAGGAGCAGCTGCTCTGCTCATCCCCAGTCTAAAGAATATTTACAACATCATCTCCAAATCTATGCCTTCACTAATATACCAAAGGAAAAAGAGCTACAGATCCGCTTTAACTTCCGAACCCAACTCTTATTCTTAACTTGTTACCGAGCATATAACAAACTGCCTATCAAAACTGGCATGAGGTGCCCAACCTCTGCCTGCCTCTAGGCCCCATCACGCCCTTTCGGCCAGCAAAGGCACCGCTCAACAGTTCCTGAAACCTTTCCAGGAACAGAGCCCACTCCTCATCAGTCATGTCCGCTAGCTTCACAAAGCTCGCGCTTGTGGGCAGCTGCTCATTCGCACTCCTCCTGTTGCTTCCAGTTGCCTCATTCTGGTGTCGCTGACTTTTCTCACCCAGACCAATGCTCTTCAGTGACATGGAAAGCTTTGATACAGTTGAAAATGGATTGCGGGAGCCTGAACACAAGCCCACAAATTCATCTGCTCCAATATCATTGCTCTCTTGCTCGCCTTCACTTTCCTCTTCTACCTCCTCTTCCTCCACACACTCCTCTAATTTTGAGAGTGGGTTTCTGGAATTTCCACCCTTGAAACTGAAATGGCAGGGCACTTTGGCAGCGAAGATATCTGCCATTTTGGATGGGGAATTTGCCTCCTCACAATCTATCTCAAATTGGAACTCTTCATCCTCTGCTGTTTCTGCTTTGGGAGAGAATGGTGCTTCTCTCTCAGCTATCAGCCTCCTTGCTTCAATGCACACTACCTCAAGCTCACTCGGCTCCTCTTCCAGCCCTCGAAATTCCCGGCTCATCATCTCACCAATCTCAGCCAGGCAAAGACCGTAAGCAGCAGCTTCCTTGAGGAAGATTGTGCAGAGAACCAATACACGGAGACATGCTTCTCGGATCATAGGCAGCTCCATCCGAAGCATGTCAGAGTCCTTGAACGGGTCCAGATTTGCAATGTATTCAAGCTCATCCTCGGAGAAAGGGATGGATGCCTGAGGCCAATGGATCCACTCAAAGTACGGGTCTTCCAGGCACTCTGGCAAGCATAATCCATGATCGATTGGGATAAGCTCCACCTGGCCAAACCGTCCAACCCTGTCAAGCTTCTTCACAAGAAGATTACCAGCATGCCTATCTGTATTGAAGATCCTAATATCTAACATCCCTATCCTATGAACAGCAGCCACTGGAAAGCTCGAGGTCCCATGATCACTGGCATCAAAATCATGAGAAATGAACTGCTGAAACGATGCAATCTTGCTGACCTGCTTCTTCTCATGAGACTTGTAACCATTCACCCCTTCATTGACATGAAATGCTGAATGGGTGATCTTGACAAGCACCGTTGGAGGCACGTTAGCAAAGTGATCATAATCAAGAAGATAAGCTGCAACTTCTCGAAAACCTGTCTCACCAACCCGCACTGACCGTTTCAAACCTGGCTGCCCCAGAGCCTTCCCGACAAAGCCTTTTGGATTGTTAGGTGCAAAGGGTTCCTCATCAGTTGGTTTCACAATTGCAATACTCTCGCCTCTGACATTCCTAAAATAGTATGCACCCCCTAACCCACTATGCACAGGGATCGGTTCAACTCCATTTTTAATCGCCTTCACAACTTCCTTAACTATCTGCTTAGTTCTAGAGCAACGACTAGAGCATCTCAATATTTCAATTGGACCACTTCGATCTTTCTGTTGGAGATCCTTCCCAGTAGGCGAAAGACATGGAGTCGATGAACTTCTGTGCATGAAGTTCCTTGTGAGCAGCAGTGGGGAATCATTACGTACAGCACTAAGATCGTTCTTCAACACAACGTCTCCAAAAGTAAGTGAGCTCTCGTCAGTTGGAACATTTAGAGCCAACTGCAACTTCCTTTTCACAGTGTGGGCATTGTCACCTCGATCCAACTCGATCCCTAATACACTGCCAGTGTCAGTCTGTACAAACACACGCCGCCTACCAGCGGGCTTCCCCTCCAACGTCCTGCTTCCATGATATTCACCACTTAGGGCTCCATTGAAGACTGCAACAGCCATCTGTGTCTGAACAGGGCTGTCCAAGTTGCGAGACATGGAAAAACAGGTTGAGCCAAGGGTTTTCAAGGCCAGCAAATGTGGCGATATAAACCTCCTTCCCTCCCGAGCGGGTGCCAAACTCAGACGCTGACACTGCTTTGAAGAGAGGAAGATCTGTTGTCCAAACAATCATGAAGCAACTGCGTGAAATTTAAATTGTCACCCACGATTTTCACTTTCAGCCAATGAGTGACCGGGGTAAGATACAAAGATATGGTCTCACTACATTGAAGAATCCATCTGATTCGCAACGTTTCAAGAAACAGACAAAACTCAAAAGCTGCATAAGATTCAATTAAAGCAAACCGTTTAGAATAGCAGAAAAATCAAATATAATGGAAAAGCAACTGGTAAAACGAAGAATTGTAACAGTAACAACCACCATACTAGAAAATAAAATAAAATTCTTCTAGAGGGTAACACAAATATTCAGAGAGAGAGAGAGAGAGAGAGAGAGAGAGAGAGAGAGAGAGAATCAGAAAAAACTAAGAATTTGAGTGAATACCAATTCTAGTTATTGAAATAAATTTCTCAATAACTTATAAATCAAATAACAAAGGAGCCACAGATCAAAATTGATTCAGTAAATGAGAAACAAGAGAACTGCATATCTGATCTGCTAGAAAAAGGAAAAAAAGGACACTAACAACTATTTCCTCAAGGGGGAAAGAGGGAAACAAAATAATGATAAGTTCCACAAACCAAATGGAACATCAAAACTTCCAACAAAGAAGAAGAGTCTGCAAACTTACCATCAATTCATCATCAGAAATGTACTGATATTACAGAGAGAGAGAGAGGGAGAGAGAGATCAAACAATCACACCCTAAAAAGATGCAACTTCTAGAAATCTACTATTATCTCAATCTACTACTAAGTTATACTCAAAATAGCAACCAACACTTCTCCACAAATCAAATCTAACAACCAAAAACCTAAAAAGTACAATTAAAATTTGAAAGGAAAGAATACATTCACCTAAAAAAGGAACTGCTACTTCAATATAATAAATAAAAAAAAAAAACGTCTAATTTGTCGATCCGGATGATAAAACAAATCGCTATCTAGCCATTTCTGAAATCAAACTAAGAAAAAATTCCATATGGTATGAAATGAAAGCTCTATGATCTCTTCAGCATAGAAATCTACTACTGATTTGATCAAGTACGGCAAGAAGAACACTAAAAAAACATCTCAGTTTCATCCATTTCCTCAATCGAACGTCTACAAAAACAAACCAAATTTCAAAATCTTACGAAAACAAACAAAAATCAGAAGCCCGATGACTGTCGGATCCAGAGAACTCAACAAATAAACCGCAAACCATCACAAATCTCCATCGAAAAACCCCAACATTTCCATCATACATCAAATGAAATCCAAAAAACATCAAACTCGATCGAAATACTTCTACAAAACCAATCAAATCCACATTTAATCGCATTGAATTGTAAACCTAGCAACTCCTACAGATCGATTCAAGTCAAAACACAGAAAAATCAACTCACTCGAAGGCCCAGATCTACAGGGAAAAAAAAGGACAGAAGCTCGAGGGAAGAGATAGCAGCAGTCGATCTAACGATCGGGAGGAGAGAGAGCGAACGATCGACGGATCGGATTGGAGATGCAGAAGGATCAACGGTCGAGATTCCAAAACCTCTCTTTCTCGTTTCTCCGTTCTCCTTTCTCTTTTTCTCGAGTTTTGTTTTGTTGTGCGTTGCGACCTCTCGCTTCGTTCGAATCGTTTCGCTTCTCACTCTCTGTCGAGACTACAAGGACACGGGTTTAAAAAACCTGACCGTGGTTACACGGCCGAGTTATGTGCTTTTGTTCGGCTGGAAGGGTCTAGAATCGGCATCTGGAGCCGTTGGATGGGAGGAGAGGAGAGAATCCTGACCGTGTATGAGAAGAAAGCGCGATTGACGGAGATGGGAATGGATGACGTGGAGGTATGGGATTGGATCAGGTGATGTCGACATCAAACTGGTAAAATAGGTGTGAGAGTTAGCAGGGAGAATGGAGGGAAAGAAAGAGTTTTTGGGAAGGGAAGATCTTTTCAGGTTGGAATGGTCAAATGCTATTCTACTACTGTTGGGAAATGTGGTAAGGGCACTTACCTTATAAATGTTGTTTGGGCTTTTAACCATTTTAATGTTGTTTGGTCACATGTTTTTCCTATGCTACAACTTTATACAAATAAGCTTAGGGCTGATTTTTGCGACGCCGCGGAACAGGGAATCAGACTTCCTCTTTGGTAGATATGGAAGTCTGATAGGGGAGGGTTCGAATGTGGTTTCCTCTCCTCGTGTCAAAAAATTTTATAAGCGTAGAATTTTTTTTTTTTACTGAGAATCCCACTACACTTAATAACCTAAAAAAGAAACTTAAGAACAAGAACCTCTTTTGCTTTGCGCAAAAGATACATCACAAACATACCCTTGGAGTTACTAATTTTTCATAGATATCTACACCAATAGTATGTTATGGAAATTAACCCAAATGCCCTCAATATGTGTAATATTGCATAAATTTTTTTTGTGATATCGAATATGTTAAGGGTATTTCGGTCAATTTCCAATTTATACGGTTAGTGCAAGTATTCAAGTTCTTCTTACTATGCAACTCATCATATGTCAAAACTCCTTGTTCTTCTCAATCACGAGCAAGTCATATTGGTTTATTTCTGTATTTATCCTTTTTTGTGATAATTAGGGAAGAAAATGACATTCTCTCACATGGCGGCGCCAGGTTGTTCACAATGGGGTCAATTGACCCCACTGAGATCTGAATACATATTCATAAAAATTTTGTGGACTTCCGAGTGAGAAGCTTTTGACCAATTGAGATCTAAAACATAGAAGACATCTATGAGAAGTTTTAACCCCACTGAAATCTAAAAACAATTTTATGGGAAGATTTTGAACCAACTTAATTTAAGAGTTTGACTTGAATGAGAGAAAATGACTTGTAAATTTTTGACTATTTTGTAACATCCAATTAAGATAAATCGTATACCTTTGTGTTATGGGCAGCCCAATAATTTTGAATGGCTTATAAATCTAAATGGATATGCCTTAACTCATAGGATGCTCAAATAGTATTTTTATCTCAAGTCCTTTTATTTTTATCATTTTTCTCTCATATTTCTAATACTAAATATTTGAAGGTACGGTAAGGGCCTAAAAATTATAGGCCCCCCCTAGCCCTAGTAGCAGGATTGCGGAAGATAAGTATTTTTTTACCCCACTATCTTGAATTCCTAGAGCCGCCCTTGTTCTCTCATCCTCTATTTTTTCTTTCATATTGGTAATGAAGACTCTCATTACGAAAATAAAGGAAATACAAGAGACAGCAATAAAACAAAAAATGTACAAGAGAAATGCATCCTCAACTACTCCACAATTGCAGAATAATAAACTCCCTCATCCTTAATATGCTTAGGAAGGTTATGCTTGTGCTAAGCTTTTTGTGCAACAGTATTAGCAAGTTTACTAATGATTTTCTTATATTCTATATTAGTGTTTTATGTTTTTCTAATTGTATAATTTCATAAGAGCATTTTCTCCTATGTTTGCCAAAATGCAAAAATATTAATAAGTTTGATAATTTCTTTTTTATATTCTACATTAATGCTTATATTTTAATTTTATAAAAGCATTTTCTCCAATGTCTATAAAAATCATATTCGAACTCAAAAGCTTTCCAACCGGATGTTAAATCAATGCTGAAGCGCATCCCTCTCCATATATAAATATTAGGACAAAATGCTATAAACATGTCTTAAATGTAGGTAAAATATTAGAACAAATATGTATAATCTGTTGATAGTTTTTTCATATGTTCTTGTAAAGCATAGTACGAATGTCAATGGGCTGGCCAGGAGATGTGCACCTATGATTTATTTGAGTGTTTTAGGGTTTGATGAGGTTAAATTAGATCTAACCATTTAGACCCCCATTACTCAAGGAGATATGCACCTAGGATTTCTTTGATTTGTTGGATAAATCAAACAAAGCCATTTTGAAAGTTATGTTAATATTAATTAATGTACACAAAAAGATGGTTTTTACTATCTCAAATGAGCAATAAAGGCAAAAGTAAAATTCAAGGACGGTTCTTAAGTGTAGCTATAACTATGATAGTAAAAGGATGGGATGGGACTTCAATGATGATGGTAAAGATAATTATGAGAATTGAAATGTCTTCCTAAGCTCCACCAATAGATGGATTCATTCCCCTGTACTATCAACAACCATTGATCAAGGTGTTATTCATCATTAGATGGAAAAATTCACATGATATTACTTTTTTTTTTTTAATGAAATGGTGATATCACTTTAGTAAGTAACATTGAGGACCTCCACCAGGAGAAGTTGATCCATTGGTTTGATTTTAAAAAAAGTTGCCCCCATATTATGAATTTTAGGAGATACACAAACTCAAAATCAATGCTCAAATTATATAGTAGGGTTGGTTCCATTTCTCAGAGCATTTTTCTGAAAGGTAAGTTTAAAAGTTTTATTAATAACAAAAATTCTAGAATACAACAATCATAGGATCAAGAGAGATCCTACTCAGTCAAAACCTAAGCCCACATCCCGGGGATTAGGAAAAACAAAGCTCAAAATATTAAATCATTATTACATTCAGGCAATGACAATACAGATAGATCATAATAGGCTTTTCAACTCGACACTAATAAATTGCAATAGCCAGATAGGTTCGAAATTGCACTACCATACTGGGGCTAGAAGGAAGTTTACTTACTTCGCTTTGAGTCTTGATAGATTAGTCTAGTTCAAAGGATTGGAAACCCTCCGATAACTTAAAAAGAAAAAGAAAAAGAAAATGACTGACATTCTCCACTTTTTTACTCAGATTTGTAACTAATATCGAAATAGGGCAAAAAGATGCCTTAGGATAATGCCTAACAATAGACTCCATCTTTCGAATAGTGAACCGATCACGCCATGAGGACTTTGAAAGATTAATGTTCCATAATGAAATAAGGGCCCATCTAACCCAAAGGCATCAATTAGGTAAATGCAATAACATTAATGCTAAACAATAGTATGCTACTGAATAATAATCACAACCACATCCAGTAGCTCCAAACTTTGGATCTCCTGCATCAGATCACTAATACACCAGCCAAGTATGGAGAATGTTGGGAAATAGAAAATTTTCATCCCTTTATAGGCGAGGCATTTGTTATGACTGTTTACATCAAATGAAGAATCTTATGAAAAATAATAGAAAGATCTAATAGCATGAAGTAAGGAATTTATGTTGATTGGAGATAGTGAATTGTATGGCTAACCAATTATTTATGTTTTTGGAGCACACCATTTTGTAGGGAGTCTTGCTACATGGACAGAACTTTTGGACTGGTCTTTGGACCGATCCCAAAGTTCTCATCCAAAGACCGGTCCTAAAGTTCTGTCCATTTAGACTTTTTCTTTTGTAGGATGCATAGGAATCACAACACATTGATCATTGAGCAAACCAAGGGAGTCTTTATGCACAATTGTTCAAGGTCAAGGTTGATAATTTTATTAATTAGCTAGGTTTGTTCGGGCTTGGATAACTTGTTTTTGGCAAGGTCGGTGATTGTCAAATAGGTCCCCCGCCCCTATCGTGGACACAATTATTTGACTCCTCTTTGTTCGATGTCATTAAATGAATCATTATTGACGGCAAGTGGAAAATCTTGGACTTCAATTTGATATACCACCTTTGAGTTAAACTGTAGCTGCCTTCACATTGAAATAAGCGAATAATCAGCTTAGATGAACAATACATATTTGAAAGGACTCTAGTCAAGGAAGGCTCTAATAATCATCTCAGGCGAGCAACATCAATTTGAGTCTTGACAAATAGGACCCGAATTAAGGAAATAAATTCCCAGAACCGTCCAAGTTTCATTCATCATCATCAAATCCTTATCTAATCTAGAGTGAGCTTTGACCTATTTTTTTTTGGTCGGGGGGGGGTGGGGGGGGGGTTGCAAACAAACTCACTTAATAATAAGGGAAACTTCTTTAAAACTCAGTTATAATAAAGGGATTTTCTAAAACTTTAAAGAGAGACCATAGCCACGCAACCGCCCCCCCTTCCCCCTCACCTCCTTAATAATCTTAAAGTGGATCTCATTTAACCATGAATTTCTATGTAGTATAAGGTAAATAATTATTTCATATAATTGAATACCCTAACTCTTTCTATAAGTGGTTAAAAAGGAGCCAAAGGCGAATATTCCAATATTCCAAAAAAAACCATCGAATAACCTCCCCTATTGAAAAATGAATAAAAAGGGAAGATTGGGAAATAAATGCTCAACCGTCACCATAGTAATTCAATACGCATGAAAGTCTCATCTATATCTCCACCTTATATCATTCACCGCTCACCACTTTAATAATTAACATTAAAATAGGACACCATCTATCTTGCCTCCAACTTCTCCATCTAATTTGCACATAGCGTTGTGCAAAGTTAAGCGTATTTGTATGTCTCACCCAATTAGTAGTCACTTTGTTTCATATTATTCTTTCTCCTTCCTATTGCGCATGTATCTCCTTAATTTCTTCTTTGCACATGCATTTCTAAAAATAGTTAAAATAGAAGGAACAAAATTGAATATCCAAAAACAAGCATCAAATAATTTTCCTTTTGATGGACAATGAACCAAGGTGAGATGAAAATGAAGATTTAGCTATCACCTTAGTAATTCAAATCCTAGCAAAGTCAAAGGTATATTTTCATCTCAACTATATATTCTTCACCCTTTATCTCTTTAATAATCATTTGTTGAAGACAATTTGACCAATTATTCAATTCCCTCTGCCCTGAGCAAATAATGGATGTGCTTTAAGCTAGCCCCTCGTACCTTGTTTTATTATTCCTTCGATTGTCCTACTTGCAATAATTTCTTTAATCCATATTCGACCTAGAGAAGAAAAGAGATTTTGACCACACGACTACACTAAGACTTGACATTTACCCTTCTGCAGTTGAAGTTTAACAAATTCTTGCAGAGCTACTTGTACGGTAAATGTTCACTATCTTATTGATGTAAGATATCACATAGTGCGATACGTGTGATATCTTACGGCACTAGGGTATTATACGAATAGCTCTACGGAGACTTGTTTAACTTCAACCATTGAATGCCTCATGTCAAGTCTTATAGCAGCCATACCGGGAAAATAAAAATAAAAAATATATATATATATATATAATATAAAGTTGTTAAGATTAGAGTGCTAATAGATTCTACGTTTCGGATTAAATCCATATTGCAAATTGAATATTGGCCATGGTTGCAGGCTGCAGGCTGAAAACTATAGGATCAGTTTCAGTGTGTTTTAAATTCAAAACATAGTGAAAACACAATCCAAATGTATCTATGTGGATTTTCAATGTAAAATATTTCACTATAGCCAAACAATGCAGTCCAAATGATAAGATGTCCGATAAGAAAAGCACGATAATCCCAATGGGAATTTAAGATACTCTACTAATGTCACGTCCCGGCCCCGAATCGCCCTGGCCTAGGGTAATCCCCGAGGTATGTCACACGTACTCCCACATACTGTATCTGTCTCGAGCCAAATACAACACACGAAGGAGAGAAAATAACTTTTCAAACACATGAATTAGGACTCACTAGAACTTAACAACTAACGATGGGGGCCTCTCTGACCATGAACTAGATCATTGATGATGGCCTCGGCTGAATATAAATCATTAAACAAGATAAAAAAAAACAAGAAAGAGAAAGCACTACTATTATCACTTGGGCCTCTTTGGATTGTGGAAAGAGGGTGTTGGAAAATTATGTGGCCCGACTGTTATGGGGCCCATGCCAAATTGGGCCAGGCAGTACGTCACGGATGAACTCCCAACCAATCTTGATTTGATTGAGTCCGATAAGGATTAAACTCTTGGTGGTAGAGTTTGGACTATGTTCAGACTCCTGATTTGGCAGAATTTTCACGCTCGTCAGGAGGAGGGGTATACTCCATAGTAATCATGACTCATAGGGATTGCTTTATATAAGGGAGAAGACAGTGCTTGATCATCCAGTAGATCTGAGAGCATTTATAGCGAGTTCACATGATCCTTCTTACATCAGAACGCAAAATGATTCTCAGCGAGTTTCGTTACAACAGTCACGTGGACCAGCAGTTCTTTCAAAGGGAGGGAAAAAGCATTTGCATTCCATTACATTTTGGAGAGAATTGCACCATGCAAAGGACGAAAACTTGTTCTGATTTTCTGGTTGTTCGTTCTTCTATCATTTGATGCGGGTGACACTTGTACAGTGAGAGAAAAAAAAAAAGGAGTAATGGTCATGAGATTGTTCTTATAAGACTATTATTACTCATAATATAATTAGTAAGGTCAATGAGTTTTATTTAAAATTTTTTTTTTTTTAAAGGTTTCCCACGAAGTAGGGAATCCCACTTTCACCTTCAGGACCTTGAAAGGAGAGGGATCGAAGATTTGGCCCGTCGAAGAGAAAGGTTAGAAATGGTCAATAGTCTAATCAGAAACATGGGGTTTGTCTTTTTTTAATTGATCTGGTCTTGGGCTGCAAATGGACAAATTTTGATCATGACATATATGTACACACATGTACAGTGATTGTGCTATTGCATTCGGACAATTCAAAAGATCAACAGAAGTCTCAGTAAATCTGGCCCCTACAAATCATCGATGATATCATCAGATGTTCGACCCCTCAGGATTTGGATAATTGGGTGTTTATTTATAGCCGTTCCATCATTATTTTTTTGCTTGCTGAATGGAGCCATGTGGGCCTGTACTGTAAAGAAATTTTTTATTTGTTGCACTCCTAAACCAAAGATTAGGATTAAAAAAAAATCAACAGAAGTGTATCACAAATAAACTAAGAGAAGATCACATGTCGTACGTGAAAAAATAAATAATATAAAATTTGCCTCAAGCATCATCTAAACTTTGACAGCTCTCTGTATCAATGCCACTAGTTCTTAGAAAACATTATCAGGTAGAGATTTCTTGGGAAAAATATGGACTTGACGACCATACTCAAATCTCAAATAGTTCATAACCATGGGTAGATATCGGTTACGTAAGATGGCACTTTTTTTTTTTTTTTTCCCCTCTACATAAGATGGGAGTTGGAACAGGACATCAAGGCATCATGATGCCAAAACCATTCATTAAAATTTTAATTATAGATGGGCCATAGAGGTACATAAGGATGTAGGGCTTGCTTGCATTAGGGTTGGAAATGGGTCAGGCTGGTTGGTTGGTTCTTCTAAAGTAATGATTATGATTATGGGATCAACCAAAATTTGAACCTTCTGTAAATTTGGTTGGAATGCCAACCCAATCAGTGACTGAGTTGGGTTTGGGTCTTCCTGTCAGAATGGAGAATTGAATGGTGTTGTTTCTTTTGTTGTCTTTTATTGGATGTTGCGATTAATCATAAAAATCAAAAAAACCTAACATAGGCACTTACAACATGTTTGCAGCAAGAGGGAGTATTTTTTCTCCTTTTCTTATTAGATGAAACAAAGTGTTTGAAAGGGACTTGAAGTGGAAGTCCTTCATATAAGGTGTAAAATATTCAAGATTAAGAGGACATATAACAACCAAAGTAATTCTACATGACCCATTATAACTACTAAGCAAATATTCACTAAGTATCTGCACATGGTAGATACTTAGTTAACAAATTCAAACC
The DNA here is from genome assembly GCA_003546025.1 of Camphora micrantha. Lineage (NCBI taxonomy): Eukaryota > Viridiplantae > Streptophyta > Magnoliopsida > Laurales > Lauraceae > Camphora > Camphora micrantha. The sequence continues at coordinate 56,421,782 of QPKB01000002.1, read as the reverse complement.
CTTTTATTTGGAAATGTCACAATCTTGTACGATGTTGGATAGGACTTGTGAATCTCAAGTTACTGTCACCTCATTGTTCTTTAACTTGAAACTCATGATCTGGATGTGTTCAAGTTCCAGCTCTTATGCCAAACACTTGCAAGTGAAGTGAAAGCGAAAGTGAATGTAGAAACAAAAGTGAAAACATTGTAAATGGTTTTGCTGGCAATCAAAGATAACTAGTACTATAGATCATCCAATGTGGAAGGATAAGTCCTTTGATCTAAGTCAAATTTGAAACACAAGGTTTGTGTCATTCCCTGAGGTCTGTCCTAATGTGACATGCAACCTAGTGCAATATCTTAATTATTGTTATGGGCCTATGAACCCCATGAGTTTAACCCACAGAAAGGGCAAAAAGACACCATTCCTTGAAATCAAAGCAAACCCAAACCCCACTCCATGTGGATACCAATCCTGCTCTATTTCAGTTATTATTACACTTTTTCTAGCTGTAACTGAAACAATTCTCACTAAGGCCACCTAATTACAATTTTTGATACTTCTCTGAAGAATTAGGTTGTGTGTACTTTTATGGGTAAGAATGACAACAGACCTATTCAATGCTTCCATTTTGCCTTTTGGTTTGAAAAATATTAAACAGGGGAACTTTGTCTTATCATATCAGATAAGAGATGACGTTAGTAAAATGCTTTATATTGGGATGAGTTGTCCTTGATTCCACACCAATATTTCTTGTATTTTTCTTAAGAAGTATGAAGATTGAAATCTTCTTTATTTTGGACAGCCATTGACACACCAATCGTATTAATTAAATTAAGTCTCACGTCTGCTCACGAAATGAAAGAAAGAAAGAAAGAAAGACAGAAAGAAAAAAAAAAAAAAAAAAAAAAGAAGAGAACACTTTTGAGAACCACAAATATAAAACAGATGTAAAGATGAAGTAGAGGAGGTCAGGAGGCTCAATAACAAGTGAAATGGAATTTTCAATGTTCTTGTCTTTTAGTTGACAAGACAAGTATTCGAATAAGATAGAATAGAGTTGATATCACGTCCAATAAGAGGAACTGAACTTGTCTTGTTGAGCTGGAGTCACTGCCTGTTGGTGGGGGTATCCTTGATGGGGAGAAAATCTAAAAGGGAAGTAAAGTAAAATGCATTAAATTGCACTACTAAGCCACTCTTCTTAGATCATTTTCACAGGTCATTTTGTTGAACAAGTCAGCAATAGGTAAGCCTTATTCAAATGCATCCTGACTCTTCTTCAAAAGGGTTAGTAGGCCTTCATTCAAATGGACTCTGTGACCTTTCATCAAATGGACTCATGATCCTCAGTCATATGGTTTGGTACTTTTCCTTTTTTCCTTTTTTGGGGTAAAGATGGGCTGGTACTTTGTATGATTGTATCCCTACGCATGCACTCATAGAACGGTCACTTGGACTCGAGAGAAACAGCTTACCCACAAATGCAACCCAATGGAATAGTTTGGCACACTATGCTGCAAAAGATCTGTCCATGACAGTAGGACCCAATGGAACCCGCCGTATGATGGTTGCATTGTTCCAACCCATGTGCCCATATTGGGGTCCACCAAAATGAACGCCCTACCTTTATGTGGGATTTCCCCAAATTTCACCAAAATGAACGCCCTACCTTTATGTGAGATTCTTTTTAGGTAAAGTAAAACCATGGGAGAGTAATTCCAAGAGTCATTTATTTATTTATTTATTTATTTTTTACTTTATCCATATTTGATTAGTGACAACAAGTTGCTTTTTCATATGCCAAAACTTTATACTTTAAAATACACAATAATCACTTTCCTAACTCTTGACTTTTCATCCCACTCCTCTCCTTTTAGTTTGTCTCCCTCCTCATTCAAATTACTTTATGGTATAAAAACAAACGAAAAGTCACACCACTGACCTATTTCACTGTTTTAACATTTACTTTACATTATTTTGTGTTGGAAATAGTATAGAACGCTGTCAAACAAAAATAAATTGAAACAATTGTACCCGATTGTTGAAGATTGCAATTATGATTTGCGGAAGAGAAAGACCAGCAACGGTAGTAGAACTGCCCCCAGGATACAATGGCCAATTTTTAAGCCCGCGATCTGTACCCCCCCTGCGCGCGATATACACGCTCGGTTACGTTTTCTGGGCCAGCCACCCCGGATCAAGCCCGACTCGCATGCGCGCATAGGGCCCATGGCAAAATGCTCCAAAAGTATTTAGTAAGTATAGGAATGAAAACACTTATAAAGCCTTTTCAAAAGTTGAGTTTTAGCAATGTGAGATGACCTGTTTTCAACAACCTACACTACCCATAAAACTAAAAGGCAAAAGAGCAAAATGACAAAAAAACACTTTTTACAAAAAACACCTCTAGAATTTTTGAAACAAACAAAAACCCAACATTTTGTATATGAAAAATCTCAAGAAACTATAAAACGTTTGGCTTATTTTCAAGAAAGTAAAACAGTTTTTCAAAATCCTTTCAACTAAGTCGTCTTCATAAATTTTTTAGAAATGACATAAGTACCTAAGCTTATGATAGGTTTTTGTCTTTTCTTAACCTCTGCACTACCTAAAACTTGCCATTTTGGTTTTGATGATCATAACCATTTGTTGAAGATAGTTTTTAATCATTTGGAATCCCCTTTTTTCTATCCATCCATGCATATGGTAATTGAAGTGTGCACCACAAGATCATTTGAGTTGGACTCAATCATTCCTCTTAAATGATTTATTAAAGGAAAATTTTAAAAAATGATATAAGATTATTTTTATCATTTTCTAAAATTTCCTTTTTATGGAAAGGACTTGATTGAGACAATTGCATATAAATTTTATACCTTTTTGAAATATTCAAGTCTTCATAAACTTTTTATTTTTTTTAAAAAAAAATGGGCCAAAAGTTTTATACCTTTTTGTAAATTATTTAGAACACAGGCTTAGCTAACCAGGTTCAGCATTGAGACTTTTCTATATATAAATGTAATCCTGCCATTTGGCAGTATCTATTCCTTCTGTTTGATTCTGTTGAAAGAAATATAAGCAGATGTGGCATCTTTAGCTAAATAAGAAATCTGGAGGAGCCCATGGTTTCCTCCAGTCTGATGTCCACTCACCTTCATATGCAATTCTATCAATGAATCTGGTGCTGTCCTTGTTTTGTTTTCTGAATGGGATCTTTCAGTGGGCGCCATATGGTTTCAGGGAAAGCAATGATGTCCATGTCGTCTTGTGCAAGTCTGATTTTTTTATTTTCTTTTGCGTCAACATGCTGTAGATTCATCAATTGGCCTCCACAGTTGAAATCTAGATGCTTAAAAATTCATTGTCTTGCATTATACTAATAATAAAATAAATCTGATTTCAATCAAAGTTATATATATATGGTCAGAGCTGTCATGTGTTTTACATATAATTAAAAGAAGAAAAAGAAAAAAAAATCAAATCACTTATTCAAAGCATTATAGTGAAGAGTAGGAAAATAGGGGTGGCAACGTATGACCCGACTAAGAGTTCGAATGTTCCAGCAAAAAGTCTATTTGGACAAATTTTTTTGACAGAATTTTGGACAAACCCTATGGTATGCCTTGAACATCACCTATGATATTCAAGGCATATTATAGGGTTTGTTCAAAATTCTGTCCAAAAAATTTGTCCAAATAGCACTACTCATATTCCAGATCTTATACACATGGATCTAGATTTGATTCTAATTTTACATGGAATCAAAAAATATGTTCCATGCTTGCTTTATGCTACTTTTGTGTGAGTACCTGACTCCCCTTTTCTGGGGAGTCTCGCTTTCTTAAATATTTTTAGGTTGTTGTATTCTGTTTTGAATCCTCCTAGTGGCGGGTCCTCCTAGGTACAGTAATCAAAGCAATGAGTAAAATGTTTTGGTTTAGTTTAGGATTGCTCGATATCACTTGATCAGATGATCTAGCACGTCTTATTTAGAGGTTTTGTATTAATTCATGGCTTTCACAAACGAATTAGGAAGAAAATGTGACATAAGAGATATAGATTAAATTATGAGCTCTTACAAAATGAATCTTCTTAGGGACATCGGTGCGTAAGAGTGCGTGATTTCGATGTCGAAAACTATTTCTGCTGCCTTTACCATCACCACAACTGAATAGTATTTCCATCACTTTTACAAAAGCATTGAAGTTTTGGTAGGACTAGTTCGCAAATTAAATTTAATATGGCATCAGAGTCAATCATTCGTGAGTTCAAATCTCAAGAGGAACAACTCAACGCTAAAAAATTGTGTGTTGCCAAAAGTAAGTTGACCGGGTTTCACTCGAAGGTGAGTGTTGGGCTTTGATTGCATTTACTAATGCATTGAGGTTTTGGTAGGATTGATTAGATGAGGAAACTTAATATTTAGATCAATAATGTAGCGAACATTTATTATTCTTGGATAATAGAAGACGGTTTGCTTCCTTCAAACTATCTAAGACCATTTTATTTGGCAATCCCTTTGTAACTCAATGGTGAGGCACCTCCCTTCTGAAACAACCAAGGACTAATCCCTATCTTTAGCATTAATGATGAGGGACTTGAGACATTGTATGTCTGGATATGTCAGTATTTACAAAGCCAATGAAAAAATGTACTTAGTTTGCTAACAAGGCCTGTAATTACAATTTGAACGGTTTGCAGTTTGATTTGCAAATCATTAGGGTGCTTTTGTGCTATCAGAGTATTCCGCTATCTACGGGTTTTCATTTCAGTGATAGAGAAAGAAAAAAGGAATCTTGCATTCACATTTTTGACATAGAAAACTGAATTCCTCTTAGACGAATAAAACCAATTCATTTTCTTCCTTTGTTTTTGTGAGGAAAATGTGTTCCACCAAAAAACCGAATTAGTAACTACATAAAAAACTCGAATGATTTTCCTCTCTACCAGATATTCCTCTCATTGTACAAATGTACACTTAAGCCTTTATTGATGCAATGGCCAGTCCCTTAAAACATTTTACAGTTATCCAATGCGACGAAGAATAAGGTGAAGCTACTGTAAAACTCCTTGATTCCTTATGCAATAGAGGACTGAGTATGAAGGGGTGAGTGACCCAAAGAAAAGAAAAGGAAGAAAAAAACCAGAAGTTACAAAGGGGGGATGACCTGAAAGCGACAATAATTAGTCTCCTACCACAGGGCAGGCATTTAAATTGATTTTAGTGGCCTAGTCACTGTAGATAACTCTGCCACAATCAACGCTATTAGATCACACAACTAGTAAAGTCCAATCCTGGATTTGTTCTTAAAAAAATGGCTCACCCACACACACCTAATAATCTTCTGGGGCCCACTTCTAGTCAATTTTAACATATTATTTTATGTTCAAGTTCAATAGCCATTCATTGCCATTTTCTTTCCACTTAGGAGGACCATTGGCCAGGAGTGATACATTAAACTTGGAGGCCCATTGATTGGTTTTTGGGCATGCGTGATACTAAGGTGCCAATGTCACTCAACTATAAACGTATTGGCCAGTCATTGCCCTTTCATTTTCAGAATTTTTTTTTTATGATTTGAATGCACCACGGGACTCAATTAGTCAAATGGATAGAATCATCAATCCCCATTCAAATGGGTAAAAATTAGTTGTTAATGAATGCGTGATATTAAGGTGCCAATGCCACTCAACCATGAGCGTATTGGCCAGTCATTGCCCTTTCATTTTCAGAACTTTTTTTTTTTTTTATGATTTGAATGCACCACGGGACTCAATTAGTCAAATGGATAGAATCATCAATCACCATTCAAATGGGTAAAAATTAGTTGTTTAATATCGTTGAAGAAAAACTTAATCTAACGTCACCCTTCACTCTTCATCCACAATAATGCCCATATTTGATCAGTGTAAATAAAATCCATGGCTTATGGTGCCACATGAAGGATGGCTGAGTTACAAAACCATTGTAAGTATGGTGCTAATGACAGTTGGCCAAGTAATTTATTTTCCCATTGGATTCATCATCTCATATGCAAAGAGTTCAACAATATATATTTTACATCTGATCATTTTTTATTTCTCTAACACCTTCATACACTACTCTGGTCCTACAGAGCTCTTCTTGTTTCTATGGAGAGGCTGAGAAGGAAATTCCTTTGACCAATTAGCGGATTGGCAATCAATTAAATAGTACTACATGTCTCTTTGTCCTTAACAAACAAATAAAAAAAAAGGGGGAATAGCAGTGCATATCTCTACAATAAGCTTAGTTGTGCTCAAATGCTACATCATGCAATGCAAATTTATCTAGTTTATAATGGCCTAGTATCTTACTTCACAACTTCAATGTTCCAATTACCATTGATCATTTGAATTTATCTTCATGTTATCATGATGATAATTTTATAAAACTATCTTAGACACTATCTTGTGTAAAACTCAAATGATATCCAAAACTGAAGACTATGAGAATCTTATAATGATGTCATATGATCATGATAATTGCAATATTTGGAAAGGGACTTCCATTAAGCTACACATGGGCCAGGTTCAAGTCAAGTCCAATGAAACCTGCATAGGAAACAACCCTGGGTCTCAAGTCTCTAGGATCCATTGCCAGATTTGATTGAGTGGGATCCTTTGCTAAATAACGTAAATAACCTAATAACATATAGATTATTATAAAAAATACTAAATTTATTATTAATTTGGTATTGAGTTGGTCCATAATTATAATGAGCAGGTTTTTTGGGCTTTTGACCCTTAGACCAGGAGTGACCCTTTTAAACGTGGACCCTGAGGTGGCATTCTTTTGGGTTGATTCCAATTCTGTTGTGGCTGCTGCTCCAACCTTCACTGATGGTAGGCAGTTAATTTTATTTTTGTTAGAGAGAAAGGTAATTGATCCCGTAGGAAGAGAAAGCCCAACACCATAAGGAAAAAAAGCCTGCTCCCATAGAAAGAGGAGTAGAGGACTTGCGGATTGGTCAGTGAGTAGGTAGGTGAGAAGTGGGGTACCCAACAAAACCCTAGTTCTTAGGTAGGCACTTAGTTAGGAGTGAAGAGTGGCAAGCTACCCATTTATATTGGAGGATATGACAGGAAACTACCAGTTTAACCTTATCCAGAATGACAAAGCAAAATCATTATTTGTGTTGATATATTGTATATGACAGAGTTAGGTTCACTATAAGTGTAGCCTCTCTCTTCACATGCAATGTTAGTATCTTATTCCTCTGCAAAGTTCAGTGATATCTACAATATAGTGAATCACAATCAGCGGATCGCTGCTTAATCTAAACTATTGATAAGGTTCATTTTTCTTGAAGCTCCAAGAGAAACATTTGTAAATAAAGCGAAAGCGAAAGCGAAAGCATTATGGCTGCAGGTTCGGAAAGCAATCAAAGATACTAATTAGATTGAAAGTTCACTTTGGGAACTAGAACTACTTGACAGAACGAGTGGTACGAGTGGTTTGTTTCACTTTTAGGGACAAATAGCATTGCTTAGCAATTTAATTAATTACTTTAAGTCTAATGTCTAATGGACCCAATTTGCTTAAACAACAAAAAAGGCAAAAGCTTCCTCTGACATTATGCCTTCAACTCAAAGCAAACCAACCCTATTCCATTGGAAGGCAATCTCTATCTCCACCCTAATCGTTTAGTAGATTTGGGAAATGAGTACAATTCTATACTTAAGTTATTGAAGTGATTATTGAGGGCACATTGGTATCAGTATAGGTTGATTTTTCAAGCAAGTTAATTTAAGGTTTAGCCTACAATTTGTGCATTTTGATAACAGATCTATTACACAGGTATTGGTTATTTTCTTTCTTTGCAACAACCAATTGAAGGTAAACCATGTGTAACTATATTTGATTCTTTCATTTCTTTGTAACAGCTAATTATGAGTAAACAAAGTTACAAGTAATATAACTAAGATAGGATTGGTATTGTTAGGAGTGTTTAATCCCTTGAATAGTGGGATTTTAGTTAACAAGGTAAGATGGGAGAAGCTACAGAGTGCATGGGAGGGCTCTCTGAAAAGACAAGTAAAATCTTTTTTTTTTTTCATAAATTCTCTCTCGTTAACCTTTATGTTCTTTCATTTGCAAATACATACCAGTCTTGAGTGCCTGGTAAGGGATATTTAACTCCTACAAATTTGAAGTAGAACTCAAGATTTTTTTTTTGTTCTTTGTTGGAGAAGTCTTTCATTGACCCCAAGAAGTCTGTAAAGATTGATTGATTCACCTACCTTGTAATTTCTAATGAAAATAGCTTAAATACTTTGTTAATAAAGGTTCTACTTTAGTTAATGTTGATCCAAGATTGTTTCACTTCCAATTTAATTTTTAATTACTTGACCCACCTTGTAATTTCTACTGAAAATAGTATACATATTTTGGACATGTCAATCAGAAAGTTGGATCAGAGATTAGCATAAAACCAGTGGGATCCCTTAATTGTGTTTGTCTATTCAAGGATTGAAATAGATGCAGTAAAATTTGGCCTTTCTTTCTATCTCAGTAATTTCTTTCTGCTTTCAACCCTGTCTTTACCTGTAATTGAATGCTTCCTGATGCTCCTTTTTATGGAACGGGCAGGTTGTAACTTCTATATACCAATTCATAGCCATTTTCTCCCTCAGAGTCAATTACTAGGATTATCCTATGCTAATGATATTCATCCTCTCCTTCAGTTAATTTGAAGACCATTCATCATTTCATCTCACTTCCCCACTGATCCACGGAGAAGATATAAATGGGGTAGAATGAGTCCATACCCAAACTCACTTGCCCAATAGTCTGGCTGACCAAATCGACTGTTTGAAGCCAGGCATAATGCAACGTATTGGGAAGTCAGCGTGGACTATTGTACTCCTCTCTTCAACTACTAGCACTGGGCATAGATTCCTGACACATTCCTGACTCAGCTATAATGGTCAAATTCTGACCGTATAATCAATCGTTCAAAACTCAAAGAATCTCTAGGTTCAACGTACTGTTTTGCCTAAAAAGGAGATATGAGTTTTCTCTTCTGCAAAACTTGCTTTCCGAATGGGGGAGGTGAGAAAGCCCATCCTGAAGGAGAAAATAATACTGGTACAAGTGTTGGGGGATTAATTTGGGCAATCACGCATACACAATCAATCAATCACAAGTTAATATAGATTTATGTAGTTTGGTAATTGTCTACGTCCACAGGACTATTCAGCTCGATTTCACTATATAGTAAATCAGGTAACTCGTTATAAAGATTTCAAATCCTCTAACACATAGCCTATTCTCTCTCTCAGTAAGTCTAAATCTTGTTCTCACAGCCTCTCTCCTTATCATGCTCTCTGTGTTCCCCATTTCTTCTTTTTTTTCGCTACAAAAAATAGCATAACTTAGAGAGTATTTACAAAAAAACCAGTCTTAATATAATTGAATCCAAAGTAAACTATTTATTAAGGTCCATTGGACCTTTTGAGCCAAATTCAATAAGAAGATGCGGAAAATCTTACATCCCACCAAATAAAGGGATTGGAAAAATTGGCACCATTTCACTCCTTTTCCAGTATAGCGTTGCTGGCTCATACGGCAGAGAGAAAAAAGGATCTGCCTTAATTAAATGTCCAAGTGCATGCATTTCAATCGGGCATTTCTGTGGGAGTATATAAGTGATTCGTACATGCTGGGAGCAAAGAATCCAAGGTCCCATCACCCTTGTGTATTGTACTGATCCATTATTACTTTTATCAACCATAATTTACAAATGAACCCCTTTATTTCATGCAATTTAATCACAATACATGGCTTTGGTAGTTCTTGAGAATGACCGTCACTCAGAAAAACAAATCCAATGAGTTTCTCAGGAAGACCACTAAAATACTCAAAGATGTCTCCATCGACTCCACAAAAAATGACAGAAATGATATAAGGATGACTCACTGGAGCGTGACATATGTACCAACGTGACAATCATATTAGACCTACTCAATCGAACTGAACTGTTTATCCTTATCTTTTGCCTTCTACTTCTTTTAGTAATTATAGTTCTGTTTAATTTATCTCAAAAAATTCATCTTTGAGTTCTAACAAAACTTTAAATTGGGTGTCAACCTAAATAACACAACCCTCCTTTATTTGGGCTTGGGATTGACGATAACAGCTGTAAGAAATTTTGAAAATTTTTTTTTTTTGATGAAGTTTTCATGTATCTAATTAAACCTAGTATGGATGACAAAGCTTTTGTGATGATAATGGTTTCTGCCTAACTTATCTCCTTTTCCAAAGGTCTTGCTCTCTCTTAGTAGAGGTAGTGCTTTACTATTGAACCAATAGTGTGTGAAACTTAATATTTTCGATGAAACCCACTTAGGTGTATGCCAATTATATGAGGATAGCATAATATGAAAAGGACGTCTAACTGTAGATATGATTTGGGAAAAAAAAAGATTTTCTAAATGGGATCAACTTTTTTTTTTTATTATTTTTGAACGGTAACTGAAATATTAAAATTAAAAGAAGGTAAGTAAAAAACCAATATACCACCAAAGAACAAAGAAAGACAATTACATGGTGTAAGCAATCAAGGGAATAACCCTATCTACTCCTTATTTCACTAAATGGGATCAACTGTAGATATGAGATGAACTTCTTCAAACGATGATGATGGCAGTGGTCGAGATCTGACAGGGAGGAAGAAGGGTGAAACAATAGTAGAAGAGTGAAACAGTAGAAGCGGTTTGAAGAACTGATGGCCAGTGAAGATGTGGAACACTGGAAAGGAGTGTTAAAGATGTATTTTTAACGTTTTACTCTAGTAACAGTTAATTGTATCATAAGATTGATTTCATGATCCATAAATATAATTTGTAATGCATCTGATCGACTGTAAAATCACATTAATCATCATGTGATCAATCTTACAACGGCCAATCCTATTGGATGGAAAGCCGATCATCAGTCCGGTCATTGGACTCTGATTTTCAGTAGGTAGGTCTCACTCACCACTTTCATCCCGGTCGGCCTTGAACTTCGTTGACACTACCGTTTTGCAGGCTAAGCTGAAAAGTGGCCATCCTTCACGTATGTCACGGTGTGCACGTGCTTTCTATCAATTCCATTTGTCATTCCTTTTCTAGCTTCGAGTTCAATTGGCTTAGGTTGCAACTTGCTTGTCTCATGTCTTGTGGCATCCTTTTCTAGCTTCGACAGAAGATCCGGACTCCTCAACCATCTGTATGGTGGGCTCTACATTTATGGAAGTGTCTCCCAGTGATAGTTGGTGAGGACAGTTGCAACCATTGTGTGATAGGCCCCACTTTGACAGACTGGTTTTTCTTGACATCATGATGAGGCCCACCCAGAACCTCATGTTGGCTGTTAAATTAACCACTGCCCTAAAACATGGGCCGACTTGTGAAGAAGGACTGGATCACTGATGCATGGATGGGCTAGCTGTAGAAACATGAAAAGTGAAAACCCATCTAAATCTATGTTGATGGTTCCTATGTTATCTTGATCTGGCGTGGTTAGAGTAATGTTCCCTTATAAACAAAATAGCAAAATTGTAACACTGAAGAGGTCTCTTCTCATACACTGAAATAAATACAACCAAAGATACTTCAAAAAACTAGTTCAGTAAAAAAAAACTTTGTAATTGTGCAGCCTTTGCTAGGAGTTGCAATGGGCCGGCAGGAAGTCAAGTCATGTCAAGCACAGTGAAGTCAATTAGAAAATTAATAGGGTCAACCCAATTGGAAAAGTTCTTGTTGAGCTGGCAAAGCCGACCCGAAACAGAAAGAGTCAATCCTAACTCTTTGCTGCCTGATGAGTTTGGGCTGGGTTAGTGGATCGGGTCAGGACTTCCACCCTTGTCCTTTGATGAGAAATATCTTAACTTTATCATATTTTACTCTATATATATATATATATATATATAATGATTGAAAATGGACAGGAAGTAATCCCACATGGTGTGGGGTTGGTTTGCTTTGGTTTCAAGGAATAATAATGTCTTTTTATTCCTTTTCCTTTTTTTAGGTTAAGCTGATGAGGTTCAATGGGTGGACCCACTTACAAGCAAGTGAGTGCGGATTTAAATCACAGTGCACTTTCAAAACATATATGAAAATTCGGAGTCTACTTAAAAAATCCTATAAAAATCGTTGATTTACTCTCAAAATCCACATGAAAATCCTCAGTTTACTGTACAAACCAAACAACCTTAGGGTCCGCACCCCTATAATAGAAATTCTGGATCTATCACTAACTGGACCCATAACAATAATACAGGAAAAGACAACACTCTTGTGTTTCAGATTTGACTATTTGGTGAAGATTCCTTATCCTTGTACATCGAATTATCCATAAGATCTAATATCTTTAGTTAATTTTCATCAAAACGTGACAAGTTTAAGCTTTGACTTTCACTTCCATTCAGCCTCAAGCATGGTTTTATTCTTTATTGTATTCAACATCATAGTAGAAACTCATAAGTCACATTTGGCAACTAAATCTTTAGAATATTCTTCTTACCATTTTCTTAAAAAGTCATAATAAATCAACTTTCAAAAATTGCAAAGCGTTGTTGATTTGGGACAGTGGGAACTCTCATTTTTGAGGATTTCTCGATCTGACATTCTTAGGAGTTGGAAATCTTTACTGTTTACATATTTTATGAAGCAATATTAATCTGTTTCACCTATAATGATATCGTTGTGAAATCCTCAACAAAAACTCCCCTTCCACGGGCATTGAAGAATCTTCACATCTATGGATTTCTCATGTTACCAAATATGCCTTTATGGTTGATATATTAGTACAATACTAGTAGGTGGATCCATTTCAGCTCTTTTTAGTAAATGAATTTATACAAAAATTATAAATCTTCATTTCATAATTTCTTTTAGGAAGGTTTTAGATATAGAAAAAAAAAAAAGAATGACAAATTAAATAGAATATAAAGGTGGTGAGAATAGATTTCTACTTAATGTTTCAAACTAGGTAGATAAAAATCTATGTCAACACACACTTAAAAATTACCTAAGTTTTTAAGTTGTATTCGGTGGGTTTAGTCTCTTCCGCTTGCAAAACTATTGGCAAGTATCCTCTCCAAATCAACCCGTACAATACCAACTCAGATCATGCCGAGTTTCAAAACCATGAGATTTACATGGAAAATAGGACATGATTACACTGAATATGATCACAATTTTGAGGATAAGGATGGATGAGTTGACAATGACATGCAATGTCATAAGTCTTATCCAACTCCCTACAGCACAATCACGTTTCCTTCTCCGAAATGGTTTTGCGAGCTATACATATATACTATTCCATTTTTGTGTCCATATATATGTAATTCAAGTGGGTTACATAAATCTGTACTGACTTAATATTCATGAGTCCCTCCACTTCTAAGTATGCAGTTCACCCCTTTTGTAGTTTCCTTTCAAAACCTGCAACAATTTAGTTATAAAGATAAGAGCCTAGATCCTTGTAGGTTTTGAAAGAGAGTAGTAGGTTTAATTTGTAAGAAAAGGAAAATAGCTGATGATGTTGCCGGTGCATTGGCGATATCACTGCCAAGGGCATTTTATTAAAAGAAAAAAAAAATTGACATCACATAAGGAGCACTCTAATGATGATTTATAAAATCTTGCTATTTAATTCTCCAGTGATTAAGATTTTAGACTTAATCTTTTCTGTAAAATTTCCTTCTTTTTTCTACCCCTCATCCACCATGAAACTCGTCTATTCCATTTTCTTCCAAAATTAGCATGCTTTCAACAATTCAAGAAAAATCACATTTTTTTTTTATGAGGAATGACCTCAATGGTCATCACAATAATTATAATCTTACTTAAGGCATTATATTGATTTATGAACTTAGGGCCTATTTGTTTACCTAGGATACATAGGAATTCAAATACAAAAATATAATTTTAGGATTAATGTAATTGAATTCAAAGATTGTATTTCTATAAGTGGTTCAAAATGAAGAATCAAAGGTAAATATTAAAAAATAAATATTTATTTTTGTAACCCAACAGCCCAGTCCAGAAAGTCTTTGGCCTTGAGTTAGATGGACACTCGATTTTGGACAATCGAGAACTAATCCCTACGGGCATATGCAAACCCTCATATCCACATGCACCGGATAAAACTATAGGAGGTGGCTAACAAAGGTAGGTGTCGAATACAAGACATCTCCATATCCTAGGTCACATAGTCCTTGCCAACTAAGCTACCATTCGTTGATTAAAAACAATGAACATGAATTAACCTCTGTTTTAATGGAATTGAGTTAACAAAAGATGCGAAGCAAATACCCACCCTTCACTGCTCACCTCATGTCCTTTAGCAGTCACCTCTATAATAATTCTTCTTTAAGCTCATTTGACTGTAAATTCATATGTTTTTAATTTCAATGTATTCTATGAGAAGCCAAACCCACTAAGCATTGTACCAAATGTGATTTGATCATAGAGACATGGACTGTGATGTTGACGAATAACACATGTTATCTTGGATGCCTTGTTGTTATCGTCCTCAGTTGATGTCTTTGTCAATGGTTGGGCATTTTTTGAGTTCAGTATCTGCTAGATTAGGTCCTATAAATTGATGAAGTCTTTTTTCCCCACCAAAGAACTGTCTAGACCTGTGACATCCATTTCACAAGCTGCAACCCCACCATTGTTACCCGTCAAGAGTCGTTTTCCATCCTCCAAATAATGCTCTAACCTTTTCTATCCTTTCAATTAGTGCTCTAATTGTTTAAGGAAATGACAGAGACTTAAACACTTAGCCATTGTATAATGTTAATTGTCCATTGATCGAACTCCTTTTTGTTTTTAGTGCAGTAGAAGTGGGTCAAAATCTGGGACGCTTCTTGGACCTGACTGGGTCGGGTCCATTGGCGATGACTGTGAAATTATTGTAAAAATATGATAGCTACTTTTTAAACATCAGCATCACTATTTGGGGTTAAGTAGGTCCATAATCATAATGTTTATGTTTGTTGGGTCATGGACCCAAACCTGGCATTTTTCGGTTGGTTCCAATCTGGTTGGCATGCCTCTTCAATTCCACACTTGGAGTCTTCACAGAAGGTCATGTGGCCAGTTTGTAATTAGGTGCATAAAGCTACAACTGTACTAGAGAATATGATAGGGAACTACCAATTTAACCTGATCTGAAATGACTAAGCAAAATGATTACTTATGTTTTCCTTCTTGGTGAAAAAAATGATTACTTATGTTAAAATAATATAATGCAGAAAGTTAGGCTAGTTAAGAGAAGCCTTTCTCTTCACATAGAATGGAAATATCTTAGTAGCATAATATATAGAATCAGCATTTCTCTTTAATGTGAAAGGTGCATTTATCTTATTGCAAATGAAGCTAAAGTGAAAGCTTCTTGGCATGTTTAGATGGAAAAAAAAGGATAAAAAATAAAAACTAACAACATTGATAATTGAACCTGGAAAGTAAATATACCTAACTGAGTCAAAATCTGAGGCATCACTTTCTGGGACCTTTAACATTGTTTAGTAATTTACTAGCTTTTTAAAGTCTAATGAACCCCATAATAATACATCAAAAGAAAAAAGAAAAAAGAAAAGCAAAAGCTTCCTCTGACATTATATATGCTTTGATCTCAAAGCAAACCAACCCTACTCCACAGGAGGTGCTATCTCTCTGAATCTGTCAAATCATTATCATTTCTTGGGCAAATGAGCAAAAAATCTTAATCAAAGTAGATAAAAAAGAGAGAATTAATTCTTGAATTTCAATTGGATTTTGTCATAACTCTAGTCATGTTCTCTGGTAGTAAAAAAGCAATCCATCTTTTTTTCTGAATTTTATCACTTCAACTCTACTGAGCCTTCTCCAAGTTGATTTGTTAGAGTTTTCCCATTATTGAGCATTTTTTTTTTACCTAAATTTAACGCACAATAAAGATCCCAATGAAGTGTTTTTTGTTTATTTGCGTTTAGATGTGTCATTTAATTTCCTGTCCTGAAATAGTCTTCTCTATGATACTCACAACATGCAGGAAATGAAGTCATGCAAACACCAAAGCTTCATCTTGCAAATAGGCTCAATCGTGACACAAGCGGTTATAACCAGATCAAATTTAAGTGGCAGGGAAATATGCAAGCAAGCCCAAGCCTAGAGTGGGCCAAAATATGCTAAAAGAACACAGAAACATGCCCACCACTTAATTGCCAGGGCCAGAATCCTTGGGTCTAGTTTTTGGACCTTACTAGAAGGTCTTAAGCAAGCCCCAAGTCTAGAGTAGTAGGCCAAAGCTGCATTAAAACGAGCTCAAGGTCAGAGCCATGGGCAAGTGAGACCTTTCTAGTCGCCCAATGGCATGGATATCAGTTATTAAACCAATAAATAAGGCCAGATACTGCACTAGATCTTTAGCTAAAATGGGCTGGGAATTGGCAATATCCTCTGTCCCCAGGCATTCCTTTTCCATTTTTAGTTCCACGCAAGCAAGCATCAGACACAGCCACACATGTATGAACTGATCAAGACATGAGAGCTTATGTGGCTGCCACCGTTGGACGGGCCATGAAATTGAATTGTCTGGACCATTCATCGATCTTATGTGCCCCAAAGCGACTTTATAACCACTTCCTGAGCATTTTATCATGAGAAATTTCCAATAGGTTATTCTATTAGTTGGCCTCTTCCCCAATTTGATTTCCCATCAATATCACCTGTTGAATCTGAACCCCAATCTAGTTTAGAGTGCTCAAGTTGTGGGGCAGCCTGGGCTTGGCCTCGGCCCATCCTGATTTGAGAAGAGTTGTGGTTTTGGCTTCTAGTACTCAGGCTGGGCCTAGATCTAAATCTTTGGCCCATTTTATATATGGGACAGCCATGATTAAGTGATAGAAAGACGAAGCCCAGCCTAGCCTAGCCTGAACAAGTAATTAATTTAGTTTATTGGCTGATTTACCTAAAGAAGTGATTAGAAGCCCAAATAAGTGATAGAAAGCGTGGCTTGGTCAGCCCAGTTGACTAAATGAGCTGGCTTGGGACTGCCATTTGTAGGGCGGACTGGGCTGTGGCCATGCACTAAAGGCTCATGTGGGTTTGGGCCGATATGGGCCTGTGTTTATAAATCCGTGCCAGGCCTGAATATGCAGCCCACGAACAAGCCTACATATAGTTGGTCAAATAGAATCTTTATAACACACCAGTAGAACAATCACAAGGTAACATTTCATGAGTTCTGCGACATTTTAAAGGGCATTTATCTGTTGTTAAGAGTTATTTTCAGGACCTTAAGACCATTCCTACTTAAAACCAAATGTGGCGCCCTCGAGAAAGCATAACAGTTACAAGAATTATTTTTTTTAGGGACTCAAAGCGTCAAAGCCATGTCCACTCTTTAACAGCTAGTTATATATAATGAGTACCAAAGTTTGCCTTCTCAATTGGGTAACCTTAAAAACTCATATATGAGCGCCAAAATTTGAGTTGGTGGCAATTCACAAGTACTATGAATGAAGGGCTAAGATTGATTAAGGGTGTCCAAGTGGGCCCCAAGGGCTTGAACTATTCCTAAGCTAAGATCGGTTGGCCATTCCTTATTCTTTTTCAAGTTTCTAATGTTAGGTGTGAGTGGTCCACATGAGTACACGTCTAATAATGATATGGCCCCACTTCAAATCAACCGATTTTTTCATAAGCTTTCTACTTCAGTTTTGATTTGAATAAATTTGGCTTGGGTTTACTTTTAAAAGCCCAATCCATTAGGACTCTTGTTTGACTAGCTAATGAGGGAAATAAAAAAAGACTGACATCTAATAAGATTTTTTTATTAGAAAGAAATCTCCCTAGGTTATCTATAAAAGTGATTTTCGGTCATTTTTCTTTACTCACGTCATGTTGCTTAGTACTTATTAAGTCTCATGTATATCAGAATGAGTGAAAGGGGGGATAAGAGAAAACCATGTTTGATCAAGATTATTGATCACAAGGCAAGACAACTAAAAGATGAGATCTGAACTGCTCATCATCAAGATCATAGCGCAAATAATGCTTTCAATATATTAAATTATCCATTACTTAATGCAGAAGTCTAGATCCGTATGTTTCAAACCATAATAGCTCTAACCTTTAAACCTTTAAATAGTATATAGCATATAGTATATAGCTGCCACTAGTTAAAAGACCAAAAAAGAGCTAAGCAAGCATAAGTCAGCCTAGAGTCGGAAATGCAGGTGCCATTCCCTGGAAAGACAGAATCCTCACTACATCAATGTCTCCTCCATTTATGGAGACAATTAGGATTGCAGCAATTATAAGACAGGACCATGCCGTCCCTTCTCTCTTACTCTTGAAATATCCTGGCATATTCACCGCACCATACAACATCAGAATTATTCACTAAATTGTAACTTTTAAATACTGGTAGCTCACAGCAAATTGAAATGGCATGAAATCAAGAGAGTTTCTTTTTTTTTTTGTTTTTTGGCTTTTCACTTGGGGTTCTTTCTTGTATGTCACTAGTGTAAAATTGCATGTTAGTACATAGCCACAAATTCAAAATTCCTAGAGCAAGGCTCATATATAGCAAGAACCAAGAGGTTAGAAAAAGGGAGCTTTTGTTTCTTGAACGGCATATGCAAGAAATCAGAGTGGTTAATTTTAATGCAGAATTTGTCAAAGTTTGAGTAGTTATTCAATAGTTCTTATTGAAGGGAACTAGAAGCCGAAGATCCTAATCAGATTATCAGTTGGCCCAAGGTATCCTCTAGATTTTGTTTGTGTTTTTTCTGGTCACGACCAAAGAAATATATATACTTCTGGTAGGCTGTAAAGTAAATGAGGAAAAGTTGACTCACAAGACTTTCATAATCTGAAAAGTTCAAGACTCATAATATAATCCTACTACTGCATTTCACATTATTTGTGACTGTATTGCTCATTCGTATTGAACTTGTGCTAATATTAGTGAGGAAGAAAAGGAGAGAGCTAACCTCATAGTATACGGCCTCTCTACCGTTGCATCTAGGACAAGGAACCGTCCTAGCACGCGGAAGAGTTACATCCAGATGTGCATCGTCTATGAATCGAGTGAAGCTGCGAGCAGGATGATGTACTACATTCCACTGGGCAGGAGGTTCTACTTGATTCTGATGGGCAGGAGGTTCTACTTGATTCTGATGGGCAGGGTTGTTTTCGGCAGGCTCCTGCATCGTTCATAGGCAAGGGCTCATTAGAACTTCACAGGAGTAGCTGCAAAAAGCATACAAAAGGAAAACTTTGCAGCTTAGATCTCAATAACCGAAGTGCAGGAGACTCAGTGTAGGCATAAATCTGGGTTCATGCATTTGGATTGCCCAAGTTACCTGTAAGTGACCGCTGCTTTTGTAATTTGTCATAACCAATAATAGGTAGGTAAACAGAGTTACTGGTAATAGATTTATGGGTAAATTGAGTGCATGGCAACATAAGTTCTGAGGATCCAAGTACTCCGTAAATCTTAACTGGATCCAAACACAATTTTTTATACAAAACATGCTGTTTCGTAGAACAATTGACCCTTTAAGTAAGGGGCAATTTTTGAAACTAGTGAAACATATATGTATAATATAAATTCAAGTAGGCTCATCACCCTTGATAATTTGAATCTTTAAAGTTGAGGTTTAAACAGGTGAAATGCGTTTAAGCTCAAGGTCAGCATTGAAATATACCAAGGGTGTGTTTGGATGTAACCCAAAATCACAAGCAAACTGAATGTTATGACCAATTGTATAGTTACTATATTCTTCTTCTGGGTGGCTTAAAAGATAAAACCACATTGATCGAGTGAATATCTACTTAGTCTGCACTGATTCTGAATTAGTATACACTGTTCATTGATACTGATTCAGGTGGAGCATCAGACCAACAGTATCTCAACCAGCTTGATCTTTGAGTTGTGCACCACAGGCACCATGGAATGGTAAACCAAACCATGCCCACAATGGACAAATCAGTGGAAAGACCATTGGTCTCATAGCTTTTCCAAGCAGCAACAATATAGGGATTTAATTGATTGTCCTAAAAATGATAACCAAGAAAGGAAATAGAGGATTGGGACTTGGGAGAGACTTTAAACCTGTACATGAAAGTCCACATAATAACAAAGTTCAATACAACTTGTCATGGATTAGAAGTTAACGACAATTCATTTGATCAGTTCACAAGTAGCAGTCAAATAAAGATCATTTTTAAGATGTGCATTTTAAAAAGCAAATGAAGTTTAAAAAAAGGCGAGAGAGACCGTATAATTGCAGTTTGGACACTTCATGACGAGGATCCCGTTTTCTGCATCTTGTTGCTGGAAGAGAGGCAGTCGGCTGTAACCAAAACAATTAGTATATGACTATGCATGGATGGGTAGTGATGTATGGATTCATATACGCGAAAGTATATAGTGCAGGTCATACCATTCAGGGCAACTCCTCATAGGATTAGGATCCATAGCTACTGAAGAGTGAGTTGCAGAGTGCAGACTTCAAGTAATCAGATTACTTTGCAAATTCCTGCAGTTTTTCCATTTGCAAACTTTTCAGGCACTTCGTCTTCTGTTCTTAGATTTCTAATAAGGCAATCATTTCTTACAGCAAATCTTTGTTTCTTCTATTGATGAGCTAAAATAGTTTGATTTTAAATGAAATGTATGAAACTATCAAATCCAAATCTGACTGTAACTTCCAGTGAAAATGAGGACTTATCCAATTGTTGAAGAATTATCAACCAGGGACGAAGCTAAAGGTGTACATATAGTTTAATTTAATTTATTCAATTAAATCATTGATTTGGATCTCAAATTGTATTCCTTTATCTGAATTAGCTAGAGAATTCAACACTCTTCATTTGGAACTGTAGAAACCAATGTTTTTATTTACTGTTTTTTCAAACCATGTTAACAGCCAAAACTGAAAGTACTAATTATTGGCCGATATATGTGCTTCTCTTCTGGGGCCTGTTCTTTTAGTAGAACTCTTACTGAAAATGGTCAGGTTGACTCGTCCAATGCAAAAGAATTAATTCGGATAGAGATAACGTGGAGACTCGGGATTCTTTTAAATAGATTTAAAAATATTTAAATAAAAAACCAATATTTAAAAAATATATAAATACATTTAATTACTTGCATTCATAATAATCAATTCAAATTAATGAAGTTGTATATGCAAGAAAAGTGCTACAATAAGGAAAATTAAATAAAATCTTTTTTTATATTACACAATTTGTTAGTCCCAAAATCAAATGCAAAAGATCAAATATAAGTTTAAAATTACATTCTTGTAATCATTTTTAAATTACTAACTCCAAACCTCATGCATAAGCACTCATAAATAAATTTTAATTATTTAGAATTGAATTTGCCTATTAAATGGTTTGGAATGCCAACAACTTATTAAAATGAGATCACTGGACCGAATCTCCCCTATTTTTTACTCAGTCCTTCGTCAATATGAGATGACTCGGGAGAGTCAAGAGTCAGCTCGGAAAGTTTTCCAACCATGGATCAGAGAAAGATCTTTATTAATACGTATATTTGAGGGAAAAAAAAAAAGGGCTTCTACTTTTAACAAATCATGGATTGTGTAATTTGATTTCTATTGTGCTATATTTCGCAACAGTTGTGCATCTACACGATTGATTATCAACAACTTCAAACCGAACATGATACCATGTTTCATATCATTACCTTATTCAGAATGCACATCACAACACTTCAGGAGCTTTTGCATATCTCAAGTTCTCAACCCATATTTTGTTTGCCCAATTTGACAAAGTTCTTGTTAAGTCTTGCAATTTGCATGATAATGGGTGAATGTTATGACTTGGATTTTCATGCAAATAGTCATCTCCCATACCATAAGAATGACATTCGGGTCTTCCATGAACCAGGACGGGATCCACTTTATAATTTTTCTATTTTAAGTTAGTCGAGTTGCACTTCATATAACAACCAAAGTCCGTTTTAGAACCAGATCTGAACAAAGCCCAATTGTCACATGGATCAATCCCCTTTTAGATGCATGTTAGGCCCAAATCTTAATTAACCTTTTCGGGCTTATATATACGTCATACATACACAATTGCAAGCCCAAATACACCAACAGATTTGATGGACTACATATTAGCCTCTTTTTTTTTGACCCATAGCAACTGTTAAAGACCAGGAGTGCAATGTACACGAGCAAGTCCAGTCCAAAAATGGAGAGACTGTAAGGCTGTATAATGTCAAGAAAGAAAAAAAAAGGGCTAAAAGAGTGTCCTTTGAATAAGCACTTTAGTGGCATGGAAAATTGTATTTCAAATGATGAAGTGGTAGCCACGCCTTCAAGTCCAAAGGACGGAGAATGGCTTCTTACCTCAGTGGTAAGAGGGACAGTTCTCACGATGTGTGACTTTTTCTCATCAAAGGGCTTTTTTATCTCACCTGCGGGTTCAATCACCTCACCCTAGGTCTACTGCCCTCACTCGAGGGGTCCCTTCTCCCTATAGCTTGGGTACCAGAAAAAAAAAAAAAAAAAAAAAAAAGTCCAAAAGGACGGAGAACCTCTTAATTGAGGTGCATATATTTGAATGACCTCTCTGACCTCTCTGATGAAGTTTTTATCCCCAAATGAGCCAATCAAATATAAATTATAATCTTGTCCAAGGAAAGGAATGTGATATTGGATTGTTATTTCTCGCAAGAGTTAATCAATGACCATTTTCACTTCTGGTAACAATAAAATTTGTGTCAAATAAATTTGGAGCCTTTATTCCAACGGTTTTAGACTTATTCGGATTTTTGGACATCTTTGAAAAAATCTTCAAAATCCATGAATTAAGATATAAAACTAATCATTCTAATATTACAATCATTATGGGAATATCGAATGGTTTAGAGCATAAATTAGGGGACCAACGAATTACAGAAAATTAGATACATAGGTTGGGACCTTTTCATTAATGGAGAATATTCATATGCATCCATCTCTCACCATAGGGTGAGGGACAATGAACAGATATGGCCCTACTTGCACTGAGTCTACTGGTTTATACTAATATTTAAAGCATTGGGCATGGCTGCTGTAGACGCTGGTGGTTGCTCGAGGGAAAATTGAGTGTAGAGGGCGATAGAGAGAGGAAATTAAAGAGGGAATGCGGGAAAAGTAACATAAGCATTTTCTAAAACAAAAAATTTGCAGCTTTCACTGCATGAAACGACTCATTTGAAAGAACTGTAAAAATAATAACGTCAAATCTAAACCACCAAGTTATCTAAATGGGTTTATATATCCGGGTTGACCCTAACCCAAACCATTTAAATAGGTTAGGGTGGCTTGGTTTGCTTGACCCATGCACCCACACACACACACACAAAACACGCATATTGCGGGTGAAATCTGGGCTGGGCTTAGTCTTGGCCCAGACCATGGGCACCCTCTAAATGACTATATGTCTATGTCCCACTAAACTAGAGCTTCGGAAAGTTCAGCACACTCAACATGTGCATTAATTTTTATCCGTTCATATGGAGCCATCCCTCTAAGAACCAGAACACAGTTCTCATGCAACGGGCTCAAGATCTCGTCACAAATAAGTGCCCGTCATTTTCTTATTTGAAGTGAGACCTGGACCTACTCCAGGTGTAAATTAAGTCTATATATGATGCCCATCATTTAATGAATAGTTTAGATCTTACGGTTGAACCTATAGCATAAATCTAGTAGACTTTTAATTATATGAATTCCAGTGGAGGTTTACATCTGGGCCCAACTTGACCAGGGTCGAAGGATGGCCTGACCCGACCCAGATCCAATCAGTTCACTGCCCAGCTCTAAACACAGCTATTGTGAGATTAAAAGGTTGGAATAGTGCAACTCACTTCTAGAGAGCCAGATCCACCATTCGTTACTGCGGCCATAGCACTCTTCTGTGTCCTGCGAATGGGAATTGTTCCTTCAGGGCAGCTTTCACTCTTCTGCCATCCTTGTTGGGCTATGTTCAATGATGAACTCTTTGACTCAATTCCTTTGGGGCCGATGCTGGGAATTCAGTGACAAATCATTAGACATTAGATCCTAATTCCCAATATTGGTACCATTGGTGTGGCTCATTATACTGATCAGGTGTGGCCCATCTCGTAGGTCTTGTCTTGTATGGTGCCTAGCAGCCTTAGCCCACATTGTTTCGTGCCGTTGGTATAGCAAAATAGGAATATAAAATCTTGTAAGTTTCGGCCTGGCCTGGCTATGACAAGCTTGACAAAGGAGTAGACCAGCTTTAGGACTGAGGGAGTTCATGGGGCACTACTTTACATGAGAGGAAAGAAGACTATAAAATAGTATAGAAGAAGAGAGGAGTAAACCTGGATAGTGTGATTTTTCAGTAAAGGATGGCCTAAAGAAGGCTGCTTGTAGATATCAACACAGTCCATGATATTTCACTCTGGTAAAGAGAAAAAAAAAAAGTGCAGTCCAAGAATGCTATGCTATTGAGATAAAATGTTTTGTTTCCTCTCTAATGATGCATATGATTGGTGGTTTCTTTCTCTTTTTGTTTATGTTTGTTAGGTCTCATGGAATTCTTTTAGTATGTGTTAGAATCTAGAAATAGATGCATTTATATGCCAATATGAAAGCTTATGTTTTCTTTTGTCATGTTCAACAATTCCTATGATTAAAACATAAGTAAAAGAAAGAAAGAAAGAAAAAAAGAAAGAGAATGAAGAGTCCCGTATCATTTTTCACTTCTTTATTGAAAATCCAGTATAATGAATCACTAATGATATATATGTAAGAATGTATTTGATGGGTTAGTTGTTTATAAACGAAATTTCATCCGCTGTCCTTAGCTGAGGAGGTTGATTTCAAAATTAGTGATATCTTTTTATATTTACTCTGCTTGTATATATTTTTTATAGAATGACAAGAAATGTCGAATATGGTTGGTTATTTATAGGTAGGTGGATTAAGATTTAGAAAACCCTCTTCTCTATGGTGATACTGATGTCTAGTAGATTACAATTTCTAGTTCTCAATGGATTTCTCTTTGATTATAAATTTTGTGGGTCACCAAGCAGACTTTACAGTGACTGGGCCATAGGCACATAGGCTTAACATCACAAATTCTTTAAGTTATTTTTTATATTTCTCTGTTGCTTCATTGTCCCTAACCAGCTGGGGCTTGCATGACATAATTACCAACCATCCACTTACGGCATATTTGTTTCATGAAATTGAATAATTACAAATTATAACACTTTCTATTTTGGTTAAAAATAAAGAATCAAAGATAAATATTCAAAAATAGCAATCAAATTACCTTTTCTTTTTAATGAAAATTGAATTAAGGGAAGATGAAAAGGAATACACAATCGTCACCCTAATAACTCAAATCCATAATTCAAATTCTAAGAAAGTTAAGGTCCTATGTACTTTGCTACATACTATTATAAATGAAGGAGACACAAGTTCTTTTAGGTAAACGAAACAAATATAAGTTATAATAACAAAAGAAAATTAGAGAGGTGAAGACCAAAAGATAAGTTAGAGATGTTGATTTGTCCTCCATCTTCCTAGGATTTTGATTTATTAGGATGATAATTGTATAACTATTTCCTACGATGGGAACTGAGTTTTTGCATATAGAAGTGTAGGATTTTCGATCCATACCATTGATTAAGAGAGATCCTTGAATCAAAGGCACTCACAACAGACTTCCCCTTTGTTTGAGTAGATCCCCCACCAAAGGAAAGACTATTTGATGGCCATTTATAGATATTCACCTTTACTTTTTTACAGGAAGGCATTGCATAGAATCCTTACAAATTCAACATACCCATCAATCACAAGGGCCCTAATTATAAAAGCAAAATGAAATACTAAAAGAAATGGCAAACCAAAAAAAGAAAAAACAGAGAGAGAAGTTACAACCTTAATTGTCTTCACTGCATGCTTATTGAGAAGTCTGAGTTGTCTCTTTGTTTCTCTGTTCTCCATGGACCTACTTGCAAGCACAATCCCATTGGCGAAAACGGCAACAAGTACTATTAGAAACAACACGTCCATTCACCTGTTTCTCTGTTGGGCTTTTGGCCAGGCCAAGCTGAGCCATATTCAGGCCCCGGCCTTCCTTAACAAACACAGCCCCCAGCCCTATCCGGCCAAGTCCAACATAGGCCTTCGGTGGCTGGCCCGAGCTCGGAGGGCCTTGCACATTTGAGGCTCGAGCCCACCCATTTAGTCAATCGAACTGTACCGAGCCGGGCTAGGCTTCCTGTCACTATTCTTGGCTTTCCAATTGCTTGTTCAGGTAAGTAAGTCACTGAACTACATGTATTACATGTTGGAAACTTGGAGATGAGCACTTTCTTTCACTAAACCCAAGCCCGACCCACATGCTAAAAGGGCCAAAAACTTTTGCAAATAGCTATGACTGATTTGCCTTTTCAAATTTGCAAATAGCAGATTAAAGTCGCCTTTGAACTATTGTTTGATGGTCGCTGGTGATATCAGCCATTAAACTTTGGACCGTCTGTCAATGATGATGATGCGATCACCCTTGAACTATTGAGGAGTGCACTCTGCCTAAGGGGAGAGTATTCGAAAGTATTTATGCAGCCTCTACTAACACTGCAAGGTTTTGGTAGAAATGGTTAGCTAAGGAAACTTAATACCAATGATCATTGAAAAATTAAATGGAGGTTCCCGAATAAATTAAGAAATTCTCTAATTGTTGGCTTTGCCACAAGTGGCTCATCTACTAGAAATAACCGGCCAGATAGCTTACGTAGAGAAAGCCAGAATGTGAGCTTTGGTAGCATCTGCATAACGCCAGGTAGAGAGGGAGTGGTATCTGAATACTGTGGAGCCATTACATTTGGATTTTCAATGGATCAGATTGACCTAAGGTCTTGATAGGCCTGCATGACTGCTGTCTGGGTTTGGATTCAGATTTGAGGACCATCCAGTGAGATCTGGGCCTAATTCTTAATTCAACAATGAGGGGCAATAGCCGAGTTGGGTCATGTCAGCAGATGCATAGTGACTATGGCCCCAAACCAAACTCAACAAATCTGAGTTTTCCTTGTCCAGCTTAAAAGTTCTATCAGAACTGATGACCATGGGCAGCACAGAAAACCCGAATCATTTTCTTCAATCTTGCAGAATCCTCTCATTGCACAAAGTACTTGAAGAGTAAAGGAGCTTTCCATGGACCTTCCTTGTTATTCTCATTCGATGGCCTATTGCTTTGAGCAAACAACCGATGTACATTGATAACTTATGCCTTGTGACATGCAGTAAAATTGGCTTGACTTCTTGGCCAGAACTAGACTAGAGGTGCTCGTGGGCCGGACCAGCCTGGCCGAGTTCAATTTGGGCTGCTCTTAGATTAAGTGATTGAAAGAACAAAGCCTGGCTTAGCACGAATGAAGGGTGCTTGTAATTTAGTGATTAATTTGTCCAAACATTTACTGGAAAACAAATAAAACTAATAAAAAAGCCTCGTTGGCCTGGTCCAACGTGGCCTGATTGACTAAATGGGCAGGCTCAGGCCTGACATTTATGGCCCATGTATCGCTTGGCCCGTATGTGTTTCTAAAGTCGAGCAGGGCTTGGTGTTCGACTTTAAAAATGTGAAAATTAAGCTATTTAAGTGCTATTATTTATGAAAATGTTTGATGTGGTTGAGCATTGTATTGCTGACTTGATGCTCTTGACTTCATATTGCTAATCTTCAAAAGATCATCATAGTAACATGCAATATGATACCAAAATTAATGAGTTGACAATTTGGAAATGACAATACTGTTAAAGTTGACATGATATAATAAGAAAGTTCATAGTGGCTAACATATTCGTGTTTGTGTGGTGTTTGACATCTTAGTATCAGGCACTTGCTTGCTTGGGGATAGATCCTTTGCTCCTCTAAGTTTAAAGTATCAGTCATGACCACTAGCCTAACTGAGAAAAATAAAATAAAATTTGTAGGCACGTTTTATACAACAATAAGGTGAGTCTTCCTCTTAAAAAGAAAAAAGGTGAGTCTTATAAGGGGTGAGAAAATGGAACTTGAATCTAACATATGGTGCATGATTAATCATGATTAGAGCATGCATTCAGAGGACGTGTGATGTTGAACAAGTAGCAGAAGAATTTCTGGAATTAGAGGATTGCAAGAAGTCAAACCGGAAGGATAAGTCCATAGTGTCAACTTCAAACGGCCATAACTTTTGATTCAGTTATGTCACAGGGCCAATAACCATGTGTTTCTAAGCTATCGATGAACTCTACGCACTGGACAACCGCCAAAGGCGGTTGGAATAGTAGAGGCTAAATTCATCCATTTAGAAGGTCAAAACGCAATTTTCATGCAAAATTTACTGATGAAGTAAGTTATCATTTTTCATATTTTGGGGAATTTTTTTTAGTCTAATGGAGTTTGAGCCTTTGTCAAAGGTCTTAGAAAGTTATTTAGGGATGGTCAAGGGATTTTGATGTAATTTTCAACATTTTATTATTTTTTAGTAATTTTGCTATTTCAGATAATTTAGGGTTTCAGAAGTAATGTAATGCTAAGGAATGATACAAATTACAGTTTCATTTTAAGGTATTAATATCAGTTGAAGACGATCTTCTTCATTGGTTTTGTTCTTTTCGTGCTTCCGCTCCGCCAACGAGCAACAAACAAACAAAAGAGAAAAGATTTATATCTCTTAAAAATCCTAGAAGCATGTATTCACGGTAGGTGCAACCAACAAAGGCAAGAAAAAGGATTTGCCTCTTTTAAAAGTCCTGGAAGCCTTTTTTTGGTCACTTTTGGAAATTAAATCATCAAAGACTCCTTACCGGTTTTTTTACATAATCATGGAACACCCATGTTTGACAATTATAAGTCATTGGGGATTTGAGCTACTAGAAATTCTCACTTCCGAGGACTTTTAGGTCCAACCTTCCCTTATAGATCTTGAAAGTCCTATTCGAGGATTTATACGAAGATACACACCATTACCATGTGAAATCCTTAGTTATACAATTCTTCAATTAGGAACCTTTGTTCTTGGGTATTGAGGAATTCTCAAATCTGCAGTAGAAAAAGAAGAATGAGATTTAATGTAAAAGATGAGGAATTAAAACCCAAGAAAGAGAGATAATTAGGACTTTGTGAATAGTTTTTGTAAGCATTAGAACCCATGAAAGAGAGATAATTAGACTTTGTGAATAATTTTTGTAAGCACAAATTAAAAACAGAGAATGTTCGAAAGAGGGTTGCTAGGGTTACATGTAACAAGTGAAACAATAAAAGGAAGAAAAAATCATTTATAGTGAAAAATGCCTGTAGTAGTTGAGTCGCTCGGGCCAACTCATTCAAACTCGTTCAGTTTCATTCTGAATCAGTCGAGTAAGGATGAGCCACCTCTGACTCTACACTCTACAGGCACGAGTTAGTATACATGTCCAGTGTGCTGGTTTCAGTCTACAACTCAACCTGCTGGTGATCAGTAGGAGACGAAATTTAATGCCATATTGGTCCATACACATCTGAGGACAGGCCTTGGCACAAGGGTAAGTTGCTCCATTGCAACCTGCTCTACTTGCGGGAATAAGGCTGCATACATTTAATCCTCCCCAAATCCGCAATGGCGGGAGCGTCGTGCACTAGGCTGCCCTTTATTGGTCCATAAACATCCCTATATGTGCATGTTCACACTGTATGTCACACAACTTAGGTCTCTATTACCTGTACATAACCATTTCGCAATTGTTTTTTTATTTTTTGCTTAAAAGGGTAATTGCATTGAAGGGAACAAAGAAAAAAAGAATACAAAGGCTCAGGGGAGCGCCGCGCCCACCCCCGCCCCCGTGAAAAGCTAAGGAAGCTGAAACAAAAGAGGAGCCGATGAATATTTATTTATGTATTTATAGGAAAATGGTTGTTAACAGTATGGTAAGTTGATAATTTGTGTATACTATGGAAGTTAATGGACCAACAATTAGCAAGAAGTGAAACAAGGCGGTCTGCACCTTCTTGACCCAGCCTAAACTCAACTCATTTATTTTTTTTGTTGAATGGCAATGGACCCATGTTTAATTCAACAAAAGAAGGACCTAGCTCAATATGACAGGATATGGACCACCCTGGACCCAACTCCCAACCCGACTCATTTACAGCCTTTTATGGGTAAGGCAAGTAGGCTTTCAGATTAGGGCAGTACTTAAATAGAAGAGACGTGCCTTAATATGAAAGACCTACTGACAAGGAGTGTTGTCCTTGTTCACATGGGCATGTGCTCTCATCCTATGGGAGATGGTGACCCAAATGCCCCATGATGTTTCACACCCACCCCAGAAGAAATTTACGACCATTTATTCAATTCCAAGGAATTGTACTGTACTGCACCCTCAATGCAATACTTTGATGTTGTACATTGATTTTTATGATCTAGACTATGGACCTCAATGCGCTCAATGGGAATAAAATCTTTGGCCTTTTGCCACTCAATGTGGTCATTTGCTGTGTATTTTCTAAGTATGGATGAACTACATCTCTAAGAAGATTTTCACTAGGTAGCCTGCAAAAGATTCAGCCACTTATGATTACTGTATTTAATTAGAAAACTCAGGCAGTCAACCCGGATGGCCAGTAAATTAATTTGTAATATTTTTACTGTAAGCATTTTATTGAATGAAGGGCGGACACAAGTGACATCCTTGAGGGGGCGGTCGCACCCATTGAACCTTGTTCTTCTTCTAAAACCATAATAAAATTATGGCTGGACTTTTAAAATTCACATAAAATTTCTGTTTCTGCCCCCAAAAACCCACACGATAATCCTAAGCATGTTACCAAAGCTCAATTACATGTTTGGACCACCACCCCTCAAACGAAAATCCTAGGTCCGCTACTTATTTGAATCAACGTTTTGCTACACACACATTTTAGTGCCAAATCATTTCTCTTTGGATTTGAACTCGTATCCCGTTAGCTCTTCCACGTATTAAGTTTTCTATCCATTTCCACTAAAATCTTGAGGATATAGTAAAAGGCAACAAAAATCCTTTTTAATAACCTCCATGAAGACTCTAGATGGCATAAAATTGGAGGTTCACAGCAGCAGCGACCCCGGGCCCATCCCCTCTGATGAGGTGTCCCTGGTTAAAGATGACTTAATATATAAGCCATGTAGCCAAATTTTCCAATTGAATTGAAAAGACAAACTAATTGTACCAAACTTTGATGAGAACCTGAGGTGCAGTGTAGTGATCATTTAATCTTCAATGAAACCTTCACTGGAGCTGTTGGTTTTAAAACTTATTATAATCTTCTCTTCCATATACGTCGTGTTCAGTGGTGTTGGCATTGCACTTTCACGCACATGCCTAGGGATTGGTCCGTGGGTCCTAAGTTGAGTATCACAGCTAAATGATTGCCCCAACATAGCAGGAAAAAAAAAATCCAGTGAAACCAAATGGATTCCCTTGTGTGCCCCACCTTAATTAGCAATCATTCAAAGTGGTGATGGAGGTGGTGAGGTGGGTTAATTTCCAACCTCATTGGATGACTATGGTCATCCCTTGAAGGTCCTCCAAAATACAGTTGTACCAACACATTGTCATTATCCATTTGGGAAACCCCTATTATGCCTACTTAGCATTCATTGACCCACATTTTATCATGATGGGACTTTTCCCTCTTTTTTTTTTTATCGCAATGATCATACCCTTCGGGTTGGACTAATCACTTTGGGCTCAGAGGAAATGTGGAAAATCTCCCCCGTAGCCCCAGTGTGGTAGTGCAGTTTCAAACCTACAACTTCCGGGTGCAAACTGTAGCCCTAGGCCAACTGAGCCTCAGTGTGGTAGTGCAGTTCCATTCTATGATCATCCAAGTGAACACATGTTTATCCATTATTATGGGGCCTCTCTTTCTCTCTCTCTCTCTCTCTCTCAAATGGTAGTCTACCCAAGCGGGCTCAACAAGGCCTAGTCTAACTAGGTCTGTGCCTGTCCACAGTCAAACACATATGGGCCCAGCCCGCATATTCACCTATAAAGCATTTCAATGCCCAAATGAAACCTCTATTCCAATGAGGATCCTAGATCCAAACTAATAAGAACAATTAGAGGCCCCATTTGTTCGATTTTGAATCTGGTTCAATTTAATATTATTTTCAAATCCAATAAAGACCTGAGTTTAATTTGGTTCTGAGACCAAGACAGGTTTGGACCTCATAATCCCTTACTGCTCTTACTTTTTTTTTTCTTTTATCCTTTGGGCACTCCCAAGACACATGATCCTAACCATTGGTGCCAGTAGTATGAACTAAATAAAGGCCCCAGGAATAAACTTAATTGAAGGACAATTAAAATGTCTACCTAAGTTTTAGCTGATTGTAACTAAGTCATCTTGTTTTGAATTCAAAGACCTAAAAGAGGAAGAATGATTCAATGAAAATCAACTTTCTCTTGACTATCAGACTCATTTACAGGTTAAAAGACAACAGTGGTCTTTTCCATACCACCACCAAGCAATTTCTTGCTTGATGTAATTTTCATGGCCCTACCCCCCCAACCCAATTTCATATCTTTTTTTTTTTTCCTTTGGTGTATTGTTGAGTTGGGACAGGTTAGTTGTAAACGTCTAATCCTGGTGGCCCCCACAAGAACAGGCACCCATGATGACTTTTGACGGGTTCCCAATTGCCTAACCTACTTAGTCTCTTGATTAATCAGATTTAGTAATACTTTAATTGATTGTGCGATCAATGTCCTTGATTAGATTATTTAAAGTGTGGTGAATGAGTGAGACATGTGAAGCAGAGAATTGTTATTATTCATTTAAGTATAGGCATGTAGTCTTATATATATATGAGAGTGAGATTTTTAGATCACCATCACCATCAAACATGAAAGAAAATCAAAGAAAACAACACTGGCATCTGTTGATGTCATGTGGGTGGGGACCAGATTGGTTGGGATGTGTCCAGTGGCTAACACATTCATCTGTGCTCCATAGTTTGAGAAAATCTACAAAATGATGCTCTATTAATTTCTACTATGAAGATGAGCATCATGCCTGTGTTTACACTAGTGGAATACGGTTTCCACCATGGATATGGTGGTCCACCCACACTGTAAATGAATGAACATCTCTTATCTAGAGAAGTAAAAATAACTTAAAATACACTACATTTATACATTGGAAGATTATGATTTTTGAAACCTGAAAATCACATGCGATCAGTTTTTTTTTTTTTTTTTCTTTTCTATCGGAGGATTCCCAATTTTTTGGGCTGGACTAATTCCTCCGGGCCCAGAGGGAAGCTGGATAAATTTCCCTATAGCCCCATTGTGATAGTGCAGTTTTGAACCCATAACCTCCGGTTGCAAAGACCAATTAAGTTACCCCTTAAGTTATACGATGCGATCAGTCAGTTAAGTTGATTGAAAACAAGCTTCAAGTTCTAACACACACACACAGAAAAAAGAAAAAAAAAAAAAAAAGGGGGTTTCAAGGCAGGTTCGAGCTTGAGGTTTCTAGACATTGTTTGTCCACATGCTCGTGGTCCAAATAGGCATCGACTTGCAACCTATGTGACACCAAAACTGGGTGGGGTCCACCAATTCAATTTAAAAATCAAGCTTCCAATCTCACCTGTCATGGACCACAAAAACACTAAATAATAAGACAATCAGAGGCCCACTGCCCATCAAAATCATACCTAAACCAAAGACAGAACATTCCACTCTAAATTAAAAAATGATTAAATATATTAAAAAAAAAAGAGGAACAATGAAACTAATCTAACTTAGATTCCATGTAATTAAAAAACTAAAAAAGCTAATTGATCATCAAACAGAGTCACTGAAAAAGAAGTCTATCAGCAAATCCAAATCATATGGCAGCATTAGGTGTTCATGTGGCTCCATCAACCCATAAATAATGCTTGCACAGGCCCTCAGGGGAACAGGATCCAAAAATTGGGCCACTGGGGCCTTGTCCAATGGAGAAAATAATATAACAACAGCTAGGTGATCTGGGCCCTTAGTCTTGGCTTCAAGTGGATGGTCCTGCCCCCGTGCCCCTGTCCACACGCTGCTAACGACAGAAAACGACATGGGTATTCTACGGTGGCGCAACTCAAAATACTAGTTTTATACGTACGGTAAAGATTGTCTGGGAAGGTGATTTGCACCTTCTTGACTTGTTGAGCTTTATTTTGGCCCATGGCTCAAGCCCAGTCCTGGATATTACTTAATCAGGTCCAGACTTGAATCCTAGTATCCATATTTGGGTCCAGAACCAACCAACCAACCAACTAGAAGGGTTTTTTTTTTTTTTAATTTGTTGGGTTTAATCAGGTTTCGGGTATGAACCAACTCATTTACAGACCTATCTGGGACCATGGATTTCTCATTCCTCTATTAGAATTGGAGAAACCCGGAAATAAATTTCAACCTGATAATGTCCACTGTTGGTTATGAAGGACTTCTCAAGGGAGTGTGTTTGGTTAGTGGATTTTCCACAAGTGGGCAAATTCCAAACCCCTATCAAATATTTTCAGTAATTGAATGGTCATGGTTTTAATTGCTGGAAATTGCTACAGTATGGAATTCACTTCAGAAAATTACTACCTTGAAAACCTTTTAGAATTCCTTGAATTTTCAAAGTTTTCAAAAGCTTCTCTATAAGGTAACATCTGGACTATGGAAAAAAAGTCTCAAAATATAGCAGCCAAACATGACTTGTGGAAATTTCTTGGAAATTCCGAGAAATCTCCTGTTGCGTGTCTGTACCATGTTGGTACATGTAGCAGGGATAGAAATCAACATGTACATATCTGATACAGTGATACATGGTCAGCATTTCAGTAAGTCTCTCTCTCTCTCTCCCTCTCTGTCTTTTTTTCCAAGTTTTGCTGAAGTGGGTCTCTGACAGGAGTCTCCTACATTAGACTTTGTATGTTGATGGGAATCTTCCTAGTTGTGTTGGGTACTTGGAGAGGATTGGGTCACAAAGAATAAGTAGGAGAAGAAGAGGAGAAGAGTGGAGTGGGACCCACCATGAAGTAGAAGAGCACATGGTGGGTGGGAGGGGTGGGCCCCACATGTGGGAGAAGGTGTCCCATTTCCAACCGACTAGGTCTGAAGGACTGGCCACAAGCAGAGAGTTGGTGGTGGGTAATAGCGACGTCCACCCGTTCACATACGAGGGAGGGGCAAGGCAACTAACTGTAGATTAGGGAGGACGCACTACTGACTACCCTTCGTCTTTTCTCATAATTATTAGGGCATGAGAGAGAGAGAGAGAGAGAGACCTTGGCTGTTCCGCTCCTTATTTCTACTCTATTAAGATATGATCTTCTGTGGATTTTTAAAGAATCAGTTCATATTTCTGTTTTTCAGTGCAGAGTTGGCCACAACAAACCAAAGCAATTGGGATTTTTTGCATATTTTGTATTACTTAAAACTTAGTTTTTTCAATTTCATGACTGGAATTCAAATGATGTCACCAGAGTCGACACTTTTTTCAACTTCTTTTACGCCATATTCCATGAGATAGTCTCATGATATCATGAGATTTATTAGTTTTGTACCATACGCTTTCTGCAACCAATAAGTGAATTTGTCTTTTATGGAACATGAAAAATAGCATTTTGTAAAATATAAATGCACATGTGCATTGACATCATAGGACCGTCCTATGATATTATGAGATTTATTAGTTTCTATGCCACAAACTATTCTCTTGATATCATGAGATCGATCTAAGGCAAACAAGTAAATAAAAACGTTGACTAAAGTCAAGTAATTCTGATGAAGCCGAAACCAGCATGTAGAAGTATCTAGCGTACAAGTCTTTATATTTTAAAATGGTTGATGGTAAACCAATACTTGATCTAAGCGTGTGGTTTGCAAGTTATTATCAACCATTTATGGGCTAATAGTCCCAATTTTGTCGAAGATGTTTTCATGTCGACAATAATTGAGAAATTACCACAAAGTATATCAAGATCACCATAAAAACTTGAGACACAAGAAGGAGAAAGTTTCTATGCAATAACCTTTATAAATCCTTCAGATCAAGGAGAAATCAAGAATAATAAAAATCTAAAGGAAGATTGATCAGAAATTGTTGCTAAAGCAAATATGTTGGAAACCAACGAGTAGGGGGGAAAAAAAAGAGGAAAAGAAAAGACTAATATGAATGCTAAGCATAAGGACTTTAAGAAAGCTAAACCCAAGAAAGCAAGTATAGTCAATAACAAAACAAAAATAGAGAAAATGAAAATGAATGGTGAATTGACATTGGTGTTATTCGAAATGTCGCCTATGATAGAGAATTGTTCAAAACATTTGCAATGATAAAGAGGGGCCATAAACTATATATAGTAATTAAATTCTTCCTATTCTAAAATAGTAGGAGAAAGAAAGGTGTGTCTTGTAGCATCTGGAATGCTTCCCACCCTAAATGAAGTGATTTAGGATACCCTAAATTTGAGAAAACCCACATAAGTGCAAATAGAACCGACTTCACCGTAGATTTTTGTTGAATATGCATTAGATAGTAAAGCTTACAAATTTCTTACATAATGAGTGGGGGGTTAATTAACTTTATTTGGAAGACCAAATGCTCTAAGGAGTGAAGGATGTAAGGCCCCGGTCCAGATTTTTCGTATTTAGTGCTAATTAAATTGGGTGTTAGTTCTCTAAGAGAGATTAGTGGACGTTTGATCTAGGTTGTGGAATTGATTAGTTTTCTTTTATTCATAATTTTGGGGAATTTTGAGAGTCTATGAACTGAGTCTGACACATTAGGACCCCCTGTGTTTTCATTTAGCATGAGTGTGGGGGATTACACATAATTTTGACTCTTTTTAATAGTCCTAATTAGCCCCTACAGCTTTCGTGTTCATTCTATCTTGTTCGAAACCTACCCTGGAAAATAATAAATTCTTCTCCTCAGAATCGGAAAAATTGTTGTTCATTTTTCCTCCTAGAGAAACAGTCACACCAAATGTATTTAAATTTAAAGCCACGTGAGAGGGTTCTTGTCTAGGCTAAACATAAAACTTGATTAGAAAATGACACATATATATATCCTTGCCCGTGCAAGTAGTGGTGCGATTGGTCCTACTTTTTACAGGTTTGGGCTGGGTGATGAGATCTTGACACAAGTTGGGCTAAAGTACAACACCATTTATTACCTATTCACATATTGCTAATAAATATAATTTTTAAATATAAAATAATTACATAGGCTATACTTTTGGAGAATAAAATTGTTTCGCACACTTAGGACTTGTTTAATTGTGATAAAATTAAATAAAAATATAGTGAAATAAAATCTAACGTTGCAATATTTATTTACTCAAAAACATATTGGCAGATATTGCAAGTAACAGGTGAGGATATGAAGGACTTCTCGGATAGTTGGAAGTTAGAATTTATAAAATATATACATATATGGAGAACTTGGAAAATTTCCAAATATTGTCCTCTGCATGAAGGTCCTCCTCTCCATGAAGGACTTTTGAAATGCTAAGAAGGTAGGAATTTTCAAGGCTGTTACCAACTTTTTGGCTAGCTAGAATTCATTCAGAATTCTAATTACAAAGAAACGCTCCATCTGAAAATGCCAATGGGACAGTAATCACATCATAGTAAAAAGTTCTTGATACGACGAATTCTCATCAGGATTCCTCTAGATGAATAGGCTCTTCAGAAAAAACAGAAAAGAAGGAAAAATATCCTTATCGGACTTGACCCTACCCTCAAATGTCACGTCGAGTGAGTTACATAAAAGCCATGATATTGTGTGACTTGTGGGTTGGTAATTGGTATGTATGGAATGGAACGAGCCAAACCCACTCACCTCAACTCGAGGTGAGGTTCAGCTCATGTACTAAAAATATAGTGAAATAAGATCTAACGTTGCAATATTTATTTACTCAGAAACATATTGGTAGATATTGCAAGTAACAGGTGAAGATATGAATGACTTCTCGGATAGTTGGAAGTTAGAATTTATAAAATATACATATATATATATATATATGGAGAATTTGGAGAACCTCCAAATGTTGTCCTCTGCATGAAGGTCCTCCTCTCCACAAAGGACTTTTGAAATGCTAAAAATGTAGGAATTTTTAAGGCTGTTACCGGCTTTTTGGCTAGCTAGAATTCTTTCAGAATTCTAATTACGAAGAAACGCTCCATCTGAAAATGCCAATGGGACAGTAATCACATCATAGTAAAAAGTTCTTGATACGATGAATTCTCATCAGGATTCCTCTAGATGAATAGGCTCTTTAGAAAAAACATAAAAGAAAAAAATCCTTATCGGACTTAACCCTACCCTCATATGTCACGTCGAGTGGGTTACATAAAAGCCATGATATTGTGTGAATTTTGGGTTGGTAATTGGTACGTATGGAATGGAACGAGCCAAACCCACTCACCTCAACTCGAGGTGAGGTTCAGCTCATGTACTAATTAATCAAGCCAAGTCCATCTTGCACCTAGTCAGCTTGGATTGTTTGACTCTTTTCTTTTCTTTTCTTTTCTTTTTGACATTATATATAACGTATATATTTATTATTATGCCTATTCCTAAATGTATTGTATTATTATAATTATATATAATATTATTTTGTGAAGTGAGACCCACATATAATTAATTCACTTAATTCCATATATAGCAATATTGGAGAAAGAATAGGTCAAGCTCAAGTTTAACTTTCCAGAGCTTTTTTCTATGATCAAGCTTGAGCTCAGCTTGAGATTAAAGTGGGGAATTTGGTTGGTGGGATTTGTAGTGGAAGTTGTATGCAAAGGCATTTCAAAATAGTAGAATTCATGGAATTCTGATTAGTGGAATTCTAAAAAGTTGCAGTCTCAAGAGAATTTGGAGGTAGCAGCATTTGAAGAGTTACAAATTCTCAACTCCCCCACACGAATCATGAGGGCTTCAGCTGCCAAATTGCAGATGTGTGTAGGCATGGAGTAAAACACATGTTGTAAGTGTATGTGTGTGAACTGTGAAGGGAAGAGTCGTAAAACTAACAGGGCTTGGGGTACTTTGTTACAGTGTGGACTGTGGACTGTGAACTGTGAACTGTGGAAAGAGAAGAAGATGGGATTGGGGATTGGGGATTGGGGATTGGGGTACACAGTACATACATCACTTTGTTATTGTAAATAATAATGTGGTTGGTCATGGTGTGAAAGGAGGAGATTTGTAAACAAAGATGGCTGATACATACTACGAGTAGGACTGTGTACACAAGTACTTACTGAATGCTACAGCTACCGTCAGATCAACCGTACAGGAACGCTCCCTCTCGCTGAAAACAATCATTGGCCAACGACGAATGACAATCCGCAACGTGGGAGGCTATGGACCACGGAAAGCATCAATTCGTGCATATGGCCGACAAGAAGATATGTTGGCAGGTCATAAAATCCACCTTTGCCGTACACGTGTCTCAGTTGGACGGATAATTATCTGCCACGCTCTAAGGCGGAGAGGAAGGAGGGAATTAGACAAAAGAAGAGCATGGAAAACAGGAAACGCGTGATCTGATATCTGAACTCAACAACAACAACAACACAAACAGAATCGAATTCCAAACTGTTGAGATCTGTTTTTATGCTCTACACACACATCAATCCTCCTCCGGAATCTCACAAAGAATTTCATTATTATGGAAAGTAGCGGACATTCACGTGCATCCATCCCTCTTAAGAAATTTTATTTTTTTAAATACGATTATATATGAATTTTTCTCTTTTGCACATGAATATTTTCAACTATATTAGTATCCCTCACGCTATGGTGAGTGATGAATGCATATGAATATTTTTTATATTTTTAATTATATTAGTATGCCTCACCATAAGATGAGGATTACTAATATAATTAGAAATTTTTATGAGCAAAAAAAGAAAAGTCATATAAGGTCATATGCATAAAAGGAATATTCATATGCAAAAAGAAAAAATTTCCTCAGCCTACAAAGAGAGATGGATGGACGTGAATATCTCCCACATATATATAGATATATATATATATATATATATATATAAACCTTGCGTACCAAACATTCAAGTCTTGATTCTAATTTTATAAGCAAAACTCATATAAAGAGCATACCCACCACACACAGAGGACTTAACTAGAATGAAAAAATTGTGGTTCAAGAAACTCCTTAAATAATATTTTCATAAATTTTTAATTTTATCATTTGACATTTTAATTTTAGTATTGTCCCGTACCATCCAAATGAAAATTCTAAATCCGCCGCAGTTAATCACAGACACACTCTCACCTACTCATGTGAAAATGGTGGCTTCCCAACAGCCATCAAATGTGTTTCACAGGATAAAATATGTCTACATTGAACAAAAAGAAAAGAAAAAGGTAAATATGAATCCTTTTTGTATATAAAACACATTGATAATGCATGCATAAAAGGCAATTCGGGTGTAAGAGAGAAACGAGAAAGTGTACCATTAATTATGCTAAGGGCTCCAAATTCCCTCACAGGAAAGGTACAAAATCAACTCTAATTCCAAACAAGATTTACCTTGCTTTTATAAAGGATCCAACGGTTAGGGAATGTGGACCCAACATAACAGGACAGGAATGTGCTGTTTTTATCAGGGGCCCACACCCAACACCTGTTGCATGAGTTAAAGCACTGGGACTGACTGACAGTATAGTGTTGGTAAATGCCTTCAAAGGGGAGTCTTTGTTGTATCTAATACGTACAAGTGATTCACATGAGATCTGGACCATTCATTCAGTTTGTCATTCTTCAATAGGTTAGAGACATGTCCTTGATCTGTTGATCTTATGGCCAACAGTAATTACCAAATGTTAGCACAACTATAAATAAGGAGTGGTCAACCATATCAGTAAACAGAAAGTCCCTATTGATCACTGGTGTTCCTTTGTTTGTTTTTTTTTTTTTTTTTTTTTTATAATAACGCAGCTTCAACTCTTTAAGCTAGAATAATTCCTACGGATCCAGGAGAATAAGACAGGTAAAATCTCCATATGGCCCCAGTATGGTAGCTTAGTTTCGAACCAACAACCTCCGGATACAAGCCGTGGTCCTAGACTAACTGAGCTACCCCTTCGGATTGCTGGTGTTCCTTTGTTCAAAAATTATATGCATTTTTATGAAGAATTTACTTTAAAGTACATGCTACAGCAGATTCTATCTCAGCCGCATGCACGTTTAACTATGGAGAATTGAAGATAGAGGAGTATTATCTTATAACTAGATAAGGATTAGGGGGCTTTAAGAA
This sequence comes from Camphora micrantha, assembly GCA_003546025.1. NCBI lineage: Eukaryota > Viridiplantae > Streptophyta > Magnoliopsida > Laurales > Lauraceae > Camphora > Camphora micrantha. The sequence continues at coordinate 56,380,461 of QPKB01000002.1, read as the reverse complement.
TTTCCATCTGAATTTGAGTGGATCTTAATCAATGGCCTCAATCAGCGACTATATTTTACATTGGATACCCTCAAAACAATTGACTAAAAATTGTGCAGTTCCTCCACCATTCAATACATGTGGGTGTGCTAAGAAGTCTAAAATCATCCATCCATTCATGAATATATTAAGGTACTTGCTCCACTACCGAAGCAAATTGACTGATTCGGTATCATAAAATCATGATATTGGAAAAATATTTTGCTCTAGAAGCAAACAAAACTAAATACAAGGTGAGAAAATTAAACCAATAATGATCATCCTCTTATTTTTGATAAATGATTTTTGTATTCTTTGCTTTGCCTGAAGTCTTAAGTCTTCAATCCAGTTTTTTAGAAATACAAAAATTAATTTAATTTCAAAGCAGTAGTAAATAAAAGGTGTTCCGAAACAAGATTGAATTTTTAAAAGGAGTCTTGACAAGGCTTTGATGATGATGATGATGTGTGTAACGAGCGTGAAAGCCAAACTATCTGAGAGTGATACTATGATCCTCCAGTCCAAAGGCGATTGTCATCATTGGAGATCGACACATCTCTTCTGGTCGGGGTCATATTATCCAATCAAAGGTATAAATATTATCAAGAGTTTATTTAGTGCGAATTGAGCTTCAAAATTTAATCTATAATCCCTTTCAAACTTTAAACTTATAATTATTTAAAATAAGATGCTCCTTGCAACAGTATTTCCCAACTGTATCACAAAAAGATCTTGAAAAATATCCAGGTATTTCATACCCATTCATATATATCATTAAGTATGACCAGAAAATGTAAGTGAAATGGCCACTTCTCCAAATTCAACAACAAGTCGCATCATTGATTGGATTGGGAAGCATGGGAAGAAAAAAACCTAGAAACAATCAAGAGCTTAGATTATCTAAATACTAGCTAAACAATGGGCAGGAGGATATTAAAGAATAGGACCCCAGGACCATAGTCCATTAACCACACCTAACTGAAACATATACATATAGGAACTAGGACCCTACAAAAACGTTCCTATCCATAGGGGAGATTTTAGTAATTCCAACATTAGTACATATATAGGAATTATAGGATATTTGGTGATCCAGTCCCAGTGTATATGGTTGTAATCAAACCTCCACTTCCTCTCCTCCTCCTCCTTTTTCTTCTTCTTCTTCTTCTTCTTGTCAAATAGGTATCAGGAAGAAAGAAAAAGAAAAAGGAGAGACCTTTGAAGAAGCCCAATTGCATTTCAATTCCCATCTCTCAGATTCATCTCATCCGTCCAAATGCAAGATCTCAGATCAGTAGCCGCTGGCATCTTCGGCGGCGGCGGCGGTGGTGGAGGAGGAGGTGACCGGCGTCTTCGCCCTCAGCAACCGCTCAAATGCCCCCGCTGCGACTCTCTCAACACCAAATTCTGCTACTACAACAACTACAACCTCTCTCAGCCCCGCCACTTCTGCAAGTCCTGCCGCCGTTACTGGACTAAAGGGGGCGTCCTCCGCAACGTCCCCGTCGGCGGCGGCTGTCGCAAGCCTAAGCGTTCCTCCAAGCCCAAACACTCCACCACAACCACCACCACCACCACTTCCCCCTCTCCTCCTCACAAAACCTCAGCTGCCTCCCGCTCCAGCAGCGACAGCTCCACCCTCACCGCCGCCACCGCAACCGCAGCTGCGGCTGCCGAAGTGGCGTCGACTTCATCAGCCGCCGCGGGAGTCGTGAATTACGTGAATCCGGCGTTCGATCCATCGCCGCCGGCGATGGAGAATTTCAGTCAGCCGTTGGATCTCGGCGGGAGCTTCACGAGCTTGATGACGGGGTCGAACCCGGGAATTCTAGGTTTTGGTTTTGGAGATTTGGCGGGAAATGGGACGACGACGACGCTTCCATTTCAGTTTCTTCAGCATCATCATCAGCAGCAGCAACAGCAACAGAAGATGGAGGAGATATTGAAGGGAAGTGGTCAGGATCTGACGTTTATGGATCATCAAACGGTCATGCTGCAACAACAGCAGCAGCAGCAGCAGCAGCAGTTGGGGGAGAGTAGAGGGAGTAACGGAGGAGGGGTTTTAACGGCGTTAGACTGGCCGAGTAACAACGGCGATCAAGGGCTGTTTGATTTGACTGGTGGGGTAGTAGTAGATGATCAAATTCAAGGGTATTGGAGTCACAACCAATGCCAATGGGGAGAAAATGATCCACCACTCTATCTTCCTTAAGAATTTATTACCTTTCTTTAATTTTTGGAACTGCACAAACCGAAATATAGAAGAAGAAGAAGAAGATAGAAGCAGAACGGCAAATATGTAAATTTGGTTTTTTTTTTTTGGGATTTGTGGAATGAATGTGTTTGGCTTGGTTTTGGTGTTCTTCTGCAACTAACTTGTATTGTTTTTTTTTTTTTTTTTTTTTCCACCTTTTTTTAATTTTAATATCTTTTTTTGTTTTGTGAGTTTCAGTTCTGTTGATGTTAATGGAAGGAGGAGAAGGAGGAGAATGTAATGGTTTTTTTTTTTATTATTTTTATGGACTTTTCAGTGTGTCAGTAGTGTTTGTGTTAGAATGAAAGTGGTCAGGTGGTGGTGTTAATGATGGGGTTGTGATTTGTTGGTTGTTGTTAATATGATGGTTAAGGGCAATAAAAATTTGATTTGTTAATATCCAGTGACATGTCAGCAATAGAAGATGACGTGTCGTCGTACGGAGGATATGGGAAGAGATCGCCCTGTCTCCAGGATGGGGGGACCACAGTAACCGGCCCATGCGGTGTGACAACCCCACGTGGCGCTGTCAAGCTTCGTCTTAATGCTCCCCCCACGTGGCCCCACGCCATTGGCTGTTGGGGTTTTTAGTCGGTTTGTTCTTGTCCTGACATTGACATTTGAGTGTTGGGCAGGGTATGACGTCATCTGCAGCTCCAAAATCAACTGGGTGCGCGTGGGCTCCTCTTCCTCCTTGTTGCATGTGCTGTTGTGGCCATGTGCGTGCGCATGATAATACACAGCCAAACAGATTGATTCTCTCTCTCTCTCTCCTTCGTTTGCAACTTGCAACCAACCCCTCAAATCATAATAACAAACAGAATACATGGATTATTAGCAAATCATCCAGAGGGTCATATTGGATGGGCCGGTTATGGTTTAAACCCAGCCAGCATCTGATCATATATAGCTTGGTTGGTAACTATTTTACCTGTCAAATAAATTACATCATCCAGAAACAGTGTGCTGGTGTCGCGTAAAATGTGATCAGTAATGAAGTTACTAGTGTGACTTAACCATAAAAAGGAATTCAAGAGCCATAACTTGCCTGACGAGAGAAATCAGGCCTGCCTCCTGAACGGGAGTTTCTACATCACAAATTTAGCACTGATCAGGGTTTAAAAACAACACAAGGGTTGATAATATCTGAAACCTTGTAGCCAGGGGAATCATAACTATGAGCCACAAATTATGCAGAAATTTTAGATTATAGATCAAATGCAGACAAACAGACTAGGCATATATAGAAGGAAATTCTCGAATTACTCACTATCTTCCAGCTTTTGTAAAGGCTGATAGTGCTGGAAGCGTGCAGTTCTCATCAGTACAGTACAGAGCTCGTTTTCTTTACATGGGGTAGCAAATGAACTCACGTTTCATGTTACAGCATTGAAATATGCACTTCTCAATTCTCATCAACACAAAGCTTGTTTTCTTTACATGGGGTTTCTTCAAGTTACAAATGTGATGCTGATGATAATATCCAGCAAACGCCCATACATAGGAAGACAAAGGCGGCTTCAAATTTCCTTCTTTAGCTCTTTCCTGCTGCGATCGCTGCCTGAACAAAGTCCTCACACTGAGTAAAGCCACCAGACAGAGCATCTCCCAATGCCCCAATGACATCAAATGCCTCCTGCAAGTCCACAGCCGAGGTCATGTCCTCTAACCATGACAATAGCTCCTTGGAGAACCCCACCATCTCCTTCACATTCACCATCCTCTCTTTCATCACCACCTCCCAACCTTCTAGATTGTTGTCACCATCCTCTCCTTCTGACTCCCTTGATGTTCCTTCAGCTTTCTTGGTCACTACATTTGCAGACTTGTTCACTTTGAAAAATCGCTGTAGCTGCTCAATCAAGCCTGTGTAGACGAGCATGGGTTGGATAATGGAGAAGAGGTTGTCACCCGTTTCAGATGATGGATTTTCACTGCTACGTTCGCCTTCACCTCTCACGACAGAGGTTGGATCCGATGAAATCCGATGTGCGGAACCACCATGAGTGTGTTGCATATAGGCATGGTATATCGCACGTTGCAAAAAAGCACGGCGATGCTGTAACCAGTCTTCATAGGACTCGGATAATAATGAGCTTACCATCATGAACTGAACAAATTCATCACTTCCGACAGAAGAGCGGGTACTGGATGGAGCAGAAGACTTAGAATCAGGTGAAGATGTGGAAGCTAAGTATGTGGAGACAGCCTTGGCCATTGTCCGCCGCTGGTTAGAGCTTCCTTGGTCGAGAAGGTGGCTGGCCATTTGGATCATGAAGGGAAGAAACCGTGAGTTGCTTTCCCTTCCCCCTCCCTTGCAGTCAGTGCTGAAAGAAGCACCGGTGGCAAAACGGGCTAACATCTGGAAAACAAACATGACATATAAGCCAAGTTACTATTTTTATCTCTGACCGGACAGTGCTCACATGGAATGAATTCAGCATTCAAAACATTGAACCACCGCATAACGTTTAGTAAAAAATAATCACATACAGAAACAGCTGCAGAATTCAACCGTCTAATTGATCTAAATATTTACAGAAAGACGATAAAGCAGGAAAGCATGTGCACACACAGCACCTCGTTCCAATCTTCAACAGGATGTTCTGGCTATTCCAGCCAGAATCGATGACTAAGGATGATATAGCATTTCATCAAAAAACATTCAATTGAGTTGTGATTTGGTTGGATTCTGAGCAAAACATTAAGAAAACCATTACGATTTGATAATCCTAATGAGTGGAGAAATGAAGGTGATAGACCATGCATGGTGAGCGACAAAATCCAATAATTCTTTGAGCCCTATCAAGAACATGCACTCACACCCCCGGGATATCACACAACTCAGCCTCAACAAGTTTTAACAGCAAAAACCGTACAAGCCCTAAATATTTTTGCACTGAAAAAAATGCCCTATATAACTGACAATGCAAAGGATATGATTATCCAATTCTCAAGCATGGTAAAAACATGCAAGAATGCACTGTAAGTGAAGGATTGTGCACGGTTTTAGTGAGCAAATAACCAAATGCACAGAAAATGGAACATTTAGTTACCAAGACAATATCGTAGGTCAACAACCGAAGCCGACCCCCATCTGCACGTCCGAGGGCATTGAGATTGTCCCAGTACTGGTCAACACAGCGCACATACTGTGCCAGGGGCACAGATGGGCCCCTCAAGGGGAAAATGCAGTTGCAGAGTGTTTCATTGTTCCGAAGTGTAGCTCCCTCCCACTCTTTCTTTGGATTCTTCAGAGCAGCATCAGCTCGTTTTGCCTCCTGATGGCACTGGAAATGTATGATATTGAAATGACTAACAGTAGTGTAAAACCACTCCGCACGTGCACTTCCTGAAGTACCCATCCCAAAATTGACCCGCTTGCTGTAGGAGTAGACCCCCAACATGTCGTTGGGTCTCAAACTGTAACCTTCTCTGCATACCATGCATGCAAGCCCATCCTCTTCTTCTTCCACATCTTCCAGACCTTCAATGATTGGTTGTGCGACGACAATGCGCTCACCACCATCTGAAGCTACCTCCTGTCTCATTCCAAGCCCCTGTTCCAAGTACAGAAGATAATAGACATGCATTGAGATATTGTCACATTATTTTAAAAAGAAACTATTGGCACACGAGATTTTTTTACCCCAAATCCAATTTTAAAAATTAGCTCAAGTAAAATGCAGATATGATGACCCAAAATTCGCCATCCAAGTAGAATCCAGCAGGAGAACTTACAATAAAAGGGTTTTGTAGCCATTTAAGTATTATAAAGGGAACCTTCCTCTATAAGAGCAAAATACTAATTAAATATCATTCAAACAAAAATGGAGAGAGTGGGAGAGAGTGGGAGAGGGTAGCCAACCAATATGCAGGTATGGAACATGGTGTAGAAACAGAATCACAGTCAAGTTCCCAAAACAGGGTTTTCTAGACATTCGTAAATGCAAGCTTCTTTTATTAAATTTTAAGCAACTAGAATCTCCATGGAGTCTTCTTTCTATTAAAAATATATGCCTCCTTTGTTTTGAAAGTGTATCTGAAGAATCTTCATAGACACCTCACAAACCAAAGGATGTGTAATTTTATTGGCAAAAAAGAAAAAGAAAAGGACATGTGTTATTGCTGGTAAAATTTAGTCTTAAAAAATCATGTAGACACAATAATGTTACATGATCTTTCAAAATTAATACTGTATTGATGACAGCATAACCTCTATGCAGCAAAGATGAAAAGTAACACACCTGGAGCAATTGTTCTCTCTTCCGCAGAGCTCGACGCCTCATCTCATCCCTGGTAGCATGCCTCAACATATGCACCTTCTCCCCAAGGAATCCATCCCCTTTGCCCTCCTTATCAGATAGGGTATCGAGTAAGTTCTCAGCCCTGACACCTATCTCATTTTCTCCAGGTACACCTTCCAAAGCATGGAGCAACGGTAAGACCCCTTCGTCATCAATACACCTCTGGGTAGCCAAATGTCCCCTTGAAAGTCCCCGCAGCATTGACAATATAAGTGGCACTGATGGAAGTTTCAATCCACTTGGCCACTGCTCAGTTGATTTAAACCCAGTCTGTCCTGCAAATCCAAAACTATCCTTTAAGTGTCTAACAGCTACGCCAGTGATACCCTTCTCCAGAATAATATCCTTCAGTCTGTCTCCACAGGAACTCGTCTTGAGTGACTCAGAGACTCTCACAAAGTTCTCCAATGCAGACCTTTGTTGGGCTGCTTGTTGAGCCAGATTTTCATCCTTTGGATTTTCCTGGTGCTCTTTCTGCAGCCTGTCAAATTCACCCCAATCTTGCAAGTAAGGGTCAAAGTGCTGAATAAGTGCTTCCATCGCTGCTGGTTCCCCATAAGTCAAGTAGGGCAAGATCCTAGCCACCATCTCATTGTTCCGCTGCTGCTTGTTTGACTTCTTGAGACCTGAAGGGTGGCAAAGCCTTTCCAAAAACATCAGGACTATTTTCTTGGCCTGTTCACCAGCTCCAGTTTCTTCATTTGTGACTGTAAGAACACTCTGAGTGATGCCAATATCACTCTCATTTGCTTCCATAGCCAGGCTCTCAACAATGAGAAGAATACCTTCGGCTGGCTCCATGGCATCTACTGAGAAGGCACGTCTCGCTGTCTCAAGAAGCAGCCCAAGAGCTCCAAGTCGTAATAGAGCCCTTCTGTTCCCCCGTATCTTGCAGCAACACATGAGAAGATTGAGCACTGAACTCAACTCTTCTTGATTGGACTTCAACTCATCATCCCGTAAGCGCTGTTGATGTATTCCAAAAGTGAGTGAGAGAGAGAGAGAGAGAGAGAGAGAGAGTACACAACAAAGGCAACCCATTCAACAATACAAGAAATTCCTTGGCATTTCAGCTCAGTTCCTCGAGGCTCACCTACCTTTTGAATTGTGCAAGTGGATCACAGTTTTGCACATGATCATTATATATGAGAATTTTAAACTTTTTTTTTTTAATCTCATATCATTCCTAGGTGATTGGTTAAACCTTTCACCGTCAATGCATAATAATATCCAAGCAACAGAACAAAATCGTTAGACCAAAACATCCAAATATCAAACACACAGAGAAAGTTGAATTTGGTATTCGTAAAGTAAAGATGCCCTTGACACTACGGAAAGAGAAGCAACACAACCTTAAAGAATAGCACTTAGCCCAAGGGATTTGTTTGGCTCAGGGTCAAGTTTGGACAGGAATAAGACCTCCAATTGGCAAGTCATCCTCCAGAAAAGTAGCTGAAAAGGGTTGGTAGCAAAATGGATCAAAACAGCAGCCGCTACGCGTAGCAGTCTAAATTGAATTTAGCACCGTTCTCATCCATAGCAGCCGCTACGGAGTATCACTGATAGCTACTTTCCAAAAAAATTTAAAATACGTAGTAAGGCTTATTTCTTTCCTTCTCTCAAAAAAAATAAATAAATAAATAAATAAATCTATGCAACTCTTCAACCCTTCTATGCTTAAAAGAACACCAAAACACATAAGATCTTGCTAAATTGAAGCCGATCCAGAGAGTTCCTCTCAAGGGCTCTTCTCCAAGTAATGTCCTAGCAAACACCCCCTTTGGTAGAGGCATTCTTTTCACTACTCTCAACAAAATTATATTGTTTGTTTTGATGAAACTTAATTTGTCATTTGGTTTGAGCTTCAGACTTTTTTAAGCATTACTTTATAATTTATATATCCTTTGTTATCTACAATTGCGCTAAATTACTTATTTGAATTATGAATTTAGAAATGCATGATAGGTTCTAGCTTAGTAACAAAAATACATAGTTAAAATTAGATCAATACTCTTATTTTATAATCATTAAGCAACATAGAACTTCTATACACTGAAGGGACCGCTACATCCCCATATCTTAGTTATTATAGGAAAAAAGCATCAAATTCTGACATTTTCCAATATTCAGAATTTTTTTAATATTTTTTCAAAACTTTTTGACAACTTTTTCAATTCACACTTGACACTGCTACACATTGCCCACTCTGTAGCGTTTTGGCTACCGGCCACTACTCCCATCGCAACCACTATTTTGATCCTTGGGTAGCACATTACAAGATAGTAATAAATGAAATCCAGGATTCAACAAATGTTTCTTAAGGCAACTGACAAACAAAAGGCTTTTTTCCTGCACGAACCTGACCAAATGAGCCAAAATAAATATTTTTAAATGAATGGATTTAAAATTGCAGGAAAGATGATGATGAAATGCACATGCAGCGGCCCCTATAACCAAGTGGGAGAAAATGTTGGTGTGTGACCATGAGCCACAAAGCATAGTCAACAAAATTAGCAGCTGTATTCAGTGGCCAGTTGAACTGTGTAAGACGGGTGTTACTTATCCATTTTGTAAATGGTTATCACTGTTACTTAGCTACCTACAGAAGACATTTAATCGTGAAAGACCTCAAGGAGCAACATATGATCAAAATGAGTAAAACCACAAAAATAGTGGAAGCAAACTGAATGACCTCTGTGTTTCCACCTCAGGCAGAGAATGTGCCACAGGCCCATGGGAGTCCACAAGTGGTCTCCAAAGAACTTCAATGCCTCTGTCAACTTGGTCAAAAAGCACCAATTACTTGCCCACAATTTTTTAAAACTTAATAAAGGAAGTTGTTTCACCAGGAAAATTTTGATGTCCAACCATTATTTCCTATTGGAACCTCTATTTAAAACAATTGCACACGCAAATCATGTCAAGTTGCTCAAAAAATACTGGAAAATGAGAATGAATAAAACCCAATGTTACAACTTACAACAAAATCACTTGCGAAACACCCAAAGACTCCATTAAATTTTATTAGAAAAAAACCTCAAAATTTAAATGTCGGAGACTCAGAGGCATAAACAGAACAAAAGATTTCCCTTTTTTTTTTCTTTCCTTTTTGTACTAACAAGAGATTAAACAAAAAAAAGATCCAGAGCAAGAGAAACTTCAATATATACTGCTACAATATTGGCAAAACCTCCTCATTCACCTTTCAGCAACCTTCAGTGAATCTGAACAACTCCCCTAAAGCATTAAGGAGCCGAGATATGTTTAAAGGAGTTGTTCATCTTTGATGCTAAATTCATAATTCCAACTACAATTAAAGCTAGACACAGTTCTCAATCATGCATGGGAATTCCACTTGATAACAAATAGATCTTACCTCTGAAAAAATCGTAAAAACAAAATAGAGTAACTTTAGATATCCAAGTGATTTAAGCAAAGATACACACCTGGATCATGCTCAAAATAATTTCTAGTCCACCACACTCATGAACAGCACCTGCTATTGCAAACTCAACCTCAGGGTCCTGAGATTCCTCCCTTTCCTCCTCCAATTCTTTGATCATGGGTTCAGTAGCTTCACCGTCAAGTCCCTGCCAATATTAGCAAGATGATATAATTCAGATAAGATTGCATGGAGTATTCTATTAAAAATAAATATAAAAAAAAAACACTTTCATACATTTTTCGAAAGAATAATATATGGGCCACATAGTAATGGGAAATTTTCCAATAAATATTCTGACGCACGATTAAATACGCATGTGAAGTTATAATTCTTACTAGAATGAACAGAAGATACCATCTACTGTTCAGGCAACCAAAAATAGGCAACAGAAAAAAGAACATACATCTTTAGTCATTAATTTTCAACATTAGTCAACTAGAATTTGGAGACAGTATATAATTCAAGCCAAAACAGTAGCTGCTGTCACTTCATTGAAATCTAAGTAGGGAGTAATCTAACTGATACAACACTGACAAGCAAGAGAGAAGCCCAAGCTACTGGACCATCACACCCTGCCAAGTCCAATTCAGATCTTCCAGGCCCAGTCCTAGCACAGGAATGGCCAGTCATGCAAAATTACAACCAAGAGAGAGAGAGAGAGAGCACATAGTAACGGATAGATAAAGAACAGATGCATAAAAGGAGTCGACAAGCAGGAAAAAATATTAGCAACACCATAGTATAAAACATAAAGCAGGTCCAGGTTGTAGTCTAAAGTAGATATTCTGATATATTTATAACTACATACTTCACAGATCATAAAATAAACAAAAAAAATTTCTTTATGTATAATTATCTGCTTGAGAAGGTCCAGTTCTACCCCCAAATCAGTCTTTTTCTTCAATTCTGGAATAGACACGCCCTCTAGCCCTGCTCTTTCCCCAAATTTTTTTTTTTTTTCGGCCAGTTGGCCTAGTGGCCAGGAAAGATGAAGATAACCTGCTTACCCTGCTTGGGTGGAGCTGTGGGACTGGGCGTGCTATCCACAGTGACAGCCCTATCATTTCCTTTTACCCTGCTTGGGTGGAGCTGTGGGAGTGGGCGTGCTATCCACAGTGACAGCCCTATCATTTCCTCCACCCAAATTCATTTAACCCTAATCTTTTATATTATGTTTATGAAAGGAAAAAAATAATATGGATCAACAGATCTATATTATGTTTAGTCTAAGGCTCAGAAGAAGATGATGTATATTGAAAAGAAAATAAAAACAATTTGAACACAATCTTTATATTATGTTTACCTGACCCAGATTGATGATATTAGACTTGATCGTGGTATTTATATTATATACACAAACATTCAGGAGTCAAGATGGAATTAATCTTAATAATTGTAATATCCTATACCACGTGGGGAATTGGGATGGGAAACGATTAGTAAAAGGGCCCGGGGGGACCCTTAGACCCTTAGACCTTGGCTGCTGTATAAATTAGTTGTTTAATCCTTAATGAATTAGAAGAAGCCACGTGGGTTAATCTTAGGATTAGAAGAAGACTCGTACAACAACTCAGCTTAGTGGCATGCATGAGTTGTATTTTGAGAAGAACTCTAAGTTCTGTTTGTGAAGGACTCTACCTTCACCCATTGGGCATTATAAATAAGCAACCATCGACCCTTGTAGCATCATTCAATCTTCTCCTTCTTTCCTTTGAGAGAAAATCTGAGAGGAGGGTCTTGTTGGCTGAAATTCAGGAGAAGAAGGCAATCAGTGAAGGAGTGATCAGCGGATGTCCTATTCGCGCCCTCACATTGCGAACGCAACGATCACATACCGGAGGTGAGTGAATCCTCCTTATGACTTGCTAAATCTGAATCTATCAACTGTTCGGTGATGCTTTAATACATGTCGACACTGGAATTGGTGTTTGATGGAATAAAACTCAAGGTTCTGTCGTTGTGATATGATGAGATGATTCTTATAATTAATATGCTCACTATGTCTATAAGATAGAAAGAGGGGGGATCAGCAAGAGAGAAACCAGTCAGAACTGGATTTCCCAGTTCCAGCGACTACAAGACCAGTTTTGGTCGTTTGTAGTTGTGGGACCACTTGGCCCACTTGATCAGAAATCTGGACCAGGGATCTGAAAGGGGACCCATGCTCGACCACTGCAGTGCTGGACCCATTCGAAGTGGGCCCCGTTTGGCCCACCATCCATGCACTTCAAATCTCAGAGGCGTGATTAAAGGAACTCAGTTTTGGTCAATAGTTCTGGAACCACTGGACCCACCTGATCATTGATCAGTACCCCACATCTTGAAGGGGGCCCAGGGGCGACCTGGTTGGTGGTGGTCCCATGTGGAGTGGGCCCCACCTGCCCCATCATCCAGAAATTCCATGTGTAGGAGGCATGAGACCTATTGTAAGGGATTTTTGGTATCAATTAAGGTTCCAGGACTCAGTATGGTTATCAGATGTTGAATCATAACCGTAAGACTTCTTATGGGGCTCTGGGCGACCCTAGGGAGCATGGCTGATCTTGGAATAGCCAAGGGGGACCCGCTGGATTTTGTAATTAGGTGCCTTCAGGCGTGAGACACTTGCTGCCTGTGTTTTGTGTGTATAAACATGGCTGGATGGGTTCTGTGATTAGGGAGATAGCCTTAGATTTGAAATGTAATTACCACCTTACCCTTTTATCCAAATTAATTAAGGTTCTGTGTGGTTTATAATAATTGTATGGACTGTGATGAATTATAAGAACCATGATTAATTATATGGACTATGATTAATTGGTGGTGTGTGTGGGCCACCCTTGTGCCAATTAATACCAATTATGATTAGATACCAATTATGATTAGAAGTGAGGCAGCAACCACTGAATTGTATAGGGGTTGGATCCACACTACTAATTGTGTAGTTATTAATAATAATACTGAGTCATGCTTGTTATGAGGTTATGCCATATTGAACTTTGGATCCTAGACATGGGATGTTAGACTTGGTGTCCGGATGATTAATGGCTTTTGGCCATGGTGGCCATTGTATTGGCTGGTCCTTGGTGAACGGGAATGATGAGACAAGGCCATGGTAGCCGGTAGACATGTGTATAGTTAGCCTTGGTGGTGTGGTAAGGTGCATGGGGCACGAGTATGTAATTGAAGGAGCTTTTAATAGTACTTGACTTGTTAATTGAAATTTGTACGTTTATGTGATACTATGTGTTATGTTGTGTTGTTAATTAGGAAATTCATTCACCAGTGTTACTGATGTTGTGTTGTCCCGTTCAGGTAATCACGTTGTAGGTGAGCCAGAACAGAACGGCGTTAAGCATGTAGATCTCGGCATGCGTGGCTGAAGAGAGAGAACGGGGAAAGTTCAAATAGTTGATAGAGGGATTAGCCCTTGTTTAGGGAATTTTATTCAATGTTTTAGGTCATCTTTGAATTGAGTCAGAATATGGAAATTTTGATTATTCAGAGATTATTGATATTGTTTGACTTTTATAATTTAATTAGAATTATATTTTTGAACTAAATGCCTAATTCCTTGTGGAAGTTATTTGATGAATGCATGGTGAATATTGCTACATAATCACGATCTAGAATCTGACAGGGTGCCGGCATTTAGGTCGTGACAATAATAGCAAGAGGTTAAGGGTAATCAAACTGCTAGAACAAATTGGGCGCAAGAAACAATATGTAGAACATGATGGTGAATTTAATAAAGAATATGGAAGAGATTTTGTCAAAGCCAACAACGTTTGACCTTATGTTTAACTTTTCCAAAGTGATATACATGCAGCCTATCAGCCATAAGCTAAACGATGGGCCCCTACTTTTTGACATGGGTTCACTAAGGGATCATATCATATGTTTGCAGTCATTTACATACGTAAATGATTCCGATGCATAATGGTTAACCATCATCATGTTTGTTTGAGTTCATTTACACATCACATGCGTAAATAAGGTGTGAAGATGGTATATAAATAAGGCCATTTACAAACAAAAATTCTCACACATGAATAGGTGAGAAAATCACTCACACCTCGCTTGCAAAAGGCACCAGTACACTTCTTACACAATGATTGCATTCCTAACTCCTAAGGGGCCCATCAAACACCTTTCTTTTTTTATTCCTGTGGGCCCCATATCTGTAATCCAACCATTCAATTTATTTATTGGACTAATAAACCCCAAGATCTTTAACCTGATTATCTAAGATTTAGAGTAATTTGTGAAAAAGTCCCAAACTATAGATTTAATTTTCAGCACTTCCGTCGGCCTCCAATTCATGATCCGAACCATTCGATACTCTTTTCATAATGGTAAATATCATGACATTTTAGTTTCATACCTTAATTCGGGCGTGTTTGGATGTACGGTGATAATGGAGGCTTCACTTCACTTTAACTTTACTAGTAAAGTGCCAAACACGCCCAATATGGATTTTAAGAAATTTGTGAAAGTGTCCAAAAAATCCAAAATAAATCTAAAACTATTGGAATTTGGATGTACTCATTTACTAATGTGAGAATGGTGATTTTGAAAAACATGGTAATGTGTTTCCCATGTGCAACATCTGCATATGCAAAACCCATTTTACTATCATGTGCAAAAGGCAAATGAATCCTAAATGTTTGAATATATGATGTATAATACTTTGCAGGAATTAGGTATCTTGTTTTATACAACTAGTTCTAAAGACAATAAAAGTTCCAACCATACGTAAAATCTAAACGTGATTTTGTAAAAGCCAATAGCATATGTAGCTCATACTTAATTTTCCAAAATTACATACCTATCGGCTACATAAACTCAATGATAGGCCCTGACCTTTTAACATGGGTTGACTGGATGTTTTGAAATATGTATGTCTTTTTTTTTTTGTTTTTTGGCAAGGAGTAGGCAACCTTGTTTTATACAACTAGTTCTAAAGACACTAAAAGTTCCAACTATGCATAAAATCCAAACATGCAGAGAACCCAACACACAAGCATAAAGAGACATGCATACAGATAACATAGCCAAAAACATAGGCATAAGAAGCAAAAGCACATTTATACACATGCATACCATTGAGGAATATCCGCTCATTTCACAAGTCACCACTCCATTAGTTAATTCCATGACATTGAAGGTGGAACTCTATTTATGAGATTTCAGATAGCACACTAAGTCCAAAAACCTAGAGACTGAAATGAGATGAATAATAGATAATAAAGTTGGAATTTTCATTGTAACTTAGAAGCTAGCATGGTATTGCAATATTCAATATTGGAATTACGATACTGAAAAAAGAAAACCCTTATAAAAACATGAAGATGATGAAAAAGGATATGAACTAGTGGAAATCATAGGAGTAGTAACAAACCTGAAGCCTGTAAGTAACTGTCATTGGTGGGCAATCTCTGATGGGTGTAAATCCACCAGAAGACATTAGAGGACTACTGGCCACAGTATTTGCTGATTGACTATGTGACTTCTTCCACACTTGCTCATAAACCTGAGAGATGCTCAGGTCAAGAGAAATTATATTACCAGCAACTAGTAGTTCCATTCCATAGTCATCTTCAAGGAGACCTAACAGATCCAATTGATGGCAAATTTTATTCTTGACATCTCGCATTAGTGGACCAATCTCGATACTGGAATAGGGATTTTTAGTCATTGACCCTCTGATAAACTCTTCTTGGGTGTGTGCCTTGTTCAGAATCAAAAGATAAACAGGCTCGGGCTTTGAAGGGCAGATCATATTACAAAGTTGCTCCAAAATAAACTGCATAGAACATTGAACCTTGGTAAGACAATAGCAGAGAGAGCACCCGTTAACTATCTTTATTCGAATCACACAACCAGAGAAAACTAATAAGACTCCTTTCTTGAAAACCTCTAAGCATCAAAAAGAACCAATGATGCGGCGAAGTAAAATTGTCAACCTAAAAACCAACATTTGTCGCAGAGCTAGCCTGAGAATATAAGCGCTAACTATGCTAACGACTTTGAATGAATGTAGAAACATAATATGAGTTAGCTAGTATTCCCTCCCTTACCAGAGAAGTCCTTCCCTTTCTTTCCTCTCCATGGGTTTGCAGACCAGAAATACAAGCCCGGATGAACTGCCGTTTGTTTTCGCTGCTCTCCAGCAAAAGACTATCAAGAAGGTCTTTCAGAAGCTTATTACAATCACTTATCAATTTTGTCTTCTGCACTATCAGGCCTCGAATGACAAGAAGAGCCTCCAATACTTCAGATAGCAAATCATCTCTGATGAATCTATCCTCAGGATCAAAATGATTGACAAATGATTAACAAACTGTATAAAGACAACTATTAAACACTTGAAAAATAATAAATGAGTAGATATACCTGGATCTTATGTTAGGCACCTCAAGAAATTTGCTGAGTAATTCTATGAGCTTATGAAGGATAAAACCTTGAGATATGTCAATATGAAGGCTCCTCTCCAGTGATTCAACATTGCCCACCTCTTGAGTTATCAACCTACATATTGTAGTTAAACACCTCTTTGCAGTCAGGAACAACCGTGCATCCTCCGAATCTATCATCTTGAAGAGCAACTCAAAATATTCTGCTGCACTTTCACCAACAGATAAAGTAGCAGGTAAGAGGTCCATGAGTAAGTTAAGCAAACGGAACCGTCTGGATGAATTCTGAGCACAAAGCAAACTAATCAGCGTGCACATTTCTGATCTTATAGATTGTGAACAAGCACTCAACACCAACTCCGAGACCCATGACCCTAGCTCGAACGCCGAGAAATCACTCTTTGCCGTCCTCCTACAAGCAAGGCGTTTCCATCTAACTGCATATTTGAGAGCAAGGTAATCGAGCCTCTGAGGATCTCGTCGAGACTTTGGTACAGTAGCTTTAACTGCTTGAGAGGCTTTGTATTGCCTTCTGACAAAATCAAGATATGAAGCACCTTTTTCCCACTCAGAATAGCTCAATAGCTGGATATCCTGACTCTTCCGAGAGCTATCCCAATGTTTTTCAGATGACTCAGATGGAACCTTACTTGCATTGACGGGGCCACTCAAGGTTGGGTTTACACTATGGTCATCCTTTAATTGTGAATTGGAAGCAGGTTTTCCCATTACATGATCTTTGTCTGCTGTATCAGGTTTTGGGGGAGTGCACGCCTGAGATATAATTCTTAAACAAGGAAGAATAACATGCTCAGAAATAGCAGGATGCCTGGCGCCAAGTTTAATAGAAGAAAATAACAGCTGAAAAGCAACACGTAACCTTGCCTCCCAAAATTCATCTGCCACAGAACATGTCTCTGAAAGTAATAACAACTCCTCACGGGTCGCTAGTGCAATGTCCATGGAACGATGGTGTTCAAGGCAATACATGACTTTCTTCTGTATTAAACTGTTCAATTCAGCCACTGCATTTGCATCACCCTCGGAGAAAGCACAGAGAACAGCCCTTGCCTGAATTCGAGCTGATTTGGGGCCCTGATGAATATTATTCTCAAACAACTCAGACAAGATGCCAGATGCTACAAGCTGCTTCTTGCAGTTTGGATGCTTTGACAGTACCTGTAACAACTCCAGACACTGTGTAACAAATGCAGTAGCACAACCATAGCAGTTATTTAGTGACTTGGGAATTGCATATCTTGATGAAGTCATTGCACTGTCAGAATGTTTCTGGTGAAGATAGCTCATCAAAACCCGACGAAGCCCTTGCAATGTCTGTACACTTTTGCTGACAGAATCAAATGCCGCCTTGCACTTCTCACCATATAGCACACCCAGTAGAGCAATTTTACGGTTAATCTTACATGATGGACCAGGCACAGAAACCATCATCTGTTGAACCGAATCCTTCTGTTGTGAGTCCATCTCATTTTCACCTATACTTGATACCAGCTTAAGCAAAGGTTTCTTAAATCCCAAAAGTTGCTGATATCTCCTATGAGCATTTTCCGATTCTGATTCAATAGCTGCCAACCCTTTTTTCATATCCTCATCATTCTCCATGTTATCAAATAAGTAACTTGGCTTTGCAGTAAAATTGAACTCAAACCGGCCATATTTGCTGTACCCACATTCATTGCAAAGAAAAGAATCAAGATTCTCATAATTGATATTACGGCATTGTCTACATTGATATGCATTTTCATGGCAATTGCTGCAAATACCATGCTTATCAGTCACAGATCGGCTGCAACGGGGGCACTGCAATGACTCAAGGGAGGAAGCTTGAAGATTTTCATAGAATGAGTCAAGTTCAATCATGAAATTACAAGCGGTTATGGGTATGGGAAACTCTATTTTCAATTCCGTTTGATTGAAAGAAAGATGGCAACTCTTTGCTCGCTTCCACAAGGACCGATTGTTCTTTAACTCTGACAAATCAGCCACGGGTCTATTGTTGTAATACAGGTTCAAAACTTTTACTGATTTTGACTTCCGAGCATCATGAACATTCATGGTCACAGTCTGAATAGTGTAGCTCCCAGTACACTTCACAATTATACGGTTGTCAGTGAACTTTGTCTCAGATTTAAGACTTTCCAGCTTCATCCTGCTGTACGGCACCTCCGGGCAGCTACAAGCCACACAAGGCTCACTTTCAAGATAATATCCATCAAATTCCACCAAGCCACTTAAAGTGGTATATATACGTGAATTTGGGTGATTGGCCAAAAGTTCATTTTGAGAATGAAGTGTCTCAAAAATAAACTTTATAACATCAGGAGTCAAGCATCGACCAACTAGTTCTGTATCCTGCTGCTTTGAACTAGTATCAGGCACCTTCCCCAACAACCAGGTTAACAGTTCAGTATACTCAACAATATTTTGACCATACATAGGTAGAGCTTTCACCTTCTCCAACAATGCGACTAACAGGGTTTCCTTGAAAGACTGCTTTCCATGATGCCAGATACCATACAGAACACACTTCGCTTCAAGGCGCACAGTTGATGAATTCCATTCCAGTAAGAAGGAATCAATAAATTGCCTTAAGATGCTCCCATTCTTATCACAGAAGATTTCCACAGCCTGCTCCATATCCAGATAAGATTTCTCTGGACTTGTTTCACTTCCATCCTCACTTCTCTTCTTCTTCTTTGTATCTCCAGATTGTGTCCCTGCTTTATTAGAGCTTGTCCCAACATCCCCTGCTTCAGTTTTCTGCACAGGATGACCCATGTCTTTACCTGTGTAGAAGGCCAGATTCAAAAGTTTCAGTGTCTGAATTACCGTCTCCTCACTAAAATAAAATATCCCACTCATCAAGAAGGACAAAACATCTCCATGCCTTGAGCAGTACTTTTGCCAATTCCGTGGCCTGGCCCCTGCCACTTCAGATATAGCCGACAGACACTTCACCAGTTTCACACTTCTTTCATATGGAACAGGATTCTGAAAGCCACCAGATTTTTTTGCAAGCTTGTAAAGTTTCTTAACTTCACTGGACAGCTGCCAAGAATCCCTAACACTGTAATAGTGAGTTTTGCTTCCACATAAATGCAGAAACAGTCTTCTCGCGTACCTCCGCACAAGTGTTGTATGTGGATTATTAATATAGCTGCAGAGCACATCTTGATATCCATCGAGCTTCAAATCCTTACCGACAGAACTCTTGTAAACCTTTTCTTTTTCATTGGACTTGTCATGCTTTTCTGGTCGAACCAAGCTGTAAACCAGTCGGAAAGTGTTCTCTAACAACAGCCTATGATAGTCCATGAAAATATCTGTACGGTGAGCTTTAGCATATGAATCCGAAAAGAAAGGTGAAAAGTTTCCAGCTGGCAACTCTCTTCTAACTGTCAGCATAGCACCGCATCCTGATCCAGGAGTCAAGCCATGACCACTTTCAAGGTTTGTTGGTGGAGACTTAAAAACTTGCACCAACTGCTGCAATATGTCCATCAGATAACTCACAAAAGCTTGCTGCCTTAGTGCAGAGCAGGCTCGAAGCAATTGGGAAGTAAACTCACTCTTTTCTTGATCATCAATGGAAGATGGAGCAGCAGAAGTAGATAGTGGAACTTGAACGGCACTTTTATCAGGCATATCAGCATTTACACTTGATTTTTGTAGAGAACTATCGCTGCCAGGCTGATGCCAATTTCGAAGCATTAATGTAAAGAACATGAAAACAAGGATTATAACTTCCCCAAAGGAAGTACGATTTTTGGCCACAAGGGTCTTGTTCATATTGATCTCATCCAAAAACCATTTAATGAAATTTTCCAAATCCAAGTTTTCAGGTTTTGAGCTATCCATAAAAGGCCCACCAACTGCAGAAGACAGTCTATAAAATAGTTGCATGACAGGGATGGCCCGAACACCGGAAGTTGATTCCATCCATCCACTGAGCTCCCCAATCAGTTCGCGAAGTAGCAAAGAATTTACTGCCCGCTTCGAAGCAGAAATCGAAACTATTCTTTGGTCAATTACAGAAGCAGGGAATTCTCCAGGCTCATTTTGATCCAAAAGATGGACTGATTGTGGAGAATGCTGCACGCTCATGTCAGCCGAAACCTGCAAGCCAGCATCAGTCAACTCATCCATGGAAAATTGAATTTCATTGCCTTCACCACCTAATGCATCAACTTCAATAGCAATTGCTGACATGGGATGTTCCCTACAATGTGGTAGAGGAAGACGATCCGCATCCATTACTTCATAACAAGCCTCACATAAATCAAAATCTGGACAAACATTACAATGCCAGCGGCGTCGGAGTATTGGAACAGTTGAGCAGCCATCGCAGCAGTATTGTACAGATGATGTGGTAGAATCTTCTTCAATCATAACCGGGTTACTTCCACCGGTTGCACTGGTAACATTAGATGGCACAGGAGCCGATGCAGAACTCTCCATAACATCGTCTGTTGCTAACATAGTTTGTTTTGGAAAAGGAACCTGAAGCAGCCTTGAAGAAATAGCCAAGCTGAAACAAGAAAGTAGTACCACTTACAGAATTCCAAAGTTGAGAGGAGAGAGAGAGAGAGAGAGAGAGAGAGAGAGAGTCTGTGCAATTGTGTGTAAATAATACAGTAGCAGAATATACCTGCTGGAAGTCTGAACAGCCTCATATGGAGCAAAAAGTAGTCTTTTAAGTAACACAACAGCAGGAGCAACAGAGTGACCAGCTGCATCATTTCCATGTAACGCCAAGCATTCGGCATAACTGTAAATAAGTTCCACGGAAGGTATGACAATGTTGTTGATAGTCTGTGTGTCAGGTTGCTCTAAATCCAGAATCCCCCAGAGAACTTGCATCAGCCCATCAACTAATCCAGAGCCTGAAACAGCAGAAATGACAGATAAGTGTTCATATAATTAAGGATCATCATCAAATAAGCCTTGTCCCATCAATCTGGTATTCAAATGTCTTTGGCTTAACATGTGGACAACCTTCTTCAAAGATCCTGATTTACAGATTACAGAAGAATGTGAAGGAAAAATTCCTCTTGCGAATGTGCAACTGCTTCATATACCATGAATTCAACCTCACAATGCTTCATGGTCTAAAAATAAGATAAATTCCTTTTGAATGAGATGAATAGATGATGCCTCTAATAGGACAATTGCACGCAGTTGGAAGGTGCTTAACATTGCAATCACAAGATTGTGAGTTTGAAACTTTAAATCCTATAAACAATAACCAAAATAAAAAAGAAAGAAACAAGTAATAATATTAAATAAATAAAAAATAATCTCCAATGATGGAACCATTGGATGATCATGTAAAACACAACATCAAGTTTTTTTTCTTGACAACGCATTTTTTTTTTTTTTTTCCTCTCCTTTGAGAAGAAGACGACTACAGAGATACACCTGAACGGTAGAAAGAAGCAGCATAGCAAACCTTACTGGACAAACTTCCTCCAAGAACAAACATAAGCAAGCCATTTTTTTGGAAGTTAAATAACAAGAATACCGACCAAAAATGGAGGTGGAAAAAATAAGCATTTTAAAAGAGCAGTGGTAAAAATGACATGGCACAATGACAATCTAGGCTACAAAATATACCATGAGTTTCCAAGAAAGTGGCCATGTTTGATCTGCGGTGTAATGCAATCTTTGAAACTGCACGCATTTGGGCTGTGAACTCTCGAATCACCCAACCAGCTGTTGCACCACCAACCCCTAATCTTGAAGCAAGGATTGGGGAAGAATTTACTACTCCAAGAAGGCGCATGGTGTCTTTCACCTGAAAGAAACTTATGTTAAGTACCAATTTAAGGTGTATAAAAATAGATGAAGTTTATTATATGTATAGTGGGATCAAAAGGTGATTACTAGATAGTATGTCTCCCTCTTTGGGAACACAGCCTGAAGAACATGGCAAGCGGCAGATTGCAACAATAGTTCCTTGTCACTTTCAAATATTGTTTCCAATGCCTTCTTACATTTGAGCTTACTCAGCTCCAAATTTACATCCTCAACGTCAGTAGAAGCCCTTAACCTGCACAACGAATAGAACCTGGATAAAAGCTTCAGTCCATCTGCTACCACTTGTTCCTCGATAGAAGCAGATTGCATGGACCGACACTTCTTTCCAGCCCCTGCCATCCCAGAACTAGAACCAAGCACATGCGCTTCCATATCCAGCACAGCATCCATTTTCTCTTTCCAACCAAATTCATCCTTGGCTCGCCCATAAACTTCCAATGAATCTATTCTCGGTAGAGCAGAGCCATTGAAAGTTGGGCCAATTGAGATAGTAAACTCCTCGTCCGCAAGAAGTGATTCAGCAACAGTAAAAGGAATATCATACCAAGACCTCATGCCCTCATCCAGTTTAATCACTCTCTGGAAAATAGATATTTCTGAAGGAATATGACTTGCAGACATATTACCCACATGTACTCGGAAACCAACCATTACAATATCAGGGTTTGAATTTGATACAGTTACCTGAGACAAGCAAATATAAGTATAAAGTTTACATACCAGTGAAGATGAAACTTAAGAAGGCAGAAAGAGACTGGAACCTGTAAGGAGAAGAAAATTTAACAATGAAACTAGGAAAACCGTAAAGATACCTTGAATCCTGCAGAACTGGGGCTCTCAAGAAACCCATCATCTGATGCCAAGTTCTGTTTAGTTCCTTCAGAATCACTGTTTCTGATGGCATCACCACTCAGCTTCACATCTGCAGTGATGCAAACTGTTTTCTCAAAGAAATCAAGAGGAAACTCTGGGTTCGAGCCGGCATAAGCTCTGTTGCTGAGAATACCAGATCCCAATTTCTTTGCTTGATCTGAAGTCACATTTGCTCCAGAATCGGCGCCTGCAGGTATATGTGAGAATATCTGAAGGCTTCCATCATCATGTAAGACAAGACAGTGGGTTTTATCTTTGGATAAAGGCCTGTAAGAAGTGATCCCAACGACAGGCAGTGCTGAGCCTACTGTGCTCCGCACATTTTGTGCAAATAACTCATTAGCACCCATGGAGACAGTAAGTACAGCATTTGCTTTAAGACTTGAATAGCAAGCAAAAAACCCACTGCCAGCAAGCAACTCCTTCCAGTGATGTAGTCCAGCTGGCCTCAGCTTACCATCCTGCTCATCTTCATACACAGAGCAAATCTCAGTAAAAGACATTGCATTGGCATCCAAGCGTCCGATCAAAGAGGTGCCATCCTGATAGGACAAGAAAAGTACTCTGTCAGTTGATGAGAAATACAAAGATAGCCCTTTCGCCTGCATATCTTTACCCTGAACCCGGATGAGTTCATTCAATGGCTTCGCCCCAACATCACCTTCCATTGATAATTCCAGCCTGTATAAGCATCCAAGTTCTGACAGAACAAGAAGAAACATTCTCCCTTGAGGAGCTACGATAAGTGTTGCATCCACAATCAAATCATCTGGCAGTGTAAAGTAGTGCATGGGGCAGATGTTATCTTGTGACAAGTCATAGATTTTGACAAACTTGTTTGTGACAACCATCAGTTGAACCTGAGAACCTGGAACCCAATCCACCCGTCGTATGTAGGCACCTTGCAGTGCAAGTTCAATGGCAAGACGATCAGTCACCTCCCCACGAGGATTCACTGTGAGGACTTGGCATTCCTCATAGCCAGCTACAGCAAGATAGCATTCCACAACTGGGTTAAACATAAGATGGACGATTTCAAAACGAACAACATTCTTAGAAAGAGGCTTGGCATTTGTCTTATCTGCTGTAACTGGTGCAACAGTGGGCTGCCCAATTAGCTGTCCCACATCAAATATAGTTACTTTATCACCCTCTCCAGCTGCAAGCTTACCTCGAATACTGATGCTGAGTAAAGATTTGACAAGAGAACCACTAGCAAGATGGGATTTGAGTTCCCTGGCATTAGAATAGTCAGCCTTTATCTTGAGGTCCAGAGAACCACCCTTGTAAGCCTTCTTCAATTGAAGAAGATCAACACTGTATGTAAGAACCTTATCTTCACCCAGAAGTACCTTTTTATCTTTTGAAAGGTTTGATTCTCTTCTAGTGGTTACTGAAGGAAGTAGTTTGTTGCACAGTTCAAGCACCTGACCTTCTATATCAAGATCTTTGAGTAAGGATGGGAGTTCCTCTTGCACCTCCTCTGGTATAGATAACTTAAAGGAATTCTCAAAGTCCAAAAAGGCATCATCATCAAGATCAGAATCACTATCCGGAGGTTGCTCTCCATCTTCCGAGAAAGGCAGGAAAGACTGAAAATTACCAGCACCACGTCCAGTGGTATTATTGCTTCCGGTGAACTTTCGAGGCTTCAAACATTGACAACTGCTTCCTCTCACACCACCTGCACCACAGTCACAGAAAAAGCGACTTGAACGAGAATAGACAACACGATGGCCTCGATGACAAACCTTCGCACAGACGGAGCAGCAACCTTTTGAGACAGTCAGATCACAAGTATAACAGAAGTACCAGTGTTGTTCCATGAAATTGCTTCCACTAGATGTAAATGTACAAACTTTGGAGGCAAGTGCCCTTTCACTGTTACTATCATCCTCGTCATCCTTGTCCATGCTGGCCAACTCTCCATCAGAGGTGCCATCATCTTCATCTTCATCTACAGAAGTTGCGTCACAATCAATGGATGCCGAACCACTTTCTGGGTTTGCGGGAAGAACCAGCGTCTCCGAATTTTTCCTTGAACCAACTGGTCTAGAAACCACAGATCCTGTCCCAGACCCACTGTTCAACAAATGCTTGCCTGAAAGCATATCCAAAACATTCTTACTGGCACCACAAGCACTAAGAGCAGCCCCAACAAAGCCAAAGAGAAAAGTCAGCCCTTGACGCAGATTCTCATCACAAGCTAGTTTCTCCATTAGCACCACTGTCCTCCTCAAAAGCTGCCTCATTGAAGGTTCCCCATTAGAAAGTTGAACAATAAAATTGAAATAGGCTTGGGCTGTATGAATATCATACAACATAAATGCAGTATCAAGTGACACAAGCAGGGCTTCAATAAAATGGCTTTGGGGTGTTCCTGATTGAATTGCAGAAGGTGGGGACATGAGGCATAGTACAAAACTCATGGTAGCTTCTCTGAGTGAAGTGGAACTTCCTTTTGCAGGGACAAGCCCTCCTGAAGCTTCTGGTGTGGATCCTAAGAGCCTCTTCTCCAGCCAGTTGGACAGACATGATAAATCCATTTTAAGGAATTTCTTTTGTACCTCATCTTTGAGTCCAGGACAGATCTCCCCATTCAAAATATCAACAAAAAAGTTAAGAACCCTCAAATTAACTGGTTCAGAAATACATTTATCCAATGAATTAATGAAAACCAGCAGATTACCACGTTGTCCTCCATATAACTCCTTGTCACTTTCAAACATCTCTTCTTCAACACCCATATAAAACTTGAAGATGTCAGCTTTGGAAGGATCTTTCCTGAGGCCTTCCAGAAAATCTACAGCATTAATAACTACCATTTCATGGGTATCACTGTCAATTACCTCTCTTGAGCAGACATAAGTTAAAATGCTCTCCATCTGCTTCATTTCAAACAGATGCCTGTAGTCTGGCCTCTCCTTGTTAGGAGTGCTCAGATTTTTATAAATATCTTCACACTGCCCATGAATGCATTGGAAGATCTTATCAGATCTAACAGTCATCACTAAATCAAGAAGCTGTTTCAGTACTTCAGTCTCAAGATGAAAATCCTCTCCTGCAATTTTGACTTTGAGCAAACCATCTATAGTACATATGATCCCCTTTACAGTTAGAACACATGAAACAAGAGCCGCACTGGAAGTTTCAAGATGTGATGGGAAGCCATGCAAGAAACATTTCTGAATGACCAGATATGCATTTTCTGGTTCATCTTTACCAACAAATTCTTCCAACTTTGTCATGATTCTGTAGACAGAATCCAGCATAAGGCGGGATCCACTTTTCTCGAGCAGCTCATCCTGGGTGCACTTCTCAAATCCTGTGTGTTTAAGCAGCAGCAAAGGGGAAAATCTATCTGCACAGTGTCTACTGTGATCCATGGTAGAAACAAAAGCTTCTTGAAGAACCTGCAAGTATCCACTCAACAATGATGACAACACCTTGAGTAGCCATTGTATGTGACTACCTTGCACAATATTTGCAGCCAGACTATCAACAAGAGCCAAAAATTCCTTATCCTTGGATGTGTTTTCAGTCAAAGGCTCCACTCCTTGAATTGAACTCTTTACAGAAAACATCCAGACACCACCATGAAGCATAGAAAGCACAAGAGAGAGCCATGCCCCATTCCTTAAAAAATCCCAGCCATGCTCCTTGTTATATATTACATGTTCAGTGTCCAACTGTTTTAGTACACTAACTATAACTTCCAAGAGGTTCAAACCATCACAGATAGCACCACCCTTGCTTAGCAGAGCATGGCTAAAACAGAAAAAGGACTCAACATCTAAAATATCAAGGACCTGCAAGTTGGAGCCTGAAGGAAGCACATGACATGATGCAGAGCTAATCCCAGAAGTAACCCAACAAAGTATAAAGATGTATCTTTCTAGTATGAGGTCTTCCACTGCTTCAGCTTTTTTGCCTTTCCAAAATCCGAGGATCCACGAGAAAGTGCCACATAACTCATCCCACTTCAACCCCAAAGATTGCAATGCTTGGTCATCCCCACTGACCAAAGTTCGAAGCATAGAAACATCAATTAATTGATCAAGTAAGCTGGCAATAACTGGTTGTTCTTTGATCCATTCCCCCATAATACTTTCCACTGCGATAGATGCCCATGATGTAAGACGATCACTCGAAGAAGGAGATGATGATTTTGATGGGCCTTCCCTCAATTTGGATTTTAGACTGAACAATAACCATGATGGGCAAGTAGATGTATAAGAAATCATATGATGCAGAACCAAAATCAGCCTGGACACTAATAATGACCAACACGAAAGTTGAGTGCTGCTAAATTCAGCTGAAGGAGCATCCATTGCTTTGAGTGATGAAAACAACAGATTTGCCAAAGTAGCTTTTTCAGCCACAGTAGACAAATGGAAGGCCATAAGGAGGATCTCTATGTGAAAAATACAAGGGAGCATGGCAAGAAACTCCTTGAGGCTGGCGCATTTTGACAAGATATGCTTTGCTTCCTCAAGAATGAAATGAGTATATCTTTCATAAATTTTAGTTCTTAAATGGTTACCAGCCGAACCCACCTTGCAAATAAGTGCATGAGCCAACAGAGTGAGAGTATGATCATTGTAGGTAAAGATGCCATTTTCTACCTTCAAGATTTGATCAACAAGGTGTTCTTCAAGGGAATCACATAAAGCCCGTTGCACCAGAAGGTTTTGCAATAGTTCAAAGCAAACTTCATTAACATGACCGAGCTTTCTGTGCACCGCACCGCTCTCAGAAGCCCTTTCATCAGAAGAGCAAGCTTGGCAAAGAAGTATCGACAGTAGCAAGTCAACATGATCCGCATTAAGTTTTGCGCAGGCATCCTCATAAATCACAGAATGCCATTCACGGGAGAAGATGAATGATTTTAGAAAGCTCAAGAGTTCAGTTGCTGCTTGCATAGGCATGTTGCAGTAGCTGGACATACAGTTGACTGCAACTGGTTGATCATGCCCATCTGCCACACCCACTGGACGACCAGCTTCAGAAAAAAGATCTCCAAAGAGGGCTTCATCTTCATTGGTAACTGAACTATCATTGTCTGATACGCCACTTGATTTTGCACTTGCACGCAATCTATCAACTTTTGGCCTCAATTTCACTCCTTCTGAGTGAAGGAAAAGGGCAAGCTGCATTAAGTTGTCCACCCATTGATTTGACTGTAGGAAGATTAATTTCAAGCGCTCCTCAACTGTGTACTTCTTAAGCAAAGGAACCTTCACAGAATGTATGTGGCATGAGGTACTAGTCTCAATATCAGAAGATTCTCTTTCCAGTGTTTCTTTCCAGTCAAAGATCTGGAGTGGCTGGCTTCTAATATTACCAACAAGCTTTAAAAGATATATAACAACTCGGGGAGAGTATACCAAAGGGGGCTTCAGGGAAGCAACAGACTTGTCGTGAATGCACACCCTAACATCCAAAATGTCAAACAGAGAAGCAAGCATACATGTCTGGATATTCTGGAAGATGCTACCATCACAAGAAACAGCTTGAGCAAACTTAAGGAACTCCTCCAACAGTGAAAGCGAAAGGCTCTCAATCCCAATCTCAGCAGTAAAAGACTCACAGTTAACTAACTCGAACCTGAGCCTGAACAAGTTAGGCAATACATCAGAAAAGCAAGCGACTGCCTGCAACAATCCTGCATCATAAGAAATATACGGCATGTCCTTCATAACATTTGTAAGCAACCTAAAAATCCTTAAACTAAAGGACAATCTTGAACACAGATTTGAATCCTCAAATGATTCTCCACACAATGTAGGTGCCTCAACCAGTTCTTTACAGATCATAATGAGGCGAGGTACGCATCTCACATGAGCCACAGCCCAGTGTTGTGCAAGGGGCATCATGCTATTGACATCTGGGCGATATATGGGTTCAGTAAAATGCATGGCCTGAGTATCATGTTGCAAACACTCAGAAGCTAGAGCTATTAAAACTCTGTCCACTGGCTTCACTTCCTTTGAGCAATGAATACCTACTCCAAAATAGTCATATAAATACAGCTGTCAGCATAGAAAAGTGGCCAAAGGTAAAGATAGATAAAATTCTACCAAATGTAGGAAATACCTTGAAGGTTGCATTTGACGTGCTTGTTTAAATTTACTCTGGTTTGAACTGAAATAGTTGGCAAGGACTCCACAAGGACGTTTATGGGACAAGGACGCGAAGCATCAAATTCTTTATCCATCTCATCAACCAAAGCTATCTCCAATATTTGAACCACATTGCTCTGCAAAATACAACCAAAAGGAGGAAGGTCATTAGTGATCCTTAATCAGTATCTGGAAAATGCTACACAACAGTATAATAGGGTTTTTTTTTTTTTTTTTTTTTTTTTTGGGGGGTGGGGGGGGGGGGGGGGGAGGGGATGGTTAAAGTACAAGATATTTAAAGTCTCTATATTGAAATGGTAACCCAAAAAAGGAAAGAAATTACAAATGAGTATGAATGAAAAGATTAACACAGAGTCGTAGACCACCAAATATAGGAAAATCGACACAGTTGCAGATTTGTTGAAGGACATTTAGCATCCATTTTCAGGAAACTGCAACATAGAAGGGTACATGAAACCCAGATGTAGTGACCTAACTCCAGTGCAAGCCGTCAATTAGTTCCTAGAATTACAACCATGGAAGTGCATTTTCCATTACAGTGATACGGTTTTTTTTTTTTTTTTTTTTTTTGAAATGTATGAAACAACAAAGCCCAATCAGATATTGAAAGAAAAAGTGGAACACAATGAGAGGGAAATAGAATGAGAATCCTGTGATCAATCCACAATCCACGTGACCTCATAAAATGCATCACCTATAAACATATATATATATATATATATAACTATAATCGATTTGCTACAACTTATATTCTACCTAAACATGTGGACAGCTACCTTACAAGATATACTTACACTTCAGCATGCTGCATGAGTAAAGTGAATAATAACTGCCTTCTGAAATGTGGCAGTCTACAGGACTGCACATGTCACAGTTTATATCATGAGTTTTCGATCAAGAAAAAAGATACACAAATGCCAGTTTTCGATTGGATGCCTAGTTGCCACAAAATTTGACATTTGGATAA
Source organism: Camphora micrantha (assembly GCA_003546025.1). NCBI lineage: Eukaryota > Viridiplantae > Streptophyta > Magnoliopsida > Laurales > Lauraceae > Camphora > Camphora micrantha. The sequence goes on along the minus strand of QPKB01000002.1, from coordinate 56,350,221 downwards.
AATTTGTTTACAGCAACATATCATCTTGAACGAATATGAATTGTGCCTCCAATCTGCGGAAGATGTTTATCATATTTCTATTCGTTGTTGTGCTGCAATTTTTTGGGTGTGCACTGGATGATGCCTAAGGCTAACAAGGTTAAGAGCCTTTATACAATGGCATTTGAAACCACTCATATCTAGGTGCATATGTGGAGATTTTCTGGTAATGGCTAACATGTGGTCTTTATGGTGAGACTGCAACATCAGACCCTTAAAAGTAGCCAGAGTGGCACGGTAGATTTTATTGCCCTGAAAGTATGATGGACAATTAATTCACTGGGTTGTCATTTTGAAAGAGTTTCGGGGAATATAAACTTCTGACTCATATAAATTGTGGTGCAAATATGTGATAGGTTGCAGTCCTACCGCCAGGCCTTCCATAGGGAAAAGCTGTCCTGTCAACTTTCCACAGGTAAAACCCCACCAATCAGTCAAAGGGCAACAGCAGTTGCTCTAAGCTGGAACCAATCCTGCCGTCTAGCCCTACCCAAACATCCAGATAGAAGACTTACACTAACGGGACAGCCAGCCGATCAAGGCAGTGAAATATTTGTTGCTACAAGTGCAGCGAGATTGGCCACATTTTGTCAGAGTGCTGCAAGCGACAAAGCACTTTGGCAGCGACTTCAAAGGGAAAGAGCATCACATTGGAACACTAGAGCAAAAACAAATCCAAAGGAGATGACAAAGATGTTCCTAATGATGATGATGAGGATGAGGTAGTGGGCAATGGGCCAGAAACATTAATGATTCACAAGAGTTGGTTGACACAACCAGAAGATCTTAACTACGACGAGGATAATGACTGGCATAATACAGGTGAGCATACCACAGAGAATCAAAATGGCTAAGCATTTTTTTATCCAGGAAGAACTGCTAACAACAACTGATTATGTCAATCTATTTTGGAGGGATGCACAACAACTAGAAGTGTCCTACTATCATCTTCGCACTTTGGGAGACAGTTTTGATCAACATGGTATGACAAATTCATCTACATTCGTCAAAATTTACACCGCAAAAGAGATCAACAATAAAATCAAATGACAGTTTCTGACTTGAAAAGGGGGCAATCTGCAGGGGTGTTTTGATACATAAAACAGGAAAGTTCCTGAAAAACTGGGGCAGTAACCGGGCTGTTTTTGTGCTGTCATAAATGGCACATTATGGGCCCGAGATCAATAGAGGACACCACCATGAGTTTGCCCATGAGTGGATAAACTAGTGGAGTCCAATCCTTCAGATGGCCCGCTATCTACGTCCTACAACAGCAACGTATAGGATGATTTGGACGTTCATGCACAGTGTCGACTCTAGTCTGCTGTTTTATTTAGTTGATTTTGACAGATTATTTTGTAATTAGTGCATCCATTAGTTTGGTAGCTATCTATGTTAATGATTGAGCTGGGTGGCTAGGGTGAAAATTAGGGTTTTAGGGTGATTTTATCTCTTTATATGTACGACCGTATGTTCTGCAGGGACATTCTATTGGCAGTTGACAATTCTTTTATGGAATAAAGCTTTTCAAGCTTTTCTTTTACCTTACTCCAATGATTAACCATTCTTTTCCATAGTAATATGATGTTTTGACATTAGGACTGAAGACCTAGGGTGATTCAACCATTGATATCCTTGTTTTTGTTGCAATTGAGAACAGTCCAAAACTCTGCTGTTGCAGCAGTCTGTTCACAGTTGGTGCTACTGTTTTGGGGCAATTTGACGCCTGGGACTGCATCAGATCCTTAATACAAGAATGCCTTTGGATTTATAGTTAACTCGGAAAGTAAGGATAATTCTCTAACCCATTTTCCATAGAGTGATGACTGAAAAACAATTCTCCAACTTGTCTTCTACCCCCCACCCCCCACAAATCAGAATGACAACTAAACACTAGAGGAAGCCAACTTCTCTTATCTGGATCCCAATAGCTAAGTCACAACAAAGTACGAGTTAGTCTCACTATACTGAGAGCAAACAACCCATCAAAAACACAAAAACAAAATTCACAAATCTTACTTCATTTTCATTGCAATTCAATCAATGCAACCAAAGTAAAATTCATAAACATAAAAACAGAATCACAAAAAAACCTGTGAATCAGAGCCATCGCCACCATCAAATGCTAATCTTCTCTCCAGGCAACAAACACAGAACTCCACTAACTTTTCAATGATGGCAACAATTATCGATTCCGCCTGCTCAACTGCATATCAACCAGACACATAAAAAAAGCCAAATTCAGCACATTATCTCAATCCAAAAGCCCTTTCCCTCTCCATCCCAATTCAACTCCAATTCAATTCCAAAAGAAAAAAAAAAGAAACTAATATTTACGTCCAAATCCAATACCTTTAACAACCCGACAAGACGATAGAATCGATCTGGCGATTGATAGGACAGCTTGAGTCTCAGATTGAGTCCAGGACTCCAGCCCTAACTTTCCTTCTTGGATCTCTGTGATTCCTTGATCTAGGATCGAGTAGAAGAACTCAAGGCCTGGTCGAAGAGAATCTGAGCGGAGTCTGATAGAGAGATCTTTCGGAGAAATCTCTTCGCGAAGAAGCTCGACAAGCTTCGAGATTTCTTCTCTCATGGCTGCGATGTTTGAGTTCGATCGATCCGTGCATAAAAAGATATATAGAGAGAGAGAGAGAGAAGCAAAGGAAAAAAAAACCCTAGAGATTGTAGAGAGAGAGAGAGAGAGAGAGAGGTTTGAGAGAGTTGATAGAGGAAGAGGAAGAGGAAGAGGAAGAGAAGAAATGTTGTAAAGATGGTGGCGATTCCTTCTTTTACTTTACACACAGACACAGGTGACAGGACACAAGCGTCCTTTGTTTTCTCCTTCTTCAGGGTATGTGTGTATATTGGTTTGTTGCGATATATTTAGATTGAGGCACAACATCGCTTCGTATGAGAATCTAATTCTAATCTCCATTAATGGGTGCATCGGGATCGTCCATCGCACCGACTTACTAGATTAGTCCATTTGCAATGGGCTTGGGCCTGTTGAGCTTGAGTGTCTTTGGTCTTGTGCTCGACGTGGAGCTTGAAAGATTAAAGCTAAATTTGGAATTAATATTTAAAGTATGTGGTTTGTTTGCAGGTCAAAATTCTTTTGTCGTTTCTTGTCTCGATTAATATAAGAGGGCATCATTTATTACAAGAACCATATAATAAGTATGTGAGGGCTGCTTAGAGGTGAAAATTAATGTGTTTAGAGACAGATTCTAGTGTTGTAAGATTGTGCATTTCAATTGAAGAAAAAAATGCATAGATGTACATTCTATATGAAAATAGCTCGATAGACTTTCTAGTGAGATATTTTTCTATGGACATCCCCATCCAAGTATTAAAAGAGGCGGAATGGAAGGTAGACTTTATAGAGAGAGATTCTCCTACAGACATCCTGTTTAAATAAGTATTAGAAGAAGTAGAAGGATCCCATGCACCTCATAAATTTTACGATGTTTTAGACCCTAATGCATTATTGACCTTTTAAAGTTTGGAAAATGCTTAGCGTGATTAATGGGCACATCACACAAGGCAAGGCCAAACATGAACCTAGCATGCTTTGGGTCGGACTTGAACTTCGAGTTTTAATATTAGGGTCGAGCTTTAATAAAGATTTGGAGCGATTTAATATTTCGGCCAGGCTTAAATTTATTGATGGAAAGCACAAAGTTCAATTATATATTGCTCTAGCAGAAGATAGAGTAACCCTTTTAAGTTTCTATGTGGTTTTTATATCGTTAATACTAATTGGGCTCGAGCTTGATTGATGAAATGTGTAGCTCGACTTGACATGGTTAAGGTGAGCTGAACTTGGGCCAAGTAGTCTTGATTCATGTCAAGACTGAGCCCAATAGCCCTGAAAACTCTTGGTCTTGGTCTTGGTCTTGGATGAACCAAAACCATCACATGACGTGTACATTGAGACTTTCAGCGAATCAAGTGTACCACTAGAATGTCTTTTTCCAATCAGTGCACCGCCTGCTTTATATAATTTTCTTCCTATGTATAGCCCAAAACTCACACCATTTGGGACAAAATAGTGAGAACTATGAGTTTTGTGGACACTTTGGTCTCGGCCCACTCCATCTCTACCTGAACCCATTTGGCCTACCTTTGCACTCTTATCCCTGCCCTTTACTAACTGTGGGTTTGAATCTCAAAAATCTTATTATTAAAAGATCATTAAACTTTAACGGTTAGTAGATTAAAGAGTATGATTATTGGATGGGGTTGGTTTTTTCCAAGACTCTTATCCACAAATCATCCCAACATCTGTCTCCGAAAGGTTCCCGACCATTTGGCCTGAACTAATCCTTCCGAGTCCAGAGGAAAGCCGAAAAAACTCCCCACTATGGTAGTGCAATTTCGAACCTACAATCTCTAAGTGTACAAATCATGGTCATAGGCCAACTGAGCTACCGCTTAAGGTTATCTCAGTCTCAGTGATAGAAATGCAACCTGTCAGTAGAGTGGTAGGTCCCCATTTATTAAAAGTTAAATATGTTACACTGTTGTAGGTTGACAGTGGGCCCAGTAACTATACAAAGGACTGGAATCATTCCATCACGTGTTCCACTCGGCCCATTTCATGAAAGAACATGATCCACTAAGTGCTAAGTTGGAAATGCTGATTCGTTGAACAGAAAACGAAAAAAGCATCTGCTACGGCCTTTTTCTTCTTCTTTTCCTAACTTTATTCAAATCAAGCAATGTCATTTTCGATCCAAGTAGAAAGATTAGCACAAATTCATTCCCCTTCCTTAGCTAGAAAGTAATTCCTATCTAGGGTTTGAAGTATTGGTGCCGGGCCTAATGGGCGGGTAAAAAACCCAATAAGGGCCAAGATAAGTTTGATCCTATTTATTTAAAATAGAATAGAATGAAACAGTAGCTCCTATTCTATTCCACTCCTCCCCCAGAATAAAATGAAATTCGGTCCATAGTGTTAGCAAATACAGGTTGGTTCATGCCCGGTATCTTTTTTGGATTGGGTCCTTTGGGTAATCCAGTTGTAAGACAAATTGATAAAAATGGCTGATATGAATCCAACTTCAACTAGACTTTACCCATCCAGACTGACCTGAATTCAGAAAGGGAAATGAAATCTCCAAATTTGTCTCTTACCAGTTGAGCCAGCTTCAAAAAGTTTATAGAACACTTTCAAATTATGCCCAACCAGATGGCCTCAGTCCAACCCAGACTCAATATGGGTTTGATTGTCTGGCTTAAGCCTGAACAAAATACTGACTGAAAAAGAAAGGACCCAATCTAAACCATTTTATAAATTAATGTTTGCATCCCACCATGTACATGGACCTGACCAAAAATCAGACTTCTTGAACCATCAATGAAACATACTATGAAAACTAATTCCACCAATGTAGGGCACCTTTCTGATTTTCTAATGTAAGGTCTACATAGGGGACCTCAGCACTGCAAGGCTTGCTTGTAGGACCAGGATGAAGTTGGTGGGACTGAAGTGACATGGACCTGGCTCATTCAAAAAAAAAAAAAAAAAATGTGTCCCTTTGAAAAAAGAAAATAAAAAAGGAAGGAAAATTAGTGAACAAGAGTGATAGTTAAGACCAAGAATGAGAGGGTGGCAGGGTTAGGTTGGACAGTAGGTTTGTGAACAAGTCAGGTTGGGGTTGGTGTGGATAGGTTCAGAAGTGTTGTTGGGACGTTGGGGAGACTGCTATGAGTGGCTGATTTTTAGTTGCAAGTGATGAGGGTGTTTGGAAGAAGAGGATAAAGAAAAAAAAAACAAAATGAAGAACACAGAAGAGGACAGATAGTAAAAGTGGGGAGGAATAAAGCAGACCACCCTCTCCAGCAATCACCCCATCTTCTCCGTTGGTGACTCTACCATTATTTGTATGCTTTTTCTTTACTTATCCATTTAATCAGGCTTTCAAACTTAGTTTTTTCGTAAAAATTCCTAATATGGCCATTAAACATATATTAGGTCAAGGCCTATCCCATTAAGATTTCAGAATAGGATGTGCCTGAAAAATAGAGCACAAATTGAGCCCAATGTTGGGCAGGACGTCCGTGTAAATTTGGCAGATGTGAGAAGAGTGGAAAAGGGTTGGCTCTCGTCGAGTTGAATTTATTGCTGTATATAACATGTATAGGCTCAACTCAGTCCGAACTCTAATTGCCAAAAAATTTCTTATTGCATTGGACTATGAACCTCGAGGCATTGTGTTTTTTTGGTCAACCATGACGCCAACAGTCACCAGCGAGGGAACCTCCACCTATAGAAGTGAAATCAGAACTATGCATATATTCACCACGTTCGACCTTTCATTCTATTCCCCACCTTTTATCAAAGCTTACCACCTCTTCTCCTTTCTAAGGGGACAAGGTCATAAATGCAAACAGGCCCTAACATTGGCACAAATTTAACCCCCAAACCATGCAGCCTAATAAAATAATGCAAAAGGGGAACTTATAATCATATTAGAAATCAAGGAAAATCATGCCAACGGAAAATTGGAAACAGAAAACCTAGAGAAAATACAGTTTGTTATTCAATTGCCAAATTGTAAACCTTCCGTGATAATTACTAGGATTGTATTATAAAGTGGTTAAAAATGAAGAGCCAAAAGGTGAAAAACCAAAAAGGAGCACCAAAGAACCTCCAACTTCAATGGAAATGGGAAATGAATACCCCACCCATGACCCTAGTAATTCAAATCCTAGGAAAGTCAAGGTCCCATTAACATCACTGCCACATATCCTTCAACTCTGGCTTATTTATTCACACGTAAGATCTATTCATACATGTCAGTCAACACTCGACACTACAGCATGGCTTCTCACTTTACATGAATGGGTCCTGGTATACACACCATCCATTCTTACATTCTGCATTATTTCAATAAGTTTGAGCTATGAAGTTCTTTACACATCACCAAGAAAATTATTATAAGCATAACCTTCAACTGATTGAAGAAAACAAAATTTAGAGATATGAAAAAGAACACAAAGATATATATTATAATGGACATAATAGTAAATCCTTACATATCAACTTACATTCTAAATTCTCAATCCATATACCTTAATGAACAACTCTTTGTACTTGCTGCACAGTAGACAAGTAGGCAGCACTGAAGATGAAACTCTATGGGAAAGCTTCACACCGAAAAATAAAATTTTGATGAAGTATATGTCAACTGATGCATGCAGAATACAGATAAAGATCAAGTGTTCAGAATCTACAACAGAGAAGAGCCCTCTTCCAACCACGGTGCTTCCTAAAATACCTGCGGTCAGCTTTTGCCATTTTTACTGGGCTACTATTCCACTCTGAATTTAATCTGTTGAGCCATAAGTTGAAATCAATATACAGATGAGTAATGATAAATGATATTAAACAAAACATCCAGAACTTTCATCGAGATTAGGTAGAGAGTTTCTAGCATGTTTCCTTCTAGAAGAATCAGCATTACGTATAGAGGTCAAAACCATTATAAGCATTCCCTACTTTGCATGTACAAAGAAAGACAATCATCTGCTTCCAGATTTTCCTCATTTTGGGTCATGCTAGTGTGATAGCATTTTTTGTGAGTGAACTGATGACTATTTTAAAGTGACACAAGTTAAATGTTTGTAGTCAGGGGCCATACTAGAAAAAGGAGGGGTCATGCATTGGACATCTTTAAAAAATCAGTTACACTGGTCATTGTTAGCCATTCGATCTAGAACAACAAACTGCAGTTGAAATAAAGCAAATGAAGTGCTCATAACTAATTGGGGATTAAAAAATCGGGATAGTTCCTTTTTTATTGGTAGTGAAACCTATTAATAGCAACATGGATGGTCTGAAAAAGAACATAGGTACAAGCACATTTGATAGAAGTGAAATCAGACCTTATCTGATGCAAGGTTTTAATTTAGGTCCAAGTTTGGGTAATAATTCAGGTCTAGGTTTGGCTTCATGGGTTTTATACATGAGAACCTGAATACACAATGCTGCTATTGAATATGTTAGCACATTATATGCATATTTAGTATGTTCGGTACTTGCCTATTTATGTATTTCGGTGTCTCAACCCAGGTCTAGGTCCGGGCTTTTATTCAGGCCCATATCCATGTTCAGGTAGACGTCTCTATTGGTAATTTGGGTATTGGTCTAGGTATACCATGGAGCTGACTTAAACCCACCCAGTTTCATCACTACTCACAAACACAATCAGTGGTAGGATGGCTGGCGATGTCCAGCAAAACCGACTCAGTTTTGGGAGATGCCAGCCCAAACCACAAACTCTTTCATTTGGTAGGACCAACCAATCAGCCACTTGACCTACTATAACTAAAGGTCAACATGTCACAAATAGAAATCAGGCTATCTTTCTTGCTTCTTTTTTTTTATTATTATTATTATTATTATTATTATTATTATTATTATTTATTTGTGAGTTTCTAAAATAAAATTTTAAAGCACAGATTTTAATTTGCACAGAATTAGTTGGAATGGGGCTTTACATAAACTCTAGACATTTCCATCAAAAGAATGCGTCAGATAAAGGCAAAACAGCTAGGTAGTTTTCTAACATTAACCTATTAGGAGGCTGAAGAACAACTGAGTTTCTTTGTCCTTGACCAAGTTCCATGAAGAAACCAGGAAAAGGTAAGCCAACAAAAAAATGGTTTAGACCCTACTGCCTCGCCGCCATACCAATCACACTTTGTACAGCCCTACATGTAGGGAGAATGTTCTATGTAGAGCTAAAATATTGACATGAATACATATCAGAAATATAACCAGAGCAATTCCATTAAAGATGAGTTTGCAACAACCAGTACACACAAAATATGGGCAAAAAAAATGTACAAGCACTAAAAAAAATCTATTGAAAAATGTGACTGTTGAACAAAATGTGATAATAAATAAACAAGCGTGAACTCATTCAAAATTCAAACAAAGCAATTCTACTAGAACTTTTGATCTACATTAGCACAAGCAAGTGGAGCTCTTTCAAACAGTGGTTCTAATAAAAGATATGTATATCGTAACAAATAAAGACATGAAGGTATTCGAACAGAGCAACTTATGCAAAATCAATGCATGTGGTTCAAGTGGGTAAAAGAAACAATGGCGAAGAGTTCGACTTATAGGATAATAAATCTTTATGAAAAAAAAAATTTAAAAGCATTAGGTGATATGATTGTGCTTACATGGGAAAAGCAAAGGAGCGTGTGCTGGTAGTACTGCTATCTGATCTAAAAGAGATGCTTCCTAATGGACCAGAGACAGCACCCATCCCAGAAAAACTCGACTCCCCAACTCCATGTTGAATAAAAAAGCCTCGAGTTGAACCTGTTAGACTGTCCAGCGGATCATCTTCAAACACAGATGCAGTTATACTCTTTCCAGACTGCTGATAGTCAGCATTTTCTGCACTTCCGGCTCTGATGCTCGTATTTTGAGATGAAGAGTCAAAAGTGATGCTTCCACTTTTTGCCTTACTGTCAAAAGGCAGATTCATGTCATCTCTGCTTTGGTTGGAGGCTTCATGAATAGAACACACCATTGAGGTTCCCATGTTTGCTTCATCAGCACCACATGAGGATCTTACATCCGCAGAGTCTGTTGCATCCCAAGCATGTTTCTGATAGCCACTAGGTAATGTCAAGATGTGTTTGTCATGATGATAAAGAAGGAACTAGTAGTCATTTCAAAAGTTAAAGGTAATTATTGTTTTTTATTTAGTCTGATATATGTGAAGTGCGAAAGAAAATGGAAGAACCATGATTGACCACAGTTTTAAGACCAAAAACTCAATTTGACTTTATGTCAAGCTGAGTCAGATAAACTTTACAGACATGGTGTTCTGAAATATCATAAATGAACTACGCATTTTGCCAAGTCACACATACACCATTACACGCACATCCCACAACCAGACTCGCACCAACATGTATGCAATATAATAGGCTCTCCACACTCATCAGGTAGGTCTATTATGTAGATCCCCGCTTTAAGAAACAACTTGGTTCACTCGTTGGGCGGGCAGTGGTTTACAGGTCTATGCAAAGCAGCCAGTCTACAAGCAAGGTACAAATATGATCCACATGTCGAGTGGACTTTATGAATTTTTTGCCTGAAAGATCTGAATGTTGGGCCTAAAAGTCAGCCAAATTTCTTACACTACCATCAACTTGTGACACGTGTCCAGGATTGAAAACACTCGTGCGGTGGGGCCCACGATGGAGATCTTCTTTCTGACACATGAATTTGGTTCACTCATCAGATAGGCTAAAAGTTTCTGAAAACATGTTGACAATTTAGTTAAACTGGCCAATGATCCACATCTAGGAAACAAGTTGTCCACATGAAGGGTGAACAAAACTGATATCTAGCCCCTGCACGTGTCACAACTCACAAGTTGACTCACACTTGTGTAGGTACAGATTAGATAGTGCAAATAGACTTCACAAAAATCATGAACAAAACGTACATTGGCACATGATTGATTTTAATATATGAATCAGACATGATTGTAGGAAGGCTGGAGAATTGTTTTTGCATAAATAGAAAGTGAATAGAGAAGAAAGGGAAACAGAGTACCAACATCAAGTTTCAGATTCAGGCGTTTGGACTGCAAACAATTGATATGCTTATGGAATTCCTCAAGGGCGTGGTCTTTCCATAGGAGGAAAATAGAAAGATTAAATGCTGGATTCCCTTAGTCTTTTGAGTAAGAGGCTTTTTTTTACCTTCTTACACCTGAACCTACTATTCATTTCCTTCGTCGAACAATAGGGAAATCACTGGCCCCGCCTCAGGTCAATGCGTTTGTTCGAGGGCCGCCTCCAACAAAATCTTAACCTGAGAAAACCTTAAACAAAAAAACTTCGCCCTACCTAATAATTGTTCTCTTTGTTGGACTAAGGAAGAATTTTTGAGTTATCTCCTCATTGTTGCATTTTTCAAGTGCTATATGGAGTTCTTATCCTTGTTTTACTATACATTTCCTTTTTCTTCACACTTTTATGGATCTAATAGAATGTCAGTCAAGGTGCCTTTCCCAAGTAGAGGCTAAAAATTATAAACAATGTTACCATTGGCAATCCTGGTGCCCAAGAAACAGGCAAATTTTTGAGGGAAATGTTGCTTCATGAGAAATCGGTGGAGAGAACTCAATTACGTATTTTTCATTGGGGTACAATAACAAGGTATTTAGGGGAGTCTCTTACACAGACAGAGAATCGAATGTGGTGATTAAAGGGTAAGCGCAACCTAAAGGAAAAAATCAAGCAAGAATTCATTGTAAACCAGGCCACTGGATGTTGGATATGAAAGGAAGTGTGCTTGGTAAACACCGTCCATCAGGTACAGGTGGAACTGTTAGAGATAAGAAAGGTTCAACTCGATATCAAAAAAAGAAACAAAGAAAGAAAGGTTCTACTCAGTACAGGTGGAACTGTAGGTTCTACTCCTACAGGTTTTCTCAGGCACAGCTAATGTCAGGGACACAGCAAAAATCTAGGAATAAGCAATGGTATTAATCTTTCTCAAAGACAAAGTAAGATTATTCTTGCACTATTGTGCCGGTTTGTGATTAATTTAAACTGAATCTATAAATGCTATAAGATGGGCTTGGGGATTGGTTCCACCACCTTGGAGATTGGCTGATATTGGTGAAGAAAATAAGGATTTTACCATCCATTGTTGACATATACATTTTCTACAATCAAATAGAATGGAATGCAGAAGCAGATACACTTTGCAAAATCTTTAAACCTGAATTTGTTCAATGCAGCTCATTAGATATGTAATTTGGGTTTTTATCTGCCTTTTTTTTATTGTCTTAATATATTTTTCTTTCCATCTTATTGGTATGCTATTTACATGTATAGTCTCATCTTATTTGTAATATATATATCTATAAATATTGATGCTTTTTCCAAAAAAAAAAAAAAAGAATAAATAAATAGAAAGTGCAGTACAAACTATATAAACACAACAATGTTCTGTAGCAAAAAAAAAAAACATGAATGTTGCCAATTTGCCATCTTTGCTCGAGTCTCAGTGAAACCGAGCTCGATAGTGTGACCCAATTTGCAATTTGAGTTATTTAAATAGGCCAAGTTTTGAATCAAACCAGCAAGTTTAAATACATCATCACCCGATTTACCTGATCAGCATGTTCTTGATCTTTACGTCTGTCAGAACTGGATGAATCAGCATGCTGGTTCCCCACATCTGAATCCTGCACCAGACCCAGCGTTTCAGGGATGACCTTATCAGGGGTATTATTTACAACACCATCAGAAGCCTCATCATTTCCTCCTCTTTCCACTTGTAAGCTCTCGTGGATGCATCCATTCGCAACTTCCTTCTCCTCACTAGGAATAAATTGCCCATCAAAAACTGAAGATTTCAAATCATCACAAACGGGCAGTGGATTGACTTCAGTTCCTTTTGTCAAATCACTATATTCATCCAACTCCGATTGTAGAATGCCAAAGTATCTCTTGTGATCTACCTCTACATTTCCTACCAAAATTTTATCCAAGGCAGGTACTCCCTTATCAATGCAAATGTCCTTGACAACATTCTCTTTGAAACAAGACATCAGCTCTGGCAGTTCATCAGTGACAGTCTTATCAGTATATAAAGCTGTTTCATTTTCAGGCAAGGGGGCAAAACATGAGGCAGTCACTTTCTCACACTCATTTACTCTCCCATTATTTGAATCACATTTGCCGGGTGCTGGATCATACCCCCATCCATCTTCAACACACTTTTCAGCTGGTATTGGATCTGCTTTCTCATAGATCTTGCTTTCTAAAACAGATGTAATTTCATGTCTCCCTTCCTTTCCATTCTCATTAGTTTCCACAGGTTTGTAATCATATATAACAGTTTTGGGAGGCACAGAAGTCAGAGAAGGATGAAGACTCCCGGCTTCACTATCTGCAAGGGCAAGCAAATTCCTGAAACTTGAGAGCAGGTTAAGTCTTATGTATGTGGAGAAAAGAACAAGAAAAAAGATATTCAAATTCATCAGATATGCCCATATAGAAAATGTACTCACGTTAAAACATATTACAAAGAAAATTAGTGAGGAACAAAGAGTGTTTAAGACGAACTCATAACCAGAACATACTTATAAGAAGCTCCTAAAACTCATTTCCAAAACTTTGTCTGAAAGCAGAGAAAGAACAAAGAACAATATGATAATATTTAATTAGTTAAAAAATTTAAATCAAAGAAAAATCCAAGGAAACAACCAGAAAATTATGTCTTACACACATTCTGAAAAATGAATGTGAATTTTCAAGCAGAACTGGTCCTGCAAACTAAGAAATAGAATATCTGCTGATACAAAGATGAGAAAGAAAGAGGAAAAAACTCATCGTTGAGTTTTTCCAAAGAAGAGTGTAATATGGTTTACATTTCCACCTATTTGTCGCTCCTATGGCTGATTGTTCTGAGAAATCCAACTCCTAGGATCAGATTATCAAGGGATCATACCATGTAGAAGTTCAAGCATTCGATCTCTATTACCAGATATATAAAGAAAATAGTATGAGAAAAAAAAAGGGCAAGAATAACGTTGATATAAAATGAACTGTATTTCCAAGAACTATGATTCAGTATGCAATTGAAAATCAATGCAGAGAAGAGAATTGGAAATTTAAATTGAGAGAGAGATGGTTAGTATGTTGATAAAAAAAAATTTAAAAAAAATTGAGGTATCATGAGATTTGATTTTTATATTTTATTTTAAATAAGAGGATTGGCATTTGTTGATAAGTTCTAATCATTAAATTAATAATTTAGTCTAGTGATAAGAATTAGGAGAGAGAAAGATTGATTATTTGTTTTTGAATATTTTTTGGAATTTTGTAGAGCTTATCTTATGCAGTCGAAAGTCTCTAAATAGTTCTCAGTGCACAAGTATTCAATTGTGACTTAACCATCTGCAAGTTCTCTCCGAAGTTTCTCTCTTCATTTTCTTTCCTTTACCCTTTTCCTGTATTCAAGTTAGTAATTGATATTAGAACACAAGGTTCAGCCAAATCCAGAGTTCCTTTTATAGTGCAGAAGGTTATCACAAAATGACAGAGAATGATAGATTGTTGGCTTGATTTGAAAAGATCAACTATACAAATTTCACATAATGGCAATGACATTGCCTCGCTGGAAGATACAAACCCAGAAAAATTGCCAACATGAAAGATTAAAGCAGAAAAAGCATTGTATGTGTTCAAGGTGTCAATCCAAAAGGAGTCGATGGAGCACATCGAAGCTTAAACTCCGAAGAAGGCATGAGATAATGTCAGCTCTCCCCTGACGACAAAATGATGCTCCATTGCAATTGCTGGAGAATGAAATTGGATAGTTATCTCAATGCACCTTATCTAGCAGGAGATTAAAAATTTGTGCAACGAGACTTCTCAGTTAAACTCAAGGGTCTACAATTAGTATGGCTTGCATGTGAAGGCTTCTCATCTTTGGTTTACGACCTAAGTTTAGTGGGGTTTTTAACTAAGTGGGTTTTTTTACTACCATTCACGGTTGGTTGAAACAACAGACACTCATTGAATAGGAGAATCTCTTAGTAAATCGAGAGAGGCCATACAAATGTTTGGTTGGCGTACCATTGAAATAGAGTCACAAACAAGTGATGAAACTAAAAATAATATATAATAACAAGTGATGAAACTAAAAATAATATCTATATTATATATATATAAGAAAGATACTGATAAAAGATGATTGGCATAGTAATAACAATGGGTCAAAAGATAAGAAACATGATTTCCATTGTTATCATTGTGGCAAGCAACGACATATTAAAAGAAATTGTCGAGTTAAAACTAAGACTGGTAATGGAAAGGTTGTTATCAGTTATCAGTCTCGAGACAAGGAAGGATGCAGATGATGGAGAATGGGACATGCAAGCATCATTTGAATATGATATGATGTGGTGGATGCGATTGTTATGGATAATGTTTTTGAGGAGGAGATTTCTTTAGCTCTTACTGTATGACATCCCAATGGTGAAGAGTCTTCGACAACCAGGTTGATGTCCCAACAGCAAGGTCCTCCACAAAGGAAATCATTAACTATGAAAATGATTCATAAATTGACTCTAGCAGCTCACATCACGACTTGAGACTGAAATAAGTTAATGAGGTTGGAGAAGTATAATTAAATTGTGCAGTGAAGGACGTTTGTGATGCAGAGGTCACCCCACCATGTGGAGAAGGGGATAACATCTTAGAAGATATGTATCATGTTCATGGAATGATAAAGAACTTCGTATTGATGCTGCAAATTACAGCCTCGGGCAAATATGTGCTATTCAAAACTTGGAGACAATGATGTAAAGTATTTGACAAGGTAGAGGTATCGAACAACCTAATAATGCATGGATCGCGGATGGAGGCAATGTATTTTCCATCTGCAAGAGCAACATGTCTTGATAAAGTTCCCTGCTAAAATTGCAGCATGTGCATCTTACTCGTCATGCAATAAGGTAAAAATTATGGCAAACCGAAAGCTTGTTAACAGCCTTCCACCTAGAAAGTTAGAGAGGTAAATTTATGTTGGATACTAGTTTTGTAAGGCATTGTCAACCGTTTCTATTATCAGAGTTCCACTCAAAGCGGCCATTAGATTTGGTCCACTCTGATGCATGCAGTCCAATAAAGTAGTCTTCTGTATGTAAAAAGCATTACTTTTTACTCTCTTTTTCTATTGATAACCTCTCTAGGTATGCGATGGGGGTAAATTTTACAAGGGAAACCGAAGGTGGTCTCTGAAAAGTTAAAAGAACTTAGAAAGCATGTAGAAGCTGAAACTGGCCATAAGATTGGGTACTTAAGGACAAATAATAGTAGATTAGTACACATCACAAGTGTTCACTTATTGAGACATCATAAGATCAAAAGACAACCCACTTGCCATGACACCCCGCAATTAAATGGAGTTGCAGAGTGGAGAAATAGGCATCTAATGGAACATGTCAAAACATGCTTCTTAAAAGGAACATCCGTCCTCGATATTTAGGTGGAAATGTACGAACATTGCAGCTAACATCATCAACTGGCTCCCACAAACATAACTTGGTTAATATCAGAAGCTAGCAGCAAGAGGCCTTTAGTTATCATTTCAATGTGTTTTTTGGGTCTGCTAGTAAGGGTGCCAATGTTAAAGTGACAAAGATGGGAACGACAGCAATGCGAGCTATGTCAGTTGGCTATGATGAATGGAAAAAAGGTCGGAGGTGCATAGATCCAATCACTTATGGGAAGTGCACCATGAATTTAGAGTAGAAGATCAATATATCTAATGGGCATTTTTTTTATTTATTATTATTATTTTTTTGTAACATATCTAATGGGAATGTCAAAACAAAAATATGTTATCTGTCATACATCCTTCATAAACAATTGAAACAGCCTGCTACATATTCACACTACTATATTGAAAGAAAAAATGTGTGAGAAGCAGAGGAAGGGAAAGAATTACCCAGCTTCATGGCTCACATAACATAGCACGGTTCTGTGGGAATTGGGATTCTTTTCAGCTACTGTTCTGCACCTAGATAACAAGGCAACCAGTCACTTCACCTGTCAGGAAGAAAACAGTTGATCAATGACCATTGCAGAAATGCAGAAACTTGTAGATATATTTAGTAATAAATAATGAGGAAAATAAAGGAAAACAATTGCAAGCTTAAAAATCAAAACAAGCGTCATAACAAGACAACCTCATTTTAATAGATTTGACTCAGATGAAGATGCAGATTTCTTTTTCAGATATTTGCCATCAGTGCTGCTGGCACTGTAGCCGAAACCAAAAAATAGCTCCGTAAATAAAGGCACATTTGGATGAAGAAGAGAAACAACTTTCCATAAAAATAGACTGTTTCCGTATGCATGCGCACAATCCACAACTAAACCCATAAGCTTGCGTATGGGCACACATACCTAACTGAACTTATTTGCATTGAGCAATTGAATGCAAATGCAAAATAGATACAGAGAAACATATTTATGGATAATGAGGCTAACAATATACAACTTAATGGTGTAATATTATTGGTGGAAACTGACTCTTGCTGAAGTGTGAAAAGGAACAAAGATCAAATGACAACAGATTAATGGGACATGGTAGATGCAAGTGAAATGGATGTAAAAATCAGCAGGATAAGTATCTGGTCATTCAAACTACACTCAAACCCTATCAACCTTTTAAAAGCTCTTTTTATCAAAGGAATCATCTTTCTAAAATTTATCAAAGGAATCAAAGCAAACTACAAATTTACTGAACAGCAATGCTTAAAACTCATCTCAATCAACATTAAGTAACATGTACACAGCTTCCTCCAAAAGAATACAATAAAGACAGTACAGTGATACCAAAATATAGTCAAGAATTGAGAGCAAGAGAGAGAGAGATGAAGTAGAAGAAGAAAAAGGAATGAAGGTTGTTGTGTAGGCTTCTTGTTCCTATAATATGAAACAGAAATATTGAAGCCCAAAAACACTGCACACCGAAAATTGAAAAGCCTACCACCAACCAAAAGGGATCCGACACCAAACCTATGAGCTTGTAATAACTGTGTTGTGGGAAGCTAAAGCTGGAAGAGAAGGCAAGATAACTAAGACTATAATTTTCTTCAGTAAGAAAGCAGGGACCAAAACCCATGATATTGAAATGTTCCAAATGATTACTCATTACAGTACTGCCAAGCTGAACCATAAAATCAAAATCTATCCATCTCAGTGCTTGAGCTTACTATAAACTTGTCTGTTTTCATTTTTTACTAATTTTAAACTCCCTATTTGTGCTACAAGGCTGTCATCCAAGATTTTCCGCAATTTTTGCAATTCAATTAATTCATAATCGTTTGTTTACATCAACCTATAAGGGAGAAAAGAAGAGAAAGAAGTACAAAAATCATGATTGCTTCTAATCAACTGTTGCCTAACTTTTAGCACAGACCTAAAGAAGTATCGTCTTGTGAACATCTTCCTTTTATCATATACCTTAAAATCTAACCCGCTAAATTAGGATCCATGAAAAAGAATAAAATTAAGCATCCTCTCCAACCTCATAAAACACTTTTTCAGAAAAGATCCATAAAACCCAAATCCAACCATCTCATCGTTATTAGATACCAAAAACTCTAACCATCAAAACCAGGGTTTTTACTTTCCAGTAAAACGAAAACAGAAGAAAAGTATCAGGTAATTTCAGTACACCGCCATCTTATCTTTTTTTACATTAAGAATACAGTTTTGCAGAAATTTATAAATCATTAAGATTAAAAAAAAAAAAAAAATTGTTTCCCTTCAGAAGAAAAATAACACAAAACTTCATAACCAGATAACTCACTGTAACCCGTCTAGTGCTATCTTTTCTAAGTTCATGAGTTTTTGTAGAAAAAAATCAAAAATACCTCCTTCCAACAACCTGGTCCTTGTTAGGTACCTCTAAATCAAACCCTCGAAACTAGGGTTTCTGGTGAAAGAAAAAAAAAAAAAAAAATTAGATAGATAAAACTTCAATAAAATGAAAGAACCCAGCCACTGACTCTTTCTACTAAAAAACATAAAAATAAAAAAATAAGCGCCTATATCATGCCCCTTAAAACTCGAAAGAGAAAAACTGAAAAAAGGAGCCCCATCAACCTTTTTCGATGTACCTCAGACTAACCTAATCTATTTAACGAACTTAGGTTTCACCAAGAAAGATATGAAAAGGCCAAAAGAGGAACCCTAATCCAATCTCAAAAGCACGCTTCAAAGTAAACAAACAAACACAAAATAAGAGAATCAAAGATATAAATAATACCCTGCTCGTTTCTTTCACCGCCTGAAACCTCCTCCTCCCAAACCGACCAAACAAGTGGAAAAGATAAAAGGGAAGAAAGAAGTCAATGAATCTCCTCCATTTTCTCTGAAATACATAACAGAACAAAACGAATTAGAGAATGACAACCAGGAAACAGAAGAAAACAGGGGAACAAGTGTCAGGGTAAATAAAAAAAAAAAAGGCTTTGGTTTCCTCCATTTTCAAAAAGTACACAGTTATAAAAGCTCCTTACAACGTTAGACATCTCTCACACTGCAATGAAAAAGACCACTAAAATTAAATTTAACGAAAAACCCCATGAATCAAAAGCAAAACTCTGCACCTAAAGACCTTAGCAGAAAGAACATCATCACCGTCCTCTTCTTAGCCTTATTCCATCACCGATCAAAAATTATATTGGTGAGAGAGAAAAATCAAAGAGACGGTGAAGTAAGGAAAGAAGCGAGCGCATTAATTTATCCTTCACACTTGTAAAAGCCTAACAGGGAGGAAATAGCAATCTCTCTCTCTTGCTGGTCATAGCATTAAATAAAGAGACAGACAGACAGACAATAAATGCAAAGAACGTTTCCAGCGAAAATTGCCACGGATTCGGGATTTGAAAACAGGCAACTGACCTGAAAACTTTTTATTTTCCACCTCAGTCGTCGGCGAAAGAGGAGAATAGCGGAGAGATTTCGACTCCTCGTACCGTCCTTAGCGAAAGCTGCTCCTTTTAATGACGATTAGCTGTCGAAATCCGATTCTCTTCGCTTCGTTTTTTTCTGGACCGAGTTTGAGAGCGACTGAGGATTGCAGAAAGAATAAAACGATTAGCTTCTCTGTTCCTGCTCCAAAACCGGATTCAAAAAAGAAAAAAAAATCGCTCCAGAGCTTGAAACCTTCTGAGATCTAGGGTTTCGAAGCGGAGCGAGGTGTTGCATGTGGATAAACAGCAAAGATCGCAATTTTCGCAGCGGTCAAATGGAAGAATAAGAAAAAAAAACACGACACCTTAAACACCAAGATTATCACCTCAGATTTAAATTTTCCCGGAAGAACAAAGCAAAACTCTTTACAGTCCTGCTTCAAACAGAGAAACTCTCACTTCAGATCTGAGAATCAAATGAGATCTAGAGTCATTCAATTCAAATTCTTCGTTTTCCTTACTCTAGAAGCTCCAAAAGACCTCGAAATGCTCCGTTAAGTCGGTCAAATGCCGAGAGATGAAGAAATCAAACACTTCAATTCCAAGGAAAACTGCCTCAGACGTTTGTATTCTCGAAAGAGCAAAATCAATCTCTCTTCCTTTCTTCTCACAAATCTGAAAGCCTCATAGATCTACGGTTATAAACTAGCCTTCCACGCATCTCGATCTTCTCTTCGTATCGGATTGCAGTATCCGAATTCCGATCTTCCGATATATCGGAAGAACTCGAATAGAAGAAGCTCAAAAGATGGAGATTCGGTGCGTCGCCCGAAATTCTTATGGAAGCTTTCTCTTTGGTGATGATTGACGAGAAAAAGAAGGAGAGGATTATAAAAGAAGTGGATGAAAAGGTGTTTTTGTAGCGGAGTGGGTTTTTAAGCTCTGTTTTCTTTCGCAGCACTTGGTTTGTCTTTTACCTTCCAGTTTCAGTTGAAGATCTCACGTGCCATGGGCGCTCCACGTGGCACCACCGTTGACATTTCATCAGAAAGTACCGGGACAATTCGTAGTCTGCGAGAGTATTATACTGCAATACTCGCTAGACGTCGCTGGACGTGGGAATTGGTGCTGCAGTGCAGGAGTTCGTGGAGCGTATGAAACTTCCGCATTAGATGGACTTTAAAGTAATTATTAAAAATAAAAGGTGAGTATATACAAAATAAATATGAGCATTCTATGCAGGGACAATTGCAACAAGAATCCTCAAGTTTCGGGGAATCTCAAGTTTAGTCCTGAAATACATGATACGCCCAGGGCCGGTTCTGAATTTTTCAGGGCCCAGGAAAAGAGTAAAAATTAGGCATATATATATATATATATATATAAACTTAGTGATGGCCTCATTCATTTTTCAACCAATATCTAACCTGTCAAAATTAACTAAAAATTTAACATTTAAAGCATATAAATTCAAACTTCAATTTATAAACATTCAAAATAAAAGGCTATAATGTATAAACAAGACACATACTTGTAAGTTGTAACAATTCAATAGTTCTTTTTCATATAGCAATAAGCAACCAACAAAACAAAAATTTCTTTGCATCCTCAATAGCCAAAGAAAACAACAGCATCCTACTTGAAATCCCCTTGCATCTTCAGCAACCACCAAAACAAAAATGTATTTGCATCCTCATCAATAGCCAAAGCAAAGAACATCAACCTACTTGAAATCTCTTTGCATCATGAATGGTCAAAGCAAAACAGCAGCGTCACCATCTACAAGATAAGGTGAAAAACAAAATCACAACTAAAAAAGTATTATTGAAATGATTTTCTTCTTGCATTTTGAGAAGCAAAATCCTCAATTGTGCTTTCAAATTCAAGATTTTCTAACATCTCCTTTTCAATGGATAAGATTGCTAGCCCATTTAGCCTTTCTTGTGACATGGTAGACCTCCAGTAAGATTTCAATAATTTTAATTTAGAAAAGCTTCTTTCTGCAGATGCTATAGTCACAGGTACAGTCAATAGTATTCTATAGGCAATCAAAACATTTGGAAAACAGTCCATATCTTTTACAAACTCTACAATTTCAAGTGCTGTGTTTACTTCTGCTGGTAAAAGATATTGCAGCACCTGTAACTCTGAAAACAAATCACTTGCATCAACATCAGAAGACTCACCATTTCTTAAAGTAGTTTCAAGCTTCACACAACAATTTTTCAATTCATCATCACCCAATGAAGTTAACTTCTTTGAATTAAACAAGAACCCAAAAATACCTTCATATGTTTGCATTTGTTCAAATCTACTTCTTAATGAAGAAAGAGCCATATCCACTACACATATGAAATAATTGACTATAAACGATTCTTCAACTGATTGTACTGTCTCTTCTTTAGCATTCTCATCAAATTGTTTCTTTCTATGACTTTGATGTTTTTTAGGAAATTCGGGTTCAATCCCCATATCACAAGCAATAGTTTTAGCTTCAATCATAGCAGATGCAAATCCATTTTCCCTATAATTCTCAAAAAAAGAATGAGCCCCTCCAAATTTTTTAAAGCAACATCAATGCCCATATCTTTAGATTGTAATTTTTTGCTGACTAAGTTAATTTTCAACAAAATATCATGCCAAATAACCATACCTAATAAAAACTCAAAATTTTTCAATTCATGTGTTGCTAAACTTTCTGCTTCACTTTTTGCTTTAGCATCTTCACTAGTTTCTGCTACTTTAAATAAAGCTTCTTTTATTTGGGCAGATTGGTATCTTATTGCTTTAACACTCTCTACACGACTTTCCTAACGTGTAGTTGATAATATTTTAAGAGTTAAACCATCTATATGATCCTGTAAAATCTTCCAACGCTTTGTAGAATTAGCAAAAACACAATAAATGCGTTGAACCACCCGAAAAAGGGATCTCGCTTTCACACAACAGTTTGCCATATCACATAGTGTTAAATTAAGAGAATGACAACCACATGGCATGAACAAAGCTCTAGGATTTATTTCAAGTAATCTTTTTTGTACACCTTGATTTTTCCCTTTCATATTAGAGCGATTGTCATAACCCTGTCCTCTCACATCATCAATTTTAAGACCAAGGGACTCTAGGACAGATTGCAATTCAGTGAAAAGTCCTAATCCTGATGTATTTTTCACAATTAAAAACTCTAAAAAGTACTCTTCTATTTTCACTGGACTCCTTGACACATCCACACACCGTATTATCAAAGTCATTTGTTCCTTGTGACTTGAATTAGGAGTGCAATCAAGTATCACTGAAAATATTTTGCTTGTTTGATTTTCTCAATGATTGCACTTCTGACTTTTGATGCCAGCAAAGATATCAGCTCATTTTGAATCTTATGGCTAAGATAGTGATAATGAATCTCGTCATTTTGAATTCGTCGAAAATGTTCACACATTATTGGATTAAATTCTGCAACCATTTCCAATATACCCAAAAAATTGCCATTATTTTCTTCATAAATTCTCTCTTTTGTTCCACGGAATGCAATATTATTTTTAGCAAGACATTTCACAACAGAAATTATTCTTACCAAAACATGTTTCCAGTGTTCCTTCTCTCTCCTAATTTGTTCATGTATGCCTTTATCAATTGTTTCATTTTTTTTCAATCTGTGATGTAATTCAATCCAAGAACTCATGTTAAGTTATGTGTTCAGTGCTATTTTCATGTTGTTTAAGCCTCTCACTAAGATGTTTCCAATCTCTAAGTCCTTCATTTGCTAATTGGCTTTTACTACACATTGTCTTAAACAACTTACAGCAGAAACAAAATACCTTATCCAATTCCTTTGAGTATACTAGCCATTTTCTATCCTGAGTCTCTCCATTTGGTAACTTTCTCATGTAATGCGTTGAGGAAAAATGTCTAAAGTTTTCATCCGTAGGAAATTTGATATTATTATCTCTTAAAGGACCTTTTTCCACAAGTAAAGCTCTCATTTTTTCATCAAGATTATCCCAAATTCTAGGATCACAAAAGTTTAAAGGAAAACTTGGTTCTACACCCTCAGGTTCAATGTCTTCATTATTACAAAGATGATCAATATCTTCATTCTCAACATGTTCATCTTCTTCACCTAAGTCACCTACATGTTCATTAAAATCATTCTCAGTTCCTACTAATTCTTCCACATGATTTTGTTGTTCAGATTCAATGACTAAATCTTCAGTTGAGTTATCAAGTGAACTATTGGTTTTATTAAGAAAGAATTTATCTAGAGCTCCAGTTTGAGATTTAGTTAATTCTTCTCTGTCTCTTTTTCTTTTTCTTTTTTGACTTCCAGATGGTTGTTTCTTAGGGAACACTGCTACTTGAAAACAGAAACAGTACAAGTAAAACCAATGCAATTTTAATACTTAAAAGAACAAAGAATAACTTAACCTGGAATTTGAGAAATCCCCCTCAACAACAACAAACTTGATATTTCCAAATTTACAGTCAAATAGAGCTTAAAAGAATTCCTGCAAAGAGAATGTTTAACTCATGTAAATTCACAGATCTACAAACAAACAAACAAACAAAAATCTATTTTTATTTTTTAATATTATTATAAATATTTTATTTAAAATTTATTTTTTTCGCCTTTTGTAATGCAAAATTACTAATTAAATAGGCCTTTTTTCAGTGGGATCGTTTACTTTTAGAAAGTCTAAAAAATATTATATAGGTTCAGATCCATCAATGGGCCCACCCTTGGAATAGATTTAATAATTTTAGGGTGATCTAACAGTTGGCCCATTGATGATTGAAAGCGCGTGTAAAGGACTAAAGGGATCGGTGTAAAAATATATATATATATATATATATATATATATATATATATGGATAATGGAGAGAGAGACTGAGACTGAGACATGTAAAGGCCCTTTACATTGTCCATTCTGTTACAAAAATTAAAAAAGAAAAGGAAAAAGTATGTGGTCAGGGGGGAGGATGAGTCACTGATGGAGACAGCTCACAGCTAATGGGATGGGAGTTTGGGAGCTCAATAAGCTCATGTCCCATAACCCTGAGAGTTGTGTAAAGGGAAGATAAAAGTCAAAAAACATAAAAAATGCTAACCTGCCTTCTAGCTATGAAGCAGTAGAGCATTCAGCAATCAGCAGTTCCTCTTCTCCACGCCTGAGTCATCCTTCACCCAAAGATGTAGGCGCCTTGTGAGGGAGCAGAGAGCCAGGTTCTACATCCTTCGGCGCTGTGTGATCATGCTGCGAGACTGGGGTCTGAAAAAATCCTCTTAGATTGAAGGGATCAAAGAAGAATACAGAGGAGAAGATGTAGAGGAAAAAAAGGTGCAAACTTGAAGATTTTTAGAACTTGCTATTGGGGTTTCTTTTTTTTTTTTTAATGGCAACTACTAGGAAAGTGGCTTTGATATTTTTTTAGACGTGAAAAAATAGCAATCACTTCTCTTCTGGAATATGAAAAGATACAGTTGGGCTTTATTATTTTGGAGACAAATGGACGGCCGTTTGCATTTTTCTTTTTGGAATTTGAAAGATGCTAGTTGGTTTAATTCATTAATTGGAGTCTAAATTTTTGGGATTAAAATAAATGCAGTCGACGTTTTTGGGCCCCCTTGAAAAATGGGCCCGGGGCGAGGGCACTTACAGCCCCTCTTAAGGGCCGGCCCTGGATACGCCTCAAAATGGCCTCCCACACAATATCTTTTTTATTTTTGGCCAAACTGTCTACTACACTTAATCAACTAATCGTGTGAGTAATACGTCTTAAACGTGTATGAGCAAGTTGCCCGTTAGAATAAGACATGCGTGCGTGTGTCCTTCCTATGTATAGTAAAATCATTTTAACACATCTCTAGTTCGATTACAAACTCACCCACTACAATAAGAGGCACGGGTGTATCAATTCTAACTCTTAAGTATAGTAAAAACCATTTTGCTGCCCTTTTTTGCCCCTTTCTAGTGCATTTTCCTATTTCATTTATTAGGATGTTGGCATTTTTTAGCCATTCTTAGCTTCTTTTAGGGTTTTCATTTTCAAAAGCTCTAGTTGCTATAGAATTCTTCCTTCGTCAACTACTCACTGTTATGATATTTTATACCAACATTCCTTCTAAACGATGTAGGTAAGTGGAATATGGTCTTTGACAACTCAAAACCCTACAGACGGATGAAAAAGTCTGCAAAAAGATGAACTAATTGCCCTCGGCGACTTACTATGATATGCTTTAGCAACTAAAGTTCCTAAAAATATCGGAGAAAGTTTGCAAAATGACAAGCTATTGAAAAAGGAAACATATGGTTCATGTTTTATAAAGGGTTCGGTTGTGCTTACAATTATAGTGGATGACTCGCGCATATGCACGTGTGGAGGGAAGTTTGGTCAAAAAAAAAAAAAACAAAACATACGGTATACAAGGCCTTCCTGAGGTGTATCATGCATTTCAAAGCTATACGCGAGGTTCTAAGATATTTGAGGGTTTTTCTCGTAATTGTCCCGTTTATATATGTTTTTTTTATGACTAATGGCCCGATAAGGAGGGTCCTTACCGTCTTACAATATTGCATACCATCGAGTGCACAAATCATGGGACAAGGCGGTTTGGAAGATCTAAGTGGGGCCACTATAAATATTAAATTTAAAGTTGATTTAATACCTCCAACCCCTTCATCTGTGGTATGAAAATTTAATGGCTTTATATACAACGACAATAATTGACCCTTAATCTAATAGTCCAATCCATTCAAATCTGTGCAAATTCATGGGAATAGTTATTGTAGAAGGGTTGTGCATGTGTGGTCCATTTGGATGGGTCATAAGATGGCCCCCATTGGGTGGTATGTACCATAAAATCATTAGGACCATCCTTACAGAATCATTACTCTTTCTCGATTTTCCATTTTTACTAAGATCTTTTTGTGATTTTCCTGCACTTTCTATTTCTTTTGATATTTTAAAGATGCGCAATCATACTAATCGTTTGCATACAATAGAGCACACCAAGGCCGCGATAATGATGGTGGAGGTGGAGAATGAAAAGTTTTCAAAGAGGTCTATGAGTACACAAATATCAGTAATCAACTGGTAGCTAAGTTGCGAGGCACCTTCGTTCCACACTGAGTATGTGTAAACTAGTGGCTTGCTTGGACTTGACTCGTCCAGCTCTAAAATATTTACTTGGAGAGAGTCGACTTTACAACTCGAAGAAAGTCAACTCGATGACTCGAGAGAGTCGTATTTTTTTAATCACTTTCAAAAAATATGAAAAAAGTTGGATAGTTGAAGGGGGAACTAAGTTCTGGAGTACCTTTTGATATGCACACGGAAATAAGGAAAAATTTTACTAGAAAACAATTAGATTAGCACATGCTAGCCATTATCTATGTGGTGAAATGCTAGACAATTGAAAAATAATATATGTAAAAAATGAGTATAGTAGAGATGAAAATATTTTGATGGATATTTGGTAAATATACAAAGATGGAATGATAGATGAACGCATTCTAAAGATTTGAACATGTCCAATGCAAAGCCAACAACAACAATAATAAAAAGCTACTCTATGAGAATTGATGACCACTAAAGAAAAATGGTTAAGTAGAAGAGGACATGAATAAAAGTACGAATAATAAATCTAAAGAAGTGCAACTTATTTAAATTTTAATCTAAGATAAATTGGAATGGTGGATGAGAATTCATGCAAGTGACCTCAACATGGTTGGGACCACTTTTTACAGTGATTGTAGCAATTTAATCTGTGACTATGAGCATTCAACATTTTAGTTTTCTCTTTCTTTTTTTCACAATCATAAAATTTGTCACTTTCATCCATCATAATGTCTGTCACTCTCCTACTGCTATTCCACCTATTAATTTGATTCTAAATATAAATCAGAATAATTAATTAATTATATGAGCTTTGTTTTCCATCCACATATAATTAAGGTTATAAACTCTATATTTTTTTAATTTTTGGAGAACAAAGGTTATCAGCTTTTTAAATTTACAGTTTAACCACAACATTAGTTTTCCTCAATAAAATAGATATTTTGGTCTTTTCTACATCATTCCACCTAGAAGATAAAATGGCTCTTACTCTGAAACCAATCAAATCCACTCCAAACCCCCTCATATTTTATTTTTTATTCTATATCCATATCTTGAAAGATTACCCAAAAGTTTTAGACATGATTCATTTTTTATAAAAAAAAAAAAAAAAAAATAGTTTTGATTTAAACTATAAAGGGTGATCCAACTAATAACAAAGTCGAATGTACATGCATGTCTGCCCCTTTGATTTGTTGTAAATAGAAACTAATCCAAAGATGCATCTGGACCCAATGTGAAACAAGATCTATTTCAAAGTTGTATTCTGTGTCGGATTCATGTCTTCATGACATAATCTGATTTGGACATGAATCTTATGCATTGAATCCATGTCAAATTTTAAAACCCTAATTCAGATGAAGAACGTATTAGTTAAGTTTTGATATATATCTTCTAATCCATTCTAACCAGCTGGTTGCATAGGTGTGTGACACATGGATGTACAGGCCGTATGAAGTTATGAACCATTCCCATGCTTACCTCGTTGTGGGGCCCACTGGGGACACACCCGAGGACGGAGCTGGGGGATTGAATGATTTGGGTGGGGCATAGTCGTATACAAAATATGGACTGCCCAATCATCCTAATCCTTGATCAACGGCTCTTAAGGTTTTACTGTTCAAACTAATGGTGCAGTTCAATGGGTGTAAAAAATAAAATCAGTGGCTATGAAGGGGTTTCTTGTGTATGGTCAATTTGGATAGTTGATCATTTTGGGAAGTCCCACATTCGCATCGCCTAAGTGATAGGCTTGTCATATCTTAATATACCTGTATGGACCTTCCACCTATCAACTTAAGTTTTTTGGTTTGTATATGGTTTATTACATGGTATCGGAGCGTATTCTAATCCCGTTATTCATTTGTAGCCCACGTAAGAGGCCCATGCATAAAATCTACTGGGCCTGCACGTGAGGGGGGTGTTGGAAAGTCTCACATCGCTTAAGTAATAAGTTTGACATGTCTTAATATGCCTGTATGGGCATTCCACCTATTAGCTTAAGTTTTTGGGCAGGAAAATTTTTTGATGCAGATAAATATGATGTTCTTTTTGTTAAAGATGTAGATAAATATGAATTAAGTGTGTAGTTATTTTGTCATTTCATTTGATTATAAGTTGATGTATTGGTGTCAATGGAATTTCTAAATATAATTCATTTAAATTATATTATTTATTAGGTGTTATAAATATATTAGGAACAGTATAAGAGGTTAGATGGATTTGGCAGGTCGACCATAAACTGACCTGTTTAAATACAGGTAAAATTTACTTGACTCTTGATTGACCTGAATGTATGACGGGTTGTATTCCAATGTGGTAGGGAGGTTGGATGCAGATCAAGGGCTAATGGGTTGGGTCAGATTTAGCCGACACTGCTTGTACACGGTGAAGATATTGTCTCATCCGTGTGAATAGCATGTGAAGTGTGACCCACTTAGATGAATGCCAATATAAGAGTAACTAAAACATTTCATTTAATTCTAAACAAAGTTTGATATAACAACCTAAAAGTTAATTTTACCTATTTTCTTTTTTCTTTCCAAATGTATTAATAGGAATGGCAATGGGGCAGGGCGGGGCGGGGCAGGTTTACGTAGATCCAAATTGGATCCAATTGAATTTGCACTGATCCAGAATTTATCTCTTTATTCCCTCTCCTTTGCATGTGTAGTAGCGGTTTTCTTCATTTACAACCACCTTAGTTGATAAAAAAGACGTCAAAACAACCCATTGGTCTTTGCTTGTACAGTTTTCTTCATTTACAACCACCTTAATTGGTAAAAAAGAAGTCAAAACAACCCAATGGTCTTTGCTTGTACAGTTTTTCCCCTTGAGCGGCTCACTTGTAAATGTATGTTCACAATTTCTGCTCTCCTTTGCATTAGCAGTGAGAGAAAATCCTCTTTGGAGCCTTAAGTAGAGAAATTTGATAATAATGCATATGAAACAGTGATTAGACTATAGAGCCTATGGGGATTTCACATTGGTCCCTCCAGCCACCGCTGCATTTATGGAGTCGCAGTATTCGGTTCAATTGTCTCTTTGAGGATTCAGTCTCCAACTTGCTACCAGACTACCAGTGCATTGATCGAAATCAGGATTCTTCAATATTCATTAAATTAGATACCCTTGGACGGTATTGTAGCTACTGACATATGGCATGCCCCTAGCAGAAGGAATAATAATAAGCTCTGTGGAAAGACTGGCTATCCTATGGTCCCATTTGGCTTCATTATATTTTTTTCATTCCCATGGAATGAGAAATTTGAGATGCGTTTGATTGCACATTTCTGTTCCTTCTTAGAAAATCTTCTATTTGAAAAATCATTCCCCAATAAAAATTTAGGACTAATTTCTCATGCCATCACTGGACATACCACCTTTTTTCTACCGAGAGTCTCACTTCACCACCTCGTCCAAGGTCTACTATACTCACTCCAGAACTTTATCTCCTCACTAAAGTCTACTAACCTCACCAAGGATGGGGTCTCAGCCCCTATAGCGGCTAACAAAAATTAATAATAATAATAATAATAATAATAATTTGAAGTACGAAAGGTGCTGACCAAGCTAAAAATAAAATAAATAAAGATAAAAATGCATGGAGCACGTCTCTGCTCAATTATTTTATTGACGCGGACAATCGTTGATCAAATATGATACGTCTCTACTCTCCAGTTATTTTGTAAATATTTGAAACAGAAAGTTACATAATCAGCTTAATAGAAGACGTCAAGTGAATCCTTTAAATATACCAATGTCAGTAAAAGAACCATATAACACATTAGGTAAGTTATCCTTTGCGCAACTTTTTTTTCTTTCCTACACCAATGCTACTTTCATCGTGGGGCCTGTCTGAATGGACCATAATTCCTCTTGATAATCACTGGACCATTGGATTTGCTCCCATCCAAATGAATTGGATTATTGGATTGACAACGTATTCATTTTTAACAATAAAATTTGTAAGTCGTTGATTAAGTGATTAGAATGATAAGATGGACTCCATATTTTATACATGAGTCGGCCCTAATCAAACTTTCAATGTCCCCAGCCCCAACTCCAACCCCACGTGAGTCCCACATCGAGGTACGCATGGAAGCTCCATGCACACGTTGCGCGCCTAATAACCCCTCTAGCACATTATTTCTAAATAGGTCATTTTATAATGCAATCATAAATATATCAGCACCTGAAATTCATTGGTACATTGAGTAAATCATAATCATCAAAGCCTATTCCAACCATGTTGGCTAAACTATATGTATATATATATATATATATATATATTCTAATTTTTTTTTATTTTAATTTCTCACGGACCGAATCCTTAAATATGTTATACTTTTTAAAATCCATACTTACTATTGTGTAAATTTTAATAGAGGATGTAGGTGGTATTAGCAAATTAAATTTATCATAAATTAGATCTTAACACATACAAATAAATAAATAAATAAATATATATATATATATACGAGCATTGCTTAGTGTTTAGTAGTAAATATAAATAATAACACCCCTGTGGGGTTGTCAATTAACAAAAAAAAGAACTTTGATGGAACATGAATTATTCAGGGGGGGCGGGGGGCGGGATCATTGATCAGACCTGATCAACCACGTGGTGGCCATGGTTGATGGCTTACAACAGAGAAACCCTACCAACTCTACACAGTCGGTTGAGCTCACACCAACCACTGAAGGATTATATGAATGCCCAATATCTTGTCCAATGTCCACTATAATAACACCCCTGATCTTAAGGCATATGTTGACAGAGGCCCCGAAGTTGGGTGGTTGGACTGCTTCCAAACTGGGCATATATTCATCTAAATCTCAACCAAAGTGGGCCATCCCAAAACTGTGCGTGGGGTCCATGTAAAGGCAGGCAGGCAAGGCTGTTACAAATCCCATTTCTATTTCAAGATTCCGACACTAAACATACCGCCATTTGTGTCCGAATAATCGGCACGAAGGAACGGAATACACCAAACGTAACGACATATCAGCTGTCACCCACTAGTCGCCATCAATCCTCGGAAGCGGTCGGTATTACCCGTGAAAAAAATCAAATAAATCTCCAGAGCAGTGCGGGTGTGGGTTTGATACCATACAGTTCCTGTTGAGCATAGATGACTAGGCTTTTACTTTTACTACAAATGGAAAGTGGTCATATAAGCAGGCTAGCTCGGTTGCAATAAAACAGTACTTTTGGGATTGTACTGATTCAAGTGAAAGAAGCTTGAGGCGGTTTGTTGGCAGCTGGATGGAAGAGAAGTGTTACACCCCCTACCCGAGCTAATCGTAATTAAGGTTAATTAATTGAGATTAATGTTAATTAAGCATGAATAATTGGATTAATCAAGATTAATGACCAAAGAGAGATAAATCAATCTCAAATGACGCATTAAGCCTAACGAAATGGATTTGCACATAATTGGATTGATTAAGGTGAATTTAGACTCAAACAAGTAAACTAAGGACTTTTTCGTAAATACGGGTTTTCACGTATTTCGTCAAATGCGGAAATTCTTGATACCAACGTGTGTATCTCGAAGAGTACGTCAACTTTCATAATAAACGCGATTTCATTTTACCTCAAATGAGCCAAGTGGAGCCTCATTTGACTCAAAATGAAAATAGGTGAAATGAGAGGGGGTTTTAGTGTAAAGAGGCTTGTATTAGAATGAAATAGGAGAGAGATGGGTTCATTTCTCATTTTCCATTCCAAGAGAACCCTAGAGCTCTCCATTTTCTTTTCCTTTTTCCATTCCTCTTGGTTGAGAGTGAGCTTGAGAGTGATTGAGTGGCCTTTGAAGAAGGAAGCATCAACTTCATCTTCTTCCCCAAGCAAATCCACCATTGTTGAAGTGTGGAGCTTGAGAGAAACCTCAAGAACCTTTCCCCTTTGAGCTACAAGTAAGTAATGGCATTCCCTTGTGATTTCCAAGTTGTTAATGAATGGTTAGGCATGATTTTTAGCACAAATGACTCATGGGAGTTCATTTGGATGTTATTGTTGATTAGGGTTTAAAAAGGGATTATTGTGTCCAAGCCCAAGCTAAGCAAAAGAGGGTTTTTGGCAAATAGCTTCCATAAAAGGCAAGTATAAACCTTGCTTGTAATTAGTGTTAACTATGATTGAAATGTATGGAATTTTCATGGGTTTTATGCATTTATATTGAGTTTTGGATTTGTTGTAGGTGATTAATGAAGTAATTAAGGAATGATTAGAAGTATGATTATGAATGAATGTGAATGGATAGTATATGAGGGGGAACAAGAGGTTCTAATGATCTTGTGCAGGTTGGGAAATGGATTGGAGAAATGAGAGTAGAAGAAGGAAGAAAGATCAGAAGTTTTGAAACTTGAAAAATGAATTTCTGGGTGCTGGCGGCTAGCCGCGAGGCTAACCGCCATGCTAACCGCCAGAAATCCGCAAAATAGTCAGCCTCTGAAAAGTTGACCGCGAGTTGACCGCCGTTTCGCGGTTAGCCGAAATGGAAATTTCGGCTAGCCGCCAGGTAACCGCCAAGCTGACCGCAGCTGAATCAGGATTTGCATAGCTTCTGGAAAGTTAACCGAACTTGGTTCGGCTAGCCGCCAACTACACCGCGGCTAACCGCCAACTGGACCGCGGCTAACCGCCAGGATACTGTTAGGACATTAATTGAATGAAAATTTTGGGTTTTGGGTTTTTACGAAAATTTGGAGTACGACTCTTAAGTATAAATACGTTCCCGTTTAGTTTTTAAGACTAATCATGGGATAATTAAATTATGGAGAATTAATGGTGTTTTAAAGAAAAGAAAAAAGGGGTTCCTTGGATGAACCATATAAATTGATTATAGCCTAAGCTCCATGGGTGTTAATTACGGGGACTTGAAATGCACATATCAAATATACAAATGTGATGTCCATCGTGAATAACACGTGCATTTGGAAACCAACGGTTACACCCGAATGGTTGTTTAGGATTGAGATGGGATTGAGTAAAACCATATGTGGTTAATGTTATACTCATTGTGTCATTGTGATCAATCTAATGAGATTGATATTACTGTC
Organism: Camphora micrantha; assembly: GCA_003546025.1. NCBI lineage: Eukaryota > Viridiplantae > Streptophyta > Magnoliopsida > Laurales > Lauraceae > Camphora > Camphora micrantha. The sequence continues at coordinate 56,316,508 of QPKB01000002.1, read as the reverse complement.
ATTCCTTTCTTTCGTCATGAAAGGAATCATTGAGTTGAATTTGATCCATAAAAAGGATTTCATACTGAAAGTTATTGGTCATTGAGTCTAGCACTACCTAGCGATTGTATTGGAACTCTAAATGAGTTCAATGATAATGAATGACTAATCCTACTGCAACAGATGGATAATGGGGTGTTCCGGAGCTCCGTGGTGATGCTAGTGTCCCTGGCCCGGACACTGGTAAGTCCCACTAATAAAATTCCGATCATATCTTCGGGTATTGATTGAAGCCTCCCTTTGAGGGGAGATGGTAAATGATAATCCTTCCTTTGAGGGAAGATGGAAATGAAATGAATGAAATGTAATGCAATGAATGCTATGGTAGTTGCCAATTGTACATGTATACAGACTGTCACTGTCTATTATTGTTATTGTAGAATTGTCTAGATTTCTCTAGCATTGGAATTGTCATTAATGCAATATGAATGTATTGATATACTATTGCAAGAACTGTTTATACATTGTTGAACCGTCGTGTTCATTAGTGTTATTGATGGCATTACAGGCCCGATTGCCCCTGCCGGCATTGCAGCGCCCCCGGCGCCAGCGGAGGAGGCCGCTCCGATTCCTCCACGAGGTTTGATAGAGTGGAATCGGCGGGATACCATCTGATTGGTATTCGAGTGCGAATTGGGAGTTGAATATTTTGATAAGTGTTTTGAGAGATCGTCCATAAATTCATTTTGAGAATGTAATTAACATTTTGGAAATGTAACTAATGGTTGTCTGCATAGTATTTTGTATATGCAGCATTTGTCAAATGTATATTGAAACAATACATGTATAAGGACTGTATTTTGTATACATGTAAATGATAAGTTATTATTGTCAAATATATATATTGTTTCCGCAAAAGTTTTTATATTTGACAGGTATTTGAGATTGATATCCCTTGTGGATCTCGTTTTAACTTCGGTTAATTCGGGGTTTACGGGAGTAAGTATGGATTTCAAGGCTCGGGTTGGCCGGGCCCTCGGGCCCGGGTCGTGACAAGAAGTCACGGCATTTCACGCAAAGGATATAATTGTTGATTCTTGTCCAACATGTTTGTTTCCTCGCATCTTCTCAATTATATTCCTGAGAATGTTAGCATTTAAAAGGCCAAACCCAAAAGTAATGTTTCTTGCTGAGTTTTAGGAATTTTAGCAATTTTGAATGCTTGTACAAACACTGATGTCTCATTAGAAAAATAATAATTTCCCTAAAACATTTCTCCAAACAAACGCTCTCGAGCAGTCTCATTATTGCTTAAATGCATAAAAACTTAATATAAAAGGTCAATACGTACGTTAAAATTTCCCAATACCAACTGCTTAAAACAGTCATTTTTCTTCAAAAAAAAAAAAAAAAATGACGAATAAGACAGTTGGACCGGCAATTGAGAATTTTGCAGTCATTATATAGAAATGACATACAACAACCATCGGCATTATGAATACAAAACGAAGGTTTATAAGTGTCGTTTGTGTTACGGTAGAAGCCAATGGCCCATGTATGTCTTTTTTATGGAAAAATATATTCACTATAAAATGAAAAAAACTAATAAAACGACGGTTTATAACAATTCCTTTTAAAAAGCAAAATGAAAAAATTATAATAAATAAAAATCAGAAATTTGAAAATTGTACACCTATCAACAGCAACATCAATAGTCAATAACTATACAACCATTTGCAATAACCATTCAAACACCCTTTCAATAGTTAAGAATAATATATCCATCCATAGTTAATAGTCAAATACAAAATATCCATCTATATGATCTAGTAGTCGAAGACAATATATCCATCTATATCTAATATTCAACATTAACACTATCCCCTCAAATATAATCCACACAGTCTTATACTCCAAACTAGTAAAATCATTTTTAAGACACCGATGTTGAGAATTTCACTTTAGCACTAGAAATCCTCTAATTTTCTTGTTTGTTTGGTGCCACACTTTGCTTATATAGAAAAAAGAAATTAATTGAATTACTTTTCCTAATATAAAGTCTGAAAAATCCATTTAGGTGATACTAGAATGGATTATTAGTTCTTAAACAATACAGCGGAAATAAACCAATTAAACAACAAAGAACTAGCTATCTACCTATCACACACCACAAGAAAGTAGACACAATATTTAACGTGGAAATCCTATCAAGGGAAAAAAACGACGAACTAGAAATCAAGGGTTCACGAATAGTTACAAGATATACTCACAAGCTCCTTTACCTCAGTCTGTACCTCGACCAAAGGACTGTAGTTATTCTTGCAAAGAATCCACTGACACGACTTCCACCGTGCCCCGTTCTCCTTACTTGATCTCTTAGCACCTTGACAATCAATCTTCTACAAGAAAGGTAGAAGCAGGAATGACCTTCTAGAGCAGCCCTTCAGAACAATCTATCAATGGTTCTAGAGAATAAACTCTCTCTAAAATATCTCTGATTCAGATTAATGAGAGTAGTGCTGGTCTCTGTGTGGTGACCTCTAGGGTTGAGAGAAACACCCTATATAAAGCCTCAAATTCGTGCATAAGGCTTAGTACACAAGTATGACTCAAATTGGGAAACACGGTCTCAAAGGAAACACTACTAAAATCAGGATTATGAGACTTTTTCGTTTACTGCGCACTAGTTCGCTCGAGCGAACCCATCATCCGCTCGAGTGAATGAGGTTCTGTCTCAGCGAAATATTTCTTCTGTCAGGTATCTGGGCTTTCAATCTTGACTTCGCTCGAGCAAATGAAACGATCGCTCGAGCAGACTCCTTTTAGGTTGAATCGGAAATTCAGCACATGTAGATTTTTTTTAGCTTTTTTGAGTCCTTCCATCTTCTATCTTCAGAGATTTTTTCTAAAATGAATTACAATTCAAAAGACCCAGAGTTTTGTCTCAATAAATAAATTTAGCCAATACTAAAAATCCTAATAAAGCCATTGAAAACCATCTCCAATCCACAACAATGCAGGGTAAAAATTATGATTGCTTTTCAATGGAGTTACGGCACTACATTGCAGATTAGAAATCCAAACCACTTTTCAATGACACGACAGGAAAGTAATTCGTGGTCGTACACGCATTGCACCAAATTGTCTTGATTGACTAGGCTTATCTTAGCCCGGCCATGGGCTTAAAAGTTTGTCCAAAGTTTAGCACGCCAACAGGTCCTTATGACCTTTATCTATGCATACTGTTTTTTCATTTATTTTTTTCCTTTGTCCTTTTAACTTAGCTAAGGGGCTAGGACCCTGTGAGAGCCGCACATGCGAGATGATAGAAATTCACACATAACAAAATAATAATTCACACATGCAAGGTAATCGCGACTCACACATGTAAGAAAACACAACTTACATATATGAGATAATAGCAACTCACATATGCAAGGAGGGGAGAGGGCCGGATTCATAGCCTGAACCTCCCAATCAAAATTACTGCTCCTTGCCACTGGGGAAAGGAGCCATTCTCTATCTACGCCATTGGTAATTAATACGCGAATAACTGGTGGTAACATTATCCATACGTGGTCATGTATCGGTGTTGTGCGCGATTTTCCATTCCCGCTCTACGAGGAAAGAGGTCGACCACACTTGAATTGTTAACATCTCAGATGGTCACAATTGTTCGGCCTGCCTATAGCTTCCTTTTAGGCATGCAACATCTACAACCACAAATCTTGAGATACTGTATAAATGCAAGCCATGTTCCATATGAACTTGCATTAGTTGTAGACTGTCAAACGCACGGCTGTAAGAAGTCAAAAACTAGCCAATAAAAGATGGAGTGATTCAAACGTCAAAGAAGCCAACCGTTATTTATTTAAAACGGTTGTACCTACAAACCATATCGCGACTGTTAGGTGAGTTGGGCATCTCTGTTGTCCGTAAGTTGGTTATCATCATCTTCTCCTCTGTGAGGGATATTTAATTTCTGTCGCTCTCAAATGACATAACCTTGTATGTAGTGAAACTTCTTCCTCTTTCCTTGGTTTTCTTATATGAGAAGAAAGTGTAAACATGGAAGCAACCTTCAGTCATTTGTCACTAGCAGTATAATTCTTAGAATGTCATTGTCTGAGGAACGTGTCTTAATATTTTCAAATCTGAGCTTTTCATAATTGAGATACTATCAGGATATAATGCTATATAAAAGAAATGAATTTACAAATAATTAAAAATCTAAAGTAAAGTTGAAAAGTGTTACAAATATTCGTAACGATTTCTTATGATATTTTTTTTTTCATTTTCATTTTAAAATTATTGTGATTCATCTCAGATTGTCATTTTTAGCAATATTTTGACGTATTGTGATATTACCATGAAAGTACATTTTAAGGTATGTATAGCATGATATTTTTCATAGTATCACTGATATTTTATTTTTTTTACGGTAGCCAAAGGTTTAATTTGGGCCCTTGTTCTTTTTAGAGAGTGCAATTTATGATCGAAGTAGCCAATCCAATATTTGATTTATGATAATTTTCTTGTCTCATTGGAACTTCAACTTTTGCTTTAAATTAATGAAAATTTACAAAGTAATGCCACTTTAATTTTCCCTATAAAGTTTCTAGAAATCCAATATTCAAAATACTAAAAAAGTCCTAATTATTTTGGAATTCTACTTGGGGGACAATATTTGAAATTCTCCAAATGCTTGTAACAAAAAAAGGCTCTAAGATCGTAGAGATTGATCACGATAAATTAAAAGGCAATTCAAAGGGCATGATCAACTGATGTACTCTACTGTTGATATAAAATGGTAAAAGCATAGAGCACTTAAGATCTTTAAGTTGAATTAGAAGGGAAGAAGGGCTTGGTGGGGTCTATGACAATTTAGTTTCTTTTTCAAGAAGATATTTTTTGACCCTTCATTATCTTTCTTAAAAAAAAAAACGTCAAATTCTTATCATTAGTTACTAATTATTGAGGTTTTTTTATATAAATTTTAGTGAAAATCCCACATATATACCCGGATCGAAGCTCCATTCGTGAGAACCTATAGCGAACGCCATGTTGGGCCAACTTTGGGCAATGCCATTCATGAGGGACGTGTAGGATCAAAGGATCTAAATGACAACTAGGTGTATACAAAATATCAACCCATTACATCATCCTAATTCTTTGATCTTTGTGCTTCAAGTTTAATGATTTTGAAGGCATCATTTTATTTCCGACAACAATGCTGGTAAAAAAAAAAAAGTCGAGCTATGTAGGTTAATGTCCCATTAAGGAAAAGTGGTAGGCATAAAAAGACGTGAATGGAGGTAGTAAAAATTGACTTAAAGAAGTGCAACTTATTTGAAGACTTGAGTTAGGACAGATCGGAATAGAAAAATAAAATTCATATAGCTAACCCCAATATAGTTGGGATAACGTAGTTGGGATAACGCTTTGATGATGATGGGTGATTTTTAGTCCAATGGTGAGTCACAATTGGATGGTTGTCAAACTTGTGCCTATGAAAACTAATTATGGGATAGTGAGTGTCAGGGGACTGGATTGAAAGTGCCCCAAATGCTTAAAGAAGGATGGTGCTCACTAACCCAATTGATTGCCAGTCAAAATCTATGCAGTTTTAAAACTTTGACTTGCCAAAGTTCAGAAGTCAAAGGACATGGATTGAGTACCTAGGTCAAGCTGTTGATAGACTGTGTCAGGGTGACTTAAGTTGAACAAATTTTTTTTATTTAACATTGTCACTTATTGTAACTTGGAAGGGGATGCTCTAGATGCACATGTATGATAGATTGATTGCTAATAAATCAGCAATAGGTTACTTTAATACAAATGCTTTTACTGTACTTTACAACAACTTCTGAGATTCCAAATCTACATATCCGTTGGTTACAGCAAATTAATGCTTGTTAGGTACCCAACCCCATAGGAAAGCTGGTTAAGAAGTAACTACAAATCATTCAAGGCCTCCTCTTTCTTTTTTTTGGTAGAAAAGACCTCATTAGTTAATGCAACAAATGCCTGTCCTTTCTTATGTTTCCATTTAACTTAATCCGTTATAATGTTACATTCACACCCAACATCTAACTAATCTCTGCCCGTGGGGATGGGTCTAGTAAATCCAAAGGTTAGTAGATCATGGGTTGATTCTATGTGATTTGCAACATCGGATGATCCACAAACTCTTGGTTTGTAATCGCATTGAGCAATGTGTTAGGGTCTTGATCCTCTTTTTTCATTGTGATCCCCCTTCTCATAATTTTAGATGTTAATCACGATTAGATTAATATCAAAACCTGTGCTCATCGTACAATGGCTTGAAATCTTAGATCACTAGATTTGGGCTCAATTAAGATGCAAATAGAGAGACATCTTGTCTAAAGCATCATCATCATATTAGTCTTACCCCATCTATTTAATATATCTTGTGAAAATCATATTTGATAAATGAGGAGAAGTTCGGATTATCCGATTATGATACTATGATAAATTTATAAAGAGAAGTCTCAATAGGGATTTTGTAGAATAAATACATTACACACAAATGTTTTGATTTGACGGTCAAAATAAAAGATTTTGGAAAAGTGCTTTCAGAAAGCTACTTTATTTGTTTTCTTTTTTTGAACGGTAACAATAGACAAGATTGAAGATTTAAAGAAGTACAATAAAAATAGAACAAAAGAAAAAAGCTTGCGAAGGCATAACAGTTAAATACCAACGAATAAAATGACAAATTACACGAGAGTAAGAAAATGAACATTTATATCTTCCCCCAACTTTGCCAAAGCATCTGCCATTTCATTTGTTGACCGACACACACGATGAAACCCAAAATTCATAAATGAAGAAAAGATCTTAATTTCGTTGAAAAGGATTTGAAAGCTACTTTATTTGTTTCAAATGTTTAAATTAGAATTTGACAGCATTCACTGCCTGTGGGAAACAAAAAGGTCATTGGTTCAAGGATAACAATAACAAGAACAAGAAAAATAATATTAACAAACAATATATAATTACTGTTATTATTATAATCATTATTAACACTTGCTCTTCTTTTTTTCTTTTTCTTTTTCTTTTTGTACTAAGCCAAAAGGAGCTAAGATCACTTCTAAAGATGACAACCTGCTTACCAAAGAAAGTAGCCCACGGATAGCAGGAAAATAACCAAATCAATATAGTAGGGAAAAAGCTAGGATTCAAACCATACAAAGTAGGACGAGAAATCGGGAGCCAACCAACTGGGCTTTCCTTAATTCTCCGTTAACCATCATTGTTACTATTCTACAAGACAGGTTCGCTGAGAAATCTCACCAAAAAAAAAGTAGAATAAGAAGATAAAGAAAAAAAAAAAAAAGAATGAATGAAAAAAAAGCCTTTTTTTTTTGGGCTTACATGATTTGACTTTAGGTTTATCTTGAAAATCTCTTTCCTCATCACACCCAAGTAGACAGATTAAGGGCCCATCATAATGACAGATGGATGACAAAGATGTCAAAGAATTGGTGCATTAAGATTGGTGAACTAAAGGCTTGAAACCATAGAGAATATATAGTATATTGTAGAGGAAACTACGGAAAAAATCCTCATAGGATCCCATAGGATCGACGAGAACCCAAAAGCATGTTGAAGACGGGAGGGGTCTTCAAGCTCTTTTTCAGTCTTTTTTTTTTTTAATGATTTTGCGATATGGTCGATATCGACCATTTTGTAGTGTTCAGCATATAAGACAGTTACATGTTGGAACAAATCTGATTGACAGATTGGTCGATATCGATAATTAGGAAGAAGTAATAATGGTCGATATCGACCATTTTATCTTGTTCAACGAATAAGACAGTTATAAGTTGGAGAAAATCTAACTAGTCGATATCGACCATTAAAGCTAAGTAGTAATGGTCGATATCGACCATTAGAGCCAAGAAGAAAAAAAAATAGCACTCTATCTCTCCTGCAGCCCAGCGAGAATAACGCAGGTGAGATGTTCGATAAAATGACTGAAAGAATACCAAGAGCAGGAGACAAGAGAGAAGATGGGGAAAAGATAACTCCACTCTCACTATCCAAAATAATATGTTTCGTGATTATCGTCACTTGGGACCACCAATTGGATGGACATGGGGGCTTCACAGCACACTCCACTCCCTGTATTGGCACTAGACCAAACTAGAGTATTCACACCATCCCACTCATCATGTTTTAAACATTAAGACTGTTGCCTTTTTAATTCACGATCAACACATAGTTTAAAACCACCGCAGGTTAAAATAAAATTTCAGCTAGTGTTGTAAACATTTTGGAGTGTTTTTATGATGTTGGGTGTTGGTAGTCATATGAATGAAATGGATAGAGCAACGGTGAGCACCGCATCTGTCAATGATCCTGCAACTCTTGCCGTCAGAACCCAATCATTTCACAACAAAATTCCAAGCTCACTCCACAAATCATGGCTCAAACATCTTGATTTGATTTTCCTATTAAGAACATCTTATAGGAATGTGGAGTTCATTCATTCATGTGGCTAACATACAACAAGAGGGGGAAAGAAAGAAAATCCAAATTCTTCTTCTAAAAAATTTGGCACGGACTTGAATTGAGAAAAAAACCCAACACATTTCTTCAAAACCGTACTTTTCTATTAACTGTGAAAGATCTCCATGTTTGAGATTAAAGGGAAGAACCCCATTTCACAAAATCTAAGGTATTTTGATCTTAAATAAATGAAAACACAATACCACACTTTACAGAAACAGATATATTGTAGGAAGACCCAAAACCCCACTTCACTGAGATTGAGGTTTCTGTTCTGGGAATGAATCTGGTGATTTCAAGAGTCAAGGGAGGTGTGGAAAGATAAGCACTTCCCCTTTTAGTGAGAATGATGAGATGTTATTGGAGAGATGGTGTTGTGCTCCATGATTTGGAGGTGGGTTGCTTTCTAGCATGAACACCTAGGCATGCATCTGCAAGGCTCCTGCCTGTCACCAGCAAGACCCCGGAGCTATGTCGCCATTATCCAGACCGGTGGTGTCCTCGCAGCGCCCTCACTTCACTCTCCTTCGATAATAACTGGAATAAAAAGACCGTCATTAAGACTACAGAATGGTCGATATCGACCAACCTACAAAAAGGACAAATGACCTCTCCCGTCTTCAACATGCTATTGGGTCCTCGTTATTCCTATGAGGTCATAAGGGGATTTTTTTCATAATTTCCTCTATATTGTAAGTACTATAATCTTGTTCAACATGAGGACGTCAAAGACCCCCAAAAGCCGGATTCACAAGCGAAGGGTTGAGACTTGAGACTCTTAAAGCAAAGCAGGGTTGAGACTAGTATAATATAATAAAGAAAGTCAAATATTTTGTCATCTAAGCTTACAGTTTTAGTTGAAGAGGCAACGGATTAGATCATAGATGGTGAGATAGAGAGGGAAGATCATTCTTTTCTTTCATATTTCATCATGACCTTTTAGGCATTTCCGAGGTTATGTAAATTTATTTATTTTCAATCTCTTGACCCTTGGTGATTGAAAAGGACCAAAACCTTGATCCTTTAGTCGGCATACAAGCTAGCAAAATCATAATGGTTGTGGAGAAGCTGCATGATTAAAAAAACAAGAGGTACGGGTCCATTTGAACATTTTGCGAAACCAGGGGTGGAACCAAAAAACTTCATTTGAAGGGGTCACTATATAAAAATAAAAATTTATTGGATGGGCCATATGTAAAAATGATAAACAATCTCCTCTAAATTAAGGGGGTTTTATGAAATTCCAAACCACCCCCACCCCCCCCTTCTAGTTCCGCCCATGTGCTAAATAAAATACCGTAACAATAAAAATTTATATAGTAGAACTGTGTATTAATATCAAAATAATCTCGTGTGTATATATATATATATTTCAATACAGAAGAATGCAACTCATTTTAACCTAGAAAGGATTGCAATAGGTATTTATTTATGTATGTATTTCATTTTTACTTCCTTAAATCAAAACGTAAGGACTCTGAATTCCTTATTGCTTGGATCCGACCCGAACTGGCCAGTTTACTGTTAATGATGGTCAAGATGGATAGAACTAATATAATTCCTGATCTTTGTCTTATCAGAAGTGGGGACCTTCTGATGGACGGTCCTGATCCTCCACTCATTTTATAAGAGCTAACCGGCCATTTGAGGTCCTCTTATCATTTCTAATGTATTATGCAATGAAAGATAACACAAGCAATGGAAGAAACAGACAAGCATATGATTACAAGAGGAATACAGGACCTAGCGGCTTGAGAGGATCTAACTGGGCTTAAAATATAATTTCTTTGACAGTTCACATCTCTAGAGTAGAGTGAAAGAATTGTGTGGAAACTTTAACATTTTTTAATCAATTTTGGTGATGAAAGCTTCAGTTATTTTAATATTGCAATGTTAACTTTACCATAACAAGATTGAAAGGCTCTTTTACTCAAAAACTCATAACAGCCCTTTAAACTTTTTTTAATATTGTTTTAGTGATCACTTGACAAAGCCAACCATGAAATGACAAAGAGAACGAATATTTTCACTCTCTCCCAAGTCACTATCAGCTCATGATGTACCTCTTCAATTGTAACAGTGTACTGGACATGCAAGTGATTTATTTTTCTAATCTGTGGGGACTCTCAATGGGACAAAGGATAATGGTGTTAGAATAACTGGGTCGTGTGCTCCATTTGACCGCACGCACGCTCTCTGTGGATCCCACCTTGGTCTGCCAATGAACTTGAGAGTTCCACCTAAATTAAAAGTCCCATGATGGAAATGAAACTATGAGAGTGGATGGTGGACATGATCCAAGACTTAATTAGTGTTGTGTGCATTCAGACCTGATCAGGTGGGTGTAATACTTTGGTGAGTTGTCGTTGTCGTGGTTACCATTATCAGAGCCTTGTCACAATTATGTCGAAATTGATTATATGAATTCTATTTCTCCATGGTGATCTATCCTAAACCATATCTTCTTATAGGTTGCAAAACCTTATTCTAATTTATCACTAATTTTATTTATGCATTGAACTGGAATAAATCCGACATACTCAAACTCCATGTGGCCTGTGAAGTGGCTCTCATCCAAAACTCGCTGCTATTGAGATCACCTCAGTTGGATTGATTAAACTAAAAATGGTTTGATTCTATTATAGTTAATCGTGTGTTTTTAGAAGAAATCAAACCAAACAATATGGGAACCTGACCCAACCTGAGTCAATGGGTCAAGTCATGCAGCAAGTTATATATGAGGTAACACTAAACTAGTACATGGTAAGAATTCCACTGTTTATTGGACAGATCCTAGGCTTAGATGGATGTGGTAAAGAATTTCAGCTGTTTTTTTATAGTATTATTTAAGAAATTTCTCGAACCTTGCGGGTGCAGTCGCACACACGTGGTTACATGTAGTCCGCCCTGGGCCTCCTCGTGCAGCAGCCCTACATCACATTAGAAGATAAATCTGAGCCATTTGCGAACATAAGTAACTACAAGTTGATACATAGGAGCCCAAAATTGGTGCGGCCTGGAAGCATGGAGGCACAGACCTAAGGTGGGTAAAGAATAACACTCACCTATAGTGAGTAAAGAATGAAAAATCCTATGAACGTTTTTTTTTTTTTTTTTCCAAAGATTATCTCCTCTAATCTGTGGCTATTAGTCTTTAACACCGGCGTAAGATGTTGTTTACAGACTGATATAGAAATCCTATGTAATTTCTAGGTCCTCACTCCTCCCTGGGCTTGGCCTACTTTTCTACCTTTTCAAATTGTACTGTAGCTTCACTAAGTGGAGTTTATAATACCAAGTTGGATCCTGATAAATAGGAGTTAGGATCCAGCGAGTGTCTCCCACAAGCTTGAAGGGAGTGGAACTCCACTGTGCGACCCACCTACTAGAAATCCAAGCCGTTAAAAATAAATGCCCTTTCACTGTACTAAATATCCTCAAATTTTATCTTAATAGGAGTTGGTGCTATAGTAGGATGGAGCATATCAATCATATCTCAATTTTAAAAGTATATGTACTAGTGGGCTGGCCTGCTAGGTTAAGATTGGGTTATATTTGGGAAGTGAATAAGGTCCATTGACTGATTTGACTCTGAACAATTTCCTGCTACTCATCAGTATACACAGTTCAATCCACATCCAAAGCAACTGTAGTGAATTGTGATGGGGAGGGCATTCGATGATCTCCCAGAGTTTTCCAAAATTTTGATGATCCAGAAGTCCACTGTTTTAACGTTTTACTACCGAACTGTCTGCCATCCATTCCTAGGACATGTTAACTTGAAAGAATATGGATTTCGAATCCAGGAAAACTTTGGGACATCGTTCATAGCCCGGCCCATCAAATAAGTATCTGGACTGCAAAATAATAATAATAAGGAAATACAAGATAGTCTGACTAGCACATTCAGATGCTTGTTAGGATGGAAAATGCTTGTTAGTATTAAGAATTGAAGTAATGAAACAACATGAGAATGTTACAGAGGCTTCAGGGTTTAAACTCTTAAAGTACAAAAAGAAGAAAAGAAAGATGTAAAGCTAAAACTCATTGCTGTCACCCAACACTTTGAGATGGGTGTCATTCCTGAACCCAGAAACTCCAGTACCCAGTGACAGATGTCTCCTACCTAAGATAAATTGAGACAAGTAAAGGCAAATGATCAGAACTCTACCCAGTTCCTGGTGTGGGTAGATTTCAAATGCACTCAATTCTGTATCCAAAACCTCAGTATGGACTATGGAGCATTAGATCTGTCCTTATATCAAAAGCTAGATGCTGCAAAAATGGGTCCCAAAATTTGCATCCGGAACTTCAATGTAACAAAATATCTACATTTTCCACCAGAGGGTGATTATTTGAGGGCAATATGCAGATCTTCACCATTTGTTTCATCAGCTTAGTGATGGGAATGCATTTCTTAGAGTTCTTAGGAATATAATTCCATGGGAATAAATGGGGCCTAGGTGAAGATTTAGTCCAAATATCATCTTCTAGAAGCCCCAAAGTCAATACATTGAAGTGAAATGTGACCCAGATATAGATCCTGAAGATGCTGCTTACAGAGACCGATATGCCTTCTGTTCAAGCTGGAATGGATTGCTGTTGAAAACCCAGTCTTCCAACCTGGGAACTTTTGCCTTTCCATAACATGAAGTGCATAGATGCCTGATGAAGTAGCCAGGCATCCCATGACAGAACAATCACAAGAACGAGAAGGGTCCACTACTCTTGCCAGAGACAGCATGCATAGCCCACTAGAAGTAACCCCATACATTAAAGCCTCATCACCTGGAAGCCGAAAATCTGATTCCATTGCCATGATGTCAGTTTCTACTTCTTGGGTCGAAGGAATCCCACTCAGCTCAGATTCAAACCGCCTCTCGATCTCAGCTTCGTGCATTCGGTGCTTTGCTGCTAGTGTTCTGATGCAAGAACTTCTAACATACTCCACGATCATGATCCTGATGTCTCCAAAATTATCACATCCATAAAACCATTTAATCCATCGCCGAACAAGCCCCTCAAACCACTGTATGATTTGAATGTCATCTTGTAAGATGAGAGCAGAAACACGCCGTGGAAATCCTTCACGGTTGATTAAACCATAGCGTATGAGTGTCTTCTTAATATAACTAACAGGCAGCTCCGACTTGGTTGCGGCAGTTCTAGTGCCAGCGCTTGAGCTGGTGTTGATGCCAGAACTTGACAGCAGCTCAAGAGTAGTAGTTGTCTCAGATGAAATATAATCTTCCACCTGCTTCTGAAAATTGTAAAAGGAGTCTCTAAGCCCTTTCGGTAGTGCTGGTTCAGCAACATGTTTAGATAACACCACCTCCTCGTTATCTTCAGCTCTTGCATTCACATCTTGCATCCATATTTTGAGTAAGAACTTAAACCAATGATCTGTTTTCATCCCCTCCTTACGGTGACAGGAAATCTGACTCAAAACAGAATTGTTGTCAGCCAAGTGCTTTATCTCTGATTCTTTTATTTTCTTCAAACCATAAGCTAGCCATTTCTTTCCTATTCTAACAGTCCCAGCATCCCAAAGCTCCTGTTTTTGAGAAGCAAACAGCCGAACTTTATCTTTTAACTTGTGTACAGCTCTCACAGCACCACTTTCAATGACAGATGATCGAACAACATAGCCAAGAAACTGTACTCCAAAAGGGTTATCAGTTGCACATATTTCTGTTTGGCCATCCACATCCAGATGGAGCGAGTTCTTCAAATAACTCCGTATTTCCGAGTTTAAACTGAGGGCAGCATCCCTCGATCCTGAAACAGCAATAAATATTTCATCCATCCATCGACACATGTGGAATCTTTGACCTGAATTCTTGTCTTGCCCATTATCATCTTTCATCTGTCTCCTGAACCATTTGCGCAGATTGGAGTGATGTTCTCCTTCTTGCATGGCAACATTATCCTGGCAGAGGCCTTCATATCTCATTAAAAGCCTACAAAACTCACGGTCAAAAAGATCCAGATATATATTCATCAAAATAGGCGACAGCACCCCTTCTTGTGGAAGACCTTGGCCCTTTGGGAAACCCCCAAATTCCAAGTTCAGCACCTGAGAATCGAGCATGCTACGAAGGGCTGAATATAAGCTAGCATCTTCGATCTTCTCCTCCATTGCTGAGATGAGATTAGCAAGAACAGCAGCATCAGCCTTTTTGTTCATGTTTAGTGTAAACCACCAATTAGGATTATGGATCTCTTTGCATATATACCTTAAAGCTGAATGATGCCCCCGCCCACTTCTGCAACCATGTGAGAACTTAGAGAAGTGGGGCCTGTAAACAACCTCAATAACTATTCTGATGGCTTCTTGAATAACTTTCAGCTTTAAGTTAGGAAGAACCAAGCATTCTTTCCTTTTAGTCCTCATTGAGAATGAAAAGGTATTCGCTTTGATGTCAAAATCCCCGCTTGCAAGCTCTTCTGCCATAGATGTAAAGCAAAGATTATCATTGTCTTTGTCTGAAGCTACTTCGATATTCGAGTTTAGTCTAATGGAGTCATATGCATCCTTAAGAGTTTCTGGATTTGCAATCACTTTTGCCATAAGATTGTGATATTTTCCATTCATGTAATGTTCCTTTACTCTCTTCTTGATGCGGATTTCAAATGCCCTTTTGAGCTCCATTCGTGTCCGACGTCTTCTTTCTTTCGGAATTGATGATTCTTTAGTCAGAGAGGCTAAGCTTTGCGCCAAGGACATGGGGAATACCTTAGCTTTATAAGAAGGATTATCGTCTTTGTTTTCGTCTCTCACCACTTCAATGTTAGAATAGATTGAATAGAGTCGCACGTAACCTGAAGGTTTCCCTGTTCCAAAAAAAAAAAAAAAAAACTAATAATTTGAGGCTTAGAGTACATATAAGGAACACCCAAAAAAAAAATATATATACATAAATGAAGAAGAATCAAGTGCACATACCTACATCAACCATCAATGGGTAGACACCAAGATTCACACTTCTCAACATACAGGACATGTGATTCAGAAAGACTCTCATGTGCGCAATTGGTAAATGAACAACAACTTTATCCTGAGAGCTGTTCAACATGCAAAGCAATGGAATATAACTCGAATAACACAAGAATTCTGAGTCACCAGCTACACACATAATAAGAGAATTACAATCTTAATCAATAAGTATGCAGTAAAACTCATGAAAACAGGACAAAAGAAAAAATATGTAACAAAATAACCAATCAGATACCGTTCCAACGCTGACTTCAACATGACATGAGTAGGGAGGGAGCAATTAGATATACCAACGGTGAGCAACAAGATTAATAGTTATGCATTTGTGAAAACGGGGAAAGCAGATATTGCAAGGTTGGTTTTGCTTTTCCATCTTCCCAATGCCATCCCGACTACCAAATCAGAAACAACATAAACCAAGGGGCAAGCAGCCCTTGAAGATGTAAGATGAAGGAGAAAGGCAAGCCACTTGGTATCAAAAACTCTCACAGGCATTTCTACAAACACATAGCGTGCGGAACATATAGTGGGTGCTGGTCCAATTTATAGTTTCGCTTTACCTTAGATAGATTTAGGCAGCATGCACCATATCATCTTGTAACTGTGTGGCCCATCGAAACAACAACGGGGCTGTTACTCGATGACAATCGCGACCTCACGTTATCATTTCTCCGCAGCTACGAAAGAAATATATGATAGCAAGAGTTTGGGCGCGTAGTGGTGGTTGGCGGTAGTAGCGATGCATGAGTCCGGAGCCTCTTGTGGTTCGGGGTTTTTGACTCACAAGCAAGTTAGGCTCTTGAGAGAGGCCACCTACTGCAATTATTACAAAATAGCCTAGTACAAGTATATGTTTCTTTTTATTTATTTATTTATTTGGTAACCTAACCAAGGGGTGAGACCCAAGGGAGAGCACGCATTGCACAAGTCAGAAAGAAAGCCCACACAAGTGAAAAAAAGTGCCCTACCCAGGTTCAAACCCTGGGCAGCCGTCCGAGAAAGCCCACACAAATAGCCTATTATAAGTAAATATTTATTGAGTTCAACGTTCACCCTCGCCTCCTGAGCGGTCATAATTGTGGTTGAACCATTGCCCTCACAATAAAATCATTATTGTGCCTTTTCCATCACCAATTAGTTTTGGAATAAGTGGTAGTTCAATGGAAGGTCGGGCGTTCGAGTCTCGGAACATGTATTTTGCGAGTTGCACAACAGGAGAAAATGAAAAGGAATAAGACAAATATTATTATTTTTAACTAAATAGGATTTGAGATATCTAACATATTTCCTCTAGCTGGGAGCAATTTTGGCAGAAGCTGCCAAGCAATTCAACATATTTCATTTTTAAAATAGCACTATTCTAGCACAGACAATTTTTGGAAAATAATCATTTCATGATAGGAATGATGCCAAATGACCCTCAATTTCGCCACTAGATTTTTGCGGCCAAAAACTACTTTTTAAGTTGGAGAGGTTCTCTATTTTGCTCCGCAGCTAATGTTCACTTTTAGGGTTTTTTTTTTTTTTCGCTTTATCTACTGCTGTGTCCCATAGAGTAGCAGATTTTTTTTCCACTGCAAATAGTCTCCACTGTAACGGTGGATTTTGTACTATTGCATTTAAGAAAAAAAAAAAGACCAACTAAGAAAAATCTAAATTTAAAAATACTTGAATATTTTTTAGACAATTTCTCAAAACTTTGTAAGCATAATTAGAATGCCAAGAAAATAGGGATCGTTGTAATGAATCAAAACTACTCAGAATAATAATTTACTCTATCTTGTAGAAATAAGTCTTGTACCTCACTGTAATCCAAGTAGAACCTCTTGTTTTTCTTTAACTAGCCATTCCAGTAAAAATACTTTTCAATATTCCCTCTTGGGTGGAGCTCACTTCTCAATACTCCCCCTCAGGCGGAACCTGACCGGCTTACTTTTGGCGACACGCATTTTTTTTTTTTTAGCTGAGTGGTTCGTCTTGATATTCGAACTCACAATTGATTGTCTTTGATACCATCTTGAATTTCTTTAGCTAGTCATTCCTACCAAAATCTAGAAGTGTTAGTAGAGGAAGTAGAAATACTTTTTTATATTCACCTTTGGGTGGAGCCCACTCCTCAATAGAACCCATACTAGATTGATCATAGGAAACCAATCTACCCACAGTTAATTAATGAAAATCATTGATAGGCCACAATGGCTCCGGTACTTGAGCATAGATGGTTGAAGATCAAGTGATTAGTTACTAAAGATTGTTTGGTAGACTTGAAACTTGTCACAGGCATGGATGGTCAAGCGGATGCTATTGATAGCAATTCACCAATGTCATGCAAAGGTGAACGGTCAAAAGGGGCCGGTGTGAATGATATCCCAATGCAAGGAGTCGGGAGTCCGGATCGATATTCCATTGCAAGGAGTCCGGATCCCCTGTGAGTGTCATGAGCTTGGAACTCCACAGAAAGGAGGTATAACTTGATCTTAGGTGTGCTAAAAAAGAATAAAAAAAAAACGACCGCACATAAAGAATCCAATGAAAGGTGTGGGGCATAAGATGACATGCATCCATATCCTTTCAGTAAAAACTAAAGCATAAGATGACATGCATGATAATTAAACATCAGGTGGTCATGATTGTGTTGTAGCTATATAGCCCCGTTAGTAGGCAAGAAAAATAATGATGCTCTTGAAATTCCTTGTTCACATCTGACACTTCCATCATGGCACGTTTGTTTGTGTAGGTCATTCGCACGGAAGAAGATGTGGTTTTTTGTGGAAAACTCTTTTTTTATGTGTTTGATGCTGCAATTTTTTGAGGAACCGCTCTTTCGCCACTTCAGCTTTTTCTTTCTTGAGCATGAAAATTAACTTCTTTGAAAGGGGGTATGGGAAGTCCATTTTAATGGAAAATTGACTCCCACTTCCTCACTCCCACCCCCCACCCAGCCACCTATTTTCTTCTCCCCGACCCACCTAAAAGTTTTCACTAAACGATAGTTTTTAATAAAAGAAATCTACAGCCGCAACAAATAACATTAGTACCAATTTATCGAGGAAAAATTTTTAGATTTAATTTGGATGATGAGAACTGCAACCCTTCATTTTGCAGCCTAGACAATCCAACTTTTTCCATAATTATGCTACTTTAGATGTAAGCTGTTACACACACACAGCAACTCATGAAAGGCCTCTACATCTGTGGCACTAAAAAGGGATGGTCACGGGTACATAGTTTTCATCTTCACTTTGCAAGATGCTGTCTGTTTTATATCATAGCCCATGTTCATCGCGACAATTATTCTTTAACTAGAAAGAGGAGAGGGAGAAAGTGAAAGAGTTACTTTTGGTTAGAATCATTTGATTATTGTGAAAAGAAGTGAAGAAAATGTTATACAAGAAAGGAGCATAATTTCAAAGATCAATTGGCATGAAAAGACGATATCAGCAACAGTTTTTATTCCCCTCATACAAAGTAGTGTCAACATCAGTTAGAACCTTTTAAAATCCACCAAACCAACGGATGTGATGTGAGTCCAGATCCACCGAAATGTTCAAAATGAAGTAAGTATGCCTTTCAAATTTTGCTTAAGTAGGATTTGGTACACTTATAAGATTGAATGTATGATTGATAACATGATAATGCATATAATTAATAATATATAAAATTATATATATATATCACATTATTAGTCATCTACTCAATCTTAGTGTGAAACCAACTCCTAGTGAAGTAAAATTAATGATAAACTAGAATAGGAGATAAAGCAATTTATTTTTAATGGTATCGATTATCAATAGATAGGCCCCAAAGGTGGACTTCCACACGTCATGATCGTCGGAAGCATGTGAAAATTACACTAGGGGATCCAAACTAACTTGAAGTGCACTTCCACTGCTGGCATGCTAATATAGAGTCACGAATCCTGCCTCCAAAGTCTCTAACTCACTCGAGAATGCATGAGATGAAGGAGTTGAATTTCACGACACTCGCACCTATTGAAAATTTAAGCCACTTAAAAATGAAACATTCACATTGTGTATGAGATTTATCAATTGAACAATATAAGTATAACCACATAATGAAGAACATGATCGACAAAATCTTATGCTCATACTTATTAATAACATTATTAGTAAATGGTCAATCCTAAGGTGGGGCCAAGTCTTCTTATAAGAACAAAATTTGGGGACCTCTCTTACACAATGACAACAATGTTCATTCTTAGCAGCTTCGATTTTTAATAAATAACCCACCCTAGAATTCACTCCCTAAATATGAGAATACTCTTTTAGAGACTCAGGCTCCCAAAATATTGGTAACAACAAATAAACACAACTTCTGAGTGTATAAAAGCCATGTTTTTTTAGTGGAATTTCTGTCAGGAATTTGTTATGTCTAAAAATTTTTGGACATGATGTGACATGCTGCCCCCTGTAATTTCTGAATTCCATATTTTTTCACTGGCATTTCTGGATTCCAGCCATATGAAATGTCTCTTTTAACCTCTAGGAATCCAAAAAATCCACTCCCTTTGTATTATGATGGAAGTTCTGGATGCTCAAACTCAAAGGAATATCCAGAATGTCTGAAAATTCAGAAATTTATGAAATTCCAATAACAAAAAAATAGGTCCTACGAGTAGTGAGGCATCTCCCTATCCAAATACATGCAGATGAAGAAGATGAAATTAAAGGAAAAAAAAAAGCCCAGCCCTGATTTTTTTTTTTTTTTTTAAGAACCGCCCTAATTTGAATGGACGGAGAGAAATGGCATGCACAATTCGGAAGGTTAAGACCACACGCTGTGTATCCGTACGTACGGACATCACAGGCCAGACAGAGGCAGAGAAAACATTCATGTCCAAGACGCCCCACACCCACCAACGTTCACATGACATTTACTTTTTAAAATTCAAACGGCTATTCCTCCTCACCCACCCCATGCCCCCTTTTTAAAACCTATCCTCCTAACCCCCTTTACCCTTCTCCCTTCTCCCCCCTCTCACAGTCACAGTCACAGTCACAGTCACAGACACAGTCACAGACACTCTCTCTCTCTATATATCTCTCTCTGCCCCCTTCCTTGCCAATAAAAACATTACCAGAAGAACGTTGATTCTTCTTCTGCATCTCACTTGAAAATGCATGGCCTCATTCGGTTTGCCATCTTTCTTTTGGTGGCATTAGATTCCGGCAATGCGCAGTCGCCTGCGTCAGCGCCAACTACCCACATCTCATCACCTCCGGCGATATCTCCAAAAAGAACACCGGCCATTTCTCCACCACCATTTTCTCCCCAAGCCCCTTCAGAGCCCCCCATCTCATCTCAGCCCCCAACCGCCACACCGGCGCTAGGAACACCCCCAACTGCATCTCCCTCAAAATCAACTCCTGTAATATCCCCAGCCACATCTCCAGCGTCTCACTCTCCTGCAACAACACCGGAGCAATCTCCGGCGACATTGCCGCCGGCGAATTCTCCGGCTACATTGCCCCCGGCAACATCTCCGGCGACATTGCCGCCGGCGACATCTCCGGTGTCGAAATCTCCTGCAATCACACCGACCAAATCTCCAGTGATAACGTCCCCGGTGACGTCTCCGACTACTGCACCTCCGGTGACCGCGCCGGCGAAATCCCCGCCAACCCGGGAGATTGCTCCTTCTGTTGCACCGGCGAACTCCCCGGCAACAATGCCTCCCGTGACGTCTCCGGCTACAATGCCTCCGGTGACTGCTCCAGTGATATCTGCTCCAGTGATATCTCCGGCAACCCAAGTTATCTCTCCGTCGATGGCTCCAGGCGTCAGTCCTTCCTCGGGTGCCCAAAGTCCGGCGATGTCGCCGGAAACACCGCTGATTCCATCATCTCCGGCGACTTCTCCGGTGAGTTCGGATACTCCGACGACTCCGGCTCCTGTGTTTTCGGGAGAGCGAAGTCCCCCAGGAAGTCTGGCGCCGGTGAGTTCGATGCCGAGTAATGCACCGAGTCCGGTGAGCAGCCAGGACGTGTCGGGGTCGAGTCTGACCCGGTGTGAGTTCGTTGGAACCGTTTTGAGCGGTTTGGTGGTGGTGTTGTTATCTTATTTTACTTTATGTTAATCTTATTATTTTTAGTTGCAATGTACTGCTATTGATACGTAGAGAATAATGACTTGCAATAATATTTGAAGGAAGGGGGTGTGGGGGGTGGGGGGTGTTCTTGTTCATGGGCATGATCTACATGTCAATTTATTATGTCTTGCCAAATGATGATCCAGACCATTTATCAACAAAATTATCATTGATATGGACGGCAAGGATGATCTCCCTCATTGATATGGTTGGCATCCCCTTGTGGCAAATGGGTATTTGGTGATGATGCTCCTGAGTCCTCTTTTTTGTCTATTAACAAAAGTGGGGTCCAAGGGGGAATGTTGGATGGGATCGGGATGAAACTGCTTGACTGTCACTTGAAATTGGCTGCCGACACCATTTTTGCATCTTTAAGAAACCCTTGTGTTTCTTCTGTTTTTTACCACGTTTGTGTGTTTCCGCAGTTTCTTCTTGGCTGAAAACAATTCTTGTCTTGACCCCATTAGAAAAGCTATTCCAAAATCTCAACATTTACAAGATCTGGGCTTCTGCTTCTCTGCAAGAAAAGGCAGCCACACTAAATATGGAATTACTATAATGCGGAAAACCAATTTTACCGTCGTTCCCTTTTTTTTTTTTTATTATAGAAAATTGGTTATACAAGGCGTGCCGGAGTTTCTCTTCTTCTCCATGGAGAGAACCTCTTGAGCTACAACTTGGAATTATAGAAGAAGAATCTATTTTACTCGGGCTGGGCCTGGGCCCTACTTACTTATCTTCAGACAGGCCGGACTTGGACATATATTGTAGAGCTCGGGCCGGGCCTGGATATACCTCAGCCCAGCCCATGAACACCCAAACCTGCTAGGCTTGTATCTCACCCGAGTTCTACATATATATTGTAGAACTCGGGCCGGGCCTGGATATACCTCAGCCCAGCCCATAAACACCCCAACCTGCTAGGCTTGTATCTCACCCAAGAGAGTCAAGAGGTGAACCTTGGATAGTCTCTTTTGATTTTCTACAAACTGACCCAACTTACATTCATGGGCCCATTAGGTATTTTCTGCGCAAAAACCCATCTTTTGATCATCCAGACTGTCCATCATTGTACACAATTTCCTCATCTAAGATTTCAATCCAATAAAAGCTATGTTCACCAGTGGAATGGACAAAAAGAAATTAGCCATTTTTGTCATGTGTCCAATCCAAAGGTCAGAGTAATTGACCTAAGCTTTTGGTCATTGCCAGGACTTAAATGACGGTTTGGATTCATTTAAAGTGGGTCACAGTGGAATGGACAAAAAGAAATTAGCCATTTTTTTCATGTGTCCAATCCAAAGGTCAGAGTAATTGACCTGAGCTTTTGGTCATTGCCAGGACTTAAATGACGGTTTGGATTCATTCAAAGTGGGTAGCACCACTTCATGAAAATTTGATTTAATTAAAACATATAGCAATAAAGAGGATTTAATCTAAAAAATTACTTTATCCGCATGTGTTACGCAATCAGACACTTTAGCAAGTGGTGTACCAATTAGAGCAATTAGGCCTAATTTTTATTTTTTTTAAACATATTTGGCACATCATCGGCGCCAACCATTTTTACACTGCTATGCCAACCCAGTCCGCGAATGCTATTAGAGCTCGAAACCTTGTTTCTTCTAATTTTTTTCTTCACTCTCCCAGACTACTGCCAAGACTGATCTTGGACGAGTACTCATGCGTGGTTGCTGTCATTTCCACTTACACTAGGCTTTAAACTTCTTCCTTAACTGTTGGGCCTAATTTTTATTTTTTTAAAACTTATTTGGCATATCATCGACGCCAACCTTATTTACACTACTATGCCAACCCTGTCCCCGAATCCTATTAGGGCTCGAAACCCTGTTTCTTCTAATTCTTTTCTTCTCTCTCCCAGATTATTTAAGACTGACCTTGGACGAGTACTCATGCGTGGTTGCTGTCATTTCCACTTACACTAGGCTTCAAACTTCTTCCTCAACTGCATCTCGTTGGTTCCAATCGGTTTTTCCATCATCTATTTTTTCTATCTTGACTGTAGATGTATCTATCTCCCTCCATTTTTTAGGCTTTTCCTATGTTTTTGCACATTCCTTCCTTTTGGTTCTCCTGCCATCCTGCATACGATATCGAATTGCATGGTACATGGGCTTCAATGTCGTTGTGGGATTTATAGATTATTCGTTTGAATGAACTAGGATTTAATTTATAGGATTCTGAATTTGGGGTTTTCTGAGTTGAGAAAGACGATGGTTCTGGAGCAGTTACCATATTTGGCAGTTAGAATGAATTTGTTCTCCTTGCTCATTTTTCTTATTTTGTGAAATGGATTGAGTTGATTTTGGTCCCAAAGCTTTAAGATAATAGAATCGTTTTGTTTTTTGGTGTTCAGTTGGATATGTAATTAAATTAAGATTATGGTTTGATTAGTTTACTTTTATTTGATTGGTCTTTTTGTCTGTTGCCAAAACCTCCTCATTGATGCAACCCAAATGCATGAGATCCATATGGAAAACATGTCTTAGTCAAGTGACAAAAAACTAGGCCATTTCGTGTTTCAAAAATGGTCACTAGTTTCTTTATAAAACCACATTTTAGTTGAACCACGTCTGAAACTGTTATTAGGGAACACCATGGGATCAATAATGAAACTCTTTTTAATCAGACCATTTATCAAAGGAATGGTTCATATACAAAGATAAAGATTATAAAATAAAAATGTTAGAGTAATTTAACTAGAATGATATTGGTCTTATACTTTACTAGCAAAGAGAAATCCGTGCGCAACCGACTAAATTTGTAATACGAAAATTGTAAAGAGAGTAAAAATTGGAGATGCACCAATTTTTTAGTGCATATATTTTTATACAATGCAATTAATAAGTAATATTAATAATATTAAAAAATGTAGTTGGTTGCAAATAACCGATAATACATCCTATACTTCCTTGCAGAGTCAATAATTCACCCTACATGAACTTTAACTATTGTGGTGTAAGACAAAACTATTTATCTCTTACTTCAAGTGGGTGTAATCTATCTCTAATATTGGATTATTATGAAATGTACATTTTTAGTGTTCACTATTCCATATAAGCATGAAATTTTTACTGTTCCTTATTTTCCGTCTTGTGAACATTTTTTATGTATGCTTGCCTTCATTACATTCAATGCTATCATGTATAATTTGGATGTACACAGACGTCTAAAGAGAATACAAACAAGAATGAATTATCCCGCAACAAGGCTAGTACCTCAAATGCACAACCAACCCAACTTTTGTGTGAGCAAGAGCATCACATTTCCGTCGCTATCGAACGTAGTTTGGTATACTCTCTTTTACACAACCACTAATCAATTAAATTTCATTTCGATCTATGGCTAACATTATTCAAACTGTTATTTTTCGCATGAGTGGTTATGTTTGAGTGCTTTATCTTAACCTCCCTCTACTCTCGGTCTTGCCTTCTGACTTACAGTGAACCTCCTCCTACATTTATTGTGCTATATGTGTTCTTGGATATTGATCCTAATGTAACTTATAATTGAAGTATGGTTATGTTGTGGATGTTGTCAATTTGTAACTTTAAAGTTAGAAGATGTGCAGGTTAAGTAAATGTATATGGGATGTTGAAGGATTGATTGAATGTCAATTGAATGCATAAAATGTTTTTGTTTGTATTTAAAATGTTGTATTTGAAGCACATAGGGGCCTTTTGATGTAAATGTATTGGTCCCCTTCCTTAGAATTTTTTCTTTTCAATTTATATAGCATCATCACCAATACTGTATCACTTATTTTAGACTGCTATAGTCATCACCGACCCTGACTTAGGATCTTATCCAGAGAATGCCTGAAAAAAGTTACAACTTTTTGTCAAAAAAATAAGAAACCTGCATCGGTAATAAGCTTATTTTACACTGCTAAGGTCATCATCGACTATGACTTAGAATTTTTTTTTCCGAAAATGCCTAAAAAAAGTTACAACTTTTGGTAAAAAAAAAATAGGAAACCTGCGTTGGTGATGATCTTATTTTACACTGCTAAGGTCATAACCGACCTTGACTTAAAAAATTTTTTCTGAAAAAATTACAACTTTTAGTGTAAATAAGATCGGCATCGACCTTATGCAGTGTAAATAAGGTTGGCGCCGATGATGTGCCAAATAGGTAAAAAAAAAAAAATGAATATTAGGCCCAATTGCTCTAATTAGTGCACCACTTGTTAAAGTGTTTGATTGCGTAACACGTATGTGGATAAAGTGATTTTTCCGGTTAAATCCGCACCAATAAATGATCTGACAACACTTTTTATATACTAAATCTTGGATGTGTCTGCACCCTTTGATATACATTGTTCTATGGTAAAAAAATAAAGATTAAAATGAGAATTTTAAAAATGAATATCAAATAAAATCTTCTTTTTTTTAATCCTATTGTCCTAAAAGAAATTATTATCCAATGATCATTTTTGTTGGAATTCATTTCTAAACTTCATTTTTAACCACCTTACTGATGCATTCAATCTCCACAAACGGCCCAGTTCTGTCTGTTTATTTAATATCGACTTTCCAAGATCTTCTACAGGAATGCATTCTTATTAGAAGTGTTGGTGGTGAAGGAATAAAGGTGAGGAGGATCTACAAGAGGCCCTCAAATAATCTTTGCCCGCATGGATTCAAGAACATAAGTAAATCTTAGGAGTATAATTGTCCTTTTGGATCCTTACTTTTAGACTTCAACAAAAACCCATATAGGATTTCAATACTAAGCAGGGAAAGGTTCCTCTCTGTGATAGCTCCTTGTTACATGATGCTCATTTTCTGCTGTGTAGAACAGACCGGCGGTCCCCATTCCCTACCTCATAAATTAGTTAAGAAAGGAGAAGGATGATTACCTTCAACTTAGGCTAGTGGATGGTTTTGTGCAAGGTATTGTTGGCCTTGGAGCTTGGACAAAGTAGAGAAGAAAGGAATATATTCCATGAGAGAGAATTGAAAATTGAAAGTGATAGGTGATTACAGAAGAGAAATCACTCAAAGCTGATTGACACCTCAAAATGGAAGTAGGGAAGAAGAGAGGGGGAAGAGTCAGACATGGAAAGTGAAATACAAAAATTAGGTAGCCCCAGTCTTAAAACGGTTTTAACTTGGGGAGATAGAGAAGTGGAACCAGTTATGTTGTCCATCTTATCCGGGCCAGGCCTTCCTTTGGGCTCTATAACACATCATCCAAGCCCATACCATATAATAAACGGACCATACTTATAATCCGGGCTAATATACCTAAGGCCCAGCCCTGTCCAAAAGCGGGCTAAGCCCTGGTTGGGCTCAGGCTTGTGCGATCCATGAAACACCACCAGCTATATCTACTATTTTGGATTATGAGAATTTGGGCCTTTTGAGCATTCGAGTCCCCTCACTTGAGATTAACTGTCCATATTCTCCATACATTGCTTTTGTTTCTCAATTGTATTTTCTTAATGTAAAATGTTATTTTAATACTTTTGAAAGTCGAAATTCACAATTTACTTGATGATTGAGTATTTGTTTAAGTTTCTTGAAATTAGCACTAATAGATATCTCCTAAGTTATAATTATTGTAGCATACAATAAAGTCTGGAATATTTTAATTTATTTTAGTATATACATACAAATTTATTTAATTATGAATAAAATTAACATATTTTTGGATAAGACAACAATACAAGATATTATAACTCAAAGAGACTGATATCGTGCGTTATAGTACTAATGAGAAAGAACATTCATTTTTAGCATTTTACAATATTCAGAATTCTTGAATATTTCTTTTTCAATTCTTTGTAGAGAGCAAAACAAATTCAAGTAATGACGACTGCGGTGGACCGTGACAACAATGTCATCGGCATATCGATTTTGGGGTTAGCCGCAATTGCAATTGAAATCGCAATTTTCATCCAAGCTCAGCAAAGAATTGAATCATGAGAGAAATGATGCCCAGTGAGACCCAGATGTTTGAAAAGCGATTTGTGACCGACCATAGGACAGCCCCATATGTATAGAGATTTTAACGCGACTAGTTTTGGCATGCGAGCTTTGTCTCTTTGATATATCAAAATGCAAGCACAGGGGAGGGGAGGGGAGTGCAGGGGTTCACCTGCTCCCACGTGAGCACAACTGTACTACACCGCCGAAAGGATAGAAACGAATAGAATGCTCCAGGAACCACAGACCTCAAGAATTCATGAGATTCTTTTTACCCAAATCCACACTTCATTCATTCATGGATGGGTCTTAATTTACTCATCTAGTCACAAGAGAAAAATGACTAATCTCTAGTCATTTGAGTCCTATCACAACACATTTTAATAATAGAGCCCAAATCAACAGACAAAGCCCACAAATCTGAGCAAGCTAAAGACAGCCAATCTACAAAACACCTTGTTTAAGACCTTTAGCCGCAAAGCGAAAGAGTTAACAACTAAATGTCAAGAATTAGAGAAATTGATGGGGCCCAAATAAAGCCTAATAGAGAACACACCCCTCAATAGAGCCTTCAGTCATTATAGAGCAAGAGGGGACAGAATCAAATGCCACACTTGATAGTTACTTTTCAGATCTCGCAGGTTAAGTGAGAGAACCAGAAAACCATATATATAGATAAGCTCTAGAGAGATTTCTTCCCATCAATGGAACCTAATAAAAGTAAGTTTCCTTAATTCTCTCAAATTAGCCAACAAGAATCCTATTTGATTGAGCTTACTAAAATTGAATCCAAGATAAATTTAGTAAAACTAAAAACCAAAAGGAAAAGCAACTTAAATTAATGGGCCCAAACTGTGGGGGTCCCAACAGTGTTGCACATGTGGTTCTGTCTAACAAAACTGACCTCTAAAATAGCTAGCAACATGGAGAAGAGGCATATTTGGATCAGAGGGAAGATTTGAGGAAAGAGAGATGAACAGAATCCCCACAGCTAAAGAGGCCGCCAGGCTGATGGCCCCCTTGTCGAGTAACCTTTTTGAAAGGGAATGACTGAGCGACCTCGCTCATTCTTTCGCACCAAATGTCCCAGCTGCAGCTGGAAAACTGACAAAGAGCCAGCAGGTGCAATCCTTTATGATGCCTATTATAGTGTTTGTTATAAAGAAGGAACGAAACAGCATCAAATAAGTTAAAGACGTATAAGAATCCACATTTCCCTTTTGCACATGACACCATCAACTAGAATAATTCCATGACACAAGTTACAAGTATCACAACCTGAAATCTCTCTTCTTTTCTAAACGATCCAAATCGTTGATATGATAAGACTCTATATATATATAGTTCACCTCCTAGCCATTTATGAGTCATTGCTTCTATTGAATTGTTTTCTAGTATATTGAACGGATAGAATTGTTTCATCTCAAGCACAGGATCATACTCCTCTTCTACTACTACTACTACTACTACTACTACTACTATTATTTCATCAAAATTCAAAAGAAATGCATTGGACCACTGACCATTGGCCACCCATCCTCCACACACACACACACACATATTAGAGCATAAAAAGGAAGAAGAGAAATTACAGCAAAAATTACACACCAATAAAAAATCAAATTACAAATAATCTTAAATAAATAAAAACCAACCACCATTTCCACCTCCACAAGAGTTCACCTTATTCCATGCCATCTTTTCTAAAAAAAAAAAAAAAAGAGGACAAAAAAGTAAAATAAAATAAAAATTCACACATACAAAAGGACAAAAATAAAATAAGATAAAAAGAAGAGGATGAGGAAGAGAACTAGTTCATCAGCAACACTCCCAAGCCCAAACCTGCAGCCATGGCCCACCCGCCATGAAGCCTGGCCCCACTCGACTCATCAGCAGCCGTTGAATCGCTCGATGGGGCCAGATCAGGGCCCTCTGGAGCCGGCGGCGAGACGTGCTTCTTCGACCCCTTGGGCGCATCCGCCACCTTCTCAGGCGCAGGCGCCGGCGCCGGAGCCTCCACCCCCTTGAACAGCTCCTTGGGGAGCAACACCTTGTCGATGGTGTAGATCGCTAACGGCTGCTCGTCGACCACCGTCCCCGTTATCCTCGCCGTCACAACGGACGTCTTAAGCGTCACCTGCTCTCCGTCGTTCTGAACCGTGAAGCTGTACTTCTTCCCTCCGTCGGTCGCGAGCGTGTTCATGGCGCCGTTGTTCGACTTCAGCATTGCGATCGAGTTGTAGACGGGAATGCCGTGATATAACAGTAACGACGCCTTGCCGTCCGCCGTTAAGTTCTTGTACTTGGGAAGGAAGCTCTTCATGATGTCGTCGGTGGGGCAGAAGACCGTCAGCCCACCGTCTGCATCGTCTTGGAACGTTTTAACGGCGCCACTTGCCGTTAAAAGATCCGCAAATACCTTTATTGATTTGATTAAAAAAAAAAAAAGATGGAAAGAGACCGTCACTGAAGTGAACAGGAGAAATAATTTTGTCCACATCTACTTATAGATACATTAATCATCTGTTATGCCCACCTCTGTTTGATCTAGGCAAACTAAGGTGGGCCGCACATCCTGATTTTAGCCTACAATTATTATAAACTTCTTTTTATTATTATCTTTTGCTATTGGTGGGTTCCCAAATATTTAAACTTAACTAATCTCTCCGAATCCAGGTCCCCCTGTATTTATAGCCTCTCAGTGTGTTAGTACTGCTTCGATCGAACCTAGAACCCCGGATCAAAACCGTGTTCTAAGCCACCCGAGCTTACTGAATTTCTTTCAATGTGGCCCAAAGTGCTCCTACCCAATGCTAATGCCAGCTAATGGCGCTAGAAAGTTCATCACGTGCACCGGCAGCAGCACGCATCACTAATTGAAAGTACATATACATATAATGCAGGGAAAAATGACTTCGGACTTTAGCTCTAGTCTTTCCACCACAATTCTTCAACCGCACACGTGGCTGTGAAATGGAGATTGAAATGGAGGGTCTGGATGGAGATGCAGCTCACCTCTTTTAATTCGGACCTTATAAAATAAATACCTTACATTTTTTCGCATGTATGGATACGTTCAAGTTTTATATTGTCCACAGTTGGATTGACCATTTAATGGAAAAAATAATAATGAACGTAAATAAAATTTTGTTAACTATATTTTACAGTCAATCAAACAGTAGAACAAACTCCTGTTTAAACAAAATGTAGCGATAAAAGTAGACCCAGTGGAAATGTATATTGAGTGTTTCTGATTTTAATAGGTGTGCCCCAATATTTCGCGGATTCCATTCCACTTTTTAAACACAGTTTTCTCAAGAGGATGGATTCGTCTTCACGGCCATTGAAGCGCACCCGTGAGTCGTGAATCGTGAGTCGTGACCCATAACGGCGCCAATTAATTATGTACGGACCAAATTAAAGAGCTATAAAATCGACTGCTTTTATACATGTTTTATGTAGTCATATTGTTCGTGGTTGGACCCGAAATAAGCCCCAGTACAATTGCCCTTTCGTAAGCCACGTGTATGGTCAAGCTCTCGTCACAAAACCGAGTGCGTGGGAACAAACAGACGAGACCATTATCAACCATGTGGCCCTACCTTCTCCAAATCCAAGCCATTCAATTTCTACTTGGATCATATTCGCCGTTGGTTTTCTTTTCTCCGACCCCTTTCTCAGATTTGGCGATCTTCATTATCAAACACTATGATAAAAATTGGTTTGATATTTTGCCAACAGAGAGAGATAGAGCTGAGTCCGCCCAGCAGACTCGCCAGTTACCAGATCTAAGTGAATTGACAAAAATACTCTTTAACGAAGGGCAAAGGTAGTAAAAGAAAAGGTGGAGGGAGATGATGTTACCTTGCAGCCCTTTTTGGCCATGAGGGCGGTGAAATTCATCTGACTAGGAGCAGGCGTGGGAGCCTCAGCCTCAGGCGACTTTAAAATGTTACTGATCTGGATAACCGATATGTTGTAAGGGATCTCATCCACCGATTTCACAAAAGACGCATCCAAAATGCCCCCATTGTCCTCCGCACCAAAACCCACCTTCCCACCTTTCAGATCCGTGATGTTGACGAACCCAGAAGAGCCAGGGGCTGAGCCCGTGGCCTGGAACATGGTTGCTGCAAGGGCAGTGCCGTTGGTGATCTGGTGCAGCTTCTTGGCACCGAAGTAGTCGAGGAGGATGTGGAAGGCGAGGACGTTCTTGATGGCGTAGATGGAGAGGTGCTTTGAGAGGAGATCGGCCATGCCAGCGTTGTCCACCGCGCAGACTGTGATTGTTTCTCGGCTGTTGATCTCGGGCGCCAGGTGGGTCAGGGTCAGGTAGTGGTTGAAGGTCGAGAATTCTGGGTGCTTTGCTAGGATGCGCGTGATGTTGTGCGCATGGGCGGCGCATGTTAGGAAGAGGAGGAGGAAGAGGCTAGATTGAAGGAGCTGCATTGTGCCCTTGGACTCAGAGACTCAAGAGAGACTGAGAGAGAGAGAGAGAGAGAGAGAGAGAGAGAGAGAGAGAGAGTTGAGAAGGAGAGAGGGGTTGGAGTTTGGAGTTGGGAGGAGGGAGGGAGGAGAGAGTG
The DNA here is from genome assembly GCA_003546025.1 of Camphora micrantha. Taxonomy (NCBI): domain Eukaryota; kingdom Viridiplantae; phylum Streptophyta; class Magnoliopsida; order Laurales; family Lauraceae; genus Camphora; species Camphora micrantha. Next base: position 56,284,354 of record QPKB01000002.1, on the reverse strand, counting down.
AAGAGTGGTGGTGGTGTAAGTAGGGGAAATATGGAGTAGGGGAGGAAAAAAATGGGGTTGGATTTGAGGGGATTTACGGGAATTGCCACTGTAGTGGATGGGGGAAGAGTCAAGAGGAAGAGGGGGGCTTTTGGGGGGTGTGGGGGTTTGTAATAAATGTGGTTGGAGTTTGGGTGGAATTACCGAGATATGCCATCGGGTAAAGGGAAACATTTGAGCTAAACTCGTGCCGTTGTCGCAATTGGCAGTTGATCCCATGCTGCCGTTAGAACAGTAGTTTTAAGGCGGCTAGAAATTTTGACTTTTACCTTCGCGGATGCCAACCTTCACTACACTGCATTGTTGAAATAGGGTTTTTTCTTCCGAAATTCTGTTTTTCTCTTTATAAATGGCACCTGCAAACTTTTCTTCCTTTAAGAGCCATTTAAATCAGATTCAAACGTTTAGAATGCGTTTAGAATTATTTGGGGGGGGGGGGGGATTTTAGCTTTTAAAATCAACACAAAAATTCTCATAATTCTTACAAAACAAACAATTAAAATCAACACAAAAATTCTCATAATTCTTACAAAACAAACAAGTCCTAAAAGGATCTAGAGTCATTTATAATTTCTTTTTTTTATGATGAGACCACTTTTTACTTGGATGTCCTTTTTTTTTTTTTTTTTCCTCATTTCCAAGTGAGCCATTGGCTTTAGCGTATAATAAATTATTGATTTAGTATATCTATATGTATTGTATACTGGAAGTTTACTATTATAAAACTTGAAAATTAGCTAAAGAGGATAATTGCAGGAATTACCAATGATGAGTAGGAAAAGAATCCCCTCAATAAAATGTCCCATCTCATCTTTCGTTGAGATGACAAAAATATCTAGAGCTAAGATCATTTATTTGTTCAATTTTTTTTCTTTTCTTTTTTAAAACGGAAGGTATTCCAATTCTTTGAACTGAACTAATTTCAACGAACGAGTTCAGAGTCTGGGAAGCCAGATAATTCCCCTGTGGCCCCAGAATATTTAGGATGATTCCCCAGTGGCCTCAGAATATGTAGTCACCATTAGTCTACAACCCATCGCCTATCTTCATTTTTAAATACAAGGTAGTTGTTACGACCGATCCACATTCAAACAAATTTATTACCCTACCTTTGCTTAGTTTTAAATTACTTGGTAGGCCGTACCACTAACTCACATTCAAAACAATCCGCCTTCCTGCCTACCTTGATTTTTAAATGTCTAACTAAGCCCTACGAGAAATGGATAAAAGCATCAAGAACATGTCACGGGGTACTCAATAATACCCTACGACCTTACATATAATATAATTATTATCACGAGAGTAAAAGTTGCATCACTAAAGTGTTGCAAACTAACAACCGATAAGAAATTATCTCATTCTGCTTAATTAATTCTTGACAGGGCCAACATTTATATGATAAAACATGCTCATATAGTGCAAACCCCTGTAAACTAAAGTTGTCCATTTTAGTGTAAACACAGTCCTCCACACCATTAGACTAATTACTATAAAAGACATATATTTTACGTGTGATTAATTCAACAATTTATACAACTCTTTTACATGGTTGATTACTAAACATCTCAGTATCACTATCACTGTTTATTGAGTGAAATTCAGGTTGTTTGGCATACAAAGGTGATCATGTGGCATGAATAACTCTGAGCACATAGAGGTGGGACTGACACATAATAAATAGAGTATTAGCTACTGTGAATTTCGTAGTAACCACTAGTGGTGGTCCCAGAATTTTCATTTGAGGGATTAGGTAGTTATGTTTTGGGGGTAAACAAAAGATTCTCTTGCAGATTATAAGGGTGGACTCATAGTTTTTATTGAAATTTTGAAAGTTGACCTAGAAATTTTATATAGATTTTGAAAGTGCACCACGATTAGACGGGTGTGACTGCACCCACATGCACATATTTGGGTCCGTCCATGGTGTCCAAAGTATGGCAACTTTTCTAAAATGTGAAGTTGTTAACAGTATAAATGACCTCCGAAATGAAAAGAAAATCAAATTTTGGAAATAGATGTTAATTGTTAAGGTTCATGTAATCCATTTCATGCACAAGTACAAAAGGATTGGTCTAGGTTAGGCCTATGGTGGATATGGAGCCATACCCAATTATTGTTTCTTCTAAGCTTGATGCCAAGTAAAATAACCTCTAATACGAATAATACCATGTTAATAACTGAAAATACCAAAACACTCGAGCTGTTAGTGAATGGCATATCAATTTATATCAACACCCCATCGAACGGGAAGTTGTTCTAATTCGAAACCTAACAGACAGACAAAACAAAACAGAATAGACAGATAGAAGTAACATACCTCTTAGGGGTTTCTAACTTGTGACATGTGGCTTTGATACCATGTTAATGACCAACAGTACCAAAAACTCGAGGATTTCCAATTCGATGGACTTCCCATTCGAAGGAGGGGGGGTATTGATATAAATTGTTATGTCGTTTACTAAATAATTCGAGCTTTTGTTATTACTTGTTATTAACAAAAATAATTGTAAGACTCATTTTCGAACCAAAATATCTTTACCCATGTTTGGCATGTTTATTTTTTGCCTCTAAACCTCTATTTCTCTAAAGCGAACAAAGGTTTTGAAATTAGAGGTGTTTGGGAGTGATTCATAGCCTCTGTATACTCTAGAGCAAAAGAGGCAAAGCCTCTAAAATGGAAATGGCCCAAAATTGGGCACTTAGAAATAAGAGGCAATGCCTCTTCAAAAATTAGAGGCGGAACCCAATTTTGATGACAAAAATGCCCCCGACGGAATTTGTTTTGTCAACGAAAGCCCTTTGAATAAAGCCCTCGCTTCTCGTTCCTTTTGTAATCTGAAACCACAGACCCTGCCTCTTCTTCCTTCTGCGAAAACGATACAGCAGCAGCAGCACCCGGGCAGTAGCGGCTTCATCGGACAAGAAACCCATGCCCCCTAAATGTAAAATAAAATAAGATAAAGAGTTTTCTATTCCCATTCCTGACTCCTCCGAACCCTAACCCAACCTTAAAAATTCAACTCCTCTTTCTCTCGTTCATTGACACTTCTGCCTGAGGATCCTCGAACTCTGCTAGTTTCAGATCCCTCCCTCACTTCTTCTCTTCACTCCTGGACAATCTTTCATTTCAATTAAATCAAACGGCCAATCTTCTCAAATCTCAGCAAAAAAGACAAAGATTCCAACTTTTACAACTACAACAAGGCCTCTGTATTTTATACTGATTTGATCTTAATCCAAAAGCTTATCCGTGGTTGTACATGAGTGAAGCAAACAATGGCTCAAAAATCTGCAACATCTAATGTTGAGAATAGAGCAGGTTCGGGTTCTGAAGAAACCACGGAGGGTCTGAAGAGATCGGGGTTCTTATGGATGGCTTTGCTTGTTGTTTTGCTCAATAGTTCTTAGGCCGTTCATCATATTCAGTTCCAGAGGCTCCCAGATCCTCTTGCGGCTGCGCAGGAGGGAAAACGGGGATTCTCAAAGGATTTTGTAGGGATTTTTTCATCTACTTTCCTAACTTGTGCTTCTGAATGTTGCTTGATTTTGTTTGTTTTAATTTGGATTTTGATTTAGAATTGGAATGTTGAAATCTGGAATGGAGTTGTGATCAGAGGGATTTTTGTTTCGTTTGTTGGAATGGGCGGCGTATGTAATTGATATTGTGAGAAAATGAATCGTGTAGAGGGTCGTTTCCATGAATTGGAAACTAAAGCAATAAAAGATTATCTGGGAAGGAAATAAAAATCTCACTGTGGATGGCTTTCTTGCTCAGCTGCTGAGATGGGTTTTTATGGGCACTTTGGTAGGGCGTGACTGGCCCTAAGGAGACTGATCTTGAGTGGGACAGTAGCTATGTACAGTCTTAGATTAGTGCGTATGAAGGTGGAAAATGTACATGAGTTCCCTTTTTACAAAATGACATAAATTACCCCTTTAGAAAGAGGCAAAATCCCTTTAAAAAGAGGCAAATAAGAGGCATGCCAAACGATCTATTTAAAGTAGATTCATTCATTACCAAACATGTTTTTTTATTCTAGCCTCTTTTTTGTTTGACACTTATTTTAATAACTATATTTTGAATGGTCTCTAAAAAAAAGAGTAGAGATGTCAAACAAGGCCTTTGTCTAATCAGTATTAGATAGAAGTAAAATGCATAGCCATCTTAGTATAAAACAATTAATTAGGACTTTCTTTACTTTTGACTTTCCAAAAAACAAAATAAAGTATCGAAAGGAAACCTAATCTAATAAGATTCTCACAACCTCATGCCCATCCCCTCTGTAATTTGTCTCAAGTGAACAATACTTCCTCATGTGGATTTTCTTTCCGTATAATCACTTATTAGGCCCGACCCTTAAGGGGGGCTGTAAGTGCGCTCGCCCCGGGCCCATTTTTCAGGGGGGCCCAAAAATCAGGCCCCCAAAATAGCAACTGCATTTATTTCAATTCCAAAAAATAAGACCCTAATTAAGCCAACTGGCATATTTCAAATTCTAAAAAAAAAAGTTAGCGGCCATCCTTTTGTCTAAAAAAATAAAAATAAGGCTCCAACTGCATCTTTTCACATTCCAAAAGAAAAGTAATTGTCACTTTCCTCAAGTAGTTATTGCCATTAAAGAAAAAAGGAAACCCTATAGCAAGTTCTGAAAATCTTCTCATTTGCACCTTTTTTTCCCTCCACATCTTCTCCCCTATATGTTTCAGATGTCTTTCCTAGTTGCCCATCTACAAATGTTGTCACTGCAATCCGGAGGCATCGAGTAGAGGAACTGAATGTTCTATTGCAGAAGCCAGAAAGCAAGTATCAGCTATGCATTTTTATATATTTTTTCTTCCCTTTACAAGGTATGCATCTTTATATATTGTTTCTTCTCTTTACACGTCTCAGTTTCCCTCTCCATATCTTTCTTTTGTTCTTTACAATAGATAATTGTCCTTGCACAACTTTTGAATTGGTGTCGTGGTTTAGTTGGATGGTTATAAACTGCTTATAATATATGTTGTAACTATCATCGATCCTAGATGGATATCTCTATACTATCTTATCAGGTGGCCCACCCTTGTATTATCCCTGCCTGAATTATATTAAACATTGTCATTATTAGAACCTGGAAAAAGGCCAGGTCCAATCACAAAAAATAGATACATGGATGGCAGTAACCATTCAAGCATCATATTCTTTAAAACTTGAATTTATATATTGAATGTTTATATATTGAATATTGAATTTATATGCTTTGAATGTTAAATTTTTAGTTAATTTTGACATGTTAGATATTGGTTGAAAAAATGAATGAGGCCATCACTAATTTTTACTCTTGCCCTAGGCCCTGAAAAAATTCAGAACCGGCCCGGTCACTTATGAGTTTTATTCTTCTTTTTCTCCTATGATTTTCTCCATCGTTGGCTAAATCCTAATTTTCTTGACTATACTTATATTTCATGTGATCCATGGGAGATGCAGTTTGTAGTTAATAAGCCCTCCCACTTCAATTCTATCATGTGATCTTATATGATATTCAATTATAGTTTATTTTCTATTTATTTTAATTGTATGCCACTTTAAACAATTACATGTTAAGGGACCAAGCATATCAAGGATGAATTGTATATGATAGTCATCTGATCCACTCACATACGCATTCTTCAAATGAGCTGTCAATTTCTCATCTCCATAATGTATTCTCCAACACTCCACTCGGCTAATTCGACAGCTCTTAAAATTTTCCTTTAAGCATTGATTCTCTTCTCATCACATTCAATTCAACATAAAACACACTAGCCCTATGAGACATTTGAAGAAAAGGAGAGAAAAAAAAAAAAAAAAACCATTCAGACTTATTTAGCACTTCATATTTCCATAACAAATATGGGCAGTCAACTTTGTACAATTTGCACTTACTTACCTTGATTTGTGGCGTCATACACGGTTCTTGGACGTCTCCAAAACTATATTTAACCATCCCTCCAGGTAAACTTAGCTTCGTAGAAAATGCTGTGATCGTGAGCATCAAGGAGGATTAAAGAAAAGTACACTTGCACCACGTGGTTTGGGCATCATCTTTCACTAGAAATCAAGGCATTAAAAAAGAAAAGTCCCTATCCCTCCAGTAGACAAGAGAATAAATCCTTTTCTTTACTAACAAGATCTAGCGTATGCAGGCCGGACCCCTTCACTCACAATACTGGCTCAACTCCACCAATTAGTAATTAATAGATTAATAGAGTAAAAAAAATCCACCGTGGCATTGTACATTGAAATCCAAATTTCTCAAAATAAATGTCTTTTCTTTATTTATGATATCCTAAAATTTTACCTGCAACATGAGTTGAACTTATCATAACATCCAGCACATAATTAGTAATATAATTAAGATAATATCTCATGTTCTTAGTCATTTGTATTTATTTTATTACTCATACGGTTAATCTTCTGGGAGATCCGATTCTTTTGAAAGTAAAATTTTAGGACATCTCGTAAGATAATTTGGATTTTAAACACGTGAGCTTTAAAATTGAGTTCTACTCCACCCACTCAGTGAAGGCGGACGTGAGCGAGTCACTCATAGGATCCGGACTCCACTCTGTAACGGGCTTGGTAAAAACCACACGGAATCCGATTACATTAAACGGTCACAAGCAACGGAAAGGGGTATTTTCGTAGTTTTTGCGAACTCCCGGGGTGGTATTGTGTATGAATGAGATCCATGGTTAGGGTAATAGGTATCCATGGTTAGGTTAGGACGTGGGGTCTCGATCCAGCTACTGGGCTACGTACTCCCAAAAAGCGCCAGGCTGGTTAGTGGAGAGATCTTATGCTATGCTGCCACGTGTACGGGGATCTCACCCCTTCCCTTTCGTCAGCAGTTGCCTCCACCGACAAGTGCTCTTGGCTGTGGTTCCTAGTTGGAAAACACGTTCGGTTCCAACGGCCCAGATTCATCCCTGTTTCCATACGAAAAATTTCAACGGCCGACAAAACAATTGAAACTCATTACATAACGTTATATGGAAAGGACAATCTTTTATTCTGCTGATCTTATTTGGCCTGATTGGATGATACTAGCCGTCCATCAAAGAAGCTGCGGAATTAACGGTCTGATTATTTCATTTGGAATGCTTGTTATGGAGAAATTAATTTGGATTTTGAGATGGGTCATTCAATCAAATTATGGAAAGGTGGGCCACTCTGGGAGAGCGTGAAAGAGAGGGTGCCAACTGCCAATGAATGTGTGGCACTTGAATGTCGTTTTTCATTAATTAAATTTGGTCTAGACATGGACATGATGCTACAATTTAATGATTTAAAAGAGCATATAAGTCTTGCTTTATATGTGGGGAGTTTGTCTGGTTGTTTGGCTTTGTGTGTAAAGGACCCACACTGTGGAGAAAAATATCGCCCCACCTCATTATTAATTTTGTAAATAGGTCCTTGAGTCATTAATTATTTTTAAGATCTGTAAAAATATTCATATAGGAAAGAACATGAGAGACTACCACACTTTCTAATGCAATTTTGGTTAAAGTAAGTTCTTTCTTAATAAAGAGACCATCTGTTTGGAATGGGTTGAGTTTTGAGAAATTCAATGGAAAATGGTTATCAAAAACTATTATTAAATAGGTGAAGTGTCATAGCTATAAGGTGGAGATATAGATCAAGATTGATATTTTCCTCATTGTTAGATTGGTGCACTATATAGGAAGTGATACTTCAATGTAAGAACCAGAGATTAATCATTGGTTGGTTTTACGAGGTGAAGTACCGTACTACTAATCTATCAGTGGTTTAGCGATTTCCTAGGACTTAATTTACTAGAGATAGAATTAGTAAATTGGATATTTATTCTTAATCTCCACTTCATTCGACTTTCATCCAATGAGACTATGAGAGATTATTTCATGGCCATTTATAGTTTTTGAGGTTTGTTTTTTCCAAATTTAACTACTTTTAGAAATACATTTGATTCTATAAGTTCCTAAGAATTCAATTCCTTTTCAAGCAAATGAGTTTAGAGATTTTCAAATTCAGTTACTTTTAGAAATACATTCTTTCTCCATTAATTATAAGAAGGGACCATCAACTTTATACTCCTGCAGTTAACAAACATAGTACCCATAAGCAGTGGCCCACTCCATAGAAATGGTAGTGGGCCAAATGCCAATCATGCATATCCACGGCCTCACTCCTCATCACTTTGTGGTTGCAATTAGCTGTTTTTTTGATGATATCATATAGACACTCTGTCCTTGAAGAAGAATGAGAAAGCTGCATTCTTTGAGTTATTATTAATAGTATTTTACAATTGAGTTGAGGAACAAAAGGGAATCCTATTTTCATATAATTCTTTTTCTTGGAAGGATACTGGTGACATCAATGCCCCCAACGTCTGTATCGTGCAAGTTGCATTTTAATGTAAGGCTTGTATGTGATTACATTGATGCTACAATGATTAGAGTTTGATTAAACATGAGAATAAAAGAATACATAGAAGATTTAAAGGGTTTCCCACTTTTTGTCTGATGGCTTAAGATCCAAATATACAGCCATCTCTACCAAACCTCTTCACATGCAAATGCATGGTGGAAGATGAACTTCTTTTCCTTTTTACCTTTTTATCTTTTGGGTTTTGTGTTTGAAAAGCATTCAAAGAAGAATCAAGTTCTGTTTCCAACACAAATAAGCTACATTAACATTTTATTATGACAAACCAGTCTGAGATGCTGTTCTTTTTAAGTAAGATCTCATAGGATACAATCATTACTTTAGAGGCTTTAAAAGTAACTTAAGTTTATGGTTTTCATGCAAATCAATCATGGAGGACGTATAATTTAAATAAGTGTCAAATTAGGGTTAATGTACCTTCACGAGGGGTAGTGAATGTGGTGGGGATTGGATTAAGATGGACAGAGTCCTTAGAGAAAATAAAAGCTTAGATTCCAATGTAAGACATCTTTCTCTCCACAGGGACCATGGATCGGTTTCTGTTTACTTGTGTTGTGAGCTATCTGTGTGATTCTGCCAAGAGACTCATGGTGTGTGGGCTTGTGACAAGAGTTGAGTATTTACTAGAATAAAAGAATAAAGAGTAAAACCATGGAAAAATGGTTTTTTCATATTTAGGTAAAAAAAAAAAAAAAAAAAGAAAAGAAAAGGAAAGCAACATTTGTTTGGTCTATATCTAACATTTTGACTAGGTTTTAAGAGATGTTAGATACAATTTATTCAAGTATCGCTTCACAATTCATCTTTATTCATTATAGACAAGCTGTAACGACACCGACACTTTAGTCCTTGCACACGTTGGATGACCAAATTGCCCACTTTCAAAAGAATTAGCTTAGTTAAAAGAATGCATTTTGTCATAAACTCACACTAGTCAGACCAACATAAACAATAGCAACCGTGAATGCAATATATCATCAAACTCACACTAATTAGAACACCATATATAACAATGCAAGCAGTGGAGAACGGCTCCTTAACTTAGAAGTGGTAGTGGTAAGGAGCAAAGTTTTCATTGAAAGGTCTTGGATTTAAACTCTGTCTCCTCTCTGTTTACATATTTGAGTTTTTATAATTAACTCACATGTGTGAGTTTTCGTCACCCTTAAATATATGAGCAGTGGTAAACATAGGCGGTAGGGTCATCACTTCACATGTGTGAGTTGTCATCACATGTGCGAGTTGCAATCGCCTCACATGTGTGAGTTGTATTATGAGTCTCAAGATCCCAGTTCATTCGTTGGGTTAAAAAAAGAAAAAATGAAAAAAACAAAGCAAGAGTAGTCGCCATTTTGACTCTCTCCTCTCTCATGCTATAAATATAACTCGGCTATTAATGAAAGATTTTCTTTAGTAAGTTGATGTCACGACCCGGGCCCGAGAACCCGGCAAATCCGAGCCGCGATCGCCATACTTACTCTTGTAAACCCCGAATTAACCGAAGTTAAAACGAGATCCACAAGGGATATCATACTCAAAGACCTGCCAAATATAAAACTTTTGCGAAAATAATATATATTTGACAATAACAACTTAACATTTACATGTATACAAAAGAAAGTTCTTATATATGTATTGTTTTTAATATATATTTGACAAATGCTGCATATACAAAAATACTATGCAGATGACCATTAGTTACATCTCCAAAATGTTAATTACATTTCCCAAAATGAATCTATGAACAGTCCTCAAAACCTTTCTCAAAATGTTTATTCAAATGTTCCAATCGCACTCGGATACCAAGTCAAATGGTATCCCGCCGATTCCACTCTATCAGTCCTCTTGGAGGAACCGGAGCGGCCTCCTCCGCTGGCGCCGGGGGCGCTGCAATGCCGGCAGGGGCAATCGGGCCTGTAATGCCATCAATAACACTAATGAACACGACGGTTCAACAATGTACAAACAATCTTGCAATAGTATATCAATACATTTATATTGCAATAATAACATTTTCAATGTTAGAGAGATCTAGACAATTCTACAATAACAATAATAGACAATGACAGTCAGTATACATGTATAAATTGGCAACTACCATAGCATTCATTAAATTGTATTTCATTCATTTCATTTCCATCTTCCCTCAAAGGAAGGATTATCATTCCATCTCCCCTCAAAGGGAGGATTTATCTTCCAATGGAAGGCATCAATCAATATCCGAAGATACGATAGGAATTTGGTGGGACTTACTAGTGTCCGGGCCATGGACAACTAGCATCACCACGGAGCTCCGGAACACCCCAATATCCATCTGCTGCAGCAGGATTAGTCATTCATTATTCATTGAACTCACTTGGAGTTCTAATACAATTGCTAGGTAGTGCCAGACTCAATGATCAATACATTCAGTAAGAAATCCTTTTCATGGATCCAATTAAACTCAATGATTCCTTTCATGACAAAAGAAAGGAATGACAATAATATCAATCTCGTTAGATTGATCACAATGACACAATGAGAGTAATACTAATCACATATGGTTTTACTCAATCCTATTCCAATCCTAAACAACCATTCGGGTGGAACCGTTGGTTTCCAAATGCACGTGTTATTCTTGATGGACATCACATTTATATTTCTAGTATGTGCATTTCAAGTCCCCTTAATTATCACCCATGGAGCTTAGGCTATTATCAATTATATGGTTCATCCAAGGAACTCCTTTTTCTTCTCTTTAAAACACCATTAATTATTCATAATTTAATTAACCCATGATTAGTCTTAAACACTAATTGGGAATGCATTTATACTTAAGAGTCGTACTCCCAATTCTCGTAAAAATCTAAATCTCCCCTAATCGGTCGGACCGTTAGGTCCGATCGATTAGCCTAAATTTTCACTAACTAACATCATTGGGCCAGTAACAGGTTCGCTCGAGCGAAATACTGTTCGCTCGAGCGGACCCAGACAGAATATCGGTCGCTCGAGCGGACCCACCGTTCGCTCGAGCGGACTCACACAGAACCATGTTCACTTGAGCGGACTAAATGTTCACTCGAGCGAACTCTTCAGAACTCAATCCGTCCCAAACAGAACCTCGTTCGCTCGAGCGAACCTACTGTTCGCTCGAGCGAACGCTTCAGAATTTCACTTCGAAATTCTGAACCATTCACTCTTCTTCTACTTCTTTTCTCCATTACACTTCCACAACCTGCATAAGAGATTGGAACCTTCTGTTCCCCTTCATACATCATCCATTCACATTCATTACTACTAATCATTCATTATCCACCTTAATCACTTCATTACGCATTCATAATAAACCCAAAATCCATGTAAAAATGCATATAATCTATGCAAACTCTATGAACAATTATAATGAGCAATACTAATTACAAGCAAGGTTTATACTTACCTTTTTGGAAGCTATTAGCCAAAAACCCTCTTTTACTTAGTTTGGCTTGAGACTCAATCTTCCAATTTCAAACCCTAATCATAAAAACACCTAAATGAACTCTCATGAGTCATTTGTGCTAAAAATCATGCCTAACCATTCATTAATAACTTGGAAATCATAAGGGAGGTCTATAACTTACTAGTAGCTCAAAGGAAATGGGTTCTTGTAATCACTCTCAAGCTCCACACTTCAACAATGGTGGATACACTTGAGGAAGAAGATGAAGGTGAAGCCCCTCACTCCAAAATCCACTTCAATCACTCCTAACTCTCACTCTTGATGAAAAGTAATGGAAGAGAAGGAGGAAAATGGAGATGCTAGGGTTTCTTGAGATGAAAAATGAGAAATGAACTCATTTTCCCCCATTTGATTCTAATATAGGGCTCTTTACACTAAAACCCCCACTTATTTATTCTATTTACATTTTGAGTCAAATGAAGCTCCACTTGGCCCATTTGAGGTCAAATGGAATCATGTTTATTATGAAAGTTGACGTACTTTTCGAGATACACACATTGGTATCAAGAATTTCCGTATTTGACGAAATAGTGAAAACTCATATTTACGAAAAAGTCCTTAGTTCCCTTGTTTGAGTCTAAACTCATTTTAATCCATTCTATTTCATTCAAATCCATTTCATTAGGCTTAATGTGTTATTTGAGACTGATTTATCTCTCTTAGGTCATTAATCTTGACTAACCCAATTATTCATGCTTAATTAATATTAATCTCAATTAATTAGCCTTAATCGCGATTAGTTCGGGTCGAGGTGTAACAGTTGATTTACTAACGGGCTCCCATTAAAAGAGGAAATTAACACCACTATAGACTGTTCAACATCAAGTTTCAGACCTAATATAATAGTTGATTTTTAGATGCCTGATATTCCTCTGTACATTTAACTCTACCCTTGGCCTCAATTTGTGTTTTTGACTCAAGAGAAACTCAATGAGTGTTTCAAATATCAATTTTTTGAAGTTCAGACAAAGCATGAAGAAACAGTTAATCCAAAGAAACAAATAAATAAATAAATAGAAGGCGAGAGTTTCGAGCCAAATGATCTTGTAGAAACCATTTTGGCATGGCCCATTGGTCAAATTAGCAGATTCAAGCAGCACTTACATATTGAAAGCGTTACTTACTACATACTTAAATTGTTCACGTACTCTAAACCGACCACGAGCTTCATGCTACAATCGCAAATATTGAGATCTTACTAAATTTGATAGAATTTAATGTCAAATTGAAAGAAAGATAGGGCATTAGACTTGCAGTTGAAAAAATATGGTTCTTGCAAAACTTGTAATTAGTTCCATATCAGCAATAATTTGATTTTTTTTTTTGCATTAGTATTGTGGTATTTTGTTAAATATATCTTATTTCAGTGTTATCATGATGGGTGGTGCTCTTTTGAGAGGCGCTCTCACCTTACTATGAGAGATAGAGATGAAACCCTCATATATAATATTTTATTTTTTATTTAAATTTGATCTTGCAGTGATGTTATGATTACTAAGAGTAACATGTTTCAAGCTGGTGACAGATTCAACAATCAAGAAAAAATTCTAACCACTTCATTCCTAACAATGCTATTTTAAGAAGAATATGGATCCCACCATCACTAGATGGCTAACATGATCTCTCTCTCTCTCTCCTCACTGTCGGCAACAACTGTCTGGCACCATGAGGCTTGTTACAATGTACAAGGAGAGATGATTTCCTTCATTAGAAAGAGAGGCAGCAATAGCATTCCATATACACAGACATTAAGAAAATAAAGGAAAGATCCAAACAGGAAAATTTCATTTCCTCGTTTGATGGGTACTGATTGAGACCAGCACTACACCTGCTATTGCTATTGTATTTTATCATATCATGATGACTTACACCTGTATTTCTTGTTATTTTATTTTTTATAGACTAGGTTACAAAACACACGTTGGGTGCACCCAACTCCTATATTATATTAGAATGTGTGCAAGAAGATCTTGCCCATACACAGCTGCTGATATGAGTACAAGTCCAACTTTCCGGTGGGATCTGCCTCAATGCATAACAATTACAGGTAAAAAGAGGCAGGTGATACTGAAATATGTCTTTATGGATTAAAGGTGGCTCAAATATCAGTAAAGAGTAAGTGATCATGGCCATCTTTTAAACAAACAACTTCAAATTTTCTTGTTTTTGTGATTATTTACATTACTATTTTTTATTTTTTTTCATGAAGATTGGTTATTAGCCAATTGGAATTTGGATACTGGTTTGGTATCTCACCCATGTGATTGAAATAAGTTAGATAAACTAAGCAAGCTGAATTGGTTGGTAGCTGAATGGGGTCATACTCAACCATTTGTCATTCAGGATATGCTATTGTCTGTTGTGCTGTCTTACTGCTGGGAGAGAAGTTATGTGTCACTTCAGACTTTGTGAGCCCAAAATGGATCTGTTCATATACTCTCTAGTAAGAGTGATCGTCTCACAATAGAGTCTGCAAATATAATTTATACTTAACTACTATTTCTACTTTGTGAGAGCAGTAACGTTAACCGAGTGTCGTATTCACAGGGACAAAAAAACTAAGTTGTGTTGATTCCCAAATTCTTAAATTAATCATACTAGAAAATGAAGTGTTGATTTGAGGTTTTGATTCCTATATTAGCAATTTAAAAACAAAGTTTAATCTTAATCGAAGAAAAGATCTTAGGGTACAAATCCACTCTACCCTCGTTGAATGACGAGTATAGACGTAGGGTTTTACTATCAACAGCTTTAAGGACTCATTATGCGGGTTTCACAAAGTCAACAAATAAGGGATGCGAGTTTAGATCAGAGCATAACCTATCGCTATAGCATAGATTATCTTAGATCTAATAACACATTCATTTAAGCATCATTATATGACTAGTATTCGAATCTACAAAACTAAAATACTAAAAATAGATATTGCATTAATAAAGAAAATCCAATTACTCATGTCATATAACCAAAAGCAAAATACAAGATTTAGGCTTCATTGCAACCCTAAGGTGGAGAGTTAGTTACTCATGAAGAGAGATTGAAGAAGAATCCTTGACAAAATCCTCATTAGCGCTCTTTCCAGTCCTCCAAAATCAACCTCCGTTCTTCACTCAAGATGTGAATCCCTTAATCACGAGTTTGGCTCGCTTTTTATAACTTTTGGATCAATTTTCTCTTCAAATCGCGCAAGGAGACGGACATCATACGTGTCTAGCGTCCGGACGCCAAAAAACAGAGTCTAAAAGGGGGTTGCGCGGTTTCTAGGAGGCGGAAGACGTTGGCATCCGGACGCCAGGAGACAGTATGCTTTGGTTCTTTTTGTGCGATTACTCTATCTTTCTCCAATTAGCTCTGAATTCCTACTTTTCACCTAAAACACCTGAAAATATTAAAATAACACAAATAAGGTCATATACTACTATCCCAAGGTGTAACAAAGTCATCATTGAGGGTCCTTAAATATACATTTTAGGTTCTCATCACTGAGGACTTTTTTTCTGTCCCACTGCGGTTTCGAAGAAGAGTTTTATCAGGTTTTTCTGCATTGATTGATGATTTGCAGCCTTGCAGGTAGCTGTAACAAAGGATATTTTGCCCACTTGCACAAATGGAAGGGTTAGACCTAGGACCCAACCGAGGCTGTTCAGAAAAAATATGGGGCTAGCCTTAGGACTTATGGTTAGGCAGCAGTGTTGCTATTGTTGGATCTAGGCCTAATTTTTCCCTGTGGGTATGAGGAGAGAAGGTTAAGAAATCTGTTCACACTTCAAATTTTCATTGTGAATGGATCTAGGCCTAAGAGTTTTCTATTTTGAGCAGGCCTCACCCAGCTTGTTTCTAGGCTCATCTTGGAAAGTGGAACTGTATGTGCCTTGATGCAATCAATATACTTATTTCAAGCGCTGGGCCTGGACCTGGATTGTCTTTTCTACTCCATTGTATCTGATGTTTTGTTATTTATGAAGCAATGAACCAATCAATGATCACAAGCCATCAACCTCCGACCTTTGATTCCAAAATTGATGCTGATCTGACTGCTATCCATGTTTTGCTAAATGACAATGAAAACTGTACCAAACCAGTTTTCTTGGTAAATGAGGATTTGGATCACTTGAGTGGTAATATATTTGCACCATAATCCACCTAAACTCCCATCCATTTCTTCACCTCAATGATCAACATTCAACCAAGTGGGTTCCACAGGGAGGACCACACCATTCTACAAAGGTGTACCTGGCCTTTTGTAGTTGGTCCATGTGCTTTTAAGGCCAAGCGTGATTTGGGTTAGTTTTCACAGGGAGGCCCACACCATTCTAAAAAGGTGCACCTGGCCTTTTGTAGTTGGTCCATGTGCTTTTAAGGCCAAACGTGATTTGGGTTAGACCGATAAGGCCTATCGAGGTAAAGGCTGAATCTTCTCTTAAACCCCACCATGTGGAATAAGGAATTGGGCCCATGGGCCTTTTGAGAGCCTTGCTTCCATGAGATTGGAAACAGAAGCCCACTGCTAGCCAACAATATATCATAATAATGAAAATTTACCTCTAATGTTGCATTGAAATATTTCCAAATTGAAAATGTCAGGAGAAAATTTGGATAAAATGTACAAAATAGAATGTGCTTTTTTTTTATTATTTTAATTTTAATAATTTAAAGTTAGTTTATTTTCCCAAAAAGCCCCAAACTGGAAAGTATCCTGACATTTTCAGAGATGATTTCGCAAGAACAATAGTTCTAACAATATTACTTCCATGTAGCCCAATCACTTTTTTGGGCCTAGAAAATAGGCCATGTCTGCACTACAGAGAACTATTGAGAGACGAAAAATACAAGTATATAGCAATGGGTTCAGCTTGGTATGTGTTAAGCTAAACAAAAACTAGCCTACTCTCAAAATTCTGTATCACCCTGTAACATCTGAGCAATGAGGATTTGCAATACCAAAACCAACCAAGTACCCAACCCAGGTTGGGTTGGGTTGGGTTTTGATACTTAAAGTGCTTCTGATGGAATTGGGCTGCCAAAAACCGAATCCTAATTAAGTACAACTTATGGTCAAAACCGATACATAAATGCCTAACTCAAATCCAGAAATACCTGCAATAAAATAGCCCCTAGTAGGAATAGGTGACGGTCACCAATTACCCATTGCCTTCCATGGCTACAAAGGTGGCTTGCCGACTTGTATTACCTTGAACAGATAGATTCTTCACCTTTACATTAGAAGAGGTCTAATAGAAATGTATAAGTAAAATCATGAATAAAATTAAATAAGAAGGGTTTAGAACCCCTGCAGCATAATATCATATTCTGTTGTTTTTTGAATCTAAACACCAGTGAAGTAAAGTTTCATGTCGCATCTATTAATTTTTAATCTTCTACTCTACTACTAGTAAACATACAAGAGATGAGAGAGAGAGAGATATTCATCCATCAAACAGTTAGGATTCCCTTGGAGGTTCCCATATTGTGTGGCTCATCCTCACTGGGTTATGACAAATTACCGGTTTTTAGCAAACCAACTATTGGATATCAGTAGGTCGCTTTCTCAGGCGCCGGCGTCAGAGCCGGAGCCTCCACCCCCTTGAACAGCTCCTTGGGGAGCAACACCTTGTCGATGGTGTAGATCGCTAACGGCTGCTCGTCGACCACCGTCCCCGTTATCCTCGCCGTCACGACAGACGTCTTGAGCGTCACCTGCTCTCCGTCTTTCTGCACCGTGAAGCTGTATTTCTTCCCTCCGTCGGTCGCGAGCGTGTTAATGGCGCCGTTGTCCGACTTCAGCATTGCGATCAAGTTGTAGACGGGAATGCCGTGATATAACAGTAACGACGCCTTGCCGTCCGCCGTTAAGTTCTTGTACTTTGGAAGGAAGCTCTTCATGATGTCGTCGGTGGGGCAGAAAACCGTCAGCCCACCGTCTGCATCGTCTTGGAACGTTTTAACGGCGCCACTTGCCGTTAAAAGATCCGCAAATACCTTTATTGATGTGATTATAAAAAAAAAAAAAAAAAAAAAAACATGGAAAGAGACCGTCACTGAAGTGAACAGAAGAAATAATTTTGACCACATCTAATTATATAGATACATTAATCATTTGTGATGCCCACTTCTGCTTGATCTAGACAAACTAAGGCGGGCCGTAGATCCTAATTTTAGCCTAAAATTATTATATTTTTTTAATTATTATCTTTTACCACCGAAGAGGTTTCCAACCATTCGGGCTTCTTCTGTAGCTTCAGTGTGTGTTAGTACAGTTTTCATCCTACAAGTAAAAATCATAGTCCCAGGCCACCGAGCTTACTGAATTTATTTAAATGAGGCCCAAAGTGCTCCTTCCCAATGCTAATGCCAGCTAGTGGCGCTAGAAAGTTCATCACGTGCACCGGCAGCAGCACGCATCACTAATTGAAAGTACATATACATATAATGCAGGGAAAAATGACTTCGGACTTCAGCTCTAGTCTTTCCACTGCAATTCTTCGACCGCACACGTGGCAATGAAATGGAGATTGAAATCGAGGGTCTTGTGGAGTCCCGATCACAATGTGGCTCACCTCTTTTAATCCGGACCTTACAAAATAACTGCCCTACATTTTGTATGGATATGTTCAAGTATTGCATTGTCTGCAATTGGATTGACCATTTAATGAAAAATAATAATAATGAACGTAAATAAAATTTTGTTAATCATATTTAACAGCCAATCAAACAGTGAAATAAACTCCAGTTTAAATAAAATATAGGGATACAAGTAGTCCCAGTGGAAATGTATATTGAGTGTTTCTGATTTTAATAGGTGTGCCCAAATATTTCGTGGATTCCATTCCACTTTTTAAACACAGATTTCTCAGAGGATGGATTCGTCTTCATGGTCATTCAAGCGCACCCGGTGAGTCGTGTAACGGTGCCAATTGATTATGTACGGACCAGATTCAAGAGCTATAAGATCTACTGCTTTTAAACTTGTTTAAAGTAGTCATATTATAAGATCTACTGCTTTGAAATTATGGTAAGTGGGGCTCACCCTTTAAGAAATTAAAATATATATAAGTATATAACCCACAATTTATATTATTTTTATACATTTTATGAGATCATTTTTATTAAAATATTTTTTATAGGGGAAGTTTTAAGTGCATCTATCACTCACCATAGGGTGAGGGATACTTTCCTTTTTGCACATGAAGACAAGCATCTATCCCTCACCCTATATACTTGAAAGTAACTTTTGTACTTGAAAATTCTCAATTATGGAAGTATCCCTCAAGTATAGGTGGTGATGGATAGATGCTTGTCTTCATGTGCAAAAAGAAAAGGATCCTCACCCTATGGTGAGGGATAGATGCACTTGAAACTTTCCATTTTTTTTATAAATTCTGCTTTATCCACACCCATCCACTTTAGCTAAAAAAATTAAAAAAAAAAAAAAAAAAAAAAAAAAAAAAAAAAAAACTCTACTAAAAAAGGAAGCTCTCCTATTTTTGGAAACCAAAACTCGAATATGTATATAACCCTTAAAATATAAAATACAATTAAGAATTTTCCAAATTGTCTATTACGTAGATAAGCTAAAAAATATAAAATAACAGCTTATTTTTAGAGTTTCCAAAGAGCCCAATTGTCTATTACAATTTAGGTGCCCAATAATATGGCTCCACTTTGTAAATTCTAGAAGGGTGAGTCTATATTTAGAATCACAAAAGGTGGACCCAAGGTGGAGCCTATATTGTAATTTGTAAGTATGTATCCCATGCACAACAATCCCTACGTGGGCCCTTGTTGTAGTTCTTTTAATGGGCCCATATAATTCCTATATGTAAGCCCATGTTTTAATTCCTATTAAGGCCGGCTCCATGTTATAGTTCATAAATGTGAGTTATGTTGTAATTCTTCTAAAGATGGGCTCCATGTACAACAAGCCATGAAGGTGGGCTCATGTTATAATTCTTAATTGGTGGGCCTTATTTTTGCGATTACAGAAGGCGGGCCCATAAAAGGTAGGGCCATGGGTTCGCAACTCATTAAAAATAAAATTTAATACTGAATTGGTAAGGGCATTATTGGAAATAAGCTAAGTATAGGTTGGCTCTAAATGCATCTCGAAACATGAGAATGTGATTTTAAAGCTTTGATGATATGGAATACAACTACTGGAGTTTGGGTGGAATTACCGAGAGATGCCATCGGGTAAAGTGAAACATTTGAGCTAAACTCGTGCCGTTGTCGCAATTGGCAGTTGATCCCATGCTGCCGTTGGAACAGTAGTTTTAAAGCGGCTAGAAAATTTGACTTCTACCTCCACTGGGCTGCAGAGGTGGTGGTGGTAGTTGTTGTTGCTGCTGCTGCTGCTGTGGTGGTGGTGCTAAAAATAGGATTATTTCTTCCGAAACTCTGTTTGTCTCTTTATAATTGGCACCTACAAATTTTTCTTCTTTTAGAGCCCTTTAAATCAGATTCTAAATCAAATATTTTATAGGTCAAAACCTCTAAATGATCAAAGAATTTGATATAAGGAATTTGGTTTGTTGAGAATTTCTAATATTGCTTTCAGATTTTGTCCCTTAACATTTTAAACATTTGTTTGATACAAGAATTTTGAACTTCCGCACATAAGAAAACCACTTTTAGCCTTATGATTTTCTAGGATTCAAACGTTTAGAATGCTGGAGGGGAGTTAAACATTTGAAATTCTAGTTTTTAAAGCTCACACAAGAATTCTCACAATTCTTGCAAAACAAACAAGCCCTAAAAGGATCTAGACTCATTTATAGGTTTTTTTTTTTTTTTTAAATGATGAGACCACTTTTCACTTCGATGTCCTTTTTTTATTTTTCTCATTTCCAAGTGAGCCATTGGCTTTAGCATATAATAAATTATTGATTTAGTATATCTATATTTATTGTATACTAGAAGTTTACTATTATAAAACTTGAAAGTTAGTTTAAGAGGATAATTGCAGGAATTATCAATGATGAGTAGGAAAAGAATGCCCTCAATAAAATGTCCCATCTCATCTTTCTTTGAGATGATAAAAATAACTAGAGCTAAGATCATTTATTTGTCCATTTTTTTTCTTTTTGTTTTTTTTAATAACGGAAGGTATCACCTAAAATTTAGGTGATCTTGAAGTTTAAAAAGTTTAAATCAAAAGAAAGAGAATCACATAAATTTTTGGACGACGTGACGAAGTATTATTGGTTCACTCACAGTGAAATATAACAAATGCGATAGGTGATTCAGACTCCCAATTTATCCATTGCCTTCCATACCTACAAAGGTGGCTTGCCGACTTGTATTATCTTGGACGGATGGGTCCTTCACTTTTACATTAGAAGAGGAGTAATATACATGTATTAGTCAAATCATAAATAAAATTAAAAACAAGGGGCTTAGAGTAAAAAGCACTACGTGATAAAATTTTGAGGTACATGGCCATTGCATGAAAACATGCCTTGTGGTTTGGGCGACACAATAACGTCCTCGTATTTTGATGCATGTAAACTCCCTTTCCACATGTGTGGGCTACTTTCGTGGGTGTTTAGACTCTCTTCCCCGTCTTAGCCCACTTAGATATGAGGATCTAGAGTAGAGAATACCTACATGCAGCTGATACGAGGCGATCCCACATTCCACAACAAACAACTGCAGTTGCAAACTTAGAGGTGGCAAAATCGTGTGCGACAAAATGGGATTGGTCGTGGAGTAGGAAATCCTGAGCCGCAGTTACTCTGATCTGAGCTGGTTCACCTTCTCAAACTGTCTAATTCCACCTCAACTTTTCTACAATTGGATGTTGATTTATGTTATGCCCTTTCGGTCATATCTACTTTGGCCTTCAAGTGGTCATATTTTTAATTCACTGCTAGTAACTGAAATATTAAATTTAAAAAAAAAATCTCATGTACTTCTTTAGAGTAGAGTAGACTAGAATCCTAGCATGTGACACACTACTTGATACCCCTAACCAGCTGACAGGAACTACACATGTGATGGATCCAAAAAATAAATAAAGAAAAAGAAAAATACAACCAGATGTATGATGGGAACCTAAAATTTACATTTAAAGCCCCTTAATGATGACTTTATTATACCTTCCGATGGTAGTATATGTCCTTATTTGTGTTGTTTTAATGTTTTCAGGTGTTTTAGGTGAAGAGAATGAATTCAGAGCTAATTGGAGAAAGAAAAGAGCCATCGCACAAAGAACCGGAGCATATGGCCTCCTCGCGTCCGGCACAAAGAACCGGAGCATACGGCCTCCTCGCGTCCGAACGCTAGGAGAAGAGGCTGGCGTCTCTCCGGCGTCCGGACAACAGAACCAATGTAACCCCCTTTTAGACTCTGTTTCATTGCGTCCAGACACCAGACACGGGTGAAGTTCGTCTCCTTGTGCAATTTGAAGAGAAAATTGATCCAAAAGCTATAAAAAGCGAGCCAAACTCACTTTTAGGGGATTCACATCTTGAGAGAAAGAACAGAAGGCTGATTTTGAAGGATTAGGAAGAGCACCAATGAGGATTTCGTTAAGGATTCTTGGTCAATCTCTCTCCATGAGCAACAAACTCTCCACCTTAGGGTTGCGATTTAGCCCATAATCTTATATTTTGCTGATGTATAGGTTCTAGGGTTTTACTTTGAACGCTTTTGGTTATATGACATGAAATGTTATCCATTGATTGAATTTTCTTTATTAATGCAATATCTATTTTTAGTATTTTAATCTTGTAGATTCGAATGCTAGTCATATAATGATGCTTGAATGAATGTGTTGTTAGATCTAAGATAATCTATGCCATAGAGATAGGTTATGCCCTGATCTAAACTCACATCCCTTATTTGTTGATTCTGTGAATATTTTTAACTCAAAATAGGTCATTAAAGAGTTGATAGTGAAATCTCAGGTTTATACTTGTCATTCTACGAAGGTAGAGTGGATTCGTACCTTAAGATCTTTTCTTCGATTAAATCAAATATTGTCTTTAATTTGCTAAATTATGAATCAAACTCATCAAATCAACACTTCATTTTCTAATAGGAAAAAAACTTCTTTCTTGTTCAATTCAGAGGCAGATGAATACAGACCACACGATGCTGGGCCATCTTGTAAATAAGCGATTGCCTAATATTCACATGCCAGTTAGACAACTTAATACATCAAGCAAGCTATTATGAGGGTTTGTCTGTAACTGCCACGTGACACAACTGATTGCCCAATAAGCGATTGTCGAATACTCACATGCTAGTTGGAATACTCACATGCTAGTTGGACAACTTAATACATTAAGCAAGCTATCCTATTATGAGGGTTCGTCTATAACTGCCATGTGACACAGCAGAGTGACCACGTGACACAAACTGAGGGGGTCAATTCCACAATTTTATTCCCTGAAGTCCTTTAAATTGCCCAATGCTCCATCGTGTACCTCTCACTCAGTCCCTTCCTCTCAGTTTGTCTCGTCTCGTCAAGTCCTAATGGAGTTCAAAAAGATGCTGATGAAGCTGGTTGGCCTACGACCATGGTTTTTATTCGGAGGTTGTAAGTTTAAAACTGTATTACCACTCTGATGCTATAAGGGAGTTTACTTGTCTTCCCTTTGGAGCCGTATGGATTGAATTAGGAACCCTTCAATAGCAAAAAAAAAAAAGCTAGTTACGCTAATGCTGATTTTAGCTTGTAATGTGGTGATCGCCATGGCAAGCAAGGGGCCGCAATGCTGTATTTGTTGTAACCAGTTCATTAAGACCTGTTGCCCTTCTACCATGGGTTCAATCAATGCGACTGTTGGCGTCGCTGGTCTAAAATTTCCTCAACTAACCATTCCTACCAAAATATCAAGGCGTTAGTAAAGGCAGCGGAAGTAGGAACGCGACCGGCGCACTTTTGGCGACACACATTTTTTTCTTTTTTTCATTGAGTCGTTCCTCCTGGGATTTGAACCCGCGACCGGTTGGCTCTGATACCATCCTAAATTTCTTCAGCTAACCATTCCTACCAAAACCTCAAGGCGTTAGTAGAGGCAACAAAAATACTTTTCAATAGTTGGTGGCTAGCCCATTTATGGGGAACGAGAAGAATAGAGGGTAGAATCACAGAGGAGCCATCTCTCTATATATGAAGTTTAGGGTAGGATCAGAGAGGAGCCGTCCCTCTATGAAGTTTGTTGGTGTATTTGTTTGTTTTGTTTTTTTTAAATCATCTAGATATATGATGATTATTATGTAAGTTGATATATATTTAAGGCCCCTCAATGATGACTTTGTTACACCTTGAGATGGTAGTATATGACCTTATTTGTGTTATTTTAATGTTTTCAGGTGTTTTAAGTGAAGAGAAAGGGATTCAGTGCTAATTGGAGAAAGATAGAGCCATCGCACAAAGAGCCGGAGCATACTGCCTCTTGGCATTCGGACGCCAGGTGTTGACGTCGCTCCTGGCGTCTGGATGCCAGCCTCTTCTGATTCTTGGAGTTTGGACGCCAGAGAGTGGCGTCCGGACGCTAGAACCTACGCAACCCCCTTTTAGACTCTGCTTTCTGGCTTCGTGGCGTCTTGACGCCAGACACGGTTGAAGTCCATCTCCTTGCGCGATTTGAAGAGAAAATTGATCCAAAAGCTATAAAAAGCGAGCCAAACTCACTTTTAGGGGATTCACATCTTGAGAGAAGAACAGAGGCTGATTTTGGAGGATTGGGAAGAGCGTCAATGTGGATTTCATCAAGAATTCTTCGTGACACAAACCGAGGGGGTCAATTCCATAATTCTATTCCCTAAAGTCATTTAAATTGCCCAATGCTCCATCGTGTACCTCTCACTCAGTCCCTACCTCTCAGTTTGTCTCTTGTCTTGTCAAGTCCTCATGGAGTTTAAAAAGATGCTGATGAAGCTAGTTGGCCTAAGACCACGGTTTTCACCCAGAGGTTGTAAGTTCGGAACAACACTACCACATTGGGGCTACAAGAGAGTTTACCCGACTTCCCTCTAGGGTTGAAGGGATTAGTCCAGCCTAAAGGATTAGGAACCCTCTGATAGCAAAAAAAAAAAAGCTGGTTGCGCTAATGCTGATTTTAGCTTGCAATGTGGCGATCACCATGGCAAGCAAGGGGCTGCAATGCTATATTTGTTGCAACCGGTTCATTAAGACATGCTGCCCTTCTACCATGGGTTCAGTCAATGCGACTGTCGGTGTCGCTGGTCTAAAATTTCTTCACTTTTCAATATTCTCCCTTGGATGGAGCCCACTCCTCAGTACTCCTCCTCAGGTGGAACGCGGCCGGCGCACTTTTGGCGACACGCATTTTTTTTTTTTTTTTTTGCGCCAAGTCATTCCTCCTGGGATTCGAACCCGTGAACGGTTTGCTCTGATACCATCTTAAATTTCTTCAGCTAACCATTCCTACCAAAAGCTCAAGGCGTTAGTAGAGGCAGCAATAGCTGGTGGCTAGGCCATTTATGGGGAACGATAAGAAGAGGGTAGAATCACAGAGGAGCCATCTCTCTGTCAAGTTTAGGGTAGGATCAGAGAGGAGCCATCCCTTTGTGAAGTTTGTTGTGTGTTTGTTTGTGTTGTTTTTTTAAATCATATAGATATATGATGATTATTATGTTAGTTTATATATTTATAATAAATTCTCCCCTCTGTTTAGACCAACCAGATGAATGATTTTGATCTTGCATAAGTATGTAGTTAGAAACTTTGAGAGTCACTGATATCTTGTTAAAGGAAAAAGGAAACAAATCTTTATGCCTTTCATACTAGATGATGACACCACATATATAAATACAGTTAAAAATTGTTGCAGTTTAATATGAACTTTAGGGACTTCATTTCAATTCCTGAAAACAGCTAACAGCAGGTTGTGATTTTTTTTAAAACAATTTAGTATAAGCAGAGGAGTACACACCCTGTTAAGGTTTGTGCATGAATTCTTTTTCTTCCAAGTTTCTATATATACATAGTAACAAAGCAGGAAGGAAAAAAAAAAGGAAAACCCCAAGTAAAACCCTAATCCTTGCTTTCTTCTTCTTTCTTGTTTCTCCTCCTCTCATTCCCAAACCCAAGAAATTATTCTCAGGCATTCTTCTGAAAACCCGGAGAGCATCCTTGAACCTCTCTTTCTTCAAGTACCCACAAATCAATGTGGTGTAGGAAACAACATTTGGATCATGAGTATCTTCAAATGCTCTTTTAGCTTCCTCAATATTATTATCCAATTTAGCATAATGATAAAAAAAAATATATATATATATATATATTAAATTTGAAGACAATAAAAATTAAGGGGATAGGATGATCTGATAGACTATATATTGTTTACCCCTAGGTCTTGTTGAGATCATTCAATCCCTCCTCTCTTGAATGGCCCCAGCTGGTGCCCATAGACCAATCACACTAACTTATTTGTGGCCAGTTTTGAGATGAGTCAAATTCAGGGACCAAAAGCTACAATTTGCAACTGCTAGTTCACCGTGAAGAATGCATTGGCCCCATCAGGATTTTATCGAGCAGATTGATGACATGGTTAATTCAGCCCTCATTGGTCTTTTAATGGGGCAGGCTATCGATTGGTTGGTCAGGATTGCTCAAGTTAAGACAACATCATGAATTATGGGAGTAGTTTCTACTTTCTACCAAATATAGCAATGGGTTAAGCTTGGTATGTGTTAGGCTAAACAAATATTCGCCGACTCTCAAAATCCTGTTATCACCCTGTAACATCTGAGCAATGAGGATTTGCAATACCAAAACCAACCAAGTAACCAACCCATGGTTGGATTGGGTTGGGTTGGTTTGATACTTAAAGTGCTTCTGATGGAATTGGGCTGCCAAAAACCGAATCCTAATTTAGTACAACTTATGGTCAAAACCGATAAATCAATGCCTACCTCAAATTCAGAAATATCTGCAATCAAACAGCCCCTAGTAAGAATGGGTGATGGTCACCAATTACCCATTGCCTTCGATACCTACAAAGGTAGCTTGCCGACTTGTATTACCTTGAACAGATAGATTCTTCACCTTTACATTAGAAGAGGACTAATATACATGTATAAGTAAAATCATGAATAAATTTAAATAAGAAGGGTTTAGAACCCCTGCAGCATAATATCGTAAAGTTTCATGTTACGTATACTAATTTTTAATCTTCTACTCTACTACTACTAAACATACAACAGAGAGAGAGAGAGAGAGAGAGAGAGAGAGAGAGAGAGAGAGAGAGAGAGATATTCATCCATCAAACAGTTGGATATCCTTGGAGGTTCCCATATTGTGTGGCCAGCAAACTAACTATTGGATATCAGTAGGTCGCTTTAATAATGATGATGATGATAATAACTACAATGATGAATTGGGATGGCTGGGTTGGTAATGCAAGTGAAGATGGAGCACAGGAAATTGCAGCTGAAACACACAACACAGTGCAGTTCATTAATCAAAGAAGTTCAAGACAATACAGCATTCAAAATCACATATTTTAAACACTCCCCTCAACCCCAGAAAAGAAAGCAGCAGCACACACAAACTACAATTCACAACACATATGTTGACTACTCTGCAATCTACTTACAGAGATGGAGTGAAAAAGAAAATATCATTCAGCCTGTCATTAGTCGGCGAGTTCCCGCCATAAACCAGCAAGCCATCTTTGCCTTCTCGCCGTGCAGCCGAGAAAGCGCACCATCCCCGGGGCCCCGGGTGATGGCCTTCATCTGCCAAATCCTCCCATCTTTTCCAAATTCGCGTCTCAGTGTCTAAGGCAAAAACTTCATTTGAGAACTTCCCAGCACCCAAGTGCCCCAGGTCACTGGGGTCGATTTCTCCACCGCACAAAAATGCATATTTTCCAATCCCCACCGTCGAAAACACACTACGAGGGGTTGGCTTTTCACCTGTTGTCTCAATGAGGGTCCACTCCCCACTGACTGGGTCAAAGCAGTGGACATCATCAAGCTCTACACCTGAAAAACCATATATGACCCAAATCTTGCCCTCAGAAACTACCAGGCCCGGCCCACCTCTACCGGGACAAGTTTCTCCAGGCTTTGGGAATCCGACCCACTGGCCATCCTTGACATCATAGGCCCAGAGGTCATTCAGCCGGCCGGCGACCCCACACCCGCCGAAGATGTAAACCCGGCGGTCATCTACTGCCGTAGAATGGTAGCTTCTATGGGCAGGCCCAGTTTCTCCAGAGGAGAGTAAGGCCCATTTATTTGTAGAGGTGTCAAAGGAGTAAAGCTCATTGAGCTCCTTGTGTTCAGCATCCCTACCTCCAAAAACATAGATGATCCCCCCAACAGCAGCCATTGTTACACCGACACGTGGCGGTGGGACCTCACCGGTTACATCAGCAATGGACCATGTAAGATCTTCAAGGTCAAACACATGGAGTTTGTTGTCCACGGGTACACGTGGTGTAAACTCGCCCCCAAACACATAGGCCTTATTGCCAACTACAGCTATGGCATGGGAGCTTCTAGCCCCAGGACCTGTTCCTTTCTGGCCAAGCTGATGGTACTCATGGATAAACAATTCCAACCGTTGATCAATTGATTGATGGATATAAGCCAAAAGGACAAGAACTAAACAGGATTGCTAAACATAATTATAAACAGTAATCTGAACACAATATATTATAGACACTACCTGAAGAATAAAGACATTAGGTGGAGATGGGTAAGGTAGCACACTCAAAACAGACTAGTTAGACCAGATACTTGATTAGCCCCACTATTCAAAATCTTGGGTTTTTTTTTCCCATACTGAGGCCAACTCACTGGCACTTCTGGTCCAGGGCAATGGGTCTAGTCAAAATATGGTCTGCGTTGAGCTGATTTTGAACTGATTCTAATTTAATATGTGTGTGAGCTAGCCCAATAGCAAGTTTTCTGGATTGATATCTGAATGGACACAGCCTCTACTTATATTAATCCAAGGACCAACATCTAGGCCCAGAGAGGGTCATCCCTTTTTTTTTCTTAAAAAAGATTTAGGTTCGTTATTTAGCTTTTCTTGGGCCTGACTTTAATTCATAACAGCTGAATGGGCGTGAACCTTAAAAGTATAAACTTCATAAACAGGCTGAGCCCAATAACCCAAATTCCTGTTTTGCCAGTGTCTACTATGGATTAATTACTTAAATCCTAATCCCCCTAAGCATTCTAAGCTATAGAATTCAAAGAACTTCATAAATCAAAACTCCACTATAGCAAATGAAGTTTTCTTTATGAAATTCCTTGCAAGAAATGTTGTTTTCATTATGAAAATTCTAGCCAGATAGGGCTTCAACATTTTTACAGCCCAAACTCCCTTCAGAAACTGCTTCAGCCAGGCAGGCCTTAAGCATGTGGTTTAAATTGGTTTAAGCATGGTTTCTGGTGAACTCAACTCATGGATTCCTGATCTATCTATTTATTTTCAACCATGGAATTCTTTTCTACTAGGGATGCAAACTACAGTGAAATAATAGCTCTAACTCTTGACAGAAAATTTCGTTCTTGCTGCTCCTTATTATTACTGTCTAAATTTAGATTTGGAATTGATGTTAAATTTCAAGTTCAAACCATCATAAAATAGGAAGAAAAAAAAAAAAAATCTAACATATGCTGAGGGATGGGGAATGAAAAGGAACATGCTTTGTGTAATATTCACTAAAAATCAGTAAGTTGAACAGCTGATATTTTTGGCCACATACACTATCAAAAATATCAGCGCATGCTTCTGATAGATCTATGTTCTCAAATCAAAGGGATCAGAGTCATCAGACAAGCCTACCTCATAGCTCCCATACAATCACCAACGGTTAAGATTGTCAATTAAAAAAGTCAATGGCCACCCAAAGGTGGAACCCACATGATGATCACTAGAATCAGCACATACATCTCAAACATGGGGCAGTTGAAAGATCAGTTGGGCTTCTCGGGCAAAGAAAACCAAAAGCAAGAGGGAAAGCTACAGAGAATATTACCCATGAACTAAATTTTCTGCAAGCCCCTAAATCACCAGTCAATTTTATGAATCTTCTAGACTAAATTTGGAACACAAGAGGAGCTTTATTTGAAAGATTATTTCTAAAGACGAAGAGAGAGAGAGAGAGAGAGAGAGAGAGAGAGAGAGAGAGGGAGAGAGACCTTAACCCAGTTTCCTTTAGACAGAAGCATTGCCGTCGTCTGTGGGCGAACCGCTTTGCTTCCTGTTTCTGGATGAGGCTCAGTAGTTAGTACTAAGTAGAGAGAGGGTTTCTTATATGTAGTAGTGCAATCTCTTTTCCACAGAAGAGAGAAGGGTTGAGTTATTTCTGTAATTTTTAGCTTAGCGCTTGGGCTTGTCATTAAGTGAATGATTAGAATACAATTTTGAGAGTGTAGTTTCCTGGGGAGGCAGTATTTGCTAACCCAATAGCTTTTTCTTAGAGTCCGAATTTGGTGAAGTAAAACCTCACAGTCCACCGTGTTACCGCGGACAACTTGTCATGCATTTGGACAGGAATTACTCGTGGTGACGTGGCGGACTCTGAGTAGTCCACTCACAATCACCTTGCGTAGACTCACTCAGATGATTCCGATTTCTTTTTCTGAACATGTAATCAGTGATCTAATCAAACCACAGGGTCTACTGAAAACCCTCCCCCATGTATGGCTTGGCCCATGCCACGCCTAGTAGGAAAACAAGTTGATTTCATTTCCTGGATCACATGAACGGTCAGAAAGTGGAAGGGCATACGTGGGTGTTTGGGCTATTAAAAAGTATTCTCGCTGCCTCTACTAACACCTTGAGGTTTTGGTAGCAATGGTTAGCTAAAGAAATTTGATATGGTATTAGAGCCAACTGGTCGTGAGTTCAAATCCAGGAAGAACGACTCGGCGCAAAAAAACAAAAAAAAAAAGCAGTATTTCGCCAAAAGTGCACCGGCCGGATTCCACCTGAAGGGGAGTATTGAGGATTGGGCTCCACCCAAAGGGTAACATTAGGAAGTATTTCCGATACCTCCACTAACGCCTTGAGGTTTTGGTAGCAATGGCTAAAAAAATTTAATACAGGCCTCTTCAAGAAGCCACTATTTCCCCATGCCCGTAAAGTTCCTGCCTTTGCGATGTACTTCAAAGCTGCAACCTCCAATTCCTAAGCCGTGGTCCTACCTAACTTTGCATTTTGAGTAGCCTAAGTTACCTCCATGTGACATTGGTTTTGTTATTTCTTCTTTAAGAGACCATTAAATTTGATAGATAATAAGAATTAAATGCAAATCAACCAAGATCTGCAACTACAACCAGGCCTCGGATCATAACATTACTGATGATCTATTTAAAAGAGGAGAAATAACAATAACTCGGGCAATAACTTTTTTACAGCTATTTCAAATGATCACACATGGCATGTTTGTGGGTTTCACTGATCCCTCTAGATAAAATAAAGGGTTCCCTGCCTCAACAAAAACTGACTGATTCCATAGACGTTGTGGAGACTGGAGTGCATGTTGTAAACAGTAGATTATTGAAACACATACCCTTCAGGGTAATTTTCTTTTTAATAGAATTACGAGGCAGAAATCTCTAACACTTGCGTCATTAAGCTAGAATTCTGAAAGCTAACCTCTTGAATACATAGAGGGATTGTTCTTAAAAAATTTTAGAAGTCACTTAGAGTACAACATTTGGAGAATAAATTCTCCTTAAACAAGAATTCACAGAATTCCTCCAATCAAACAAGCTCTTCAGATGGATGCTCCAAATAAAGTACTTAACTCGCATAAATCCATCAGTAAGGAGTAGTAATGCTCCCAAGACCTTACCCTAGAAAAATAGCTCCTACAGTATCAAAGGCTTTCAGGTACTACTTCAAAATAAAATCAAAACACAGCTCACAATCACCACCTTGAATCGGTGCCTATAAATTTCTGATGTAGCTGATTTTTCTCAGATGGCCCAAACAAAATCACTAAATCCCTCACATTATGGAGCCTGGTTTTCATAGAGAAGAATAAATCACATGAGAGCCTGCCACATATCAATAAACCAAGGCAAATAATTGTTAACATCTGACTTGACAAATCAGGGGAAAGTTCCAATATCCACCACCACCCCAACCAACGAATAGCACACAAGTACCAACACTATTGACACGTTTAATGATCAGTTAGAAAAAGCTCCAGGCCAGTTCAGGGAAGAGGATAACATCTGTAAGCCATTTTACATCCAAGGTAGGTAGGTTACTTCATTATAACTATGGTGACTTGCATACCAACCGCCCCTTGTCAAATACCCTCTCATGAGAGCTTCCTGTTGGAATAACTTTGTCAACAAATGTACACACTCCAATCTCTCCATATTCAATGAGCTAAAAAGACAAACTGCACAAGGGCCTGAGGTTGGAAACTTCTAGAGCCCAAATAAAAAATACTCCTTGATTTCATCAGACAAGTGGCAGGTAGCTATCAGCAATTCAACACCATTCAATTAGCATAACCCACATCCTACAATAATAAATAAATCAGTGCGGTTCATGTCATGCCTTTCCTGAGCTTATTTTTATTTGCCAAAGGTTCTCAACCTACATTATATATATATATATATATATATATATAAATTGTTCTTGTTCAATTCAGATGCAGATGAATACAGACCACATGATGCTAGGCCATCTTGTAAGCGATTGCCCAATATTCACATGCCAGTTGGACAACTTAATACATTAAGCAAAAGCAATTAAAGAGTGTCAAAGGTCTGCTGCATAAGTTATGAAGGTTATCTGTAGTTTAGTCAGAGAAGGCCAAGTGGACTAAAAAGGCATCTCCACTTCTCACTAAACGACAGTAGTGCTGAAAGTTCTATGGCAATTTGGCTCAAGCCAACCGCCAAATGTGACAGAAGCAGCCAAAACTAAATGACACCCCTTCTGCTATTCTAGTTACTCTTACCAGCAAAATCTTCACAACAAATCGAGTTTAAAGATCAGTACAATAACAAGCTACCCATTTTATCTTCATCAGTTAATAGCTTCTAGCATGAATAATCACAGAACCTGAAGAATTGTCTACATCTTTGACACCAGCAATTTTCAGTGATGAGAATATATTGCAAAAAGCTGAGACCGAAAGAAATAGTTCTATTACAAAATAGCACTACAGCTTCATCAATCAATAGCTTACAGTAAGAACTATCGGAGACCCATGGAGAAGAACTGTTGAGATTTAACACTCTCACGGATGAATGGCATTGACAGATATTGTATATTAAAAAACAGGTCAATTTTAATCAGTTAGCAGCTGCTTGTATGAATGATTGGAGACCCATGGAGAACTATAAATATTTAAGACTTCTCACAAGGCAGAAAACAATATAATAGTCTCATCACAATCTAAACAATAACATAATTCAAGTTATAGAAGGAAATGTTTAAATTTCTACTGCTAAAATCATGAGCATATTACACCAAATACTGATGATCAGATTACAACCCAATCCTTTTATTGGAGGTTACTATAAAATTAGAGATGCCTAGAGTAGACAAGGTTTCAACAAACCCACCCACACCTAGAGAATAACACCAAGGAACAAAATGAACAGAGAATAATCAAGCAAAGACCTTAAAGGTCTGTTAGAGAAGCGCAAAGGAGGTGAGGTCCCGTAATTGTAGTAAGGGATATTAGGAGGAGGATGTGGTGGGCCTGGTGGCGGAACTTGACAGCACTGAGAGGGAGGAGATGGTGGGCAATTGCTTGGAACTGGCATAGACGGTGATGGTGGCGGTGGTGGTGACGGTGGCGGTGCAAACGGCTGATAAGCAGGTGTAGCGGGAGGACTAGGATTGCATGGATATTGACAGAGAGAGCAGTTAAAACAAGCAACTGGCGAGGGAATGTTGTCATCCAAAGGATTGGGTGTCTCTGCAACAATGATGCTGGAGATTGATAACCGAAGGGAAACAAGAAACACAAGCTTTGGACAAGACATCACGCACGCAACCATTCAGAGCAGAGAGGACGAGAGAGTAGATGTATGAAATAAAGATGGTTTCTACCTGCTTTGAAGATGAAACCTTAACGAGCATGCTGTGATGTCAGTTCTTTTCCTGCCATTTCTTCATAGAACATGCATTATGCCACATGGCATGCCATGTGTTATGGAATAGTTGTCGCTTAGTATCTTGTATCTACCATCTACCGCTTGAGATAATAAGGTTGGATGCAGCACAGATTGATGACAGATGTAAAATGCATGAATTTCTGCCTAGCTACAAGTTTCTTGAAAAGCAGTAGTAGCCTTGGGTCTTGATAGTTTGATTAGATCATAGAAATGTACATAAATTTGAAGTAACTTCGTAGCTCCAAACCATACAAACACAGATTAAAAAATGATTCAAGGCCAAAACTAAAAAAAAAATCATATTTGCATAATAATTCTTTTACTCAATATGAAGGCTGGACAATACAGAACTGGTTGGAAGCATATCAACTAATTTTAGATCTAGAGGTAGCAATGAGGCCAGATTGAATGGCTGGGAACCAACATACTATCTATCCTTTCCTGTCCAGAATCAAGTGAGATTTTCGTAGAGGAAGGAATTCTATTCTGTATCAGTTGGCTCATGAGAAATCCTCTTGAATTATCATTTGATTTAGGGTAATCTGAAGGGAAATAAGTTGCCATGCAGCCTTACCCATCAAACAAGAATAACCATCAGCACCTTCAACGGAAAGAAATGATGGAATGCAGTGGAGAACTAGAAATCCAATTCTGCAATGTTTACTTCCCTACTCCCCACTCAGGTAGTTGATAGGAAACCCAGTCACTGGAGATATGACAATCTGTATGATTTTCACTACCGGGTTAAATTTCCGTAGTTCCTCAACCCTACCAATTACAAAGGCAGAAGGCATGAATATATCTTCATACACTCTAATGCTACTAATGACGAAGTATAAGGTCCTGATGTATCAGCATATACACTGCATTCCGTACAAGTGTGGCCTATGTATTGATTATTGAGTCATTCACTTGATGGGTGCTGCTAGGGATATGGGATGCCAGAAATAACTTCCAGATTTAACAATCCAAGCTATCTCCAACCTTCAGCCATCTTCTTCCAAAGTAGCATTATCCCCTGCATGCCATTTGTAAGAAATAGATACTATAAAGTATAATCAACCACTTCTGAAAGTTTTTAATAATCATTCCAACATTGGGTTCCCAATGTCTAGATGACAAACCAGGAGATCACTTGTACATAATGGCGTGTCATATCACCATAAATGTCCCAATGATGAGGACCCTAATCTATTGGGACATTTACTTCAAAAATCCCATTAAAAAGGATAATTACAACTGAAGACCCTAAATTTTTTATAATAATGGCCAAGGACCTCCAGCCCAAAATCCAATATTTCATTCCATTTTTGCCCTTAGTTAGTTGATGTAAGCATAACCCTAAAAACAAAAAAAAGGTTCTTTACCCCCAAATCAACAGCAACAGTAGAATAGAAGAAAGATAGGAAGGAAAAGAATGAGATCAATGCCCTACCCCTTTTTTTCTCAATTACAACGAGAGAGAGATTGCTCGATAACATTTAATAAATCGAGTAACATAAATAAACTAGTACAACAGGTGCCATCAAAACATAACATTAATTATAGAGGACTCTTTACCAGAGCTTAATGCTGGCTCAGATCCCGTTTGTTTAAATACAAGAAGCTATCATGTGCAGATATAAATGATTTTGTGCTCACTGGCGAAAAGCCAGCATAGCCCTTCTCTATCTTCACTAAGCAAATGTCAGCAATGTACTTCAAAAGCTCATGTTTCTTTACGGATGGTTGCACTGCATATTCCTCAATTGGCATCCACTGTATGAAAATGCAATAATGAGTATACAAGCACTCCCCACTATTATAAGCAAGTTTCATTTTAAGCATGAGAAATTATAAATATTTTCCCTTTCCTGAGTAATTTTGAACCATCAAGGACCATAAAGTCACTTTCTAAAGTCATCAGTGACTAGTTTTTACATTGTAAACACTTGCTCAAACCAGCTGATCACAAGGCAGGCAGGTGCTTTATTGAATACACCATAGCCTAAATTTAAACCGGTCAATGTTATTGTCTGTCTAGCCAATACATCGCAAAAACTTAAGATGTTCGGAAGTAGAAGACCAATCAACTTAACCCCCCACCCCCATCGGGACACTGTTAGAATTTGCAACCCACACGTGCCTACCCACGCAACCCAAGGGAACAACGCCTCCCCGGGATTTGAACTATGGACTTAGCGTGGCTCTGATACCATGTTATAGTCCGTCTAGCCAATACATCCCAAAAACTTAAGCTGTTAGGAAGCAGAGACCAATCTTCTTAACAGTCACATCAGACTAACCACTATATCAGACCAGTTTTGAGGTAAAATAACTGTTCAACAGTTGAGGATTTGATTTCAAAGGCTACTATATCTGGTAGGACCAACCAGATGAATAATTTTGATCTTGCATAGGTATGTTGAGGCAGAAACTTTACAGATAGTCACCGATAAGTGATAACTTGTTAAAGAAAAAAGCAAACAAATCTTTAATGACTTCAGACTAGATGATGACACCACAGATGTAAATACAGTTAAAAAAAAAAATATCAGTTTAATATACAACTGTGTTTGGTATACCATGATTACATCGTAATTCACAGAACTTCAAGGACTTCATTTCAATTCCTGAAAACAGCTACAGCAGGGGGCTTTTGTAATTTTGTAGAACAATTAGTATAAATAGAGGAGCGCACTGCCAGTTAACTTTTGTGCATGAATTTTTTTCTTCCAAATTTATATACAAGGTAACAAAGCAAGAAAGAAAAAAGGGAAAACCCCAAGTAACCCTAATCCTAGCTTTGTTCTTCTTCTTTCTTTCTTTTTGCTCCTCCTTTCTTCCTCTCCCCCCATTCCTCTCCTTTGCTTCTTCCTTTCTTTGCCAAAAGGAGGCCGTAATGTCAGCCCAGGTTAGGCTGATGCCCCACTTTGGGATTCATGCGAGCAAAAGTTCAATCAAGGGCAGTTTTTTATTGGTGTGGTGCTGTTTTTTAAAGAATATTGCCTATGTTGCTGTGTCTTGTGTATTAAAGTGCTGAATTTGTATTTTTGACTGTCTACAAGTCAAAAAAAAATAAAAGTTGAAGATATATGAAATTTACCTTCCAAAAGAATTATTTAAATTACCTTCCCAAAAACAAAAGTCATTTAGTTTGGCAGGTTGCTCAACAAGGTGATCTTTTTGTAGTGTTTTTCCAAGTAATTTGGGACGTATGTGCTTTTTGTGCATGGTTATCAAGTTATAATGGCAAAGTTGTCTTCATCAGTTGTGCCCATGAGCAACCCTAATAATGAAAATCCCAGTATTTTGATTACTTCCAAGTTCCATAAAAAATATCTATCAATGGTCTAGGGCTGTTAGAATTTTTTTTGCAACTTGGGATATATCAATGGTAAAATAAAAGAGCCACCAATGTAGGATCCAAGATATTCAGAATACGAGCTTAATAATATTCTTGTTATGTCATGGCTCCCAAATTCTATGGAGCTAGATATTAGTGAAGGTTTTGTACAGCTTGAATATAGCCGAGGGTGTAAGGGATACTCTTCATGAACTCTACAAAGACAGAAAAAAACGCTGCAAGCATTTATGAATTGAATTGGATGATTGCAGCTCATTGTCAAGGGGATATAATAATATCAGAATACTATACAAAATTAAGGAGTTATTTGCATTAGTTGATTCATCTTGATAGCAAGACTTTCCGTTGTGAAAAATATGTGGAATCTTGAAACAGAAAGATTGAGAATAATCAAATATTTGAGATCTTAGCTAGCTTTAATAAAGAATTTGATACTTGATGAGATTTTTATGGATGCCTTCTAAGACAGACTCCAGAACTTTGTTGTTATAGATCCACGTAATGTACAACCAAATACTTATGCAATCGGTGCCTGTACATGACACAGTTCATCTAAGAGTAAGTATGACTGTATGAGACAAAGTATATCTAGCAAGTTGGGCATCATTGAAATCTTTGCGTCAGATTGAGGGGGAGTATTGAAGATTAATATATTACTGTTTTTGGTATACAATGACTATATTGTAGTTTACAGCCAGTGGGTTTTGTATTATTGTGGAAAAAAAATATTGTAGATAAAGGAGTACACACCTGGTTAGGGTTTGTGCATGAATTCTTTTTATTTCAATTTTTTTAAGAAACTTAAATGAAATGCATGCATATTACAAATATTCCAAACTAGTTTAACCAATCGAAACCAATGTGAAAAACATACCAAGAGTGAAAAAGTGCAAACTTCTACAGAACAGTGAAAATGTTTATCATTGTAAAACTGATGAAAAGCTTTGTTTTTGGAGTTCCTAGTATACAATGGAATCTTCTTGTGAATAATTAATGATTTCCATTCTCAAATTCAATTTAAAGTTTTATGAATGGACTGACAGCAGCCAAAATCTAATAT
The DNA here is from genome assembly GCA_003546025.1 of Camphora micrantha. Lineage (NCBI taxonomy): Eukaryota > Viridiplantae > Streptophyta > Magnoliopsida > Laurales > Lauraceae > Camphora > Camphora micrantha. The sequence goes on along the minus strand of QPKB01000002.1, from coordinate 56,245,899 downwards.
AGCTAGCATCAAGGCCTTACCCATCAAATGAAATCAGTTATTCCCAAAAGGCACTAAGGCATTTCTTTCACTTCATACTGACGTTATCACATAGGTTTTGTTAAGCATTCACAAGCAAGTAGCTCCTCGCATCCATGTGTCCACGTTTCATGAATGTAAGATCCAATTAGTGTAACAGGTTAACCCCATTGCATAATTCCTCTGTTCAAAGATTATTCCAATCCTCTTTCAGGTGGGCCACAGATTTCTAACTCTCCAACAATCAAGTGGTCAACACTCAACATGTTGCCCTGCTTAGGCTGACGGTATGATAACTGAGCCAAGGTACATATAAGGTGGGGTCACTTTGTGGCCCACCAGATGATGGACAACGTGTGCCATCTACAAGGTTGGTTCCATCTGCCACATGAACTCAATGTGGATGTCATGTTTTAAGATTGCATGCAAACCATGTGTAGGCTTCACAAGCTCTGGTATCTTTTCCTCAATTATGAAGAAAATCCTCATCAACTGTCACTATTAGCTAAGACTTACCTGAGCTGCCTCAATCTCTGATTCTTGCTTCTGAATATCGAAGGAGAGGGGGCGCAACATGCATACAAAGAACAAATCTGACTTCTCAAATAATGACTTGTGGCTTTGCCTATAAGTTAAAACAATGAAAAGATTTTGCAGTAAAGAAAGAGGTAGGGAGCTGTACAATAAAATGCATTAGCTAAAGAAGTTCTAAAGGAACTACATTGGCATAAAATCAGTCGTACTTTATTACAATAAGTCTCAATTTATACATGAGAAGTGAATAGGATGATACAATAACAGTAATGGAATAGGAGACAGAGCAAAAGAGAGCAAGAACTCTGATCAGATGAGCAAATAGTCCTATCATTGCTGTTGATCGACCAGAGAATACATAGACTAAAAAATAAAGAATCCAGTTAATCAGTACAATCAAGCCAACTGGGGCTAATCAGAATAATTAGGATTACAAAGAATGAATATAATCTCCTATCTAAGGTAAGCTAGTGTCTAAGATCAAGATAATTGATAGTTTACATATATGCCTCATACGCACATGGGATAATGGGATCTCTCTCTCTCTCTCTCTCTCTCTCTCTCTCTCTCTCTCTCTCTCTCTCTCTCTCTGTCTGTGTGTGTGTGTGTGTGTGTGTGAGTACAAGTGGGGGCTTGTTGTGGTCGGGGCTTGTTGTGGTCCCTATCTCAACAAAAGGCTTCAAAATTCAAACTAACACTACTTAAATTTTAAACTAATTTCTAATATCTTTAGTCTAACATCTCTCTTCTCCTAATATATTTCGCTAATCTGCAATCGCATGGTCCATTCATGGAAATGATTGTGTGATTGTTAACAAAAATAGAAAATATAGACCCTTGATCTCTCTTGATATCATGAACAATAATCATCTTTTGATGATGATCACTTTCTGTCTTGTGAAATCCATCCTGCTGTATTCCACTCCTTTTTAAGTGTATTGAATCCAGTGGCCCACAGATCAGATCTTTCATGATCCTTAAAAAAGTGTTTGTCATGTAGCTTGATGAAGATAACGAGACCGTGAGGCTTAGATAAATACATAGACAAGGGTTTTTTTTTTTAATTCAAAGAAAAATATTACAGATGTGAAAGGGATAAAACCATGGTGGTCTGTTCATAAGATCACAACCAAGCCATGACTCAAATACCGTAAAGAAATTCTATAGGAACTACATTTGCATAAAATCAATTGTACTTTATTATGAGAAGAAGTCCCAAATTTATACACGAGAAGTGAATAGGATAAAGACTTCAAATTTCAAACTAGTCTTATTTAAAACATCTCTAGTCTATCTTTTCCCTCCTACTCTCGCCTACATTCACATGCATTAAAATGAACAATGTGTCACGTATAATTCATGGCAAATCAATCCTACAAGGATGGAAGCAAACATATAATTTCGAATGGCATAGGAAACAGCCGTTAAAGGCATGGTACTGCAGCAAGTAATACCCTTCAGAGCATAGGCACTTCTTATTTAAATCTGGGAAATTGCATATTCCGGTCATATTAGCAATGTTCATGTGAGGGTTTTTCTTCTTCCTTCTCCTTTCTTTCTTTCTTTTCTTTCACCATAATGGAAATTGGGGTTCATCTATTTAGAATGTAGAAAAATAAAGGGCTTGAAATGTGATGGGGTTGAGTCATTGCTAGGGAGGATCTTAATCTTAGTTTTGGTTATTTGAGGGATTCAGATGTTCCCGTTTGTAAACCGTAAAAGTTTGTGCCCTTAAATAGATGGTTAAAACCATCATGGCCACCTTTAATCCTTATTTAAAAGGTTCCAACTCTAACCCTATGATTGGCATACATCAAGTGGGATCCACAGATGGGTTCACAAGTTCAAAACTTGCATGCAGTTCTTAGCTGAATTTTCCTCGATATATTGGTGGAAATGCAAAGGGCTAAAGTCAAAGCTAAGGAGGATCTCAATCACACACCAACTTGGGGACTTTCAGTGATTTGAAGGATTCAAATGTGCTGCACAGCACAGCAAGGAACTCTGGAATATTCAAGTCCAAAAGTTTTGCTTTCAATTTATTTCATTATCGAGTTCCAAACGGATATGACATGAGAAAAGTGATGGGTAGGGTTACACCCAATAACATTTCAGAAAATAGGTTCTACCCACCATAAGCAAATCAGAGTGTACAAATAAATGTGAACATTTCCAACTAAAATGCACATAGAATTCTTTCAGATAAACAAACTATATACCTGAATGCAAGAACTTCAATAAATTCAGCATCAATCTGCTTCATTATAAAGGTCAATAAGAGCAAGTAATCAGGTGTATCGAATTTGAATCTTGTAACGATTTACATTTACGGTTGATATGATAATGTGTATGCCACTTACCCCTGTCTCTTCTTTCACTTCCCTTATAGCCCCAGCAGAAATATCCTCACCCTATTGAGTCAAGATGCCAATATGCGGTGAATGAACATCAGCATTTTTGGTACATAAAAGGAGAAGCTTCTTGAATTTTAAGTAGATAGATGTACCTCGTCAATAACTCCAGTTGGAAATTTCCATATGCCTGTGCCCTGGAAAGGTCCACTATTTTCCTGGACTACCAGCACCTGCCAAACAATAGAATTTCTTATCCAAACTACAAAACCATCACAACAAGCTCACCAACACTGGAAAAATTATAAAAGCAGTTTAAAACTTCATACATTTTAAAATGAGAAGCCAAGTTGCTTCATTTTAGAAAGGAAGAAACAAAATAGAAAAAAAAAAAAAAAAACTATTCTTTGTACAAGTGGAATAAAACTCAGATGATGCAGAGAAAATTTAAAAAAAAAAAAAAAAAAGAATAAAGAAAGAAATCTTGATCTTTATTGGCAGGGGTCTTCTTCAGGGTTAGAAAATAGAGAAAATGTGAATTGAGCAAGAAATCAAGATTTATAAAGAAAAAAAAATCTGGAATTGTTTTTCTTCCATATGCAAAAGCCAGGTGTTTGACCGACGGCATGTAACTTCTTCGGAGTTTAAAGAAAAAAAAGGTGTGCTTTGGACACCAAAAACTCTTTATATGATTAGTACATGTTTTAACATGCCATGTTGCCCCTTGGCCACACCTAATATATATATGAGGAACAAATGCCCAAACAACTTTTTAATCTTTAGATGGTTATAACCAATTAAGTGCTGGAAGATTAAAAAACAGTGGGTGATTGAGTTTAAGATGTACCTCTTTTTTATCATTCATCACAAAAGCACCAATGCCCACTCTGTGTGTGGCATTTATTGGGAGAGTGTGAACAGTGTCAGGAATCCAATACACAAGCATCAAGTATTTTGGCTCTGCATGGTGGTACCAAAATCCCTCCTGCAAATCAATATTTAGCTAGTATGTAGGGAAATTGCAAACATCGAAATACATTAAAACCATTAGTTGTCAATTTTCTTTCAGACCCATTTCAATTTGGCTCCAAATTGAAATGTTTCAGCCAATTGGGAGTTTTGGTAAAGCATTTCGGAGTTCTCTTTCAAGAAATATAACAAAAAAAACTAATATATATATATATGCAAAAGGTATAAGAATTAAAGTTTAAAGAATTAAATATATATTTACATAATTTAAGTACACCCTCAAAGAAATTCAATACTTATATATTTGTATGAAACAAATTTAATCCACATTCCTTAAGTATAATTTGATAATTGGTAAAATGAAAATAGTAAATAATGATGGGATTCAATCTTCAAAATCATTTGAATGATAAGAATATAAATGACAAAAGCATCAGATAGATGCTCAAATGGTAGACCCTATTGTTTGTTGTTGATTACAACTGGTACTCAGATAATTAAAATCTTCACTTCCATCTCAAAAACGCATCAAATAGAGAAAATAAAGTACCTCAACAGCTGCTTGAACAAGGTGTACAAGTTCAATCGGCAATTTGATCCAAACACCTTTTTTCCCCTGAAATAAGCATCAAGTAAGTCAGTAGAAATAGGCAACTAGAACACAACAATTAAGTATGGTTCATCAATACAAGTTGGCATGCTTCTTCATTCTCCCTTCATTATGTGCAAATGGGGCCATTTACAATCAATCCAATCCCTCCACACTCAATAGCCTCCCATGAATCAATGTCAACCCAATCAGACACTCATCCGGCCCATATTCGCCATAGAATTGAATCTCACAGAAAAATGCATAGTTGAGGCCCTTAAGTCATCGGTTAAGATAATCCAATGGTTCTGATTTTTTTTCTCAGTCCTTCTTTCCATCCCACCCAACCCCTGCCGATTCGCATGGATCCAGGAAGGCTTCAATAACAGCAAAGCAGAAAACTGATGTAAACCTTGTCTGATGCTAATTAAGGACCATGAAATCAGTTCGCTAAATTATTGTCTAAGCCACAGTTTATAAAAGAAGAAAATAGAAATAAAGTGGGCAGAAAGTGTTCAAGACTAAACAAAAATATTAAAATGGAATTTAAGACTTAAGTAGACAAAGTCAGTCTCAGACGTGTCAAGCTAATTTGACTTCGTTAAATCCAGAGACAATCCCTAAACACGCATGTCAAGCTAATTGACTAGATTTGCTCTGTGTTTTGACTTTTGAGGACCATGGTCCTAGGGTTGGCAAACTTTTGGCCTAATAACTAAACAGAGTGGGACTGTATCTAAGAATGCTTAAAAAGGCAAGACCAAGCTGTGAGGACATTCATGATTCAACACAAAGGACATAATATTTTGAAAATGAGATCAGGCCTGCGACTGGATCCAGCCCGAAAGCAAGGTAAGATAACTAAAGGGGCCGGGTAGGACAAGGTTTGGGACAGGCTGGTGGCCCACGAATGGCCTAAGAATACACATACATCGTCACCATCGTTAAAGGCTACCACCTATCCCTAAGCTGTCGCTCAGCTGGTAAAGGACATCAATGTGTGAGTTAGAGGGCATTAGCTCAAGTTCCCAACATAGCAAAAATAAATAAATAAATAAATAAAAGGCTATCACCTCAAGGCTAATGCCTCAAGTCTCACTTAAGGGCAGAATTAAAAGGGCTAAGGCTTGAAATAAAGTTATATAGTTTTCAAAAAAAAAAAAAAGCGCTAAGGCTATTCTCAAGGCTTAACCTAAGGGCTTGATTGGACGAGGAGAAATTGGTGGAGAAAAATTCCAGTCTAAATGATTTGTATCTGTACAGATTTCTCCAGCTCTTCTCTTTCTCCACAACCAAATGGAACCTATAGAAATGCATGTGCCTCGCATATTGGCATATGCTATAAATCAAAATAGATTCACATCAGCAAATTTTGAACCTTTTCTAATTATTCAATGTTTTTCCTTCAAATAATACAGTTCTATTGCAACGTAGGTAGAGCACAAAACACTGAAAAAGGGAAAGGGATTACCCTTTATCTCATTGAATTGAAAAAAAAAAAAAAACTCCCAGTTCATGGTAAAAAAAAAAACTTTTATCGGCATAATTTCTTTAACAGTCACAGGATTTTGAATCCTCGAGCTCAAAAGTCTTTTCTTTTTCAGGTGTATCTTCCATATATGCTGCAGAAAGCCTCTAAGAGAATCTCTCTAACCCAACTTCCCCCTATGGCCTATAGCTTGGATTTTCGTAGTTCACACTTCAAAACTTTACATGCGCATGCTTTCTACAACATGGACGTATCATATCATAGGGCATTTACTGTAACAACTCTGCCAGCCTGAAGGATATACACCATACCTCACAGCACCAACTGCCTTAGAACTGTTTTATAGTCAACAAAATCTCCAGCCTTATTGTAATCATAGCCTATTTATCATTTATTTTTAAATCGCCATATAGAACTGAAAATGCAAAATCATTGCAGTATTTGAATCAAGAATGACAAGGCACAACAGGACTTGTTGTAAGGTGTAACTCATAACCTCCAACAAATGGTATCATTACTTTTCGTGTAGAAGTATCACAAACTTCCATCTGTGTGTCCAATTATTCAACACTATCACACAATTAAAATGCAGTCCTCTAAATAAAAGTAACCATTTGTCACAACAGTAAGACTGACGAGCACAATATAAGAGTAGCCACCTGTTGCCTCCAATGTGATATTGAAGCTTTAAGTGAAGAAACAAAAGCTGCAGAATCCATGTGTGTCTTCATGTCAACAATGACGCCCTCATAGGCATCATCAGATGCAGTAAGTAGTCCAACCACGTCTCCATTATCGGATGTCAATAGCTCCATCGTAGATAATGGGCATCCTGAAGTTGACATGGATATCAAATCAAAAGAACTCACAGCTCTAATCTGTTACCTGAAGGAACCAAAGTAAGAAGGCATTCATTACTAGCTATAATCAGTTTGGTACTACCACCACATTTTAACATTGAAGGTTACTTAAAAGTTGGTATGTATGACTGTTGTTAGAAACAAAATGAGAAACCATGAATGAAGATTATGAAGAAATCTCTCAACCCTTACTAATAAACACCCATTTTTCAGATCCATTTGCCGTTAACTACTGTCACCATCAGTCCGTCATCATCATCATAAGTTTTATGCATAATTACCATAGACTTTTCCCATCAAACTGAGGTTAGCTAACCAAACAGCCATATCATTGATTCAAAATTGAGAAAGAATGAGAAGATTGAAAACAGCCACCGGCGCACAACTTGAACCACATCTTCCAATTTGTGAGATATTCGTGTATTAGACTTTTGGGGTGATTAGTGAGGTCTCTAAGGGCACACCACACTTACATGTACCAGCATTTAAGATGGCAAGATGCTTTTAACAACGTTTTGATTTGGATCAGGCATAATAACTAACAACCGTTTAGGTAAGGAAGGTGTGAAAAACAAAAGCCTACATAATACCAGTTACCCTTTTCTGCAATTCCCCAAAAGAACAACATTTAGAAAGTGCATCCATTTTGCTAACAGGAAAAAAAAAAAAAAAAAACCTCCACTGCTGATCAGGGTAGGTACAGACAAATTATAGGCTCATACACTGCTACTGAACTATATAATTCCCACTATGAGCGGTACTGAATACTCATGCATTATTACCTGCCACCATAAACCTTTAGGGCGTGTTTGGTAATTTTACTAATAGAGTAAAGTGAAGTCAAGTCAAATTAAGCATCCCATCAAAAGCACTTTTCCAAAAAATTCCCTCCATCTTTTCCAAAAAAAGTCAAAAAGCAACTACATTTACTCACTAGAAGACAAAAAAATTCCATCTCCCCATACAAAAAGTCAAAAATATTCTATCCCAAACAACTAAAAACAAAATACCATCATAACTCACTTATATTTTATTCATTCTTTTTATTTCACTTCACTCCACTTTATTTTAAAAGTAAATTACCAAACGGGCCCTTAGGGCGTGTTTGGCAATTAACTAGTTAAAGTAAAGTAAAGTGAATCCAGACAAAAAATGACAAGGGGTCATATCGAAAGTACACAATTTCAAAATTCCCTCCCGATTTTTCAAAAAAAGTCAAAAAAAAACCTTATTTCTCTACTAAAAAACAAAAAAACTCAATTTTCTATACATAAAGTCAAAAGGATTCAATACCAAACAACTAAAAACTAAATATCATCATAACATCTTATATTTTATTATCTCTTAATTTGATGCTTCACCTCACCATACTTCAATTCACCATATATCCAAACAAGCCCTTATAAAGAACCATTGCAAACAATTAGGATAGTTAACAATGGAAATGAAAATTCAGCTGTGAACTGTTTGCAAACTTAAAATCTATGAACCCTTCTTTAGGGCCCACCTTACACATGCCAATCACAGGGTTAAGTGGCATTGCAAGATCTTAATGTGGAAAAGGGGTATGCACAAAACCAACATGATCTAATGATTGTGACCATCTATTTCAGGGCCCCAAAGTCTAACAGTTATATGTGGCTATGCGCAGTTGTAGAGCCGTTAACATTTGTGAGTCCTTTGATAGAAGGTTGCGATCATCAGATCTTACTGATATCTGGCCCAATTCTCAATCACCTGCAGATCTTCAGAGCCCACCCTAACCTTGTTATTGGCTTACATCAAGGTGCAGAAGAGTTCCCTTCATCAACAAAACTATCGAGCCCGATAATGGAAGGGTTCGTATAAGAAGCAGATAAATACCAGTACACAAAACCACCAACTAAGAAACACTCAATAACCTAATTGATTTGTGGCATTTCTATCCAATATATATATATATATATATCCTTGTTGAAGTCCTAAAGGAACAGTCAGCTGTTGTCAACATAAGAGTTCCTTGTTTCATCTGTGGAATTCCAAAAGGCAGAGATTTAAAATAGTAATTTCCACCTTCCAAATTCCAGAATTCTGAAACTTTTACATGGAGGAATTCGTGGATTTTGGAGGGGACAGCACTTGAAGAACTGTGATTTCTCCCAACCCAACAAACCAAACAGGGCCGAAATTCCCTACTAACAAAACCAATCTAAGCTTCCCATTTCCCCAATTCGGGTATAAGATTGATGACCCAAGGGATCAATTGGACATGGAGAAAAACACCCACAGTACTTTCCTTCCCCATCCAAATGGACCTACTTTTCTCCATGTTAACGTCTGTTTGGACGTTGAGAAAACCAAAAGGAGAAAACTTTCGACAGTACAAACTCCAACAGTAGCCAGTTTTCTCCTCCTTTTCTACTCATCCAAACAGGTCCAAGCATCTACAAGAGACGTATTCGCATACAAGAACTAATCCAGAGAGCCAATGTTTACAATATACAAAACCCCACTTCTGATGCATATGCCACTTGCTCATAACGATACATACAAGAAGAATAAAAAAAAAAAAAAAAGTGGTGGATACATCAAAAGAAGAGGTTGCAAATGCCAGAGTCCAAGAAAGAATCCAGTTTTGAATTCCAACCCCCCAAAACAGAACAGAAGAAAACAACAAGAAGTGCCGAGAAAATCCAAGGAGACGGATTACCAACCTCCCTGAGAAAGCGAGAAGAGGATAAGAAAGAAAGCTTTTTTAATTCTGTTGTTTTCCTTGGAATTGTAAGGGAGTTTTCACTGTCCAAATGCGGATTCCAAAACTCCTTTCTTTAAATAAGCGGACAAACGTAGAAACAATGAAAGTCCTTCATTTCTTCCTCAATATATTTTTGTGTTCCTCTGTTTGATTTATTATTATATTATTATTATTTCTTCTTCTTTTTTTTTTAAACTGTCCCAGATTGGTCTAGGCTAATCTCTTCAGGTCCAGCGGAAAGTCGGTAAACTCCCCTATAGTCCAATGTAGTAATGTAGTTTCAAACCTACAACATCTCCTCATCAAGATTATTGCTATTTATTATAGGTATACACAAGCAACAGTTATACAAAAGCCTCTAAAACTGAAATTCCTCTGATGACTTTTAAGATTGAAAATGCGGGCTTGCATGATTGACTTGCCTACTTGATACAAATGGGTTTTTAAATCCTCCATCTGAAAAGGAGAAAAAAATTATGTTATGCTAGATATTGTCCTCAGACTGATCTAAAGACTGAATTGGTTTAGTAAGGTAAAAAAAAAAAAACACTTTGTTAAGCAACCAATGAATCATAATTTTTATAATTAGATCGCAAACACTTCTTGCATTGGTAGGTTAGAGAATTTGTGAGACGTTTAAAGTTAAATCACTCAAAATAAGTGCCTTTTCTGTCAGAATTACTAAAAAAATTTACCAACATTTGATTATCATATCATTTAAGCGATGTACAGCAGTACAAGGCCAACTCTCAATGTAATGAAATTTTTAGAGAAGGCCGTGGTGAACATGAAATACTCGTGACTCATTCTCTTTAAGATACAGTGAAATTTCGGCTGTAAAGTAGTGGAGAACCACAAAATCAACTGTAAGTGTAGGCTAGAGGGGCCACCTGATGGCAATATAAAGGTGTTTGTCTCCAATGTCCACCTGATGGCAATATAAAGGTGTTTGTCTCCAATGTCGGCCATTAAGGCTCTAGCAGGACCCAGCTCTAATTAGAAAATGAGGCCATGCATGACTTTCAAAGATGACAGAAATGGAGGAAGTGTTGGGCAACAAACGGTCAAAAACAACTGATGTATCAATTTGATTTGATGTAGGTAGGTGTCTCACTCAATCTGTTAAAGTCCACTCCCATGTGTTTTGGTCTGGGTAACTACGATCTACCCTCAACTTAGAGATGGAACTGTGACTTGGGTTGGAAAAAACCAGTAAAAACTCAGTTTGGGCTTTTGTTTTTTACTCAAATTGTGTGTTGGCCCAGTGTTCTTTAGCCTAAGTAGAATTCGGGTTGGGCTGTTCAGATTTGAGATATGATATTTCTTCTTTAGCCATGCTCGGGTGCAGTTGTTTTCCACGGGTTACAGCGAACTGGCTTGTGGGGGCCTACCCAGAGCCTCACCAATCACGGGATTGTGGAGGATCGAATGATCTGGATGTCACCCACCTATATGTAAAATTTAAGTTTATTCAATCATTCTAACCCTTGATCCATGGTCCTCAATTTTAATGGCTTTTAGGATGCACCATTTTTTTTTTCAACTTCCAACCTTGGCCTTCAAATCAACGTTAAGAATCATCCAACTGGGATGAATTTTGGCACTAGGACAGTCCTATTCCGTCCCCCATTACCCACCTACGAATCGGAGCAGGGGGTGACACATTATTTTACACTTAAAAGACGGAACTGGTTTTTAAAGACAACACCGGTTTTTTAACTCAACAAGTTTATGTGTCACCCCCAATTGGTCCAAACAGGGTTTCCCTCTTTGATCTAAACACGGGATCGGGATTCCCCACCCACACTAATCTTGGCCCTACAAAAATGAGTTGCCTTTTCAAAAATGTAACCGGTGCTTTTTATAACCCTCTCCAGCGAAGCAAAATCTTTACTCTAGCTCTTAATTGGCACTAATAACTGACATTTACTGTGCAATCTATCCTTTTAATCCAATGGATCCTTGATACATCATTCACAACTCTCTCTCTCTCTCTCTCTCTCTCTCTCTCTCTCTCTTTCTCTCTCCAGACATGCTTCAGGGAGAGAAGGCTGAGATGGTTCATTTCTGGAATGAAGCATGAGATTGGTGATGTTATCTCTCTCCCTTGTGCTTTTGCTGCTCCCATTCGCAATGAGGACTGTTTTGGCTCCCTCAGCTTTCATACTCATTGCCATCCCACTTGCCTTGATGGCCTTGGTCTTCTACCTACATCATTCTAGCTTTATGGACACTGTCACCAACACATCTCTCTGATTCTAGGTGGGTCACTTGGGTGATGAAGTGCTCGAAAGCCCCTTTCATTGTGCTATGGAGAATGATCACATGAGCCCCACCTGATGAATGTCCAGATTTCGAATGTTTGGCAGAAGAAGTTATCCATATTTTTTTTCTTTTGTCTTAGTTAAAACATGGCATGTGGACTTTTCTTTTTCTTTTTATATTTTTTTGTACTTTTTCTAGACTTCTAATGTCTAGTTATGTAATTGGGAATGCTAATATATTTTGACTTCTACATTTGTGTTTACTTTCTTTTAATTGTTACTGAAATTGCTATTTTGTAATATTTTTTTCACTGTTGCTTGGGCAAGTTTGATAGGCTTTGATTCAGCATCTGTTTTATAGCAGGAATTTGAGAAACTGTCTACATGGGAAATTAGAATAATACTTCTTCAATGTCGTGGAATCTACTTGTTGCACAAATAATGCATCCTATTCTTACTAGTAGATAGAAATCTGCCATTGAAATTTCTTTTATGCTACTCTCTAAGAAGTGTTTGCTACTCCAAAATATAGAGCATTCAACAAGGAAGTTTAGCCATTCTATTATAGTTGGTTTATGATCGTGGCCCACCTTGAAAATGAGGGGGAGAATGTAACATTTAAAATTTCTAAAATTCAAATTTTTATGCCTAAAAAGTTAAAAGGGTAAATCAGTCATGAAAATGCTGATTACAAGCTGTACCATATACCTTAGACGAAAAGTTGTTGGAGTGAAGGCCTTACAAGACCAATACGAGGGACTTTTAGCTAATTTACCCTTTTAATTAATTCGGTCTCAAATAGAGATTTTAGAGGAATTAGCGAGAAACGAGAGGATTCTTGAAACCAAGGCATGGTGAAATCAGTTTGAAAACTGGGCAAACTTGAGCCTTTTTTGAAATTTTACCTTTTCATATATGTGTGGGTTTTTTTTTTTTTTTTTGGCTATAAGAGGATTCCGAACTCTTTGGACTGGACTAATCACTTCAGGGCCATGAGGAAAGCCGAGTAAACTCCCCTGTAGCCCAGTGTGGTAGTGCAGTTTTGAACCTACAACCTCCGGGTGGAAGCCGTAGTCGTACGCCAACTAAGCTTTTTGATGGTGTTGTGCCATTTTACAAATTGTACCAGACTACTTGGGCCAATCATGAGCTCAAGTTTTGTCCAAACCCGGTCTATCTAGTATCAGGCCTAATTCTTTGCCCAGATATAGCCAATGGGCCAAAAAGCCAGACCCAGGCTCAATTTTTATAAAATATTTAAAGCAATTTGTTCGAAATATGTTGACAGGGATGGGCCTTTAAGAATACATAGGCACAGCTGTTTAACTATGGGCCAAAAAATCGTCTTTGTATATTTGGGCTTCAAATTAGCTAGAAATCCTTAAGTTAAAAATCTTAATCTTAAGTATATTTGGCCTCTAGCATGATGATTGCAGGCAAATCAAGAGGCCCTAAAAATATCAGAGAAAATCTCATGAATTTAAAATTAAGATTCATGATATTTATCAAGATTCATCCCCCACTGTATCAAGGAAAAAAGAGTCTTAAATGACTCCATTTCAACTCACTAAAAATTGCAAACTTGCCTATCTTGGACTCCATACCAAATAAAAACACATGATTAATGTTTTATAAATGACCCAAATAACAAATGAATTGTAATTTGACTAAAAATATGAAAACTAAGAAATATTCAAAACAGCAAGTTTGACAAAATATGTAATTATAGAACTCTTAGAACAATATTGAACTTAAAAAAAAAAAGTAAGAAATAAAGATAGGGACCTAAACAATTATCATAAGATACAATGCCACCGACCATAAGATCAAAACATCAAAATCAAGTATTTATATTTCTCAAAAGCAAAGAGATAATTGGTGTGATTAATAGGGAAACAAAACTGATGTGCCACTCTATATACAATGTATTAAGAAGAAGGATTGAGTTTCCATAGTTGGTAAATTTGACTTTAAAATCTTCCTGACAAAACTGACATGCCACTCTATTTACTAAGTATTGAGAAGAAGGTTTGAGTTTTGATACTTGGTAAATTTGACTTTAGAATCTTTTAACAAAATTGTGTTGTCCACTCTATATGCAAAGTATTAGGAAGAAGGTTTTGGTATTTGGTGAATTTGACTTTAAAGATCCTCATAATTACTTGGAATAAGGACAACTTTTAGGAGAGGAGACTCAATATAGATTAGGATTATTTTCTTATTTGAGATGGACTCACATAAATTAACCTGGCACTTTTAGTAATTCAGTGAAGGCTTGACAGAAATTATAAAAACCTCTAAATGAAACAAATTAAATATCATATCCAGAAAAGATTAATTAAAATAAAATAAAATCTCACTTGTTACATTGTTGGTAGGGCCCTCATTATGACATGGATTTTTAGCTCTTTAGATTTAAGATGGGCCGCTACAATTGGAGAGTTAGTGGTATGTATTTAAGGAGGGGCTTAAAAGATTATTAGCATTAAAAATCTAGAAGGTGGGTCCACTATGGTTGGAGTGTTATTTGGTCTTGGTCATATGAGGAGGGGTTGTTATCAATCAAATGGTGAGTGGCCCATCACTATTGGAGTGTTAGTGGTTTAAATTTAAGGTAGAAATTAAAGGACTATAAGAATAGATAAATTGCATTTGAAAACACTCACATAAGATGAAAAGAAAATTGGTGAAAAAATGAGAGATTTTAGGGGAGGAAGATAGACTGTTGAGGATTTTATGGGAAAAGTTCTGGAATTTGACCATTCCTCGTGAAGGCTCCCCGCATATTGTACAGTACAAATCCGGTTTTCCACAAAAACTTTTTCTTTATTTTATACTTTTTTGTGAGTGAAAATTTTTTTGGGGACACTAGCGTCGCTCCTCACATCTTCTTCCTCGTCTCCTTCATAACAAGTTTTTCGCCATTCATATCAGCACAAAAGCTGCAAATACAAGTTTTTGCCGTCCATATCAATAGAAAAGCTGCAAATACAAGTTTGCGGATACAAGTTTTCCATTGTTTATATGGGTGGAAAAGCTGCGAATACAAGTTTGTGGATACAAATTTTCCACGGTTTATATGGGTGGAAAAGCTGCTAATACAAGTTTTCCACTGTTTATATCGGTGGAAAAACTACATCCAAACTTGCAAATAATGGTTTATCCTGCCGAACAACCTTTCTCTCTCTCGTTTTCTCATGTATGGGTTTTTCTTTCCCTAGTCTCTTTCACTTTTCAAGATAAATCTTGAGAATATGAAAAAAATAAAAAAAGAAATAGTCGGTCAATAGTAATTTTTTTATAAAGCCTATGATATTGGTTTCCAAAGATGATTGGGAGAAAATGGGGTGGGAGAAATAGAGAAATTGGTGGGAGAAGAGAAACAAATAAGAGGAAGAAGAAACAAAAGGAGTTTTGTGTGTTGTGAAAATCGCATACAGCGACGCTAGCATCGCTCTCCTCGGCATTAAAAAAAAGAAGGGAAGAGGTCTCGACGGACCCCATTTGTGATCACAATATGTGGGGACCCTTCATGAGGAATAGCCAAATTCTGAGACTTTTCCTGTAAAATCATCAAGATTGTTTGATTCAAAGTTCATTGGATTAAATCTAGGATGATCCCTATCTTTAGATGGGGAGAGATTTTAGTATTTAATATAGAGAGATGCTAGGGGGGGTAGGGATTTGAATTATTGAGCGTTCTATACCAACTATTGTTCATGATAGTAGATTGATGACTATAGAAGAGAAATTTCAACCGATGACCATCAAAATCGCCACCAAAGCTTTCTCGATTCTTTCTTGGGCAACTCTGGATCCCTTCCTCTTCTCAAGGCAACTCCGGATCCCTTCCTCTTCTCAAGGCAACCTATATCTAATCATTTCTATCCCAATTTCAAGAGTCTGGATTAGGGCTACACATGGGCAGTTTGGATCGATTTAGCACTAAAATCAACCACCAAACTGAACCTATTGGTTTTTTGCTTAATTAATCCGATATGACCGATGGAGAGGGTTTGGTTTGGTTAGTTAAACCATTTATTTATTTTTATTTTTATTTTTATTTTTTAAAATTAGAAATTGAAATTTTCAAAATGATGACACCCCTATCCTTTGCATTTTTACAAATGTTTAAGGAAAAGATAAAAATGCATATCGACCATAAAAATCCATATCAAATTACATAATATACTGGTCGGTTCAGTTTAAGCGGTTGATCGGAGGTTCAAACCGATAACCAACCGATCTAAATGGTTTTTACGATTTTCAAACTGTAGACCAAATCGATCCACTATAAAATCGATCCAAACCGCCATGTTCGGTCGGTTCAATCCAATTTAGCAGTAATATTGGATTTTATTGCGGCCCTAGTCTGGATCTCTTGTAAAATCTTATACGAACTAATGCACTCTCTCAAATGCTTTTTTAGAATGAGAAAATCAAGTAAAAGATTCTACACAGTTGGCGATTTAAATGATATATTATCTCCCAATTAATTTTATAGACATCACCTATCATTCGTGTGCATGATTGGAATTTAGGAAGACTCTAATTTTAGTATCTGCCAGCAATATGCCATATGTGATTTATAAAATAGAGTCGTTTTCTTCCTATAAATACCATACAAAACTTGTATATTTCGCATCAGCGGTATATTGGTATCAACCATGAAGAAGATCTCTGTATTTCTACTCCTCTCAGTGCTTCTTCTCTGCTTCCATGGTAAACCTTAACATCTTACTCTCTAGCTTGGTGTCATTCTAGGATAAAAGTGTTCTGTCAACAAGATATCTTGAGTTATATTACTCGCCTTTTCTTTGGATCTGGATAGATCCGTTTTCCTTATCTTTCGTACCACGAGTGTTCTTGGTCTGTGCATCGTCAGATTGTTTTTTCTTTTTTCTTAAGTATGCATTGTTAGATTTCATGTATATTTACCTCCATTGTTTTGAAATAATTGTCACTGTTTGGAGGTATTGTCAGTTGTTATTAGGACAATGAACTAAATAAAAGCAATGGTTAGGACCATCTTACTATACCTTACAGCCATGTCACTCTCACGTTTGTGTGATTAAACCCTGTAAGATTGCATGCAGCACTGCCTAAATTTTAGTCTAACTAGAGTAATTAAAATAATTGAGTTAATCATGCTTGATATATGTAATTATATTTTTAAATTATAATTAATTCAACAATGCATATCACTCAATTACTATAGTGTATTATGTATGCGCGTGGGCTGTTTTTTTTCATTTACAGTGATAAGGATTTGAAGTACAAAGTCCTAGTATTTCTTTCAACTTCCTTGTACCTAAAGGTAGATTATAAATAAGAAAAAAGGTCTCAATCACTTGCTTTTGGTTAGAATCTTTTGCCCTAAGGGCCTCCATTTGGTAATTTACTTTTAAAATAAAGTGGAGTGAAGTGAAATGAAAAGAATGAATAAAATATAAGTAAGTTATGATGGTATTTTATTTTTAGTTGTTTGGGATGGAATATTTTTGACTTTTTGTATGGGGAAATGGAGTTTTTTGGTCTTTTAGTGAGTAAATGTAGTTGCTTTTTTACTTTTTTTGGAAAAGATGGAGGAAATTTTTTGAAAAAGTGCTTTTGATGGAATATTTAATTTGATTTTACTTCACTTTACTATATTAATAAAATTACCAAACGAGCCCTAAAGGACGTAACACGCTATCTCTATCTCTCTACCTCTTAGTGAGAATTCCTCTTAGTGAGTATTCCCAACAGGCGTGATCAACCCTTTTTTTCTTTCTCATTGGTTTACTGTTATAAGTGATACTCTAAATCAAGAACTGTGCTACATGGACAAAATTTGGGATTGGTCTAAAGACCGATCCTAAAAATTCTGTCCTTTTAGACTTTTGCCTAAATCAAATCGAAAGACCCACGTATTAAATTCATGTACGCGTCTGATATTAAAGTGCCAAAACTACTCAACCAACCCTGAGTGTTTTGATGCAGACAGGGCTTGGCTTTTAATTTGGTATTCAATTCTTTTATATAGCTGTGATGATTACTACTGATAACTTGGTTTGGCACTTGGCAGGGTGCACCGCCGACGATCCATGTCCAGGTCAGATTTTCAATAATGGCGTGAGGTACTGTCAATGCCCGGTAGCTATGCCAAATTGCAAGAATGACGAATGTGACACATTCTGCGCCAACACCTATGATTATAATCAAAATGGAGACGTGACAGGCACTTGCAGAAATGCTCAAACTTGTTTATGTAGGATGAGATGCGTTTAAAGAACGATATGTTCTAGTTATCTCTCATATGAGGCATCCAATCTAAGCAGTTTTATGATGGTTTAGTAGCACATGTTTTAGTTTCCTAACTGAGAGATAATAAGACCACAAATATGACTCTGGTCTTTCTAAATAAATGGGGAGAAACATGATTCATCATCTGTCATGAGCATCAATCAAATGAATTGAAATTGTAGATGTGTGATTTATAAAAACACCCTTTATATGTAATCGTTGGAATTTACCTTACTTTTGTAGTGATAAAATCACAATAATATCAAGATGAAAGTAGAGAAAAGAAAATAGAAAAATACATAAAATAGTCTTTATTTAGATTAAAAATTAAATTTCTTTTATGAAATTTTATTTAAATGGGGACTTTACTTTACAAATGAATTACCTAAATAAGCCTACTTCGACTTAGAAAACCAAAGTTTTCTTACTTCCGCTGATGCGATTATTCATCTAATGGCCACCCACATCCTCAATCTATCATGGTATTCCAAACCTTAAATACGCCGTTCTCTCAAAAAGATTGAGAAGCCCTTCAAAAATATGAACCTTTTATGCTCAGGTCCAACCATCATTTCTTAATAATGGGCCTCACACGGTACACCCCACAGGCCGGGCCACTAGATGTCATGGGTTAGAAAAACCTAACTTGTATTTAAATGGGTTGGATTAGGGTAAACTCAAATAACTTTCGTGGGTTAGACAAATCTTAACTTGTATTTAAATGGTTTGGATTAGGGTAAACTCACGTAAGTTGGCTAACCCATTTTGAATAGGTTAGTTTTAGGATGACCCGCATATCAAAATCAATTTCAAAAATTTAGTGATTTAATATTTTGGTATTTGGAATAAGTTTATGGAATGAGCCAAGCTTATGTTGGGCTTTCTATGCCATGCAATTTAAAATGGATTGGGTTGTGCCAAGCTTCTAAAAGTTGGGTCTGATTAAAGTGTTAACCCATAAATGCCCAGAACGTGAAGCGGGAGAAGGAGCGCCGAAACACTAAGTTTTAAAATAATTATATATTCAAAACATCTCTGGAGCGCTTATACAACATAGTGCTTGTAGGTTTATAAATAATTAACTAATAGCACAAATATATCTTATCTATATAGTCAAGCATAAAAAATAGAGAAAAGAATTATCCTTGCAATTTGATCACATAAAAAATAATAATTAATAAGTCAAAAGAATTTTCTTTATTCAAAAGAAAAATACAAAACTTACAGAAAAAGAAAATGCACACAAAATTAAATTCTTCACGGTCCACTCCATCTTCGATCGAACCACGCTCCGATAATAGTCGAATTGCGCTCCAAAGACAGATACGCTCCGAAAGGGCTGATCCGTGTTTTCGGAATAGGATTGAGAGGGTTGAGAGGAGCTTCCGGCCACTTAACCCCCATTTGGACAATCAAGGCGAGACCATAGCAATGTCACGTGGCGCTGGACCCCACCAATCACAATTCACAGATGATGATTGAAATCATGACGCCACACCAAGTTCCAACACGTTGTCCCACTCTTCCCGCATATCGCCAAAAAGCCATCTAACCGTTGCAAAACCCCGATTTTTCAAACATAACGCGCCCGTTTCTATCCGTTAAAACCCCATTTCTGATTCTCCAGTCAAAGCCGCACTAACTGTCCCCCATCTCATATTTTCCTTTTCCCACTTGCTCTCTTTTCTACATTTCTGCTGACTCCATCAAAGATTCCAACCCCATTTCCTCAAAAAAGATCCCTTGCTAGCTGCAATCCCATTGCAGGAATCCCCCCATCATTTGGTTAACCAAGAAGAATTCAATTAGTTTTCTTGAGAATCCTTGCTAATCTCAAAACCCCACCTTTTTTTTTGTTCCCATGAATTCACATCCACTATCCCATTTCCTCATCAAACATCCTCTCTTCCTATTCTGTAATCTTGGCATCTTCAACCTATTTGTTGAAATTCCTCTCTGACTTGAGCTCCCCCCCATGAATTCTTCTTCTCCAAGTAGAATTGTTTCCCTCTTTCTTGTTCTTCTGTTCCAATTCTCTTTCACTTCGCTTTCTTTTGCTGCCCAGAATCAGAGCTTTGCATTTGCTTCTTTCACCTTCCGGAACTTCACTCTCCTTGGGGACTCCTACCTTCGGGATGGTTCTGTAGGCCTGACCCGTGAGCTCAATGTCCCATCCACAAGCTCTGGGACTGCTATTTGTAATGACCCCATTATCTTATTTGATCCAAAGACGAACACGTCTGCCTCCTTTTCCACGAATTTCTCCTTCCAGATCTCGAATGTCAATCCAGAATCCTCAGGGGACGGGCTGACGTTCTTCCTTTCCTCAGATAACCACACCCATGGGAGCCCCGGCAGGTATCTGGGCCTGTTCAATTCGTCGGAAGGCGCCGCTGGGAAGAAGATCATTGCCATCGAATTCGATACCCGTTTAAATCCTGAATTCAATGACCCCAGTTCAAATCATGTTGGATTGGACATCCAAAGCGGGCCAATTTCAATCAAGACTGCAGATGCGAGCTCTTCTGGGATTGATCTTAAGAGTGGGAATGTGATCACGGCATGGGTTGATTACCAGAATGAGCAGAAGGAGCTAATTGTCTGGTTGAGCTATTTGAATGTGAAGCCTGAACACCCGCTCTTATCTGTGAGTTTCGACCTCTCGAAGAATTTTAATGAGGTGATGTATGCAGGGTTTTCTGCGGCAACAGATGGCAGCACCGAAGTTCATGTGATCAAAGATTGGAGCTTCCAGACATTTGGATTCCCTTCTTCAAATTCAACTTCAAATTCAACGGTTCAGCAGCCACGCAACACATCTGACAGCAAGCAGAACATTAGCCCAGTACTTTCTGTTGTTCCTTTTTCGAGGTCTGCCCACAAATCCCATAAGAAGCTTATCTTAGCTCTGGGAATCACAGGTCCTATCATCTTTTGTGCGTTCTTGATTGTATTTGGATGGTTTTCAGTTAAGAGATGGAAGGCGTATGGAACAAGTAAGCACTTCAAGCCAGATATGATCAAAGGTCCAAGAAAATTCAGCTATAGAGAACTGAGCTATGCGACGAAAGGGTTCCATTCCAGCCGGGCCCTGGGTCATGGAGCATTTGGGACAGTCTACAAGGCCACATTCCATTCTGGTGTTACGTTTGCAGTTAAGAAATCAAAGCATAATCATCAAGGAAAAAGTGAATTTATGGCAGAACTGTCAATCATAGCTTGTTTACGGCATAAAAATCTTGTTCAGCTAGAAGGTTGGTGTGACGAGAAGGGCGAGCTGCTGCTAGTCTATGAGTACATGCCAAACGGGAGCCTTGATGAGATCCTTTACCAAGAACCAAAATTGGCAAGGACAGTGTTGAAATGGTCTCATAGGTATAACATAGCTATTGGGATTGCATCTGTCCTGACTTACCTGCATCAGGAATGCGAACAGCAAGTGATACACAGAGATATAAAGACCAGCAATATAATGTTGGACAAAGATTTCAATCCGAGGTTGGGTGATTTTGGGCTTGCAAGGCTAACAGATCATGATAAGAGTCCAGTCTCGACGCTGACAGCTGGGACAATGGGTTATCTTGCACCTGAGTATCTGCAGTATGGGAAAGCAACCGAAAAAACTGATGTTTACAGCTTTGGGGTTGTAGTTCTTGAGATCGCATGTGGCAGGCGCCCTATTGAGAAAGATGCTCAGAGCCAAATGATGATCAATTTGGCAGATTGGGTGTGGCGACTATATTCAGAAGAAAAGCTAATGGAAGCAGTAGATTCAAGGTTGAGTGGAGAGTTTGAGAAGGAGGAGATGAGGAGGTTGTTGCTTGTGGGTCTGAGCTGCACGCATCCAGATTGCATGGAGAGGCCATCAATGAGAAGAGTATTGCAAATTCTTAATAACGAGGCAGAGCTTCTGGTTGTGCCGAGGAAGAAGCCATCTCTCACATTTTCTAACAGCTTGCCATTGAGCATTGATGAGATTGTTTCTGAAGGTGAAGAAGATCTCCCCACCTCTTTGGTTGAGCTGAAAATTCAGTGAGGTAAGGCAATATTTCTCATTTTTAATAGATTCAATTGCTTGATTTGTGTAAGAGACTTATATTTATCAGTACATTAATGAGTATAGTCATATGATCCAAACAAGTGCGGCCTATGGTTCAGTAATATCGGCTTTTAATATGATTTGCCCCACAATGGATGGACCACCCCCAACATAGGACAATTAGATGATCAATACAGGTTGCACTACCTGAACTCTTTTGATAAACAGCCTTGTTATAAAACTGTAAAGAAAGAAAAGAACAAAGGCCAAAGTATCCTCCATTGTCTGGTAAGCTCTGTCACATAAGAATGCTTGATTTTACAAATATATAGCCTACATAGTTATATTGGAGCAAATTACTTCTATTGGATCCATAACAGAATATTCCAATGAATGCAAAATGCTCTTTTCCATCTGAATAGTGTTTTATAGCCTTATGGACTCAGTGCCTGTGCAAAAGGATAGTTTCTATGATTGTTCATTTATTGTTGACGTCTCTTTTTCTTCTTTCAAAACAGTCAGAACTTATTTATCAGACTGTATGTGTGATTGACCAGGGGTTTAAACTTTGAAATCCCAATAGGTCAGATCCATCTATCAGTTTGGTTCAGAAAGATCGTGAATAAAATCAGCCTCTTTGGACAAAACCCAATCCCACTAAATTGGCATCTTTAAATGCTGATCTTTGTGAATATAAAATATTAAATTAACCATTGCAATGCTGCTACCTGCTCGATCATATGCAAATATTGTAATTTTTCCTCTCATTATTATTCGATGGTTGATCATTTGGTGAGTGTTGAACCATAACCTTCTGCTGTTCATAAATGATGTTATATATCTGTTTGATATATTATCCTTTTCCTTTGTGTTTTGTTTATAAAGAGGTGTTTGCTTCTGATAAACAACGATACAGGGGACTAGAACTTAACTTCTGAGACATGCAAGTAAAACCTGCATAGTGTGTCCTACTTCTCATCCTGGAAGACACAAGTTTCTTTTTTTTTTTTTTTTTTTTTTTGAAGAAGAAGAAGGATAAGAGGGGGGTACCAATCCTTGAACCCTTTACCTCTTGCATGTACTTCTAATCTTGCAACCATAGAGACACGAGGAAGACAAAGTTTTGAAGCATGACAAAAACCATATAAATTGGCAATGGCTTGATTATCACTTAAATCACAGGTGATATTCACCGTCAAATCACTTAGATCATGACTAACCATTTCAATCAAGTGTTGATCTTATTCTTGTGGTGAAGAATGTGACACTCAAATTCACTAATCCAGTGGTGTTATTCCCTCTGATCTGAGTAATATTCAGGGCAATTTCAATTCACGTTGCTAGGTTTAAATTAACAAGGCAATAGCCTACCTCGGAAGAAGTGGCTCTTTGATGCAAATTTTACATGCCTATATCAGACTTTGTTGCCTTTAAAATAATAGTATTTCTATTTACCTGTTCAGTTAGAAGATTTTGTGAATTTTATGTTAGAAGTATCAAGGAAATTATATTATGATAGTCTAGTGTCCAAGTTCATTGACAAACAATAAATACATATATTCAATCGTAAACATAGCCTAGTGTATCAAGTCTGTGTTAACAATTTGAGTACTCTATTCGTATTAATTTTTCTGTAGATATATGCTGCTTTGCTTGTCAGACCATGACTTGAGTGCTTGTTGGAACTGTTTTTTTACCAGTGTGTGTGTGGGTACTGAGAACCATTCAAGCAATTTTATCATGCCAGTTTTGTGTAAATCAGAACTTTACTATTTTTCACAATTTGTGAAAGAGCTGGTGCTTTCCGTTTACCCCGAAACATAAGTAGATAGCATATTTGTTTTATCCAAAATTTTATGTGTGGAAATTGTAAAACTCAAGAGGTGGGTTACTGTTTCCTGCCTTTTCTTCCCTTTAGATTATCAGCTCCAACCACCATGTTGATCCTCATTTGTAAAGGTGTGGGATCCAACAATTTCCAATTTTCACACTAAAGCAAGCAGAATGTATTACTATCTATTCTACTTTCTACCAAAATATTTAAACAAATTGCTATTTCACATCCAGACATTCTATGGTTGTATTACTAACCAAGCACGATCTACACTGGTTGAAACATGTACCCCTTTGAGGGCATGTCTTACTACTGCGCCAAGTGCTGGAAGACAGCTGAACTGCTTTGATCTTTTGCTATTGACCGGCTTTCAAGAATATGTTTTCATTAATTCAATTACTGTGCTTGCTTATACAGAGAGACAAAAGAAGTTGCCCAAGAGAGAGAATTACAAAGACATCCAAAGTGATCATCAGTTGCCTCTTGCCTTGAAAAAGTCCATTTATGTGGCATGTGTGAAGAATTTTTCAGCTGAGCTCTGCTTTATATGTACTTCATTTACTGCTGTTAGTTTGTGTATTGATAAGGGATTTGGTTGCATTTTTTTCCTAATTGTTTGTAGAGCATGATTGGAATAAACTCTATAGTGTGTGGGGTATTTCCCTCTTATTCTTTTATTGTATTTGTTTCAAATGTGCATTATGTGGAAATATTCTTTTACTCAATTTACTCGCCTATGGCTAAGATTCCATGCGTTTTTGGGTTGGGTGCATTTACTCGGGTGTTTGTGTGTTTAGTCAACAATGTGAAATCACCAGATTTATTATAACAAGAGCATTTTCCTAAGTCAGAATTCTATATGAAAGCATTCATATGATTAATGTTACTCCTAACTCCAACACTGGCATAACCAATCATGTTTGGATCAGGTCTAATCCAATTTTAATTTCCTAGAGAGAAATTGATGTTGGAACCCAAATACTGAAAAAGGTTCATCTCAGAAAAAAAAAAATTTAAGTTATTTAAGAATAGCAAAAAACAAGTGGAAAGGACTTTGGAAAGCTACAAACTTGTGAGAAACAAAACAAATATAACTTTTAGTAATGCCAAGTTTGAAACCTATGACGAGTACCTCTCTCTCTCTCTCTCTCTCTCTCTCTCTCACTCACTACTAGGATCGATCCATCCCTGATTGTTTCTATGGAGGACAATTACTAGGATTGATCCATCCCTGATTGTTTCTGTAGAGGAGAAGTGCTCACCAACAAGCTACCATTGGATTGGCAACTTGTTCCTAAAGTTAGAAACCAGTGAAAAGATGGAATGTTGTATAAGCTTGTCAAGAAAGAAAATCTAGAGATCTGGATCATTTTAGAAATAGATGTGAAGGTATTTTACCCTTTTTAAATACAGAGCATACAATATAACTTGTTCCTGACAACATTTTTGCAAAATGCAATGGACTTTTAAATCCATCACTCAAAAAAATCAAAACCATGTGATTGGATTATTTGTGTACATTTATGTTATTTTTACTTTTTTCATATGCTCCTAGGAAAAAATATGTCCCTTTCCTCTCATGTGATTTGATTATTTCTGTTGGAGTATACCATCAAAACATCATGATGCACTTTTCTATTACTTGCCCGTTCTCTTCTTCCAACTAGTCATATAACACAAATGGCATGGTTTACCAACAAAAAAAAAAAAAAAAAAAAAAAAAAAAAAAAAAAAAGCACAATGGACTTGACTTTCTAAAACATTTTCCTATGATGCGAAAGGTCATTATCATAACCATTCAAATGTTTGTTTGTTTGTTTTTTCCTGTAAAAACAAATATCAAATCAATGAGACATGTGTGGTTAAGAAAAAGCTAAAGTATAATCATTTATAAAGTGAAATTTGTGTTTGTTTTGCATGAAATAAAATAAAATAATAGAGAATGGTAAAGTAACAAGTTTACTTGTCTTTTATGTGGAAATTTTTTTAAGCTGCTAGTAAAACTATGTTGTGACTAAGCAATTCATCAATCAACCAATGGCTTAACCAATGATTTCAAATATTAGTTTGTTTGCATACAGGGGTGGCAGTTCTACCATTACCAGCCAATCTTATTCAAACTTAAACTAATTGTTCAAAGTTCAAGTTGACCATATCTATTTTCCGACTATTTTTGGGTTGTTGCCCACCTGGGGTTGGTGGAGTGGCATAAGGCATGGATTTGAAACCACTCTAAATTGGCCTAGTGTTTGTTTGTGTGGGTTTAACGGGCGCCGTTAGTAGATTAGTCCTATCGGGTCAAAGACCTTGGGGATATCAAAAATATAAAAAAAACTGAAACTATTTTAGGGTTGTCATATCTTATGTAATTATTAAATGTGCAACTTGCTAAATTGATAGATCAAAACTCAACTAATCAAAATTATGACTTACCAGTCCAACCCTAGGGTTTTGGCCATTTTTAACTTCTAAGTTAGGTTCAGGCCAACAATTTCAACCAATTCATATATATATATATATATATATATGAGTAATGCTCTTATGAGAGATGCTCTCACCTTACTATGAGAGATAAGATGGGGCCCTCACATTCAATCTAATGCCAACAACTTAAATGTGAGGCCCCCATTCCTATCTCTCGTATAAGGTGAGAGATATTTCTTATTGAAGCATCTATATATATATATATATATATATTCGATTTTACTCGAGCATTTATATATGTTACCAAACCTTACTGGATTCATTGTTCTTGGGGGCCCACCACAGGGACCAACCCTGGTCCACCTCCTATGCAATCTTTTTAATTTGTGCTCCCGCAGTGTACGCTACTGACCTTCTGGTGGCAAACTGGTCGGGCTAAATGGGTCAGACGCATTTACTAAATGGGCCATTTACTCCTAGCCTGCATCCGACTAGATTATTAAAAGGTCAGATATTCATAACCCGCACCCACTAGGGTCGACCCAACCCAACCCGACCTGCGGTAACGGTAACCCACACAACCATTGTGGGTTGCTGCAGGTTGTGTTGACCCATATAACCCCATCTTTCTAATGAGTCAACCCACCCATCCATTTACCCTGACCTAACCCTTATCAACTCGCAAGCTTACCATGAGCCTAGTTTCATGTTATTGACTATAAGAGCTCTATTGCCTAGTTTTCCATGGGACAAAAGTGGGGTTAAGGTCCATTAACCCTTTTGTTCTCCATGCGTTGATCCAAATCGTGTAGACTCTAGCCTATTCATAAATGCTTTAACCAGGCCCAACTTCATTTCAAGACATACGAGGTTGGTTACTATATTTTCCATATGGAAAAAGTGGAGACCAATTGTCAAGTTGCATTCATCCCATTTCAGCTCATGCATTGAAGCAATTAATTTAATAAATATATATGGGGGATATTCATGTGCATCTATCCCTCACCATAAGGTGAGGGCACTTTTCCTTTTTGCACATGAATTATGGAAGTGTATTTCACCCTATGTACTTGGAAATTCTTTTTTGTATTTAAAAGTTCCTAATTATGGAAGTGTCCCTCACCCTATGGTGAGTGATGGATGTACATAAATATTCTCCAATATATATATATATATATATATATATACACACACAGTTTGGATAGCAAACTAAAAAGGGTTAATTGCGGGTTATGCAGGTCATTCGGGTTAATCGTAAAGGGAAAAATCTAACCCGTGACCAAGCCGTATATTATGCAGGTCAGGTTGTACGGGTCAAATGTGGATCGGGTTGGGTTGGGTTGGGTTGGATTGGGTTAGATTTTGGCAGCCTAGGCACCCTTGCTTCAGGTTGGGTGCCTCTCTCTCCATTTGGAAACCGTCTGATCTTTCTATCGGCCCGCACAGACCAGAAAAGGAAAAGAAGGCTAGTTGGGTTGCTTTTGCTCTCTAAAAGGAGGAACTTGTAAAGGCTTCTCCATCGAGACATTGCAAGAGGAAGGAAGAAGAAGAAGAAGATATGTTGAATGGAAATGACTTTGCTGGTGAGAGACTTCTCCTTGAAATTCCTATTGTTTTGTTTTTTAGTTTCACTTTCTTCTTTCATTAATCTTTCATATAGAAATGAACTAATCTCTTACTGCCATCTCCCTTCATCATCTTCTTTTAGTTTACTTCAGTATTTGTAGTTGGGCTGACTTTATATGATTCCTTTCTTACAATATTGAAAACCCAGATTGGTTTTTTGTTTTTTTTTTTTTTTTTTTTTTTTTTTTTTTTTTTTTAATGTAAATGGATTTTCTTTCTGGGTTTTAGATTTTTATACCAAAAACCCACAAAGGATTTGGAATTTTTAGTTACTTTCTTAAAGATCCTTTTTTTTTTTCATTCTGGGTTATTGGATTAGTGATGAAAAAAAGATCAGAAAGTGTTGTTTGGGTGGTGGGTTTTAAGAATACTAGCAGATAGAACAAAGAAAGGATTCTTTTCTATACAAAATTCATTATTTTGATGAATTCTGATATAAAAGTGATGGAAATTCCTCTTTTTGTTTCCTTTTCTTTTGGGGTTCTCTTTTCTGGGTTTCTCTCTTTTTGTTCAATGAAGTCCTTCTTTCTCTTTCTTTTGTGATTGCTTGTTTGTGTTTTCTATGTGAAATGTTTTCTTTGAGAAAACTTTTATTCTACTTGCTTTTGGGGGAAAATCTTTATTCCTTCTCATGGTGAATTGGGTTAGGATTCTCTGGATTCTCTTTTCCAGATTTTGATTGAGAGTTATCGATTTTGTTGTTTTCTGTGATAGTATCATTTTAGTATGCTTTCTGGTCTGATCTTCATATCCCATTTTCGTTTTTTCTTATTCTTTTTCTTCTTTTAAATGAGTTGCTAAGGGAAAGGCTTTGAGTTGGTCCAAGAATTTGCCGAATGAAATCATGTACATGAAACATTAGTTTTATGATCCAGAAATAAAATTTATTATGGAGTCAAAATTTAAAATCACGCAGTGATACAGTGTGATAAGTTTAAATATACTACAATAACTTGGAACTAAATGGAGGGATTTAAAAGGATATTTCAAATAGGATCAGTATAGGGTGATCAAAGTGGATATAATCCAGTGGAGTACATAAACAGGTGGTAAGAATAGAGTTTCAGTGCAAACTCTGTATCTTTTTTATTCTGGACTAAAACCCATTAAAATTAGCTAACCACCGTTTTTGTGGAGTTTTGAAACCATGGTTGGAATATCAGACTATCTACTCTATTTTGGTTCAGGATTCATTTCATCAATCGGTCGAAATCTTGATCCTCTTAAAATGTGGCCCAA
Organism: Camphora micrantha; assembly: GCA_003546025.1. Taxonomy (NCBI): domain Eukaryota; kingdom Viridiplantae; phylum Streptophyta; class Magnoliopsida; order Laurales; family Lauraceae; genus Camphora; species Camphora micrantha. Next base: position 56,216,644 of record QPKB01000002.1, on the reverse strand, counting down.
TTTTTTTTCCCTTTATATCTTCAGTAACTGAATTGCAGATTAGGACTGGGACCTCGCCCTATCATATCACCAGCTTGATATCCTAGTTCTTAAACCTGGCCCCATTTGAAATAGAATTATAGAAACAAAATTGCTGGGTCCATGAGAGTGATCCATCATTAGAATTTATGTAATTGTACTCCTAGCAAATTGGATCATTGACATGAAGCGAACCACAACCTCTGAACCACGAACCACCAATTAAGATCCAGTGATCCAAGTAACCCTTACCGGCATCTGCTTCCCGTGGCTATGCTCAAATCTATTCGCACTTCTTTGGATTTGTGTAACAAAGATAATTACATCATTTTGATGCCAACACACTGAGGTACATACTCTAGAGCATGGTTTTCTGATCCAATGAGTTGACTAGGATCTCAGCAGAGTCGACTTGACCGAGCTTGCATTGGGTGACTAGGTTGGGTTGAACTTAGTCTGGACATTTGTCAATACCCAGTCGATTAGCTTGGTCGACTTGTGAATCAGCTTGAATTGTCTTGGGTTGCCAAGTTGGCTAACTCTACATAAAGGCATTTTCATCCGTACATACAAAAAACAAATGAAGAACCATTATATTGATAGCATGGAAGAAGTTAAGATATATGGAATTGAGAACTAAAGGTCAAACTTACAAATTATTTCAATTTTTTGTTATTTCTTCAATATATAAAAAATTATATCTCCATATTTTAGTTATTATAGATGTTGGTGTAGCAGAAGTACTAAAAAACTAATTTCTTGAACCAATTATTCAACTCGGTTTTTTTTTAATCAACTCATTCTAGTTATCGAATGAGTCTGGTTGACCCACTGGGTCAGAAAGCTATATTTAAGTTACTATAGATGCAGGTGTATCAGAAGTACTCAAAAACTTAATTTCTTGACCCACTTATTCGACTCGCCGGTTTATTGATCAACTCATTCTAGTAATTGGATGAGTCTGGTTGACCCACTGGGTCAGAAAATGATGTACAGAACAAGTAAATGTAGTCCTTTTTCTTCATTTGAGGTGGCCTCTGATAGGACTTATGTTCAAGGAAGTTTTGTTAATTAATTAGGACTAGCTTTTATTCTTTCTATTATTAACTTTCTTTGGGTTATGTCCCAGTGTGTGGCACATTTGTGAGGCACCACTCCCATTATTCAAGAGGTCCAGGGATCAATGTACATGAGGGCCAATTTCTTTGAGAGGGCTTTCACGCAAGGAAGGTTTTTTAATTAATTAGAACTAGCTTGTATTCTTTCTATTATTAGTGCGTGGCACAGTGCCGATGCACACACTTTATTATTCAAGAGATCCACGGATCAATGCACATTGGCCAATTCCTTTAACATGTACTTCCAACTAAAAAGAGTTGGGTTTGTATCAGCCTCAGTATAGAGTTTTTTGGCTGAGATCATGTAACAATTAGAGTAAGGAGTATGTGGATTTTCTATTATTTAGTTGTAAGGACCCAAAAATGGGATGTATATGGTTTTCCATCAAGTAAGCATAATCTGCATTTTTCTATGATGTAACCATAAGAAGTCCCAAAGTCAATGTACATGAGGACCTATAAGTTTAATGTTTACTTACTACTGAAAACGTTTTTGGGTTATATCAGCCTCAGGTTAGATTTTTTCCCCCTTGAATGGAAGCCTCAGGGTATAGTTTCTTGGTTTGGATCATGTAACAATTAGAATAAGGAGTATGTGGGTTTCCCATTATTTAGCTATAGGGTCTCAATAGCGGGCTTTATGAAGTTTTCCATTTAGTGAACACAATCATTGTTCTGTATGATGTGAACCCAAGAAGTCCCAAAGTCAGTGATGCAGAGTTGATTTTTTATCAAAGGTTTGAATTGGTTGAATCCTCCATGGTGCAAAATTCAATAGGGGCCTTGACCTACCTTACCAAGGGTTTGATCAAGAAGTATGGGACAAAACATCAAATGGATGGTCAAGATGAATCTATAGATATTCCACATATTAATCATTTATATTCTGAACTATTTGTTTATCAAAATCAGTTCCTAAAAGGTCTAATTGACCCAATCCATCAAGCTCAACGTGACGCACAAAGATCCAATATTTCAAAATATATGGACAGCCTGCTCTGTGGAGTCTCCCATTTATTAGGCAATTTTCTCATTTAGTACTTACATAATTGGATTGGAAGAGGAATTTACTGAATGGTACAACTGCACACTCACTACAATCATGGGCTCTATTGATCAAGTCGTGCAGTCCTTATTCACTCTTGCTTAGATTTTATTTGGAGACTCTACCTCCCTATTTAAGTGCAATCAAGTCTCCTTTATTGGCAACGCTTTATGCTTAAGAGAAAAGTAAGGGTTTTAGCTTTATCAGTTACTATCTATGGATAGAAATTAATGAAGTAACAAGACACAAAAAAATGGAAGGCTTTCTATATCTCTTTCTTTGAGGATTTGCTACGTTAGTGACAAGAGTGACTCTTTAAGGAAGAATCTACTATGATCAAGATTGTGAAAGTGGTTGGCAACTACAAGACAGCCAGTGGGGTCCACAACCCCTAGGAATCTCTAACGCACAATTTTCCTCTTTGATCTTTTGTTAGATTTCGGATCCTCTTAGGCTTTTCCCCACAGTGACCGTTGGTGGACCAATCACGGTCCGCCACGTCACCTGGGTATACCTGCCATTCACATGGGCAGGTCCAAGGCAGGCATCCCATGGTGATATGGGGGACCGTGATTGGTCCACTCATGGTCACTTTGGGTCAAAAGCCTTAGAGGATCCCTATTCCTTTTCTTAAGTTCTTTCCATGTTTGAAAATAATAGCAGGGCTTCTATTATCATTAGAATCATGATTAATGGTTGTAATTTATTCATGGGTTTAGTAGGGCTTCTTTGTTGGCATAGCATATATACAAGTCCATTGTATAGAACGAAAGTAGTATGGGAATATTTTATGAAAAATCAATTAAAGTTGAGCTGGGCTTGAGTGTACTAAAAAGCTTGATTAGAAATCAAGACCAATGTAGGCAGTTTGGATCTTGTCTTAACAATGCACATTGAGGTTGCGCTTGAATCAAGCATTGCCAAGCATATCAAATCATCTTCGCCAAAGCCTTGTCCCAGCTATATTGGGGTCATCTACATGAATTCTATTTTGCTATTCTAGTCTATCCTGAGTCAAATTTTTGGATAGGTTACATTTCTTCTTATCTATCCTTACTACTTCCTTCTATGTCCTCTTTGACCTACTCTTCCTCGAAGGGCCTTGAACCTGCATAGAAAACTTTTTCCCATTGGCACCATTGTTGGCTTGCATTCTTGGCACGACCATGCATATCATCAAATATAGCGAAAACTTCTCCTTTGCACCACTTGAGGAGCACCATTGGAGGACCACCATGCGGGGACACCAAAAATCACGACGAAGGGGCAAAAGGCCTAGGCATTAATAAAGAAATCATAAACATCAACCTAGTTGGATCTTAGGCGTCTAGATTTTAATGCCTTGAAATCAACCATGAAAGAAGTGTTAAAATAGGGCCATATATGTATGTATTTCAGATGGTTAGTAAGGTCAAAACAACATAGTTCCATTCTGTTGATATGATCATTTCTTATGTTGCTATTACCCTATTGAGTTGTTGGTCGAAAAGTTGTGAATAAATTTAAGTTTAGTTTACTATGTCTTGAATATACTCAGTAATATGCCTAAGTTGTTTTTATTTTTCAAAAAAAAAAAAAAACTTTAATTGATAGCATTATAAGAGGTTCACCAAAAAATTTATATTTAATATATGTGTACAACATACACACAGCCAGGTCAAGCCCCATAATTGAGCCAATATTGAGTCAAACCTATTTGAGCCTCTTAACAAGCTAGGCTTGAGCCAATCTGAGCAGTGCAGAACCAAGCTTGAGTTTGATTCATGAGACGATGAGCCAATCTTGAGCTTGAGCTAAGTCAGACGAGCGGGCTGGCTTACGATCTAGCTGGCCTTGTTAACTGCCATAATTTTTGCGATCTTTATGTTGAACTGCACTCTGGCATTTAAAGCATACTTGAGGAAAATGTGGATGTATTTTGATATGATGTCTCTGTGAATTTATCAATGGGCTCTTGAAATAGTTAAACTACTTTCTGTTATGTGTTGGTTTGGTAATGGGACCATGAATGCGATTCTCTTATGATTCTATTTATTTATTGATATATTAAATTATTGATTATTGACTTTCGGGGGGTGGAACATATTTTCTACTTTTACGTTTTAACATGAAGTAGGACTTCTCTATATCATATATTTTCATTACGTGTACTTTTGATTTCAGGCGTATCAAATTGCTATGTATTCAAAAGCCGATTACAAGAGTATGCACAGAAAGCAGGTATCTCCACTCCTGTGTATGAAACTGTGAAGGAAGGTCCTTCTCATGAGCCTTGCTTCAGATCTACGGTGATTGTGAATAATGTCAGATATGATTCTCTGCCTGGGTTTTTCAATCGTAAGGCAGCAGAGCAGTCAGCAGCCGAGATTGCTCTTATGGAATTACATAAATCAGGAAACATGACTGAGTGTATCCCTCAACCAGTTGTAAGTTTACCGAAACTCTCATTGCTTCAAACTTATTGAGCACTGCAATTAAAACCCGGCGAGTGTCATTTTTAAGTAATCATTGTTGTTTTTGAAAACTTTTACAACTTCATTCTTTCTTGAAATGGTGGAGGCTGGAGCTCATCAACTTATGTGGATTTAATTTTTAGAAAAATAAAGAACAAAGAGGAAAATCTGTCATGTAAGGGCTGCATTAGTTTCAAGTTTCATTTTAGCCTTGTGCTAATGTATAATAATAATCTTCTTAAGTTCTCTTTTGAAGGCTAACTATTGGCTCCTTGTAGTCTCCCATTTCAATTTAAATAAAGTCCATTTAACTAAAAGAAAGTTCACTTTCCCTTTGGACTAGCATCTTTTTAACTGTTCATCAAATTGTTTTGTCTTTGTAGCAAATTGGTTTTGCTTATTGTTGTAAATTGTCATGTCAATTTTCATTGTCGTTACTAGAAATGATGCATTGTGGGGTTATCTTGCATGGCTGTTATTGCTGAAAGCAGTTTGAGAGGAGCAAAATGAGAATGTGATGGTATCAATATAAGAAGAATAAGGATGCAATTGCTAAATACCAAAGCGAAGATATGGAAATTGCATGTGTGAGTCTGTCAAAGGAGGCATTTTAAAGCGAAAATCTTAGAATAGTCTGTTAATCGAGCTCATTATGTCTTTTGCTACTAGTTTCGCCTTGTACTTCTAAATAGTACCATCTAGATTATATTTAGGAGCAAAGACCCACTTGCAACCCACTTTACGCTTCCTGCTAGACGATCCATTAGCTCCCTTGTCTCATTCCTTTCAAGAGCTTGCATTTCATGAATCACAACATCCTTCCACCTAAGGTTTGACAAGTCTTCCGAAACACGAGTAGATATGCATTCAAATGATATTTGAGAAATGAATGCAAGATATGAAGGTGATAAAAAATGATACGAAACAAAGTTTTACATGAGATATCGGGGAGCTCAAGATCATGTTCTTTTACATAAAGCAATCTGAATATCAAGATCTGAATTGGGTTGAGAAGGATTACTTGTGAGTATATTTGAATCTAGGACTTTTGTTGATGATGGGTCAGATGAAAATGACGATCTCGTCTTCTATTTCTTGTGAGAATACACCTGCACCTGCTTCTTTGTAGTTTTTGAAAAGTTGCCTTTTTCTGGAGTTCTGGAGTTTGGTATTTTTTAACACTTCCTTTAACGATGGGTGTCAAATATGATTATGGATAACCATTCAATACATACATATATATTTATGTATGTATGTATGTATGATTATGGATACACTATTGAACTAGGGAAGGAGTCTTCCAATGTCTTCTTATCTCCTCCCAGCTGCCTATCTCATGAACATCTTTAATCTATGAAGAATAATAAGTCTCCTGAAATGTTGCATCCATAGTGACAAGAATTTTCCTATTTTTTACAAGATAGCACTTGTACCCTTTTTGTGTGCTTGGATAGCCAACGAGGATACATACTGCCTGGATTTAACCTGTCTCGATGCTGCATCGGAATATGCATAAAACATGTAGATTCAAATACTTTAGGAGAAATAAGAAAGTTTGTAGCAGTCGGAAGTGAGATTTTTATTGGACTATTGCTTTCCAAAACATGTTATGGCATATGATTTAATTAAAGAAAAAAATGCAATTAATAGAGAGCATCTAACTAGAAAGATTTTGGAACATTTATCTTGAGCAATAAAGCTTTTGCCACCTTCCAACTGATGTCATTTCTGCATTTTGCAACCCCATTTTGCTTTAGAGTATATGCACATGATACTCGGGAATATTTTAAGTTTTGTGATAGAAACCTACTAGGAAGATACTCTCCTCCTTTATAAGACATCAATACTCTAATTGTTCCATCAAACCTTGTATTAACCCCTTTATGAGAATTTTCAAGCATTGCCAATAAATCATCGCGAGACTTTATGGGGTACACCATGTGCCCGTGGTAGCATTATTAATGATAGAGACAAAATAATGATATCCATTGATGGAAGTAACAGGAGCATACCACACTTGTGTATGATCAACTCAAATGGAACATACTATTCTTAGTAACAATTATTGGATAAGAACTATTCTCCTTGGCAAATTGACTGGAATTGCAATTAATTTGCTTAACAGCAATCCTAATATTTGAAGAGGACAAAGCATTCCTGAGATTCTGAGCTGGCATATGTCTAAGACACCGATGCTAAAGTAAGACTTTTTCCACATCAGTTCATGACTGCAAAACTGTAAGCTTCTTATACATAGGCTCCAATACGTAGTTTTTTTTTTTTTTTTTTTCACTACCACACTCAATCATCTGCTTTATCTTCATATCCTGAAAATACAATGAGATCAAAAGAAAGTGAGTTATGAGTTTTTTGTGAGTGAACTCATGCAAACAATATCATTTGTTAGTTGAGGAACCTGCAAAATGGTTGACAAGGATAGTCATCATTGTCATCGTCAAAGCCTTATCCTAATTATGTTGGGATCAGTTGGCTACATGAATTCTAATTCTCCATTCTGATTAATCTTGAACCAAATCTTCAAATAAGTTGAACTTCTTCATATCTATCCTTATTACTTCCATCCTTCCTCTTCGGCATTAACCTTTTCCTTCATGAGCATCAACTTGAATAGAAAACTTTTGTTTCAAAGGCGACGCTGCTAACCTACTTCGTACAGATCCAAACCATCTCAAACGATTATCTCTTAATTTATCATCTATTAAATTTATCATCTATTGTTGCTACCTCTAAATGCTCCCGAAAGTGTTCATTTCTGATTCTATATTTCCTAGTTTTACCATACATCTATCTCAACATTTTCATCTCTGCTACAGTCATTCTATGTATGTGTTCCTTCTTAATTGGCCAACATTCTATTTCATAAGTTATAGCTGGTCTAATCACTATCATGTAATATTTTCCCTTCAATCTTGTTGGTATGCGCCGATCACGAAGCTGGTCTAATCCTATATTCAACATCTTCCTCAATCTCTCTATCCTTACTAATTATTGACCCAAGGTATCAGAATGAATCTCTTTCTAGTATCTCTTGACCTTCAATTCTCACAGGAATTTCATCTCTTTGCATTGATGGACCTTTTCACTACTACCTGTGTGAAGGTGCCATTATCAATTTATACATTACGGCAAGATGGAATGTATGACTGAAATTGTAAACACATGCATGTCATGTGATCCATGTCACCTGACCAAGTGACCCGGGTTGGAGGACATGAGACAATACTATAGTTAATGAGGAGGCTATTATTACCTCTTCAGTTTTTGTAGTCTCTAACATCTATTGATGATTTTCTTGGGAATACTCTTTTCCTTGCAGTTGTTTCCATCAAAGAGATTGCTGTAATCCGAGTATTTTGATTTACAACATTGAGTGATTGGGAAGTATTGAAGGAATTTTCTCACTGTTTTAGACACTATTGGAAACCCTAGATTTTATTGATTGACTCCTTGTGACAAAAAAAGCAGTCCTCTAGAAGATAAAACAGCACTTCCAATCACAGATGAGAATGGCACTTATTCAGCAACCAAAATTAAGAAATCCTAGGATACACAAACATCCAGCAATGTAGGGACCTTTCTTTTCATCTTGATCCCACCACTTGAAATGACTTTAAAACTTCTAGAAACTTTGAGAGATGACTAATATCACTGTGCATCACTGCTGCATGCGCTGCACCTTTTATCTGCTGCTCCACATCAGCCCCACAACAAACTGATTCAAAAGACTTTCTACTGCAGAATCAGAAAACCAGCACCTTGTCTATGGGACTAGCCCTTGCCAAACTATGGAAACCCAATTTTGGAAACAAAGGGCTCGAGGAAAGAGTTGACTGAGACCTTCCTAAACATTAGATAAAAGACAAGACTAGATTGTCAATCAATTGTGGACTCGTTATTGGTCGCAACCCAGACAACCTTGAAAAGTTGACTGTCAAAGGGACCTCCCCTACCCTCCCCTACCTATTAATCTAACGAGAAATAGAATATCCTTAACAACTAATTTGAACCCCACCCCATCTTTGAATACTTTTCCTACATTTAGTGAACCCATCTCCTCCTACACAAATAGAACCCCACTACAATGACAAATTATTCCTAGGAACTCTGCTGTTCTTGCCCCAACTCCCCATTACCGTACTCAGTCACCCTTCACCATATCTCCCACCCCACTCTCAATCTTGAACCAACACCACCATTTGTTTAAAATAGCCCAATTCTCCCCTATCCTTTCCCAACCCACCTTTGACCACCATTACATCCCTGCTTAGCTTTTCTTCAGTGCCCTCCCATAAAAAGTTTTTCTGAACCTATTCCAGCCAATTAACTATGGAACTCAGATCCTTGAATAGACCACTAGATTCGCTAGCATTGCTTTAGTAAGAGTGAAAGGCACCAAAGAAGAGAAATTGTCTTTTCCATGTCAAAAGCCTCTTTCACATTTTGCCACGATGGTTCCCAAATCATCTTGATATGAGGATTTTTCCCAACAGCAAACCTATATATGTAATTGGCAGAGAGTCAATCTCATGTTTTAACTTGTTTCCCAATGTGCAGGGCTCATTTTCCCCTAAACATACTCCCACCTCCAAGCTTTACTCATGTTAACTTTTAAGCCTGATATCACTATAAAACATTTGAAAATACCTTTGATAAATAGATTAAAAAAAATGAGATCTATATATATATAAATGTAGAAACAATGTAAACAAAATTAAAAAACATGTAAGTATATACATTTAATTTATTCTACCAAATCAATATTGCAATATGTACAAAATCCAGCAGCATAAGATGAAGAAACAGAAAAAAGAAAAGGAAAAAAGAAGTAGAAGAAGAAGAGGCAGGAAAACAGAAAAAAAAAAAAAAAAAAAAAAAAAAAAAAAAAAAAAAAAAAGAAGAAGAAGAAGAAGAAGAAGAACAAGAAGAACAAGATAAAAAAACAAGTAAAAAAATAGAGAAGATAATAAAAGGGGAAGAAGGGAAGTGTACCTACATTGTAGCGACGAGAGAGCAAGTGCAGGAGAGGGAAAAAAATGAGCAGGGTTGGGTATATTTTATAAAATAAAATTACAAAACACCCCTCAACCATTTCGGCCAAAATCTATAATTTCGGTGGTTGGGTATATTTTGTGAAATAATGAGCAGAGTTGGGAAGATTTTATAAAATAAAAATTACAGAAACACCCCTTAACCATTTCGGCCGAAATCTATAATTTCAGTGGTTGCTAATATTTTGTGACATAATGACAAAAACACCACTACAACCATTTCATTTGAAATCTGCAGTTTCAGACTGTAACTGCAGATTTCGGCCGATATGGACCAAATACTGATCAAAATTCTCTAATATGTGGCTCAGTTTGGAGTTTGGACCAGTGGCTGAACCGAAATTGTTCATTCATTTCGGCTAAACTAAAGTGAAATTGTTCATCCATTTTGGCTAAACTGAACCGAAATTGTCAACTATATTATGAAGGTTGGTTGGTGACCAAGTGATGGATCTGTGCACATATTGAACCCCAAGGCTTTGAATAGGTTAAATCAGGATGTTCAAATGGTTTGGTTGTAAGAATGTGATCTCGTTCATGTTTTTGTACATAAATTTAGGTTGATCGTGCCCTGGCTTTTGATTTACCGAACACTCTGCCCATCGTAGAGAGGAATTGAGGAAATTAGCTTTGAAGTTTATCATGAGTTTAAAGTTTTTACATATTGTTAAAAATGATTGAAGTGGTACAATTCAAAAGACTAGGAAGCTCCTAGAGACTAACAAAACTCAGAAAAAAATGTTTGATTGGGGACTGTGGAGTGATGCAGAAAATGGATTTACATGGAATTGAGTGGAATAGCTCAGTTGCTGAGGCACCTCCCTTCCATCAAAACAACTTGGTAAGGTACCTCCCTCCCATAGAAACAACTAAGGATCAATCCCTTCCTATAACGCTGATGGTGAGGGGCTTGTGTGGGTGTGGGTGTGTAAGTGCTTACCTTACCAAAAACAAATGTTTGGTATGGATAGTGAGATTTTCTTTTCATGCTACATTATTTGGTTGTTTTCAGTTCTCGAAGGAATTCTGTTAATTATGAGATTCTTCTTTTTGCTCATGTTCATGATGTTTTCTTCAGCATGAAACAGGCTTATGCAAAAATCTGCTTCAGGAATATGCACAGAAGATGAACTATGCAATTCCTTCTTATGTGTGCAACAAACAGGCTATGACCGGCAACTTTCCTTTCATCTGTACTGTCGAGATTGGAGGGATTCAGTATATTGGAGCCGCAGCAAAAACCAAAAAAGAAGCCGAAATAAAAGCAGCACGGACAGCACTGTTAGCAATCCAATCAAAGACAGGTATATACTCAATTCCTCTTTTATTAAAGGTGCATTTGGATGTATAGCAAGATTCAATTGGCCTGAATATGTTGGCACTGTGGATTTTTATCTGTTCCACGTTTCAGTTTTGGAGCTGCTCAGATTTGAGAAACTGGGAAGAAACCTTAAAACTGCCCTCAAATTCAGTTTAAATCAAAACCTCAATTCCTCTATTTAATTCGATCCCATCCTAAGCCTAATCCCCTTTTCTAATAATTCCAGAAAGCCATCCCCTATTGTGCAACTTGCTGTCAATTTCGACAATCTGCAATAGTTGTAGAGTCAATGTTGGTGTTTGTTGTCCTCCAGCTTTGTTTTGCAGCAGAAGAAAACTATCCTACTTCACATTTTTTTCTTCAAAAACCATGTGAGTCGGAAAGCCAGGTCCTTCTACTGGATCATTGGTATGGATTAAATTACAACTGCTTGTGTTATGGGTAAAATCTGGGTTGATCACCTGGGTCGACCTGTCATTCATTTGACGTATCCGGTTTGAAACAATTTAAATGAGTTATCCTGTCTAGTCAAATGATTTTATTTTAGTTGTTATTGACTTAATCTTTAGTTGTTATAGTGTTATTTTTTTATAATAAATTATTTGACCAGACTAGTAAATGTGCTGGATTTCCTTTTTAACCTGACCAATGACTAGCCACCTCCTAGTACGTCCTGATTTGAATTTGCATGTAATGCAATTTGTTATGGGCCGTGTTCATGCATGTTTTAGAGCTCCCATCAACATGCAGCACAACATATACCAAGCTATGCTAAAATGTTTTAACTGAGCAATTTATGCTACATCCATCCACACTAAGGTATTTTTTTCCCTTTTTGATAGGTGGACCTGAATCCAAAAAACCAGATGGTAGTTCCATGTATACTGTTCTACCTTGCAAAAAGAAGGGGAGTGAGTCAGATGCACGCAGCGAAACAGCAAAAGCCATCAAACCCAAGAAGGCAGATTTCAAGAAAAAAGTGGCTAGAAAGAAATTTCTTAGAAACAAGGGGGACCGGCTAAAGAATCACCAAAACGGGCAAGGAAATGCGAACAAGGAAGAGGTGTCTGGGGTCCAAGTTGGAGGTACAGAGATGTCACAGGCTAATAAAGATTTTCAAGATGGACAGCATGAGGGCTTGAATTTCGATCGAAATTCTCAAGCAATTGCTACCAAGGATTGTTTGTCTATTGCTCATGCTGGAGATTTGAGAACACCAGGACCAGATTTTAACCAAAATGAGCAATGGATATCTAATACCGTAGGTGCATCCAATGTCCAAATCCCAGGAAATTCTGGAAATGTGAATGTCATGGTGCCGAAATTTAACCAAAATGGGGAAGGGATTTCTAGCATGGGAGCTATGCAAGCAGCCCAAATTGAAAACTCAGCAGTTCCAGTCAATGTTCCTCATGATGCAGAGGCTGCTTTGTTGGTTGGTAATTCAAGCATGGGTGTGCCTGCAGCTCAAGGCATTGCTGTTGACAATCCCTTTACAAGTAGACAACCATTTTGAGATGGGGACAAGCACAGGTCTTTCAAGATGGGCATCATGCACTGTGGTGTAAGGATGCGACGTACTCATCACAGAAGGTAACTTGAGTATCAACACCAGCAGTTATGGTCAAAAAGCTCTTGCTCAGGTGTAAGAGATGAATGGTAACTGCAATGTGGTGACCAATTTTCCTTTGTTTTGAGATTATTTTTTTCTGTCTTGAAACTCGTGCGGTATTTGTATGTCGCAACTCGGGTCTTATTTACACCGTTCTCTTGAGTCCCATTTCACTATTCTTCACAGGTGACCTCCATATCTCTGTAGAATAGCTTTTATACAAAAATGTTGATTTAGTTATAATACATATATGGATGAACAATATTGGCGTCCATTTTTCCTTTGTTTTGAGATTTTTTTCCCCTTCGAATCTTGCTTGGTATTTACACCTCCCAACCTGGTCCGTATTTGCCCCATCTGACTATTCTTCCAGGTGAGATCCATATCTCACCACACTGCAGATTAGTTTCTACAGAAAACTGTTGTTTCAACACTGCCATTCACATCACCTTTATTCTCCTCCATGGTCTTGAGCGCATTGCGGCGAGTCTATGGGGCACATTGAGTTTGGTTGTTGGACACTAAACTGCATTTTGTTTATTAATTATTAAGATGATGATGGGCGTGGATATTATGACTTGTTTGCCTTGTATCCACTGTCGGATTGATTGTAAGTATACTTGTAGGTCTCTTAACTCTGAAGATTGATGGTGATTTTTAGACAAGCCAGTCTCTGTGATTAGTGTTTAATGGATTGATGCATTTAGTTGTTGTCATCATCATCTTAGCCTTTTGTCCCATCAAACTGGGGTCAGCTGATTCTTATGACTTCTTTTATTTTTATTTTTATTTTGAGTTACCAGTTACTAACTTGAATTACTCACTTTTGGATTAGATTTCATAAAAAAAAAAAAAAAAAAAAAATCTTATGTGAGGGTTTATAGATGAAGTTCTCAATTGAAAATCTAATGAAAAATCGGTTCATCTGAGCTAACCGTGTAAGGTAATGATGATAAGTTGTCCATTAAGTTTGAGAAGGGTCACTTAACTCATTTGTAAGTGGCAGTAGTTCTCATCTGACCGTCCAGGGTTCGAACTCTGTGTACACCACATTTTCTCACTTGTGTCATTTGTGTGGGCTATTGTCCCGCACAAGCAGGTTTTGTTTTCCCACTTCTGTGAGCCTTCTTCTCGCTTGTACGGGCTCTCTCTTGGGTTCCCCCCCCCCCCCCGGCTGGGTTACCAAAAGAAAAAAATTAAATTTTACCACCCATTTAAAAAAGCTTTAGATTTAATGGATAATTATATTAAATAAAGTTGATTTTTAAGTAGGTGTCAATTCACAGATCTTATATCCTCTATCCCCCAGTTGGATTTACAAATGATTGAGGTACCGTGCAATTAATTGTCAGACTGAATTTAAATCACAGTGATGGCTCATCGTAATCATAAGATTACTGCCCGTCTGGCAAACAGTGTTTTTTCTTGTCTTATTTGCACCAATATTGGGGGCATGCCCGATTGGACCCATCTGATGATGACCAACCCACAGCAGAACCATCCGTCGATCAACCCCAAGTGGACCCATCGGGTGAACCTTCTGTCGATCAACCCCATGAAGACCCATCCGATGATGAAACATCTGAAGACCGCAACACCTGTAGAGGGCCTGGCCAATGATGAACCATCTGAAGGCCACACACCTGTATACAAATAGACAATCATATCTCTCTCATTTAGACCCTTCGGAATTGATATAAAACAAGACATTTGCTTACTTGTAAAGAACATATATAAGGTGGTTATATGAAAGAAAGTGAATGAAGCTGCCAACACCTCCTTGCGCAGGTTTTTTTTTTAGATAGTTCTATGCAAATTGATGGTCTACTAAAAAAAAGGGGTTGGTTAAAGAGGACGTTGATGAAAGAGTAACAATAGAACCGAAAACATGCAACCCATCCAAGTATTTAGCTTAGGACAAATTGGATTGAAGAAATAGAATTCATATAGTAGATCCCCACATAGTTGGGACAATACTTTTTGATGATGATGGTGATAAATGAACGTCATTTATTTTTCGTTAGGTTTTTTCTATGATATGAATGTTCTATTTATAGTTGATTTTTATATTGATATGAATGTATTGCCTCAAATCTTTTTGAGACACTTAAATGGTTTTTCAAAGAAATTAATCTGGATAGAACATAAAGGATGAGTGTTCTTCCCCTTTCAAAGATGATAGTTGGAAAAAAGAAAAAAAAAAAAAAAAAAAGAGGATGCGTAGTTTCGACCATTGGAGCTGATGGCAATGACAGATAAGGAAATTGATCGATATTGTTGTACAAAGATGAGATGAGAAAACTTCACTTGAAAATGAGCAAAGTTGTTTGGGCGAGTTTTGGGATGATTGGATCTCCAAATACCTCACCAGTCACCACCGGAGAAGGCATGTCCCAAGGTAGTGCGAGAATATCGCATGAACACTACATCGAAAGGCCAAAGTTTTATTATCAACTCATTATGATGATTTTTACCATTAATTAGGCAAAAGAGCATGGACATGGAGGTATACAAACAAGAAGAATAAATTAAAAAAAAAGAGAAGAATATCTTTCGTTTGTATGTTTGAGAGAGAGAGACGCAACAACAAAGCCCTCATTGATTGAAATATCAAGATAAATTCTAACCCTAAGCCTAATCAACAACCAATGCCGTAACCAGGAGAATGCAGTGCAGTACAGCAAATTCAATCAAATAAAATCTTCATACTTTGTACAACTTTTAATGAAATGGTACGGAAAACATGAACTAGGACTCAATAGTCTAATTACAAGCATATAAATATTGTTTGAAGCTCGTAACAATCCTGAAAACCTAAAAAGAAAATCGCATCCATTCATCAAAAAACTCGAAGAAATTAGGAAAACCTACTTAAAAAGAGTCTTCATTAATACAGGCAAAATAAGGAAATAAACAACTCAAAATCAAGATTGAATTTGAAACTAGATGAGGAATGTGGACACACAGGCGGCTTGCACCATTTTCTATTTTCTGCACTTATCGGTACCAGCCACCAAGCTGTCATGATTCGCGAGGCCTAGGCCACCGGTTTTGGTTCTGTCCCAACTAGACTGAGCCTGATTTGGGTCTAGTTCAGGTGTATTGACCTGCAGTCCCTATTTTGTGGATTTGTTGGCTCAATAGGGTCCGGTTGAGCCTAATTAATATGGTATAATTGCACAATACCAGCCCGGCCTGCATATGATGAAGGGAAGGGAAGGACAACACCCGGCCCTGGTCCGTATTTTTGCCAACAAACTATGTTACACAGTACAAATGTACTTAACTCTTATAGCAAACAACATTTTTTTCTTTTTACCAAAGAAAAAAACCATCATTTTTTCTCCTCAGTAAAAACTCATGGATGCACTCACACTACACAAATTCCTAACAAACAAGGCAACAACCGAGGAATGATCCTGATCATCCATGTGAAGCCTTTCCAGTGAACTACAAGTAGATTGGTTAATAGAAAACAACATCTTGTTTGGTGTCCGCTATGCCTGCTTAGGGCTCTATGTTCTTTGTAACTTGATCTAAAATTGATCCCTGCAACGTTTCTAGGGCTCTAACATACTGTACTTGAATACAGAGATTTTAAGCTCCCTATGGAATGTTGGGCGCTATTTAATTCAAGCAACATGCTACAAAGTAAATGAATACAAACAACATTGGGAGGGAAAATTTTACCAATTCGATGTGTACACAGATTGCAATGTATTATGAAGATTTCTTACATAGTTCTGGTCCTCTTCCTAATCAGAGACTGGTTAACATACAAAGAATCCAATATATCTTCACAAAAAAAACGGATATTCTCATCTTTTCCTGCATTGCCTTTACTGCCTGGAGTGCATTTGACGACAGAATCAGAATTTGGGTTCTCCAGCCTATTTTCTCTACCAACATCCAATTTATCACTCTCCAGTTCTTCTCTTGAATCCATTTCTGTAGTTTTCAATTTTATGCCCACTGCTTCAGCCTGGTCGGCAAACAAGACCTTAGACATGGAAAAGCTACAGATCTGTTTGTATGTATCGTAAATGGCGGCATGAGTAGTGCCACCTTCCAATAACTTTGCAAGAGGATGCAGAACCGATATCGGATCATTTCGTCTTTCTAGACTCTCCTTCAAAACAAGAAAATCAGATACAAATTCTGACTTGCAAAACTGAATGAATGCAGCGGTTTTATCCAAGTAGTAGATCGATGTGACAGAATCGGAACCAAAGACTTTACAGATGCATTCTTTAAGTTCTCTTGGCTTGAAATTGGATGAGAATCCCCAGATGAGAACAATATTCTGAAACACAACTTTCGGATATCTTCGTTTCTGGTTTCGGAAACCTGTCTCCAGGATCTCAGCACCTGTAGTAAGGTCAATGAATGTACCACTGTTCCAGCCTAGATACAGAATATTCATGTGCTTTTGCAGTTTTTCGTGTTGCGCCAGTTGCATTGATGGTGCATGGAGGTTGAAATCAATACCCAAGTGACTGCACATTTGAGCAAAAACACACCCTGTCATAAAAGCATCATAGCCAGCTTCATGCTTGGCTCCAGAGTTCCAGTTAGATGACCTGCAGATAAACCTCAATTAACCGTGCTGTTCAGAGAAAAGTTTGAAAAACTTGAGAATACAGGTACAGTTGTGTAGGTTAATGCCAAGAGGACAGAAAATTGTAATAAACAGTTACTCTTTTGAATAGTATTATAAAAAATTGGTGGTTTTGGTTCCTCAATTAAGCACCTGAAAATTATATAAGACAGCTAAGAAGACGGCTTAGCTATAGATACAGCTCCCAAAAAGTGGAAGATTGGTTTGTACTTCAGTCTTTTAGACTGCATTCTTGAGCATAAATAGTTCAAAATGAAGAAGGGTAGTGTAGTTGAAACTAACCTGAATCTCAAATGAAAAAAATAAGAGCGTCTTTCAAGTTTTTACACAAATATAACATAAGTAATTTTTTGTTAAAATTTTGAAGGAGCCATAATCAGAAGGCATGTCATGATTTCAATTTTCATGAGTTACAGTGGCCACTTGGACTGCAAGATAATTTTAGATTCTTTTTATCATCCTCAAAATACAATAGAAATTGCGGACGAAAATATGAGACATGCTCCAACAGTGAACAAAGTTGCAACAGGACAACAAAAGGCTCCTTGGTGTTATAGGAAGGAACAAAGAAGTGTCTCCTGGAGGGTTTTTTTTTTTTTTTTAGCTAGATAAAGGCAATTGAGGTCAACAAACAGTTGTTATATGATCCTTGGAGAGAGGGCACATGTAGTAAGCATTGGCCCGAAAACATACAAATCAGCCAACAAACCAGCGGTCCAAACCAGTGAACTTATGGGGCACGTCTAGGTTGGATCATGCCTTAAAGATCTCTTATTTGGGATAATCATGTCCTGCAAATAGATGGCTAAGGGGAAAAAAACAGTGGACATTTAACAACAAAATGGTCATATATCAAACCATTAGAATCTTACAATCTAGATACGCTTGGGGCATGGTTCGCCCAAGGTGATCCTATCAGACTAACAATCATTATCATTTTACCGAGGATTCTGCTTAAAAAAGACCTTTTTCTTCTTTATCTTTTACCAGGGAGAATCATTTGACATGAATGTTTGAAACTGAAAGATAGCTTACTTTAGTAAATGACTTGTGTTTATGCAATTGTGTGTGCATGCGTGTGTGTATGATAATTTACTCGAAACTTTAGTAAATGACTTGTGTTTATGCAGTTGTGTGTGTGCGTGTAGCTTACTTTAGTAAATGACTTGTGTTTATGCAATTGTGTATGCATGCGTGTGTATATGATAATTTACTCGAAACTTACTCTAGTAAATGACTTGTGTTTATGTAGTTGTGTGTGTGCGTGTGTATATGGTAATTTACTTGAGTAACTGACTTATGTGTTTATGCAATTGATTGATTGAGAGAGAGAGAGAGAGAGAGAGAGAGAGAGAGAGAGAGAGTCTAACAGCTGGACTCATCGTGATTGGTGAAAGGTGAGGTGATTTTCAAGATTTATTTAATAGATAGTTTAAGCTGAAATTCCAACAAGCAAGCAGGAATTTAAGTCCAGTCAATCAAAACATTTGTCTAGTGCAAGCCAACCATAGTCATTATGAAAAGAGCATTCATGTGAGTGGCTGCAAAATAAACGTGGAATTGAGTATAAAGCAGACCTTGTTTCATCCACTTGAACCCCCACTTTCATACAAGGACGGGAAAGCACACCAGAACTCTTCGAAGTGTAAGCAATCTGTGGGCATAAGAGAGCAAAGGCTGAAGAAAGTGATGTGCTGTTATTCTTCATCAAATGCTGAACAATATCGTCCTTCAAAAGGTTCTTAGTGTCCACGACAAATGGAAAATTTTTGTGAATAGAAGCAGCAAATTCTTCAATGCTAGGAGGAAGTGGACCAAAAAATTTACTGTATATGTGTGCAATATCTGCACCATAAAAACTGGAAAACATCAGAAAGTTTTCCAGAGATAAACTCGTGATCTCTTAAGGAACTTGTCAGATGTATACCTAAAAAGCAATTGTGACCAACAACTATTTTTTTCTCAGAAGCAAGAAGGTCAATTACATGGCGAAAACCCACGGCAGCTTTGACTTTTCCCTCCGTTTCTTTGCTCAAGTCTTCCTTGACCTCTTTCTGAAGAAAATGCAGATCAAAATAAGATACACTCCCTAATTTATGGTAAATGAAACAGAGATTAATGCTTCTCTGCCATTCCCAGTGGGGAGTTGTTATCAATAAAAGCTTTAAATTCTGTATCTGAAACTAAACTAGCATGTGATTATTCTAAATAATGAATTTAGGGCCTCTTAATGTGCACCAGCAATCTGCACATCCTCCCATTCATGTATTGCTTCATCCTTGACTTGCAGGACCCAGTGTTTGGTCAGAACACATGTATATGCCATCCTACTGTTTTGCTTCTGCCTAGCATAACCAGCCCAAATATAAGAACGGGGTAAAAAGACTTGTCCCGGTTCCCGATTAGAAAAGAGTAAGAATGGCGTGAAAAGATTTGGAGGGAAAAGAATGATAGGATTTTTAAGGGTGACTTTTCTTCCCTTCCAGTGTTGATAGATAGAATAACTATGAGGATCGCTAAGTGGGCTTTGATCAGAAAAGAGTGCCCCAATTTTAGTCTTAATGATATCCTTCTAAATTGGGAAGCATGCATGGGTTGCAGATTGAGTAAAGTGAGGAGAGTTGTTCTTTGGTCTCCACCCTCTCCTGGTGTGTTGAATTTTAATGTGGATGGTGCTGCGAGAGGTAAACCGGGGTTGGCGGAAATTGGAGGTATTCTTCGGAATAGCAAAGGGGAGGTCTTGTTTATGTTTTCAAAGCATGTGGGTGTTTGTGGTTCTAATGAAGCGGAGGTTTTGGCTATTTTGGAAGCCCTTCGATGCTTTTCAAGACGATTCCAAGGTGATCTTACGGTGGAGAGTGATTCTTCTAATGCGATTGCTTGGGTGTCTAATAGGAAGCCTTTTCCTTGGAAATTTCAATTCTTCTTTAACGAAATTCGATCTTTCACTACTACCATTAATGTTGTCTTTCGTCACGAGTTTAGAACAGCCAACAGTATGGTTAATGCTTTAGCCAAGCAAGGGGTGGAGAGAAGCTATCCTTGGGAGGGTTTTATTATGTAATTGGGGTTGGGTGGGGTACAATGCTCTTGTACCCTTTAGTTTGATTTTCTTTTCTCTTTCTTTTTTTTGTGTTCTTGCCTCTTTGTTGTCTGTCCTTTTGTTTTCTCTCCTTCTCTTAATGAAAGTTTCAGTTACCGATAAAAAAAAAAAGACTTGTCCCATATCCATTCTCAGTGAAAGACTGTCACATAATCCCTATGCACCATAGACAAACAAACCACTAGTATAAATGACTGCTTGACTGCTGGAAATTCCAACTGTGGCCTGAAATTCAGCTGGCTCAAAGATGAGTCGCTAGAAACATTAAAATCCATTTCTCCAGGCCTCTTGACTGAACCATTGCAAGGAAACAATAGCTAGAATGCTTATTAAAATGGTTTGAGTCTTTTTTGCCAGATGATAGTTTTACATTTATAGAAGGAAAAAGGTGAAGAACTCTTCTGCAATAGTAAACATATTAAAAATTTACACGAGAAACCGGGGACATGTGCAGGTGTCAGTTTTAGGATTTCCATTGACAGAGATGTATAATAAATAACACTAATAGACACCTCAGAAGGCAGAGTTTGAGCAGAAGTGTCTTAAAAAAACGAAATACCCATAAAATGTACATTATCATGTTCCAAAGTTGTCATAATCATGGGAAACATCGTGTATGACCACCATAGTCGTGAATTTCAGTTCGGACGCCATTTTGGTTTGGCCTCCAAATGAAATGGTTTGGCCTCCAAATGAAAATTTCGGTGAAATTTTTCGCAAAAAAATTATTATATCTATTAAAATGTAAAACTAATATATGATACATTTAATATATTCTATTCTACTAAATCAATGCAATATGTCAATTTATATTTGATGGGCTATTTCATATTAGAGTGAAGCTTGGCTAACTTATTCATATTAAAATGTTTTTTATTGGAATAAAATTTAATTAGGACCCATATAGTTATTTAGGTTTTTTATAGATTGGCTCCACAGTGGAGCCTAAGAATTTCTCTAAGCCAAAAGGCCAAAAAAGTATTTTTGCAATTATTTTTAAGTTAAGAAAATTATGTTTACCCCCTCAATTTTTATTTTCTCTATTTTAAAGGTAACCCATGTGTTGGGATGAATAATTGGACGAATCGGATGAATAGGCCGAAATCATGAAATTTGGACCAAATCGGACAAATTAGAATGAATTCTGGGCCGAATAATTGCAGGGATCCTATTCATTATAGGAGAGCAAACAAACCGAAATTATTCGGAAATTTCGGCCAAAACGAACCGAATCTCCTAATACTGATGACCACACTATATTCCTGGAACTTCAGAGACGGTCAATTTATCAAGGTATCAGAGGGTTTTGCAATTTCGTTCTCTTACCATAAGCAAGGCCTTATCTTCATCAGAATCAGTATACACTACTAGTTTGGATAAACTTTCACCATCCACACGGACATAGACCAGCTCTTTAAAATGCCTTTTTACAACCTGCATGTTCCCAGATTCATCTGTCAGCAATGTACTTGACAATGCAGTTCAAGTCAAATTTAAAACTAATTAGCAAATGCATGAGAGAACATGAGCAGAGTCAACAATGTTCCCTCAATGTATATTTTAAAAAAATTGTTTCAGTCAATCTAACCACAGAGGAAATTCAGTAAGAAGAAACAAGAAAGAAAAAATTAAAAACAAAATATTGTCACAAAAGCCACAAAAAAGAAAAAATACTAACCCTGATGTGTATCCCCATTCTTGACATAAAAAACACAAAAAAGCAGTATTGTTTGAATTGTATGACAGTTCTCCAAGAACAATGGCACAATTCTACTAACCCTGCTTGCCACTAAACACTATATCCTACGCCAAACAGGCCCTGCGCTGGCTTTTTTCTCCTTTTCTTTGTTTTAATGGGTAGCATGACTCGAACCTACAACCTCATGGTTACTGCAACAGTGAGCACTTTCCAACTATGCCATGGGCTCGTCACACAGGGAAATTTAAAGGAGAAGAAAATAAAGGTTATTGAAGCATATTTGGACGTAGGAAGAAAAATAGAGACAGATATTGAAGGAATACTGGTCCCTATTCATCGCCATCATTAACAGGGCCTCCCATTAATCTTGGATCAGCAAATTCTGGTCCCCAATCTCCTGCCTATAATCTTCGTGGCTAACCAGGGGTGGCAATTCCTGAGCTGACCCACTAGCCTAAACCATATTCACCAGTGACTTAGGGTTTGTGGTGACCCTGTTTATTATGTGTTGTTGCTAGTCGGCCCAAACTGAGATATTGCACACCAGTCCTCCAACCTAACTCAAACTTGACATGTAACGTAGGGCTCAAGTTACATCTTTTTCACTTCACTTCCTGGTTGGTTTCAACTTGACATTTCAAACTCAATTAATAACAGGTCGGGTTCAAGTTAGATCTCTACTTGCAACCATTGGGCTAAATCCTGCCTAAACCACACCAAATCTGACCAATTGTCACCCCTACAACCAACCATGTTCAAGTTTAAACTTCTAATACCATCATATGAAGAAAATAACTCCAAAAATACAAAAAGGCTCGTAAAAAAAAAACCCTGGAAACCTGAAACCAAGCTGATTTTAGCATAGGCAGCAACCTTACCAGCTGAATCAATCTCAATTGATGTGAAGTGAAACCATTCAGCTTCAGAGCCGGGCGCATCTTGAAGAAAATTGTCAAGAGTCGAGGCATGGGACCATTAGAATTGTCCTCAAATTGATATCCTTCATTTGAGTTCCGTGATAACCCATCACGCCATTCACAAAATGTATTCTTCATCCGCTCAGTGAAAAGAACATCAAAAGTACTCACTATTGGTATTTCTCTCAAGTCTTCCGACTGATACTGAGAATTAATCAGCTCGTCGCCGTATGCTGAACCGAGAGTATGCAATGCTTCAGCTTCTTGTGCTCTGGATAAATAAGATATTCCTGTGATTACTTAAACATTGTAAATGCTCGAAAATATTGCACTGAAATAAATAAGTAATAAAAAATAAAATGTGAATGTTGGCAGTTGGACACCGAAAGCTAAGCAGGTACTACCCATAAATCATTTTTCAGTTGGGTTGCAAAATGTATGAAGGAGAAATATAGGTAAGAGAAATGAAACATTGACAAAAGCAAGACACTTAACACATGTGGATACCTTCATGTATGCAAGCATTGAAATCAAATTGGTATTTAGCCAAGAAATCAATGGAGGTCGTCTGGCAGAGAAACTCATAAGATGGGCCATCAACTGGAAGCTCCTTGCGAGGAAATATGTAAAAATTGTGCCTGTCAAGAGAGACCAAAGTCAAAATGACATTTATGAGAAAGCAAACAGAAAATTAATGTCACAAAGAAGAATGCTTTTCTAAAAATGAAAAAAAAAAAAAAAATGAAAAAATGGCAAACAGACTACAGTGCATCCATATAACACGGTTATGCTTCAAAAATTTTATAATAAAAAATAAATGTAGATTAATTCACTGTGACTTCAGATTAGTGAGTTACATTTGGAGTTTTGAACACTCGTATAGTCCAACCAAATTGATCTGGATTAACCCTTAGTTCCAGTCTTCCAGCCCATTCCTCAAGGTCCACTCGGAAAGTACACAGACCATGTTCTCCTTCCCATACAAGAGCCTCTACTGTCTTTATAAACCAAAGCTCTCCATGACAAAAGCAGGATGTTCAAGATACGACAAAACTGATTCTAGAGAACCAAAAGCATCTACTGCGAGGCCTCCCAAATCAACTAGAGAGAAAAGCAATCCACTTACAATAGAAATTCCAATCTCCATTGAAGCCGAGACTTCTTTAACAAACATCAAGAAAAAAGCTAGTTCAAGTCAGTAATCCAAGTAAAATAAGTTTGAAGAAAGATCTAGATTCATTCAAGAAAATCTGTAATGTATTTATGTAGTATGAGATTCATAACCTCTTACAACCTTTATATAGACCTCTTAGCAACAACCCTAATAATGAATACCTATTGGAAACAAAAGAATTCACACTGGTCGGCCTAGATGACCCAAACATTAACTACAGTCAATATAGAAGACTGAGCCATTACATTCTTATGTTCCTGTCTTATACTTCCCACAAACTCTGGAAATTTCAAGTTAAACCGCGAAGAATGAGGTTTATTTATTCAGATGACTCTTAAACTCAGAATGTATTGACTCTTTTGACTCTTATTAAAAAGCTTTTGGGCACACCCAACAACTTGCCTTAATCCAATGTCCAAATCAAGATACTTATACCACCAGACATAAAGCTATTGTCTTGTTCCTCTTATTCTTCTTCTTAGAATGTTTGGTCGAACATTATCTACATCATGCCATAATTCTGCTAATTCTGAACCATTTTCATCAACAGGCTCTCTCCAATGTCCTGGCTTATAATATAACTGCCATAACCACTAGCTGATGACTTGTTAGTCTCAAGCATGGATTATAGCATACCCACTGTACATACAGAACTTAAAGACTAATTTGGTATGGAATATGGGTTCCAGACAAAGGTATGAGAATAGGGAATTCTACAAGGGTTTGGGATTGGAGAAAATTTTGGCATTCAAGAAAAGGACTAAATTGGAGATTTTGTTGTGGAGTTTTTCTGCTTAATGTGGTTGTGCAGGGGCAGTCAACAACTAGAGATTTTCTGAGAGGAAATTTGGAAAAAGAAATTGGTTTTATTTGAAAATTAAAATTAGGTGAAGATTTGGAGAGATTTTATGGCTTTTCTTGGGGATCCTAGTAAGTATTCTAACAAGGGACTTCTGTTGTTCACAGTGTTGCACAGAAATTAAGGGGCAACATATGGGTTTTGATGAGCCTCTAGTAAGCTGGTTTGGCTAAGTTTTAAGGATTTGTTATGGCAGAATTGGAGCTGGACTTGGGTTCAATTGTAAGAATTGGGACAATCATCAAAAGCCAATGCATTAAAGAACCAAGTAGTTCCCAATTTTAACCCATTACTCCTCCCCACTCTCAAGACCACTACACCTACACACCGTCTATTATGTCTCTACTCTGCCAATTCGGAAACCATTTTTCCTCAAAAACCTTTCCCCAAACCTAGCTTAACAAGGATTAAAGCATCCCACTACACAGACACAGCGTCAAACGGGTGACAGACCATAAAAAATCAAAATTAATTTAAAAAAAAAAAAATCAACATCATCATTTCGTATTAACAATCCCAGGAAATGGGGTATAGGTAGATTACTACCTCTATAAAGAAGAACAAAGAATTAACTTTTATGAGTTTTTATAACTTGCTGCATCTCAGAGGCCAACCATTTGCCAACCATTAGCCGAACCACATAAATTGGGGAAAACGATTGCAACTTCCCATCACATTTCGCTGTTATACTATTTTAGCATATCATGAAAACATCCCATTCCACTCTACTACGTCCTACACAATCTCGTTTAGCACCATTCAACACAGAAAAAAAAAAAAACACAACTAGAAGAGACGAGAGGGAACTCACGGATGAGCAACAAACGATTCCTTCGATCCATCCCAACGAAACGGGCATACTCCGAACTGAACCACCGCGAATTTCTCCGCAGAATCTTTGACCTTCAAGTACCGGACGTCGGAGCGGTCGAATTCCAGCGACTCCCGCCACGGCGCGCTCGTGACGCCTGTCATCTCGAGGTCGATGGAGACGAAGTCAGCCGCTCGGACATGGCGGCGGAGGTCTTCGAGAGCCGACTCGAAGTTCGACTTCGTCACTCGCTTTATGGAAATGGAGGCGGCGGGTGAGGAGGAGAAGCGGCGGTGCGAAGGAGAGAAGCGAGCTAGGGTTAGGGTTAGGGTTTTGGAGAATGCCCTAATCAGACATGGTTTCTTCATTCTCGCCTCTCATCTGCTTTCGAAAGCAGCTTCTTTTTTAGGGCTCTGATTTGTCTGCGAAACAAACAGTCTGAGAAGAAGAACAAGAGGGAAAGGAAATGGGATTTTGAGTTCGTGAAGGGATTTATATATACGGTCGAGATGGTATTGCATGGGAGAACTCCCTGTCTGTGTGGCCCACCTCTGATACGATCAGGACTGTTTTGATCATAACGTCCGAATCAATTGGCTTTAGATGCTGTTTCAGTGGTCGGATTGTGGATCTCAGCTTCTGTGAATCTGAACCATCGAATGAGAATCTGGTCATAAGAAACAAACCTCGGATAAAAATCAAATAGAGATTAGAGATAATCAAGTTCACTTGTGATTTATAATTAATTATAATCCTATTAGTGGGCATTACTTTGATCGGAATAATATTGGGGATCTAATCCTAACATTAAAGTATGGATGGAGTTGATGGTTTAGATTTAAAAACATATGGCCCACCATCATGATACGAAGGGTAACCAATAGGTTAATAATGGTGATGGTGATGATGATGATGATGATTACGAGCCGGTCCCAAACTTGATGGAGGTCGTTTCATTTGGTAGGGCCAATAGCACTGTGATGACTGCAGGTAACTTTGCCAGTTTAGTAATTAGGGTTTTTAGCCATAATATATCAGCACTTGTGATGATAATTAAACTCAGATTTAGGGTACTTTGTGCAGGTATATGCAAAACTAAATCCATAGGGGGTGGAAAAGATTTTTTGTGAAATCGCAAAAAGTTTTTTCACTGGAAATTAGTTTCACTAAACATAAAAATTTAAAGATTCAAAAAAAAAAAAAAAAAGCGTCTCCAATTTTACATTTTTTTTTTCATATAAAAAACCCGCTACACAATTGTACCCTTGGAAAAGGTTTCATATTTTGTGCTTGTGCTTTTTACTTGGAGAAGTGGGGAGTGGTTTTCATAAAAAAAACGTCCGTGAATGAGGAAATATTCCACAAAATCAATTTTCCAGAAATGTATGCAAATGTGCTTGTATATAGTTGAAGTTGCTCCTATATATGGGGCCCACTGCATCCAATCTATGATCAATGTAGCTCTTTTCATGCTATTATTCTATGTGATTGGCATTATGCCCTAGATTTACGCTCATCAACCTTTATTCGCCATTAAATTGAGTTTAAAAGATGTATATATAAACAAAAAAAAAAAAACTATTAGATTTTTAGGTTATTAAATCAAGGGCTATGACAATCAAATAGAGGTGATCTTTTGCAACCTTTTCTATCCATCCCGCTCCCACTGATAGCAAATGCATCCAACTAGGCCCCATAAGTTGTACCACAAAAGCACAAAATGTGGCCTATGATCTACTTGTAGGTGAAAATTTGCCTAAAATGGTATGGTTGCTAAAGACGGCAATGGTTCAATTTCAATTCGACATTAGGACAATTTGCATGACACTTCTTTTATCCCATGCCCAACTTGTCCAGTGACTAGTATGGAGTTGGGTTTTTCTAATTGATGATTTGTTTTTATTATAAGATTTTCAAAAAATCATACGTTGATGATTTGTTTTTATTATAAGATTTTCAAAAAATCATACGTTGGATGAGAATTGAAATCATGAAGTAAAAAATAATAAGCACTACCTTATACCATCTCTATCACAATACTTTTTTTGAAAAAAATAATGACTAGCTTTTATGAAGAATATTTGATTGAAGGAATTATGAAAAACTTTATATTTTTAAAACTATTCAAACCTTTATTTCTTTACTTTTTGAAAATGAGCCAAAAGTTTTATACTTTTGTGTAATGTTTTCTAAATTTCAAAATTGTTCAATCAAATGCTAGAATAATTTGATGGAGGTGATCTTTTGCAACTTAATCCGTAAAAAGACCCTTTCTATCCGTCCGAGTGCTAATGATAGCAAATGCATTCAACCCATTATTTTGCCTAGAGCCTCACTTGTGGGTTGGGATGAATATAATGGGTAAACACGTAGTCCAACTTACTAACCCGTTTTTATCAGTTGGGTTAAATATGTAAACTCCAATCAAACCTGTTGATTATCAAGTCAACAAGACATCGTCCTTAACACACACACACACACCCTACCAAACACTCAACGTGTTCCAACCACTCAACATTGGATTGAAATCCAAAAGAGCGGTGTCCTAAAGCCATTAAGCTAAAGGGCCATAAAACTACTGGGCAACAAACAGATTATGAATAGTACATATAATTGAATCCGAGGATAAATCAAGTAGGCTGGCAATTGCCAACACACCCATGAATGAGTGTCTTAGACAGTGGGCTTATGTGTTGTTCAGCGACCACACACCCATGTGGGTCCTCCACTTTAGGTGATTAACTCACTTCGAGGACCCTTTTATTGGT
This sequence comes from Camphora micrantha, assembly GCA_003546025.1. Lineage (NCBI taxonomy): Eukaryota > Viridiplantae > Streptophyta > Magnoliopsida > Laurales > Lauraceae > Camphora > Camphora micrantha. The sequence goes on along the minus strand of QPKB01000002.1, from coordinate 56,188,059 downwards.
AAGTCACCCTGTGGAGACATCTTTGGTATTTTAGAAGAATTGCTGATTTCAATTAAATTAGGACTCTATCATGGGAAGGATGTTGTTTAGGTCCCATCAAAATCACGCAGAAGGGGTTAATAAATCCCCAATCAAAAGTTTCCATTAACATTAAACTTTTGCGTTGAAACAAGGTTTGTTTTTAATTTCAAATTTATATCATGTTATTCAAATCAATCTTACGTGTAATATAGATCCGATTAGAGATTATATTAGTCACAGATGCACACACACGTGCCCAGGGACGAGAGGTTTAAGTAGCCCTTAGTCGATTCAGTCCACCAATAATGGATGGATTGGACACCCTTAAACTGGGCCGGGGTGTCTGAGTGCCTTCTTGGCTGGAGGGGGCTCTGGCCTCTGTCTCTGCGGAGGAGAGGACCCACTGACCAAGCCGTCGGACACCTTTCCAGAACGCCCTTACGTGCAAATATTCTTCTCGTTAGTGCGGCCATTGTCCAGATTGGATGCTCACGTGATTTGCGAGGCGGAATTTCTGCTACCTACCAAAATCACGAGGTGACCATCCATGTTCCATCCATAGCTATCAAATTTGCACGAGCACTGTCGGAGACTAATCTAAGAAATTGAAATTTGCAAACTAATCAGAGGCATTACACGTGGTGGGTTACGTTAGTAGACCCCACCACGTAGAGCTGCACTCCAGTCACCTAAAATTTCAGTTCTTGTGGTTTTGAGCTACACGCATGGGTGTGGGGGATCAATCATTTGGTCTTCCCCTTGAAAGTTACCCTTCAAATGTTACCCCCACCTTATGAAGGAAAAAAACTATTATTAAAACAATTACTTTAGATGTCGGGTGCATCAAAAAGATCTTTATAGTTATTATGTAATGTTTCGCTAATTTTCACCTATGTTTGAGTGACTATATCTTTGTTAATTTAAGTCGAGTGATTATATCATCGGTCGCTTCTTATTTACTTCTTTTCTTTATTATTCTTCTTTATTTCCATCCCCTCACTCTATATCTCGCCATCTCACCTCTACCTCCTATGCCTTTTTTTTTTTTTTATCTCTCATTAACGAAGAGATATTCTTCTTGTAGTGTTTGGCTGATGTAAGTGAGGTTTGAAAAACCGTGAAGATGATGGTAGAATTGCATTTTGTTCGGTTGAGGAAGATATTGAAGACAAGGTATCATGCAAGTGGGATTGTGTTTGGTGAGAGGAGATGAGTTGTTGATATGGATGAGTGATGTCTTGAAAGGCGAGAGGCATGATGGATGTGTCGTGTTAGGCTAGAAGAACAAAGGGATGAATGAAAGATGGGATGGTTTGTTGTAGGTGTAGTTGCAAGTTTAGTCTTCGAATGTGTGTGGCTTGGTGAAGATGGTGTCGAACTTGTGTGTTATAAAGGGTTGATTGATTTTGCATATTTGCAAGCTATTGTAGAAAAAAAAAGAAAAATAAAAGAGGTAACTGAGTGATGAGTTGATTGTGAAGGTTGGAGGTAGTAACATTAAATTTATTTAGCTAACCATTGGTACTAAAACTTCGAGGCGTTAGTAGAGGCAGCGAAAATATTTTTCAATATTCCCTCTCTGGTGGAGCCAACTCCTTGATACTCCCCCTCAGTCGGAACCTGGTCGACCCACTTTTTTGGCGATTTTTTTTTTTGTTGTGCCGAGTCGTTTCTCATAGGATTCGAACTCACGACTGGTTGACTCTGATACCATCTTGAATTTCTCCAGCTAGCAATTCCTACCAAAATCTCAAGGCATTAGTAGAGGCAGCATAAATACTTTTAAATAGATAGGGCACGGGATTTTGTGCCAAGAGATAAAAATGAGAAGTGGTGTGCGAGACGACAAGAAATACAACGAGGGAGATGGAGACAAATGAGGAAGAAATAAGAGACAAGCGGCAATATCATCACTCAAATAAATGTGAAAATTGGTGGGAGTCTTAACTATTATAAATGAACTATGAGGACCTTTTTGGTGCACTGGACATCTAAGGTGATTTTACGGTAAATTCCTCTTAATAATATGATCAATTTTATGGTGAGATCAACTTCAGCGAGGTAGAATTTAGTGACGGATAAAAAGAGACATCTATTTTTTACTATTTGAAATTTATAGGGAAACCCACGCTGCCATTTCGTTGATAAAAGGGATGACATTTTAACAGTCCTTCTATATTTTTACCTATCATCTTTCACTCTTACCAGACCTTGTTTCTTACAATAGTAAGAAATTCAATAGAAATTTTACAAATGGGCGAGAAGTTTTCATGTGGATTAATCCAATGTTTATGGTTTGGACCTTTGAAATGTTGTCCCCACTTCTACGATAAAAATAACTCTGACCAGATCAGTTCAACACTAGGGATATGATTTGCTCAAATTAGTTATTGTAATAACAAAGATCGTACTGTAGTAGATTCGTAATGTAACAAATGTGCACCACCTTGGATTCTCGATGTTATTCATGAATAGTTTTATAACATACAGATTAAAATCATTGTCTCAACCGTTGTGTCCACAGCACTAAGGGATTGGCTAAATGGTCAAGACTACGATTCTCCCTTTTTCAGAGTTGGAGCTCTTGGTATCTACCCTTTATATCCACTCGCTCAAGTGAAAAGTGTGTCTAAGGGTGCTCAAAGATTGGGAGAGCTCAAGCCCAATTTTCATTAGCTAGAATCAAGTTACATTTCATTCACTAAATTAGATTAAGTCAGTGCCATAATAATTAATTACTCTCTTGATTTCCCAATTGTCTAGATGAATTAATCAGTATGGCTTAACTTAAAAAAAAATCCAGACCTAAAATATATTCATTAGAGGCCATGTATCGTTTAATGATTTAGATTGATTCTTAAGTGGCCCTTCTAATTTCACAATATTAGAGTGTTTGAACAATTGCAATATATATATAAAAGACCTTATCAGGTTTACAGTAAGACTTAAAAATATACATAACATAGATGAGTATTTGATGAGACTACACAGTGTGATCCACACATGAAACATTTGGATCTAAAAAAAAAAAAAACTCAAATTTTTTAGATTCATTAAATAAGCGGGCCGCATAGTAGGGCCACTTCACAAGAAGAAGACCGTGGAAAACCCACTTGAGGAATGTATTTGTGAGATTTGGAGGACCGTATCTGAGTTATGGAACGGCATCATTGAGGCTTTTTGGAATACCCTTTAAATTTATCAACTGGATTGACAAATGGGCCGGATTCCCATGCTTGACCCAACCCATCCTAACCCCGCCCAATTGCTATCTGTTTACCTACCTACTCCATCCCGTTATGGTAAAGTAATGTACATGCAATGCATTTCACGAATATTTTTCTCCTCTCAGTCTTTCCCTCTTAAATCTTCCTACTATCCTTCTCTTGCGCTGTCGCTCTCTCTGTCTGAAGGAAGGTGAGCTACAAGCTCTCTCACTGAAAACCCTAGAAATCCCCTTTAAGATCTTGATGTTCTGATATCTGATTTGGATTTCCTTCCGCTTTCTCGTTGATATACTGATCGTCAGCATATTTTCTTCAAACCCTTGATTTCTACTGCCCCTAATCTGTCAGATTTACTTGATCGCATCGGCTCTCTTGTTCTTATCGAATTCCTGTGAAAGCTCAAATCTTTCTGATCCATTTTTCTACTAGATCTCAATGTGCATTTTTTCCTCAATCTCAGTTCTGCATATGGATTTTCTTTTTGTTTGTTTTAGCTTCATCTTGTGAAAAATCTCACTTTTGAACCTTCTTTAGAGCATTTCCTGTTTATAGGTAGATTCCCTGCAAAAAGATTTCTACTTTTTTAAGGAAGAATCTTTCATGATTTCTGGGTGATTTGATAGAAAAAGCATGATCAGTTTTTCTGCATGATTCCGGCGGCATATGAATTTTTTTTTTGGAACAGTTTTGCATTTGGTGTTGCTATCAGGTTTTGACAGTTGTATGGATCGATCTTGTGCAGATCTGTTTTGATTTTTCTCTGTGCGGATCTTATATCTATATTTTCATGGCTCCAGCTGCAGCTTCAGATTCCATTAAGCCTCGAGGTATATTTGTGTGTAGAGATTTTAGGTGCTTTTTGGATGTAATGCTAACAACCTCTGGGTAAAGCAGCAAGCAAGGGCGCTTACCTGCAATCAGCTGGAAGAAAAAAAGGCCCCATTTTAGTCATGTGTGCAGCTACCCAAACCAGCTGGCACCTTCTTTTGAAGTGGGAAAATCCGGCTTGAATGGGGGCACACACGACGCTAGATCAGATGGAATTGATCTAGGAGACTTGTTTCAGTCATTGTTTACTACCTATTTGGATTGAGGGAATCATATGAAATCTATATGTTTACACTAAATCGAATTTGGGGAAGATGCCACATTGAAACTCAAGTCATGTTACCAATTAAAAAAGATAAAAAGAAAAAAAATAAAGAAAGATTGAAAAAAGTGAAAGGTCCTTAATCCAAACTCTAAGAGAGGAAGACCATCAGCTGGGAGGGGAGAAGCATTCATGAGGCTTTAACTATAAAGGCTGTACTTTGTCCGCTTATTATAGGATGAATGATGTGGGCGGTTTGGATTCATTGACCATATAACTACCATATGGTTGTGAGAGGCAAGGAAGCAGGGCTGCTTCACTGAGATAAATAGGAAAGGTTCTTTCAGAAGACAATGTGTTGATGTGCCTTTTGTTTTTGGCTGAAACAGAGAATACCACTAAAAGAAAACAAAAACTTACACCACCATTAGTTTACATGTCTTGTTATGAGCAGATGTATGTGTTGTTGGTGTTGCCCGTACACCTATGGGAGGGTTTCTTGGCACCCTTTCTTCTTTATCTGCCACCAAGCTAGGTTCTATAGCTATTGAATGTAAGTTCTGTCACTTTATTCATTTTCTCTTTTGTGTTTTTATCTGCACAATATATTTGCATCACTATAATTTTCACCTGCTCTGTCCTTGCATTTTAACTTGTAGGTGCACTTAAAAGGGCTAATGTTGATCCTAAACTCGTACAAGAGGTCTTCTTTGGAAATGTTTTGAGTGCAAATTTGGGGCAGGCTCCTGCTAGGCAGGCTGCCTTGGGTGCTGGAATACCTAATACAGTTGTCTGCACGACTATTAATAAAGTCTGTGCATCCGGGATGAAGGGTATGTACTATCTGTATAAATTAGCATTTGCTTTTCTGCGATTCCAATATAAATAGTATAATGATGTGTTATTTTTTCCGATCCTCACAGCGACAATACTTGCGGCACAGACTATCCAGTTGGGAATTAATGATATTGTTGTGGCTGGTGGCATGGAAAGCATGTCCAATGCACCCAAGTATCTATCTGAGGCAAGGTCAGCATTATATTACAACTGAAATCTCAGTTGTCCTATTCATGCCTTTTTTTTTTTTCATCATCATCTTCAAAGCCTTATGCTGCCTATTTGGGGCCGGGTCAAGGTATTCAACTTTTCTGCTTGATGCTCGAAGAAAGTATCCATGTTTAAGTGTGTGAAATTATTTTTCTTCTTTTGTTGGTTGCAAACTATTTAGGAGGAAGCTCTTTGAAAATGCTAAAAAAAGGTAAAAGAGGGAGTAAACTTGAGAGAAGTAAACCATAAAGAAGACTAGCTACTTGAAGTTAAAGTGACAATCACGTGCATCCTTACCTTTCACTTACAAGGCTGTTTCCCACTCTGGCATGTCATTAACTGAAATGGTTTTAAGTATGCATACTTGAATTGTGATGTCTTCAATGTTGTTGTTATGAGGAGTGGTTTACTAATTTGCTTGGACTCATGCAGTTGCAAACTCTATTACATGTGATGAATTACAACGGTCAGATATATTTGCCAAAACAATGGAAGATGAAAATTGCGATATATTTCACATGACCTGTTATTCAAGATGATCAGATTGCAAAATCAAACAGGCATTAGAATGATCTCAGAACTGTCTGAAATGAACCTGAAATTAATGTTTTCCCCTTCTTTCGCTTGTGTTTGTGTGCATGTGCCTGTGCACTTGTGTATATAGTTTGCACATGTATGTTGGGGTGTGGGTACGCTCACATGTGCCATGATGACAAGAGCACTTAGCACCGTTGGAAAGTGCTTATTATTGCATTGTCAAAAGGCTAACATATAGTTAAACATTATATGAAATTCAAAATTTTTAAAGAGACTAGAAAATTCCACCCTCTGATGTAGCCATGGGCCTTAAGATCTATCAAAGAAGGCGCAAGAATAGGCCCATTATCGGCCAAGCCATTGGGCCTAACCTATACTGGGCAAATATTTGGGCCTAATACATAGTGGGCCAGCAGATTGGGCCAATCCCATAGTTGAGTGTCCCATTGGGTCTAATCCATGGTTAGCCAGTCCATGTGTATATTAGCATATAAATTTCCAACAAAGTTTCTTAAATCTAGATTTTTAATTTTGAAATCCTAACAAAGTCTCCTAAATCTAGCAACATAATTGATTGCTTATAAGTTATAATTAATAGTAGATAATAGATTGACATTGAATCAACAAAAGAGAGGAAAGAAAATTCTATGACGTAAAGAGAGTTGGACATCTAACAATTTCATGGAGAGGAAAGGAAATATTAGCTGGGATCCCCAATAGGCAGGATTCTTAGCATATCTAGGTAGGGTTGTCTTTATAAATACTCTTGCAATCTCTCATTTATAAAATTTAATGAAAATTCTCTCTTTCAAAGGAAATTGTGAAAGGGTTGGGTACCTGTGGTGGGAGTCTGAAGACTTCATTTGTCATTGGGTACCGTCATATCTGGTCATCACTCATCGTCATCATCAAAGCCTTGTCCCAATTATGTTGGGGTCAGCTACATGAATTCTGTTTCTCCATTTTGATATATCCAGAGCCAAATCCTTAGATAAGTTGCATGTCTTCAGATCTGTTTTTACTATCTCCATCCATGTCCTCTTTGGCCAATCCCTTTCCCTAATTTTATTACCATCATATTTGGTTTCAGAGCAAATTAGTTCCATTGGGTTTCTTAAGTTCTTTGATTCCAAAAATTACTTTAGTTAGTTCTTTTTTATTTTTCGTAGTTTATTCACAAGAAAGAGAAAAAAACATGAGTTTGAACAATGCCAATCCACAAATGTTTCCAATTGCTCTAACGGTTAGTGAATAGAAGGTGGAAAAATCCTAAAGCTCCCATTTATGATTCTATCTTTCCTAGTCTTACTGCGCATCTACCTTAACATTGTCATATTTTCTACACTCATTTTTGTGCATGTGTTGCTTCTTGATTGGCTAACATTCTGCTGCATAAGTCATAACTAGTCTTATCACTGTCCTGTATAATTTTTCCTTCAATCTTGTTGGTATGTTGCTTGATAAAATAAGAGAAACATGTTTGAGATGGTTTAGACATGTCAATGCAGGCCAACAATGGCTCTGGTAAGGAAAAGTTTTGTTGTGCATGTTGATGACACACTAAACGGAAGGGGTAGGCCGAAAGGATGTGGATTGGAGTAGTAAACATAGATACAAAGAAGTGCAACCTATCTAAAGACTTGGCTCAAGATAGATCGGAATGGAGAACCAGAATTCATGTAGCTGACACAACATAGCTTTGATGATGATGAGTCTTGTTGGTATGTGCTTGTCACAAAGCAATCTAGAAATAAGTTTCCACTTCAATCATTTGGCTCTTATCCTATGTCCAACATTTTCCCCAATCTCTCCATCTTTACTAATTATTTTAAAGCCCTTGGCTTCTAAAGCCTCCTGCCATCTCTCACGTTTCGCATTCACTCCATCTCTTGTTTTATCTACCAATACTATATCATTTGCAAACAATATTCACCAACGTACCTCCTCTTGAACATGAGCAATTAACTTATCCATAACCAATCTAAAGAGATAAAGGCTTAAGGTTGACCCTTGATATGAGCCTATGGTCGCTGGAAACTCAACTGTTCCCTCTATAGTTAGTTCTCACACTCGTTACTGTAAGCATATGGGCCTATAGCCCACATTTGATTGCCACAAAAGAGCCTAAAAGGCTCGTTGGTTTTAGGTGATCGACTCTCTCTACAACTCCTCCCCTTTTAGGTGAAGAATGTTGCAACGAATCGGGGTGTTAGTTTCTCCGATAAGCTCGCATTAGATCGTTGGGGTTATGTGATAAAAGCAAACCCTTGATGCATGAAATTGTCACATAAAAAAATCAAGTAAAAGATATAGCATGATCTGAAAACTTTAATCTTCTCGGAGATCTCCAGCCCAACGGCATCTTTTCGGATTCATTGTTTGTCCTCCTTCAGTTACCGCCCGCTCATGCATGTCTTTAATGATTTCAGTATAACCTCTTGGAATATGCTTTTTATCTAAAACCCACCAAATTAAATTTCTTATTGTTACTATGTCATAGGCTTTTTCTAGATCAATGAAGACCATATGGAGATTTTCTTCTTCTCTCGGTATAATGTTAAAAAAAATGAAAAAAAAGAGAAATGAATCCTAAATCTTCTGGTTGGCTGTAAGAAAGGAGATATGCAAACAACTCGAGTTCTGATGTGCATGTACTGTGTCTTCTTTTACGTGAGAGCTGCCAAACTGGCTGCCACGTACTGGTGACATTTCCCTCCCAAGCTTAGTGATATAGACATAACCTTTGCTTGCTTGAGAGTTGCTTTACGTAGACTAGTTGTGTACTGTTGCTCATCTTTGTGCTTTTGGTTGGGTTTATGATTACCTGCAGGTGCGTCATATGCTAATTGTTAAGTCATCTATAGACTTTCAGCACATAATTTTCTTAAATGTAATGTTACACAAAATATGCCACCATATGATCGACATTTAATTCATGCAATACAGAAAAGGTTCTCGATTTGGACACGATACTGTCGTTGATGGAATGCTCAAAGATGGTCTATGGGATGTTTACAATGATTATGCAATGGGAATGTGCGCTGAGCTCTGTTCAGAACAACATACAATAACAAGAGAAGAACAGGTTTATTCTATAGTTGCCACATTAATCTGTTTGACATGTCTATATAATATTATTTCATTTGCATCTTCCCTTCAGTTTAATGAAACGGTCACTGTATTATGGCATAAAAAACTTGGTGCTGTCAAACTACCAACAAATAAAAACAATCATGAGCTATGATGCCCAGATACGGCATGGATATGGCTAGGATACACCATAGACACGGAAACGACATGGATTTTACACATAACAAGTGACGTATTGGATACGATACGATACGTTGCCCATATCAAAGTATCCATGCATCATAGATCATGAGAACTGGTGTTTGCAAATTATAGTTTTTGTTTCATCTCTTATTGTTTCTAACATGACTTACGAGATTCTTACACCATTGAAAGACACTTTCTTGAATCTTATTAACAAAAAGATCTTTTTTTTTTTTAAATATAATTCTGCAGGATACTTATGCTATACAAAGCTTTGAACGTGGTATTGCTGCTAAAAATGCTGGTGCCTTTGCATGGGAAATAGTACCGGTTAGAATACTAGCTATTGGTAAATGAAAACTGAAGTCTTCACTGATAGAGAGTTGTGATTTATTAACTATTATTCTATCCCATGCAGGTTGAAGTTTCTGGGGGGCGAGGAAAACCATCCACACTTGTTGATAAGGATGAAGGCCTAGAAAAGGTAACTTCTATTAAATGATTAAGGTAGTAAATGAACTTCTGTTATATTCATGTTATCTCACAACTTGTAGAGCACAAAGTTCTCGCTTTAGGATTTCCGTAGTGTTTCACTGTAGGGAAATCTGGATATTGTGTTCTCTTTTCCCTTTGGCACATGTATTTCATAGGTGGTTTGTAAGGGTCTGGAAAAACATCCACACTTGATGATAAGGACGGACATGTAGAAGACGTAATATCTATTGAATGATTGTGGGAGTTAAGTGTACTCTTGTTGACTTCATGCTGTCTCTAACTTGTAGGGAGAGACAGGGAGTTGTAGTTTAGTGATTTCTTTAGTGTTTGTCCCTCTAGAGAAAGCTAGATATGTATATTTTAAAATAATTTATTCAACAGAAGTAGTAATGAATACAGCCAAACAACAAATATTATACATGAGTGGAGGGAGATGCACCTTCTCTAGTAAGACTATCAGCCAACTCATTGGCATTCCATAAAATTATATTAAATCTCATTAAAAATATAACCTATGTTTGTAAAAAAATATAACCTATGGGGATAAAAAATTATATTCTGTAAAATTATATTCCATAACATTACCCATGTGCATCATGTTTAATATATTAACACCTTTGGTTGCAAGTTGTTCTTCTATCCAAAATTATTCTTTGATGATTGTATCTGTAAAGATTCTAGCTTTTTATTGACACCATTACCTTTTCTTGTGCCCTACACATACTCCAAATATTGCTGATTGCGACTAAACCACAGACCTCAGGTCTAAATGGGATTTTAAATAAAATTTGTCATGAATGTAATATCTTACAACTCAAATTGAAAATTATGGAATCATGATTTAGAATAGTGGGTGATGAGATACGTATAGTATAGGAACATTTACTACATGATATATTGTACAGTGTGAGACACTGGCCCATAATAAATTCCCAATTTATCACTAGATGGATGATATATAACTCCTATATCACTTTCATAACTATGCGCTGAGGAGTTGCAAAATTGAATCGTTCCTCTCTTTCTTTTCTTTTCACCTTTTATCACCATATTCTTTAAATGAAGCAGGGGAAAATCTAACATTCTTTTTTATCATTCCCTTACAGCTTTGTGAAAAATTATGAATTGGAGCAAACTTGCATTTTTTTTCCTTTTTGGCAATAAAATGAATTCATGTCGATGCAAATTGATGAACAATGCTTATTGGATGTACCAACCTGTCCATAACAGTTTTTCTAGTGATTGATATGGCAATTGTTGCCTAGACTTCTGTGTTAACTAAAAGACGTAAATACGGACATCCTAGATGTTTCTAATTTAATCTGCTAATAACTGGCCCATGAATCCAGATTAAGTTGTCCAATTTTTGGTCATAACCTTACAATCTTGGGCTCGCTTCATAAGAAAATCATTAAGCTGGGCAGTCCAATGATACTAATTTCGTAGTGTTTTGATGCCCGGAGGTTGGCCTTAAATATTAAAAATGGGATCAGGTACATGGCTGCTTGCAGCCACATTTTTCAATACTTCATTCATTTTTTTTTTTTTTCAAGTGGTGAGTTTGAATTTATGTATTTATGTGGAATTTTTTAATGCTTTTACTTGCATTTAGATCTGCTGTTTAGCTCTAGTGTTAATATGACGTGTTTCTATCTTGCCAGTTTGATCCTGTAAAACTAAGGAAGCTCCGGCCAAATTTTAAGGAGACTGGAGGTTCTGTTACTGCTGGCAATGCATCTAGTATAAGGTTTAGTTGCAGCTTCTATGCATGTTTTGGATGTCTTTAATAGCATAATCAAGTCAGATCTCTCTAGGAGTGGTAGCTTTGTAAATATCTTATACTTTCAAATGCCCATACTTTTTACCAAAAGCTCAGGAATTTTGATACTTCATCGAAGTATCTATAATTTCTATGGCTTTCACGACAAAATCTTGAAAAACCATGTCCACTAGGAAAATGACTATTTCATGGAATTCCATTCTTTAATAAATTTTTTAGGTAATGGCAAATTGATAAGTAAAAGGAAACACATACAAAAGGAGTCCAATGATGGAAGGCAAACTTAAAGCTTTTGTATAAGGCTACTAGCCTAAGTACTTTTGTATCCTTGTAGTATTCTTTTGTGTGCCTTTAATAGCTAAGTTACTGTCCATCCTATCACCCACCTTCTAATGCAATCGAAAGACACTCATTGCTGGCAACAGTACTCTTGATTCGTTAGAGGACAAAGTCAAATTCTTCTTTTCGCCTGAAACAGCAAGAATACACATTTGGAAGTGCACTTACGATGAACATGATTTATTGTTAATTTGAATGTTGTAGCTGTCCAACAAACTGCCTCCAGCCTTGATGGCTCAACACCACTCCTATCTCCATACTCGAGTCTGGCAAAATCCTCTCCCTCATTAAAAGGAGTAACAAAAAGGAAAGAAAAAAAACTGATGGAGAAATCTCCTGATCGTGTCTATTTCCATTTTCTTTTGTCCAACAAGCCCTTGCAAATATTATCATTTTTGAAGAAGATTTTACCGATACTCTCATTCTACCAGCTCAACATCCTTAAAGGTCCCTCCTAAACCTAAGATACCTAAGAATTCTTCCCTCCCAACCAAAGATTGAAATACTGAACCACAAGACACTTTCTTTTGTTGACATCAACAATAAATTTGGATGTGAAGACTGAAAGGACTTGTTCCCAACCCTGATATCCTCCCAAGACCTAACACACTTCCTAGACCTAACTTTGAACCTCACCCATCCTGAAACACTTTACGAACTTGAATCTCTAACAGGCAGCACTAGCAATGGGTCAGGTTGGCCTACTGGGGCTGGTTGGAAGTGCCATGAGCTAGGTTTGACCAGTACTTTTAGGAATGTGTTTCGGGTTTGGGCTTTGTATTGAGACCCAGCTATTAAATGGGTTGGGTATATATCTGGGTTTGACATATATTTCTTATCGAAGCTTTGCAAGAAATCGATTGACATTCTTTTATGGTTTTGAGGTCCAACATATTGGCTGGTTAATAAATGCTTTAAGATCTAGCCTCATTTTAAGACCAGATTTATAAATGGGTGACTTAGGTTGGCACTACCCTGACTTGTCCAGCGGTGTCCTTAGACCAACTGCCAGAAAACAACCACCTATCACGCAATAATTTTTGTCCACATGGCCATGTTCTATTCTAACCAGTGTTGCATCTATTATGTTTTCTAGATGAAAAATTCTCTTGATTTGCTCCTGCTAGGGTTTTAAGAGTGCAAAATCATCTATTTGATAGTCATAGATACATGAATGTTGAAGCTTGGACATTGGACAGTGTCGCAGGGTTGCTATGATCAGGGGAGCGAAACTCCACAGTGGACTTCCACCTACTGAAAATCCGAATTGCTCAAAATGAAGGCCACGCCCTTTCGTGGGCTGAACCCAAAATTTTAATTCCAATAGGAGCTGATCCAACCATAATATATCATATGCTCAATATTATGTTGGGACCAACTCCTATTGGAGTAAAATTTGGAGAAAGCCCACTGAAGGGGAGGTCGTTTGAACTATTCAGATATTCAATAGGGGGGCCTACTGTGGAGTTTCACATATCATGGGAAGTGTGAGTGAGACATTCAGAGGATCCATACTCCTAACCTTGCATTATCATTTCATTTACACCTTCACTGTCCACCTTATCATGACTTGGTGAATGCCTTTCAATGTCTCTCTCAACAACGCATGCCTATACCGAATATCTGGACCCTGGATTCCTTTAAGGATAACAGTTTCTCAGTTTCTTCTTTCTTCTCCACTCTTTCTCCCCATAGGCCCATACGCCTTCAAGTAGTTGCTATGATCTCCTCTGGAAAACTAAAGCCCCTCTGAGAGTGTTAGCATTTGGTTGGCTTGCGCTTTGAGGAAAAATCCTTACTATGGACAACCTTCATGAGCAGAAAGTGATCATAGTCAATGCCTGTCCTATGTGTCTCTCAGACGAGGAATCAGTCGATCATTTACTCCTTAATTGTGTTGTGGCACATAAGCCTTGGAATATGCTTCTAAGCAGCTTTCAATGCAGCTGGGTTCTCCCTCGGACCATCACTGACCTCTACTATGCTTGGAAACTTCCTATTAGCTCCCCAAAGGGGAAGATTTTGTGGCGTCTTTCCTTCTTTGCAACTATTTGGACTTTATGGAAAGAAAGAAACCAAAGAAGTTTTGAAGGGAAACCCTCTTTAGAAGACATTTTCCTTAGGACGAGGATTTGCATCACCCATTGGGTCTCCACCTTTCCTGATTTATGGGGCCTGCCATTAAACTTCATTCTCTTCAATTGGATGGAAGTGGCCCTTTTTTGATTGCTCTCTCTCTCTCTCTCTCTCTCTTTCTCTGTCTGTCTGTCTGTCTCTCTGTCCCCTGTTTTGCTAGCTTTTGTATAGCTTGGCTAGTGTTTTTGTATAGCTTGATAGCTGCTTTTGGGAGCTTTTTGGCCTTCTTCTGTTGGCCTTTTGTTCTCTTCTTTCTTCCTGAGTGGTGTTTTCTTTTCTTTTTTGGGCTTTTTCTCGGCCCTTTGCTTTCCGGTATAATTCTGCTATACTGTTAAGCTTTCTTTTAATGAATTTCACCATTAAAAAAAATGTTTTGCTAGAATTTCTAATATTTATTTAGAAATTAAGCCAAGTTTCTGTCTAACAAAGCTTCAATGACAGTGATGGTGCCGCTGCATTAGTGTTAGTGAGTGGAGAAAAGGCTCTTAAGCTTGGGCTGCAAGTCATTGCGAAGATCACAGGATACGCTGATGCGGCACAGGTAATCATGTCTACCTTTTCTAATCCTGGAATATACTAAAACAGTTTGAATCTTAGGAGTATTGAAATTTTCTTAAAATTGTTGGCAATACCATAGGGGTAATACCATTTGAATTGAATGGTAATGTAAAAGCATTCCCATCCCATGTCACTTGTGGCAAAGAAGCTGCAGACAATTTGCAGGAACTGGCTTTGGTATGTAGGTACATCATTATAACAGCATGAGACAAATAATATATAGGAACTGGATCTTGGCATGCAGACATAAATGGTTGTGGTATTATGGGTTCTTTTCAGCCCTACCAGGAGCTTGAATTTTGGTGTTTTTTGGGTTTTAGTTCTTACTCTGTGCTGACAATGGAATTGGGTATGCAGGCACCTGAGTTATTTACAACTGCTCCAGCCCTTGCAATACCAAAAGCCATTTCAAATGCAGGCTTGGAGGCTTCTCAAATTGATTACTATGAAATAAATGAAGCTTTCTCTGTAAGTTTACTTTCTTTTGACAATAATTATCAGAGGCCAATGAAGTGGATATCACATGAGTAAAATTACATCAATGCTACTATAATCAAAGCTTTGTTTACTCAATTTCATTTGCAGGTTGTGGCTCTTGCAAATCAGAAGCTGCTTGGGCTTCCATCTGTGAGTATTTTGAATTCCCTCTTTGAGGTGTCTTCTCAAGGTTCATTTGGATACACTGCTAAACATAACCAATTCGAATGTTTTGGTGGAGAGTCATCTGTTCTACTGTGTATTTGGGTTAATGAGAAATTGGAAAATGTGTTAGATACTGTTTTTCTGCCTTTTCCCTCCCAAAGTGTATTACTTTAATCATTGATGATTTGGGCTGGAAAGGTATAAAAGAATGTTGCCAAATGATTTCCAATTTCCATGATGCTTCAAACCTGCAGCAGAACAACTCTTCCCACCATCCACCTAACCCCTTCAGTATGCCCTAACAATTGGTTTTTATTATTCACTATTTTCAGAAATTACAAAAACCCCTTCTTACCAAAGTTTTCCATAATTATGTCTATCCATAACTACTAGAAAATTTCAAATAAGTTCCAATCTTTTTCTCAATACTTTACACACAGAGTGGAGGATCTGCTAAACTTTGGGAATTAAGTAACACAAAGGGTTGGGCTTAAACCTGAAAGTGACCTGATTATTAAACAGGTCAAGTTCCCTAGCCCATATGAGTTTTATGTTGGGTTTGGCTTGGGTTAGGCGGGTCAAGCCTTGGTCAGGTTGACGGGTTAATGTCTAGTTCCAATGAAGCAGACTTAACACCTATGCTCGTGGGATTTAGGAAGTTTCTTCTAGTGGGTGTTGTAGGAGCAACTGTTGAGCGAGATTTCTTTAGAGTGCTACTGTGAGTAGTGATTACATGTGGCAGCTTCTTGATCTAATAGAGAAGGTTAGATACATAGAGGGTGAGGGAGGATTCTTTGTCTATTGTTTTATGTGATGCTAATCAGGTTGCACGTACTGGCAAAGGATGGGTTTAAAATTGTTTAGCTTTGTTGTAGATGTTTGGCTTTTTGATTCCTTGTAATTTTTAGTTAGCTCTAAAATCCCGGTTATCGTTTTTTCTCTTTAAAAGAAAGAATGCCTTTGGTGGCTGTTTTCAATCTATAAATAGCTTTCTTGAAATGAAAAACTTCTCTCCTGTAGTCAAACCCAAATTTACTTCCATAATAAACAGATTAAGCTTCACAACCAGGGTGAGTTTTTCCAAATAGTCAACACTATAGATTTAAGCAACCATTGTAATCCCATTGGACACTTATATTCCAGTAAATCAACCATCTCCTATATATCGTTCTTGAAATGATTGGACATTTTGTCTACCATGGTTTTGGACCTAGAAGAATAAGAGAAAGCTTCTTAAGTCCTTTCCAGGATGGAGATAGAATTCAAGGTTGCGAGGGACAAAAAAAATATATGCCTTAGCAGGAAAAAATGACTTTTGCTTGGGGGACAGACCATAAAGAGACATATTTCTTAATTGTGTAACTGCGAAATAACTAATCAGCCTTTTTACTTGTTCTCATAACAAGCAAGAAGATGTTTTCTCATTGTTGGAGTAAGAAAAATTATCAAAATAGGGAATTTGGATGTATAATTGTTGAAAAGTATTTCCGTTGTTTCTACTGGTGCCTCGAGGTTTTGGTAGGATTGTTAAGTAGAGGAGATTTAATATGATATCGGAGCCAACTGATTGCGAGTTCAAAATCAAGAGGAACAACTTGGTGCTGAAATGTTCATGTCGCAAAATGTGCGCGGACCAAGGGGGAGTGTTTAGATGTATTTTGGCCACCTCTACTAACGTCTTGTGGTTTTGGTAGGTTTGGTTAGCAGAGGAAATATATGAAAAGTAAATAATAATAACTTAAAAAGGCTAAACCATATCATAAAAAGAACTTTGAGGCCAAAAACCAGTGGTGGAGAATGGTAACTGTCTGCCCTTTTGTTAATTGCCTTTCTTGCGTGCAGGATAAAGTTAATGTGCATGGCGGGGCTGTTTCCTTAGGGCATCCTCTAGGTTGCAGTGGAGCTCGTATATTGGTCACTCTTCTAGGGGTAAAGTCATCTTCTCCTGTTGCTTTGTGTTTTGAGATCTTAAGTATTCTATTCTGTTTTTCATTCCAAGGTGTGCAACTATGCACTTCCATCTTTGGCTTGTACCTTTTCCTCTTTTAATTTTTTTGATGAACTTGATGTCCTTTTCCAGTATCTTTATGTTGGAGTAGGGTTGTCAACAAGCCAAGCTAGCTCACAAGTCAGCTCAGCTCAAGCTCAAGCTTGACTTCTTGTCTCATGAACCAAGCTCAAGCTAAGTTCAGCTAAGCTCTGATCTGCTTGAGCTTGGCTTGTTAAGGGGCTTGACTTGGCTCTGTGTGTGTATCATAAGTATGTATATTAATAATTATTTTTTGGCTAATATTATGAGTATTTCTGCAAATTTAATTCTTGTTGTTTCTTTAAAATGGAAATGCTGTATATAATTATTCCAAAAAAATATAAATAAGATAAATTTTAGTTTTTTTATAAATTACTCTCAGGCGTATGTCCGAATATGTATCTAAGACTCACAATTTTGTAAAAGGTGGCATGTCCATTGTTTTCCCTGTATTCAAGTGTCCATAACTGGATGAAGGATTATTGGGAGCTTAGTTGTTCTTTTTTTCCTCAATGTAATAGTTGCTGCAATTTGAGCCTCGTATATTGCATTTTAATTTTTATCTCAGTTAAGGTGTTATTTAACATTGATCATAGCACAACAGGTATTGAGACAGAGACAAGGGAAGTTCGGAATTGCCGGGGTTTGCAACGGGGGAGGAGGAGCATCAGCACTTGTCCTAGAGCTAATATAATTCTGTCAAATTTTATTGCAGAGTTGTTTGTAATTGCCTAGCTATGTGACTAGCTAGAGTACAAAAGCACAAATAATTTGGTATTCTTTCTCATGAAAACTTACAGAGTGGAAATTCCCCAGTTTTACCCGTAGAAAAACTAGAAAATTTTCCCTTTTCAGCATTCAATCAATTCATAAACTTACCAGCCCTCTTTAAGTTCATCTATTTGAAGGCCATCCAATGTTGTTAACAGAACTCTTCATCCAGCCCTATTATGGATTGCAGAAATTCAACGATGCACAATCATAGTGGCCCAATACTGAGATATGATCCTGCAATTAAGATTAAGGTAGCTGTTGCTTCATATTCAGTAAGGGAAGCAAATTCATTGAATGGTTTGGAACTTCATCTCTGTGCAGTTGCTAGTAAAAAGAAGTCAACTGCATGATAAGTGGTTCAGAATTCAATACGCGAAGAGCGCAAACCATGAGTTCAGATGCTATGGCAGGCCTACCCATCTTTCTAGTTTTTATGTATGGTTCAAAACTCTAGTACATCAGGTACCATAAGTGGTGCACAGGTGATGGATCTGGGCTATCGAACTTTACATGCTTCTTGAATTAGTCATGGCACAAAAGTTGTGATTGAAGTTCAACCTAACTCCCAACTCGTTGAAAACTGATTGGAAGTTTATCTGGTGCGTTAACCATGGCTCTAGACATGCGTATGTGGTTGAGAGCAAGGATTTGGACTTGAGATCTGTCATGCGATTATGGCCCATCATTTACTTAAGATCACATTTGGTCATAGCTTGTCCTTTTTTTGCCCAGATGGAATGATGTGTTAAGCAGTCTAATGAGTTTCAGGGTAGTGCTAGGCTGGATTCAGCTAGCCTTTGTTTTTGGGCGTTCTAAATCTGTACTGAGGTATTGGTGAGGAGTTTATACTTTATAGCCAGAAGTAGGTTGTTGGCATCTTGCGTTTCGTAATTCTTATTACCATCAAGCCGAAGGAGTCTTTGGTTGTTGTACGTCCCCATGGCCTTTTGGCCTCACTAGGGCTGTCAGCATTCCAACTTCCAAGCCTCTCGATTCAGCTCGGGTGGGCTTGGCCACAAGCTCAAGCCTTCATTCCACTGGCTCAAGCTAAGGGGTTCGGCAGCTCAATTTTGCTAGAACTTGGGTTGATTCAGTTACTATAGACAAATCTATATATTAGTCGAAGTCTAGGCTCAAGTACAAGCTTTTCTTATTAAAAGCACGTCATTCGTGTTTCAGGGGGAACACAAGCTAAGCTCAAGTCAAAACTCATACTCGGCTTATTTTAAATCAAGCTTGTGGGAGGGTTTTTTTTTTCCTAATTGATAAGGCCAGCTTGATGTAGCATTCGTTCAAGTAAAGTGGAACCCATCGAACTCTCGATCTGGAACGTGCATGGCGTGTTCTGCGTGAATTTCTGATGTATTAACCATTTTTATGGTGTAAGAAATAAAATAGAAATGTAGATGGAGCCTTCACTTTTTACGATTTAATTTACTAGGGTTATTGGGGAGTATTCATTTTCTTCTTCTCCTTTTCTATTAAAGGGAGCTTGCCTGGAGTCTTACAAATTTGCTTCCATGGTAAAACAATCAAGTCTTAGGGCCCATTTGGTAATTTTATATGTAAAATAAAGTGCAGTAAAGCATCAAATCAAAAGAGAATAAAATATAATGAGGTTATGATGATATTTTGTTTGTAGTTGTTTGATATAAAATCTTTTTGACCTTTTGTATTGAAAAAATGAGCTTTTTTATTTTTTAGTGGAGAAATGATGTTGCTTTTTGACATAATCTTAAGAACAATAGAGGGAATTTTGAATTAAAGTACTGTTAATGTGACCAATTGTCTGAAAAATCAAGACTTTACTTGATTTTTACTAATAAAGTGCCAAACACGTAGAGATTAGAGCTTCTATGGCTAGAATGCTTAATGTAAAATTGTTTGTTTTAAATATATGTGGAGAACCCTATTTATAGTTTTACTTCATGCAACTAATGATCAGGATTATTCGACATGCCCTCATCCAATGGATGAGAACCCTCGGGCCTTTCTTTAGAAATTTCGACTATACTTTGTTATTTCCCAGGAGATACCCACACTATTATACAATTTTCTCTTGATCTTTACAATTTAGAAAGATCACCGTCATCTTTCTATATCCCAAGATGCTCACTACTAACCTGGGCTACAAGTGGATTGGCCCCATTGATGGATTTACAGCGGCAAAATTATATAGATTGAGTCTCTGGTCATGGATTAGGAAAAAATCCCGACTCCATTTTGAAATCCGGAGAGGCAGCTCAAAACACTGTAAAATCTTTCTTCAGCAAAATAACGCCTGCAAGTTCCACCAGGAAGAAAACGATGCATCACTTCCCTCCTCCAACAGCGAGGAGATTTCCTTCGATTCCGTGCAGGGTCTTGAAATCCAGAGCCTTTTCTAACTTGGGTTCTTCTCGAAATACCCGTAAAATCTCTGGACAAGCACATAACTTGAAGAAGAAGAAGAAAAGGCCCGCCTCTGGTATGTACCTACTCCAAGCCCCTACTGTTTCTCATAATAATAATCATAAAAGATCCTCTTTTTCTTCCATTCACTGATTTTATAGATATGGGTTCTTGAAAACTTAGCTTCTTTTTTCTGTTTGTGGAAGCTTTTTTCCGGTTGCTTTCTGCAGAGCAACTCTAAAAAAGAAAAAAAATAATCCTGTTTTTCCCTTTAATCTAATGAATTTAATGATATGGGTTCTTGAAAATCTCTCGTTTTTCTACTTTTTGTGGAAGCTTTTCTTTGTTTTTCAATTTGTGGAAGCAACATTTTGTGTTTAGGTTTCTTATTCTATCCTCGTACACTTGTTTTAAAGCTGTCTTTACAAACTTTAGAGTTTGGGTTCTTATACAAATGATTTTATGTCTTTATAAACTTTAAAAAGAATCCTTCTTTTTTTTTTTTTCCTTTAATCTAATGACTTTATTGATATGGGTTCTTGAGAATTTCGCTTATTTCTTTTGTTTGTGGAAGCTTTTCTATGTTTTTCAATCTGTGGAAGCAACATTTTGTATTTGGGTTTCTTATTCTATCCTCGTACACTTGTTTTAAAGCTGTTTCTATAAACTTGTGGGTTCTTATATGAGTGGAAGTATTGAATGATTCTATGTTCTTTTCCTCACCAATTGCTATTAAAAACAGCCCAAGAAATCGAGAAAAGCATCTACACTATCTTGACAGCTCACCGCTGGGAATCACTGTATAACATGAACCATCGGTTGTTGCCACCTCCCATTGCTCACGCAAAACTGGCACTGGCATTTCTCAATTGGGCAATCCGGCGACCGGGTTTTGATTGTTTCGCCCACATCTTATCCAGCACCACACATATACTTGTTAGAGCGAGGATGTTTGATACAGCGAAATCAATCTTGAGACATATATCACGAATGGGTATTGGGTGTCGTCCCATTTTTGACGCTCTCATGGATACATATAGCTGCTGCAAGTCAAATCCTTTGGTTTTTAACCTTTTGATTAAGGTTTACATACGAGAGGGAATGGTTGGAGATGCTATAGAGATGTTCCTGTTGATGAGTGCCCGGGGATTTAAGGCGTCTGTTTATACTTGTAATTCTCTCCTTTCTGCAATTGTGAAGGAGAGAATGGAGTTGGTTTGGTTGTTTTTTAAGGAAATGTTGAAAAGGAGGATTTGCCCAAATGTGAGCACTTACAATATATTGCTCAGTTCGCTTTGCATGGAAGGGAAGCTTCGAAAAGCTGGTGATCTTTTGAAAAAGATGGAAAGGACTGGTTATATGCCTGATGTATTTACTTACAATACATTGCTTGATTGGTATTGTAAGAAGGGGAGGTTTAAGGAAGCTTTCAAGCTGATGGATTGTATGGCTAGTAAAGGTATCAAGGCGGATATATGCACACATAATGTGATTATGGACAATTTGTGTAAAAATGGAAGGAGTGCACGAGCTTATTTAGTACTGAAGAAAATGAGGAAAAATAGATTTTCTCCTGACAAGTTCACTTACAATATTCTCATTAATGGGTTTTGTAAAGAAGGGAAGATTGATGCAGCGGCTAGTGTTTTTAAAGAGATGTTGAGTTTCGGTCTTTTGCCGAGTTGTATTACTTACAACACTTTGATCAATGGGCATTGCTTGAGTGGAAACATAAATGACGCTTCGAGGCTTATGGACGAAATGGAAGCAATTGGACTTACACCGAATGCGATCAGTTATGGTGCCCTTTTGAATGGGTTTTGCAAGGAACAAAAACTAGATGCTGCAGGAAATCTTGTTGAAAAAATGAGGAAAAATGGCCTAGTAGTTGACTATAAAATATACACTATTTTGATTGATGGGCATTGCAAAAATGGTCTAATCTATGAAGCTTTTTGTTTACTCGATAAAATGTTTGAGGCTGGTTATTTTCCTGATGTTGTCACATATTCAGTTCTTATAAATGGATGTTGCAAGGCTGGGAAGATGAGCTATATAAAGGAAATTCTATCCAAGATGTATGCTACTGGTGTTCTACCCAACAATATCATATATGCAACAATAATTTATAACTTCTGCAAACAAGGAAATGTCAATGAAGCAGTGAAGTTTTATGTCAATATGAATCTCATGGGTCATGACGTGGGCCTGGTCACATGTAACACATTGGTTGCTGCTCTTTGTAGAAGTGGCAAATTGGAAGAGGCAGAGGAGTTCTTGCAGCATATGACTAGAATTGGAAGGGTTACAAATTCCATTGGCTTTGACTGTATCATAAATAGTTATGGAAATAGAGGCGACGGATTGAGAGCATTTGCTGCATTTGATGAAATGGTTAGAAAGGGCCATTTTCCGACTATTCTAACGTATGGAAATATTTTGAAAGGGTTGTGCAAGGGAGGGAATTCAGAGGTGGCAGAGAGATTTTTTCTTAAGTTGCAAGATATTCCTTTTGCCGTTGACAGTGTTACCTATAATACCATACTGGTTGAGAAATGCAGAGGGGGGAAGTTGGAGGATGCATTGCAATTATTTGATGAAATGGTTCAAAGTAGCATAGCTCCTGACATTTATACATTCAATATTCTTTTAAGTGGTTTTTGTAGGAAAGGGAAGATGGTTCCTGCGTTCTATCTGTTTCAGAAAATGGCTGAAAGGGCTTTGTTTCCGAACCATGTGACATACACTTGTTTGATCGGAGGTCTGTTTAAAGCAGGGCAACAAAGGGCTGCCTTCTATCTTTATGAAGAGATGACATCAAAAGGCATATACCTGGATAATGGTGTGTTCAATGTAATGATTGACGGAAGCTTTCAGGCAGGAAAAATACAAAAGGTGGAGGATTTCGTTACCTCAATGCAACGTGAAGGTTTAAGTCCTAATCAGATTACATATAACATTCTCTTGCTGGGATACTCTAGAAACCGGATGTTATCGAGATCTGTTACTCTTTATAAAACAATGGCTGGAGCAGGCTTCATCCCTGATAAAATAAGTTATCATGCACTAATTCTTGGGTTTTGTGAGTCTGGCATGCCTGACGTTGGGGTTAAGTTCCTAGGCAAGATGGTGAGAGAAGATATTATTCCTGATAACTTGACATTAAACATGCTTATTAACAAGTATACTGAGAAGGGTGATATGACAAATGCCTTCAATCTAGTTAACTGTATGACTAAATTGGGGATGTTTCCTGATGAAAATATCTACCATAACATCATTGATGGACTTAACAGAAAGGGCGCTTTTCGAGAGTCCCGTATTCTATTGACTGAAATGCCTGATATGGGTTTCATTCCTAAGCACACACATTACATTACATTGATTAATGGAAAATGCAGGGTCGGCAATATACATGGAGCATTTCGAGTGAAAGATGAGATGGAGGCATTAGGCATTGTGCCAAGTGCTGTGGCTGAGAGTGCTATCATTAGAGGCCTTTGTAAGTGTGGAAAGCTTGAGGAAGCAGTGCTGGTTTTCAATTACATGCTTCGGGCAGGGCTTGTTCCAACCATTGCTACTTGTACAACTCTCATGCATGCATTTTGCAAAGAATCAAATTTTGTTGATGCTTTGAGTTTACTGGACATGATGGAATGTTACAAGATAAGACCCGACACTATTGCTTACAACGTTTTGATTATGGGTCTTTGCTCTAATAGGCATGTTGATTTGGCCTTTAAAATTTACGAGGAGATGAAACAAATTGGTCTTTGGCCTAATGTCACCACTTATGCTGCCCTCATTGTTCTCATCTCTAAGGAAGTTGATATTGATAAAGGTAAAAGACTTTTGATGGATTTAGAGAATAGGGGCTTGATACCTCAAATCAAAACAACAGGTGATTTGCATGAGGCGCTGGCATGTGCATTGAGGAAATTGAGTTTCCTAAGGCACAGCAGAAGGAAAGACAACATCGATACAAAATGAGAGAGGAGATGCTTACTCTATCATTGATGCTCGTTGCATAGAAGCTGCATGCTCTAAGATGCCACTCAATGGATCGTGACCTCGGAGATCAGGTTTGTTTTATGTAACATTGAGGAATTATATGGTCTTGTTCTTGGTAAATGTATATTTTATTTAGACATTCAGTCCTGTAAATCTAGTTCTCAGGATTCTGTAATCTAGACAACAGATCCAGTGCGTCCCAGGTGAATGGGGAATGCTCCAAAATGTGTAAGATTGGAGTAATATATTTCTTGGACTATTGTCTAATGAATGCAATGAATGAAAGGGTTGCAACAATCGTCCAGCTAGAGGCCAAGAAACATGTCTCAGATCTTCTAATATGGTTTACTTTTGGGGTGACCACAGTGGATCTCACTAGATCAACCATCTGAGTCATTGAACCTCAGATAGTTGGGTGTCTCAGCAAACTGTACAATGTAGTGGCTCTAGTCCCTGTAGTTCTTCAAAGCTGAGTGATTGCCTCAGAGTCTACTTTTAGAGGAATTGTATGATCATCGACCTTAGATTTTGCATAGTTTGTTGCGTCTTGTGTTTGTACATGCGGCCATTATTTGATGCTCCAAACAGGGTTGGAATCAGGAAATTTTCCGTTGGGGGACCATTATGTAAAAACGAAAGTTTGGGTGGGGGGGTGGGTGGTGGGTCCACCCAACCACCCCCTTTCCTGACCCTTAGACTGACAGGTTCCCCTTGATGGTCAACACAGAAACACAACAATGGTCCACATTCAATGAAAAAAGTTGAACATTTGATGGCTAGACTTGTCCAACATGAATTACTTTTGGGACATCATCAGTTTATGGTGAGAATCACACATGCATCCTTCTGTGCAGATAAAAGGTGCTTAATTGTTGTAATCATGTGATTGCAGGTTCTCGACATTTTACCAATAAAAAAAAAGGCCTCATGATACAATGCTAAACCTCTACTGTGGACCAAATGTTCATCCTATTTCTTTAAGATATTTTTTCACAGGGAGAAATTTTTATTGCACTTTTGGTACCATGGTCGTGGAAATGGAACATTTGATGGCTAGTCTTGTCCAGCATGAATTACTTGTGGGACATCATCAGTTGATGGTGTGAACCACACATGCAACCTGTTTTACCAATGAAAAAAGGCATCAATTGTTCAATGCAAGACCTATACTGTGAATAAAATATTTCTCCTACTTCTTCATAAAAATCTCAAAACTGACCTGTTTTCACAGAAGAAGTTTTTTTCACTCTTTTGGGACCATGATGGTGGCAAGTGGACCTCCTAGTAATGTTATAAATTTTCCAAGTTATAATAGTTCATTTCTTAAAAGTCAAAACTAAAATAAAATGCAGTAATATGGTTATACGCCTTTGATTTGCAGGACTAAATTATTTTTGTTGTGGCAACTAGTAAGACCTTAAATGGGAGGGGCATGCAGAGTAAGCTTATTCTTTCGTTTTTTTAGTTCTATTTTTTATGTTTATATGTTCCTCTCAAATTCTTATATGAATAATGTAACGGGTGATGCTCCTCAAAATTGTAATAGGTTTCCTTTCTTCTTCTTCTTCTTTTATTTTTAACAGAACAGAGGATATCCATTCCACATTCTAGAGCAGGATAGAAATGGGAAAGCAAAGCACATTAGGTAGGAATGTATATATTTTTTTTTACAGTTTGCTGCATTTCTGGATACACTACGACCTTTCTAATAACAACAAGTTGAAGGATATAGCCAACAGTTTGCACCAATAAAAGGCTTAGGATTATCCGAAGGTTTAGACATCATTGGGAAATCCTCAGCCAAAAAAAAAAAGAAAAAAGAAAAAAAAGAAAACCACATTGCGATGAGTGGACTAGCCAAATAGTTACCTGTACTTAAAATTAAGATATGGCTAAAAAGCTTGCTAGTCTGGCATTTCATAATTGGGGAAGTCACCATGTTATGGCTCTCCCTCTGCCTTCTTTTTGTCCATAAAAAACCCTCAGGGCATGTTTGTGTACACAAATTTCCTCGAAAAAAGTATGAAAAGTGGAAAAGGTTTTCCGCACTACTATAAATTTCATGTTTGGTGCAGCTGCTTTTCTGCGAGGAAAAGTGGAAAAATGAACTGAGAAAACCGGTTCCAATGCTTCTGTTTGTTGTTGTTGTTGTTGTGTTTTTTTTTTCGTGCGTGTGTGGGGGAGGGGTGGGGTTGGGGGGTTGGAATTTTTTTTTCCTGCGGAAAAGGAAAAAGTATGCGGAACTGGTTTTCCGTGAATGTACACAAATGTGCCCCGGAGGAATTCAAGGATGCAGAATTTTAAAGTGGAAGCCCTACAGGAAGCCAACAAAATGCTTTATTTTTTCTTAATTTTTACTGATTGGTTTCTTTTTATATATTATAATTTTTCTTACGATATATTCTATAATTTTTTTTACATTTTTCTCTATTTTCTGTAAGTTCAAGAAAATCTAGATATTTTTATTAATACTATTAGTTTGTTTAATTTTGGTGGTGCCTTTTGTGCATTAATATATATTTTACTTTAGTTTGACCTTTATATTTTTTTATTTTCTTCATCGTCTCTATGATCTAGAGTTTCTCTTTCAAGAATTTCTCTCTTCTACCAATGTGATCAGCATGCTTTTTTCGTTGCAGGGGTTTTCTAGATAACTCCTATTCCATTCAAATCGCATTCAGTTCCGGGCATCATACTAACCTCATTGCACTTCATAGCTGTTACTTATGTCCAGAAGGATTTTTTTTTTCATCCTCCATATAAAAAGTCTTCTCTGTGGTAAACTCACACACATTTCATTGTTCTTAGCAGGTAGTTTGAAGATACTGACAGTTGTTTGCTCGTCATGTTGGGTAATTTGGGTTCATCACTATGTTGACACTGCCAAATGCTCATTACTTCTGACTGTAAGGGCTCTGTGTGTGTGTGTGTGTGTGTGTGTGTGTGTGTGTGTGTGTGTGTGTGTGTGTGTGTGTGACTGTTGGGGGGTGGGGGGTGTTTGTCCTAGAAACCCATGCTGAACTGCCCAAATTCTCACTACTACTCTCTCACAAGTGAGAACATCGATGCAGCCCCACCCCTCTGTTTTCAGATTTTTTTTCGAAAGAGTCGAATGACATTGTACATTGTAGAAAGACACATGTGAACGTGGGTGGATGTAGATGAATACGCATACTAAGCGTACAGAAGGAGGATCATTTATATGGTTGCTCCACATCCAGAATGTCTCTCAAGTCTCAACATGTGGGGAACAATGGGCTGTCCGTCTAAAGGTCTTACTGACAGTGGCCATGGCATAATAACCACCCTGGTGAGATTATCCTAGCATTTACTTTTTCGGTATCCTTTCCCTCTGAATCTCTACTGTTTAATTATTGTTTGTTTTTCATTATCCACTTGAAGACTGCCAGCTGGATGACGATGCTCGTCTAAATTGGTGTTTGGTTTCTTAACTGTGGGTTATTCGCATTATCACCAGCTACATTGTCAGTCCCAGCCCTCCATTCCTCTGTCACAGTACAAGAGAAAGACACTGTGTAGTTTCTGTAAAATCTGAGCACTATCGACTTTCCTTATGTTGCTGAACTTGGCTGACTAAGTACAGGTTGATGTTAAGGAGATGAAGATGCAGGTGTAAACTTGTAACAGGTACTGAGTAGTAACTGAAATGATGGACGACATGCATGTGCTTGGATTGCTGCTGGCTTTCACAAATTGGATGGAAAACGATCCCATTCCAGTTATGAAAGATTGGCCTCCTAAACACTCACTAATTCAACTTTGAGCTGTTGCTCATTCATTGGAACCTTGTGCTTAACGGAGATTAAAGGTGTCACCAAGAATCTTTAAGGGTGGCTTGTAAGTTCATAACCATTTCATAGTAATTTTATGCTTCTGGTATAGGAGGAGTGCTTCGTAACGGTGTGGGGGATGTTAGGATCTTAGAATCCAATGAATCGGGAAGCGGCCATTTTAGAAGCCCTTTGCATCTTTTGGGTGCACTTCAATGATTTGCATGATCTCCTTGTAGTGGAAAGTGACGCATCCAATACAGTCTCTTGGGCTTCTTCTCCATCGATCATTCCATGGAGATTCCATTTCCTTTTCTATGAGATTAAATTTTTGGCTTCTGATATCCAAAGTGGAGTTACTGATAAAAAAATAATATCCAAGTGGAGTTCAAGCTTTTGAAGCAGTCAGCAAATGGTTTGGCAGACTACTTGGCTAAGCAGGGGGTGGGTAAACCTTTTCCTTTGCTTTTCTTACCTTCGCACTTTTTTTTATTTTTGCTTTGATGGTATAATGCTTTTATTCCTTTTCATCCCAATCTTTTGATTGGTGCCTTTGTTCTTTTGGTTTTAGTAATGAAATCCTTCTGTAACCAATAAAAAAAGGGTATGATAAACTGGGTTGAGAATTTACGAGAGAGCATATCTTGTCTGATGCTTTGATTAGCAAGAAGGTGGGGGGTTTGTATTGGAAAGGAAAATTGCAGGATCTAAATAATTAAGTGGTGAGTATCAAGAAAATCCTTTTTGGGGATTGCAGCTTCTAATTAATGAAAGCTTGGAATGTTGTAGTTGGGCAGTTTAAGGGAACAACCTCAACACTGGATTACAGGAACTGAACACCTTTTGGATTGAACTCTGTCCTGCCGTTGTCATAAAAAGATGAGATGGTAACAATTAAACTGAATTTGCCAGTCAAGGATGTTAGAACATCTGAATGGATGGGGGGGGTTGGGGTGTGGTGGGGGGGTGCGGGGGGCGCGCGGGCGGGTGCACTCTAATGATCTGTATTTTCTTATATATGCATGTATGCATCAGCACTTCAATAGAACCTTATATTTAACTGTGTGTGTAACAGCTATGATATGTAGAAATTTGAAGCCCTCAAAGGTGTACCACCTGATGGATGTTTACATATTTTTTGCACAGGAGTTGGTCGTGGGAAGACTTTTCAAATCCCATACCTTGCGATGATTGTCATGCTTCTAGATGCCCCCCTAGAGGCTAGGCTGTTCCATCCAGAGGTATAAATTGGCCATTCTTTAGTGTGTGCGTGTGGGATCTGAATTCACGTGCTTCTCTGGCAGTTCCAGAAACTTGGAAATATGAATTCTCATTTTGCGTTGTAACTGCTACTTAGTGAAACCGGTGAACTGCTTGCTCATTCATGTGGACTGAACATGGGTAGTAGGATTATCAACCACCTTTGGAGTAGTTCTTTATCAACACAATGTTTGGAGGGAATGCTTTCAATCCCTTTTAATATAACTTCTACCTGTCCTTCCCAGGGAGAAGTAAAGGTGAGAAAATGATGAAAATGTGTATAGACTACCAAAATAGTATGAAATACATGGAAATGATGGCGGCCTTGCAAATGTTGTTATACTGTGTAATTGTCTATTGAGACTTGTCGATTCAGTTTATTGTTCTTGTAAGAATTTTTTTTTTTTTTTTTTGGGTTAGTTTTGTGACTTATATTCCCCTCATTGCCACTTCGGGTTCATCATTTATTTGTCACTCTACAATCTAATATTTCACTTTCGACTCTTTGTTATGGTTGTTTCTTTCTTCCATCAGTGTACCTGTACCGTGTACCTATTGTCCTGCACTCCTGCTTTTCTCTCCCACGTCTTGTAGCCATTTCTTTCGTGCTCATCATTCATCTAGCATTGATCTATTAAAATGTAAGCATGCATGGTATACAAATTATTACTTAGTAACCTCTCCCTTTTCTTTTATAAAAAGTTCCCAAGACATTGACATTTTGCTAGGAATGATATGTAGAGGAACCATCAAATATTTTAACTGGGATCGAAGTAAAATTTGGGCATGTATCCAATCATGGGACATGCTGCAAGCCGACCTGGTGGCCTCCAGGCGTGGGGACTTGTCCAAGCCCTTCAAAGGCAGATGGGAAGTCGAAGATAACACTGATAGTTCAATGGTGTTGGCACTCTAGGGGTGCTCATGCGCAGGCCAGCCGGAGCCTTTTCTGGGTCCATATGCTTTGGGCTGGGCTTGGATTAATAATCTGGGTTCATTTAGTATCTAGGCCGGGTTTGGAATAAGTGATAAAAGCCCAAAGCTCTGCCGGACCCCGACACTGACCAATGAGTGCATGTAATATAGTGTATTTTATCCAAACGATTGGCTGAAAGCCTGGTTTGGGCCGGCCCAGCCTAATTGATTAAATGGGTGGGCTTGTCCCTGAATTCTTTGGCCCATATTGGGCCTGGGCGGGTGTTTTTAAAGTCTGGCCGGGCCTGTATATGCCTCAGCCTGGCCTTGGCCCAGCCCGGCCCATGAACACCCGTAGCCACCTCTCTTTCATAGGGACACCTTGGGATTGATCTCTGGTTGTTAGGAAGCAGGCTCACAATTCTTTTAACTCGTCCTATGTAGGGAAAAGAAAAAAGAAATTGAATTAGTTGGTCAGTAACCTTCAGCGCCATGGTGCATCAATGGGCTGTGGACTGGGCCCCTAACAGCATCTCCTCGGCTTGTTATATAAACAAGCCTTTGACGCCATATCAAATTAGAGAATGACCATTCAAGGCCCGTTTCTAATCTTTCGTTCATTCTGGCAGTTTTAACTCCTCTTCATCTCTTTTTCCAAATAGGCACTGCTTGAATTTTTAGTTCTAATGCATGACTTGCATCTCCTCCACTTTCTTGGCCTGTAGAGAGAGAAGTTTCATGGTCTTGTCATTTGAAAAAGAGAAATGATGCATGTGTGACCCATGATAAAAAAATAAAATAAAAAATGCTGTGCCATTTGTGTCTGACATTTACTAAGTTTTGTACATCGCAAATTGGTTATAAGGGATAATCTTTATATCAGCACACATTTAGTAACTAGAGTTCAAGTGTTTATCATTAACCAACAGCCACAACGAGTAAATTAAGAAGGTGATTCAATGGCACAATCATTTAGAGCACCAATCCTTTGGAACCATCAAATGCCAAAGAAAAATACAAACCATAGGCCATTGAGATCATAATGTATCCAAGTAGCCATCATTTTTGTAAGATCTTACACCCCATTCAGCTGCCACTTATCCAAAAACCAATTGGTAATAGGAAATGATACAATGATGGTTTTATGGTGAGGGCGAGGGCTCGACCACAATTATGACCGCTCATATGTGAGGGTAGACGTTGACCTCAACAATTTTCTCAGGAGTTGTCACCAAAGTCTGTCTCTTAAATTGCCACTTCTAAGTTCCACTCCCACTTATCTACCCTTGGAGTTCTTCACTCTACTCCCGCTTATCTACCCTTGGAGTTCTTCACTCTGTTTTATGACTGCTATAAGCTGTTAAACTTCTAACAGTAAACCCTTTGTCCTTAGATATAACTTGTGGCCAGAGTTTCTATGGAAAATCTGACTTTCTCAATCGAAATACTAATGATGCTGAAAAATGTAAAAATCACTTTCATCACATCTTCAACTATGCTTATTTGTGTTACATTTCAAATTACTCTCTCTGTTACAGTAGCTGTGTAATCTCAATACAAAGGAATCAAACATGCTAAGATGGCCAAACCAACAGAAGTAAATTTGAGTGGGCTGGGCAAGCAGCCCTTGTCTTTGCGAAAGAAGAGTGCTTGATAGACTGGCAGATTGATGATAACCAGCAATCCACATAGTAGTACCTGCAAGATCAATGCCCCAAGAAACCCAACTTCACGATTGATCACTACCCTTATGGCCACCCCAACCAAGCATACAAGGTGTATTATTGCAACTGTAGCCAAGATAGTAAACATGGGTGAGGAGCCACCAAACTCCATGATCTCCTGTTGATATCTCTTCGACACCTCATCGTCGGACACCTTGGTGGTGATGACAAAAGCTGAGTTGCTGATCCCCAACAGCTTCAAGACAGTGTCAATGAGGGCAAAGAGGTAAGAGGTTGTCCTCTTCATCACCCACATTCTCTTCTCATTCCACCAGCCATAGAGTGTCTCGCCATAATGGAGTGATTCGCTTATGCTGTATGCGTTATGCACAACCATCACATACAAGAATGGCATGACCCAAGGGCTGGAGATCTGAAGCCATGAACTTGTTCAGTATTGGCACAACCAATGCATGCATGAACATGTGAGTTGGTAATTGGCATGTGACAAGTGTTTGTTTATAATACTTTCTCAATTTTCACCAAGGTGAGCAGAGCTTGAATCTCTATCTGAAAGATTATGTCCCTACTTATGCTATAGGTGTGGATACATCTTAATTATGGTTTTGAAACATTGACAAAATGTATGTAATTTTTTCCTACCAAGGCATTGGTGTATGATCATTACTGCTATCTAAATATCCAGCCGTAAACGAGTCAGGTCAGACCCAAGACCCTATTGGACTTGGTAGTAAAATAGCAGGTCTAGTTTCAAGTTTAGAGACAGTGGATTTTCTGGTAAAATGGTTTAAGCCGTTACTAGATGGCTCTGATCATAGGCTGGAAAACTGAAAACTGTTTTTTAAGCCATGGTTTGGATTGAAGATTAGAATGGTCATATGTCCCAACTCCTAATTAAGCCTATAGACCAGTTGTCAAATGGGTCATTCGTCTAATCCATATTCAATTCTTAGGAATTCATGAAAATAAAGGCCTTCATACAAGGAGAATTGAATGGCTGATGAGTGAATGATACGTTAAGGGTAAAGATTTTTTGAGGGACCATCGATTTTGTAGGATTTAATTTACTAGGGCAGAGGTGGCCTATGGCCTCTCATTTTCTATCAATGTTGGATATTTTGAAAGTCTACTGCACATCTCCACCATTAATCTCTCAAGTCTTAGCCCATTGCCTAAAAAATCTCCCATATGTATTAAACAAACAAACGAACAGACAAACATGGCCTAAAAAAATTCCTCATCTGTATTAAGCAAACAAACAAGACAAAAAAAATGTATATAGGATATGTGAGAGAAAGGCATACCTTAGGGAACAAAGAAATGCCATTAAAGAGGCAGAGAGAAGGGATAAGAACATAATAGAGTGTTGGGAGGGAGGTAGGAGCCCACAAGCAGTATATGCAGTAGCCCATTTGAAGGCCAGCGCTTATCTTCCCATGTCCATACAATAAGGGGCTGTAGCTGGAAAGGAGGACCTGCAGATCGCCCTCTGACCATCTCTTGTGTTGCAACAGGGTCTGTGCTAAAGTTGTTGGTGCAACACCCAAGAACCCCTTCCTAACTGGGTTGTAGTAAACTGATTTCCACCCATTGCACTGGATTGACAAACCTGTTATCACATCCTCCACAGGGCACCCATATTTCAACCCCATCTGAATTTTCACAAACATAAAAAGTTCATCAGGTACTAACACACATACACAGTTCGCATTTGCTAAGACCTCACTTGCACTTACTGCGATCACAGGCCTAGGGGGGGCCCCATTTTTTGATGCAGGTTCAAATAGTGGGAGGGAGTGGTTTCTCAGATCAAATGAATCTTTCATGGTTAAGATGTGGGCCTCAAAATATCAACAGAGAGGAACCGATCTCAGATTCAATGGTGGGGCCAGTTTGTATATAGATCAAAATGAGAGAGAGAGAGAGAGAGAGAGAGAGAGAGAGAGAGAGAGAGAGAGAGAGAGAGTACCTCTTTACCCCATTGTGTGTTCTCCTCATAGGTGCAACTTGCAAGAGCCTTTGTCCTCTCTTCTAAGTTGCTGGTCCTGTTGTCTGTCTTACTCTGAATCTCCTGCTTCCACTCTACCTTACCCTTACTATACTTCTTCCCACAGAGACTCTCCCTCCTATGAAAGCATCCAGTACCCACATACATGGGTCCTCCATTACCATCCATTCCATGAAAATCAACCTTCAAATCCAACCATTGCAAAAAATATAAGCTACTGACTAATCCACATTTAATTCATATAATGTGAGTGTAATCATACTCTAAAATGTATATGACAAGAAAGCCTACCTCAGAAATTATTCTCAAGGAACTGGCATAAAGATCATTTCTGGTTATGTTATTGAAGGCCTGTGGAAACTGCACATAAGCAATCTCATGCCCATTTTCTTCATCCATGAAGAAACACAGTGCATCCCTTACTGATTCCGAATTGTTCGAGTACATATCGCAATCCACATTCAAAATGATCTGTCCATTGCTAATCTCTGATGACACTCGCAACTGCACATTCCGTCGTTACAATCATAATGCTGGAGAAGAAGACGATATCGATGATTGTGATGATGAAGCAATGTGGGCCGTGACATGTACCATGCTTATTGTATATAATGATGCTTGAATTTCATGTAGTCATGTAGTTTTATTAATCCAGAAGCTATATGGGCTGGTACTAGACTTGAATTTTATGCTGATAATGAACAAACATGAGCATCACTGGGCCTACTAGTGGGCCTAGGTTTGAGTTTAAGTTCATGCAATGGACCTCATGCTAACCGAGCTGCAATCCTCGACACCGATGATCAGGATACTGTAATGTTAGTCTGTTCCTCGTGTTCAGCCACAGTAAGGTAAGTGTGGGCCCATACAGGGTTAAATTTGGGGTTTATCTGTGGTCTGGGTCAAGCCTATTTTCTGGCCTGATAGCTAAGTGGGCTGTATGTGGGACTATTTGCTATTAAAGGCCAAGTATAGACCTGGCCCAGCCAGACAAGTGTAACACAAAGGGATAACATTTTGGGCCAGGACCAAGCTTAAGGAGGACCACAGGTTTGATGCAGTCCTAGATAAAAGGCCAATAATTAAAAAGACTGGGTTCGATGGCCAAGCCCAACCCAGCACCGAGCACAAGCATGAAATGTCACTTTATTTAGCATAGGATGGTGATTATAGTACATGTTTCAGTGAATTGCATAAACAAAACATCCCTGAACAGTAATGAGTGGATTTTTCTTTTCTGGTTTACATGAGACTCGAATTCATGCACCCACTTGCTACACTATGTCATGCTACACTATGTCTAAACAGCTTGGCAACAGCTGAGGGCAATAATGGGTGACAATTGGTCAGTTTCAGAAGCATGGGTCTATCAGTTCAACAATCCTTGATCTTCTAGGGCCTTCACTCAACTCTTCGATTAGTAAAAAAGAATTCTCAAAGGAATCCACAAGAATTCACTATGCAGCAAATCAGCCCTAAAGTTTATGATCTGTTGATCCATTCCTGGAGTCAGGCAATTAGTTAATCATAGATATATTTTAGTTAAGTGGATTTTACCAGAAAAATCTTCTTTGAACCACAAAATTGAGTGAAGACCAAAAAGGCCATCCCTAGCATAGAAATAATGTATTCTACACTTCCAATTTTTTTCGTAATTGAAGTTTCCAATACTACCCCAAGAAGACTAGGAAATTTGAAAAATATCTCAAAACTCCCATGGTGATGGACATACAATGTCAAGAATAAGATTTGTGACTATGCCCTTCTCCTCATATGTGAACCACAGAATTGAGTGAAGTGCATGTACATGTGTGCATGGAAGCATATCATATCACCACAAGTACTTGAATGTTACCAATGCATTCATAGCTCCAGCTTTGAAGTTATGGTGGTGCTGGGGTCTCTTCTCACGGGCTAAGTACACTAGAGTGGGCAATGCAGCTCCTTCAATATCTACAGCAGTTGGGTCTCTCCCATTAATCAGTATCTGAAAAGATAACAAGAGATCAGGAGAGACAAAACAAATCAAATGAAATAAGAAAATATATTCATCGTCGCTAGTAAGATTCTCATCTCATCAATCCAGGTTAGGAGGATAAACATATAAATTGATAGCCTGAAAAGGGCCCATCGCCAATGTAGATAGTGGAGTAAATTCTTTGACAAAGGATACCCATGAAATATTCAAACCCACACATTTCAATATGCTCTGGAGTTTTACATATAGTTCTGAAGCAGATTGAGATGACTAGCCTGATTAGTCAAGGACTAGCCACAAACACAATACAAGGTCACATTATAATTAAGATTCCAATAGCATTTCACAGCCTTAAGTCTAATAATTATCAGTGAATCGATCAAATGTCACTCATTGGCCAAAATTTAATGTAAAAAAAGGGGTCGTCGGTGGCCATTGGTGGAAACTACTCAATGCCAGTCATTGGGGGCTATCTCTGTAAAAGTTAGCGAATACATTTTGTATAATTGATCCATGAAGATTACTCGATCGATGCCACTCATTGGGGGCTATCTCTGTGAAAGTTAGCAAATAAATTTTGTATAATTGATCCATGCTTGAGATATTTGCTCATTTTTGTCATGAACATGTGAAGCTAGACCTCTAACTTCAGTAGGCTACTAAAGTTGATTGGCTAAAGCTCAGTTACGTGCCATGACGTTAAGGCAAGCAGAGTGGTGTTCTTTGAATTCCCTATGAGATGCACTGGATCAGCTCAGATACAGATTGAGTGAGGGTCACAAATATAGCCCAGCCTAACTCCTCCTTTCTATTAGATAGATTGAAAAGTCGGCTTGAACCTAAACTACCAGGTTGCGTTGGGATCAGGTTGCAAGTGCAGTCCCATCTCTAGACCCTATTTACTATTAGAGAGAAATGTCAGCTCATACTGTAAATTGCATGGTTGAGTTCAGTTTAGTTCAGGAACCTCTGACTGCTTGGGTGAGAGAGAGGTAACTTTTCTACGTGGGACCATCTCAATCTAACCGCTTTACAATCAATAACCCCCTTTGAATTGGCACTCACCTTAGAGTGAGTAATACTAATATGAGTTACACTCACCATTGAATTGAATTTCAGTAAACGAAGATGTCACTTAAGAAGCAGTCAAAATTTAAGACCCTTAAATCAATGGCCGTGATAATATGATTGAGATGAATTTTTCCCCAAGATCATATTCACAATAGACATTTCCATCACACTTTCCTCTCAATTTTACATGCATCCGAGTAGTTCCCCCAAGGGACTTAGATTTTTCCTTTATCTATCACTGGAACATAACCCAAATGTATGGGATTAGATAAAGAAAGACTTGACATTTTTATAGATAAGTGATGTACTTGAAGCCCAAAACCAGAACACGGACCATATAGGTTACGAAAATGAGGCCCGATCGCGGCCAAAACCGAAGAATATGTTGACTGAAAATTCACTTCAGCCAGGTTTGGCCCAACCCAAGTTGTATTTGCACCTATAGAATGAGGTAGGCTTGTTGAGCATTTGGGATATTTTGGATCAATCATAGATGAGCTCAAGTAAGTAAGGGTTATCTTATAATTTTACCTATCCAAGTATTATATAAATGTCAGTATAAAATCAAAGTGATGACACACCTGAAGGATGGTTTGGTGATCCCTTGAGCTGATTCCTGAATGCCATTCAGAAAATCCTGTGTGTTTTGAGCGTACTTCTTCTGGAATCCTACCCGATTTAACTGCAGTTTCGATCCGGTTTTCCATATCTTCATACAATTTCTGCAAGGAGAAAAAAATCAACAATTGATCACTAAGTTCATCACTAATTTTAAACCCTTAATTTTTATGTGCACCCCAACTTGAATTAGGCCGTGCCAGCCTTGGCCTAGAACAAGGCAAGCAGGCATTTTGGCTGGATCTTAGGTTGGGGTTACTGTCTCATGAGATTGATATGGGCCTAGTAATTGGACCTGATACTTAATAGGCTGGATCTTCATCATTACTAAAGGCCTAATTATTTGTCCTAGCCAGCCCAATATGTCTAACAACATTAACAACTATGACAGGGCTGTGATTTAGGAAGCCTAGGGACAGATATGGACCCTTACTTTAGCAGGCCATAACCACAAAAAAGCCGGCATGATCCATACCATTTTGATTGTGGCCCTTCATTAAAAATGAAGTACAGACAGAAAATCAAATTCATCCGATGGTCCTAACTATCTGATTTTTCATTTTTAATGGTTATGATCGTCCGGTTACGACAAATTTTCAGGTAATTCCTGTGGTGGGACTGACCTAACCTCTATGTTTAAGATTGTAACTTTCCATGTTCAGTGGATGAAAGATGGAGCATTTCCAGCCCTAGACTAGATCTGGGCCACTCAATAACATCCAGTAGTGCACATTACCTTGATGGTCGACCATTCATCCTTGTTGATGGCATTTGGTCGGCCGGACTGAGATGCTGTGGAGAAATAGGCAACCGGGGACCTGGGCTCCACCTTGAATTTCTTACAGAAGGGGATCCAATGCCTGGAAAAGTGGGAGGCCTCCAAGAGGGCATAGAATGTCAAATCTGACCCACCATCATCCGAGAGGTAGACACTTAATTTTTCCTTGGGGTAATCATATGCCATAACTGATAGAACTGTGTTGATGACTAGGGTTGGTGGCTCAATGATGGGGTCCGCTGTGCACACAAATATGTCCACTCCGGGCAGATCATTTTCATATCTGTTAAGCAATCCAACGGTCCAAATCCAATGATAAGTGGATACTTTATCTGTTAAAAAAAGAGAAGAAATAGTAATGGACTTTATCACCAACCCTCCCCCATTGACTGGCCATTGGACCCAATACTAAATGTAGGTTGGTCTATGTGACAGACCCAGATCTGTATCTATATGACCCAGAATCAAAATAACAACAGATTCAGTCTACCCAACAAGGGTGATGAGCCAAACTACCAAGTTTAGGCTCTCCAAATCCTTCATCAGGCCAATCGGCTTTTGATTTTGCCTTGTTTTTTAATGGATCGCTTGTGGCTACAGGGGCTTCCAAAAGACCAAGAGTCATTTCCGTTAAAGATGCCGAAATGAGGGCACTATTCTTTGCGCTAAATGCGATCAAGGATTGCAAATTCTCAAGAGTTTGAGTTCATATGGATGCTCCAGAAGTTGTAAGAAGTATTAAGGGCAGCAATGATTGGTCTATCCAACCTCTCGTAGGAGATATTTTGGAGCGTTTGAAGCATTTTGGGTCTTTTGAGACAGTTTTCATTCCAAGAGATTTAAATATGGTTGCCCACTCTCTTGCTAAATATGGGCAATTTGGGATAAACTTATTATGGTCTCATTGTGAATAGGCCTCTGTTTATTTTTATTTTATTATTAGTGTTCGAGTTTTTTTATGTGTTGTAGTTTGTTTGTTGACTTCCTTTTTTAATGAAATTACCCTTTCTTATACCAAAAATAAAAAATAAAAAAAAAATAATAATAATGACCCACATCATATGGTCTAACCCTTGTCAAACTCGGGGCTATACCGGGTAGACTCGGGTGTCCCATAACCCGGGATGAGTTTGAGTCAAGCTCAGGTTTTTGTGTACATTAAAATGGAAGATTCCCTATAGCTATAATACAAAAGGATATCCTTTGTTTTTCCCGGGATGAGTCTGAGTCAAGCTCAGGATTTTGTGTACATTAAAATGGAAGATTCCCTATAGCTACAATACAAAAGGAAGATGGAGGGGAGAGGGGAGAATCAATAAAAGGGCCCTACAGAGGTCGCTCATCGGTGACATCACCCGGCCCAACATGACCAATACCCACACGCAGGCCACACATGTTTATACTTATTATATGTATATATACAAGTGGAAGTGTGACAGTGATGGACTCATAGCACCCCAGCTAAATTTAGGCGGCCCAAATTCAATCACAGAGGTATAAAAGAAAGTTGAGAAATCATCTAATCGAACCAAACCGTGATTAATAACCATATTTCACGATTCAATTACGGTTATTGAAATCTGAAAACCGTGCTTTACAATTCAGTTTTTGTCTCGACTCATGATTATCAACTGAACCGTACCATTAACCACGGTTTGGTTATCCGTGTTCCCAAAACACACAGTTAACTGTTCACTAATAAGAAAAAAAACCTAAAGACCTAAGTAAAATTTTTTTTTTTTTTACGGTAATATATTATGCCATTCTCCAACTATGGTTTTTTTTTTTTTTTTTTAATAGTAAGTTTGATTAGTAAATGGTCAAGTTTTCACAATTTTCTTTTAAGTGATAATTAACTGTAACTAAACCATTAACCACGGTTCGGTTTTTAACGGTTTTTCACGGTTCAGTTATGGTTATGGTTTTTAAAAACTAAAAATCGTAAAACACTGTTTGGTTAACGATTTTTTTAAAATGAACAGTTAACCAAACTGTTACACCCATACCCAACCACTTCATTTGAAGTTTTCTTGAGGGGATCACTGAACGGTGAGCTGTTTGTAAACATAAACAGTGAACAGTGAGCTGGTAGTCAGATTGATCTTGCTATCGGGCCAGACATTCCCACCTTAACAAAAGTCTTTAAATATAATTAAATACTTAAAAAT
This sequence comes from Camphora micrantha, assembly GCA_003546025.1. Lineage (NCBI taxonomy): Eukaryota > Viridiplantae > Streptophyta > Magnoliopsida > Laurales > Lauraceae > Camphora > Camphora micrantha. The sequence continues at coordinate 56,147,437 of QPKB01000002.1, read as the reverse complement.
AATTGTGTATATCCAATAGCAGGCAGATATTACATATAGGCCCATAACCAATGTTCTAAAAGCCAGACCATTAGTTTAACCCAATTAAAATGTAAATTATTAAAAAATAATAAAAATAAGAAAAACTATTTTAAATTGTTTAATGGTAGATCTAAGCAGTTCAACCACAGGCTTAGTGATTTTGACCTGATTTTTCCTGGTTTGATCAGTTCATACCAAGTTTTCACCCATGTACCAGTTCTAGTTGAACCCGGTTCTATTTCCTATCCATTACATTTTGAGAGAGAGAGAGAGAGAGAGAGAGAGAGAGAGAGAGAGAGACGAGACCTTTGTGAGAGCCTTTGTTTGAAGGTGGAGCGATAGACAGGATTCCACCGGGCGGATTGGGTGAGAAGCCAGTAGAAAGAAAACCAAAGCTCTGCTCCAAACATTCCTATCCATGACCATCTCCCTTCTCCTTCTCTTGGGATATAAATAGCTCTGTACACCAAAATCAAACAAACACCAACAAAAATGGAACCAACATACAACTTGTAACTAATCCTACTCGCAGTACCCTTTGCTTCCTCTGTTTCAAACAGAGGAAAACGTTGCTCATCTCTTCTGGTTTCTTCTCTTCCCAAACCCATGCTTCTCGCTCTCTCTCTTTCTCTCTCTATCTGTCTCATCTCTCTCCCTCGCGCGTGTATATATATATATATATATATATATATATATATATATATATATAAAAGAAAGATTATCCCTACACGGGAGATGTTCCTATGAAAAATACCACTCACCTTATATGAAAAATAGGAGTGAGAACCCTCACATTTAAGATGTTGGCATTAAATATAAATTTGAGGGCCCCACCTTTATCTCTCATTTAATGAGAGATCTCGTCATCTCGTATGAGAGATATTTCTCATCTTATATGAGAGATAGGGGTAGCAAGGGACCCTCACAAACACACACACACATATATATGTAATGAGTAAGGCTCTGTTAAGCTCAAGCTAAGAATAAAATCTTGTAAGCTAATGCTTGTGGGGCCCACCTTTGGACCATCCAAATGGACCAAACACATGACCCCTCTAAATTGCACATGTCCATTAACTTTCGGTCAAATCCGAATTTACTGGACCGTTGGATCGACTATGCATCGATTCGAATAGACTATTGACCATTAAACTTTTGGGCCCATATAGAGATGATAGAAATCACGGTTATAACTAATTTTTCTCAGAGAGGAAGATCCCAGGGAGTCATTGAAATCCACCCCACCCCCATCCATATGTAGGTCCTTAGGTAGACCCCACTATACACTTGAGCTTACCTTATCATAAGCTTGAGTTTAGGAGAGCTAGCCCCATATATAATATGGTAAAACATACCACCATCTATACTTGACAAATTATAATATCAGTCAAAGTACCTCAGCCAGCGGATATAGATCCATTAGATCCATTTTTTACGCAACACATTTTTGTAAGGAGAAAAACACCCTTACAAGTTACATCCCTTACAAGTTACATTAAACTAGGTTTTAGTGTAATCAGTGTTTGTGTGCATAGTTAGAGTGACTCACACTAAAATATCAAATTACTGTCTGTCTCTTATTAGGTGACTAATATTGTTACCATGATGTTCCAACCAGAAATTCTTTTCCTCCAGTAAATACTCACACACCCACACACACAGCCTACTATGAAGGACCTCACCCTCAGAGCTAGCTATGACCAAGGATTGATCCTGCTTGCTTCTGTGGATTTTCTATCATGGAAAGTGGATAGTTATTTTTTTTTTTTTTTTACTATTCATAACTATATATTTTCAGAAGTTAGTGGGAAGTTTTGAGGGCTTATCTAATCTAAGTTGTTTTGGTCAAATGCATTATCCTCAGTGTACTCCATTAAATGAATGTTCTATATCACAGAAACATGGAATCCTGCATGTCATCCAGGTCGAAGATGGCACACATCATAATTTCACTGGTCATAAAAGAACGCCTCCTGGGCTACATTTGAAAGAAAGTGCTATTAAAATATTACATATTGTTAGGACTCAACATAAAATGTTTGATTCAGACTTATGAACATCTATCTATCTAAACCTGAATCTGAAGAGCCCAGATCTCAAATTTGAGTCTGGCGGTCTAATGAAAGGGCAGGCTTGAGTCCACCCATTTAAAGCTCAAAGTGCATTTGAAACTCAGATTCAAGGTTTAGGACCAAGTCAAGACTCGCACCTTGCCAAGTTAGACTCGTATGGCTCCTTTTATAAAACTTCTATTATAATTATACTAATTGACAATCTTGACTAATGCAGCAGGGATATAGTTATTATCAGCCAAAAGCCCTCAAAACTTAAAAAATGACTATTGCTCTTACTTTTCTGCTACTGTCAGTTTATCATCTCTGCAGAATGCCTGTAAGAAATGAGGGCCTGTAACATGACTTTATCAATAAAGTGGATTTTATTATTTTGGCTGGGTGGTCCACCATGTGGAGTAGGAAAGTTTTAAGAAACGTGACAAATGTAGTAAAAGACAAGATAATACAATTTTTTTAACAAGTTCAACTAATAGATATATATACAAAGAGATGTAATTATCTTGACTTGTATTATTTCAATCAGTAATATGTGGGACTCACAGTCACAGCTGCCACTTGCTTGGTGGTTGGGGGCTGCCCAAAACGTGTTTTCAGTGGATGCTTAGATATTCAAAGTTTAGACTTTTGGCTGCTTAATTAATGTCACTAATCTCGATTGATTGTGGAAAATCTGATGGTGGGGTCTATATAATGAGGTTTTATAGATTGGACATTGTCATTGGTCTACATCCACGGCAAACCTATCTAAATGGAACCATCACAAATAATCATCCACACCAATTAAGTGGGATTGTATTCCTGTTGACATCAGCCCTGCTTGATCTGACGTAGGACCCGTGGCGTGTGGGCCACGCGATTTCCTACAAAAGGTAATGAGGTTTTGGTTTATTGAGATGATCAACCCATCTCAGATCCAATCTTTGTCCATGCTATTGCAGTTCATCCCACTTTTGACTCCACAATATCTTTTGGAAAATACAGACTAAATAAAATAGCTAGAAATTGTGGGTACCCCTATTAATTTTAGGACCACAAATCTCATTTACAAACAAGAATCTTGACTGGTGGGATGAGCATGCAGACTAGGTCACTTTCTTAGAAATTGTTGGAACTCAAGTTATTCAACTGATAAATTAAAAAAATGAAAAAAGAAAACCTAGCTCGTACATGGTGGAGGTCTGTTAAGATAACCCTTTTGTTTATAAAGAATCACTAACACAATCTACACCTTCCAATCATTTCAATAAATGTGCCTGTCAATTAGATGGCAATGGATAAAGACAAATTAACATGGACAAAACTATCTATGTATACTGGCCATGGTAGTGTCGTTTTTTTCTGTGTGTCAATTACAATGCCACAGATAAGACATTAAACCTCACATTGTTAATGTATAGTGGCCATCATGGTGATGTCCATGAGTCGTCTACCTTATGGCATTAAGGCTTTTGATGAAACAGTCAAATTGTCTCATAGCTAAAGGTCCTGCTATCCTGCTTCTATACGTTAGGAATATTGTTATTTTACAACCATGGTCAAAACATGGACTCAGCAGCCATATATGATCATGTGTATATATATATATATATATCCACACATGTAAAGCTTGTAACTCTTAACGTTCAAGGGTGGATGCATGCTTTCAGTCTAAGTCTGAGATCATGCATGCTAAGATGGCCTAGTGTGAACCTTGTTTCAGCATAATTGTTATTATAGAATAGTCTCTTGACTAAGGTAGGCAAAGTAATCGTCAGCACACGTCATCATAGGCTAAAATGATATGACTATAATAATGCTCTTATTTTTAAGGCCACTAGCTGTCTATGATCTTTTTACAGTTCCTGATAAAATGGCTCATTGTAATTCCATCAATTCAATGGCCATTCAGGATAGGAGGCTTATCTAGTGCACACGACCTCGCTGTGGGGCCCTGCTTGGGGATGGGACTGGGGAGGATCTTTTCATTTGGTTGAAGCCTATGTTCGTATAAAATATGGGCCCCATCTAATCATCCTAACGCCCTTCTTTACCAATGACCAACAAATTTCACTCCTTTAAAAATTGACTCGTCAACCTGGTACATCCATTTATATGGGTACAAGAAAAGGGACGTGTATAATTTAAGAGGGTTCTATGTGTGTGGTCCATTAAAATGGGTCATCAAGTGAGCCCCACTATGAGGCGTGCACAAAAAGTATTCATAGGATATAAATGTGTGTGAGAGAGAAGCCACAACCCCACCCGCAGGTCCCTCACCATGTGCTATAGAGAATTCACAGGAATCAATTCCTAAGTCGTCCACGTGAGCTTAATGTCTTTTCATGGTTTTTTTTTTCTTCAAAAAAAGTCTTCACAGATATTACATATCCAAAATCCACCCATGTCAATGGTGACGGGAGCATGCATTATGTCCAAGCATTATTGATCCAGTCGTTGATGTAGGATTGACGACCACTTGCTTAAACGGTTGGTGGTAATTCGATGTTGGATAACCAGATTCAGATTTGTGGCTGTTAAGGTCACTCATCTCTTGTTTGATGTTAAATTCTTGTGTTAAAGAGGGGTCGTCTTCTTTTTTTTTTTTGGTAATGTTGAGTGTTATTAGCAAGAAATCATCCAATGATTGTGTTTTAAGTAGAATAAGAATCCTATTCACATTTAGATGCAGAGAATCTTATTTTACTCTCTCTACATCTACATTAAAAATCATCTAATCAGAGCCATAAAAAATTCCACCCACATCAAAGGTGATAGTGATGTGGTTTTGATTTGATAAGACGATCAATCCATCTCATGAGATCCATTTTAGCCAAGCTCCAGCATATTATCTCATTTTGATTCTGCAACATCCTGTGGAAAATTAAAAACTATAATAGAAAGAAATTATGGATCCACCTTCGTTTGCCTTTCGTTCTTTTTTACCAATGGACCACCTTTTAATTGCAGACCCACAAAATTCCACTTACAAATAAGAATTTATTTATTATTCAAATACAGTGTTGAGAGAGAAAAAATGGATCGCACCAAATAATGAAAAAGTGAGCTACCAAAAAAAAAAAAAAAAGAAGTGAAAACGAGTTTACTTCTCTACCTCATAATGCCATCCGTTAAAAAATGCACTTTTTTTTTTTTTGCTATCAAAAGTTCTCAATCCTTTGAACTAGACTAATCCTTCCGGACTGGGCCCAAAAGGAAGCCGTAAACTTCCTTGTAGCCCCAGTGTGGTAGTGCAGTTTCGAACCTACAACCTCCTGGTGCAAACGGTGGTCCTAGGCTAAAAACACACCCTCGACGAAGGAATACCCAAGAAAAAGTAATACACAATGTTCTCTAGGTTTGAAAGGAGTTCTCTATAAGGGACTTGAAGTTTTGTAGTCTCTTATTTTTACAGTGACAAAAAGGAGGAAGCACCTTTGGCAGTCATATCGCGTAGGTAATCTGTTAAACCATGTAAATCTCTTGTCCCCTCTACTATTTTGTGGTTTTATCTTGGATTTATTTTCTAGCAGTTCCTTTGATACATCGACTGTTTATTTCAAAACACAAGATTGAACCAAGATATGATCGAATATAAAAGCAAGGAACACACGAACATGCATGATCATAGAATCAATCATTTTTCCTCAATGGCAAGGAAGTTACAAACTAAAAATCACTTGCAAAGAGAGAACTATCAGATGCAAAAATCAAAACTCAAAAATAAATTTGGAATGACAAGAAGTAGGGCCAACTGATGTCACAGCTGTAAAATTGTAACTCGCTTGCTTAAGTAAACACGACCCTAATTCATTATTTCATAGTGTATATGATTGCCCCCACAGAGACAGAAATTTATAAAGTAGACTAGAGTTTATTAAAAATTTGTCCTCTCACTTCGAAAGTGAACTAGTTATGCATTTTTTTATGCAAGTGATGCATTTTTTTACGACCTTCTATTCGCAGGCCATTCAAGGGTCAGCGTTGTCCCATCATTTTTCCCATGCTCTAGCTGTTAACTGCTCATATCGAAGAGGCTGCACCTTGGAGTATTTTCTTCGCTAATGATATATAGCATTGTTGATGAATCCCGAGATAGCGTAAATGTGAAACCTGAAAGATGGTAAGAGGCTTTAGAATCCAAGTGCTTTAAAATAAGTCGTACTAAAACAGAATAGATAAATTGTAACTTCAATAGAGATGCGCAAAGAGATAAAATTGTCTTGAGATTGAAGCTCAAGAGATACCTCAAAGAGATTCCTTCCAATGGCGCGGAACTAACAAGATATTGAGGAGGATTTTAAACATAGGATAGAGTTGGATGGTTAAAGTGAAGACTTGCTTCTAGAGTGCTTTGTATTGCCACATAACCAATAAAATTAAATGAAAAATTTTACAGGACAACAATTAGATCAGTTATGACCTATGGAGAAGAATATTTGCCAACCAGGAAACAACATATGCAAAAGATGAGTGTAGTAGAGATGAGAATGCTGAGATGGTGTGTGATAAGTTAGGTAGAATAAAAAATGAGCGTATTCTCTAGAGAACTTATAAGTAGTAATCGATAAATGATAAATTAAGAGAGACTCATTTGAAATGGTTTGGATATGTCAAATGCAAGACAACTACGACATTGGTGAGGAAAAGTTCCTCTATGCAGGTTGATAGGGCCTCAAGGAAAAGCTGTAGGCCGAACAGGAAATGAATGGAAGTAGTAAGAATAAATATGGACTAGAACGGAGATTCAGAATTCATGTAGCCGACCCTAACATAATTGGGGAAAAGCTTTTGATGATGATGATGAAAAAACTGTGGTTGGCCTGATGAACAAACTGGAGATTATTTAGGACTCGATCATTGAGCCATAACCCCCACACTATTTCCATACTCAAGGCATTATGGTAGAATGCATTTCAAGTGTCATAAAAATATTCCATGAATTCTTTAAGGTGCAAAGCATCACTAAGCAATCATGCAGTTCATAGAATGCTCAGTTTGAAAGAGTCACATGGATTGAAACTTGAGAATGCTGGGAAATAAGTACCTTTTAATCTTCATAGTTAAAAGATGAAAATTTAATCAGTTCTTTAACCATTGTTGGTAATGGGTATCCTCAATACTGTATGGTGTGATTGAAAGAACTTTTGCTCCTCCGATGCAAGTCTTTTATAGAGGTGCTGTTGATGCGCATAGAACTCCAAGAACAAATCTCTCAGTCGTTTTCCATTCTCATATTCTTTTGTTCCCTTTCGAACAACCTTTATTTTGCCCACAAGTTCATTTTTTTCCAGCAGTATCTTCTGCAAGTATTTGGTCAAGACAATCAATGATCTTATTAACTTTTAGTTCAGTAAGCAGTCATAATTATATAGCAGCAGATATCAAATATACCAAGCAACATAGCTTGATGGGCCTGAGAATGGGCCAAGATGGGCCAATGGGTCGACTGGCACATGAATCCATTGTAATCTCTAGATGGGGATCGATGAGTTGTTATAACTGTAGTAATCTTGTAATCTCTAAAGATAATCTCTTGAGATAAGACTTACCTTTTAAGATCACATGTACCACTTGGATAAGGAAACCTTGTGACCAGCACTCCTATTTAAGGGTCATGCAATGCCAATTACCAAGTGAACACAAATTTTCTCTCCCACTCTCTTTTATTTCTACTTTTTTAAAAACCTTTTGTTAGCAGAAAACGTGACATGCTGTTTGTTCATGGTCACGGCCATTTACTCAGAAGGATGTTTTAAATTCAGAATAAGTAAATGTAACAAAAAAGTACATTAGAAAAAAAAATCAACCATTTGATAGCCAAAAGTTAAAACTGTAGTCACTGGAAAACACAAACGTCTTAATGTCCCATAACGTATAAATAAGGCCCATGGATTAGTAATCTAGACAAATGAGATGATTGGGCCCACTGCACATGGGGATGGCCCTGCAGACTTCCTGATCAATATACATCTAAATATTATTGCTATAGCCTTCAAATATGCAGCTGAAAAAAATTAAACCAAATGATTTTTTTTTTTTTTTAAGGAATGTAGGGTTCCTACTGATACTGAGAAAAGGTACGGTGAGAATGAAAACCAATCTCATTGAGGTGAGCCATAAGGTATGCAAACAAGCTACAAAAAACATGGCACAACTACTCTAACAAACCTGTAAAAAATATTTCTTAAACAACTAAATTAGACATCTGGGATCTTTGATCTATAAATAATTTGGGGAATCCTCCATCCCAGATGACGTCCATCCCCTCAGTTTTCTGAATTATTGAATCATGTTCCCCGATTTATGGAATGGGCACATCAGCCACTAACTGCACATTGATGGAGATAAAAGTTATATGACCATGCAAAGTTCCCTAGGACAAGCAAATGAGAGAAAAAAAAGTGGGAAAAAGGACCAAGTAAAGCTATATGGCAAATGCATCATTTTTGTAGAGCAGGGGCTTTCATTAGTTGAAATGCAATAGTAACTGATATTTATGTCATCAGTTAAGGAAATAAATAGCATAGATGCGGTATCCCACTAGCTACTTGATTGAGTTAGTAAGATGATCTTTTAGTTAAAGGGTGGATCTTTTGCTCCTATGAGTACCAGATTCAGCTCTACCAGAACCAACAAATCTATTATTACTGGTGTTTTTGTCATTGCTTTCTCTCTCTCTCTCTCTCTCTCTCTCTCTATATATATATATATATATATACATATATATATATGTATGAGTTGATCAAAATTGAAGGTAACTTAGTTTGACAATGTGACAGATTTTGGTATCTAGGGCCATTCACAAACAAAGTAGGATGGGTGGTGAAGTGGAAACAAGCTAGTGGAGTGCTATGCTATCGCAGAATGGCACTTAGATTAAAGGGTGTGGTGAAGTGGAAACAAGCTAGTGGAGTGCTATGCTATTGCAGAATGGCACTAGGATTAAAGAGTCACTTTTAACGGATGGTAATTTGACCTGCTCTGCTACATTGAGACGAATGTTGGGCGTGGAAGAAAAGGGAAGACAGATGCAAATGTTAGGATGGACGTGGGAGTTAAAGGATAGAATTAGGAATGGACTATGGAGGCACAATAAGAAACCTATGGGTAGCTTCAATTCTAGAAAAGAGAAGGAATACCTTGTGAGATGGTTCGGCCATGTGCACAGAATGCCAGATTAGCCCACGAACTGGTTTTGAAGGCTTACTAAGTTTAAGGAACTAGAAGGGGAAGGCCGATTAAGACCTTGGCTGAAACAATAAGTATAAAAATTGTAGGACTTTGGAGCTGTGAACATAGACTTCAATAGGATCAAGTGGAAAAAGAAAAAGAAAAAATCACAAAAGAGAATCAGATAATTGGGATTAGGACATAAAGATGGTCTTGTCCACACACACACACACACACACACACACACACAGAGAGAGAGAGAGAGAGAGAGAGAGAGAGAGAGAGAGAGAGAGAGAGAGAGAGAGTTCACTTGTTAACAACTATGTTAGAATGATAGGCCTTTTGTCATCTTTATTTACCAAGTAGACCAAATTAAGCTGACCCCAGATTGGTGGTTAGGGCTAAGGTGATGGCATTATATTAGATCGTTAGTAGAGATTATAATATCTGTAAATTAGCCCAAATAAAAGGGGATTAATAACTCTGTAATTAGCTCTAATCAAAGGGATTATGATTCAATTCATCTATGTAAAGATTTGTCCCCCACAAGATCAGAACAACCAACTCCACCAAAACATTGTCCTGCTTACTGTCTCTTCAACACAATTTCTAGTTTTAGTAGGTTCTAAAAGCACCATTTTAGTACAGATATATTTCTATCATAGATTAGACAATTAAACAAGATCCACAAGATGGTATTGAATTCATCTATGTTAGGTTTTGTCTCTCACAGTGGGAGGACAATCACTCCACCAAAATATAATCTTGATTATAACCAATTCAATAGAAAAGTCTTAGGCTTTAGCAGGTTGTACATGCTCCATTGCACCATGAGTATATTTCTAATAGAGGATAGACAATAAAACAATATTCACAATTACAAACCATCCAGAAGTTGAAATGTTATCTGTTAGGAGAAAATCCTGAATTCCTCAGGGAGAGTGCATTTAGATGTTTGACGTGCCTTAAAGACATCAGTGCTCTATAACTTCCTTTCTTTATTCTAGTTCATTTCATTAGATACTAAAAATATATACTACAAAGAAAAAGTAGAAAGCTTTACATATGAGACATTTTGAAAGACAAATAGCTGATATCTAACCTCAGATTTTGGTGTCATGCTTCCAAATGTTTCCAGGCTCCATTTATTCCCTGTTATAACCCATGGTCTGCAAAGAAAGCAGAAGCAAAATAAACACTGACAATAACTGATTAAGTAGGATGTTAAAATCAAAATGTGAGAACCAAAGAATACGTGAAAGATCAAATATTTACCAGCTACTCTACTTTCCACCTGCTTAGGATGGGATTTTTCAAGCAAGTAGTTGCTGGGTTGAGTGTCGGTATATATGTGAGAAGGAAAGATGGAAAGATTCACAGTGGGAACTCAAACAAATAAAATTTGTGATGAATGTAATGATATTTCACTAACAGAAATGAAGCAAAAGCAATAGCATAGCAAAGGAAACTAAGGAAGATGAGATTGCAATGTAATAAGGCTTCCATGCAATTTGAAGTAAAATAAGAGAAAGAGACAAATCAATGATGGCCAATTACAACATTGAAATGACAGGAACACAGAAAAAGATAGACATGACTCAAGAGAAAAACATTGCATAATTTTAAGTATCTGTCCAACATAGAAGGTAAATAACACAATACCTTCCTCTTGAAGACACTATAAAATGGTCCGGACTACATAACAACCTAGATAACTTATTGAACTTCTCTTGGTTTTCTACGAAGATAGCTCCCCTTGTATGTGCTTCTGATAAAGTGCTAGGCAATACCAAGGCCTGACACAAAGTAGATGTTTCTTTATATATGAAATTTACTATCATTGATGCAGATGTATCTTTTTCCATGTTCTCGATCAATATAAAATACTTGCGGCTTGCTCCTTCAAGGTCCTCTGAAGAAAAGGAATCACCTCCCAGATCAGTATCCTGTCTCATTCTTTTTGTACCATTACTTCTCTTCCCTGCAGTAATAAAATCAAGAAAGCATTTAGGGAGTTCTTATCTTCTTATCCATGCTACCGACAAAAGCCATGTAGTCTATAGTTCCAGACTCAACATTCATGGCTACATGCTCCAACATGGCATGTTTTGTACTTCAAGCCACCAACCAATTCGACAAAATATACCCAAACGTCAGGCCGTACCACTCATGACAAAGTTGGATGCATCTAAAACACAATGGAGTGGCTTATAAATCCTTGGCCTGATCTTAGGCTAGGTCATACTGGGTTCCACCTTTTACATTATTCTGAGTAGCATGCATGTGCACTATCAACTAGCATTGCTCCTTGAGGAGCTAGCCCCTAAATGTGGGCATGGCAAACTCCCAAGCAGTAGCAGATAGAAACAAACCTATAAATGTTTGCATCGTATTATCAGGCTGTTCAAGAATCTGCAGTTCCTGCAAAGACAGGAAAGAGTGAGCATCAAACAAACTCTAGACCTAGATTCATCATAATGTCTTAAATATACAATATATATGTGTGTGTGTGTGTGCACGCATATGCAATTTGGCTTCACAACCTCCAAGATAACCATGTACCTGTTTAAAGCGGGGGTGCAGCAAATGGTCAAAAGCAACAAAATGGGAGATCAATTTATCTTTCTGTTTGTTGATGAGAGCTATTCATGGAAAAGTGTAACCAACCAAAATGATCAGATACACTTCCATGAGAATACAAGCTCTATTTTACTAACCACATGTTCCACCGACCATGCTCCAAAAAGGCCCTAAAATTCGACAGTTGTATAAGAGCTTAACTTACCTCTGCTGGGATTTTGTGAGATCTTCTGGAATTGCTATTGACATATGGCCCACAGGGTTGAGTACAGCATGGACCATCTTTAGGCGCTGACCTTCCACTGCTATCTTTGTCAAGTTTCTTTCTGGATAGTTCCAGAAAAGAACTTAAAGCAGGATCAGTTTCCACACTTCCATATTTTATCAGGCAAATATTTTCAATAGTAGCAGATGTCTTCATCCCAGCATTTGGACCATGTTGCCAGAAAACAACAAAGGTGCACGTACACACCTCAGTCCCATTTTCTAATGCATGATTTTCAGAGCATACCTGCCATAATAGACCAATTATATTAGTTCAATGTCTATTAGGATTTGGGACCCATTATGTTGGGGTCCTTCACTTGGCACAAGAAAACAAACAAAAAGGGAAGACCTATTTCCAGATCTTCAAATTCTTCAGAGAAGAATTGTCAATAGACATTGGATGAGATATCCAAGGTCTCCATATCCCTTGTCCAATCTCTTTCTATAAGCACAAACTTGAATCTAAAAGTTGAAGGTTTCTAGTTCTTGGTTTTCTTGAAGCTCAAGATGCCTTGGAATGCTATTGTATGTTTGTAGTTGTTACTGTGGGAGAATATGTGTTTTTAAACGTGCTAAGGACACTTATTTATAGGTTTTGGATGACTTTGTGTGCGAGAAAAAGGTTCAGGAAGGTTTGCTATCAAAAATAGGAGTTCTACACTGAAAATGGGTGAAAACGAAGTAATATGCACAATGTGCCCAGTGAACAAGCAGGGTATCCCTATTGAGCACCAACTTCTACAGGTCTGATCCTTTCATCTGTATGTCAGGTTTTGATGAGTTATATAGCCTGGAAAGCTCTCAAAAGGTAGATCATAATGGTGAAGAGCTTCCTCCCATCTGCATTCATTTATATAGGACTTACAAGCATGGAATGTAAGAGTAGTCCCACTTTCTGTTTTTTCCCCCTCTTTTGATCCCATTAGCTTCTAGGGAAAAGAAAGAGGCCATATCTTTTCACTCATACATTGGATATCTTATTATTATACATTGTTGGAAAGCTATCAAACAGGACCGAAGTAATACATTGACTGTATCCATTTGAACTTATTTACAAGGGTCAAATCTCAACTTACTGAGATAGATTTACTCTAGAGAACAAGTCATGGATTTTTTACAGTCTACAGTAACCATCCATATTTTAGAGATTTCAGGTTCTTTTAGAAATCTAGAGGGAGAAAATCAACTTTGATAAAAGCATGTTAAACAAACAAACTGACATCTTTATAAAAAAAATCCAACGGCTTAGTAAAACCGCGTTATATTCATCTTGAGATTTACTTTCTTCTTACTAAACAAAGTTCCTTAGAAATCATTTGAACCATCGTGTTACTCAATCTTTTATAACAGAAATGTAATATTATCATTGTGTTTTGAGTACCCAGGGATCGATCCGTGGGCAAGTGCATGAAACTAAGGTGCCAATACCACTCAACCATGAGTGTGTTCGCTTTATTCTTTGTAGTTGTTTGATTGTTTGGTTACCATTTCCTGAATGTGATATTTTTTAGAGCTGAAACTTTTGTTGAATGCTTATATGATTCCATTTGTTAGTTTTAGTTTATCTACCTTTTCAGATTGACAATGGAAGGAAGATCTTGCTTTGTAAGTATTCTTGATGGAAATTGCAAGTTTAATCAGGCTTTAAATGCCTTGCCAAAATAGCATCACTGCCATATATGGAAACATACTGTATGTTAAAACATAGAAAGAATGTAAAAAATAACTTCTTTATGGGTAATAGATCTCTAATGTCTATTGTTAATATTAGTGCTTACTATCAAAGACCATTTATCTTTTTCTTTTTTTCTTATTCTTCGATAAAATTTTAAAAAATGGCATTGATTTTTTGCACTTTATTGTTTCTTTGTCTTATTTCTCATATCTCATTGATATTGTTAACAGTAGCGCTTACTATCAAAGACCATATATCTTTTTTTCTAATTCTTTGATAAAGATTCTATTGATTTTTTTCACTTTATTGTTTCTCTATCTTATTTCTTATTTCTCATTGATTTTGTCATTCCTCACGGTATGCCGTTCCATTCTTTTCTCAAAAGTCAACAACTAACTATATGCTTGGTATTTTTTTCGTATGTTGCCTTATATCTTACTTTCCATTTTTCATTGCCTCTTAAAATTATGAATTATATTTTTAGAAGTTTAAATGTATTATACATTTCCATTTCTCTATTAATTTGATATTAATATTTAGAAACAAATTGCTGCCCTTTTCTACTTCTCTATATATACATCCCTTTAGCTATTATTGTCGTTGTATGGTATTTTTAAAGCCTTTTACAATTGGTATAAGGATAGGATGATGATGAATTCAAGGGTGGACCCATGATTTGTGGATCTGGTGGCAAAACTCCCAAACGGGATATGTGCTAGATGGGCATGCCCTTGTTACTTATAATCCATCGTCCCACGTTCTACTCCGGAAAGACAAAAACCCTATTCCCTCTCCATCTTTGATCTCTCCTTCAGCCTCCCACCTTCCCCTCCAGCGGAAGCTTGGGCACAGTTGTTTGCCCCTGCTTAGGTCACTCTCTCTCTCCGACAGCAATATGGTAGGTATTCCCCCCTCTCTCTCTGTCTCTTTCTCTCCAAAATCATTGTTTTGGTACTAGGAATTGATAGGAAAGAGACTATTTTCAGATTTTTAGATGCCCTTGTAGGAAGTCTGAAATTGTTTAATTTTGATATTTGAACTCTTGGGTTTGTTTGAATTCCTATCTTTGGTTTTTCGTTTTGTATATTTATTTGTTTGTATAGGTTCTCTAGGCATTTGATTGTTGGGTAAGAGCAGAAGGCACCTTTAAAATTTTAAACTGCAAACTTTTTTGTGGGTTCGGAAGAATTTAAGAGATGTGTTTTTTTTTTTTTTCTTTTTCTTTTTTTTTTTTGCTATTTGTAGGAGTTCTATTAATTTGTTTCATTTTGATTCTTGAGCTTTTGGGAGATATTTGGATTGTTATTGGTTTTTCTCTACATTAGACCTCCAAAGTAGGACTCGGTATAGAAAAAGGAAAATGTAAAACCCATTAGCTATTTTTTGCCTATTTTATTTATCAAGGTCTCCATGTAAAATCCATTACATATTTCTTAATTCTTACTAAAATATTCTACCATTAATTTATTTCTGTTGGAACAACTTGTTAGGAATTAAGTTTCCTTTCATTTATTTCCTTTAATTAGTTTCAATTGAGCGGTAAGAAACCATATACCAACCCAAAAGCTTAAGCTGATAGGTGAAAGGCCCATACAGGTATATTAAGACATATCAGGCCTATTACTTAGGCAATGTAGGATGTGGGAGTTCCCAACACTCCCACTCATGTACAGGCCCAACAGATTTCATAGACGGGCCTATCACGTGGGCTACACAAGAACAACGGGATCGAAACCCGCCCGATACCATGTAAGAAACCATATACCAACCAAAAAGATTAAGCTGATAGGTGGAAGGCCCATACAGGTATATTAAGACATTTTAAGCCTATTACTTAGGCAATGTGGGATGTGGGACTTCCCAACATGAGCATCTTCCAGCCCACCCAAATGAAAATCCTAGGGCCGCCACTGATGATGATGATGATGTCGACAATGATAACAATTATGACGATGAATGCTATTTAATTTTCATCTATAAATTTATGTTTCTTTAAAGTATTATTCCATATTCCATAATCTTTTTAGTTTCTCAAGTTTGTTTCTTTTACACCTCGTAGCATTTAGGGTTTTACACTTTTTTATTTTTTATTTTTTTTCTTTCTTTTACTTTACATGCATTTTTTTAAATGTTTTTTAAATTCTTTTTTACTGACCATCATTAATATGACAACTTCCTCTTTTTAACAAGTTTTCATTTCTCTTATTTATTTATTTTCTTTTATTCTGACCCATGTATTGCACAGGTTACTTGCTAGTGATTATAATATTATACAATCAACAATACACCTCCCATACAAAAACAGTTACTGCCTGCTCTTCATAGCTATAGCTACCACTGTAGCTCACTCATGGGCATGTTTAATTGCAAGCATTTCTGATATGGAATTTGGGCTGCTGCAATCTGCATAAGTTCTCCGATGGAAAACCTTGTAGGGAGTATTCTACGAGGCAAGGTAGTTTGACATTCTCTTTATAAGGTGTCTTTTTATTTTGCTAGTACATGAGAGAGAACAGTAAACTATCTTAATTCAGCTGCCCAACGGCCTCCTTGGGATCCTCCACATGGTTCATGGTTCAAAATCGTGCCCGTGGTCACCATCGTAGTTGACGCTGAAAACCATTATGACATGGCATCGTGTCACGGTCATTGCGATGCAATTTTTTATTTTACCCAAAAAAAAATATCCAAAAAAATCCACAATATTATAAAATGCTACAAAAGAAAAAAAAATTCCATTAGTAAACACTTAAAAGAAAAAGTATCAGTCCCCCTAAGTCATAACATCCTAATCGATATCTTATCTGAAATTTGTAAAGTCTATTCTGAATTAAATAAATTTACATGTATATTTAAAAAAAAGTAGAAATATCACAAATTTTACAGTATGCATTGCAACTATAATTTTGAACCAACCAGTAGTGTTAAACACTTAAAGTCAAGAAACTACTAGCATTAGTGCAATACTCAATTACCAAGTAAGTTAAGAATGGATTTCAATTTTCGAGTAATATTTACTACTACATCAGGATGAATGAATTTATGAAAGCGTTGAAGTAAGGACATAGCGGTATTGTGGTTGATGAGGGACGAAGCCTTTATATGAGAATCCACCAAAATCTAGTAGATCAATAGGGTTTTGGCGAAAAAAAGAGGCTTGGGAAGCTCTAGCATAGTCTAAGGAAGCTCCATAGATAGTTTGGGAAAGAAAAAAATGAAAGAAATAAGGGAGAAAAAAAGTTTACCTACTCCTTTTTACACATACACAAATGATTTTGTGGATGATCTCACTCATAGGACTAAAATGGCTTAAAGCCGCATGTTGGAATGATCCTTCCAAAAAGTCTATATTTATGATTTAACTCCCCCACCTAAATTGATACTCATCTGTGCTCAAACCACCAATGTATTTTGGCATTGAGAAAAGCCCTTTCCCACCCTTAATCATTGGGCCTTCACATCCCAACCATTGACCTCCATTCAAGCTGATTTTTGGACCACTCCCTACTCACACATAGACCTCAGGTGAGCCCCACAGACTCTCACTAGCAAATTGTGACTCAAGACTGACCCCTCTTTATTTATATACATTTAATAAAAAAATTCAGCGCAAATGTTGCTGTTCCAAAGGAACTAACCTTTGATATTTATTTCCCCAATTTCACATTCATCCAACTTTTTTCTTTTTTAAATTCACAGTAGAATTTTATAAAAAACTAAAGCAGGAGAATCCCAACAACTACAAGGAAATGGGCTTTAGGATTCTGCACCAAACCCTAGAATCATAAAAAAGCAAAGCAGCTTGAGGCAAACACTAATCCTAATTCCTAATCCAACTGTTACTCAGACAGATGAATTGAAAATAAAAACTATCAATGTCTTCAAAACTACTTAAATGAAAGTACTAGGAACTCATGCAATAAGTAGTCAATCAGATCTCTCCATCTCCAAACACATAATTACCATACATCTAGGTGGACCCACACTATCATCAACAACACAAAAGGGCAAAAAAGAAGAACAGGAAAAAAAAGAAATGAAGCAGTTCCATCATCAAAACAAGTTAAACAATAACAACACTAAACCTAAAAAACAGAAACAGAAACGAAATCAAAGAAAAAACGAGATATCGGAACAGTAAAAAAAAAAAAAAAAAGAGGGTTAGATACAGAGAGAGAGAGAATCAAAACCGTACCGTCTCTATCATAGCATCGAAGAACTTAAGCTCATTTTCTCCACAAGTCTGAGAAACGCAAACCATCTTGCCCTCAATCACCTTACGACACTCATGATCCTGTAACTGAACCGAAACCGGCCGAAACCGTTCCACGAATTCCTCGAGCGCCTTCGAGTCCCCGAAATCGGACGCTCGAAAGCTCTCGTCCGAGGAATCGTCTGGAAAATCGGAGAACTTCACCATCAGTGTCTCGCCTTCCAGAACCAAGTCGACGCCGTACCACGCGTCATCTTCGGACGCCCGAAACTCTATGCTATCGGAACGCGTAGCGGCCGATATATCGGGAAGCTTCGAGATTCCGAAAGGGAGCATGTGAAAAGGGGGTTTGTAGCGTATCGGGAATGTCGCGAAAGTTCGATTTCGCTCTGAGAGGGAGAGAAGGATTTGTGTCGCTGTCTGAAGAATTCGAAATGGTGTTTGCATGAGAAATGAATGTCGCGGTAGTGGTACAGGGGGTGATAGCCGTTACTTATAGGAAAAAAAAAAAAAAACAAGCGCCATTTTACTAATAAAGTAAACCATCACTAGTGCAAGGCACCTGGAAATAGTTTGTGGTAGGATCAAGGCTGGATGGACTATTCATGGATAAGAATCATGGAAAAAAATCAGCTGCAGTTTTATATCCTAATTATTGATTGAAATGCATAAAGATTCAATGGTTTATTACCATATAAATTTTTTAGAGTCAATCCAACGGTGAATAAAGATTTGATAAGCATATAAATAGATATGATACTCGATCACGTGGGATAAGTATGGGGTGAAGTGATTAAAGGTGGGGCCAAGTGGGCCCTATATTGGTGCTGGACTCGAGCAGTCCTCCAGCAGGAGAATCGGATGGACTATTCATCGATAAGAATCATGAAAAAAAAAAATCAGCTACATTTAATTATCCTAATTGTTGATTGAAATGCATAAAGATTTAATGGTTTATAACCATAAAAAAATTTTAGAGTCAATCCAACGGTTAGTAAAGATTTGATGAGCAGAAAAATAGATATGATACTCGATCATGTGGGATAAGTATGGGGTGAAGTGATTAAAGGTGGGGCTGAGTGGGCCCTATAATGGTGCTGGACTCCAGTAGGAGAATCGGATGGACTATTCATAGATAAGAATCATGGAAAAAAAAATCAGCTGCATTTAATTATCCTAACTGTTGATTGAAATGCATAAAGATTTGATGGTTTATTACCATATAAAATTTTTAGAGTCAATCCAACGGTGAGTAAAGATTTGATGAGCATAAAAATAGATATAGATATGATACTTGATCACGTGGGATAAATATGGAGTGAAGTGATTAAAGGTGGGGCCGAGTGGGCCCTATATTGGTGCTAGACTTGAGTAGTCTTCTAGCAGGAGAATCAGATGGACTATTCATGGATAAGAATCATGGGAAAAAAAATCAGCTGCATTTAATTAACCTCACGGTTGATTGAAATGCATAAAGATTTGATGGTTTATTACCATATAAATTTTTTAGAGTCAATCCAATGGTGAATAAAGATTTGATAAGCATATAAATAGATATGATACTCGATCACGTGGGATAAGTATGGGGTGAAGTGATTAAAGGTGGGGCCGAGTGGGCCCTATATTGGTGCTGGACTTGAGCAGTCCTCCAGCAGGATAATCGGATGGACTATTCATGGATAAGAATCATGGAAAAAAAATAATCAACTGCATTTAATTATCCTAACTGTTGATTGAAATGCATAAAGATTTGATGGTTTATTACCATATAAAATTTTTATAGTTAATCCAACGGTGAGTAAAGATTTGATGAATATAAAAATAGATATGATACTCGATCACGTGGGATAAGTATGGGGTGAAGTGATTAAAGGTGGGGCTGAGTGGGCCCTATATTGGTGCTGGACTCGAGCAGTCCTCCAGCAAGAGAATCGGATGGACTATTCATGGATAAGAATCATGGAAAAAAAAAAATCAGCTGCATTTAATTATCCTAACTGTTGATTGAAATGCATAAAGATTTGATGGTTTATTACAATATAAAATTTTTAGAGTCAATCCAACGGTGAGTAAAGATTTGATGAGCATAAAAATAGATATGATACTCAATCATGTGGGATAAGTATGGGGTGAAGTGATTAAAGGTGGGGCTGAGTGGGCCCTATATTGGTACTGGACTCGAGCAGTCCTCCAGCAGGAGAATCGGATGGACTATTCATGGATAAGAATCATGGAAAAAAAAAATTAGCTGCATTTAATTATCCTAACTCTTGATTGAAATGCATAAAGATTTGATGGTTTATTACCGTATAAAATTTTTAGTGTCAATCCAACGATGAGTAAAGTTTTGATGAGCATAAAAATAGATATAATACTCGATCATGCAGGATAAGTTTGCAAAAGGGGTGAAGTGATTAAAGGTGTGGCCGAGTGGGCCCTATATTGGAGTTGGACTTGAGCAGTCCTCCAATAAGAGAATCGGATGGACTATTCATGGATAAGAATCTTGAAAAAAAAATCAGCTGCATTTAATTATCCTAACTATTGATTGAAATGCATAAAGATTTGATGGTTTATTACCATATGAAATTTTAGAGTAAATCCAATGGTGAGTAAAGATTTGATGAGCATAAACATAGATATGATACTCGATCACGTGGGTTAAGTATGCAAAAGGGGTGAAGTGATTAAAGGTGGGGCCGAGTGGGCCCTATATTGGAGCTGGACTTGAGTAGTCCCCCAGCAGGAGAATCGGATGGACTATTCACGGATAAGAATCATGAAAAAAAAAATCAGCTGCATTTAATTATCCTAACTGTTGATTGAAATGCATAAAGATTTAATAGTTTATTGCCATATAAAATTTTTAGAGTCAATCCAACGGTGAGTAAAGTTTTGATAAGCATAAAAATAGATATGATACTCAATCATGCAGATAAGTTTGCAAAAGGGGTGAAGTGATTAAAGGTGTGGCCGAGTGGGCCCTATATTGGAGCTGGACTTGAGCATTCCTCCAGTAGGAGAATCAGATGGACTATTTATGGATAAGAATCATGGAAAAAAATCAACTGCATTTAATTATCCTAACTATTGATCGAAATGCATAAAGATTTAATGGTTTATTACCATATAAAATTTTAGAGTCAATCCAATGGTGAGTAATGATTTGATAAGCATCAAAATATATATGATACTCTATCACGAGGGATAAGTATGCAAAAGGAGTGAAGTGATTAAAGGTGGTGCCGAGTGGGCCCTATATTGGAGCTGGACTTGAGTAGTCCTCCAGCAGGAGAAGATTGTCCCAAATCCAGCAGGTAACTTATCTAATTTAATAATATAGTAACCATCCCACTACTTGGATTTATGTATAATGGAAAGTTTCAAAAAATATAAACTTTTGACTCATTTTTACAAAAGTAATTGGGGATTTAAATATTTGAAAAGAGTATATAAGTTTTTCACAATTTTTTAAATAAAGTCTGCCTCTCTTTTTTTTTTTTTTTGTTGAGAAATGATAAAAATATCATTCCATTATGATATGTTTTTATTTTTTTCTTAATCATTTTCCTCTTTATAAATGGCCATTTTGATTTTGATGATTATAACCATTACATAAAACTAGTTTTTTAGTCATTTGGAGTCGGTTTTTTTTTTCTTCTAACTATTCATGCATGAAGGTAGTTGAAGTGGGCCGCGTTAGGTAATTTGGGTTGGATTTGATTATTTCTCTCAAATGATTTATGAAAGGAAAGTTTTGAATAGTGACATAAGGGTATTTTTATTATTTCTCAAGATTTTTTTTATGGATAGGACTTGATTGAAAGAATTGTGAATTTTTTTTAATAATTTTTTGAAATATTCAAAACGTCATGTACGCTTTTAAAAATCAGTCAAAATTTTTTATCCCTTCATGTAGAACGAACACTTGGATGACGAGAAATTTTGTAACGAAAGTAACCGTCTTAGAAACGACTTCACAACAAACGACCACGTCTGTTCTTCACTCAACAACCCTGTTGCTGTTTTGTGTTTCTCTTTCCTTCTTTGCTACTTGAGTCCGCCTCATTAGAATGGAAATTTCTTCTTTGGCAATTTTACTAATAAAGTCAAGTAAAATAAAACCCTCATTTCTATAAAAAGAAAAGTCACATCAAAAGTATTTTAATCCAAATTTCCCACCATATTTTTCAAAAGAAAGTCAAAAAGCAATCCCCTTACATCACTAAAACAAACCAAACCAAACCAAGCATTTTCCCACTAGGTGGGGTCGGCTATATGGATTTGACGACGCCAATCAAATTTGTTTAGGGCCATGTCGTCCGTTAGATCCATATAGAAAATGTCATGTTTAATAGTTTATTTCCAACTTCTCTTGGGTCTCCCTCTTAATCTCCTACTCCTGACAATCTCCATGCTTTCACACATTTTAACAGGTGCCTCCGTTAGACTCCTTCTCACATGGCCAAACCATCTCAGCCGATTTTCTCTCATTTTATCTTCAATCTGTGCTATTCCTACTTTGCCTCTAATCTCCTCGTTGCTAATCCTATCTCTCCTTGTGATCTCGTACATCCATCTTAGAATTTTCATCTCTGCAACTTCCATCTTCTTAACATGATTATGCTTTACTGCCCAACACGTACTCTGATCCATATAACAACGCGGGGTGTACCGCTACCTCATAATACTTTCCTTTAACCTTAAGGGGGACTTTCCGATCACACAAGACACCCGAAGCACTCCTCTATTTGGTCCACCCGGCCTAAATCCTGTAATTTACATTAGTATCAATCCCTCCATCCTGTTGCACCATAGATCCAAGGTATCTAAAGTTTTCTTTCTCTATAATCTTTTGTGTGCTCAAATTGGCTTCTATGTTACCAGGTGTCCTACTTTGACTAAACTTGCATTCCATATATTCCGTCTTGCATCGACTTAGCCTGAACCCTTTATTCTCTAACGTTTTCCGCCACAATTCTAGCTTAGCATTTACTCATTCTCTCATCTCATCTACTAAAACAATGTCATCTGCAAATAACATACATCACGACACCTCATCCTGGAATCCCCTTACTCCCCTAAAAGACAAAAAAAAAAAAAACCTCTACGTTTTAATACAAAAAGGTCAAAAAGACTCCATCACAAACAACTAAAACTAAAATACCATTATAACCCACTTATATTTTATTCTTTCTTAAAAATAGTCTTTACTTCACTCAACTCCATTAGTAAAGCCCTCAAACAGGCCCTATGTGCATTTTACATCATGCTCTATATTCCCCTAAGATGACACCGAAGAAAACATGTTTAACAAGTGTAAATTACTCTTTCAAGTTTTGATCAGGCTCCAAGGAATTTCAAAATGTTAACTGCTTGCATAAGAAAATTGTAATTTCTTTTTAAAATGACTTGCTGGCATAGTTGTTTCTTACTTATCATAGTTGTTTCATACTTATCTTTTGACTTTTAAAGAAGTCCATTTAATGACTACAAATACTTTCATTTATCCAAAACGTAAGTCTTATATTCACAATCTCAAAGAAAAGTTGCCCACTTTGTAATTTCTAAAGGCGGGTCATATGGATACAATCACAAAAAACCAGGTTCATATTATAATTCTTATAATGGCGGGACCACATTGTAAGTCTCATGAATGTGGGCCCCGTGTTCTAATTTCTAAAAGTGGGCATCACGTTGTAATTTCTAGAGGTGGGTCCGGTGTCCACAATATCACAAAAAAGGTGCCTCCACTTTTGTAATTCCTACAAGGTGGCTCATATGATTACAATCACAAAAGGTGGACCGACATTGTAAATCTCATGAATGTAGACCCACATTGTGAAACCTGTCACGCCCCCGAACCGAGGCCCTAATAATCAAGTCCTTAATCCGGGGAACGGGGCGCGACGGGCCAGAAAACTCCACTCGCACGCGCTAATTATTTTCCCACAGGACACCGCAGTGAGGATTTTAGACGGTCCATCACAACCAATTAATCAATTTTGCATCAAATGATATTATGCGGAAGCATGTAGCAAAATAAAAATTACGTATAACATCAGACAAGTGCTCAACTTAGTATCAAAAGATAAATATATACATAAAAAGCGTAACCCAAAGTTAAGATTAAAATTGTGAGGATTAGAAAATATTTTAAGTCAAACATCCCAAACAAGGCTAATAGAGGCCATAAACAAAGTTCCCAAAATAACTGTCATTCCCCAAAGGGTGTTATCAAAGCTCCAAGCCCAACATGACGTCTACATGACATCATTTGGCTGCCACTTATGCTCCACCTGAGGTCCTATTGCTTCCTACGCGCACTCTGCCTCAAAGTTTGTGGGTCCAACATCTGACACCAAACAAGAGAATATCAGACGCGACGGTCTAGCAGGTGAATAATACAGACAAGATATGCAAGTTTTATAAATACCACGTTTAAAATTATAAATATGCAATTGAAACGAAACATATGTAAATAGTAAATCAAACGAGCTATTTCTGTACAAATAAAAGAATCTCATAATTTAAATATTTCAAACTAACTGATAAATAATCAAAATATTGGCAACCCACATTTAGCTAAATTCTCCTATTACCGAAGTAATAAGAGCACACAGACAGAAACCATCGCCATATAAAATGGCCGGAACAAACAGACGGAAACCGTTGCCACTACTCGTGGCACCGGAAAACAGAATCGTTGCCATGGCCGGAGCAAACAAACAGAATCCAAACTGCAATTGGCAAATAATTTTAAAGATCCCAAGCCGCGTGATCAGTCTAACTAGGTGACCTAAGCTTAGTGGTGCCGTTCAAAACCAAAACCTGAATCAATATAATCCGACTAATAATATTACATTTCCAAAATCGATAAAAAGGAACTACTCCGAACAAATATATATACTGACAAATTCGGACGGGTCAGATGAGTAGCTTTATCGATAATTTCAAACATAACAAACCAATAAATTCTTTTTCAGAATGAATCATAAGGGAAAATTTATGATACATTCACTAATATGGAATGAAGTGACACACAGAGGTTGCTTGATCTTTCGAGGGTTTTCTCATTATACACTTAATGACACAGCATCGGTTATGAGACATAGTTTGGTGCCTCTGAAGATCTCCGATGTTTGGGACATTAGTGCATAGTGAGACTTATCTACATTTGGTTACCAGCAGGGCATAGGAAAATACCCTGAACTGTGCCCAAGTTCGCTCGAGCGAATGAAGGTTTGCTCGAGTGGACTCTCTCAGAACTTCCTTCGCTCGAGCCATCAAAACGTTCGCTCGAGCGGACGAGCTTCTGTTTCAAATTCCGTCAAGCAGTAACATGATCGCTTAAGCGGATGAATGTTCGCTCGAGCAAGCCATTCTAGAAACTTGTTCACTCAAGCTAACACACAGTTCGCTCGAGTGGACAGATTTCTGTAATATTTTTCGTCAGACAGTGGCCTGTTCGCTTGAGCGACCACCAGGTTCGCTCGAGCGAACAACTCATTGGTTGTTTCGCCCAGTGCAGAAATTCTATATTTCTGAAGCTATCTCTCTTCCTCCCTTATACATCTTTCCTATACAATTCCAAACATCTCCTCCAGTCAAATTACCTCCATTCAACCACCATATTATCATTCATTCCAATCTCAAACCATGTGCTTTATAAATCAGAATTTTCAAAGTTCTACATAACTAGAAATGCAGGAATTCAAAGATTCAGGATTTCATGAAACATTTCTCAATTGTTGTATACTTCAAATCCTACAGAAAGCTGATTACAACACAGTCATAGATAATTTTGAAACACCTTAATTAACCACATTGAATCAATAGAGTGAAAAACAATTTTTCAAATCAAATTCTTGAGAAACAAAGTGCAGATTTGAATGTATTAAAAGGACTGATTATTCACTTGCCTCAAGTCCCAAAGGGTCTTAAAATACTCTAATAACTCCTTGCTCAGCTCAACTCGAAACCTACACCAAAACCCCATGGAAAACCACTAAAATTTACAAAAAAAATCTGAAAAACAAAAGAGTTCTTCATGGAAACCCCTGCATGCATGAAAATGGGCTTCTATAGGATCAATCAAACTCATTGATACAAGGAGGATGCCATTACTTACCTCTAGGTGTTCCAATTAAGAAGAAAAGATTGAAGGAGAAGAAGGTCTAGCTGAGATCCCTTTGAAAAGAGTATCAATGGAAATCCAAAAGGAAGGAGGAGAGATTGGTGGGATTTGTTTCTCAATGTAGGTGGGTTTGTTATACATGCAAGAAGAGAGAAGATGGGAGAAAAAAGGGAGGGCTCTCCCTTGGCTCAGTTGCAGGAATTGTAGAATGAAGAGGGAGAGAACCTAACGTGGTTTAAGTTGAGGGAATGGGCCCCATTGGCCCTGAAAACTTCACATGGCTGGATTCATCATTTGTGGGTCCCGAATGAAGTTGACGAAGTAGAGAAAAATGATCGTTGAAAAATCTAGTTTTCAAAAAGTATATTTTCCCATGATTTTCAAATTTTGAAATTTATGCATAGACTTGTGTGTGAAAAGACTGATTTGCCCTTTTTCTTGAAAAACGCGATTTCTGGAGTTCGAATGCAAACGGAATAAACATGAAAGTTGCTGGGACCAAAATGACAAGCTCAAAAATATCGAAATTCATATTTGTCAAAAATCAAATAAATCCAATAAATCGAATCCCCACACTAACATGCGTCACACTGGCCACCCCGGGCCCGGTCAAACCCAACACCACGTCTTCAAAATTCCCTAAAGCTATTCAAAATTCTAATCTAACTAGAAACTCAAGCTAATCGTTCTCTAATCCTGCTTAGTGACTAATCACAGTTAAAATAATAGTAAATATACTAAACCTGGGTCAAGACCTGACAAAACCTATGACTGTAGCCCCGTGTTCTAATTTCTAAAGGTGAGTTTCATGTTGTAATTTTTAAAGGTGGGTCTTGTGTTTACAATCACAAAAATGTAACCTTATGTAATAATTTTTATAAAGATGGGCCCACATTGTACATCATATTTGTTGGGCAGAGGGGTGTCATAATGCCACTCCCTACGACCGTTCTAAAAACAGGCCAGCAAGCACTACGTCGAATGGCATATAAAACATTTTTGAATTGTGCCTCTTCCATCACCAATTAGTTTAGGAAGGAATGGTAACTCAGTGGGTGCATAAAATCCTACAATGTTATCAACAAAAGTAGTTTAATAGAATATTATTAAATAAGTTCTGCAATGCATAATCTTGGCACAATCCAATCTCAACACAACGATGCCAAAGAGTACAGAGTCCGACCGGTTCAGGGGAGGGCAGATTAATTGAAAGAATCGAGCTGAGGAAATGGAAACCCTGCATGACAGCTTGATACTCGCAGAACCAGAAAATTTACCTTGGTGATGGTTAATTCGTTTGAGGAGTGTGTTTGTATTTGACAATCCCTCCTGGTGCATGTGTTGTGGGATTTTTTTTTTTTTTTTTCTTTTGAGAGAGAGAGAGAACAGCTTGGTTGCAGCAGCAATGAGCTGTATTGTGATTTGTGAGAGTTGTACTTGGAACGTTATGGTTGTCACATGGATCCTTCCAATTGTGCTACAGTCTCTTTTAAAGTAGAAGGGATCACCAAACATGGTGGAAAAAAAAATTACTTACCCTTTCTGAAGTTGTTAGCAGACAAACCCACAACGATAAAAACGAACTGCCGAGGAACACCAAAAGTCAATATGCAAATTACATGTGCGCATGTGGACCACTTGATGAGTGGACACTGGACAGACCTATTCCTATCTAGCTTTAGCATGGTGGATCACACCCAGAAAAACTCTTTTATCTCACCAAGTCACAGCTAATCTTTCTCGGTTCATTAGCACTGGTGTGGAAATGGTTCTCTGGATATTGAACCTAAGGCATTTCAATTGATGAATCATTTATTTGAAGATATGTTTGAAGCCCATATGCATTACTTGTTTCTTTCATTCTTTTTCCTTTTCTTTTTAACTGATTGGAAGTCTTTCTACTGCAGAGATCTGCACTGGGACCAACAGATGGAGATTCCAGATTCACATAAATGAACCAAGAGTTGTGATAACGTGATGAACCTGAAAAACTTTAGAAATGTTTTGCCACATTTGTGCATATGCCACCCATGAATAAATACATAAAGAAACATTGGTGAGCATGCCTTCTGCACAGCTCCCATGCATTTTCAGAATAGTATACCACATCAATTATTTTGAATTACTATTGTTTATAATTTATTAAAAAGTAATACAAGATTCTATTCCAGGAACACTAAAAAAATGGAAAAAAAAAAATAAAATTAAACTTGGACAAAACTAGGTTTTATTCATCTCTAGACCATCTTAAAAAAAAAAAAAAAAAAAAAAAACACCAAATGTTAGGACATAACTGAAATATCTTTACCAAAAAGTCCCACAATTCCTTCCGTAGGGTTAGCTTGTTTGACTATCGATTCCCCTACCAAGACCTGTGAAGAAACACAACAATCCCCATCTTAGGATGCCAACCAAAAAAATAATAATAACAGGTGCAAAGAATAAGATACAAAGCAAAGAAATTACATCATTTTAAGGAAAGAGAAGAAAGGCTATCACAATGTGTCGCACAAAAAGTTGGCATCAATTGGATAATCAGCATACAATGGGCCCATCGACATTAAACCAAATCATCATCATCATCAAAGCAATTTTCATGTAATAGTTGTGAACAAAAGTCTTATGCTAGCTGTCAACCTCCTTGACGAGTCTGGATCTTAGGACTTACCCCACGGTGACCGTGAGTGGACCAATCACGGTCCCCCACGTCACTGCGGGCAGCTTGCCATACATCTGAGCAGGGGCTGCTCACCGTGATTGGTCCTGGCAGTTGCAACAAACTAGCAGGGTATCAACATTAAACCAAATATGTAGATTAAATGGACGGGCCATGCCAGGGCCCAAAAAGCAAGGACATGCAAAAGTCTAAGCCCACAGCCCAGGCACAAGCAAAGAACAAATGAAGAATGAAGCTAATAACCCACAGTGCAGCCCAATGCAGGTAACCCAATGGGGAAAGATGAGAATTCAAATGATGATTCAATCTTTCTCTCCTGCATTCTCTTGATACGCTTTTAGTATGAAGACAAATAAAATGCACATGATTGAATCTTGCCAAATTTCAGTTAGCATTCATGTTATATACTTCAATTGCTTACCTTCTATACATTTTAACTTTTAATAAGGTCATGATTCATGGCTTTGGCATGACTTGAACCTGCAATCTTGTGCTGTAAAACCAACTACGACCAACAGACTATGATCATGACAGTTGTAAGATTACAAGGTTCAACCACAAAAGGCTGTGTGACACGTAGCAGGGTTCGCTGTCCCCGACAAGGACTGGTTGTGTGTGGATAAGGCACCTTCCAAAATTAAGCACCATTGATCATTTC
Source organism: Camphora micrantha (assembly GCA_003546025.1). NCBI lineage: Eukaryota > Viridiplantae > Streptophyta > Magnoliopsida > Laurales > Lauraceae > Camphora > Camphora micrantha. Next base: position 56,117,985 of record QPKB01000002.1, on the reverse strand, counting down.
TAGATATTCAATTTGTTACAATGAAATGGATGGTCAAATAACTTTGCCTAAGATTTAATGTTAGATGTCTAAATCATTGCTATAGATAGGATGGTTAGGACTAACCAATGGGTTCTAGTGAACCCATCTACATGCCACAGGGCCCCCTATTGTGGAAGATCAAACTCAATGTAGAGGGTTTTCACTCTCGTTTTATTTATTTTGAGAGAGAGAGAGAGAGAGAGAGAGAGAGAGAGAGAGAGAGAGAGATTTAAAATCAATATATGGTAATAACTATGATCAGTCCAACCAGTTAAATGGAAAAATATGGTACAAAAACTAAAGATGTTCAACCTTAGTCATAAAAGAGACCAGATTTAGACGTTCTTATTGTTTCCATATGGCCTTGGGAGGAAGTTATAGTTGATTTGGAAGGAGCACAAGTGATGTTTCAAGAGCAAGACAGTGATAGCCTATGATGCCTAGATATGGATACAGGTACGGACAGCTACAGGGACTGGGGTACAACTCTATACTTTTGAAAATCTAGGACATGGATACGGATATAATTGTCTTAATTTCTTCTTTAGAACACTTTTGAATTAATGAAATAATCATTGTTTGCATTCCTTTCTAACATATTTTATGCTTTAAAGTAAGAAAATTATAAGAACCAAATGAAATAATAGACTAAGAAAGTAGGATATGCTAAATTTTTACTGTAGAAGTATCGGTGCAATATCGGATACCAATAAGAGTGTCGCATCTGTCCAACACAGTTATGTTAGGCTTATACAAGTATCCAAGTATCATAGGTGATGACAACTAACTGTGATCCTAGGTGTGGCTTTGTGCTTCCACATGGATAATTACCCTGAAGTGCTTCCAAGGGAATCAGATACTCTTAATAACGGCTAGTTGAAGATGTTATTGAGGATTCCAAGCGTCTGCTCACAATCAGCCCCAACTAGTCTCCACTTCCGACTAGTGGTTCAAAGCTCAATGTTAACAGAAACACGCATCGCAACCCAAATCTAGCTGGTTTGGGTGGTAACCTATCAGGGCCTCTACAGTGTCAATTTTTCATACCTCCTCTATGCACTTAGTATTGGGGGTATTGACGTTGCCCGCTACCTCCCTCACCTTATTGTTGAAGGGAATTTGATAGTGTTATCATGGGAGAGAGGAAGTTGTGGCTAACCTAGGACAATCAAGGATGTATTTGGTGAAATTTTGACGCAAACAAGGGAGGCCAAAACCCAAACAAGACTTGATTGATTTGTGCCCCAATTATCTACAGTCAACTTAAAATCAAACATAAACCAAGGAGAAAAGCAATAATATGCTTACCAATGGTCGCTAGATCACCGCCAATACTTTCAATCCTTGGGAGACACACATAAAAATGTAAAAGAAAAAAAGGTGCAAACATGCAACAAGTTTACTAAGGTAGAAAATAATCAAAATCAACATGGGTTGGGCGTCCCATCCTATGTACTTAATATACAACTCCCAACAAGACAACCTTAATCTTGAGATTTAATCCTGGCCATCCATCCATATAAGAAACTTACACGATAAACTACTTACAATACTCAACCACTTGTTTAAAAGAAGGAAACAAGCAAAAATTAGAAAGTGTCTAGGTTTCAAATTTCACTTGGACATCCCCTCTCTCCTGTTGGTTTTTTTTTTTTTTTTTTGATCTTGTATTAGTCCTTATTTCAAGGTAGCATACTTCACTTAGATTCTCCCCTTGTAAAGTTTCTAATTTCACATTGCTCTCCTTGAAAGTCATTGGATATCCCACTTAATTCGGAATGGGGATCGATGCGGAGTGGGTAGGGGAAGATGGAGTCAATCGACTTTACACCCAGAATTCTGAGGCTCCACGCCATTCCTATCACAGGAGAGATTCTAGAATCGCTCAAATTCTTTTTGCTTCTTCTTCTTCTTCCTCTTCTTCTTCTTCTTTTTCCATTCATCAAATCTAAGGAGCCAAAGAGTCTTTACAGAGCTTTAAATAGAGAAAACCTAACCCTAAACTCAATCTCGTTGGAAACATACTGACTGTTGAGATCAAAACATCTGCTTAAGACTTGTGGACCCTATTTACAACCCAATTAATAAAAAAAAGACTTGTGGACCCTACTCATAACTCAATTAATAAATAAGCAAAACAAAATATAAAAGGCAGGACTGAACTGGGCCCAAAGTGCTGCTCGACCCACAGATCATGGGTCTGTCCTGCATCACCACTCCAAGTGGGCTACAGGTCGTACGTGTATAACATATTTTAATAGGGATATGGGTCCCACTTGTTGAGTAAGTAGATCCCAGTAGAGGGTTCCCACAGTAAATTCAACATTTTTCTTTCTGAAGTTGAAACCAAAATTAGTCACATTCCTTCTTTGATTTGAGCCCTTCTGCTTGATTGAGCCCCTGTTAAGATGGAACAAAAATCCTTGTGATTGATTAAATTGATCCATATGATCAAGGGACTGATCAATCCACGATCAATTGGATCTAGGCCATACACTCCTGCGTCACATGTAAATCTGCTGAGAAGAATTTACATTTTGTTTGTTTGATTTTGATTTTTTATTTTTTGGTCAAAAGAGCCTCTAGCACAGTTGGAAGGTGCTCATTGTTACATTCATGAGGTTGAAGGTTCGAGTCCATTGCCATTAAAAATAAGGAAAAAAAGAAAGATTGCCAGTTATATTGTTATATTCTCAAAGCTGATATCGGAAGGCATGCATTCTTGCCAAATAAGGCAATTCAAGAGAGTATAGTGTGGAACGGGAATGCAATGCAATTCTTGTTCAACATAAAAAGAAAAAGAAAATAGACAATGTAAGCCATTAGTGGGCCTTCAGGGTATGTTTTTCTGTTATTTCTCTCCAACAGTGGGAGTCAAGGTGCTTGTCTGCACTTTTGGGATGGTCCTGTTCACAGTGCTGAGTTCAACTGTGACTGTTTTATTATTTTGTGGCTATTAATCCTTGTGCTGGTGAGGGGTTCTCTACTGATGGACACTTCGGCATTCTTCTTGTATATAACAAAGTTGTGTTCACACTTATATAGTTTCTTGTATGCCTTATAATGAAACCCATTTGTTACCATTCAATAAAAAAAAAAAAAAAAAAACCTGAAAGAACAGAAAAAGAAAAGGCAAAGGAGAATAACACAAAGTATTCACAATCTTACTGCTTTAACTCCAGCTTCTTGAACATAAGAAATATCATCAGGAGTAAACAGCCCTGATTCCCCAACAACCTGAAACATGTAAAGCAACCGGATTTGGTACCTATAGAACATAACTGCATGACGCCAATCGAGAAAAAAATGCAAAAAGAATCAGACAGTAAAGCCCAACTGATTCAGAAAGTAGGTAGAACATAAAATCTAAACATACTGTCATTTATTTGAGCCGGAAACCTATGCTATTTGTCACTTCTTTTTTTCACTTAAGTTATTATAGACTCTGTTATAATACACACATGCATATGAATCAGAAAATCTGCTGCTTCTCTAGAAGAAGCTAACATGGTTGAGTCATAGCCCAAATTCCGGATAAAACTTACACAAGTAATCTTTCGACTGGAGGATTTTTAGACAAAAGATATATTTTGACGGAATTAGGATAATTTTATTTTAACCAGCCATCCTTTTCCCCTCAAACATTCCCCAACATATGAGCCTGTATAATGTAAGACAGGCAGCATATCCGCATCACAATGTATCCAATTCTTCATTTTAATATGCAAAATCCGTGCCCTGTAGTAGAATAGTACTTTGGACCACCATATTGAGGGAATCTTGATGTACAATAAACTATATGCATACCATACAATATAATAATCTCCAAGATTTAATTATAATATAATCACCCAAATCAAGGGGATTTATTGCTGTAAATCAGAAATCCTTTTGTACAAAAAATCGATCGACAACCCTTTAGATTGAGAGGCACTGAATTGACACAGAAATTCTCCTTTTCCACTGTTCCATTGTTCTGATGTGGTATCAGAGCTACAATAGTTTTTTCTAGATGATTTCAGAACTCGTCACTGTGCATGTGAGAGCGGGTCGTTGCGGGGCCCACCTGGTGTTCTTCAATGGTTGGGATTCTCCTGCAAGGAGGTTAGCTAGTCCCTTGGGATATTTTTGAAGATTTTTTGGAATCACTCTCCACACCCGCACATAAACCCTTTATCACACCCGCAAGCCTGTCAGTGAAGGCAAAAGATACTTACAATTATGTCTCTTTCACGGATTGCTTGACCACGCTCTCCTTCAAGAAGCTTCTTTGTGTTACTGATATCAACTTTAAATGTTCCTGCAGATAATGACAAAAGAAAAGTTGCATGCATGATGAATAGAACAGAAAAGCCCGCCACCACTAGGTTTTGGTTTGAAGATGAATTAGTTGACAACAGCTTACAAACATATTTTGAGTATGTACAAGCATAAGCATCTACTCACTAGGACATGTATCTTCATAGTTTGAAAGACTATGCTCCCCTCCTAGGCAAAACATTGAAGTACCCAAAAGTCCAAAAGTCCAAAAGTGAGGGTGCCAACCGCTTTGCATGAACATGAACTCTACAAGGTGAAAACATGGGTATGGACTCATTTGCACCTAGCCACCTACTCTTGATGGTTCATGACAAGTATGTACATCACACAATATGTATCTTATAAGGCAACCTAAAAGCATAATCCATGCTTGACAGTTGACGTTGGGACCAATAGCCTTTTTCAGATTATTGTTGAATTGGTCAAATCCCAGATTATTTGTTTCTAATACAGAAACTGTGATGGAAATCATAGAACTTGAATAATCATTTATATGAAATTGCAGGGGTTCCATCACTAGAAGAAAGTTCATACAGTTTTAGATTCCAGGCAAAGACTACAAGGACAGGCTTGTTCAACATTAGAAAGTTCACACAGAGGCAAGACAGCATGATGTTTAGGCATATTCTTTTTGCACTTCTGTGCAGGCAGTAGCATACCAAGGTCACGGTTGTTGATGCCAATGAGTTGGATTCCATCTATTCCCAAAATACGATCCATTTCCCTTTCATCGTGCACCTTGTAAAGAGGAAAGAACCAACAAAAGTTAGCTAGTTAATGTAGTGTATCAGGCCAACAGTGATAAAATATTCTAAGTTGAAATAGTCGAGGTATGTGTATTGGAAATGACACCAGTACAAGGTGCCCAGTTCAGCAAATCCCAAAAAATACATTTAGCAGATCCAACATGATAATCAATTTAATTAAAATATTTAATATATTAATAATAAATAAATAAAAATAGCCCCAACAAAATGAGATACGAATCTCAACACTAAACAATCACACAACAAGATCCCAATATTTAAGTTGGATCTCAAAAGATCAAAACATGCGACCATTCTGTCAGTGTCAACTACAGTATAGTCTTAAACTAATAAAAGAAAATCCAGCTGAGCCCAAAACTACTTTTGTTTTGATGGTAAAAACTAAAAAATACTTGATAAATTCACGAAAACCTTTGAGACATACATTAGACCATTGTCCTTCCAGAATCAATCAGGTGGAAAGGCTTGAAAACATTTGACTACAAGGAAAATCTAATGTGTAAACAAGTTTCTTATCAACTTGATTTTTTATATTACATATACTTAATAAAAAACAACCCAGAGTAATGGTTTTAAAAAAGCATGCATGATTATTTAGGTCTAGTCATGAAATGGAACAGTAACTAACCTCAACCAGTGCTGCTAAACCAAGCATTTTGCAGATCTTAGTCAAGTATTTGATCTCAAGATCAGGCAACACTGCAGCAATTAGAAGAACAGCATCTGCACCTTTTGTTCGAGCATAGTAAATTTGCCAAGAATCAATAATGAATTCCTTGCAAAGAAGAGGGCACTGCATTTTCACAGTCAAGGAAGAACCTTAGAGACTAAAAAAAGAGATGTTAAACAATTAAAAAATTAGATGCAATGCACAAAAGTGAAATGCATAGGAGCAGAAAGAATGAATTAAAGAAAGCAGACCTTCACTCCTGCAGTCCGTATTGCCTTCAGGTTTTCAAAGCTTCCCTTGATTGAACGTAAACAGATTTTGATGAGTAACATGAATTTATTGAGTAGACAGCCTACAATCAACACTTCACAAATAAAATTAATAATATCTACTGATCAGGTCATACAAACCTGGAAGTACTTCTCATCTGTCAAGACACTAAGGCATGCAGCCCCGCCTTTCTCATAAGCTTGAGCAATTTGAACCTGGATGAAAATATTTTAAAAAAGGGAAATTAAAATGAAGACGGCCATATTAATAATTAAAGCTTGACTCCTGCTTATGTCGCCTTGCAGCAGCACAGATTTCTGGAGGCCTTTTTTGGCAGGCATGTGAAAGAATTTGATGAGTTTTTATTAATTATACTCTTGATGCAGGTCAATGGACCCTCAAGGAAAAGGGTAGGCCAAAGAAGATGTTGATGGAAGTAGTGAGGATAGATCAGAAGAAGTGCAACCTATCTGAGGATTTGGCCCAAGATAGATTGGAAGATAGACTAGAATAGGGAAACAGAATTCATGTACCAAAACCCAACATAGTCATGACAAGGTTTTGATGATGTTAGGCTTCATTCTCCTTGCTATCAAATACTGAAATATTCTTTCACTGAGGTTTCAAATATTTTCTAGAAAAATCAACCAACTACAGATTTCTCCTATTTTAATAACCCCATCTAAAAGTAATGTTGCATGGATTAAGACATTTGCTTCACAAGAAGCTTACTGTTGGAAATGAACAAACTAATGGAGGGTGGATAAGTGGAGTCAAAGATAACGAAGAATGGACCCATGTGGGGTCTTGACACACATCTTCAAACCATGTCAGCGGAGTCTTCACGCATTGGTGATGCCAAGGAATGTTCACTCAAGGCTTAAAGAGGATTTATTTCACCAACTCAAGATTGAAAGAGAGAAAGAGATTCATTAAATTCTTTAGGGAGCCTTTAGAAGCTCTATACAAACTAGTGACTGACAATTTCAGCTTCCAATTAGAGATTACACCTTCTAATTAGGGTGGAAAACAATATTGACTACTAACTAGATATTGCATCTTCTAACTATTGCTTTTAAAGATGTTAAACAAATACACCTTACTAAACTTGAACAAATTGCAACCAAATACGTTTTCTTAGAACAAAATTTCCACAAAAATGAATTGCAATTGATTGGGCATGTAATATAACTATAATGCCCTTATTCAGCATAATTACATATGTCATGGGCCCTTTTAGTCAATTGGGCTAGTGCTAGTCTTCTTGAGCCTTCTCTAATAAGTCATTTTTGGCCCTTGGCCTATGTCACAGAGCTAACATTGGCCAGAGAAAGGGTATTACAGAAATCATAACCATATTATTATTCCCACATTTATTGCATGTCTCATTTCCTACAATTTGTCTTGTCCTGAAAGGGCTCACATTTAAAAAAAAAATTATATTTGAATGGTGCATTTTGAAAATGTTTATGTTCCCAACAGAATAAAGATGGCAGTTGCATTGAGAAAATCCTACTTATCAATAAAGAATAAACTCATCCTTACCTTCAATAGCATGTGGTAGAAATAATATAATCAACCAAGAACCAAAGTAGAAAAGTTACCGGATCAAAATCCTCTCGCAGAACTCCTCTACTAGGAGATGCCTTCTTCACTTCAGCTATTAAAGCTGGCACACCCGTTCGCAAATAGGACACCTTCAAAGATTCAACAAAATCTCGAACAGGAGGAGCATTCTCAAGATCTTTTTTCAACATTGACAAAGGCATGCGCTCTTTTAACTGTAATAAAAACAGCCATCACTACTAAAATAAAATGTCATTACAAAAACATAATTAAAAGAAAAATCTATTCGAAATGTTTTCAGAAATTGGATCAGAAAGTGCCTGCAAAACTTCCTTGTCCTTGGTCCAGATTATATCCTCCAAAATGTTGCGAGGAGCATTGTCTTCATTTTCCTCTAACTCAAAAGGGCCCTCATAATGTAAAGGGGGTCCTGTCGGAGGACGTCTCCGAATTCGTATACCCTGGGTAGCAGCCAATTCATCTTGCAATCTCCCAAATTCCCACTCCTTGATTTTGATAGAATCCCCAACAGCTTCACTTGAGAGGGAAAGTATAGAACTATTGCTGGAGTCCTTCAAAACCAAAATATAATACGCATTATCACAAAGAGTAATCACACAGCTTACTTGAACACATCTTACCATATTTTCTACTGTTTACAGTAAAAGAAGCTGCTTTTAGAGATTCAAAGTGTTGGTGCATTAACATGCACATTAAATCACAAGTTTCACATTTCAGCAGAGCCAAAGGCAACACTATACTTTCTTCCATGCCTCTGAGAACTTGTAATAGAAGAAATCAAATCTCTTGCTTTACATATCCCCTTTTGTTTAAAAGTAATGATTTTTAGAAGTAAATGATATGGCAGAGCCATCTCTCTTCTTTATCTTCCATGTATGATGCTTCCTTGTTTCTGATTAGTTTGTATTCTTCCACTATCACAAAAAGGGGGGAAAAATCTGTAATCTACAATCACTACTTTCAAAAGGTGATCTTGGGGTTTGCTAAAAAAACAAAACTTTCACAGATCAGTACCTGCTGCTGAGCGCGAATGCAGAGAGAAGAAGACCTTCTGGAAGCGGTTTCCAGGGCATTTACATGAATCGAGCTTCCATTCCCAAACGAGAGATTTCGAATTGGTATTGATTTGAGGGACGAAAGATTGGAAAAGGGAACCCTAATAGACGGTCTGATGGAGAAGCAAGTCCCTTCCATTGTATTTGTTCCCACTCGATCAGATCAGAGCCCCGTGAAATCTCAGAAATCAACAGAGAGGGAGAGGAGAGGTTTCAGAGGGGGGTAAAAGTAGTCACCAAAACAGTAAAGAGAGTGTGGAAAGCCCTGCACTTAAATGCCGCCACGTGAAAATGACAATTTGGGGAATCAAGGATTCAAGACACGTGAAAATCAACATATATTTGGGGAATGCATGCGAAAAATAAAGGAAAAGATTTTCACTATTGTGGCAAAATCTGGCTACTCGGGGTAGGCTTTTGAAACGTATATTCGAATATCCGGAAGTTTCAATCTATATATAAAAAAAAAAAAAAAGGTGTTCGGAACCTATTTTAAGTTCCAACTCATAAATAAGTTTGGGTTCTTATAGGCTCCCACTGGTAAATGGGTTTAGTTCGAGGTCTGTATGGGTTTTAACCTATGGATCCAGGATCCGACATATGAGTTTTTGATATGGCACTTTGTACTTTAAAATCAACTCTTTTTTTTTTTTTTTGGCATTTTTATATATAATACTGGATATTATAGACTTGATGTACTGTTATAACTTGAATGACATATTTATTTTAAGAAAAAATGAAGAATAAAAAGAAAATAGAATCAATTTTTGAACTAGATTTGAGTCCTTTAGGTGGACATGATTTCGGAACTGGACCCGGATTTTCTTATCGAAACCGAGTCCGCAACTAACAAAACAGGCTCCAATTCAAAACTGGATCCGGAACCGCTATTTTAAAACGGGTCCGGGTCTGGGTCCACTATGGTTCAAATCCGGAACTGTTCCGTTTGCAACCCTAATTGGGGGCTGGATTTCAACACGTTGACGTTTGGCCACCAAATTATTGAGGAAAAGATTTTCACTTTCCAAGATGGCAATGGTAAATTTCTAGATTTAGACCTATGGAAATCCTCATTTGATTTTTAAATTCGACATCCTCTCTGGATTTTGGAAATCCTTTTTCTTAGACATGTCTATCAATCTGCATTGATATTAGATTTGACATCCTCAACTATATAAATTTGCAGCGAAGAATCCTTATTCTGGGTGCAATAACGAATCTTGTTATCTATGGATTTCACAGTTGCTATCTAGCATGCCCTAGTTTTGTTGAAAAATTGTTGTCCGGCATTTGGGCAATTGCTACTGGTAAAAGTCTTTTATAGGTCATGTTGAGCTAATAGGGCACCTATCATATTATTTATTTCTTGGTTATAGTGTTATTTTAACTAGCAACAAACGCCTGGGCTTAAATAAAATTTATTTAGAATACTTCATTTTTCCTAAAACACTATATATAACTTATATTTAAAAGTTAAATTAAAATCTAGAATACATTACAAAATTAATAATATTTTATTATATTTACATTAAATATCTAGCACTTTTGTAAATAACATAATTCAATAAAAACAATATCAATGCATTTTGAAAGACATAGTTTTAGATTATTTACTTGAACAACCCATTGATTTTCTAACTTTATTAAGGACATGAAATTAAACATTTATCTAAGAAGGCATAGTCTTAAATTTATTTTTAAATTAATCACCTTACTAACCCTTAATTTTCTAACGTTCTTCAAAACTTGATAGGAAAGTGCATTAGATGAAAAGATACGATCTATAAAGCATAATCTTAAAATCCAAATTGAAAGATATTTTGGTGCTTGAAAAACTAATTAATAGAAAAAAATGAAAAACTAATTAATAGAAAAGGTATAAATCTAAGAAAAAACAAAGTTGCAATTTATTAAAAAAAATAATAGTACGTTCCTATTGCACATTGTGACAATAAACCCAAAAAAAAATATTTATGGGAAAAAATAATATAATTATCATAAAAAATAAATAAAGATTTATATTTTTTAATATTATTAAAAATAAAAATAAATAAATTTAGGACATGTCTTTGGACAAGAAGAAAAACAGCTATAATGATGAGTGCTAGTAAGACAATCATTAAAAAAATTATTGCAAGTTATTGTAATAATATAAGTTCCTAGCATATATTTACTTACATTCAATTCTTTTTTTACACGCAACACACCATCCCCAAATCATTTTCTTCAAAAATCAATTATTAAAAAATTATATAAAAATAAATAAGATATATGTATCCAGAGAATGAAGAAGAAGGATTGCAAATTATTGAATTTTTGAATGATATTAACAGAGATTTTAGAGAGTCTTGAATGATATTAAAAAATAAAATTTAGGAGAGATTTGAATTATACTAAGAGAGAAATTTTAGGAGATAAGATTTTAAAATTAGATTTTAATTGAGATGCAACACTTTAAATGATAGAGATATTAGGAGAGGAAGATTAAATATATGCAAAATCTAGGCTCAAGGTGAGTGGCACCTTATGCAATTGAGGTAATCCTAAACCCTAATCTTAGATTTAATTGATTTAAATTTCTAGGAAAACAGATGGGATTTGGTATGATCTGAAATATTGGATTGAAAAATCACGTGGATGCAAAGCTAGAGATGGCCCAACCTTTGTTGTGACCCTAGTCTACATGTATATGGGTCTGACATTGTAGCTGGTTTATGGTTAGTTTGAGACCCGAATAGGCTACGCTTAATTTATAGCATGTTGTGGTTATCAAACATCCAAAAAAAAAAAAAATTTACATGTATATAAATCAAATGGTGGGCCCTAAGCATATGACCCAAATAGAAAACCCAATAAAAGTGACATAATGAGACCAATCTAGGCAATAAATAATCAAACGCAATAAATAATCAAACCCACAAAAAAAATGTAATAATAAAAGCATAGTAAAATTACAATAAACAAATTTAATAATCACATTCTTAATAAGTCAAAAGGTTTAATTTGAGTTTATAAAACAATCAAGGTCTTTTTCCTAATTTCCATATCCTAAAAGGAAAACGTGTACAATTTAATAGAATTCCATCTTCTGTACATAAGTGATGGACACACTTTCCATACACCTTAAGACCACCGAATTGCCTCATTTCTACTTCTCATTAAACGCAAGTTCTGTAACAGAACTTCTCCAAAAAAAAAAAGAAAAAAGAAAAAAAAAAAAACCACAAGCTTTTCGCTTGGGATTAAAATTGCTGACATCGTGGCCCCACTGATCAAGATCCAGATCAATCCCCACCAACCAGATCGCCCAACCTAATATGGCCATTGGAGAGGACCAGATTTGTGATTAATCACCCAGTGGGCCCCTCCATGGCTTGATGTTCAAAATAAAAACCTACTTTGTGATGGATGCTCAAGCTGTGTAAACCCTTAGATGTGGGGCCAAATGGGACCCAATCCCCACAGGTCTACCACCATCAGGTTCCCCCTTGGGTCCTCTATCAGATGTGAGGACCCGATCCATAATCGGTGACCTACATGGGTCTCACAATCAATACGCAGAAAAGTGAGAGATGTATAATAGGAAGTTAAGAATTTAAAATTCAAATCTTGGCAATGAGAGAGATTTTTGGGGAGGGGATTGGGTTGAGATTAATGTTATTATTATCGGAGAGATTTAGGGAGGAATAGTTAAAGCCAAAGCATTGTTCAAACGGTTAAAAGCCAAAGCACTATATGATTTTGTTTTGTATTTTTCTGAAAGGAAAGATTTTTCAGGGGTGAGGTGGCACCCTCCCACAACCCACCTCCCTTTAATATATATAATATAATGGGATATGCCGCATTGTAAGTCTTTTTCACTCACTCTTGGTGATAGACTTCATCTCTTGTATTCTATGATTTTCGGAAAGTGAAGAACTAACTTGTTCTTGAGAAGAAAAGAGAAAAAAAAGTTTCTCCTCCTTTCGCTGCTACTATTAGTAATGCAGGTGAGGTCAAGTTGTCCCACATCATATATAGGTTGAGCTTGCCTGACCCATTTTAAAACAAACCACCCGTAATTGAGCCTCAACCTGCAGTCAACACAATTTTACTTGACCCGCCATTTGCTACTCCTAATATGAGGTAATCTTCAATGGCCTGATGATGGATACCCAATCTGCTCAACATATGGGCCTAATTTTGATATTGATTATGAATAGAGTAAAAAAACTATACAGCAAATGGAGTGACTCAAAAAATTGATGTATATGTCCAATCTTAAGGTGGAAAGGACAATGGAAAGATGCTTATTGAGTGAAATTTGGCCACATCTCAAATGAGAGGACACATTTTTTTGTGTGCCTCTCCCCCTCTCTCTCTCTCCCAATTTCTTCCACTTTATTAGAAAACAAGATTAATGTAGATTGATCCATGAACTTGATCTTTAAACCTCTCCTAGGATGGGAGTATGCAGCACCACCGCTCTCTGTCACATTTGAGATCTCTCTCTCTCTTTCTTCTCTATTTATTTGTATAGCTTGATGGATACATAAATTGTGTCGCTAGTGTAAAACTTCTACTTACAAAATTTTCCTGTGGGTCCCAAGCCCAGATAAAGGAGGGTTCTGTTGGGTAAAATAACCGCGAGGATAAAACTACTCACAATCCAAAGATGAATTATGAGAAAACAGAGAAACAAAACTCATTTAGCCCACTCTAACATAGTTGAGTCTTTGGGACAACGCTTTGATGATGATGACGCGGTGGATGCATGAACTGTTTATTCAAGTGATGCATAAAAACTCAAAAACAGCGGGGAGAAGCTCAAAATAGGAAAGATTGTTCATACTAATAGAATGTCCTTCGTGGAGATGCCCAAAAACACACCCATGTCTGACCTGTCAGATCCATGGACTTTGTTAGAGCATAGACTACTATTTCTGACAGGCATGCTATTATGTTTTCTAGGGCCTTTCAGCTCTCCCAATTGAATGAGAGGGATTACAATTAAACACAACGCTGCCAAGGGTAACAGAGTAACATGCCTGATTTTTCTTTTAAAATAAATGTAATCATCGCTAGCAGAGAGGTCTCCATATTACTCGAGATAAATGCAGGGTCTTCAACATATTGTGTTACAACCTCAGAAAGGCTTTCACAATCTAATGTAAATTTGGTAACTTACACAGAACCTAAAAGAAGGTGTGCATCTATTCGTCTAAACTCAAGTCAGAACTTGGAGCTCATTTTTTCATTTGAAAAGCTTCTTGAATCCATCCAGTATCCTAAGAGCTCTTAATTCACCAGTCCTCATATCCCTTAGCCTTCTCCTCAGTATCTACATCAAAAAGAACATGAAGAAGTTCTTCAGATTTCATGCAACTGAAAATATCCAATCTCATCCAAATAGGAAAAACTAAAAAAGCATTCACGAGAACAAAATCAAACAAAAGATAATCGAAAGTCAGCCAGTGATTGATGCACTAGATGGTGTGAAATATTAGCTATCCCATTTTTGTCAGCTCACTCTGTTCCATAGTGTATCAAACTCAGATAACCCCGGATATGGATAAAACGATCATCAAGCATTTTAATGTGCCTGATCCAATCTAGCAAGGAAAGTTCATTTGTTGCAACAATCTACACCACCCTATTTATGAAGCAGAGTATAGTTTGATGTCACTCAAAAACGCTGGGGTTCTTTGCAATGTTGGTGCTTCGCCAACCGCCACAGAGTTTATGGATCAATGTTGAACAATAACACATCTTGTGAGTGCATGTGTGTGTTTTCTCCTCAATGGGTAGCTTATAGGGGTGTAAATGGATTGAGCAGGGGTAAGTTTCGCCACGCTCAAGCATGAGCGTTACTGGCTGACAAGCTCGAGCTCGAGTTGAGCATGAGGAGCCAAGTTCAAATCAGCTTAAGTCAAGCTTGTTGAGCTTGAGGAGCCAAGTTCAAGACCGGCTTAAGTCAAGCTCGATCCAAGCTAAAGCTTTAAAGTAAATGTGTCAAGGTCATGCTCAAGCTTCAGCATGAGATTGGCCTGTCTTCCTGATGCATAGGTTTATGTACATTAATGAGTCGAGCTTTGGCATGAGCTCATATAATATATTAATGTAATCGAGCTGAGCTTAAGCTAACCCTTATTCCAGTCAACTGCAAGCCGAGTTCTAAAGGCCCTAACTCGAGCTCAACTCTTGAGCTAATCAAGTTGAGCTTGAGCTTCACTCGATCAGTTGATTAGCTCAATAGTCAAGCTCGAGCCTTGACAATCTTAGTAGCCAATACTAAGGGCTCTAAAGGTATCCAAATGCCTCATCAGCTAACCAGTGGCACACAAGAATGGATTAATGACAATCTCTTTAAATGGTCCCTTCTCAATTGCTTGATCCATTTGCTGTACTACCTTGATGATAGCCTCTCCTTTATTTTATGGTGCCTTTCCAAGCAAACACTAAGTGAGATTTTATTGTGCCACATTGCTCGTATTTTGGCTATTTCGATTGTTCTGCAAAGAAGTTCCCTTCACCTATAATTAAGGTAGAGTTGGCATCAAGGCAGCAGCCTACTGTCTTCCAGATCAAATTGGGTCCACCTTTATCCCAAGGTAATACTACGCATATTCTTCCAACCCAGTGGGTCAATCAGACTCGACTAGTAACCAGGTCAAGTTGGTCGGGAGAGTCGGCAAGTTTTACTAATGTTTCTCATAAATATACAAGTAAAACAAATGAGAACAAGCAAAAAGTCCCTAAACATATATATTCTCAAAGAAAAATCTATTAGAAAAACTTATATATTCTAATCCACATCCATGTTTACATAATATTGTAAGTAATTGAAAAAGAAAAATTTACAAAAAGCATTGTAGAAAAAATGGAAAACAGAATTCTAGAAAGCATTGCCAAACACAGAACTACAAAGCATATTTATATTGATAGGAAGCATGGCAAATAGAAAACCTCAAAATTCTTTACTATGTTCCTCTTAGCACTAACAAATAATTGGAGAAAAAAAATGCAAGGATAAAGAAAGAAATAAAAGACAAAATGAAATACAAAAAGTATCATAAGAACTGCCATTTGCAAGCACAAAATTAATTGAGTAATTGCTCTTTGCTCTCTTCATAAGAAAAGTAACTTCCGTTTTAAGGCTAATTCCAAACCCACCCTCCCACACCCAACCGCACCCAAGCACACGCAGAGAGAGAGAGAGAGAGAGAGAGAGAGAGAGAGGGGATTATTTTCAATTTAGATCTAGAAGCAAAGTGAAAGAAAAAAGAGGGAATAGTCAATAATCAATTTAGAGCTAGAAGTAAAGTCAAAAAAAAAAAAAAAAAAAAAGGGGAAAAGTCATAGAGAGAGTGCATCTTCATAAACCAGTTAATTCCAAAAGAAAAAAATGAAATAAAATCTTTGAAAAAATGAAAATAAGAATAAGAGGGGCGGGGGAGAAGGGCTGCAAGAGAGTGTTTGGGACATAAGTAGCGAATAGGTAGCATTTCGAGGATAGGGTCTTCATATAGGCCAAAATCTTTTTGAACTTTTCATTTAAGCTTTACATGAGTTCATCTCAACCAACTCGTCTGGACGAAAGCCGTGTTGAATAAGTTCCTATTTGACCCAACAAGTCGATTAGGTTCAAAGTAAAACTCGCCCCAACTGGGTTATACCCTACCCAGTCACCTAGTTAGAGACCATGCCCAGTCAACTCCGTCAAGTTCCTACTTTACTCGAGATCGGAAAACTATGAAAATACCTACCTTGCGGGATGAAAAATCGGAAATGACAATACTGGTGCTGAATTCATTTATGCATTTCTAGAGGGATTTTCCTTTAAAGTTTGAGACCCTTGGAGCTCGGTCTTTGTTTGTTCAGTGCTTGGTTATCATTGACCTTGTAAAGAATGGTTGGAGTTGGTATAGAGCTTCTTATATTCTCATCATCTATCCCAACATAGTTGGGACAAGGCTTCGATGATGATGATGCTGATATTCTCATTGTCTGGTTACTCATATTTATTTATTTATTTATTAATATTCATGCAGTGGAAGAGGATATAGAAGTTAGTTATTCAACTATGTTATAATAGGACTTCATTTACCATTTGTATGCTTGGAGTATTAGCGTCGAAGTGAAATAATCATTGCAACTAGATCTAGAATATGGTTAAGGCATCTGCGATGAAACTCAACAGGATTACTTGAACAGTGTAAAAAGATATATTGTCAGCTCTACTGTGTTTTCGTTCGATACCTTAGTTGTACATGAAAGTAGCTGTACATATAAAGGGACACTTTTGCTTGCAAAAAACAGTTTAATTGCACTGGGAATTTTTTAGAGTTGGATGTAAACTATCTAGTATATTTGATGCAATAGGCATCTAACTTTATATGTCTGCACAATTTGATCAACTCAGAACTAAGATCAATATTTGGTCAAAATTTACCTCTCTTGGGCTCTCCGAGCCAAACTTTAGCAAGTCAGGCATAGTGAAAAGGAAATGACAGTTTTTTAGGTATGGTTAATCAGTCATTTCAGTGTCAACCATACAAAGAACTCAAATGAGGAGAGTGAAGTTGGAAATATCTCTTCCAACTCGATCATCTCCAGAGAAATTGCCACTAAAGTTTCCATCAAGCTTAGAGATATACTTTCTTGATTTCTAAAGAAACAGCTTCTAATAAAAACTTTACACGGCTAAGCCTCATTGTCCTAAA
This sequence comes from Camphora micrantha, assembly GCA_003546025.1. NCBI lineage: Eukaryota > Viridiplantae > Streptophyta > Magnoliopsida > Laurales > Lauraceae > Camphora > Camphora micrantha. The sequence goes on along the minus strand of QPKB01000002.1, from coordinate 56,100,593 downwards.
TGCTCCGAGGAAGAGTAATCAGCCAAACATAACTTTAACCATTTAGATTGCTAACTGAGGTTTTTTAACTTACATATTGCGCACGAAACAGGATCCTTCGCTCGCTGGTACAGAGATCAATGGCTAATTGTTTCAGTAGCAACTTTCGATTGGCTTGCTTTGGAGAAGTCACAACCACATCAAGGGATCCACTTCCCTGGTCATGTGTACAATGAAATATCAAAACAAAGCCTCCAAGCCTAAATATTGTAAAAAGGGACACATCCAGCTATCTTAAGGCATGCATGCACAATCTTATTTGTTTCAACACAAGCACTTATCTTTTGTGCTAACACCAAAGATGACTAACTCATTTGCAAATGAGGCGGTTCAGGTTTTTAAATGAAAATTGGTGTCTAGTTGATTGCTGTAATCTATAATATTTTCTTACAATTGTAGCCATTTCAAATGCCCAGAAATGATAGCCTCAGCTAGCTACTCAGTGAATCACTTATTCTAAATAAATGAAACTAACTCACACCTCCAGGAATTTGTTGTATTTTGATATGCTTGATTCACAACAATCCAAGGTGAACTGGAGGGCTTGTTCTTCTATTTCTGGGAATCTGATGTCCTTCTTGATGGTGGTTTTACTTGATGCTGCAGCAGCCATCTGGAACAAAATAAAAAATTTATATAAGCAAATCATAAAAATTTAACAGTGACAACTAGATTTGGAAACAAAATGTGAGAAAAACACCAACAAAAATTATGTCCTCTACTGAGTACATTTTCACAGACAAAATGGCACCAATCATTTGCACATTCATCAGGACTATTTAAGTGTCAGAGACATGCTTTATCTCCACCTTTAATACGATCCTTATCAATTTTTACATACATTCCATTAACATGAGAAAGGAAAAAAAAATCCATATAGCAATAAACAGTGTAACACTCATACCTGACTCATTCGTACTTTATTATACTATATTGAGCCGCTGCAACTTTTTTTTTTTTTTTTTTCTTTCTCTGGTCATCACATTCACATCTTTTACTAAAATACAAAAGGTTTTGAATCAAGACAATAAGTAGCTTTGAAATTTTTGGTTCTCAGCAGTTCCATCTCATTACATGAGGCATGTATATGAACAACCATTCATTTTGTGAATTACAATTGATGAACTCATACTGACTGGATCTACCTTTTCATCTAAGGAAAAGCTTTTCTCAGAAAAATTGAGAGTCCATCTACAATAAATTAAAAAAGCCTAAAAGATTAGACAATAAGAGACAATATCAGGGTTTTAGAGAAGGGAAAGAATTTAGAGAAGACCACCAGGACTGGTCATCCAACCCCAATCATGACCAGATCTAATACTCTATTTATATTATTCACTATTTTCAGAAATTACAAAAGGGCCCCTTCTCACCAATGATTTTCACAGTTAAAAATGAGTCCATAATTTCTAGAAAATTACAAATAAGTTCTTAGTTGTTTCTCAACTCAACACTCCCCTTCAAGTGGTGAATAGATATCTGTTATGCCAGCTTGGAATAAACATCATAGCTGCTGCTTCTTTTTTTTTTTTTTTTTTTTTTAGTGCTACATTGAGGAAATTTATCAGCTTGATTTTTGAATAACCTGCGATGGATATTCAATCTGTCCAATGACCTGGCTAATGGAGATCTGGAAAAGCTTACTGCACTTAGGCACCAGCCACCTTTACTACTGCATGTAGCAAATAACATAACAGCCTTTCAGCATTCAGCAAAACAACTGCTTAAAAGTATTTACAAACCAACCAGCAACCTAACCTTATATACTCTACCGCAAAAACTTCACAATCAGAAACACTGGTGAAGTTGAACCAACTGACAACTTAACTTTATATGCTCCAACGCTGCTGAACTAATCAACAACATAACTTAATATGCTCTACGACATATACTTCACAATCAGTAACACAGCTATACCAACAAACAACTTAACATTATATGCTCCATAGCATAAACTTCACAATCAGCAGCACTGCTAACAAAACTGACTAACTGAGAAACAACTAGAGACTTATTTGTCATTTCCTAGTAATTATGGACTAAATTCATAATTATGAAAATCATTGGTGAGAAGTTTGAGGTGAGATTGTTGTAAAACTAGGTAGGATAGATATAGAAATGAATGCTTTCGGGAGCATTTAGAGGTAGCATCAATAGTTAATAATATAAGAGAAACCCATTTGAGATGGTTTGGACATGTCCAACGCAAGTCAACAACGGCACTGGAGAGAGTTTTTCTATGCAAGTTAATAGCCCACCAAGGGGAAGGGGTAAGCTGAAGAGGACGTGGATGGAAATAGGAAGTTTGGATATGAAGAAGTGTAACCTATCCAAGGATTAGGCTTAGAATAGATCGGAATGGAGAAATAGAATTTATGTAGCCAAACCCTATGTTTAATGATGATGATTGGTGTAATCTCTGAAATAGTGAATATTATTTAAGTGTTAGGGCCTGGTCGGACAACTAGTCCTTATGGTTCTCTCTAAACCAACTCCACCCCCCCCCCCCCCCCCCCGTCCCCGCTTTTTTTTTTTCCCCAAATGGTCTAAATCCCCTTTTTCCTTCCTTTCCTTTCATATATTAAAGTTTCAACTTGGTATCAAAACAAACAATCAAATAATCATATTCTGTTTTCTTTTAGGGTTTTTTGCTTAATTTTTGCGGAAATTAAATGTAACATCCCACATACTAATCTTCTATTAATTATAATTAATTGCTTGATTAGTTAGTAAGTGTGTTTAGAATCTTAGCGAGTCGGGTTTATCGCTTGGACCTCGTGTGCGAAGTCTAGCGTGATTCGAAGTGCGTTTGGGTAGAGTAAGGGGGTGGTTTGCAATTTGGGGAGTTTTTCAGGGGTTTTTATGAGATTATGAGTTTTTGTGAGTTTGGGTGTATCGGGTAGGTCTCGACATTTCATGAACTTTAGTCTTTAGTCGCGTTTCGATTCGACGCGTCGAAGAGGCCCAAATAATCACATTAGCAAACCCAAGGACTAAACTTAAATTAAACATTTACCTAACTTAATATAAGCCCAACCAACCCATCTCTTTCATTCTCTCTTCTCTCACTCACTGTTCTCTCTCAACTCCAGCCCCTCCACTGCCTCCTCACTGCTGACGGCCACCGGAGCTTCGACGTCGACGGTAAAGCCTCCAATCTTCTTCCTCTTGCTCCCAAGACCTCAACCATTACCTTTTCCAAGCTTTTCATCCACAACCCATTCAAAGGTAAGCTTCTCAAGCTTTTAGGTCTAACTAATCTTCTTCCTTTGGCTTAGAAATGGTTTAGATAAGCTCACCCCTCCCCTTGCATTTCATTTGTAGAGAGGTTTTTGGTTTGGAAACCATTCCCCCCATTTTGAGCTCAAAGAGGGTTTTTCCCCAAATTTCTCTTGGATTTCTTGAGCTCTTCAATTAAGGCAAGTATATATATTTATATTTATGCTTGATATGTTTGTCTCCCTTGATTTGTATGGAAAAATGATGTTTTAGATATTATTGGTTCATTGGATGCTTTTAGGGTTTGAAAACATAATAATTAGGTTGTTAGCCTAATGAAATGGATTTTAATGTTAATGGCTTGATTTGAGGGATTGTTGGGATTAGAATAGACTTGTTATATCCATGATTTTGATTATATATCAGGTTCAGGGAAGAGAGGAATGGATTGGACCCATTTCACTGCAGTCACAGAACCTGGGTTCTGTAACTGTAGTGTACGCGGTCGACCGGCCAAGGGGCCCGGTTGACCGGCGACACAGGGTCAGGTTCTCTGGAACCTGACCAAATCACTGTGCACCATTTTCAGTTACAACTGCCGGTCGACCAAGCCTGGGCCGGGTCGACCGGGTACACATGGAGGAGGTCGACCTGACTTTCTCAGGTCGACCGGGCTCGCTGTGCAGGGGGTCGACCGGCCAAGGGCCAGGTCGACCGGGCAAATTGTGATATCCTTCTTGGAAGGATTTTTACCCCATTCTTGGATGGACTTAGGTGGGACTTGGTTACCCTTTTCGTGGACTCATTTGACTTATGGTGAGGATGTTTTGAGCCAACGTCCTTCACGGTTAATCCGGTTGTATCGGGACTTAACTAAACTCAATCTTGAACGGTACGGGACAACGGATACCCTTCTTTAAATCTATGCACGTAAATTGTTCGTCCATGTATCGTGAACCCTAACCCCTTTGGTTGACTGAGTAGGTTGTACGATGCTTTGGGATTAACATTATACTTAGGATTGGATTGTCTATCGCTTTTGATTCTGAATCGTACCATCTGGTACTATCTACATGTAACGAACATGTTCATTGACTTCGTTTGCTTTTCTTTGTTGTGGATCACTTGGAGAACTTAGATGATGGATTCAGGACCCCTTTTTTATATTTCGTTTACTAGAGGCAAGATTGGATGCGCTAGGGCCAGGTTCTCTGGTCGAGTAGCCCATGAGCCATTAGAGGATTTGCTTGGAGGCAAGATTGGATGCATTAGGGCTAGGTACTCTGGTCGAGTAGCCCATGAGCCATTAGAGAACCTTGCGGCAAGATTGAATGCGCTTGGGCCAGGTCCTCTGGTCGAGTAGCCCATGAGCCAAGTAGGCCGTCTACAGACCGGATTAGTGTAATGGACACCATTTTCAACCATATCGATGGAATGTCCGGACCAGCCACTTTGACTCCCTTGATATTATGTTTGGACCGTCTACCTTGTTATTTTGTTATTGACTCAGATGCTATACATTTCACATAATCTTGGTTATCGTTTACTCTCATTCGTACTACATATCTTGATGCTTTATATATATATTGATTGCCGACCGTTGTGTCTGATGATGCTACTCTTGGTGCATAGGTACCGAGCCCTACTACCTCGTGGAGGAGGAGACGGCAGAGGCGATTCAGACAGATCAGTTTGATGACCTCTTAGACTACAGTACGGACGGCCTTATATAGCCGTATTGACCCCGTAAACGAGAGCCCTCATTTTCTGGATTAACTTCTATTCTGGTTCTCTATCTTTTGATTAGGCCCGAGTTTTGGTGTGGCCTAATGCTGTAACTAATACTTTGATTAACAGTCTCAAACTTGAGTTTAGTTAATGTATTCAGTAATTGCTCTAAACTATACATCTTTCAGATACCACTTGCATTTATGAAGCTTCCGCTTTTGTAATTTGTATTTGAGGAAATGTCTCCACCTCACAGCGGTCTTCGATCCGGATGGGACATGATTGGGGCCAGGTGGTGTTTGTTTAATGATGTTAAGAAATTTTTAATTGGCCCTAATTTCACGCATAACCCCGGTTTCACTTTTAGGGGCGTGACATTAAAAGTTTCAACTAGAAAAAAGTGATCAACAAATCTCTTCATGAATTTTCCCTCATCCATTTTTTTTTTTTTTCTTAAAAGTCACCCAGATGAATGATTAGGACTTAGAATTGTCCGATTTTCAAAATATTTGGGCATGAACCATGTCAATTAGGGGAGGCCCGCTTAGTAGTTTCCTTCGATGCACACTTGACACGTGCAAAATCCAGGCATTGATAGATAACTTGGATATGACACTTGCAAGCTCTGGAATCAACTTCTAAAATAGGACTTCAATGTTCCAATCAGATACTGAAAGAATATTCCCATGTTTAGCAAACTGCTAGAATTTTCTAGGTGCCAAATCAGAAAGCATAACTTTTTAAATCCTTCAACTTCATTATTATCAATGTGGTCAAACCTCTTCAAAGTGTTGGCTCATGTTGGGGGGGCTGACCACCAAGTAAGCATACGCCATCAACTCCAATGGCCAACCAGTGATCTGCAAAGGAAATCTTTGAGCCCTGATAAAAAAAAAAAAAAAAAAAAAAAAAAAAAAAAAGGCCATAATTATATACAGAGTTTTAAATGAAAAGAACAGAAAAGCAGGTATTCCATAAAAAGAAAAAATAGATCACAGATCAAATGATGCCAAGTTTCAACCATTCTTTACAACATCCTTCAAATGAAAATATTATGGTAGAGTGATGAAAAATATTTATGGTACTAGCGCACCACATATTTGTATGTAACTTACACATAACATGTTGAAATGGTGAAGATTCAATAAAAATGAATATTCTCATAATTGAGAATAAGAATAATAGATCTCATCTATTCTGAAAAAATTCATATTAAAATTAAGGCATGTCTATATATCTCCAAAGTGTATCCCAATGATTTCGATGCAAGACACTTTATAAAGATAACATTTACTTCTCATTCTCTCTTATCATGTTTCAATTTCCAACTTGACCATCTCTAGAAAATATTGGATTCTGGCATTTCTGAAGTAGTAGTAATTTATAAACATTGAGATGCAAGTGGAGTAACTCAACAAACACCCTAATATCAGGAATTGTCCACACTTCTTAAAGCTTTGTGAAAGAACATATATAAAAAGTGGCTAAGTTCTCTTGTGAAGCACAAAAAATGCAATAATGGTTAGCATCATGCGATTTTATTGCCAGCAAATAGCATTGCCAATGGAAGGAACATCATCATGCAACTAAATATAGTGTCAAAGCAATTATAGCTAAAAAAAATGGCTGAAGCAACAAATTGACATAAACATTTTCCTTTGCCATGTGATATGCCTCAGGCATGTGACAGTCCCAAGCCTAGAGGAGGCGGCTTGCCAAGAAAATTTCAAGTCTACTAGAAGAAAAGCAGCAAACTTCCCTTTAGATATGATGTGGTTTCTGGAAAAGAAGAGGCAGGGACCTGAGGTTGGGCCTCTTAAGAATCTTGTTTCTGAGGTTATTCAGGCTGGTGTCTAATAATGAGTCCTCAGTCAATGAATGATATGAGCAGTTGGGGAGAAAGATCACATGGAAAGTGTGTCAGAGAAAAGAATTTGACCAAGTTAGAGGAGAGATCATGAGTCCATTTTCAGTCTACAAACAAACATTTTAATTCATGAGGAAGACAGTGATGTGAGCATTTGAGAACATCGCCCTTGGAGGAAGTTCATTTCAGAGTCTTTCTTGAGGCCTATGTTTCCAACGCTGACACTCGTCCATCTTGTTCGCTTATTTAAAAGGGAATGGCCCTCCTAAAGTGGAGTCTTTTTGTTGGCTGGAAATATCAAGAAAAGTGTCTATTATTGATAACAAGAGGGTTCTGACATCGGATTCAATCTTCATGTTCCCTGTGCAAAGTAGTGGAGACAGGACATAGATGATATTATATAGTTTCAGTTGGTAATATGGTGGAAGCTTGCAATGGTGTAACTTTCAGAATAGGGTAAATCTTATAGAGACTATTATTGTTTGCCAGCATATGGACTACATGGAAAGAAAGGAATTATAAAGTTTTTTATGGAAAAGAAAGCCCCATAGATGACATTAAGAAAATAGTGAAGATAAGAGTAGAGTAGTCAATGGCAGTGGAAGGAGTTGAATTTCCAAAAGATTAATGATGTTATGAGGAATTGGGAAGCTTGTATACCTTGTAGGAGAAGACAAAGAAAGTCCAACGGAACCTTCCATTATCAAGCATGTTACTTCAGTGTAGGTGGGGCAACTATAAAAACCTAGTCTAGCGAGAATAGGTGGACTTCCTCACAACGAGAAGGGGGAGACATAGATAGTGTCCTGGTCCAATAGGAAAGAGAAACTCAAATGAAGTTTAGATTTAGGAAGTCCATGTAGCATTGTGGGTGTTCAAAGCATCTTCCTTGAGCTCTTTTATTGTTGAAAGTGACTCTTCTAATGCCATTTCTTAGATTTTAGTACAAAGGGGATGTGGGGAAGTACCATTTCATTTATTAATAAGATCAAGGATACCAACAGTTATAGAGGTCTATGTTCATCACGCTTTAAGGGAAGTAAATGGGATGGCAAAGAAATAATAGCCCAACTCTAGATGTGTTATTTTGAGAGTAAATTAGTGTTTACAAAACCAACAACTCGCACGCACACATGTGGGAGAGAGAGAGGCTTTCATGGATCGCCATAGTCAGAATTTTGGTCATACCCTTTTGACTTTTTTGTAGTAGAACTCTTTTAACTGATTACAAATTGATGAGATAGGGCTTTGATGATGACGATGATGAGCTTAGGGTTCTGCAATCACTTGTTGATAGGAATACCTTCTGAAAAAGCAATCTCGTTTCTTAGGCTTGATCCCAAAAGAAGTCGACTAAACTGTCCCATTACAACCAAAATGCTCAGAATTACTAACCAGCATGACATGCAGAAATATTAGGTTCATTTTTCTTAAGTAAATGTGATGTGGATGACCCGGATGCAATTGAATAGGCATTAGCATTCATGGAGGCATTTGATCAAACACATGGGGTCCAAGCCCATGTGTAGCGGTCCCACCTGCATTAAGGAGCCTAAAACAGCCCACAAATGCCAAGATTTTACTCATACAGGAACTGTTTTATGAATTCAATGCACCAAAGGGTGTATTTGCAAAATTGTAAACTCTATTCACCCAACAGAGTCAATGAAAGGGGCTGTTCGGCTGGGTTAATTGGGCTTCAGTTAGTGGGCCCATTTGAGCCCAAATCCATTTGGGACCATGCCCATTTAAGGGTTGCCCAAGGGTGTAGTGTCAGCTGGTATGGTTCACCATCCAGAAGTGTGGGCCATGTGGGGCGCTTGATCAATCTCATAGAATTGGTCTGGGACAACCATGTTTTAGAAAATTTGCTGGATTTTCGATATTTATTTCCTTTAAGATATCATTAGGTGGTATAAGTGATTAGTGGAGAGGATTTGGGGATTTGGTCGCTTAATTTTTTGGATTTTGGGGATTTTACACATGTAATGGTTGAATGTGCCAACCCAGACACAGTCAACACTGGGCAATCTCTTTCAATTCCTTTCTTTCTTGGTTTATTTAGGCAATTAGAGGTGTTATTAGAAGTATTTTAGGAAATATGGGTGTATTAGGATTCAGCAGATTTTATAATTGGGATTTTGTCAAACTATAACATTAGTAGTTGACTGTAAAGGGGATAGCATGGTTGACAGTATTCAAGTTTAATAGCAGCAAGTTTATTTGCAATTTAATCACTCTGTGTTGGTTTGCTTTTGCACCCTCCCCCCCCCTCTCTCTCTCTTGTGTGCGTTGGTGTTTCAGTCTTCCTGAGTGAGAAGACTTCCATTCTGTGGTGGTTCAAAGAGATTCAGCATTCACAAGTATCAGTATTAGGCTTTAGTATTAGACTTTGAAATGCTGTCATTGGGTCCTGTTGATACCCGTGACTGTGTCAAAATGTCTTTAAGAAATGACCCACAATGGTGATTTTGACATCACCATTGAGATTGCTAACCTGTGAAAGCCTGTAAATGTAAATCAAACTGCCAAGTTTTTAAGCATAATGATAATTTACACCAAAACCATTCACATGTTCACTCAAGGAAATTGTTTTTTAACTGTTAAAATGAATTATAAGAAGGCATAGCCTTCAATGTCTACTTAAGTAAAGCATGGTCTTCCAATGACATCAAAAAATGGTAAAGGCCAAAAGGGTGCATTCACACAAATGCACTGTTAGTACAAAATAAGATATTGCAAGTTCTAAATAAATAAAACTTATTCATTAACTGGCACACACACTCCAAACTGTAATGTTGTGCTTTCTTGTAAGACGACAAAACGAGTATTTAAATAGGAAACCTACAACTTCTAAAGCATATTCAAAATTACACCCTCCACAACCAACTTCTTTTCTAAAACCTACGACTTCTAGATGGCTCTACATATATTGGTTTTAGAGATCATTCTGTCTTTCTTTTACACAAGTCTGCTTTGTATCCTTGGACAAACATCCTCTTTCATGAATACCCTCAATATCAATAAAAAAAAGTTTCCTTCATATTCCAATCCTAGATAAAAGTCCTCTTTCATGAATCTCTTATCCTGTCATGACTCTCTTATCCTCTGCCTATCAATACATACGTCCAAGGCAAAGAATGTATTTTAGATTATATGAAACCTAAACCAACCTCTTTTCTATATCAGCAACCATGAAGTAGATGGTTAATGAGAAAAAGGAATGGTCCAAAAAAAAAAAAAAGATGTACAGTATTTGGAGCATAGGGTCATCCATTAAATGAACAAAAATCTTGTAGGTAGACCAGAATGTTTTGACCAGGTCATCAACATGATGGTGTTCACTGGTTGCAGGCTGTGAAGTGGCATCTATGTACCATTTTGGCATGTTTAGCCTATGTGGTGCACATGTAAATATCCAAACCATTTGTTTTGTCAGAATTGAGGCCAGCGAAAAGCATGACCTGGCCCAAGAGGTAAGTCCAGTCCTTTAATCGAAAAGGCCACACTTGTATGAGGAAAAAAATACCAAGGTCGCAAAATTTGACTAGTTGTATTACTAATTGTATTTGTGTGGCCCACCTAATAAGTGGTCCTATTTACTTTTGGGCATTTCATGTGCATGATGGGTCCCACATGATGATAGCTCAGACACACATTTGCTGTGATCTACCTCTTCTGCAAGAGTTAGAATTGCTGAAGACGTAAAAGAAGAATAGTAATAATAGAATTATTGAAGAAATAAAAGCAGAATAGTAATAACTATTTCAAATATAAGTATGTCATCCTCCACATGAAGGTTTAACAGATCTTAGTTTACAAATGGTAGACAGGATCTTTTAAGATTTCGGTATAGGTATACCCAAATGAACTTTCAAAGTAGTAGATCAGGATAATTCCCTCAAAAAATATAGTATGCTACACAAACCAAACAAATATACCATTTATTGATATATAAAACGAAAAAAACAAATTTTATGAAATCAGTCTCGTAAGTACTCACGTTGACAGACCATGCTTCCTTAAAGCTTGCAACTTCTCTTTGTAGCATTTGTCAGACTTGTTAAGTGACATTGGCAAATCTACTGAATCATTAGGGTTGGTTCCGTCCTTGGGAACAAATCCATATGAAAGAAGTAGCTCTCCATTAGATTTCTTACCATATGATATAAAAACCTGAGGTAAAATTGTGCAACAAAAGAACATAAGAGACATCTAGTGCATCTCAATGATGCCAGCAACATTTTAAAGGTAATAAATGACTGCAGCTGGTAAGAGATGATAAGAAGTCATGAGTAGCTTGCATTTGGTTCCCTACAAGATAAACGGAACAATTATAAAGGAAAGATCAAACTCTGATGAATAGCAGTTTAATATTTCTTTCCATTATAACTACCAGACATTGCAAGTTGGTCCTGGATTTTCTAATGTATAATCAAAACAACATTAAGTGTCCATTAGCCGGAAAGCAAGTCATCCAACCAAACAAAGTGATCATAAGTGGTTGCTGTTCATCATCATCATCATCATCATCATCATCATCATCATCATCAAAGCCTTGTCCCAACTATGTTGGGGTTGGCAACATGAATTCTGTTTCTCCATTCTGATCTATCTTAGCCAAATTCTCAGATGAGTTACACTTCCTCATCCATTTTTACCACCTTCATCCACGTCACTTTGGCCTACCCCTTCCCCTTGGTGGGCCATCAACCTTCATGGTCAAATTTTTCCTTACAAGAGCCGTTACCGGCCTATGTTGAACATGCCCAAACCATCTCTAACGGGTTTATCTAATTTTATCCCCTATTGCTGCTATCCCTAAATGCTCTCGAAAGCGCTCATTTCTAATTTTATCCTTCCTAGTTTTATCACACATCCACCTCAACATTCTCATCTCTGCTACATCCATTTTGTGCATATGCTGCTTCTTGATTGGCCAACATTCTGCTATAGGACATAGTTGGTCTAATCGTTGAATAGTAAGTAGTTACCGTTATAACCGTAAATGGGTAGGGTCCGGGATAGGTCGAAAACTCTATACTCTAGACGTAATTGGAACCAACACATGTTTTTAATTAGGTCCAAGTCAAGTACCAATCTTACAGGATCCATATCTGGATCCACCTAGGTAGGTCTAGACCCATAAGATATGATCATGTCACCTATATAAAACACATAAATATAAAATGAACATAATATAGTTATATATTATTGTTTAACATTTGTGTAATCACTATAATATTTGAATCTGGCCAGGTATTAGTCATGAGCCTTGGCACCAGTGACTAGGCACGCAGGCTAAACTTTGCTAGACCCTGTACTTCTCTGTTTCAGTCCAGTTGAGTCTATGGTTCAAGTCGACCCATTTGCAGCCTTGGTAAGATCAAAACAAACATTAAACTCTATGCAAAAAATAATTTGCAGATTGCAAGGTCCCAACATCTGTTGCCAAATGACTGCCAGTTGATTCATAGAAGAGTATATTTATGAAGAAGACTAGTCTACATCATCCTTATATGCACTGTGATGAAGAAGGTAGGAGGAGTTAGGACTTAGGAGTCGCCTATATAGTAGGAAGTAGTCGGGAAATAAACCAAAATAGTTCTTCAAGGTGGTATCAAGAAATTCTGCAAAAATCACATTAAAAAATCTTCTAAAATAAATAAAGTTCAGATTCATCAACTTTGCTGTTTTTGGCCCCACACATCTATAAGGTGCCAACATCAACTGTATGGATTGAAGATGTTAGTAATGTCAAACTGGGCTTGCCTTCCTTTATGGATTGGCATACTATCAAGCCAATCTAAGGTTGATGAGTAGGCCAAAATTTTCTAGGGAGAGAGGAAGAAGAGGAGGTTGCAGTAAGGGGAAAGAAAAAAAGAGAAAGTAACGACAATTAACTTTTGGAAGGTAATTAGGGATAATTAATGATGCTAGTCATTGACAAGCATGATTTATTAATATATTCTTCACCATCAGACAAGAGCCATATCCTAATTGGAACGTGATCATTGTCGCAACCATGACGTTGTGCGTTTGAGTCATGTTGTCAGTGAATAAATACGTTTTTGAGTTTTAAGAGTCACTTTTCAGTTCTTTTGTTTTTCAAGTCACTGAAAAAAAGTCTTAAAATTGTCCCTGAATTTTAGAAAGTCATCAATTTGCTTACAAGGAAATGCGATTTTCTAGAGTTCATAGTGAAAATGACTTGAATGATTCAAATAAAGGAAACCTACATCTTCTACTTCAACATCTTAACTAGTAGCCAATCAATATAGAGCAAACACTGTATTTCTTTACCTGCTCACCTGGTTGATACGACCGATCAGTTGTAAAAACAATTCCTTGTGAAGATTTATCATAATCCAAAAATGTCTCCACCTAGAATTCCATTAAAAAAAAAAAAACTAGTGAAATGCTTGAAAGTTTAAAAAAGGAGCTGATAGCTATTTAATCATTATAAATTTATATCCACATTACACAATGCATGAGAGAGAGAGAGAGAGAGAGAGAGAGAGAGAGAGAGAGAGATAAGGCTATGATGATAATTGTGATGATGATGATAATTGTGATGATAATTGCTCTCTCTCTCTCTCTCTCTCTCTCTCTCTCTCTCTCTCTCTCTCTCAATATGTGTGAATTTGTGGCTCAGCTACAATGAGACTTGTCGCCAATGAAAAAAAGAATGCAAGTAGAAGAGAAAAATGTAGTGGACTAAAAGAATTTTCAAATATCTTACAACATGCTACTGAGCAACAATGAGAATTGTCACCAATGAGAGAAGGAAAGTGAGCAGAAGAGAAAAAGGGAGTAGACTAAAAGAAATTTCATATCGTAGAACATGCCTCCCCTAAATAGTAGATATTGGGTATTCTGTCAAACTAATAGTTAGTATTCACAAGTAGAGCTACCCTCAAACTTATAAGCTCTCCATCAAGAAATAATCAACATCACCCTCAAGACTTATAAGACATTATGTACAATATAAAGATGTTACCTCAGAGCTATGATTAAGCATGTCTGCCCAAGGGACTAAAGCGACCTTTCCCTCCATTGACGGCAATCGAACCTGTCACATCAAGAATAACCAGATTCTAAATCCGACAATTCAAAGAACGTCATTTATTTTCCAAAAGTTCATTGATAAGATGAAAGATACTGACCAGTAATATAGCTAATAGGAACAGATCATGCGATAATAAAATTCAACTTGCAAATAGTGATTCGACTAATTATAGATCCACTTACTAGACGTGAGAACAGAATACCAAAAGACCATTTGAAAGTCTCCATGTTGAACACCTGAAATTATAATACAAGTGGCCGTGTTAACATCAACATTGTGGAAGGTTTGGTGAAGCAGAAATTCTGGATAATGATAGGACTGTGCCTTCATGCCTATGCTTGATTCTGTCTTTCCCTACTGTTTTTCTAATCACTCATATTTTAGATAGTGTTAACATAATCAGGGAAAGATGATAAAGAAGTCATGCTGTTTTATGGAATTTTAAGAACTACAAATAGAAGTGCAAATACAAGTATCCTGGTTATTTAATGTTAATAGAAGGGTTCTCAAAGATAAAATGTGCACCTCCTCTGGAAATAAATGTGGATACTTAGAGAATATCCTGAGCCTTAAATCATTGTATCTGCAAATACATTTTCCATTCAGCCAACCAAGTTTAATGAAAAACTGTACAATTACACAGATTATGGTACAGCTAGAAAAGGGAATCTAACAGATAGAAGCAAGCAAGCAAGCATAAATGTGTATAGTGTCATGAAGGTCCATCCATTACAAAAAGACCATGGATCAGTGACCAGACAGTTGATATGATTGGCACAATGTGAATGGAAGATTTTGGGGCCATGAAAGCCCAATCAGATCAATGGCTGTGTTCCTCTTGGAAACTAAATTTGAATCCAATTTGAATCAGGTCACTTTACACATACTTATGCCTTATGGAAACATAGCTGTTCATGTAGTATGGTGATTATAACAACAGAAAAAAGAAAAGGAAAAATTCATACGTTCCAGTTACATCAGTGATCCTCTCAATGGCACGTTCCCTTATCTGTGAAGCTACCAAATACATGTCTAGTTCAGAACGTGTCCTGCAATGATAGACAGAGGCTGTAGGGAAGAAATCTGAGAGTAGGCCCTTATGCAATGGATGAAAAATTCAAGTACTTGTGGTTATATGGTCTTGACTCTTAACCAATTTCCTACACCTTCATAATGTAATGGAGTTAAAATCCAAAAACACACCAGCACAAAAGCGAGTAGGGTTGCCGGGGCAAAGCTGAGATATAGTTGCTCCATCTTGAAGACTTCATTAAACTGGCTTCACTAATTAGGTATATTGCAAGCAGGGGCCAGTCTGGTACAAAGTTCCTCCTTAAAACTTCCCCAGCTTCAGGACGGGTCCATTCCTATTACCCAAGGTAATTACAGTCAGTAGTGGTGCAAGAACAGCAAATTGATACAAAAGGAATTACAAGTGGAACCCACAATTCATTGATCTAGAACAGTATCTGATGGACCCCACAACAGGATCATGCTTTCAAATATCTCACATAATTGAAGGTCCAACCCACCCAACATACATTCAGCCTTCATTCCGTTCAATGCATTCACAATTTCTTTTAGAAGGCCACAAATATATATAGGAGTTACTCCAGCAACTAGAGGCCGATCAAATAATGGCCAAGATCAACCAGCAATCTTTGGGCTCCATTTGTACAAACTGAGGTCCAGCAAGTATACAAATAACCTCAAGCTGAGGATCATATAATTCTTCCAGTTGTAGATAAATGGTCATTTCAGTGAAAAAATTGTACATGTTTTCTTTTTGTGCGTGCGCGGGGTGAGAGAGAGAGAGAGAGAGAGAGAGAGAGTATTGTTTCAAAAACATTTGGCAAAAATAATCTAAGAAGTATAAAATGTCTGGGATAATAGAAAGTAAGAAACCTGAGAGGATTCATTTTCAGGTGAAATTCATCTAGGATGGGGAAAATGCTCGGGCATTCTGTTTTCACTACAGATGTTGGGCATGGATAAGTCCCAAACAGAGCCACAAGATCTAAAACAGGGAATATTTTCCCCACTCAAATCAAAGAAATCCAGCAAGGACCCCTTTCTGCTTTATTCGGACGCTGATATTATACAAGTCCAATTCCCATAATAGACAAATTCAATATCAATATAGCCATAGAACATACCAAATCAACAAGGATAACTACTTGGGCGACTGAAACCACCCAACAATTTGAGCTACTTAATCCTTACAGGCATGCCCCATTCATGTATCCAGTCATTGGACTTCAACGAATTGAATAGTTGGTCACGCCGACTTTACCTGTCCGGTTCTTATACATCAATATCACGGTTTAAACCATTTGGGTCGGTAAAGTTTTTCCAATGTAAGTATGTAACCCATCCACAGCAGGTCCTGACCAATGAACGGTTTCACTCTCCAAGGCAGACCCAACTAGTACATCACCATCACCATCATCATCATCGTCATATCATCTCATCTATCTAGGATTTACTGATTGGATTAATGCGTTTTACTCAAGAGACAAACAAAGAGTGACCAAAATCTTACTAATAAACTTATCCCAATATGCTCTCTCTACAACGCAGTGACCCATGCCAGTCAGCATTCATATCTCATCAAAAAATTCAAAAACTTGTAATCAAATTCAAAATTTTCACCTCAAAACGAACCAGTAAATGCAATCTACTTCAAACCCAAACTCATGATTGACCCAAGAAGTTCAAAAGGAGATTTTTTTTTTACCGAATCAGGCGAGATTACAAGCGGAGGCGGAACGAATAGCAATTTTTCCCCCTTCCGTATATTCTTCAAGGCGACGAGCCCTCTTTCCCCTACGTCGACCTTATCGATCCCCATCTTCTGCGGTGGAAGCCCCGACTCCGACAGCCATTGCTGCAGCGCCGAAGCATTCTCCAAAGAATCAGTTTCGCAGCCCCAAGGGATGGTCTTGGTGGTCGTTTCAGCGACTTTCAATCCATCGCTTGATTTTGCAGAAACTGAACAGCGGATTTGGGGTTTTCTGCAGATTATTGGTGGATAAGAGTTTATAAGGAAGGGGATAGAGATTTGGGAGAGATTTGGAAGGAGAAGAGAGGGATAGACGCTTCTAGAAGCTTCGGCCATGAGAGAGAGAAAGCGAGCTTTCCTATCTGTTCTGGTTGGAAAAAAAGGAGAATGTGAGGTTTCAGAAAGGAGAGAGAGAGAGAGAAACGAAGAAGATAGGACGTTGGAAAATGGCGTTTTTACAGTTGGGCTGTTGGGCTTGGGCTACTTCAAATGGAGGGAAAAACTAAAGGGTATTTTTGTCATTGTATGGAGGGGATGAAAAGAGAGCTACTACCAGCACACTAATTGTCACTTTCCACACTTCCCATTTCAAAAAAAACAAAACAAAGCAAATCCCTATACTGCCACTCCCTCTCCTTCCCTAAACAAATCCCTAAAACAAAACAAAGGATAGGGAGAAGGAGAGGAAAAGGAGGGAGAGGGTGGCACGGGCAGAGGTGAGAGGTGAGCGTTGAGCAGGAGAAGGAGAGAGATGGGGAGAGGGAGAGGGAGAGGAGTTGGTTGCGGACGACGAGCAAAGAGAGAGGAAAGGAGATGGAGGGGTAGTTTAGGGATTTGAATTTTTTTTTTAAATGGGGAGTGTTGAAAGTGAAAAGCAGTGTGCACGTAGCAGCTTTCAATGAAAATGTTTTTTTTTTTTTTTTTTCCATTGGAGGGTGTCCTAGCCCTTTGTGCTGGACTAATTCTTTTTGGCCCATGGAAAGCTAGATAAATCCCCTATGACTCCAATGTGGTAGTGCAGTTTTAAAATCTCAACTTTCTGTCATAAACTGTGGTTCTAGACCAACTGAGCTACCCCTTGGGATTTAAAAAAAAAAAAAATCTTTCATAAAAAGACATTCCACTAATGGAAGAGAACCAAGGGAAAAGACCTCTCGGCTCGATCCAAATTTTTTATTTTTATTTTTACTTTTACTTTTTGACCCTCATTCCACGTGATATTGTGGAATGACAATTCTACGCCATTATTTTGAAGAGTTTGGGTCCTTTGCAGTTTTATTTGATTTTAAGATGATTTTTTTAAAGTAGAAATCAGTAAATAAAAAGGCACCAAAATTAAAGAAATTGGGCATGGGTCCAAGATTTTATCCCATGTTTAAATGAGTTTTGGTTCGATATATGGGTCTGATACCCGAGACCCAAATATCCAAATGCACGGCAGTGTATACTATATGTATTTAATTAAGTATCAAAGTATTTGGGCCATGATTTGTGCTTGATTTCATCTTCTTCATTCTGCGTCCATATTTGGATCTTTAAAAAAATCTTCAGTTATGTTATGGATCCTGAAACTTCAACATGAATTAGGTTAGAGTCCAATATACAGGTCGTTAACAGTTTGGTCCCGAACTCAACCCCAAGTCATTTTCATCCATAATTTCAAAGTGGGTCGAAAGGAGGTACCATTGTTCACCGTGGGCTGAGCCATCCTTGCCATGGTCCAAGCCCAGTCTCCATTGTGCTGGTTTGGATAGTGTTGTTTGGGCAAGTGGTCTGTCTCATGAGCCAGGCTTGATACTGCAAATTAATAATATGCAATCCAGCTCTCAGGGCCCTACTTAGATACATGGTTGGAGTGCAAATGAAAATGTCTCAAGAGTCAAACACAAGGGGCAAAAAAGATAGAAGATACAATAGATTATCCTTGTCCTTATTTTGACGGCATAAAAGTTTTATGCGCTTTGAATGTAATTTTTTTAAAAATTTAAATCAACTATGAAAGAAGATTCAATGAGTGTTGATTCTGATGTCAAATCATAAGATGATCAAAGGGGCAACCTCAAGGGGTTGACCGAGTGGTGAGAACCACGGTTTTTTCCTCTTTCGGAGTTAGAGTTCTTGGTATCGACCCCCAGTTCTCCATCTTCAGGAATAGAAAATTGAGTCCACTTGTGCTACCACCTGAGGGTCACATGGTTTTTACCTGACTTTTCTTTAGGCCCAAAGGAATTAGTTCAGTTTAAAGGGTTGGGAAAAAAAAAAAAGATGATCAAAGGGATTATAATAATCAAATGTGGACCCAAGTGTGTTCTATAGTGCACACCGCTGTGAGGAGAACATTTTCTTGTCAATATTACTACCACCTCTTAAAATAAATGCTAACGAGAGCATCTTATATATAAATATTTAATTTGCAATGTCAGGCCCTATGTGTACTTAGCATGAGTTATTGTGCTAGTTATTATCATTATAATCATAATCCTAAGGTCATGAGATCTAATTACGCCGGCTTCTTAAATCATTGTTTAAAATCATTTTAACTTTTAAACTCTTAACAAAATAAAATCTCAAAAGTGACTGAGTTGAGTCCACACCGAGCCCGCCCATCTCGAATGGTAGTTCAGTAGACAAAGGATTATTGAGTCCACGCCGAGCCCGCCCATCTCGAATGGTAGTTCAGTAGACATAGGATTATTGTTTACACCCGTAGATTTTGTGTTCGAAACTGCACTACAGGGTCAAGGGAAATTTTACCCGGCTCTCTCGATTGGCCGCATGGATTATTCCTAAAAAAAAAAAAAAATACCTCATTTTAAAGGGTGATTCTATTGGCACCCACATCTTTTGCTGTACACACCCACTTGCTGAACTCACCCCCAACCTTTAATTTTTTTAAATCTTTTTCCTGAGCCCACCCACACTATTACCCAAACTGCCCACCATCGTTCTCCTCCTCTGGCTTCCCTCGTCGACGATTTTGAAAAACTGAGCAAAGGCTTCTCCTCTTCTTGGTCGTTCTCCCTCCAAACAGCAGCAGTGCACAGTGCTTCTTCTTCTTCTTCTTCTTCTTCTTCTTCACAGGAAGCTCAAACAAGGTGAGGTATTCTTCTTCTTTTTCTTTTTCTTCTTGTTCATAGTTTTATCATTTTGACATTCATTTTAGGTCGTAATTTCTTCGTTAGAGAGTAGATACATTTATTAAGATCTTCATGGGGCTAATTCATGTGCATTCGAAGTGCAAAATCCGTATCCATTTGCCCAAAACTTGTAGTTTTCGCGAGCTGCTCGACAACGCAGAACCGTGCAAAACCCTTCTGCACGGCACACATGTGCTGTGCAAACAATTTTTGCACGGCATAAACTCGTCGTGCAAAACCCCTCTGCACGGCACACTTCGGCCGTGCAGAGCCCCTCTGCACGGCACACATTGGCCGTGCAGAGCCCCTATGCACGGCGCATGTAGGCCGTGCAAAGGTGCTCTGCACGGCCTACATGCGCCGTGCAGAGCTCTTTGCACACCTCATTTGCACAGACATGTGTCGTGCAGTTGCATTTCCAAACTTGAATGTTTCTGGGGAAATTGTATATACATCCCACATCCCTTTATGAAAAGTGAGTTATTTTTAAAAATCACTTTTCACAAAGGGATGTAGGTGTGCTCATCATAATGCGAGGGTGCATATAGAATTACCTTTTCTTCTATTACGCTTTATCTATCCTCTTACTGATTTTTATTTTTAATAGGTTTGAAGAAATGCCGAGGAGACCATCACGCCGTATTGGTGGAACCTCACGTCCGACAGGTGGAGACGCTAGTACTTCTAGTGAACCATCGAGAGTGCGGACTAAGATGCAGACTACCCTCGAGATTCTGGATGGCTTGCCAGTGACATACCGCCGGCGTTCGTAGCAGCGTTGATAGTCATATCTTTGGATTGTTCACACTGAGTTTTTTTTTTATGAAATGTATAAGAAACTTCATGGAGGAATACAATTACATTTTTTTTTTTTTTTTTTGTATCGATGTGTATTCCGAAAAATTAACTGTATTACAAACTTTAATGTGTCAATTGAAGAATTTTGTCATTGTGTATGGACTTCTATTATCTTTATCTTCTTATATGAGATGGTTGTTGTCTTTATTTTTTAGATGAAAAAATAATAGATCTGCTCGGCCAACAACAACCTTGTATATACATTCTGCTCGGCCAATACTTACCAAGCAAATTCATTCTGCACGGCGGATGTTGGCTGTGCAGAATTGTTTTGCACGGAACATGTTGGCTGTGCAGAATTGTTTTGCACGGAACATGTTGGCTGTGCAGAATTGTTTTGCACGGTTCTTATGTGCCGTGCAATACACAGATTCATTCTCTTGTGCCATATAGAAAACATTGCTCACAAGGGTCTTCACTAATAAACACACAACATAATAGCTTACAATATTGCTTCCATTAATTACACAATAACATAATAACATACAAGTTTACATCACATTAAATGTGCAATAATTTAATCACTGTCAATGTTAACCGACTCCTGTGTTGCGACACTGTCTCCAATAATTTCTTTGAATCGATCGATGCTATGAGCATATGGTATTTGCCATCCATCTGCATTAGGGTGGTGGTGTATATGTCAATTTGTAGCAATGGGAGGCATGGGAGCCCCGGGGGTCATAAAGACCTGTACGAAATGGTTTCCATTGACGAAACTAATTTTGCATGTGCGCTCTCAGCCCTGTTCGTAGTTACGTTTCCAAAGTGCATATGCCGATCCGTCCAAGCAGCCACAAAATGTTCCTTGTGGTTATTCAACCACGAGTTCTTCACATAATCAACAGCATGTGGATACCCACAAAAATTCCTTTCCAATGAGCTTAGAAGTTGACTGTAGTCATTTTCCGTGGGAGAGACTACCAACATGTTCCAACAAGTTATAAATGCATTCCATCTGTCGTTGGTCTCAAAATACTTCTTACAATTTGCCAAGATGTTCCTTGAAATATGCCACCTGCATAATAAGTTTGCTGCATTCGGAAAAACAATGTTAATTGCATTAATCAGAGCTAACTCTCTGTCGGTGACAATCACACGGGCATAATGCATCCATCCATTAATTCTTTCAGCCTCTCCAAAGCCCATCTGTAATTGGCCTCCCTCTCTGATTGAAGGTACACAAAAGCAACGGAGAAAGTCAATTGAGTAGATGTGACACCAACAATCTCAAGCAAGGGAAGTCGATATCTATTAATCTTGTATGTGGAATCCATTATCAAAACTTCTGGAAACGCACGTAACAACTGAATAGATGATGGATGTGCCCAGAATAGGTCCATCATAGCATCTGTAGCGTCTTTGCTAGTGTGATACTCAATGTAGTTGTTCTGATCCAAATGCATCATGAGTTGCTGCATCTGTGATCGACCGGCCAATTCAGTCACCCTCCACTTTTGACGAGCATTGTAGATACTCTTCATCGTAGTGGTGTTGTGTACGTCCCTTTCCTGTAATGTTCGAAGGATGTTCCTCGGCTTCACCATACTCTTCGACATATCAATCAAAACATTGATTTCGTCTCCAGAAAGCCTCCCGGCGAACGAGTGCCCCTCGAGATGCTGTGCATTTGGATGATTATGCACTCCACAAATCACTGTTAACATCCAATCATCGTCATTTGCCAACTTCCGGCCCTTCAAAGCAAAAGGGCAACTACATTTCTTCGTTCCCGTTACCTTATTAGGATTTTTCTTGTGGCAGACATTCGATGGACCCTTATAACTTCCGCTTCTCTCACAAGATAAAACTATTCTCGGCTTCCTACCATCTCCACCAGCATCTGAAGTTTTGATTACAATTACCAAGCCATGTTTCTTTCCAACTTCCCTTGTCCATTGGATTAGGTCCTCTCGGCTTCTGAATATTGTGTCAATGGTGAAAACATTAGTAAAATCCAAAGAGCACTCACTGGCACCGGTTGATTGAATCTCCTGAAAATATGAATGATAAATCTTAGTACATTAATACACAAGACTATATGCCATCCTTGTAAAATGTGCTCGGTTTACTTCTGCTGTGCAATCTAATTTTGCACGGCAGAAGTGTGCCGTGCAAAATATATTTGCACGGAAAAGAGTTGCCGTGCAAATGCAAGATGTTTGACACTTTTTGGCCGTGCAGTATGCATTTGCATGGCTCTGGATTACCGAGCACGACGCGTGAATTTTAAATTAAACGTTGGAAAGGAAGTCAAGATGTATACCTCCTCTTCATGGATCGTCAGTTGCTTGTCCATATTGAAAAATGCCTACTTCAAATCGAAAATGTGGTGTAGGGAGATGAGTACCTCTAATATCTTTGAACAAATGGAGGAGACTTGAATAAACTTTTTAATAGTTGGAGAAAGATGATGAGGAAGGAGAAGAAATTCAATGAAGATGAGTGCAGATGAATAGTTTCGAAACAGTGGATAAATGTGATAATGAAGGATAAGAAGAAGAAGAAGAGGAGGAGGAGATGAGTAGAACCAAGGGCATGAGACGATGCTAAACAGCCAAAGGAAGCAGAGGATGATGGAGAAGGGTTGTTTCGTCATTTCACATGGGGGCATTTTGGTAATAAAAAATAAAATAAAATGTGGGTGTGTACAGCAATACATGTGGGTGCCAATAGAATCACCCCATTTTAAAACCATACTCACAGTGACACAGACACAGACACAACACCTCCTTGCTCAACTCTAGCTCTCAATCGAAAAATGCCGGCCCTTTCCAACATCATCTCCTGCAATTTCCCTTCCCTTCCTTTCCCACTCAAAACCCAGAAGAACTCTACACGCTCCTTCTTCTCCCTGCCCAAATACCCCCAACTTCCCAGAATTCAATTTCAACCCCCACTCAGAACCCAAAAAAACCCAAGTCCCATTTTCAGACCCATCAATCCAATTGCCCCATCTAATAGAAGGGTTCTTCTCCAAATTTGTCACAGCTCCCTGGAAACAGAGAACCCAAAAGACCCAGTTCAAGACGAGGGATTTTCTGTGGAGAACACCAAAGTTGGCAGTGATGGAAATGGCAGGGGTTTAAGCGATTGGGGGACGTCGATTCTTCTCTTTGCACTTTGGGGTGCTCTCATCTACTATGTTTTCATGCTCACACCCGACCAGACTCCGGTAATCTCTCTCTCTCTCTCTATATATATATATATATATATATCTGTTTTTTTTTTTTTTCACAGTAATTTAGGTTGTCTCTGGTTTGGTAGAGTGGTCAGACTTATCACAGTACTCTAGATTATGGACAAGTTTTTCTACTTTGTTGTTAAACTTTTTTCTTGTAGTTGTGAATATCTCTCAAATTGAGTTTCTGATTTTATTGTGCGAAATCTTTCTTATTGATGTGTGAACCTCCCAGATTAGAGATGTTTATTTTTTGAAAAAGCTGCTAAATTTGAAAGGAGATGATGGTTTCCAAATGAATGAAGTGCTCGTCGCGCTGTGGTACATCATGGGTTTATGGCCTTTGGTTTATAGCATGCTTTTACTGCCAAGTGGTAGAGGGTGAGTATCGAAGAAACTCTTACAATTTCAATTTCAATATCTGTGTTCTCGGCCTTGATTTCGGCCTTTAATGGTAATTTTTCGCATAATTGGCTTTCATTTCTGCTGTGGTGATTTATGTAATCCTCGATATTTGGCTATCCATAGTGTCCTTGTGCCTTGAGAATGTACAAGTGAGGCCCATGATTTGGTAATACAAATTGTTGGTCTTGTGTCTGGCTCTCCACAATAGATTGCCACAACAATCTCTGTGACTATAATCTCAATCATAGATCAGTAACCTGAAAACAAAGGGCTGAGAAAGTAATGCAGCATGGCGTACAGTTAATATAAGAAGAGAGGCCAAACTGGAGAGGATCTTTGCATCTGAGAGTTTTTATTTTTTTATTTTTATGGCAAGTTCTATTGATGGTGGAGCTGATCAGGTCAATGGTCTGGATTGAAGTCATGGGCCTAAGATGCTCAGGTACAGATACAGTTGCTGAGGATATGACTCTGCAGTTTTGGAAATTTAGGATAAGAATGTGTATGTGTCTGTCCTAGTTTATTCTTTAGAACAGTTATCAGTTAATGAAATTATTATTGTTTACATTCCTTTCTTGCATTTTTTATGTTGAGAATAAGAAAACTAAATGATCTATATGAAATAATTTTGTAAGTTGGATCTGCTAAAGTTGTCGTATAGTATTAAGTACTCATATCGGTCCAGCATGGATATGCTAGGCTTCTTCAAGTATCTGAGTATTATAGCAATTGGACCCATATGTAATAAGCTCAGGACTCGAGAATAGTATGCTGAGTCTTGAGCCAAGTGTCATGTATCATTCATATTTATTATACTCACTGACAGTCATGTAGATCTGATTATTTGATCGACCCTTTGCATGTAGTTCAAGGAGCAATGTTCCTGTCTGGCCATTTCTGGTGCTTTCGTGTTTTGGGGGTGCATATGCTCTGCTTCCATATTTCGTTCTTTGGAGACCTCCGCCACCTCCAGTCAAGGAATCTGAACTTGGGAAATGGCCTCTGAGTTTTCTTGAATCGAAAATAACTGCAGGGGTATGAAGTAGCTATGCTATTAGTTTCTTGATAAGACACCAATTGGAAGTTGCCTCCTTGTGTTTATTTCCTGTCAACCTTTTGGATTTTTATGTTTTGTCCTTTTATTTTACTATACTATGAACCATGGTTAATTGTACTTTTTTTCTTATCAATTAGAAACTCAAGTAATTCAATAGCACATCAGATACTGTTTGCTGCAGGATTAGGCATAATTACATATGCAGGACTAGCAACTGGTGATGTATGGAAGGAATTTTACCAATACTTTAGAGAAAGCAAGTTTGTAAGTACCCAAAATCTTCCAAGTGCAGTTTTCCTGAATGGTACCTATATATCTTATTACTGCTGTATTTGTCTTATTACTGCTGTATTTGTAAAGGAACTGAGATTATATTTCTGCCATAGTATGGTGAATCAAAATCATGCATGCATGGACACATGCACAAGTCAGGACATGTACAAATTGTACATGAATCCTGACCATCCAAATCATGTAGCATGTAAAGGGCAAGTTTCAAAATTAAACTTATTCAATGACTGCAAGCATTTAATTTTCACTGACTGTTTATAATTTATAATTAAACTAATCTATTAAATGGACGCTGATTGGATGATTAGCATTGTCTGATCAGTGTTACTCTTATCATGTCTTGTCCATAAGTGGCAATTCTTTTGGTGATATCGCACAACTTATGCATAACTAGGATGCAATATAACTTGCTTATGAATTTACTTGAAAACTTACCCATCACTCATTTGCTACAGATTCACATCACATGCATTGACTTCTCACTTCTGTCAGCGTTTGCTCCTTTTTGGGTTTACAATGACATGACTGCCAGAAAATGGTGAGATCTCTAAATCACTCCTATTTATGTGATTTAGGTATGGGGAATTATAGGGTTCTGAACATGTACAGTGTTCTGGCATTACCAATTCTATACAGCTGGAGCCCACACATTGAGTGACCCAGACTGTTGGGCACCAAGGATACAGGACTTTAACTGAAACCTCCAGGATAGGAAGACCGAAGCCATCAATATTCCATTCTTTGCCCTTTCCCAACAGGATTGTGTTTTTTTTTTTTTGTTATCGTTATTCCCCTCAGGATTGTCACTGTATTCGATAAAGAAATGTCTTTTTGTGGCACTGATTGAAGAGTTAGGTTCTTCCGATATGGGAGACTTTGGGTCCCGGCACATCAGTGACTTGTATCCTTAAGTCCTGTAGGTGTGGAATTGCAATACACCTCAAACTTAGCATTTCCCTTCAATTTGAAAAGGAGAAAGGAGTCCCAGATCTGTTTCTTTGGCATATAACATTGACATTGTATCTTACTCTTTATTTCCCCTCCCTGGTTGCAGGTATGACAAAGGTTCTTGGCTTCTGCCTGCAGCACTTATTCCATTCCTGGGGCCTGCTTTGTATCTTGTGTTGCGGCCAACTCTTGCAGTGGTATACTTCTTTCCTCGTGATTAAACTTATAAATGACCAGGCCATTTCATTTTTGTGGGGCGCGTGCTTGTGATCATTTGTATGTGCATGCATGCACAATGTGCTGTTTTTTATCAGCTGGTCTGGCTAGGGCACCTGAAGAAGAGTTTATTTGAGTTCCCTTGTGATCTGCAAGGGCTCAATTCTCTCGTGGTAGCTATTTCTAAATTATAGTCCATTTTTATCAGATGGCTGGGTTCATCTTATAAAATTATTGGAGCATGGCTTATTTTATGATGGGGTTTACTAGATTTGTGGTTTGTATCAGCTAAAGAGGGTGCGTTGCTGACTTAAGTAAAATAGAAACGATCATGCTCTGCTGTGCAGGTGTGCTTCCCACACTTGGCTGATCTAGCCCTATCACATCACACCCCCAACCCTATGCAGGCATTGGTCCAAATTTTACTCCTACTGGGTTGATATACACCATTGGATTTGTCATGTTTCGAATCTTTAGTTATGTCTTAAAAGCATGGCCTGTCGAAAAGTATATCACTCAGGTTGGTGTGATATTTTTGCCAGTGCCAATGCCAGTATAAGGTGGGGTGCATGATGTTCGGTCGGATCAGCTGAAGGTGGGCCCTGCACTTGTCAAAAATGGTTGTAGGATTGTCCTGCCAGCGGGATGTGATCATTTCACAAAATTAAGTACTGCAGTTTCTTTAGACTGCATATCATATGATACCTCTCTTCCCCGTTTTACTCGTAGGGATCTGAAGATGTAGTCCAGGAAAGTTGAATTGGAAGGACCTGATCTACACCCATAAATCATCAAGGCTGAACAGATATTCAAGCTTGAACGTGCACTTCGTGCACAATCATACTAGTTCATTCATCATAATCTCGTCTCATTGATGGAGGAGAATTCATTCTCATCTATGTGAAAAAACGATCAATTTTGTTTTCAACATGGGGAATCTTGATTTGTCTTTTTTTTTTAACCTCTGTTTCTTATGATGAGATTTGAGCTCACACTTTGTAACTTCTCTGTGATAGCCGATTCTACTTTCATAAATGTGACACTTGTTTATGAGATCACAGTGCAGCTTTCCATGGATGGACCAAGGGAAATGTGCCAGAAATTATATTGATCCTTCAAGATCATCTAAGCCTTTTGTCCCTAATTCAGAACATTCTATGATTTGGGGCTTTGATTGACGGATCAAAGTTGGAGACCGCAAATGGGGCCTTCAGAGTATCCCCCACCCCTTGGATATGGAATGATTGTCCACCCTTAGACCTATGGGATTATGTTCTATGGATATCCAATATTCTCCACAACTCCCATCTCTTCACCACTTTGATCAAAGCCCTTTTTTCTATGAATTTGGAGGCATTCAGTAGGAAGTTTACGAGAGTGGCCTTAGAAAAGAATGTGCCATCCATATGACCAAGTCCCCAAACTTGATGGTAATTAAATGATTGTACAACATGCTTGAGCTTTGGATCTGGTCATATTCTTGGACCCTGCCTGATCAAGCAGAAATAATGTTTTATACCCATGCCACAATTCAAACTTTTGATGGTGAAGGGGACTTGTATGATTACCGCGATCTACCCTGAAATCCTTGACATCCAATTTACTGAAGATTGACAATGATCATCAAATCTTTGCACAAAGCCCTAATCATCAAAGGAACAATCGGGGGTCATTCCCTCGTCCCTGTGCTAAGGAAGATGCCTTAACTCTGATCCAATCAGTGGGCCATTCTGATCTTTTGAGTGCAGGTAACTCAGTTTATATGCAAAATCGGGTTTCAAAAAATTATCCAAACAAGATTTCTTTATCAGAAGTTCACTGATTATCAAATGGGTCGCGTGTTTACTTCTGTACCAAATCAAAAGGGCTTTTAAGCATTGGGGTTAAAAAGTAGAGAATTAGAGGTGATGATCTCTGAAGGATAACAATAAGAAAAAAAAACCTTTAACAGGAAACAATCCTTTCAAGGGGTTAAAAAGTACAGAATTGAATGAAGGTGGTGATCTTTTAAGTAGATGCAACCAAAAAAAAAATAAAAATTCCCCTTATTTGGAAATGATTACTCAACCATTATCTTATTAGGTAGCTCAAGGATTAATTCCTAGCTGTAGCATTGACTTGGTTAATAATAATAAAATTCTTAAAGGTATGTTTGTGAATCTTGTGGTTATAAAGAGCACAATGCCACCACAAAAGTAAAGGAAATTTTGGAGATACAGTGCTAGCAACTCTGGTATTTTGTTTTGTTTTTTTTTTTTTCAAATTTCTGAGTCTTCATGTTCCAGTGATGTGTCCCAATGAAACCATAGGAAAGTGATGGCTCAATTTTCATTTTTCATCTTAGACATGGCTCTCCAAGTATTTTTCTTTGTTTACACAGTAGTCCAAGGAAAATTTTCCGGGTCTGCCCCCTTAGATGCTTCACTCCTCTTGTATCTTCAGTACTCTTTCAATGAAACACCATTTACCAAAATTTACTAGGAATTTATTAAAATCTTGTCTCAAATGTGTTAGAGTCGGCTATATGTATTATGTTTATCCATTCCAATCCTCAAATAAGTTACACACTCTTTCGATGAAACATCATTTAACAAAAATTAGTAGAAATTCAAGATAAAATAGGTTGATCAACCTGTTTGATGTTGCTTCCAGGCACTATGAAGTTAGGACGGCTGGCCAAACCCGGCATCCCCTACATGAGAAGTTGAATTGGGTTTGCTTAGATGCAGGCAAGGCCTGGAATTGAAACCTGCACGGAATTAGGGTTGTGTCGTGCTCAATTACCAAAATTTTACGGCTGAGCAATAGGCGAGAAGCTATGATGCTCATTTGTTTGCATGAAATTGAATTTCTAAAAAATTTTGAGAATGCGTTCCTAGCAGAGCTTTAAAATTTAAAATTGAGGAGTGCTCCTGTGCAGGATACTCCCATGTGAGACAACTGCGGTGGGGCCACTAAGCGCTCCACAAATCATACGAGAGGTAGAGATCAAAAGATCTAAATGGTACCATCCTAGATATGAGATTTCAAGCCAACCCAATATTTATCCTAAACTTCTTATTTGTGGCCAACAAGATTTAAGGGTTCTTACATTAAAAAGAAAGTCACACCCGATCCAAACTCCAGAGGGATCATTTCATTTCAATGATAGATTTTAGGTGGCCCACTCTAATTGATCATATAGCGATCGACAACTGCACTAATATGAGAATTCTCTCCTCGAGAGTCACCACAGCATGGCGTACAGGATGATTGTAAAATAGCAGACAACTGGTAGAGGATTGTTAGCAAAGCCATAAAACTGAAAAGATACATTCCAAATCTTTGAACGGAGGAATCATGCTTCTTTTGAACCAAGAACAGATCTTTGAAAGTAGGAATATCCTGATGGCCCCTCCTTGATCACTGCCTTTGGGAGGCAGAGAAATGGCCGAGCATGACCAATTGATGATGGTTCATCAATGAGGAACTCACTCTAATATGCATCTTGGAATGAAATCAGATGAGATAAAACCATAGATAAATTAGAAGAAACAACAGGATTCGCAGCTATGTGAACAGCGAGGGAGATACCAGGTGAGATAAACCATTTATGACAAAACTGGCTTTGCTACCTGCTTGCAAAGAAAAAAGAAACCCAAGACTTCTTATGAATCTGAGGGCCGGGCCGGGCCGGTGTATTGGATCCACAATCCACATGCAATTAAGGATCAAGGCCCTTTATCAGATCAAGGTTTCATGGCAAAGGACTCAATGGATCCATTCTTATTACAAGGCAAATGCAGGAGGAAACTCTTGAGGTTACCATGCATCCAAACAATGAAACCAATCTGTAAGTATGAATCTTCATGGGCATTTTGCTTGCCCCATATTGAATTACTAGGATATCTATTGGTGCTAAAAAGCGAAGGATTAAAGGTGGAGATCCACAAGGGACAATAAAGTAACCTATCCCTTTGAATTAGAAATAGTTACTCGGCCATTACCTTGGTAAACTAAATCCAAGGGAAGCGATGATCCCATCTATATATCCAACTTAGATCCTTCACTTCTCAACTCTTTAGTACTTCAATAAAATCCTAAGAATTTGATACCATGTAAAGTAGACTAAGTTCCTTGGTTTAATCTAGTTTCTCATGAACTCCTTTCAAGAGAGACAAACTTTTAATGAAAGAACAACATATTCCATATTAAAACTGACTTCTGCCCAAGATGCATTGTCAAACAAACAGCCCCTTTGTATATACACAGGCTACTGGGGCATTCCTATCTTAACCATCTCATTTGTGGCATATGAACCCAGAAATTCATAGTTAAAACATTTATTTGGCATGGACTAACGCTGAAGAAGAGGCACATGATTAAAAGTGTTTGATGCTCACTCATAGAGTTTGAGTAGCTCATCTTTGAACTTTGCCTTCACTTGCTCCCTCTTCAACTTGAGAGCTGCAGTAACTAATCCCGATTCTGGAGTCCACGGGTCTGGCAATAACCTAATCTTTGCTGGAGTCTCAAACTTATCAAGCTTTGCCTCCTTTGCCGCCTGCAAACAATAAGAAGCTGAACTCCTTTCTCACACAAACATATACTTAGTTTGAAGCACGTATTATCTAGTAGCCTATTGAGCCTCAGTTAGTACATGCAGATGCCTGTAGAGGATGCAGGAGGTTTATTAGCTAGGGACTAGTGACTTCACACTTGGGCGGGTAGGAAACTGTATGTGCAATGCGGTGTGTGGGGTGCAGATGATGCAAGGAACACTCCCAATCTAGTGCTTAAATAGGAAGGAATCCTCTCACCAGAGCCAGTGATTCTCTGACTGGTCTGATTTTTAGGGTTACACTGATACATGGTAGATGCAGAAGATTTTTTTTTAAGTAAAACATAACTGAATCATGGTAGATGCAGTGATGCAAGGAACACTCCCAATCTAGTGCTTAAATAGGAAGAAATCCTCTCACCAGAGGCAGTGATTTTCTGACTGGTCTGGTTTTTAGGGTTACACTGATACATGGTAGATGCAGAAGATTTTTTTTTTTTTTTTTTTTTTTGTTTTTTTTTTTTTGTTTTAGTTCAACATAACTGAATCCATTGCCATATGTATGGAATACCGAGATTGAGAACATGGAATTAACAAAACCTGGACATCCATCAGTAGGTATGAAAATATATGTTCACTACCTCCCCTAGATCTGTAAGATGTGTAAACAATGTAACCGTATTCAAGTTAAAGAGGAAAAGTGGGCTAAGAATTGGCTGCAAACTGACCATGCGAACTCTTTGAGTGGAGTTCACCTGAATGCATGTCAATCACCGGGGCAGGGGAAGATTATAAGGTTTCACTGTGGAATGTGGATTAAAGGTGAGTCAGATATTGCTACGATCTGTCGAACATAACCATCAATTTAGGGCCCCAAATTTTAATGGTTATGCATGTTCAGTTAGTTTTGCAGATGTTGCTTAGCTGAATTATCCTCTTTAGAGACAATAAATAAATAAACAAATAGAAGAGAAGAGGGAAAAATGTACACAAATATAAACAGAAAAGGTTTGAATAACACAAAAAGGCACCGAATGATATACTGATATTAGGTTCTTTGCCTTAAAAGAGCACATCTTCTATGTGCAGCAATGTTCAAGTACATTTGCAAACTATACGGTCATAATAATTTTTTATTCATAACATTACTTGATTCCAAAAACATCAAGGCTGAAATAGCAAGCACCTTCCACTGTGCCAGAGGATATTGTCCTTGTAAGCTTGTAATATTTTACATGTACTAAGGGTGCAAATCGGGCTGATCAGGTCAGGTGTTGTCTCAACCCAAGCTTGACCCAGAATTGTGTAGGTAACCCAAACCAGACCTGACCGGGATGAAACTTGAACATGCTCAACCCAAACCTGAGTGCAGTTCAGGTTGAGTTGGGCGGGTTTGCGTACCTGAATTTTTGGGTTGGCTTGCTTCTCAAAGGGCATAAAATTTAGCAAAATGTATATGCACCTCAAATGCTTATGATATATAAATATAACTATGTAATCATATATAATATAAGGTTGGAAAACTCATGACTCAGACACAACTCCTCTAATGCAAAAAACTTGACTCAGACAGAGCCAAGATAGTGACTTGAGTCATTTTTTCCTAAAATAATATTAAAAATATTTAAAAATAGATCAAATACTTATAATAACATTTATTTATACGCATTCATTATAATAAATTCAAATTAATAAATTTTATATGCAAGAAAAATACTATAA
This sequence comes from Camphora micrantha, assembly GCA_003546025.1. Taxonomy (NCBI): domain Eukaryota; kingdom Viridiplantae; phylum Streptophyta; class Magnoliopsida; order Laurales; family Lauraceae; genus Camphora; species Camphora micrantha. The sequence continues at coordinate 56,067,534 of QPKB01000002.1, read as the reverse complement.
TAAAAAAAATAAAAGGAAACAATCTTTGTACATAATCTTTGTACATTATATGATTTTTTAGTCCAAATATCCAATGTAAAAGAGATCAAACACAATTTTCAAATTAAGAATTGGATCAGTTTCTCCTCAACATATAAGTGCTTGGGCCAACAAAATCCTACCTAATGGAAAGATAGTTGAGGTGACAAAACCATATACTTTTCATTACAAAAGCAAGAAACTGGAAAAGGATGGATTGACATTCATTATTTTTAAATCGCTTACTCCAAATCTCATGCATAATCAGTTAAAAATAAACAACAATTGTTTAAAATCAGATCAACATATCAAATAGTTCAGAATGCAAACAACTTGTCAATATGAGGCGACTTGGCCGAGTTTTCCTAGTATTTGACTCAGTCCTCAATCAAAACATGGTGACTTGGGAGAGTTAATAGTTAGCTTGCCAAGTATTCCTACCTTGATAGAATATAGTATTGCAACACTTCTACTTGTAGATAAGGCAGGTACCGTTATCAAATCCAGGTACCCAAAGTCCAAACCTGAAACAGGCCTGGATTCCATACAGGTTTCAAAATATAGATCCACCAACCCAAATTTCACTTTTGGCTAGGTTGTACATATATATCATATGTCTAATATATAACATGTATTATATATCTCATAGATAATATACGTTATATACTATGTAGGGTCATGATTTGCTTATGGGTACCAGTGTGCAAGGTAACTTTTTGCCACCACATGGGACCCATTATAACAAATCCAATTCCCTCACACTCACATTTTCTGTCAGTATTGGTTCCTAACTCAGAACTCCGCCTATGTTGGGATATCCTTGACATAGCCGGTCCCAAGCCTAGATAAAGGAGGGGGGTTGTGCGTTAGGTAGCCGACAACCAGCACAATACTTAGTTGGATTTCTTTATGGATTTGAGACCTAATGAAATTTCATGGGGGCGTCCCCTACTTAGCGACGCGCTGTATGGTCCAAGTACAGTGATAAGTGAGCAAGGACCGCTACATCGGTACCCGGGTGCAGTGCTAAATAAGCAAGGGTCCTCACACTTTATTGGACGAGTGTGGGGGGTAAGGAAGCTAGTCCAAAATAGAAGGTTGAGATTAGGTTCTTGGAACATTGGGAGCCTGACTGGGAAACTTATGGAAGTGGCGGATAAAATGGAAAGGAGACAAATCGCAATTGTTGCAAGAGACAAGGTGGGTGGGACAGAAAGCTAAAGAAATTGAGAGGACTGGGTATAAGTTATGGTATACGGGACTTAATAGATCGAGGAATGGGGTCGGCATAGTGGTAAACAAGGACTTAAAGGAAGATATAGTTAATGTAAAGTGCTCTGGAGATAGGATTATTGCAATTAAGTTAGTGTTAGGAGAAGAGATAGTGAACGTTATTAGTGCTTATGCGCCCCAGTGGGCTTAGGAGATGGACATAAGGAGAAGTTTTGGGAAGACTTGAAAGGAGTACTACTAGAGATAACCTAAGACGAAATGGTCTTCATAGGAGGAGATTTGAACGGTCATGTAGGATGTGACGTAGATGGATATATAGGAGTACACGGGGGACATGGATACGGTAATAGAAATGAAGAAGGGAAGGATATTTTGGAGTTTGCAGTAGCTTATGATCTCATGGTAACTAACACCTTTTTTAGGAAGAGAGAGGAGCATTTAGTGACTTATAAGAGTGGCTCCTCAAGGACACAGATTGACTTCTTCTTAACTAGGAAAAGAGACCGCTTAGCTTGTAAAGATTGCAGGGTTATACCGGGGGAGAGCTTGACTTCCCAACATAGGTTGTTGATCATAGATGTGCAGCTACAAAGGTGGACTAGAAAAAAGAAGTTGTATAGACGCTCAAGGACTAAGTGGTGGAACTTGAAAAGTGATAAGCAACTAGCATTAAGGGAAAGAGTACTAGAGGAAGACGTTTGGGCGGTAAATGAGAGTGCAAATATTATGTGGGGTAAGGCAGCAGAGTGTATTAGGAGGGTAGGGAAAGAAGTCTTAGGAGAATCCAAAGGGGGTGCTCCGGTACAGAAAGAGGCATGGTGGTGGAGCGAGGCCGTCCAGGACAAGATAAGAGTTAAAAGAGAGTGCTTTAAAACTTGGCAAAATGATCGAAATGGAGCGAACTTGGAGAGGTATAAAGAAGCAAAAAGAGAAACCAAAAAGGCAGTTAGTGAGGCCAAGGCAAAGGCATTTAAGGAGCTATATAGGCGACTTGACACTAAGGAAGGCGAAAGAGAGATATTCAAGCTTGCTAAAGCCAGAGATAGGCGGACCAAGGACTTATACCAAGTTAAATGCATTAAAGATGAGGATGAAAAAGTATTAGTAAAGGAAGAGGAGATAAAGGAGTGTTGGAAGAGCTACTTCTACAAGTTATTTAACGAAAGCAGTAGTAGTGACATACAATTGGGGCAGCTTATCATTTCTAGAGAAGAATCGAATCATATGTTCTATAGGAGAATCAGTAGGGAAGAAGTTAAAGTATAGAAAAAGATGAAGAATGGAAAAGCGGTTGGGCAAGATGGTATCCCTATTGAGGTCTGGAGGTACTTGGAAGAGGATGGCATAAGTTGGTTGACAAAGCTTTTTAATGTAGTGCTAAAGAGTAAGAAGATGCCTGATGCGTGGAGGAAAAGTATTCTTATACCCATATATAAGAACAAAGGAGATATTCAGAACTGTGCGAACTACCGCGGGTTTAAATTGATGAGCCATACGATGAAATTATGGGAGAGAGTTATTGAGAGAAGACTAAGAAGAACAACAAACGTTTCAGAGAATCAATTTGATTTCATGCCTGGGAGATCAACAATGGAGGCTATCTTTCTCCTGAGAAGGTTAATGGAACAGTATAGAGAAGGTCAGAGAGATTTACATATGGTGTTCATTAACTTGGAGAAGGCCTATGATCGGGTTCCTAGGGAGATTATATGGAGTACTGGAAAAGAAAAGAGTGTGTCGCATATATTGAGGCGATAAATGATATGTATGATAGAGTCGTAACATCTATTAGAACGACTGGTGGAGAGACTAAAGAGTTTCCTATCACGATTGGTCTACACCAAGGCTCAGCGTTAAGCCCATACTTGTTTGCCCTAGTTATGGATGAGATTACAAGACATATCCAGGATGAGGTGCCGTGGTGTATGTTATTTGCAGATGACATTGTTTTAGTGGATGAGACGAGAGAAGGAGTGAATGCTAAGCTAGAATTGTGGTGGAAAACGTTAGAGATTAAAGGGTTTAGGCTAAGCCGATGCAAGACGGAATATATGGAATGCAAGTTTAGTCAAAGTAGGACACCTGGTAACATAGGAGTAAGTTTAGGCACACAAAAGATAGTAGAGAAAGAAAGCTTTAGATACCTTGGATCTATGGTGCAACAGGATGGAGAGATTGATACTGATGTAAGTCACAGGATTCAGGCCGGGTGGACCAAATGGAGGAGTGCTTCGGGCGTCTTGTGTGATCGGAAAGTCTCCCTCAAGGTTAAAGGAAAGTATTATAAGGTGGCGGTACACCCAACGTTGTTATATGGATCAAAGTGTTGGGCAGTAAAGCATAATCATGTTAAGAAGATGGAAGTTGCGGAGATGAGAATGCTAAGATGGATGTGTGGGATCACAAGGAGAGATAGGATTAGGAACGAAGAGATTAGGGGCAAAGTAGGGATAGCACCGACTGGAGATAAAATGAGAGAAAATCGACTAAGATGGTTCAGCCATGTTAGAAGGCGTCCAACGGAGGCACTTGTTAAAAGATGTGAAAGCATGGAGATTGTCAGGAGTAGGAGAGGGAGAGGGAGACCCAAGAGAAGTTGGAAAGAAACTATTAAACATGACCTTGCCTACATGGATCTAACGGAGGACATGGCCCTAAACAGATTTAATTGGCGTCGTCAAATCCATATAGCCGACCCCACCTAGTGGGAAAAGGCTTGGTTTGGTTTGGTTATTGGTTCCTAACTCAGACTGTGACCAAAACTGATAGTCGAACTTCTACCCAAAAGGCAAACAAACTAAACCAAAAGGGGAGAAAAGGAACTTGGTCTAAAGGCTGATTCTCCATCTGGAGCAATATTGACACACATCCTATACAGAAAATGTATCACCCTTGATCAAGGTATTAGGATGATCTAATGAAGTTGGAATTTTTTACATAGGTAGATCTCATCTAGATTATTCCATCCAGCGGCATTCCATGGTTGTCATACACCATAGTGGGCCACACTATGAGGGGCATTTTTAAATAAATAAAAAAAAAACACTCTAGGAAATTTTCTAGTGCTGCTGTATATAATATGAAAGAGTTTATGCTTGGATCAAAGTCAGCACTAATACAAGGATCTCCCTTTCTTTGGGGAATGATTTATGTAAGGAATTCAGGTAAGTTAAACAGGAGGAGGTCAAATGAGTGGCAGAGGGACCAAACTTTTGAAATCATAAATTGGAGAATCAGGAGTCCAATGTAGAGTGCCAAATAGCAAAGGACAAACTTTTAGGGCAAGAGATTCATCAGTTAGAAGAAGGTTTAAACTATGTATCAGCATTTGGTTACTACTCTCCAAGTATGACAAGGATTGGGGATGTGCTCCATCAAATCCAAAATTCTCAAGATAGGATTGGCATGATTGGTTACAACTGATGTATAACCATTTTATAAACTTTTTCACTACAGGACTCCCAAGCTTTAAAAGGAATCCAATGCAAAATGGCTTCACCACCAAACATCTTATTAAAGAAAGATTTAAAAAATAAAGCATTGCCAAACTAACCTTCAAAAGAGACTGCTGGACTTCATGGGCCGCTTCAGCCTTCTGGCACAGATCGGGAAAGTCTCTATATGCAATCCGATTATTCTGAGCCCAATTTTCAATGGCCAGGTGAGAGGGGACTATTAAGGCCACACAATAGTTGTGAAATGGATCTGCATAGACCATGATATTATCCACATAGCTGCTTGATGCCAATGCTGCCTCAACCTGCAATGACATTAAATATTAAATAGTTATTTAATATAAAGAATATGCAGCATTTAAAATCTCTGATTAAATAGTGACAGGTGGCTCTGTATGTGGAAACATATAATGTTTAATCAAGCACCACCTAGTATACATGCCTATGAGTAATTGCTTGGCTCAACTTAACCTGGCTCCAATTCAATTCAATTCAATTCATGGTAGAAAACTTTTGGTAATCTTAAAAAAAAAAAAAAAAAAATCAAAAAAGAAGGAAAAAACACAAAGGTGAATCCGTCCATTTTCCGGATCCCATTGTGACTGGTTTATATTCTAAAATCTCATGACATGGGATGACCCAAGCCATCTAATTTAATTCTCTTCAAATGCAGACACTCAGATGTAGCTGTAGATGTGCATATGCCAGCCAGTGGTCAGTGGCCACACATCTAGAAGCATCCAATAGAGGAAATAAAAATACATGGTCCATCCAATGAAGAGCTGCATCATCTAAGCATCCAATGGAAGAGATATAAGAACATGGTCCACCAAATGATGGGGTGCACCAGATGAACGCATTCAATACAGAAAGGTGAGAGCCCCTGCACATTTGCAGGCCGAACAAAGGATACCACAGTTTCATACCTTTCCAAGAGAAACATACTCTCCATGTTGCAGTTTGACGATGTCCTTCTTTCTATCAATGATTTCAAGGCATCCATCTGGATGAAACTGTCCAATGTCCCCAGTATAAAACCATCGAATTCCCCTTTCATCCACCTGTAAAATAGATATATTACATGATCATTATGGCAAGTAATGGGTATAAAATCAGCAATAAAATAGCAACATAAGGAATCTTACTTTGTACACTTCATTTGTTTTTGCTTCATTTCTAAAATATCCTAGAGTTACACTGAAACCTCCAACTACAACCTCTCCTCGAGGCATTGGTTTGTCAGAAGTCGCATATCCGCCTTCTTCCCAAGAGATAAGCTGTATGTTCAGGAAAACAAAATAGCATGAAAATACATAAATCAGTAAAACTTATCATTACAGAATCGAACCAACTCGGAACTTTGCCATCAAAATAATTAGGGATGAAAACACAAATACCCAAAGGACGCAACACGGAAAGATTGGGTATAGGTCCAAGATTTATTTCCACTTTTGTGCCACCCCTGGTCCACACGATGTTACCAAACTTAATAAATCTGGCCTGTGTCTGGGTCTAGGTCCATGAGGTTCATCCCCAACAACCTACCAACTGTTATATTACATATTTATACAACTATACAAGTATATTATGCAGTATATGAGTAATTGTCTGGGTTCAAGCCCACTATTCAGGTCTGGGGCCTGGGTCTGGGTCCAGGTACACAATGAACAGCCAACCCATTTTCATCTGTCTCCCTACATTGAGCTTCGCAGATATACATACAAATTATCAAAATGAAAAATTACATTAAAACCCCTTTAGTTTCAAGAAAATAATAAAAAAGGATTTAATAACTCGAGAATATTAAAATGAACATAAAATGATAACTAAGAATGATGTTTTCCAGGAATTCAATTCTTGCACTGTTTCAATGACATTATGATTAAATAAAAAGAAACAAGAAGCTTGTAACTACATATTGTTGTGGAGCTAAATTTATTCTTTTTATGAGGAAGTCGACACAAGCTTCAAGAGGCCACTTCAATCACTATGGTGCTTGAAAACAGAAATGCCACATTGAGAGATAAATTTACAGCTTGCTTGGATGCACATCTTACAACCAAAAGCCAGTGGCAGAACCAGGAAATTTTCCTTGGGGCCATTATGTAAAAAATAATAAATAAATAAAATCTTGGGCAGCCATGTGCGGGGTCCAAGGCCACCCCAGTGACCCTTAACACCCTCCCACCAAACCACCCCAAACCCCCAAACTTCACCCACCCTCTTCCCGTTTCTGCCTCTGCCAAAAGCTAACTGATGTAGTAATTCCTTTTTTTTTTTTTTCTTTTTTTATTCTTTCTGTTTTGCTATGTTGGGCTACTAGTTACTAGTGAGACTTCGAACTTGAAAGCCCAGGGATCAATCCCTGGCCATGCAAGCGAAACTAAGGTGCCAACACTACTCAACCATGAGTGTGTTGGCAGTGATGTTGTAATTCATGTATGAAACAAGTTAGTGGCATGTGTGAGGGATACAAGAAAGACAGCGCCAGATTTGGCAGATACCTCTTATTAATATTACACAGAAACTTAAGATAGGGAATGCTTGCAACATTAGAACAAAATAAAACATACCTTGACATAGCAACAAGGAAGGGGTGGACCAACACGGCCAACAGTTATGTCATCTGCTTCAGAAAAGGTTGCCCCAGCACATGTCTCAGTCAAACCGTATCCTTGACCTACTGGAGCCCTGAAACACTAACAAAAGAATCTGTTGGGGATTTGAAGAAGCGTAATGAATCTCCGGGAAAATAGGAGACCCATCAATGAACTGTGACGATAAAGAGCAGACCCATGAAGAGGGAAAAGTTTGTTTCCATAGTCCCTAGGACTATTGTAATATTATAATTATCCTTGTAATATTATACGTAGGCCCTCCCTCTCCATGAGTCATTTTTATCTTCACACTAAGGACTACAAGAGTTTATCTAATATGAAAGTTCTACAGTTACTCCATCCCATCACAAGGGTGGATGTTGTTTCCATCTCCATTCTCTCATTTGGGAGTGTGTGAACACTTCTACCTGGGCAACTCTTATTTGAGCAGAGGTCAATTGGCTCAAACATTTCATGTTTATCACCATGCCAAAATTTTGCCCACTTGAATTTACTTACTATATTTATTTGATGGATAACAGTAGATTTTTTTTGAATGGCAGGGTAACTGTAGATTTGTATTTGCTACGTTAAAACTAAGTACAACAGCAAATATGGAATGGGTTAACTCAGAAAATGCGTAACATACATGGAAAAAAAGTTCAAGCCATTTCAATGAGAAGCAAGCTCCTGCTACCCCTTCAATTACAACAGAGATGGCTAAAGCATTTGACACCCCCAGAATATAGTTGAAAGATTCATGGCTAACTTCGTATCTTGCGCTGACATCCAGACTTGAAAGGTGACAATACTGGCCCCCTTCTTCTCTTGGCATAGCCAATCCAATCAAATATGAAATTCTCCACCAATGACAAGGACCCAAGAAATTATCCATCAAAATGTTAACTTCTTGGTTCATTGCATTAATAATAATGCTCCTTATGTGATTACTGATAGCATGGTCTTCCTCATTAACATGTATTTCATCATATTCCTTCTTTAGTTGGATTTCATGTTATCTATCATATTCCTTCTTTACTTGGATTTCAAGGTCCCAAAGAAATTCCTTCTTTAATGGGATTTAAAGGTCAAAGAAGCACCTCAAACCATGAATTGTATTATTTTCCAGACTATGATGTCAATCATTCTCAGGTTTTAAAGTGACTCCTGAAGTGTGCTGCACCCCTTAACATGCCCACTATGAACACTTCAATAGGGCACCACAGCACAAATATGGACCGATATAAACAAGTATGAGTGTATGACAGAGAGAGCAACACACCCATCAAATTTCAAAATTGCAAATGATAGTATGGTTTGAAATCCACATCATTAAACAGATCCAAATTGAGAAACACAGCATACTTAACAAAACATTTACTGGTTCATTGACAAATCAGCATACCAAATTTCAAAACCAATAGTGGAATAATACTATTTGGCTGGCTCAACATGCAGGTTCTTAAATTTGCAACTGCACCTTCAAATATACTGATTGAATGCCATAGTCTAACAGACTTCACATCCAGCCCCTTGGATCTGGTCCAGAACGATACAGTGACCTTTATTATTCCTTCGTATGAGGAGCTCTTTGGATCTGATCCAGAACTGACCCTGAATTTTTTTATTTTTTATTTTTTTATTTTACTTCATATAAGAAGGCAAACCTAGTTTTTGAAACTCAGCCAAGTCCTATGAAATCTCTCTTCTCGCTCCTGCTGCTGCTTTCTCCTCCCTTGTAAGCCCTTCCAACACCAAAAATGAATAAAAAAATCTTGAACCAAAAATGAATAAAAAAGCCTGAAAACCCTAACTCAACTATGTTGGGGTTGGCTACATGAATCCTATTCCTATATTCTGATCTATCCCGAGCCAAATCTAGATAAGTTGCACATCTTCAGATCCATTTTTACTATCTCCATCAACGTCCTATTTGGCGTACCACTTTCCCTTGGTGGGCCATCAACCTACAAAGCTAAACTTTTCGTTACCGGCACCATTGCAGGCTTGCATTGCACATGCCCAAAACATCTCAAACGGGTTTCTCTAATTTTATTCCCTATTAATATTCTCATCTCTGCTACATCCATTTTGCACATATGTTGTTTCTTAATTGGCCAATATTCTGCTCCATAGGTCATGGCTGGTCTAATCGTTGTAATCGTAAAAAATTTCCTTCAATCTTGTTGGCATGTGTTAATCAGAAAGTACTCCAGAAGCAAGTTTCTGCTTCAACCATCCGAGTTTTATCCTATGTCGATGTCTTCATCAATCTCTGAATCCCCATCTTACTAATTATCGAACCAAGGAAACAAAAAAAATCTCTATGGTTATCTCCCGGGCTTCAATTTTCATAGTAGTGGTGCAGCTAAGATCCGCGATCGAGCAATAGATCAATCTCTCAAAGGGTTGATTGAATCAAAAGATGGATTCCAGCCACTAGGACACAAACATAACCATGGAACAATCCATAAACTCACGATAACTCGAGACTTCTTGATTTAATTGATAATAAGCATGCCTATTACAATGGAGGCTTCTCTATTTATAATGTAATAAAGCTACTAAAACATTAAACTATAAGAAAAATAGAAAATTACTAATTCTCATTAAATAACAAAACAAGAAATCATTCCCTAATTAGAATTAATATATATTGAAATGCCACAGTAGCTTTCTCAGCCAACTAGGGCCTGTGGGCTAAACCCATAAGGCTAGGTTGGATGGTTGGGTCCATCATGTGGGCCCAAGGCCTCTTTTAACCATTCATACTGCATCAATTCCCCCTGCTTGAAAAAACTCGACTCCGGCGAGTTGACAACTTAATAATATGGGAGAGAATTCGACTACAAGTTATGAAAATGTCCGCCTTGATCGAAAATTAATCGCACAAACGTCTGTCTTTTCTTTTGATCTGCATTGGCATGGCATGGCATGGCGTGGAAGTTTGACGCAATCTTTTCTTCCATCTAAAAGTAGATCGGAAGTGTCACTTCTTCTAATGTTTGCATTTAGCTCGGATGAGCCTTTTTCTCATGAGAGATTGTAATAATAAAATTTGCCATATCTGAGTGTAATCTTCAAGCTTTCATTGTTGATCCTTGAAGATGAAGTCAATATGAGGAACTTCAACTACTTGATCTTCATGTGAAACCACTGGGACAATTAATTTGATTGCCGATGACGCAATTGGATTATCTTGCAATGGCATTTTAATAAGATCTATCGGATGTTCACTCTGTTTGGTAACCCGATCAAAGTCTTCAATGTTTGCTTCTCCTTGTTCTTCCTCGACCCTTTGGAGCTCTGGATTAAACTTGTTCCGAATTTTCCATGGGATCAACTTTGCCTTGACCTTGCTCATCTATTGCACGCTTGATGTCTGTTGGAATGACTGGTATCTCTTGTGGTGCAATCATGACTGCTATGTCCTCTTTTTGCTCTTTCTTTGGTTCAGTGGAAGGAGATGATGTAGATGAAGATGAGACCATCGATGCCATTGGAATGAGTATAACCCTTTTTCCAATTCCAAAAAAGGATATATGTGTTCGCCTCTTTATCATGGTGCACTTTCTGATAAAAAATCCATGGACGTTTAAAAATAATGAGCGATATTCATATGGATCACATCACACCAAATTTTATCCTCATAATGGCTCATTTTGAATGATACCGAACATCTATGTGTCACGGGGATAACATGACCATTAGACCATGTGACTTGGTAGGGCTTAGGAAGCTTCCCAATTGGACAATGAAGTTTGTCAATGACCTCTTGTGCGACAAAATTCATTGCACTAGCATTGTCAATAATCAAATTAGCGGACTTGTCTTCGACTCTTACCCGGGTGTGGAATTTCTTAACCTGTCTCCATTCTTCTTCTATATTGGCATAGCCAAGATCCCCAATCAAGCAATATATCAATTTCTCGAAGGGTTGATCGAATCCAAAGATGGATTCCAGCCACTAGGGCACAAACAAAACCATGGAACAATCCATGAACTCATGATAACTCAGAGAACTCTTGATTTAATTGATAATAAGCACGCCTATTACAATGGAGGCTTCTTTATTTATAATGTAATAAAGCTACTAAAACATTAAACTATAAGAAAAATAGAAAACTACTAATTCTCATCAAATAACAAAACAAGAAACATTCCCTAATTAGAATTAATATATAATTGGAATGCCACAGTAGCTTTCTCGGCCAATTAGGGCCTGTGGGTTGAACCCAAAGGCTGGGTTGGATGGTTGGGTCCATCATGTGGGCCTAGAGCCTCTTTTAACCATCCGTATTGCATCAAGTAGTTTCAGCTCTTTGTATATTCCACAGAATTTACAATTCTAACGATAAAGACTGTGAATAAAAAATCCTAAAACTACTAGGGCACGTTTGTTTAGCAAGTGGAGTATAAAGAATAGTAAAGCAGGTTGAGATGTGACATTTTCTACCGTTACCTTGTTTGGTTGAAAAGGTGAAGTGGGAAAGAAATCTCATGATGTGACATTTCTAACCACAAACTCCACCACATGTTACTTTATTTTAACCTCAGAAAAGTTTGAAATTTTGTGGTGAAGTTGAATGGAGACAAAAACGTGTTTATTATTCACACAGACTCACCTTTACCTTAGATAATCCAAACACACATTTTACCACGCCTCCACTTTTACTTTATTATACCTTACCTTTATCTTTTCCATGATACGACATTCACTTGAAACAAACATGAGAGAGAGAGAGAGAGAGAGATATGAAACGGGGGAGGAAGAAAGGGGTAGATGTTGGGGGTTGGGGTTGGGGTTGGAATCAGATGGAGTCATGGAAGAGGAAATCGTGGACTGAATTACAGCAAAACCCCCCTCTCAACGGGGAAATACAAACAAAATTTCCATTTCTTGTGCATCGGTTACTATCCCAAACCACACAAAACAATAGGAAATGGAAGCTCGGAAGATGAGACTCTTCTCTGCCATCATGTTAATGGCCATAGTCATGGCATCTTCCATGTTCCAACGTGCAGCAAGTCGCAGCAAACCCACCAGCACCAAGCCCTACATGCTACATCTAACTCTATTGCCTTCGGCCAGCTCTCTCTGCCTCCTTAAGCCCTTCACTGCTCTCTCTCTCTCTCTCTCTCTCTCTCTCTCTCTCTCAAAAGTGCCTCCTTAAGACCTTCACTACTATGTCGCGTGCGCGCACACACAATATATATAAACACAAATAATATGTGTGTATATATTATAGGTATGTATGTATGTATGTACAATGAAAACAACATGATATTTACCCCAGGCATATATTGACAAATCTCTGTGTATCTCTAGATAATGGTGCTCCACCACAAAGCATGTAACGTATCTGTCCTCCCAAAATAGAGCGGATCTTTCCAAAAAGCACAGCATCCCAAAAAATCTTTTCTAGACCCCATGCTCCACTCCAGCTGCCCTCAATAGCTGCCAGCCTACGTTTATATCCAATATTAAAGAGTTTTTTGGATATACCACCCTTCTCCTCAACCTACAGCACAAGAAACAAGTTCTGATAAGAGAAGAATAAAACCCAAAGAAAGAAATTCACCCACAAAGAAGGTACTAGAACAAAATCTGAAAGCTAATAATTTGAGCTATCATACAATTCTTGATTGAAGGAAGCTGTACCTTTTCCCCCCTTTGGGCGGGGAAAAGGGAGGGGTAGGGAGAAGGGATGGCAAGGTTGAGGGTTTTGTTGTAAGCTTGATATACATTGTTACACATTTCTCTATAAGCTTATCCATTTAGAGTTAGTAGGTGTAAACATGGTATCAGAGCGGTAGGTCAAGTGTTCAAATCCTTTAGGCTGTTGTGCCTTGTATTCTCCCACAGAGGTTGTGATTTCCGTGCAGAGCCCCTATATTCTCCCATGGAGGGTGTAATTCCCATGAAGGAGCCTACACGTGCGAGGAGGATGGATTGTAAGCTTGTTGTTACACCGTTCTCTATAAGCTTAAGCTTTTAGAGTAACTAGTCGTCAACAGGTTCCACCACGGATGTCATGGATAGGGCCTTCTTTAGTAATATAAGCTGCAGATCCGTCAGCAACAACAGGGAACTGCAATGTCTGACCACATTGGGTTGGGTGGGTGTGGGAGGAAGGCCTGGGGTTCTACCACAACTTTCATGGATGGGGCCTTCTTTAGTAATATAACCTGCAGATCTGTTAGCAACAACATGGAAGTGCAATGCCCTGATGACCTTGTGCTTACAAGCCAACAATACAAATCTAATGAGGACAAAATTGGATGAGAGAGATTTTTCAGGTATCTGCCTCCACGATAGGGCCCATAAGATAAAGTGTTCGGATCACTAAGAGGTGCCCACATGTAAATAGTTTGGCCCAGCGTACAATACAAATCATTGTATATTTCCTCTTTAATTTAAGGCAAGCCAGTTCAAACCTTTTTTAGCACACCATCTCGGACACGATCTAGAATAGCTGGCACTGCTGTCATAAGTGTTGGTTTCAGCACAGAAGCATCTCCTTGGGTTCCTTTCTTGATCTTATTTGACGTGTCGGTTAAAGTCAATGCTGAACCATAACCTATTGCACAGCCTGCTGATAACATTACAACCTGGCAAACACATATATTCCATTACAATCAATATTAAAATAGTTATTTACATTTTTGCAGTCATATAAGGAGGATAATGTATAGCAAACCTCAGCTTCTAGCTCAAAAACATGAGCAAGTGGCAAGTATGCCAAGAAAACATCACTGTTTCCTATTTTGGGGATGATTGTCATAACTGCAGCTGCAGTAGCTACGGCGTTCCCATGAGTCATCATGACTCCCTGCATTTTAAACATGATTCCCAAATTAGAGAGCTTAAGGAAGCATGCAACGTTCTTAAAATAACTACTCCAGCTAAAGCATAGGAGAAAAAATAGTAAAAAAAATCTAATAGAATTCTTTTTTTGGTAGAATAAGATGGCAAGCACATGTCTAGAGAAAAGAATAGGATCTTCATCACAGTTTGGAGTCTAACCGTCGCCATAATTGACACAACTCAGCCAAGTCAGAGTAAGTACCAAATTTCTGAAACAAACATAATGTGGAAGTGCAGAAAAAATAATTTATAATTTATAAAAAGAACTATGGGGCAATGAATGCATTCGTCCTTATATATGTACACACAAGCAACTGCAAGCGGGGATCAATCGATCAAAATGAGCAAATGAGCAGTGTGGCTCAACTTAATGAGCAGTGAGGCTCAACTTCTATAATTTGTGTTGTTTCAAGGAACAGTGTTCTCCTACATAGAATGCAAATAGAATTTGCAATGCATTGTTCAACGGAAAAATGTCTCCCTTCCCCAAGCATCAAATGATATTGGATAAAGTGAAAACAGTTTTGAAACCCAATAGGATAGAGTGATTTCCATTGCACTCGGCAAATGCAAACAATAAAATTTGCCACAGGTCCAAATTAATAATGCAAAGGGATTTGCCACAGGTCCAAAGGACACATGCAAGTCTCATGAGTCAATATTTCTGCATATAAATTTGCAGATCTGACTAATAAAGCACCGGAACTGAGTTGATTACGAAAAGTTAACTCAGTTACAATTTTCATCCAAGTTGATTTAGTTTTGGCTGAGTTCTAATTCCCATGCAAACAGACATTGTCCATCTGATCTACATTCACAATCCAAATGGGATCCCCATTATCGATGGGGTATAACTCTTATCTATTCAATAGTAATTTTAGCTTCCCAATTGGTACCATCAAGTGGAAAATTAAAACAAAAATATTCCACCATACAATTATACTATATTAAAGCTAAGCCTTTTCAATCTAATTTGGACCTTTTGTTGTGATTTTGACTGTAAGTTATTCCCTCCTCCCTTATATCTCTTGTAACTTTCCACTTCTTATCCCATGTAACTCCTCATCTCATGTAACTACCCATGCCTCTTATAACTTCCCCATTTTTCCTTTTTCGTTTCTGCGAAAGTTCCTTTCTGGTCACATTTCTCGTTCCCGTTTCTACATTTTTTTTTTTTCCATATTTTCCCTCATTTCTCCCTTTTGCTTTCTACTCTACATGCTCTCAATTGCGAAAATAGGTACGGTCATATTATTTTTTGATTTTCTTTCGAAAAATTTACTGTTGTGCAATGTATTCGGGCCGCCACTCAAGTTAATAATTATTTTCCAATTGCATGAATATTTGGTTTGCATTGTATGGACATACTCGTGCTCAACATGGGTTCTTGTGCTAGTATCATCAATACATATGCCCATCCATCCAATCAGATTTTGAGACCATGCCCCATCCACAGTGGGGGCCATAAATGGATTATCATGAATGCTGCACTATTGCTCCATATAAAGTGGCTGTGTATGGATATGAGTCATCAGTCTGTTGTCGGTATCAATGCATCTCTTCCCCCAAGGCTGCATTCTGATTGTGATAATTTGAGAAGCAAGGGACATGCACAATGAGCTTTTAAGTTGTCTGACAACAAGCAAAAAGCTACAAGGAGATATGTACAGAGTCATAGACATAAGCCTAAAGTCATTAAACATTTTAGGTAGGTGTAAAATGGTGTGCCTACAGCTTTGCTTTTATATGTCCATGTTTATGGGAATACAATGTCAATAAAACCATCCACGTCCATACGTTCACATATGACTGAATAACCATCTTTTTTCTTATTCAATGATAAAAAATGTAGCTTTAATTTCTGTCAGAAACAAGAGATCAAGTACTTATAAGCATGTATCAGCAAGCAGATCATGCTCTATCAAGAAACACATACCTTGTTTTTGGTGGTTCTTGCATTTCAGAGTGCCACTTACACAGATGTAGATAACGAAGTGGAAGAACCTTTTATAAGGTGTCATTAGTTCTTGCATCCACATTACTGCATTTGCCTAGAAGGCACGTATCTAAGATCTGAGCCATCATCAAAGTGGGACACACCATGTAGATCCTAATTCTTATATCTAATTTTGAATATCTTTTTAGTTGCTCCCTAGATTGTTTGGATAAGGCTCTGATGATGCATCGCAATGAATAAAACAAATTGACAGTAGATATAACTTACTTACAGGCCACATTCATTGTGCATACAGGCATGGGGATTTGGAACCAGCATTATGCACGGACTAGCTGGGTTTTCAGGTAGTCCCAACTGATGCATGGCTTAGACATAGTGCATATGTGATGTCTGCATTTGCAATCACATGGAAACAGGATGGAAAGAGCAAGGTTTACTTTTGTTGAACCCTTTCCCTTATTTATGTTTGAACATAATCATATAGAATTATGGATAGATAATAACTTTCTCCTATGGGCAATGGGATGTGGGAAAAACAATTCCGACCCTCCATAAGGCGTCTGCCCACTGAATTAAATGTGCGTGAAGTAAGTGTGTGTGTGTGTGTGTGTGTGTGTGTGTGTGTGTGTGTGTGTGTGTGTGTGTGAGAGAGAGAGAGAGAGAGAGAGAGAGAGAGAGGCCAACTATTGAAAAACATGGAATGGTAAATGAAGATGAGCAGCAACTTTCTATTTCTGTTAAAGGTGCAATTGGATGTATCCCTAATCAGCAGAGGCGTAAAACATTGTCATTGCTGAGCTTATGGTTTCTTTTGAGAAGAGAAGCCAGAAAATCCATCTCTGATTCCAACGGTGCCCCAAAAATACCAGCTTACATCTTGACCACACATTTTGCCAACTCACTGAAATTTCTTGTGCTTTTGCATATTTCCTTAGGCACCCAAGGAATTGACATTATCATAGAATTAAAAAATATCCATCATATCTATTCTGTATACAACTATGATACTTAGATTTATTTATTTTTAAATTTACTTACATAGGTAATTATGAGCATAATATGCTGCAGGATAGCAACCTCTGCTGAGGACTTGCAGTTATTCAGTGCAGTGTTGCTAAAAAACATCTATGTAGTCTAACATTCTTGGTAAAGGCAATCACTTGTGCCAACAAACAGATGACTACATAATTGGCTGATGATCAAAGATGACATACACATTGACAGTTTGATTTAGTTCCCTGTGTGTGTGCATGTCATGGTGGTTATAAATATGAAGGTATGCTTATATATCCATATACCAACAATTTCGAATTATTATTTAAGATGTATGAAAAGAAAAGGATTTCTAAAGATGTGGGAAGAGAAGGCTAAAACAGACCTTAGGTAGCCCAGTACTACCACTAGTATACATAATGACAGCAACATCATCATCGACAGGTAGTCTTGGGTGCGCAGGATTTCCTTTCCCGAGCTTTTCAACTTCTGAAAATGATGAAACTGTCAAATGGCCCATAGCAGCAGAGAGATCTGAACTAATTGGAGTTCCTTCATCTTCAAAGTAAACAATATACTTCAAAGTATCCAGGCTAGAGCTTATTGCAGAAATCTTTTTCAATTGCTTGGAATCACAGATCAGAGTGGTCACTTGTGTCTAACACAAAATAAATAAAAATCAATCAATAAAAGGAAAACAAATTGTGAATTAAATAAGCCATGACATGTGAAATGACAGTGCAACAACATACTTAACAGGTACATCACGACCATTGTATGACCATTGCATCTTTTATTCAAATGCCTTGAGAAACAAATATTGCATAGACTAACATGAGAAAGGTGAAAGCAGTAAGATCATTCATTTCTTTGCAGTTTCATTTAACAAAAGCAGCTAATATGGGATGATGCATTTCACAGACTAAAAGCAAAACACGTGCAGGATAATGCATCAAGATGTACAGTGAGTGCGTCCATAAAAGTGGGGCTCTCATTGGGCTGGCTGTTGATCTGATGGACTCCACTTCTGTTATACAATGTATAACAGGAGATATACAATGTATCATCAAGACCGGAAAAATTCTGATACTTGTTAACTGTTGCCTTTCTGCTTCCATAAAATTACCTCCCGCTCATATCCTGGTTCTTTTCTTTTTTTTTTTTTTTTTTTTATGGTCTCATATCCTGGTTCATGCAACTAGCTTTTTTTTTTTTTTCAATCTGTCCATTTGTGACAAAGTATATTGGGTCATATCTAATGGGACCTCATCACATCACTGGTTAAAATAACAAATGTGCAATCCCACATGGATAGTGGCACATCAAAGTACATGTGCCGATGCATCATCATTTTTCTTATTCCTCAAAGCAGAAAAAATACTAACTTTCGGTTACAGACAAAAGCTACACTTTTAAAGGCCAAATAATTAGTATGACAAGTGGTATTTTACAAATAAAAAAAATATGAGAGAGAGAGAGAGAGAGAGAGAGAGAGAGAGAGAGAGTATAAGCTTGAAAGGAAATCCCTACCATGTTCTTAACAGCAAGTGGCATTTCATCCTATATCAGTCGAAAAAACCCATTCCTCAATGTAAATGTGAACAAGAAGTGCTTTCCACAATTCTGAATATGAGTGCTAACAGTTTGTTTTTTAATCCTATTCCAAATAATTCTGCAGTTCAAAATAATTCTCCCAATTAAATAAGACAAACTTTAAAGTCGGACATGAAAGGAAATTCTCCCACCTCATTAAGAGAGTGAACAAGAGCATCTTCACCTAGAGAAGCATAGATGGTGACAACTGTAATGTTTTGACGGAAACATCCCTGTCACCAGAAAGTAATTGCATTTTGGTAAGTTCCACTGAAAAAATTACCCTAATGTCACAAAGAATGAGAATAGGCACCACACCCATGTCCATTATCAATTATTAATTCAAATTAAAAATAAAATATTAAACCAATGATATGCAATGAAAACTGTAGTAAAGTTTCCCATTACAATATAGGATAAAAGAGGATGCCAATGAGAGGTAATCTAGACTATACATCCAGTTTTTAGCAAAACCATCCTCCTCTTCATTAGCTCTCCTATATGTATGCTATATAATGGAAGTAGAGAGGTACATGGCTCCAACAATTTGCTAACATTCACCACCACATTATCCAGATGCCAAAGGGAATGGACCTTTTGATTTGGACCAGCCAACCAAGACAGCCAATTTTATGAATTGGTACCTGTCTGTAAAGGAAATGAGAAGTATTTATCTCAATAACACTGTAAAAGAAAAGTATAAGCCATGCAATGAAATCAATATATATATATATATATATATATAGACGTGTAATGAAAGCAAGTCAAAATATGGCATATTGTGCAATATTATTCAGCCTTTTTACATTATTACATTCCAAAAACAGACCTTAAAATATCAGCCAATATAATATTTTAGAGTTTTTTTGCAAATGCTTAGATTAACTCTTGAAACAGTAAAAAAAACACAAGGAGAAGTATCTGAAAGACTGAAAGTAGCAAGGACCAATTTCAATAGTATAGAAGAGTGGTTCGAAATCAACACCAGTCTTCCATAGATGTCAGAACCTAGCCCATATCATTTGGCCAAACATGCAACAATGGTACAGTAGCTAAGCTACCCTTCATCATCAAAGGAAAAAGAAATAGAGAAACTATGCAATATACATAGATATGGGTTACAGTTAAATAAACAATAATCAAGGATTTTTGGATGGACTTAAAGGTTCTCTCTCTCTCTCTCTCTCTCTCTCTCTCATACATATATATATACATACGCGGGGATGGGGATGGGGATGGGGCTGGGGGATCCAAAGGTCTGGATGGGCCCTACCTCCCTACTAAATTTGGGGCCCACCTGATCATCCTAACCTCCTTGATCAACAGCCCACAAGGTTTCATCCCTTAAAAAAACTTAGACCATTGATCCACTGGTGCAATCCATTTGGATGGGTGTAAAAATGGGATCAGGGTAATTCAGTAGGTCCCATGTCTGTGGTCCATTTGGAGGGTGATCAAGTGGGCCCCACCATGAGGTGTGCACCAAAACACAAAAAAAAAAAAGGGTGTGCACTGGATAATTTCTGTGTGTGCATTCAAAATCTCATAAGAAGGAAAAAAAAAAAATAAAGATAAACATACACAAGAATGATAACAAAAGTGATTTGACCACCTGAAAGGCAATGATCCATTCTGCTCTTGTTTCAGAAAAAATGGCAGCACGGCTATCTGCATGATGACCCAACTTGACCAGGCCGGATGCGAAGTTGCAAGCACGAACAAATGCTTGTTCATAAGTTTGCCACTCATACTCTCCAAGATGTAGCTTCTCAAACTTCCTCCCATCATTGCTAGTAACTACACTTCTCTCAATGAGCTTCCGTGTCCCAAGAAATCGATCCTGGGCATGTTTCTTACAGGATTGCTCAAACAGAGCAGCCAGAGTCGTGGCCCCTTCCCAAGGGAATCGAACAAGTTCAGGAAATCTATAGTTACGCATTGCAATACCAGTGTCACCTCCAACCTCTACTTTGACTCCTCTCTGTTTAACCCTATTCTTACCCATGAGTATTAATGAAAAAACTAAAGGCAGAATAAGACCAAGGATGACAGCTCCCATGATGCCATATAAACCATAATCTTTGCCGAAGAAAAAGGAATTATAATTAGCCAGGCTTTGCATCAATGGTGAGTTCGAGTAGCTTCCCTCATCATCTCCCATGGTGAATATCTATGGATTCACATATATCAGATCCTTCCAAAGGTAAACCCAAAATGGATCTGAAATAAACAGTTACTATTAAACCCATGTTCAAAGCCGAATAATGCATGACCTTAAAAGAAAAGGTATTACAACCACTTGATAAACATGATAATTCAATAAAATGAATAAAAATACAACCAAACAAAAATTAAGAGAGTCCTATCACTTGTTACTCAACTACTCCTAAACAAACGGTAGGTAAAATTTCAGGATGCAGCAGAGCAGGTTGTGTAATGTAGCATGTGCAATAGATGAAAATTTTACAATGAGCACACAAAGGAGTAACACTGCACCATTAGAGTATTTAATATTCATTGAGTTAAAAAATAGTTATATGAAGCAAGTTAAATAATTGTTACATGCCACAAACATACTCATAACAGAAGAGCACGAGCACAACCGTCCAACATTCTTAGAGGGCACGTTTGCAACACAATTTCTAAATGTTCTAATTTTCCGCAAACTTCCTTTTCCGTCATTTGGCGAGGGCAGTATTCCATGAGGAACAGCGTCATTTTTGCCCTGATTTTCTTCAGATTCATAGAATAACCTCTCCATTGTGGAGAGAGAGAGAGAGAGAGAGAGAGAGAGAGAGTTTGGGGTTTTTCTTTTTTTTTTTTTTTTTTGGGAGGAGGAAGAGGGAGGGAGGGGGGGAGGGAGGGAATGTTCTGAGGAAACGCGGAAGTCGGCAAAATTCTGTTCTTGGGGAGTGGGGATGCTACACAAATGTGCCCTCAATATTTGTATGACTACCAATCACAACCCCTATACACCATGCATGCATATGTATAAACATGAAATTCAAATCCTGTTTAACAAGGAAAGATCATGGGGAGCAAAAATATTGTTGAACTCGTAAAACTCAATTAAAGTTGTCCATATAAATACTTAAAAGCATTGCAAAAACCTTGGAGAGTATGCCATGTTTTTTAAAAGCTATTATCTGGAGGACGAAAGGACCCACGGTTCCCACCAGATCTAAGACAACAAAATGGATGGTTCTCGGAAAAACTAAGATAAAGCACACAAGCCTCACGTAGTAAACATAGTCGTCAACAAGTCACCCCAAATCCCTCTCCTACTTGGTAGGGTGGTTGACCCTACTAACTTGCCATACATCCCAATATAACCGAATCATCAAAGTTGTCACCAATGAAGTATCATCATGCTCGCTTTTTTCCTTCTTTAAACTATATTTAAGGGCATTTTTCAAAATGAGCCTTTGATCTTCATTTCTAACTAGTAACGGCATGAATCACATGTATTCAATTCCTATGTATTATAATGCAAACAAACCAACCCTAAGTGATTATTTTAACTCATCTATTCATAGGAAAACAACTGAAAAACAACATAATCCTAGGAAAAAAAAGGTTAGAACATGGAAAGGTCAATACTCAATGCACGTTCTTCATGTATGACACAACATATCTTGAATTTTATTCATGAATTCAGTTTCACCAACCACATCACTAATGTTTACTGTATTAATATTATACTTCAAACCCATATAAAGCTGTTAAAAGATCTTGAATTTGACTAAGTCTTTGCTTATTATAAGTGTAGCTAAAGTTTTTATCAACCATTCGTTTTCGCAAGCATGTGGCCCACTTGATGATCAGACCCACATGGGCTTCGATCATTACGCATAACGTGTGGGCCCCATTGTAAACCTGTTCTGCCGATCTACTTCTAGAAGAATACAATAACATGCAGCACAAGAGACAATAGAAAAAAAACATACACATACAGATAACAAAGATTCCAATTTGGCATCGATGATGCCAACCTTGGCAATCCAGACCGTCCAAATCGTCACCATCACAGTGAAAAATGGCCATCAATGAACGGACGGCCAATCGACTAGCAGCGTCTACAGTTGACGATTCGAAAAAGTACGGATCAGCACTAAATACATGACAGGTGTACATCATCATAGTCTGCTTGACTCGATAAAATACATAGAAACCGGAAACTCGGAAATAGAAAACCTAGGAAACTACTTTCCAGGTCAGAAACGGAGAAAAGAGGCCCTCTGATTTCAAGAAATCAGTGAAAAAGTTATTGTTTCCAACGCTATCAAGGTGAGGAGAAACGGCAAACGATCGTCGAGGAAAGTAGGAATTGCAACGAAAGGAGGGAAACTAAGGGGGGGAATTGTGTTTTACCTTTGAGGAGAGTAAAGAGAAGGAAAACCTTGTTATTTCTTCGTTTGGATCTTCTCTGATGCTTGCTGGTGGGAAGGTAAAAAGTATCGACAAAAGAGTAGGGAGCAGGATGGGTAGGGAGCGAGGATTTTAAAGGAAGAAAGAAACGAAAGAGAATAATAGCCTGTTTCATTATAAATTTACGAGATTGCCCCGGGGAAATAGTCCGCTCCGGGGTCAAGCAAGTGGCAGGCGTAGAGTTGCGGTCCTGCGGAGTTGTTGGTGCCGTATCATCTGAATAATGAGCTGTGCATTTGTGCAGATGGCCACGTGGGGCTCACCCGGGGCCACATCATCGACTGTGAAAAAGGTCGGAGTTTGAGAGATCTGGATGTGAACTAAAAAGAATTTCAAATCCATCGTCACAATGCCCTCATGTTTGATAAGGAATTAGTTTTTTTTATTTTTTTTATTTACATGATGAGCAAGGCTTTCATAAGCTCAAGTTTAGTTTAAAATTTTATGAGCTCATGCTTGTGGAGCCTAAACCTTTGGTTCATCACCAAACACATGACACTCCTAAATTGCACATTTCCACCAACTTTCGGTTAGATCTGAATTTACAGGACCGTTGGATCGACTATGTATCGATCCAAATGGATTGACTATGTATCGATCCAAATGGACTGTTGACCATTAAATTTTTGGGCCCATACGGAGATGATAGAAATTACCGTTGGGGCTGATTTTTTGCAAAGAGGAAGATCTCGAGAAGTCCTTAAAATTCCCCTCATCCCCATCCCCATGTGAGTCCCCAAGTGGGCCCCACCACACACTTGAGCTTACCTTATCTTAAGCTTGAGCTTATGAGAGCCTTGCTTTTTTATGATTTCATCCAATGGCTAGTCTCATGCGAACACCAGGAGAAAAGAAAATAAAATAAAGAGGCATGCATAGTGGCCCCACATCTACACTGTTGTGGGCCCCGAGTTTATGATTCAAAGAGCATAACATTCTCATAGGAATGTAAATTCCAAGGAAATCAAGTTTAAGAGAGTCTTTTTTATATCTTTTTTACGTCTAAGAGTGTAAATCAAGATTCAAACTGTTGGAGATGTTTACAAGATCAAACACGGCCATGAGACCGAATTTTAGCCGTTGGATCATCATTAATCTCGAGATATGTGTAAAAAAAATGAGTCATTGGATGTGATTTTCTGAAATCTTTGGGGCCCGAAAAAAAGATCCAAACCGTTAGATCTCTTTGGAAGGCTAAAAATAGTAATGTGGTAAATTTTCAAGTCTTGATACCTTGTAGATTTTGAGATATTTGCAAAACAATATCAATCATTGACGCATTATGCTCAATATTAGATTTGTCCACGAGTAGTAAAGTTTTTCTATTTTTTTCATTATTTTTGTGAGGTAAATCAAGATCCAAACTGTTGGAAATGTTCACAAGATGAAACACTACCATGAAACCAAATTTCAGTCGTTTCATCATTACCAACCTCGAGATATGTGCAAAAGGTGAGTAGTTGGATATAATTTTATGGATTATGTGGGCCCTAAACATAAAATCCAAATTGTTAGATCTTTTTGAAAGGCTGAATACAGCCATATGTTCAATTTTCAATGCTTTATATCTTATGGGTCTAAAAAAACTTGTTAAAAACTTTCAGCCATTGATATAAAAAAGTCTATTTAGCATAAACTCTTGCATTACCAAAAACTTATTTGATTCTAGCCATGTTTTCATAACTCTTTTTTTAATGGCTCTATTTTAATTTTTTTATTAAAAAAAAAAAAAAAAAAAAAGGAGATACCAAACAAAGAGTCCTAGGAAATAAAGCTTAGGTTAGTCCAATATAAAACAAGGGTACTATGATAAGTTGTATGATCCCATACCCCTTTTTAATACAGTGAAAAGATGAGAGGGCCGTCTATCAACTCTGAGAATGAGAAGGCTTCTTGTAAAATGATACTTGTCTTTAATTAGATTGGACATGTGATGCGACTAAAGGATCATTTCGCGGAGCATAATCCTCCCCCTGATTTAGCATTCTGACTTTTCGCTTTATTCTTCTTGAAACATGTACAAATGTTCTTTGATTCATGCCCACTGTGGAATTAATCCAACCTTTTCATTTAGCTTTGTGAAAAGATTGTGGAAGTTTCAAAGACAATAGAAAAATCTGGGGCCTATTGTCGGCAAGGAACTGTGTTTGGACTATTTTCAACAAAGTAGCAAAATTTAAACAAATAAAGGAAAAGATCCATATATGGACACGAAATAATATCTTCTTTGTTTGTTGACACAACAAACACAATGGAAGGTCCCCCCTTTTCTTTTCTTCTTCTTTTGATAATCCATGATATCTCTCACATAACCTAGCTTAAGAGCCTTTAACCTCAAGTCCGATGGACGCTTGATTTTACACAACTGAGAACTAATTCTTAGAGGCACATACAAACTCTCATATCCACATGAATCAAGAATTCCTCATTTTAACACAGG
This sequence comes from Camphora micrantha, assembly GCA_003546025.1. Lineage (NCBI taxonomy): Eukaryota > Viridiplantae > Streptophyta > Magnoliopsida > Laurales > Lauraceae > Camphora > Camphora micrantha. Next base: position 56,041,952 of record QPKB01000002.1, on the reverse strand, counting down.
AGTAGTAAAATGTGGAGTAAAAATAAACAGGTCATATGTTAGTATATATTTCATCATGTCTGAATAAAAAGAATGTGTGGTAGAAAAATAAATTTATGATGTGACAAGTAACTTTTTATTTTTTACCAAAAATTTCTTTTTTCAACTACAAGAAGGTGTAATAAAAATTATTATAAGAACGTGCTTTTTAATGTACACTCCGTCTATCACTTGTACTAATTTACCTCATACCATCCAAATAGTGATCTTAACATACCTCTACTTGGTTTTTACAGGTGACTGTCGGATATAACCGACTATTTCGACGTAGGAACTACAATCAAATTGTCATATTTCACTTTTTTTAGTTAATTATGTAATAATAGACCAAATTGTGAAAGCTAACAAATTGATAAAAGAGTAGTTTTAAATGCAAGCCTGCCTCAGGAAAAAGAAGAGATAAACTTAGGGGGTGGGGTACATGAAAAGATCTCCTTATGAGTAAGGGAGAAAACAGAGAAAAAAAAAGAAGAGCCTGATAACTTTTTCCTAGCTCTTGATTTAATAGTTTTAAAAATTAGTAGTCTTTTAACAATAAATTTTTTTAAGCAAAATTGGGCTTGGTGCCAAATAATGGGTGATAATGAGAACGTAAAAGGGCTTGTACTAATCAAAGGTGGGCAGAGCAGGAACCATGAAATTGGATAGAATATTTCTCTTTCTCACCCTATCTTTGCAAAACCACATCTCTCACACTTTCATCAAATCAAATGGGATGCCTCCCCATTTTTCAATATCCTAACACTAGCACTAATTTTCGGATGTTTTACTACCATTTTTCAAGCAGTGCCACTGGAGGGTGGAGGAGAGGGACTGAGGTGGGGAGGAGATATAGGCCACGTGCCATGGGGTGGCGCACGTTACGCAGATGAGCTTCTCTTCTTCTGAGGAGAGACAGGCCACGTGTAATGGGGTGGCGCAAGTTGACGGTTTAAAGTACATTTGAGATGGGGATCTAACGTGAGGGTCCTCCTTTTGGATGGGTGCAAAACTAGGGGCTTGCAACATTCAGGACCTATATGGTCCAGTCGGATGTACCAGCAGCTGGGTCCTATCCCCGGTACACAAGATGCCCACTAAAAAGATTAAAAAATCAATGGACCCAAGATCATCATCATTGAGTTCAACACCATCAATTAATCGCTAGGTATAAAGTATAGACTCATCTGAACCGGTCAAGATCATGATCCAAGATCCTATCCGTTGACGACCAAGCTCACCATCGTCCATCCATCTCAAAACCACCATCACCTCTTATTTTGAACAGTTGGATCACTCTCAATCGCGTGAGCAATAAGATAACATTGGCTCCTCAGACTTATCTTCACACCGTTTGTATTTCACTCCAATCTGATGACAACTCAGAAGAGGGATTAGATGAAACAAACTTTCTATTTATGCAGCCGCAGAAGAGGGATTAGATGAAACAAACTTTCTATTTATGCAGCCGGAGTAAGGACAGATGTATCAATTTCCTGATTCTTATACTCATTCATCCTACCCAATATTGATCAAATTACATATGCACATACCATAAATATATATACCATGCAGCATGGTGCTATAAAAGCCCATCTCTAGTTTCAACAATGGGTACAGGAGTTTTGAGACGAAGCCATTTGATATGATTGGGAAAAAAAATGACTGAGAGTGTGTCTGATGCATTTCCATTTTTATAAGCTGGTTTAGGGGCAAATAGGTCTTTTTAGGTAAGTAATTTGGCGCTGGTATGCACCAGACACATTTTATACGACCTACACCATTAATACTAATAGAATTCGTTAATTTTGCATGTCAACTAAAACTACAGGTAAGTTTAGTCCAAAATACCAAAGTACATGGGGCACTCCGCAAAAAGGCCAAATTACATGTAGGTATACTACTTTTTTCCCTATTGTAAAATTTTCATCCAGTTGCACATGCTACAGTACACAACCTGCTCTGCTACATTCGGAAATTTTACCTACCTTATTGTTTCCGAGTAGTTGTATACAGAATAGATATGATGGATATTTTTTAATTCTATGATAATGTCAATTCCTTGGGTGCCGATCGGAATATGCAAAAGCACAAGAAATTTCAGTGAGTTGGCAAAATGTGTGGTCAAGCTGTAAGCTGGTATTTATGGGGCATCGTTGGAATCAGAGATTAAGTTGATGGGGATTTTCTGGCTTCTCTTCTCAAAAGAAACCATAAGCTCAGCAATGACAATGTTTTCCACCTCTCCTGATTAGGGATACATCCAATTGCACCTTTAACAAAAATAGAAAGTTGCTGCTCATCTTCATTTAGCATTCCATGTTTTTCAATAGTTGGCCCCTCTCTCTCTCTCTCTCTCTCTCTCTCTCACCCACGCACGCACGCATTCATTTAATTCAGTGGGCAGACGCCTTACGGAGGGTCAGAATTGTTTTTCCTACATCCCATTGCCCATAGGAGAAAGTTATTATCTATCCATAATTCTATATGATTATGTTCAAACATAACCAAGGGAAAGGGTTCAACAAAAGTAGCCTTGCTCTTTCAATCCTGTTTCCATGCGATTGCAAATGCAGACATCACATATGCACTATGTCTAAGCCATTCATCAGTTGGGACTACCTGAAAACCCCGCTAGTCCGTGTATAATGCTGGTTCCAAATGCCCATGCCTGCATGCACAATGAATGTGGCCTGCATGTAAGTAAGTTACTTATATCTACTGTCAATTTGTTTTATTCATTGTGATGCATCATCTGAGCCTTATCCGAACAATCTGGGAGCAAATAAAAAGATATTCAAAATTAAGTATAAGAATTAGGATCTACATGGTGTGTCCCACTTTGATGATGGCTTAGATATTAGATACGTGCCTTCTAGGCAAATTCAGTAATGTGGATACAAGAACTAATGACACCTTATAAAAGGTACTTCCACTTCGTTTTCTACTTGTGTAAGTGGCACTCTGAAATGCAAGAACCACCGAAAACAAGGTATGTGTTTCTTGATAGAGCACGATCAGTTTGCTGATACATGCTTATAAGTACTTGATCTCTATATTTTTCTATCATTGAATAAGAAAAAAGATGGTTATTCAGTCATATGTAAACGTGCACACCATTTTACACCTACCTAAAGGCTTATGTCTATGACTCCATACATATCTCCTTGTAGCTTTTTGCTTGTTGTCACAAAACTTATGCATGTCCAATTGTAAGCACTATGCTTTATTGCTAGAATCACTTATTTCTTCTTTTAGAAAAATACTTATAAAATTACATAGAGCTTTGGGTTTGATGTGAGCCACTAAACTCCTCTCAAATAAGTCTCTTCCCTTAAAATCTCAACCTAAACAATCCTCAAATTCCCTCCCTTAATTCTAGGAATAGTTATAATCTAAAATTTAACCCCTTAAATCTATATCACACTACTATTTCTAGCAACAAAACTTCTTGGATTTGTTCTCTTTAAAATCTCGATCACTCAAATTTTTAAGTAAACCTTATCTCATTTTCCTTACAAGATTAGAATCAACTCCATTTAATAGAGGTCTGTGGGGCCCACTTTCATGGTGTTGGCAGTCAGAGAGAATAGGCATGACTAAATTATCATGATCTGAGAATATAGATTAATCATCCAACATAAAGTAGAAACAACAGATGGATTTGTGGATGGTGCAATGCTATCAACAAAGCCTATGGTGAGGTGGCTGGGAAGACACCATACAATTAACATCAAATTAAGTATATGCTTAAACATCATACAAGTCGAAAGACATTACCAATCTAGGTTTAATGCAAAAAAGATTCATATCAACATTAATATAAAGGTTAATACGCTATTGCATATTACTCATTTTCAGTAATCCTACAGGAAATAAAGAGTTAGTAATAATTATATTTGTTATTAAAATGCATATTAAGAATACATTTTATTTCTAATTATATATACATGAAATAGTATAAGGGTTGATATGAGATTTGCCTTTAATAATTGTTGTAGATGAGGCCACCTTTAAACACATCATGATGCACCTTAATGAATTAGGATAAGAGGCCCAATTTTAAATATTACATCATGTGACCCTACCAACGCTCCTTGGAACACCACATCAACAAAGGCCTATTGTCCAAATGCTCAATTAGAAACACCTTTAGATATTTGAATATGAGCATATCTTTAGATGTCACATCATGTGACCCCACTAAGGATCTTCGGAATGACACATCAGCAAGGTCCCACTGTCCAATTGGACACACCTTGAAGGAATCAGGATATGAAGCCCATTGTTAGATGTTACATCATTTGACCCCACCAAGTTATTTTTTCTTTTTTTTTTATATTAAAGTTATATATATATATATATATATATATATATGGGAGATGCTCCTATGAGAGGTATCTCTCACCTTATATGAGAGATAGGAGTGGGGGCCCTCTCATTTAAGTTGTTGGCATTTGATATGGATGTGAGGGCTTCCATTCAATCTCTCATATATGGTGAGAGATACCTCTCATAGGAGCATCTCTCTATATATATAATAAATATAAACTACTTATTTATTTCTATAAAATCTGATCTTTTCCAATAATAGCTCAGAAAAGAATCACATATTTCATTATATTTTTTGAGCACGGGCACCCTACCTCTCCATTTAATTATGTAAACTTACGCTTGTGGGGCCCACCCTTAGTCCATCTAATGGACCAAACACACGACCTCCCTAAACTACACATGTCCACTAGCTTTTGGTCAGATCCGAATTTACCGGACCGTCGGATTGACTGTGTACCGATTCGAATGGATTGTTGTGAGACGGTACTAAAAAGAGATACAAAAAAACAAAAGAATTAATGAAGTTTCTCTAATAAAATAAAATAAACTTAAAAGTAAATGAATGGAAAAAATGAAAGTTTTCTTGTTGACATAGATAAATAGAATTATATTGAAGAAAGTAGAAAATGATGATAATAAGAATGAGCTTAATTCTTTATTTAGATGGACCAATATTATTGGAGATTCTTTTTACCATTAATTCTGCATTCTTAAAAAAAAAGAGTGTACAATCAAAATCAATAGATAAAAAAGAAACTAGACAACCCAGAACCGAGAGTGGATTAAATAAAAAAGACTAAGGATTAAATAAACCAGACAACCCAGAAATCAGCATTTCACATTCTAAAAAACAAAATAAAAAAATATAATCAGAACAAACAAAAATACTTAAAATTCCTTAGATTAGTGGCACTTATACACTGGGACCTATTAACACTCAAATGTTGTTGCCTTGATAGAAATAGGATGATATTAGGAGTTTCTTAATAGACAAAAAGCATGATGGAGAATCCAAATAACAGAAAAAATTTATTTGGAAAACTCCAGTATTTTGTATTTTTTTATTAGAGAATCAATTTGACCGTGGAAATAACTCAGAATGAGGTGGAAATTTGAGGTATCCCATAAATAATAAGGATGTTTGTCTTAATGTTTGTGATTTTTAATAGATGAGGTCTATCGTAGAGTTCCACTCCATTTACATTACAATTTATAAAAGTTGAAGCCACACACACATAAAAAAAAGAAAAAAACCAAACTCCACCCTTTCTCCCTCGGCAAGCGTGCATGGTAGCATATCAGTTCCACGCTGTTGTCTCGAGTTTTTCTTTTTTCAATAATATTGTCATTTTCATATTAATTATGAAACTTATTATTTTTGTTGATAAATTCCATAAATTATATATTCATTCAAGTTTAGTTTTATTGTAAGATGGCTGTTATAGAAAATTAATGACTATATAGGAAATCATATAAAATAGTTATTTCAAAAGTTTGATCACCTATGCTTAAAGTACAATGTATAAGTATGAAAATAATAACAACAATATTTATAGGGGTCAATATTCTAAAAATATAGTTATTTTTATAAATATCTCGTAGATAAATTCTAACTCCTAGTCAATATTCCAAAATGAGGCTGGGTCCCTTATATCTAATTTTGAATTTTAAATTTCAAATCTATCATTCTCCCACTCATTACTTCAAATCGGACGTTGACATTGACGGATTGGATCTCAACAGTTGAGATCGATCTCTGAAGAAGAAAACCCCTGCAACGAAGAAGAAGAAGAAGAAAAAGATTGCAACGAAGAAGAAGACCCCTGCAAAAAAGATGAAAAAGAAGAAGAAGAAGAATAAGAAGACCCCTACAACGAAGAAGAAGACCCCTGCAAAGAAGATGAAAAATAAGAAGAAGAAGAAGAAGACCCTTGCAAAGAAGAAGAAGAAGACCCCTGCAAAGAAGAAGAAGACCCCTGCAAAGAAGAAGAAGAAGACCCCTACAACGAATAAGAAGAAGACGACTTGCAGAATACGAAACGAAGAAAAAAACGATCTTCTGCGCCATTGCCGAATTTCCTGCGCCACCGTCATTCCTACCTGTTGCCGGATAAGGGGAATCGCCACCGGACGCAGCGCCATGTCATCGCCGGAATCGAGAAAGAAGGCGAATGGAAGATGGCTTTCGTGTTTCTGATTCCCGAACGAAGAAGAAGAAGAAAGTGGGCATAGGATATGCAGCGGTTCCGGGTTGGTTCTAGGTCAGGTTTGACCTGACCCATTCCAGAAGTCCATCTACATTCCATTCAAAGTTAAATTTATCTGAGTTTTGTATTTTTTTTGTCAAATTTATTTGTATTTTGGACAAAATCTATCTGAGTTTTTGGCTATTTATATGACTTCTGACACAAATTTATCTAAGTTATATACCTAAACAGTTGAAAGAGGGCAAATTAGTCATGTAAAATGTATCCAGGGACCTCTAGCTGCAAACAGTCTAGCTGCTTGGATTAGAGCCCTTAAAAAGAATTTGCTTGGATTGGAGGCTGGATAGATTCAATTCTAGTGACCTTTCGCTAATTATCTCAAATAAATTTACGTACGGTCATTCTCTTCCACTAATTGTAATTATTAATGTTATACGCTTTATACAAAAATAGTTCCAAGCTCTTGAATTTATGTATATAGGGATAAAGAGATGGGCAGAAGTGTCATTTCATTCGAGAAAAAAAATTTGTTGTTGGAAGGCTACTGATTTTGGGGACAAGAAATGTATTAAAATGAAAAGGCAGAGGCTTATTTACAAATACTAAAATCATAGGGGCCTAGTTACAAATCCTTAGAACCTTAGGCGGGTATGTGCAAAAAGCTCTTATCCAAATCCTAAGCTCTTAATCACTAAATCTAAGCATATCTGCAAGGCTGAAGATGACCAAATCACCATTAGACATTTTAACCTTCAATTCATAAATAAACTGGGTATTAGACTTCATATGTTTGGATAATTTGACTTATATTTAGGTGGCAATTTTTCTTCTTTCCCATGAGCCCATGACCAATTACATGGAATTATTTTTACAACTAAGGTTAAGTGCAGGCAACCAAATTCCTTGGGTCCATATAAAATCCCTTAGGGAATCATCATTTCAAGGCATCCATACATTTAGGATTAAAAGAAATGCTTAGGCTGTTTTGATACCAATTAATTGATGATCACCTAAATTTGGGAGAGGTAGTGGGAAGACCATTCAATTGAGTAGCGGATCCGAGCATGAAGAAAAAGTTTTTGTCTCTATTTAAATGCAATAAATTTTCTTTTTTGGTATTGCTCATGTGAAAAATATTAGGAAAGTTGAGCAAAGGTTTAGCCCCACTCAAACAAAAATCCTCTGTACACCATTGTCGGTGAGTGGACCATCGATTGACCGTGGCACCGCAAGCACCCTTCCAAGCATCCGGGCAAGAGTTGTCCGCGATAACACGGCGGACCCTGAGTGGTCCACTCAGGGTTACCGTAGGTAAGACCACTCAACCTTTCCATAAGAAGGTACGGCAATAATCTTGAGCTGTTTAAATTTCAAACATGGAACCCCCCACTCCCCTGGTGATTTGTAGGGACGATAGAATCAATTCTTTGGAAAGTCAGATCTAAATGCATCAATACATTCGTCAGTACCACTGAACACTCGGATTCTCCAAATTCGCATGAATGTATAGTGATGTCCCCACACATGGAATTCGGACTGTGAGCGATGTAAATCTTAAATTTCCCCTCAATGGAAGGCTTAAAGATAGAAACCAGGCCTTTGATTTGGTTTAAGAGAGCAGCATACGGTGTATGATATGTACATGAGTTATATATAGCATTCTATCAGATTAAGAACTTCGTATATATATAGTAACTAAAGGATCATGAATCCCGTGATATATATTTCGTATACATACAATTTAAGAGTAAGCTATATTACAACTTTTTAAGGCACCAAAGTTCCCTCTTCAGCATCAAGCTTTCTCATGGATGAAGAACGAGGACAGGGTATGCTCTCTTCCTCTCTCTACTATGTGTATATGCTCTCTCCCTCTCTCTACTATGCGTATCATGCTAAACTATATAGAGTTATAAACTATGATGCTCAGGTACTTTCAAATAGATAAATTATCATATCGAATCGTATCTGATATTTTACTTGTTATATATATAAAATCTGTGTCCCTATTATATCTATAATACTTTACCTCTTATATATAAAGTTTGTGTTGATAGTGTATCTATGCTGTATTTGGGCATCACTGATTCAGAAGCATGAGTAACCCGAGCTGCTAGATTAGTAATAAGCAGCTGAGTTTTCTCCTACCAGGTTCCTGTATGGCATTCATGGGTACGGCTTTTGTAGAGCTGCGAGGATATCCCATTGGGACAAAGGTTTGGGGATACCTCATATACTTGCAAACTCGGCCCCATTTTGGAATTCCACTCTTTTACCTCTAGATTTTTCTAATCCAAAAGTCTGAGAGGTGTTCCACTCAAGAAAATAATAAATCTCCATAGAAAGGATTGGAACGAACTCTTTTAACTCACAAATTAAATCAACAATCCCACATAGGTGGTACACAAATAGGATTAAAGACTCATTGATTGAGTTTTTCTTTTTAGAAATAAATCTCATTAAATAGAGAAACCAAACACCAAACAAAACAAATCAAACAAACCATTCGAAATTAGTCCTTCTGGTTAAACCATATTTAGCCAAGTGATGAGCCACAATATTATACTTCCCAGGAATCTGACTGAACTCCTCACTGTCTCATTGATTCTCCTCAACCAGGCATTTGGATTAACCCTCATAAAAGGAACCCTAGTTCTCATCAGAAGATGATGAAGTTTTATATATACCAACTGAAAATAGACAGTACTGTGCACGTTAGATAATCTTCGGGTGGAACTACAACCGAATAACAATTTTAGCGAAGATCATCAGATCATGTCCTTCATACTTATATGTGGTCCTCGTTGTATAAGGCTCAGCCATAACTTTGAGTGTGTTGGCTAATAGAATGTTGAATTTTATTACGAAAGTATCAAGGCATATCTGAACGAAATACTGATGAGCATTGGAGTGAATGTACCTCCTCTGTTAAACTTAGGTGAGTACATATTTTGAATATTTTGGATCATCACGAAGTAAAACAAGGCCTGAACTAGCTGTCATTCAGCATTCTGCCGTTTAATTGCATTCATCATGACCGGCAGATTACAGGATTGTGGACTGTCAATGTATTTAAGTCGATTGTGGTAAACAGCCGCATGTCAAGGGCTTTTTTTTTTTCCCATGAAATTGAATTCCTTAAAGGAATTCCATGAACTGTATTCCTAGAATTTGTCAAAATTGAAGAAAGGCTAGTGTCTATGCATAGATGTCCATCAATAATATTTTTTTTAAGGGCATGTTTCTTTAGCAGAATTTTTTGACCAAAACTTGTGATGTTGGAAATTCGAAGAATGATGTGATGAATGCCCCTAAAATTTTCAGATGCCACATTTTTATTTTATTTTTTGTTGGAATTTAGGACTTCACCCACTTGAGAAGTCATGAATAACTTGAAATTTTCAGAGTTTTAATTTTGAATTTTTTATGCTCTAATCGAGACCCACTTGAGAAGTCATGAATAACTTGAAATTTTCAGAGTTTTAATTTTGAATTTTTTATACTCTAATCGAGAGGAGTATTCAGGAAATCCACCAAAACAACAGCTTTTGGAGAATTTACAAATCCTCCACATACATGGAATTTTTCCAAAGAAATGGTCCCATTTCTTAACAAGCATTTTTTTTACTAGAATTTCTTGTGTTGGGAATTTATAACATGGTATGGCAGCATGTCTCATTGACATTTTCAAATGCTTTGTTTTATTCCAACCCACATGAAAAGTCAAAAAAAGGGCCATTTGAAATTCTAAGAATCCCAACTCCTTTAGCATCTCAAAATGCTAGAAGGGCTAGGAGGATCTTAAAATTACAAGGAAGGAACAAAGTTTGGGGAATTCTAAAATTCTCCAGACAAGAACTAAGCAGTAGTAAGATATATCATTATTCATCTTATGAGTTTATATATATATTATAATATCATATATCTTATATTAATATATATAATGCCAATTTTTTCATTTCAATATAATTTGTACAGAATGTTTCATACTTTACTTTTTTTATATATATATTTTTAAAATCTTATATATATTTTTTATTGTATAAATTATATTGCCCGTGCTCTTTTGCTAGTTTAAAATCAGTTTAATTCCAGAAGCCATTGCCTGGGTTAACATTCCATCTATATCCAAAAGTCCATGTTTCGGCCAAGATTTGTGAAAGAACAGGATTTTTTTTTCATTTTCATTTTCTTTTTTCTTTTCTTTGATTTCACCAATATTTATTCCAGTATTTCTGAGTGTACATGGCTCTTTCTCACTTAGAGTTAATTCACATGTGGAACTCACCCAAGGCAAACCTGGGCCATTTACGGAGGCTCTAAATTGCAGTGCTTTTTTTTCAATGCAAGAAGCTTAGATACTAACTTTTTGTTTATATGAATATGCAGATGAAATCAATGATTCTCCAGTGGAGGAGGTAAGACTCACAGTTCCAGTCACGGATGACAAGACCCTCCCAGTCGTGACATTTCGAACATGGGTCATAGGATTTACAACTTGTATACTTGTATCTTTTATGACTCGGTTCTTCGTTTATCGTCAAAACCAAGTTAGTATTACTTCAGAATGCATCCAAATTCTCATCCTACCATTAGGAAAGTTGATGGCAGCGACCCTTCCAGCCAAACCAATTAGAGTTCCAGGGACCAGATGGGCATTTTCGATGAATCCCGGGCCCTTCAATGTCAAGGAGCATCTCTTAACTACTATCTTGGGAAGATCTGGCATTATCGGTCCTACTTCAACATCTATAATGATTATCATGAGAGTTTTTTATCATAGAAAGTTTAGTCCTTTAATTGCATTGCTGTTGGGCCAAACATCGCTGGTAATCTTTCCCTCTTTCACTGTATGTTTTTTCACTCTATATAATTTATTGTTTGAACTTTGGGGTTTTAAAATCACAAGTTTTTTTTTTTTTTTTTTTTTTACTTTATTTATTAATATTCTCATTATTAGTGTGAGCTTGCATTATAAGTTATCATGGATGAATCCATTATTCAGCTTTAAATAGACAGATATGCAATAGTTTGATGATCATTTGCATGTATTTAGATGCTGGTTATACCCATTTTGTCTGTCCTCACGAAGAAATTGTCTCGGTAAGTACTGACTGAAAAACTCCAAGAGTGGAATCCACATACATTTAGCTTTGTTCCAATGCCCAATTGTGTATCTATAATTAACAAACCCCACAATAGTAAGAACCTACAAAATCTAATGCTTTTCTTTTCAATCTCTAGTGAACATGTTTTTCGGATGATTGGCGTTTTAAGAAGATGATAATCTCTTGTGCACTTGTGCATTGTGCTTCGGTGTTGTTTCGTCATGTGGGACCACGTGAAATTCAGGGGATCCCATCTTTGGCAATTGTCTGGATGCATACTTCCAATGTAGCATGTGCATATAATTAGGATAAAGTTCTTTATTTAAGAATAGAAGAAAACAACCACTTATCTCACTGGTAAGTGGCGGCGGTTCTCATTTGGCAGCCAAGAGTTTGAACTTGGGTACACCACATTTTCTCATTTGTGTGGGCTTTTTTTCCGTTTGTACGGCTTTCTTTCTACTTGTGCGGACTCTTTTTTGGATCTCAACTCCTTTCACTATATTGGAAAAAAAAAAAAATTAGAAGAACTTGGACACATAAAATTGTTTCGTTGTTCGCAACCGACATATCAACCATACTATAGCTGCTCTTGTGGTCATACATGACCATGATCAAAATATCTACATAACAAAGTTAATATATTTTGTTCTCTTTTACGTTATGCCTCTTATATGTGCTTACGATTTGTATAGCTGATAGGATATGGGTATGCTGGAATGTTAATGAAGTTTCTTGTGAACTCACCTAAAATGTGGTGGCCTGGAGCTGTTGCAGAAGTGTCCTTTTACAGGTCTCCCTGATTCCATAAACAGAAGTTTTGCTAATTCATTTATATATATAATTTGGGAGATGCTCCTGTGAGAGCACCTCTCATTTATGTTTCAAAGAGTGTTTTATATGTAACTATTCCACAATCTTGCAGGACACTGCACGAGACAAATGTGAGGATCAAGGGAAAAGTAACAAGATTTCAGTTCTTTATCATAGCTTCGGTCACGTGCTTCGCCTATTATATTATTCCTAACTACTTCTTTCCTTCTATAACTTCTCTCTCTATTGTTTGCTGGATTTGGAAGAATTCAGTCACGGCCCAACAAATTGGCTCTGGTCGACAGGGTCTTGGCCTTGGCTCCTTTGTCCTAGACTATTCAGCCATATACACTTATGTGGGAAGCCCCTTTACCATTCCTACATTCGCAATTATAAATACGATGGTTGGATTTGTGTTCTACCTTTATATCGTCATCCCAATCGCCTACTGGACGAATTCACAAAATGCAAAGCGATTTCCTCTGTTTTCATCGCGTTTATTTGATGCAGATGGTCGTGAGTACAATGTTTCAAGAGTTTTAGATGAGCATGACTTTACTCTCGACCCACAAAAGTTCAAGAGTTATTCAGATGTCTATCTCAGCACTATATTCGCATACAAGTATGCATTCATGTATGCAGTCACCACTGCAGCTCTGACACATACTGTTCTGTACCATGGGAGGTGATGCTCTTTCTATCGTTGGTTCTCATTTTATCTTCTAGTTTTTATCTTCTTTTTTTTTTTTTAACTAACTTTAAAAGGCTTGTAATTCCAAATGTAAAGCTATTAGGAAATGCGAAATCTTCACCCACAAGAGTCTTGCACGAGACAGTATGGGATTTTCAATCTTCACCCTCCACAAGAAGAGAAAATCCGCACGGCACTCATGCAAGAATCATTAGGAGAAAATTTCCCATTGGTACTAATAGTTTAAAGTATAGTACCCCTCAGTCTAAAAGAATTGTCTTACAGGTCAGTTTGGAACCAATTTAAGGAGTCATACAGCAATCAACAAGAAGGCGATATTCATAATAGGCTAATGAGGAACTATAAGACTGTTCCTCAATGGTGGTTCTATGCAATCTTGTTTCTTTCTTCTGTCCTGGCAATTTTTATATGCATTTTCGTACCGCAACTGCAGCTTCCAGCTTGGGGATTTGTTGTAGCTCTAATCACAAGTGTGATCTTGACCCTCACCTCAGCTACCTTTTATGCTACTACAAGTCAGGTAATTAATCTTGTAAAATACTTAGATAGAGGACAAATCTACAACAACTATTATGTAGAAATTCTACCAAAAATATACCTATTATGTAGAACAAAGTAATAATATTATTGTAATTTATGTTAATAACGGGCTATCTTTTAAAGTTTCAACTTGAAACTTGAAAATACTCAACTTGAAAGCATTGGGCATGATAATCTGAAACCTTCATGTTAGGTCATCCCTAAAAATCATGGACATTATTCACTTCATTCTCTGTTGAAGAAAATTAATCATTGATAAGAATTTTAACCTTTTCTAATTAGTGAGAAAACATTTAAATAAATCATTGCCTGACAATTAGGGATGCGGCAATCGACCATTGCTAATAAAATTTTATTTTTTTGTTGTTATTGCTGAAAAAGTATTTGTGATAATATAATTATTGACTTTAAATATCAACTGCGAAAATCATAGCTCCGCACTACAAGTATTTATCCCTCGTTGTTTATATGGAGAGGGATATGCCGAATAGATAAATTAAACATATGTCCGAACTATTTTGTTTATTTCCTTAAGATTCTCATCAAACTGAAATAATCAGAACCAATATGGTTTTCTATTTTATAAATGTTGCTATTTGGAATCTAATAGTATAGTTAGAGAAATCATCGATCAATCACAGTTTTTTTTTAATTTCCTGAAATACTTGGACTTTATGAGTATAATTTCCCATAATGTAAGTCCACCCATTTGTAGGTTTATGAGTATAATTTCCCGTAATGTAAGTCCACCCAATTGTAAGTCACAGAAACAGATAAATCCCAAGATATCAAGGGACTGTCCTATGTTGTCATGGCTTTTATACAACATCTTAGGAATTTCTTTTCAAATGATTGAACATAAGAAATTGTGGTCAGATGTATATTCACTTTTCACAAAATATCATTTTTTGTAATATGTGAAAAATGAATTGGTTTGTTGGTTGTAGAAAGTATATGACACAGAAACTGATAAATCCCTTGATATCATGGGATATGATGCAAAAAAGTTTTAAAAAATGTACAACAAATCTATCTGAATTTAAGTCATGAAATTAAAAAAATCGTGTTTAAGGAGGACTAATATGTTAAAACCCCTTCTTTATTTTTCTATTTCTAATTTTCCGTGTTGTGTGTCTATGCACTATAATTTGTTGTCCTATTTTCTCTTCTTTTCTTTGCATTTTTGAGGTCGTTTGTTTAGCGTTTGTGATTATAAATTGTAATTATGAGGCTTCTCTCGCCCACTCCTCTTAAATAAATTTTTGCAAAAAGCAGAAATCAGTTGGATTCGGGTCAATTAGAATGCCTGGCAACTTTTTAAACCCCTCAACCACCAAGCATTACATATAAACATTTAAAATAAGGAAAAATCTCCTATCAGGGTACCTCTCAAATTATTACGAGAGTAAGAGTGGGGGTCCTCATATTTTGGCTGTTGGCAATGAATACTAGCACAACCACCCGTGTTCAGCACGGTACATTCATGTATTATAAATTAAATATTTGTACATTAAAAAGGTTACATGGATTACCTCTTTCCATCCATTAAGTTGAATAAATGAAAAAAAAAAAAAGACATGGGGAGAAAGGGTGTAAAAGAGACGGGCGGAGCAAGAGACTTAAAAAAAGAAGAAAAAGTAAAATTAAAGTGGAGAGTAGTGAGTGGTTTGATAAAATAGAATATGAGTGGATAGTTATGGGGCCAAAAAGTGAAACATTTAGCAAAGAGGGATACCTGTTGGTCAAAATCGTAATCGACAGTCAAAATCCAATCCAAAAACACTTTAAGCTTAATATAGTATAATAGGTCCAATGGGTCCCCGGCCTTTACTCTCATGATAGTACAAGAGTTACTCGCATAGGAGAATTTTTGTTTAAGTAATGACATGCTAATATAGATCAATATTTATACTAGAAAGTTTTCCGTTCTTATCATTCGAGCTTAAAAGGAGGAGTTTACCTGTAAGAGAGCTTCTAGGGAGGTATGACATGTGACTTTAAATTAGTTAAAAAAAAGTATAATAGGATTTAGATCTAAGTACCGTATCACACCTTCTGGACACAGAGATATCATCCCATCAGAAAGAGCAAGGTTTAATTCTCCATGCAGTTCTTCCAAAATAACTAAATCTTATGGAATAGAGATATTATTTAAGATGTGGAAAATTGTCTCTGGAATTATGATGCAGGCCAGACAATAAGTTGGTCAACCCATTGGGCCCAGCCAATGAGCACAACGGGACATCCATTTATTTAGGAGAATTATTAAGTAATTTAATTTGATCGGCATTATTATTAGTGAGTTTTCTATTTTGTTTAGGCTTATTTAGATATTAGAAAGTATTATTGCGTAGGGATTAATTAAGCCAACTCCTTTAAGGGTGTTTTGCCTCGTTGGGATGCAATGCTTATTATTATATATGAAGCGAAGTGGATTTGATTTCCAATTTCATTGTCAATTTCAAATTTTATTTTGACTCTTTTTATGTTGACCTTCTACTAATATCACTTATCAATCCTCCTACTAATATTAGCCCTATTAATAAAGTATTTTTTACTAATCCAATGTTCCAGAAACTCTTTCCTCTTCTCTCTATATTTCTATCCACGCATCTACATTTCTCACTTTCAAACGCCACAAGCCCTTTTCTCTTCTCCATCCTCTCTCATAAATAACTCATTGATTTTTTTTTATTAGGCTTACACTCTAAACTATTTCTATCGATTTTTTTATTTTAGACCTTTACATTATAACCACCACTAATTACATTGCCCCGTGCTTAGCACGGGGGACTTTTGCTAGTACCTAATTAATCAAAGATTCATTTCAGAGTTTTTTCAGTATATGGATTGTTTTGTGATTGTGATTGTGCCATAGTAGCTCGAATCCATCTTTGAATTCCATCAATCTTGCAGGAGATTGATCTATTACTTCGATTGTAGACTACATCAATCTCAAATTGAAGATCCTAGCCCAAGCCGGACTCCCAATTTCCCAATCCACGGTACCCATGCATCCATCCCCATCGTCAGCACTCACCCATCCGTTTTCTGAACCCTCGACAGCACCCTCTTTCATCTCCCAATACCACCGAACCTTCACCTATTCCATCTCCATCAAGAACCCAGCGTCGTTCAAACCCCGCCCAGTGGAAAAAAAAAAAAAAAAGAGCAGAAAGAAGAGAGAAGAGAAGAGTAGAGTTGAGGAGAAAACTAAAGTATGATTGATTCAATTAATGTTAATGTTTGAATTAGTATAATGTTAATCTTAACAATCTTATAAAAAGAAATGATTGCTTCTGTTAATGTAATACTAAGAGTCTTGTCAATAGATAATGATGATCTGATTTGAGAGATTTTATCAATTTTATGAATGCAGATGATCAATCCAGCTGATTTCCAGGACTTGGCCATGGGGTATCTCTTACCGGGCCGGCCACTTGCTCTAAAAACTTTTTCGGCTTATAACACTCTGAGCGTTATACAAGCTATATCTTTCCTTAGTGATTTCAAGCTTGGCCACTACATGAAGATCCCTCCCAGGTCAATATTCACAGTTCAGGTAATGAAGATATTTCTATACAAAATTATCATAAAGAAAAGAAAAAAAAAAAAAAAAAAGAATTCACTCTCTAAACACTAAAATTCTGGATCAAATAGCTATTTTTCTTTTAATCAAGATTTTGAATAATTTCTAGATAACACAAAGGTTATATTTGGTTGAAGATTTGCATATATTGTCATTTATTATGTTTTGAGGAAACTTCTCTTCTCTCTTTTCGGTCCATAAAAAACTTTAGTACCCATTTTCAAGAGTTTCCAACACATTTAGGAAATAAAGAAGAATGTAGAATTTAATATTTCAAATATGCTCGCTGTTCGATTTTTCATATTTTCTGTACAACTCAGAATGGGATCAAATTTTAAATTTGCCCGTAGAGACAGAGACAAGATTCCTCACAAAATTTTAGCACTTTTGGACATCGTTTTGATACGCTGATTAATTCATCTAACGAAACTGATAGGTACAAAAGAATTTAGGAAACACAAAAGTTGTCTTTGTGGATTTGGCAAAATTTTTTCGTTACAGATCAGATTCGGGCAAAACTTTTCGTTACAGATCAGATTCAGGTGATCTCAAGAAGCATTGGAGAATTATAAAGTAACTATTTTGAGACTTTTTTCAGAGTTTTTACAGCTCCTATAGTATTTGAAGTAATCACTGACTCAGCACAAGCACCAAAGCGCTTAGGCCGGTGACGCTATATAAGTTAGGATTCTATTTTAGCATGGTTACTTATTTTATTAGAATTTTGTTTCCTATTGTCAGTAGATTTATCGCACAACAAGCTAGCTTAGAGATTTCTATTTATTTGTGATTGTAGTTCATAATACAATAGAAGACAACAATACGAATTTACATTGTGCTAATCTTTTCTCTCTCCCTCTTCCTTAACAAGTGGTATCAGAGGGTTACCGATTTTGAAAAGATTAGTCGAGCCGATGGCTCTAGGGACGTCGAGGCGCGATCGACTTGATTGCGTCGACAAAAATCTTGTGCGTGGGAAGGTGAGAGAGAAGAGAGACTATTCGGATTAAGGGGGTCCCAATCATCATCGAGGATCTATCTTCTATGTTGCGATTCCCGAAAGGGCCGCAAAACAGAATCAGAGCCAGAATTGGCTTCGGTTTGCTAGGAAGAAGAACTGTGGCTCGTCCTGACTCTGCTCTCATTGAAACGAAGACTGAACAGAGGTGGTGATGTTCTCCTGCTGAGAGTGTTGATCATCGAGGTGGTCCATAGATCTCGAACATTGGACGAGATGAGAGGAGGATCTCTACTCTGTTCGGGGTTTGATCAGAGGAACTGATCGAAAGAGAACAACTAGAGGAGCGCTGATTTTCTCGTGATCATAAAGGATTCCGGACCATAGTTACCTAATTCGCAGCTCAATCAATTCGGATTTGATTCGTTTTTTGATTCGCTTAATTCATAATTCGAACTCGGTTTACTAATTCGGACATATAATTCAAGATAGTTGGCCATGATTCATGTCTAATTTGATATATATTTTGCATAAGCTCTTAAATGCCACAAGATATATGAAAATGACATTACAAAAATATTATAAAAATGATTCAATACATTTAAACTCAAACAAAAAAAGTCTCATACAAAATACACTTAAATTCAAACAAAAAGTCTCATACGATCAGTATGTTCGATTGAAAATAATCTTTAGAAAATTAATGATTATTGAAAGGATATCAAAGCAAGTTTTTCAGTGGACCTGGAAAGCCTTTTCAGTCTTTGAATTCTCCTTGTACTCAATGTCTCAGGTAAGCCCGCCATCTCAATTGTGACCACGTTCCCTCATAAAGGATCATATTATATATTGAAGGCCTTTATATTCCATTGTGAGTCTTAGATCCTTCTAGTTTCTCACTCAATTGAGAGAAGTGAAACTTTGTATAAGTTAGTCCATCCATCGAAAATTTGAACCGTTCAAAATGAACGCCTCCTTTTTATATGGGTTACCATTAAATCATACTACAATTAAAGATGGTCCCATGGAGAAATTGAGCATGTATAAAACATGTGAATACAAAAACATTCAACAATACTAACCCCCATTGTTTGCTGATTTACGAAAACTTCACTTCGGTCCAGGGACAGACCCAAAAAATAGAACTAGTGGGGGCCAAATGAAAATTATTAAATTTTTTTTTTTACATTTTAAGGTGAAAAATAAAAAATTACAAAAAATTTAGTTGTAAAAAGTAACAATTTGAAAACTTAAGGGGGCCATGCATGTAGGTCCGCCCCTACTTCGGTCATGGTTATATCAAGTGACTTATTGTAAAATACAGCTAGTAAAAACATCAATTGAAGAGTGCCGGGGGGTTGGGGGGGGGGGGGTGGGAACAAGATCTACACGTACGGTGGTATAGGTATTGAGGTAGATTAAACTAGATTCGAGATGGACGGTTTATTTTTCCTTTTGTTCCCAGTGGTGCTTCTTGATAAGGCAAACTATTACTTGTGAAGGAATAAGATGAAAACTTTTTTGGTGGATCGTGACTTATGGAGATCACATGTGGGGGAGACACAACACCACCAATATGCGGGCTCTATTAGCAATCCAAGTGTCCGTTGATGATGACATGCTTGAGTACATCTATTGGATGTGAAGACTTCGAAGGAAGTGTGGGAATCTTTTCGACATTGTTTACCAAGAAGTCAAAGCCGATTAAGGACAAGGTTATTTATCAATATGGTAAACCAAGGTACATTGCAAGGGATTGCAAAGTGATGAAGGTAGTCATTGAAGGAAATTCAGTCATGGAAGACTCGAGGCAAGGGGAAGTCAACAAATGTGGGGGAGCCATTGAGGAGGATGGTTGGTTCCTAGGGGTGGAATTCACGACCACCGTCAAAACCATCGAAATCTACAAATATGAAGATATTGATGATTTGGGACTTCAGATCCTTTAGAGGTTGAAGAAGAAGCACAAGATGTGTTCAAGGAAGAGGAATCAACGGTGGAGGAAGTTAATCAATCGGAGACACTTCATAGACTCAAACAGATGCAAAACTGATCACGCAGGAGATCAGGGAGTGGCAAGATGCAACAGGTTTCAAGACTACAACCTTGATTGGGGATGAGACATGAGAGATGATTCTATATCCAGATTGTGTGTCTGCAGTTGGATTCATGTAGGTCAACAACCGAGAAAGTTAGTCAAGTGGGCCCATAAACCCTTACACAACATGGTTGACAGCAAAAGGGGTTCAACCAACCATACGATATTGGTCTTAACGTGACCTATGATCTTGTAGGAAAGATCAACAGTACAAGTGCAGATTGACGTCTCCGTTAGCAAAGGGTGGAGATTCAAGCAGATGCAAGTCAATGAAGCTTTCGGCATGGGGGAGTTGACATGGTGATCTACTTAAAGAACCCGCATAGTTTTAAAGACTAGCTAGAGCTAGCACCGCAAGTATGGCAAGTTTTTCATAGATTCATATGGATACTTAGCGTAATGGTGTTGAGAGTCAGCGTTGAGGGGGAGTGTTGAAGTCGTCGCTGACTCGGTACACACACCGAAGGGGTGGGCCGTTGACATTATGTAGGTTAGGATTCTATTCTAGCATGGTTGCTTAGGTTGCTTGTTTTTATTAGGATTGAGTTTGCTGTTGTGGGTAGATTTCTTACAGGGCTAGTTAGCATAGAAAATTCTATATATTGGTGATTATTGTAGTTCATAATACAATTATACACAAAAATTCGAGTTTATATTGTGTTCATTTTTTTTTTCTCGCTTCTCCCTCAACACATAGGTTGGTGGTGATGTACAAACTAGTTCAAGTAAAAACTCGCCAAGGTAGTTTTGACCCCTGTTAGTGTCATGGGCATTTCTCTTTCATCTGGTATTAAATTGACACTATCTAACTTGCGTTGGAAAACTACTGACGAGAACATTTTGATGATGTAACCCCTTGATCCTAGCCTAGCCGTCCCTTCCCTCTGATATTCTACTTGCTAGAGATGAGAGAGGGATGGGATCTCATTTTGGATGCCTACACACGTCATATAATGAGGGTTAGGATCTTCTCTTAATGCAACTAAGTTTTCTAATCCCCTCTTGTCTCTTCCTTTCTTATTCTACTCAAACAACTAATTGTCTAATCTCACTAACTAGGACTTTATCTTTCATGAGAACTAGCAACAGCGGGCGGGCCATGCTTAGCTCGGGCCAAAAATAAATAAAAATGTATTAAATATTTTCAATTATTTAAAATTTTACTAATAAAAACTAAATAACTAAATTTACAATTTAGCATAAAGACTAAAATAATTTATTTATAAATCTAGATTAAAATAATATTGCCATCTAACTTTGAAATTGCTATAAAATAATAATATAAAGAGAACAATGATGAGGACAATTGAAAAATTCCCAAGTCTACTACAAACCCCCCCCCCCCCCCCCCCCCCAAAAAAAAAAAAAAAAAAACCATATTACTTAAGGGAAAAAGGCAATGGGGAAATTAAAAAAAAAAAAAAAAAGAATATTGTCTAGATAAACTACATCAAATTTATCTTTTTATTATACGTCATTAAGTGAAGGTTTTTGAGCCTTTAAGAATTTGGGCTCCACAATTTTAATGTTTTGGATTCTAATAAATCATGCTTAATTTACATGTTAAGGAAATTGGGGCCCTCATATGTAAAACGCATGAGTCCCTTTTAATATTCTCATATTTTTATGCAAGATCAATCATATAGTGGTCCTACTCATATTTGAGAAAATTATGCATTTAAATGGCCTAGGTTTTCAATTGCGGAACCCATTAGAATTTAAGATGTGCCCATGTTAAGTCCAGAAAAAAAAAGAAGCATTAACCAAAATCTAATATGAAAGAAATGAGTAAGATCTTAAATTAACTAAAAAAGAGAAGAAGTTATAACTTATTTCTTAAAGTTAAATGAAAATTCAGAAGCAAATATTTAACATATCAACCGCATAATCAAAACATCATAAATAATTAAGAAGACCTAATTGCCTATGAAAATAAAATTAGAAGAAAATAAGAAAAACACCAAATATATAATCCTTCTGAAACAGAGCAAGGAAAAAAAAAGTAAATTTAAAAAAAATCAGAGTTTCATGAATTTATTACACGGTTCCATGCAATGGTTGTAACAAAGAATCCATACTCTTGATCTATATAGATTCTTATCTAGACACTAGACTTCTCTTTTAAACCACTTGTATTGAAGACCATTCTTTTGCATGACCCCTTCTGCGTATAAACAGAGAATATGGATTCATGCAATGTAACCATTAAAAGGGCATTAAGTGAAGATGACATTTAGCCAAAAAGGGAAAACAAGTAGGGGACTAGGGGTGCTCAGGGATTGGTCTAGCCCGAGCCCGGCCGGTCCAAACCCGATTTGGGCTGGGCTTGGGCCCTTTGTTCCATTACTCAGGCTGGGCTCGGGCATTTTATTTCACCCTGTTTAATAGATGGGCTGGGCTTGCACTCAGCTGTAGAGGGTCCAAAGTTTGGCCCGACCCAATTGTAAAAATATTAATAGGATACAGCCAAACCAAACCAATAGAGTTACACTCAACATCGTATAATTTAGCTCTCTTTTTAAATTATATATCAATCTCACGATGGGCTCGGGCTCGGGCTCACAGGTCTTATGGTGGGCTGGGCTTGGGACAGCTACTTATAACCCGATTCAGGCCCGGGCCTGGCTTGGAAGGCATGGAGAGGAAGAGGGAGAGAGGGAGGCTGCAGCGAGCGGTGGAGGGCATGGAGAGAAAGAGGGAGAGGGAGAGAGAGAGGGAAAGGCTGAGGCTGAGGCTGAGGCAGCGGCAGGAGGCAGAGGGTACGGAGATGGGAGAAAGGGGTAGTTTGGAAAATTTTCCCAAGGGTATATTGAAAATAAAAAAAAAAATTTAAATATTGAGTGTGGAAAGAAAAAAATATATATAATGTGCATTTAGAAGCTCTAAAAATATCAAACATGTCCAGCAGGGTGACAACCTTAGTTGTTAGTTGATGTCTATGAATAAGTTCAACAGAAGAATGTATTGGATTTTAAGCACGAGAGGCCTATACCCTCTTATTATTAGTTATTAGTGTTGAGGTTGGTCCCTACAATCATGTATTACTACTACTACTACTCATTTTGATTTTACGTGACATAGGTTATTGGCCAAATCGTCTCATCCTTCGTGCATGTCGGGGTCACATGGTGGCTGCTATCGACGATAAAGAACTTCTGTGAACCAGACAAGTTGCCTAAAGGGAGCCCTTGGACGTGTCCATACGAGCGAATAGCTTTTGATATGAGTGTCCAATCGGGTGTTATAGGACCTGCTCAGCTGTTTGTGCCACATGGCCGGTATGGGTGGACTTACGTCTTCTTCATCCTGGGCATCATTGCTACAGTGGTGGTGTGGAAGCTATCTCGAGCCTTTCCTCATAATAAGTGGATAAAGAACATCAATGTCCCCCTATTGCTACTTGCCCCTATGGCGATGCCTCCAACTGGACCAATGCACTATTGGACATGGGGAGCAATTGGCCTTTTCTTTAACTTCTATGTCTTCAAAAGACACAAAGAATGGTGGGCAAATTACAACTATTTGTTATCAGCGGCTCTAAATGTAGGACCTGCATTCTCGGCCCTTGTACAATCTGCTGCTCTACAATTAAATGATATATATGGAGTGAATTGGTGGGGTTTGGAGTTGGGTGATCACTGCCCTCTTGCATCTTGCCCTACTGCTAAAGGGGTTGTCGTGGAAGGCTGCCCTGTTTTCCATTGAAGAGGATGTTCAAATGCATCCGTAGTGGCTGGGGTACTACTATTTTATTTGTATTTTGTTAATTAAGAATAATAGTGGTCAGAACAAGGGTATTGGTTTTTTAGTTCCTTTTAATATTGTAACTTCATTTCTTGACACTTTATCACACTTTTAACAGGCTTCATTTCTTGTGACTTCATTTCTTGACATAAAATTGTTTTCTTGTTGATATGCTCGATTTTAAGATGGGACCTACTCCTTTAAAGTAAAATCTGAGAATTTGTTGGAGGAGATGATATTGACTTTGAATAATCTAAATTATTAAGAGGTGGTCTAACAGGCTGTCAATGATTAAAGTAAGGACTATCTTAAAATCCAAATTTAAAATGACCAACCCCGCCCATGAGTCTGAATCCTGTAATACCCGTGGTGGTGACGTGCATACCAGGCTTCCGACAATGTTGTACGTAGCTGACCGTGACAACTCCACTCATAGTCACCGTGAGGAAGAGCCTCATATTATCCCAATTCACCACTGCCGCCACCATGCGCGCGCACACTTAAAATGACCATCAAACCTTTTGCTTTTAATTGATCCCTATCTTACTAATATATACATCCATTGAATTCCATGGATATGTCTCAAGGAGCAAATGAACACACTCTAACCTTGCCAACACACACATGGTTGAGTGGTGTTGGTAGTTGGCACACCCATACAACCCCTGACCAATAGCCCAACATAGGTAGCCAAAAACAAAAGTCCAAGATAAATGATTAGTATTTGTAAGTTACGGGTGGGTAATTAGTAAGAACTTCGTGCTACGGTGAAGGAGAATGTCAATTCAATTTCTTACGAAAATATTGGCGCTTAATAATCAATATTGTATATATTAAAATGATACATACTCTCATTTTTAACGTAGAAAATTTTGTCCTTTTTCTATTGATTACCAATTTATCTTAGTTAAGAAAACTCTATGTTTTGGTGAAAAAGTCATCGAAATAGTTAACTTTTGTACTTGAGAATTTTTAGATGCAAAATCTAATGGTACTAATAGATCTCGATCGTGCTTTTTATTTTTTTATTTTTTAAACATTACCGGTAGAAATCAATGCCATTAGTGCAACTAGATAGGTGTTGGTTTTCTAATTCTGGCCCATCAGCACTGATATCTATCAATCTCTTTGCTTCAGTATTATATTATTATTCAGGGTGAAATGTGTTTGTGTGTAAGACTGCAAAAAATGCATGGTTCAAACATTCTTATACCTTAAAGCTTAGGAGCAGTTGGAAAAAGACAGGGAAAAAAAGATTGGATCTGAACTTTCCTTAAGCCACATGATCACCATCCTCCCTTTAACGAAACACCTGTTGAGGGTGTTGAGAAGGGAGATCCTGATCTTTATCAAAGATCTAAACGCGCAATCCAATCTCTTTTTCAACGACTAGAAAGTTTGCATCCAATGCTTCCAGTTCTTTTTTGTGCACAATGCACCCACATTGAATTGTCATCCTTACAAGAATTATTAAGTGTCAGTAAAGAGGCATTCACCCTCTCCACATTAATCATTTTCTATGGGTTTAACATAAAAATTTGATCCATGCATGTATATATAAGATTAATTTCATCAGGTAAAATTTGCAAAAACCATTCAATTTAAACATTAGAATAAAAGAAATATGGTGTTTATATCTACTCAAGAACTACAATTAACTTTTCAACATCCAATCAAAGTTTATATTTTTGTTTCAAAACATGCAATATGGGCATGGGTGCTGTCTGGGTCGGTTTGGGCCAGGTCGGGTCAGTTCTGATGTCCCGCCGCCTGCCTGGGCATTTTTCCAGGATGTGTCAGGTCAGGTCAGGGTGAACCTAACTGGTCCAATAGACAGATTGGACAAGCAAAATGGATGAGGTTCTATTCGGGTCAGGTTTACTCTGGCCTTTTTCCCGGCCCAGTTAGTTTTTAGGATATGTTTCAAATGATCCGGCCCATTTAACTATGCTTATTGGTCGTTTTTAAAGTCTTATTTTGATCATACTAAGCTTATTTGTGCTTGGACCTTAGATCCAATAAATTAGATAAATTGTTTAAGAAAGAAGTTGGAGTGTTTCAATTAAATATCTATGTTTATAAGACCTTAAATGACCAAGCGAATTAGAGATTTTATCTCACACTTATATGTCAAATTAATACGTTGATGTGAGTACGTTAAAGCTTTTGTAAATTATGAAATATGCGCAGCCCACTTGACCCATTCCAACTTGATAAAACCTGATTTCCATGATGCTCTAGTGAGTTTAAACCTAATTAGCTTAATAAATTTTGGGTTTGTAATTCAGGGGTACTCAATGCATTACAGTGGCAAGGCATCAATGTTGATTGCAGATTTGCAATAAGATTTGAACCCACTTGATAGACTGATATAAACTAAAATCACTTTGAACTAGAATCAATCAAAATTTTGCTGTGAATAGGCTAATTCTAGGCATGCCTTTTAGATTCATAAACATTC
This sequence comes from Camphora micrantha, assembly GCA_003546025.1. Taxonomy (NCBI): domain Eukaryota; kingdom Viridiplantae; phylum Streptophyta; class Magnoliopsida; order Laurales; family Lauraceae; genus Camphora; species Camphora micrantha. The sequence goes on along the minus strand of QPKB01000002.1, from coordinate 56,015,369 downwards.
ATCCGTCGTGAACGTAATTGAATCACCAAGAGGTGAGATTGCAACAGTACATGCATAAATTGCATTTGTGTAAGTGAATCATTGAATGCAATGCAAGAAACCCAAATTATATATGGGGCAAGCTCTCCTAAATTCAAGCTTAGGATAAGGTAAGTTCAAGTGTGTGGTGAAGCCCACCTGAGGACCTACATGGAAATGGGGGTTGGGGGGATTTCAAGGACTCCCTGAGATCTTCATTTCTGCAAAAAATCAGCTCCAATCGTGATTTTTATTATCTCCATATGCGCCCAAAAATTTAATTGTCAATAGTCCATTCGGATCGATAAATAGTCGATCCAACGGTCTAGTAAATTCGGATATGACCAAAAGTTGGTGGACATATGCAATTTAGAGAGGTTATGTGTTTGGTCCATTTGGATAGACCAAAGGTGGGTCCCACAAGTATGAGCTTATGAGATTTTAACCTAATCTTGTGTTTAGGAGAGCCTTGCTCATTAAATATAATACGTATATTTTGTGTTACTCTACCATTCCAAAAAAACCAAATATATATATATATATATATATATATATGTGTGTGTGTTACTCTAAATCAAGTACAACAAATGCATGCCAATTTAATTTAAACATCTTCTCAAATAGTAGAAACTCGCGTGAAACAACTTATTTGTCTTTTGTTCCTCTTTGTTTAGTTAATGAATTAAATACTTACTTTCAGAGAGGAAACTGGAATCTTGTTTGGAAGATCGAGATCACATGGCATGGCTTCCAGCTCTTGCTTGGAATCACTCTAGAGATAGAAAAAGACTGGTCCATTCTCATTTCCGTTTTGGCGCCACTCTCCCTTATAAATATAAGGTTCACACAATCACATGGGAAAAAGAAAAAAACCATTTCTAGTGAAATCATTGATAAAAATCAACAAGAAGTTGAACAGTCCTGATCTTAACATGGCAGGGGATAGCTTCATTGGCATATCACATGGCACTTCCAGTCAAAGGAAATGGTTGGAATGGACATGCACTGCCATCTAATAAATGGCACTTTATGTCTCATCAATTGATCATACAAAGAGGGAGATTCTCATTAAAGAGAACTGATGATTTGCAGCTTCAATTTTCACTACAAGAGTAAGGAAACTGCTCAAGCATCAATTGCACCATCAGTCTGTTGAAACTCCAAACCCGAAATGTACGTGTATCAAGACAAATGGATGAATACCATGTTACACGAGTTTAAGTGTTTTATAATATGATAAACGAGCAACAAAGGCCCGGGCCATACAATAAAAATATATATAAATTTGAGATTCTCTAATTATTAAATATTATAGGCGTAGGAATCGATTTTGAAATTGGATTCCAATTTTGCAATTGACTGAGAAATTAGGGCTTCCAAAATTTAAATTAATTTTAACTAATCTAAAGAGTCCAGTTTAGGGAGGAGAATAGACGTCTTTGTGTGAATTTTAATTGCGAAACTGGATTTCAATTTTGCAATTGACTGAGAAATTGGGGCTTTCAAAAATTAGATTAATTTTAACTAATCTAAAGAGTCCAAATTAAAGAGGAGAATAGACATCTTTGTGTGAATTTTTGTGTGGATTTATACAATCAGACTTTTCTTTAGAATCTTTTTTCCTTCAAGATATGGATAGTATATAACTGCATTATCCCGTGATTTGGAGATGATTTGATATCTTAATCTTAAGAGTCCAATTTAGAGAGGAAAATAGAGATCATTATATTAATTGTTTTGCCGATCAATGTTGACTCCTCTCTTTTTAGGATCTTTTTTTCTTCAAAATATAGATAGTATGCAATTGTATTATCCTTGATTTGGGGGTGATTTGCTATCTTAAACTTATAGAGGATGATTACTAGAGATGTTGTAGGATCTTACACCCCATTGAGTTACCACTTATCCAAAAACTAATTGATGATAAGAAACGACACAACAACGGAATTATGGTGAGGGCAAGTGCTCGACCACAATTATGACCGCTCAGGAGAGAGGGTGAACGTTGACCTCAACAATATCTCCTTCAATGACACACCCGTTAAGACTCCTATTGTGCAATTCGCAGAACACGTGTCCCGTAACTTGAACACTTGAACACTTGATTAACTAGGCTCTGATACCACTTGTAGGATCTTACGCCCTCCATTGAGCTACAACTTATCCCAAAACCAATTTTTTTGTTTGTGTTTTTGCTTAATCTCGTTACATGATAGTGTGGACTTGAACTCAAGTGCTTACCCTCGCACCATAGAAAAGTTTCACTCTATTCACTACGATTATTTTATCTTTCTTAATGCGATCTTTACTTTTAATTAAGTGTATTATCAAGTTATCTTTCCTTATTTCTCTTTTTAGTTCAAACAACTATAAAGTTGGTGAATTTTCTTTCTCCACCCATTCTTCTATTCTGCAGGCTATTGATCCAAGTAAACATATGGTTTTATTCAAAATGAGGGGTGGTCGTGTTTTCCATGATATTAAGGACTGAATCTCCACTTGAGAGAAATTATGTATTTTGATAAAATGTATCACTTGACCAAAATAATATGGAAGCAACAATTCTTACCCACAATAGGTTTATTTATTCTATTTGAATCTTCTTATTTAACTCTATTTTTTCATTTTTTTTTCCAGTTTGTTGAAGTTCATAATAGAAGATCTAGAAATGGGTTTTTTTTATAGATATCTTTATTTGACGAGGTTTCTTGCACAAGGAATTTTCCTCTACAAGATGGAATGGGAATCTTGATATTGTAGATCAAACGAAGTTTAATTAAAAGGGATTTTTTTATAAGTATCTTTATTTGACGAGGTTTCTTGGAGAGGGGATTTGCTTCTACGAGATGGGATGAGAAAATGGTTGAATCTATTATTAAAGGGAATCTATGATGTTGTAGATCACATGAAGTTTAATTAACAGATGATTTTCGCTTTGAAAGCTCTACACGATGGAAAGAAGTTTGTATTTTAAGACTAGTTATTTTCCTTTTGAATGAATTTCTATTTTTTTCCACAAAAGGCATTTTTATTCTTTCGAATTTTAATGTTTTGGTCTAAATTCATGGCCTTTCTTGAGTTTTCTTTCTTTTTATTTTAAAAGCCAAAAAATCTCTCCAAATATTTCTTCCTTCTATTAAATAGGACATTCACCTTAAGACTTTATTCTCTTGATAAAATCTAAAAACAAATATTTTTATAGTTTTAATCTTATTTAATATTTTTCATTGGCTTTTGTATCTTCTTTTATATATTCCTTATTGGTCATTCTCATGGAATAAGATAATTTACATTCTCATTCTTAAAATAATTTGTTTCCTCTTTCAGTAGATTCCTACCCATTTTCACTTAAGTTAATGAAAACATATATAGTTTTTTCAATTCATTTTTCTTTATTCTGTTGTAGTTCACCTATGCTTTTTTTGGTTTTACTGTATATTTTATCTAATGAGATACTCTCTACTATTTATTCTCATTATTATTTGAAAGATACTATTTTTACTTTCATCTTAATTTGATTATTAACAAAGTGTAGTTTTTTGAAAGAATATGTTTATTTTACCATAAATTCTTTGACTCCATTTCAAAAAGATAATCTTCTTATTTAAAAAATCTTAAAATTAAAAATTAGGAAAAGCAAGAAAATGTAATGGGCCCACCAAATGAGACTTATGATTTCAAAAGTAAGTTAAAGTGAAATTTGCAATTGATATCGAACAAATTAAAGTGCTCTCATTTTAAAATTAACCATTTACATATAATTTTTTGTTACCATTATAAGGAGTTATTTTTATCTCAATTTTTTTCATATCAATATAATCTAGATAAAATGCTTAATTATTTTGAATTTCTTATAACTTTTAAGTATATAAATTATATTGCCCGTGCTTGTTTTGCTATTAAATTGTTGGAAAGAAAATAATTATTTTTATAATTCTGATACGTGGGCCCAAATGAGGTACTTGAACATTGAGCCCAAGTCCTATCTTAAGCTATAGAAGGCCACCTAAAATTGGGTTTTGGGTCAGACCATGTGAGTTGGAGGTGGGATGATCCAAGTTAATTGCATCCTCAACTCAAAGACTGCCTCCTTAGCCCAAGCATTTGCCTGCTCTTTGCAATCATAATTTGAGAACGCGCGTGAGGTAACCACAACCACATATCACCCGATTGCCCACCCTCTTTTCGTTTGAGTGGGCCCCATTTTCATATGTGTGGGGCTTTCTTTCCGCGCAGATAGGACTGCTTTCCCACATGTATGGCTGGCTTCCCGTATGCACGGGCTTCCCCATGTGTGTCTCAAATACCCTCATGACTAGGGTACCAAAAAAAAAAAAAAAACACTATAACTTTTATCAAATTTCTTTAACTAACCATTGTGTTAGACAGATTCCTCCTGAGGAATTGAATGATTTAATTTACATAGTTTCCTCTTTGGGAGGATAGGATGATTAGTAACTAATCTCTTGGCTGATATCTTGGGATATTTCTCCTTTAAGAGAATGTCATGAGCTGATTTTCACGGCATGTATTGATTTGCTGTGATCACAGTTGGATTGTACGCCATGATTAATACTGCCTACTTTAAATGTTGATCACTAGTAAGCACTTTAATAAAAAAAATATATATAAATCACCCTTCACATGGGGCTCCAACAATATCAATATCCAGCACAATATAAACCAAGCTTATGAGTGTTTTTGCAAGGGCTTAATAGTGAGAATAGTTAGGTCCTCCAACATGAATTTGACTTTTTTTTTTTTTTTTTTCTCTTTTTTGATCCGCTATCATGGCAGAAACTTTGACTATCGAAGAAGCTTTGAATTTGGCAATTCAACATGGGTGGAGGAAAGTAAATTTCTTTAGTGACTCCAAGATTGCTATTGATTCAATAACAAAATCTCAATATCATTTCCCTTGAAAAATTTATGCCCCGTTACAGAAGATCTTTGGAAAAAAAAGATGTATTTACTAGAGTGCACTTTATGGTGATTAGTAGAAGTATTAATAGTGAAGTACATAATCTAGCGAGGGCGGGGTTGTGTACAGGCCTTGATGCCTAAATCAGTAATCATGTTGTATTTTTCTCCAATGATTAATGAATAAAATACCATCTTCCAAAAAAAAATAAAATCTTTTCATGCACATATTTGATCAGAGTTTTGAGTCATCTCTTTTTCTATCAAAATTGATGAAATCCAGAGAAGATCGGGTGCACATATTAAAAAAACGGTGCGTGGACTTTTTTTTTGTCCTTTTTGTCCTTTTTTTCTCTAATTTTCATACTTTTTTAGTATATAGATTTATTGATTTCGATAAATTATTATGATTCATTTAGAGTTTATAAAAACTAAATGTGTTTTTAGATTACTTTAAACTAAGTGAATAAGGAATGACGACTTTGGTTTCTCTTAGCTAGTCAAGTTGGTTTAAGGTGGGCGACTCTTGAGTCCTCTCTCCCACACACAATTAAGAGTAAAAAAATGTGGCCTCTATATATGATCTGAATTGATTATCCAGTGGGCCCTAGACATAGTTCATTGCTTAGCCCATCAATGAAGGCACAGATGTGGTCACAATACCAAGAGTCAGAGGTGGACCTCAAATGCTAGATAGGGTTGATGACCCTCCATCATGATGATTACAAAGGGGCCATGCCTATTCTTTTGTTTCAAATTTAGTGTCCTGATCCTCTATCCTAGTGGCTTCAGTAACATGACACTACTATATCTGGATCATCAAAATTGGTAATCTGCAGGGCCTACTTTTCTACTTTGCTTAGCTTCTCACGACTGTCGTCCATCCAAGTAATTCCAGCACCATCAATCGTTTCCCACAAAAACATACCAACCAAAAGATTTCAAATGTCAACAAGGATTTGGGTCCACCATTTCAGACCTATGTAGGGCTCGCTTGAGCAGGACCAACACATAAGGTTTCCTTGGCTTTAATTTGGGGCCTACGTGCACAAGCATTAATTTAGGGCCCAAGGAGAGCAGAAAAAGATAGCCATCGTCTCAAACCAGTGGCAGATTGAGCGGAAACATGGTACTTAATTTTCTTGAACAAAATTAAAGAGCCGGATCTGAGAACGATCTGAAATTCACATTCCACAAGTAAAGAAAACAAGAACGAGAAAAACAAAAATCACTCCTAAAAGTTTTAACAGATTCACAACTCAATGACACAGTAATCAAAACAAAAGCAAGCTTTGAGTAACCAAATCAATCCAAATTCCTTTCCGTCACCCAAAGGGAAAGACCAAAGAAAACCTCAAATCAATGATAGTTGACCACCAACATTCGTTTTGTTTAAAGCAGAGACCTCAAAAGTCAAAACCATCTGAGATTCAAACTCCCATAAAAGATGGTAAGAGTGGGAAAACCCAACAAAGTTCTCTCACAAACTAAGGTTTAATTCTGAACGAATCATCCCACCAAAATAAATCAATCCAAGTCTTTCACTAAAAACGACTTAAAAATTAAACCCATGTCAAATCAATTCCAGGTTTATGTTCTGGTCGTGCAAAAGATCAGACACCCAGGTCATGAAACCATGTAAAATTCACATTTCACAATCTCTCCCTCAAGTCGGATTTTGGACAAAGTTTATAATCAAAATTGAGTGCTAAACTTGAAATCGATTGCAAAATCGAGTCCAATTGAACTTGTGTATTTGATATATATATAAAGAGCAAGGCTCTCCTAAGCTCAAGCTTAGGATAAAAATTCATTAGCTCATGCTTGTGGAGCCCACCTTTGGTCTATCCAAATGGACTAAACACATGACCTCCCTAAATTGCACATGTCCACCAACTTTCGGTCAGATCCGAATTTACTGGACCGTTGGATCGACTATGTATCGATCCAAATGGACCATTGACCATTAAACTTTTGGGCCCTTATGAAGATGATAGAAATCACGTTTGGAGCTGAGTTTTTGTAAAGAGGAAGATCCCAGGGAGTCCTTGAAATGCCCCCCATCCCCATACCCATGTGGGCCCCTAGGTGGATCCCACCACACACTCGAGCTTACCTTATCCTAAACTTGAACTTAGGAGAGTTGACCCATATATAAATAGGAACTGAGAAAGTTAGATTTTATAAGTTATGGATTTTGAAGCAAATAAAAAATGATGGGACGAGTTGTTCTTCTAAGCCATGATTTTGAAAAGTTCAAAGTTGCATAATTTTGAACTACTGATGCTATTTTACATGAGGAATGTAAATAGTAAGCAAAATTCAGATAACTGTTGAATGGAGGAAGAGTGCTAATTAATGAGAGGGTAGTGAGTGAGAGCGAATTTGATTGATCATAGGGGGCCACCATATGGGCCCCACAGGGCTCCCTGTTATTTTCTGAGTAAAGGCTAAGCCATCCCGGATGGTGGTGCTCTTAGTGAACTCATGACCACTTTAATGGGTGAATGGGCTGGAAAGGGGGTTAATAATGTGATAAATTGGCAGTTCTAATGAGTTTCTGATAGGATTAGACTGTGCCTTTCCAGTTTGGTGTTAGGAAACTGAATTGATATAATGTGATAATTTGGCAGTTCCGATGGTAACGAATGTTTAAAGAGGGGATGATATTTTGCCAGGCCTTGGGGATTATATTTTGCATTATCAGATATCAATACGACAATCTCGTGGTCCTAGTCTCTCTGTCTTCTATGGAATATTAAGAAAGAAACCTTTAAAAGCCTGTCTCCCTTTGAAAGAAAGTAGTCCAACTCCGTCCGGGTCCACTCGGCTTTTGCAGAATCCCATGTTTATCACTCCCTCTCTATCCCCCTTTCCCTCTTTTATCACCAATAGCTATCTTATTGCTTCTTTTCAGGCAACAACAGCTATGCATACCCAACAAAGGAAAAACCAATCAGCTCTTCAATTCAAAATTAAAGAAAACCCCCCAACACACCCCCACACCCCCCCCCCCCCCCCCCCCCCAAACCTTCACCAATAGCTAGCTTATTGCTTCTTTTCAGACGACAACAGCTATGCATACCCAACAAAGGAAAAACCAATCAGCTCTTCAATTCAAAATTAAACAAAACCACCCCCAACCCCACAAAAAAAAAAAAAAAAAAAAAAAGGCCCACCACATACACACTCTTTATTTGGCATAAATAGGAGAGTGGCTTTAAAGATGGCATGTGGCCATAACTTGATTCACATGCAGTAGAGCAAAGGGCATGTCACGTGGGTCATCAGAATCACACACGTCACCTGGCAATAGATAATGATTCACCTCGTATGGTCTACGTACGATCACCATAAATGGATTGATAATATATTTAATCACCAATCCATTGCTGATTGATAATAATGATTTAATCAGTCACTTGATGGATGGATAGAAACACAGCATGGCCCACTGCTGATGAAATAGTTCTACCCGTTCAATTAATTAAATTCAATAACAATAACATATCAAAATCTAGAAAAATATGGATGACGGGGATTTTGTCAATCCACTATTAATGGCTGGGATCACTCAAATTTCACCTAAAAAAAGCATTGATGCAGGGATGCAATTCCAGGTATGGCCATGGGTCAATATTTGAAACCTGACTAATCAATTAGGTTGGGTGCGAGCCTAACCCAAAACTCTTGAACTCATACCTGCCAACGTGACCCCATGTTGACCATAAATTTAACAGTGTTCAACATTTTAAACGCAATTAATTAGTTAATGCGGTTTACAATTACGTTGGGTCTGTACTTGGTACCTAATAAGTTAATGTTAATTTGATTCATGGTCAACCCCACATGGGAATGTGGTGGATAATTTGTTGTGTTGCGAATACCCGGGTAAGCCACTGAAGCAAGACTGGCAGTTCCATTCTCATATGTAGGGCCTCGAGCCAGGTCCACATACGTCTAGTTGCAGTTTTTCAGGCCCATCAAAGAACTTGGGACTAATTTTCTGAGTTCTGACACTACGTTAAACAGCGTGGCCCAAAGTGATGCATACCTGAAGGCCCATCCACATGATCCCAAGAAATTCAGCACCATGATAATGGCATATTACGTGTAAATGGGCATGACCCATAGACAGGTTTTAGCCCAAACATCAGGCCTCATAACGAGAAGGACTAAGCCTGGACTAGCTTTGGTCTGACTTAACGCGATCGTGGATACTCTATCACAGAGGGCATTCTTAAGTTACTTTATACATAAAGCTATATAGTTCATGGGTATGGCTGAGCTGGGCTGAAACCGTCCAAACCCCTCCTGTTTATATCTGTCCAAATATTCGGGGTTGGTCCAGTCAATGGTCCTGAAGTTAGCCCCATGGACAGCCCGTTTAAAGGTTACAAAAAATAAAACCTATATGGGTGTGAGGGGAAAATTCAAATTAATACATGGGTAAAGTTCGGCTCAATATCAAACCGACCCCCTCTGCGGAGCGGTGAACCATTTACAAAATGGCGCATCATGCGCGCTGCATAAGAGGCTATCAGATGGACCACCTGACCGTGCATTTATAGTTATACATGCACTCTCATGTCTTCTCCTAGAGCGGCCCATCACTAACCTACTTTTTCCTCTATATAAAGGGATGTTTGAGATCAACACACACAAACCTGAGTGAGAAAGGACATGCAACGGCTGCTTGGGGGGCGTCCTCCTTCACACCACTCCATAAGCATGAGTGCTAGTGCGAACAGAATCGCGAGGAACGTAAGCAAACTTTGTTGCCCCCATTTTGAGGGGAATACAACTCATGTTGGTCGGCCCTGAGGCTGCTACCAACATGAGTTGTATTCCCCTGAGAAGGTAGCAGCCTCAGGGAGTGTTTTAGAGTTTTTTCTGCTTCATGGGAGTGTTCTAGTGTTTTTCTGCTTCATGGGAGTGTTTTTCTTTTTAAAATTTTTTCCTTCTCTTTTGCTATAATTTTCATGCAATGATCTTTCCTTTTTTTATTGATGCGCTGCTGCAGTGGTAAGGGACTATACTGTTAGGGAATACCAGTTACATGGAAATCACTTGATTGCATTTAGGAGAACAGAGACTATAGCATTAATAAATCCACCACTATTTTATTTTTCTGTCTTGATTAAGTGGTCGTTTTGGCCGGTAGCTGATAAACAACACATGACAGAGACATATAATTGTACAGTCGTGGAAATTGTTTATATCAGAAGCTTCACCTATGATCTATGAGGATATGTCAAGGCGGAGTACATCCTTGTTAAAAATATTTCTTTAGCCAATTTAATGCAAATCATTGTTTTAGGTGAATTGGTTAATGTTAATTTGTATTATATGTGAAATGTTGAAGGTTTGAATCCCTAAAGGATATTTTATGTCCCTCAAAAGCTTGATTTTCAAGCTACTTTCTCCCAAATGATTCACATGGGAGTTTGCTAGCATTACTAATTAAAACCGGCCAACTCATACTACCACTTCCTAACACAAACACCAATCTGATTTGCATTACTAAAATCAGCCAACTCCGATACACCAGAATTTGTGAAATCCAACCCAAATCATGGATATCACAGGCATGAGCCCCTATTCATCTAAATAACTGTCATTATAATGACAAACAGGTGGAAGGGTGCCACACATTCAAAATTTCAATGAAATGGAAGCCCTCCCTTATTAATATAGATTCCCTCTAATTAGTCCACACCTTCCTAATTCAACAGTCAATGGTCAATAGTCAATAATCAATAGTCATTAGTGGTTCATGTAGTGACACCACAACATGCACTACAAACCCAAATAAGAGATCGGCATTCACCAACTACCCCAAAACCCGGCCAACTCTTCTTATTCATTAGTTAACTAATAAATCCTTCATATCAGTTACTAAAACTTCTTTCGTAAGTATAGTACCATGCAAAAACAACAACAGGAAGTCTACAGTTAGATTATTTTTCTTTTCTAATTTATTTCTTAATTAGTTTTCCAAATTGTTTCTTTTCCATTTACTAATATGATATTTACGTTTTTTTGACCTGTGTTTTAATTTCTATTTTAGTGTTTTATGGTTTTTTCTTTCACGGGCCTCTCACACTAGTACTTTTAACTAAAATTGTTAACACGAGATATATAAGAGAGTTTTGATAAATGTAGGTGGATAGATATATTAAGGTTTGAAAACGATGGCAACAAAATGTCATGCTTGCTAGCTCATAATGAACAGTCCTAGGACCCATTGGCAGGTATGACTAAAATATCATGCTCGCTAATATTTTTCAAAACAAGCCAATGAGCTAATGATAAATTGTGATTAGGCAGCCCATGAATGACTATCTTTGATGTCTATTAATTTTCCCGGGATTTAAAGGCAGTTTAGACTCAAAACCTTACTTAGTGTAAGAAGTCACATAACCCAGTGGCCAACACTACTTATTTTGTATAGAACAGGTCCTTGTTCTTATTATGTACTTAATAGCTCTAAATATTTTAATGTTCAGACTACACATGTCACTCAGGTTCAACTTTTAATTAGGACCCAATGGGAACACAAGTTCATTGGCAAAGTCTCAAATGTACGTAGAGCTCATGTGAAGGCAGGGCTAAGTTGGCATCAATGTTGATTGCAGCAAAATCTGAACCCACTTGATCGACTGATATTATCTTCGAACCGTTTCAACATGACTTGACATAGAAGAGGAAAGCTTGTCAAGGCTCTCTTATAATGAATGACATTATTGCTCTAAGGTCTAGAAAGAGGAAAGAGGAGACTGAGACTCTGCTGAGGTCAGTTTCAAAGAGTAACGTCAAACAAACTGATGCCCAGATTTGGAGAGGTGGGAATCTTCTGTATAGACGATTAGATTCCACCAATACAAAGCTTGAAAGCATCTAATCTCCTCCACTACCATACCATACCATACCATACCATACGGGGATAAAGTACAAGCGGTAACTTCTAAACCATCTTATCAACATGTGGCTTAAAAATTAATTTACTGATAAAAAACAATTAGTTTCTTATTCCACTTGTACCAGTCTATTATGTTTTACTTAAAAAAAAACATTAATTGACCTCAAATTCGTGGGATAAGGGTTAGAAGATGATGAATAGGCTAATTCTAGGCATGCCTTTTAGAGTACTCCTATACATTATTCCATCATGAAGGTAATTAATTAGTGAATCATCAAGAGGTGAGATTGCAACAGGTGGGTACAGAGGAAAGGTCATAAGTATAGTAACTCAATTAATTTAAATCATCAGAGTGCAAGAAACCAAAATTAATACATATATTTTGGCTGGAAATCAATTACAACAAATGCATACCAATTTAATTTAAACATCTTCTCAAATAATAGAAACTCAAACGAAATCTTGTCAACTTATTTGATTTCTTATGACGCACCCGTGTGAATCTTTAAATGCATTATGTGGGTTCTTTCCATAGTTACCTAGGTCGCAGTCGATCAGTTCACATTCAAATTAGTAGTTCGTAGTTTGAGATTTACCTTGATTCGAAAGTTCGATGGGGTAGGTTCATTTAGTTCGTTCGCTGATTCGGTTAATTCGTAATTTGAATTCGACAAGTTTGATATAATAGTTCGAATTAATATGCTTATAGTACATTTGAACTTCACTTTTACTTGAGTATTCATAAGTCCATCTGTTGATACTTTAAGAATGCAGTATATGTCCATAATGATTGCATTCCATTGAATCTTTGGTAATTGAAATTTAATTTCAATAGAAGTTAGGTCCATTGTACAAAAATTTATTTAGTCCAATCATGAATCCATCGGTAGGGCCTATCTTAAAAATCTAAACCATTGAAAAGAAACATCAGCTTTCACATTGGTTCCGAGAAAAAAATATTTTAATATGTTTGGCCCCACTTCAAATTTATCACATCTAAATTAATTAGATTTCATTCCTTTGTATTGTTAATTTATAATGTATCTGATCAATCTGATTGTTGAACTGATTTATATTGGGGTGAAGAATTTTTCCAACATCATGAGTTCTGATGTATTGATTTTCAATGGTGTGGATTGAAATCAAAGTACCCCACAGTCATGAACTTCATATATATAGCATAGACTATTTTCTAGGTCATAAATAAGGGCCCAGACTCTAGCCTATTTCTTGGAAGATATCTATATATCGTGGTCTGTGGATATGCATGGATGACAACTAAGAGAGAGAAAAGGGTAAGGAGAAACATCTTTTTTCCTATTGTACTGGTGAGAGAGGGAGGGGTAAAAAAAAAAAACAAGAAACTTTCATGTTCTCCTTTCCTTTCTGGAATGGTAAATATAAAATAAAATACAATGACTCCCTCCGTGAGATTCCTGCAATTGAAAACGTCTGGTAAAACATGGAGAGGGTGAGACAGAGTATGAGCAGTTGGTAAGCCCTTTTTTTTATAAATTTTCTCACTCTAATCAACCATTCATTTTCGAGTTTTTTTTTTTTTTGCACCGAACTGTTTCGAATTGGACACTTTCTTATGGATGAACTATTGCGAATTATTCAATTTGAATCATTCGCGTTCAAGGCCTGAAATACCGAATCAGGTAACTATGGTTATTTCCCACTATTCATCTAAAGTGGTCCAGAACCTTTGTGTTTGTTTCACATTCAATGTGCACCACTTGTATAGCAATTAGCAAGCACGAGTTGTGATGTTTGTCTTTTCTTCCACTTTGTTTAGTCAATAAATTAAATACTTATTCTCAGAGAGGAAAATAAACATGCATGGAATCCTTTAAAAGCACATAGAGGAACGTAAAAAGTGCTTTTTTTTTTTTTTTTAATCATGTAGATTGGGAGTGGAAGCCTAGGACTCTTCCTTGGAAAGGGAAAGTCAGTTTCAAAAGCTGGAAGACGAGATCACGTCACGTGGAATGGCTTCCAGTTCTTGCTTGGAATCACTCTAGGGATAGAAAAGAACCAGTCCTTTGCCCATTCTCATTTCCGGTTTCATGCCACTCTCCCCTATATTTATAAGGTTCACATGAGAAAAAAAAACCTTTTGCAATGAAGTCATTGATAAAAATCAACAAGAAGTTGCACAGGGTCAAATCTAGGTTGGGAACCTTTACTTTTAGTGTTCTGCTCCAGTCTTCCACCCATATAGAGCAACTTATAATGCCTTAACTGATTATTATATTATATATGAAGCAAACAAATCTCAATTGAGAAATCATTCGATTGACTTTGACTAGCAATTGATTTTAACTCTACTCTAACTATTGGATGTACATAACTGCTCCCAATATTAATATTGAACAACTGTCCATGACTCTTGAAATTCTCTAACAGCTATCCTAATTGATTTTGACTCCACTCTTAACTATTGGATGTATAACCGTTCCCTACACTAATAAAGAACAACTGCTCCAGTAACTCTTGAAATTTCTATATTTGTTCAATTGTTCCCTACACTAATTTAGAACAATTGCTCCATGACTCTTAAAATTCTATAATAGCCACCCCACAACTCTAATAACCGCCTCTCCATTGGTGCATTATCTTTGTGGTAACCTTTCCATTTGATCAAATTAAGACGATTCCCAAATAGAAAATTTGTAATGGCCACTGTAACAATGATTTGTCTCTCCACTTCCGAACCTCTCTTTCTCCCCATCCCTCCTCTCATGTAGATTCCTCTCCATTTTTTCAATTTCAGGTTTTCGAGGCTTCCTACATAGAATCCTGTTGGCTTTAAATGACCACTTATTTCAATGATTCTCAATGTAATAAACCAAACCTTGGCTGGGCCCCACATGATTGGATCCTTGATTGGATTTCACACTTGCATTTTTTTTCCTATTATTTAATGGGTAGCATGAGTTAGGATATTAAGAGAAGATTCCTCTCGTTAAAGATTAATTGTCTTAAAAGAGAATATTTTGTTTTGGCAACTAATTTAAGAGAGGTAGAGGTCTCCTTCGTAACAGGGGGATATTGTTTCAGTTTTCCTTTTATGGGTATGACAGGTGGCGGCTCAAGAAATTTAAGTCAGTGGGGTTAATAAAAGACTTATCATCCGCAAATCAAATAAATTTGTTTTCCTCTTTATCAACATTTGTCATTTACTTTCGATAATTCGACAAGTATAGCATAAAATTCTCAAATAATCTATTTCCGATAGAACGACAAAGATAATATTGAATTTTCAAAAAAAAAAAAAAAGAAATTTTAATATATTGTTACTAATAGTTATTAATTCAAAAGCAAAATCCAAATACATAAACTCTTACAGCCGCCCTCAATAGGTTTTCAGGTTTTATATGTTGAAATTGTTGCATAATATATATATATATATATAGAGATTCATTATCAATACTAGCAACTACATCTTTTTCAATATATGAAACTAAATAGTCATTCATCCATTGATCTCCTATTTGGTTACGCAATTTGTTATTTACGTACTTTATTGTTGAAAAAGCTCTTTCTACCGTCGCAATCACCGCTGGTAAAATCAACGCCAATTAAAAAAAAAAAACAAACAAATTGGTATACGATATCCCTCTGTCTCCACTAATTTTCTAACAATGTCACCAATTCCTTTAAATTCTAAAAACTCGTTGCTAGAGTGCATATTAGCAACGTGGGCCCATTAATTTTATTTAATTTTTGGTAGACAGTTGACTCATTAACCTAGGCGGTGGGTATTTTATAGTGACTTTTGTTCACTACCACAGCAATAAAGAAAAAGTGTAAAATAAGCTAATGTAGGGTAAAACTTTTAAATTGAGTGGGGTCAAAAGCTTCCCATAAGTTCAATTCATGACATAAAATTTTTTATTCTTAAATATTTTTTCAGATCACACTAGGGTCAATTGACCCCACTGTGATCAATGTGGAGCCGCCCATAGTATGACCTGCGACATTTTTAAAAGGGCTTCTTTCCTTTGTTCCTTCTTTCTCAGATAAGGACGTCTATGCTTCTTGGCTTCCATTCACTAGATCTGAATCTTATTTCAACTTTTGGGTTTCACAATTAGGTAAGTGGGTGTCAGTGTCACAGTCTCGCTCCAATTTCAACAATTAGGTAAGTGGGTGTCATCGTCACAGTCCCGCTCCATTCAGCAACTCAGGATGAAATTGTCCGTTTTGGTGGCACACGTGCGCACGTAAGACTATATAATTTTTACGTTTTTCAGGGCCGCGCGGTTTTTAAAAAACCTCATGTTGAGTTAAGACGGAATTTGAATTATAAGCCTAGGCATATGGACAACTCATTTTCAATATGGGACTCATGTATTCCTCACATTACAAATACAGTCCATATGCGGTTCTTTCTAATCGCCCTTGTTTAGGGGGTCACAAATCACAATCGCACGCTTAGAAAACCTCTTTCTTCATTCAGGTATCTTTTTTTACTATCAAGGCCTCCATTTATATTTTTTGATATGGTTATGTGGGGCCACGTCAATCCACCCTGGCGCAAATTTTACCCTCATTGGAGGCTGACACCCACTGTCAAGAGAATATGTAACCCTTGAAGATGAATATGTAAAGGAGAAAGAAATTTGAAAGAGAGATGAACGAAATAGAAAGAGAAGGGAGAAAGACGACTGCCGTACGTGTAGGAGTGCTTGAGTAGAACACGGAGTCTCTTGGATTGCCTGGTTCTAAAGAAAACAAAGGAAAATTTTGCCCCTATGCGCTGTAGATATTTTGTTAGGTCGTTGTAGTAGAAATCAAATAATTACGAACTTACCCATGACACAAAAGGTTAAAAGACCCTATACATTTGTTAGTTTCAAGGAGCTAAGAGGGGCCATTATCATAGTTATTAATTTCATTTCATTTTGGCTGAAATTGCCGAAATTTTTCGTTTTGGTCAAGTGTCCGAAACAAAATTTTGGCCAAAACTTTTCGTTTTAAATTTCGGTCAATCTCGACCGAAATTCAAGATTTCGGCCGATTTTGGTAGAAATTTGGGATTTCGGCCGAAATGCAACTTTTCGGCCGAAATGAAATTTTACATAATTATTTTTTTAAACTTTTTTACGCATATATATTTTGTATTTCTTATATTTTCACAAAATATAATTTCAAAATAATTACTATAATGGATTAAATATATATTTATTACTTTTTATATTTTTTTTACTTATATATGTATATATATTATGTTATATTTTCCCCGAAATGTAATTTCAAAAAGTTTCGCCGAAATCCCAAATTGGCCGAAACTTTTCATTTTGCAGGCCAGAGCGAAATGAGGTCCGAAACGATATTAACAACTATAGTCATTACCCACACTCAACCACCCCTCTCTATTCGTCATTGGTAGGAGATGAGATCTTGAGAGGTAAATTAGAAGCACAAGAAGAAAGATGGAAAATGAAGAAGGAAAGGCAAACCCCAAAATTGTTGCACACATAAAGTCTAAGGGCATTTATGGGTTTTTGAGGAAAAAATGATAAAAGTCGCCGAAAACTACTCATTTTGACGCTTTGTCCTTTTCTGAAAAAAAAAATGTAAAACTTAAGCCTTGATTTGAAATGTAGTTTTTTTGTTTTGATTTGAAATGTGCCCAGAAGTTAAGCCCTAATTTGAAATTTCCCCAATCTTTATCTTTAAGTGAGAATTAGTGGAGTTCTTTATAATTTTATTATTTTTTTTTTTTGTAAAGATTCCTTTTATTTTTTTATATTTTTTTGAAAAAATAATTTCAAGACATTTCACTTTTAACAAAATCGGCCAAAACATTTCTTTTGCAGGCTGCAACACCAATATATAATATGATTTTAGATTTGAGTAGTTTGGATTTCATAGGTACACATCACCTGGTGAATAAAATAAAGAGGAAAGAGATGACATTTACTTCTTTAAAACTCTTTTTAGAAATCTAGTAACTAAATGAGCTTTTAAAAAGCCAAAAGCGTAAACTACACTTTCAGAAGTTAAATCAAACACAGTGATTTAGGAGCCATCACTACAAATCCAATCTTAAACCCATCTTTTCCATTAATCAAAGAACATCATGTCTAAAATATCTGATTTCACTCTTATCTTAATTAATCACATATTTTAAAAGTGATCAATCTAATAATAGGATGGAAGCGGGACAAGAGGCTTAGATTTTATAACTAGCCCCCATTGATGGATTTGTAGTACGATTTCAAAGAGGGCCTCATTATAAATTCCCATAAGGTGGTAGGACAATAATCTTGAGCTGTTTAAATTTCAAACATGGAACGACCCTGCTCCCCTATTGTAGGGACAAAAGAATCTTATTCCTTAGAAAGTCAGATCTAAATGCATAAATACTTTCATCACCATCAATGAAGATTCTCCCTACCATATGGAATTCGGACTGAGTGAAGTGAATCTTAAATTTTCCTTAATAGAAGGCTTAAAGATAGAAACCAAGCCTTTTAATAGAGGAAATTGTGATTTACGATTGATGTGGAGTGATATGAAATATAAATACAAATTAAGAGCAAGTCATATATACTAGCACCCAAGCTCCCCTGTTCTGCATCAAGATTTCTCATGGACAACGAACGAGTAGAAGGTAAGCTCTCGATCCTCTCTGCTATTTGTATCATGTTACACTATATAACCTGACTGATGTGAAGAATGCATCTGCACCACATCTCTCCATCTTTACATTGTCTACACCACATCTTCCCTCCGTTTCGCATTACCTAGCATGGTTATTAGGAAAATACCTATTAAACAAGAAGAAGAAAGGTCTTTCACCCTGGTTAGGGACATGGGTGTGTAGCTAGATGTGTGAGTTCAAATCTGAGAAGAAGTGTAAAACCAAAGAGGAGAAATCACATGAGTGGCTGAAGATGACAATCCTTCCTTTAGGAATGCCGGGCATACGTTGGAATTTTTATTTATTTATTTTTTTGTATATTTAGGATCGATAACAAGAACTTGCATTGACAGAGGAAGGGATTACAATGAGAAAGAAACAAGAGAAAAAGAAAAAACAGAAAACAAAAAAGATAGAATGAGGGAACACGAAGGTACAAAAGCCTTCCCAAGGGGAGGCCCTATCTTATCCACCATTATTTTGGCCAATCGACCTAAACTCATAGCAAAAAGAAACATTAATATTAAAAGATGGAGCATGAATATTTTCTTTAAAGAGGAATTGGAGCCACCAAGGACTGACCTTTCGATTAGAAACCCAAGCACCTACATTAGAAGAATCACTCTCTCCAATATGGATATCATAGAAGTACTTGGAAAACTTCTAAAATAGCTAATACCTTAGTTACAACAGAATCACCAACTACGTCAGAATCACAAAATCCTACATGTTGTGAAAACATAAAGACGACCTCACCCTTACTATTTCGCAACACCCCCCAAATTCAAGCCGGACCCGTTTACATCTTGCAGCACCATCAACATTGAACTCGAACATACCAACAAAGGGCGGACAGCCAGAGACCAAAGAACAGATTTCTTGATCTTAATTGTACCACGCCTCATAAGTTCCTAACTGATAAGCATAGTGTTAAGAGAGGAATAGAACTCCTTTCCAGTCAACTCCCACTAATTCTTGATCCTTTTAAAGTGACGGAAGAAATCAACTCCTCCGAAAGTAAAAATCCTAGCTAGAAACTAGCCACAAATTTCAATGTTGCCGACCAGTTCCGTGGAACCCCAGTTGATCTAGGCCAATCATATTGTCTTAACATTTCTATAGGTTGATAAATAGACGATAATTTTGGGATCCTTTTAGTGACAATAGGGATAAGTATTAATGATTGGATGGAGGATTGGCACTTTATGTGGTCTTGAGTCTCTGAGTTTATTTGCTTTTGAAAGTTCAAATTTCATTACAAAAGCTTCTAAGACGTATCTGAACGAAATGATGGTCAATATTAGAGGGAATAGACCTCCTTTGGTAAGCTTAGGTGGGCACATCTTTTGAATCTTTTGGATCATCACAAAGTAACATGGGCGGCGCCATGTTGTTCTCAGTGGGGTCAATTGACCCCACTGAGATCTGAATACATATTGATAAAAATTTTGTGACTTCTGAGTGAAAAGCTTTTGATCAACTGAGATCTAAAAAAGAAAAACATCTATGGGAAGTTTTGACCCCACTGAAATCTAAAAACAATTTTATGGGAAGATTTTGAACCAACTTAATTTAAGAGTTTAACTTGAAGGAGAAAAAATGGCTTATAAATTTTTGACCCTTTTGTAACATCCAATTAAGATAAACCATATACCTTTGTGTCATCGGCAGCCCAATAATTTTGAATGGCTTACAAATCTAAATGGATATGCCTTAACTCATAGGAAGCTCAAATAGTATTTTTTATCTCAAGTCCTTTTATTTTTATCATTTTTCTCTCATTTTTCTAATACTAAATATTTAAAGGTAGGGTAAGGGCCTAAAAATTACCCCCCCCCAATGTGAAAGTAGAAGGTTTTTGCTCGGTTAAACCTGATCCGCAGATGAGAGGGTAGGATAAGAGCTTAAGCTCAGCCCAAGGGTCTGACCCTTTGATAGCCCTAGTGGTAGGGAGTATTTTTTGACCCCACTGTCTTGAATTCCTAGAGCCGCCCATGCAAAGTAAAATTAAGGTCAAGAGCGAGTCGGAGATAAACGTGTTACTCTGCAGTTCAATTATATTCATCAGGCATAAACGTGTATCTATTACGCATGCCTAGTTCGTTCCCATATTGAGGAGCATGAAAGTAGCCAAGTACGTGACAAAAATTTTTTTCCTTTTACCTACAATAAATCTTTTCTTTCCTCTTTTTTTTTTTTGGCAAGAATGTAAATGTTTGAACACGGCCTCGGAAGCTCAAGAGCGAGTCGGAGATGTGTTCAACCAAAAGGGGAAACAACAACACTTTTTATAAGATCCCACATCGCTTGTAAGGTTGCCCAGAGACTGAGCTAATATGGAGGACACCACGTGACTTAATATGAAGCCTTTTTGAGCTTAATGGGCTCTGAAAATAGAACCGTCCAGCCCTATCAGTACATTTAGTATTAGAGCGTCCATATGATTGAGATCATGCTAAAGAAGACAAAAGTATCCCATTCCTTGTCTCCCTCATTTCTTCCGAAAGAGAGCTAAGCCTGGATTTTCTATGCTGGAATTGGTGGATTTAGAAGCGTACCCACACCAGAAAGTTCAAAGTAACCAGTTCGATAGGTTTGAGGCAAAACCACAGTAGAACAACAAGAGAAAATCAATTTCTTCGTTACAGTGCAAAGAGCACACCTAGATGCCAAAGTGACTCCGATTGACTTTGCCCACATCTGAGTCGGCATCTTCCTAGGCAACATTCTCCACACTAAGGTTGAAACTCTGGGACACATTGCTAACATCTCAATTATCCATGCTTATAGCATGCATGATGGTCCATCAAATATTGATCAATAGAAACCAATCGATGACTTTTCATTAAACAATTGTAGGTTGGTTGATTTACATGCTAGGACATGAGTTCTACTTTGTTTAGAGTGAGATACAACACTCAGTGCTGAAACAAGGACTATACAATCATTTTGAGTGGTTTAGATTTATTATTATTAGCAACATTATTTTGTATTTTAATTGCCCATGTATTTGAAAATGTTTTGGTATTTTCAAATTTAAGATTTTTTTTTTCGGGATCTTATTGATTATCTATAAAAATATAATTTTATAAATGATTAGTAAAATCTTATAATAAATATAAAATATCACTGGTTGACTGTTGCTTTCCCTTAAATAGAAAATCCTGGCTCCTCCACTATAAGTGGACCCGGCCTTAAAAGATTTTGGTTGTAATTTCAATCATGTTCAATAAATTAAATTGAATCGATTTTAAATTAGAAGATTTTGGCCGAACATTTCGAACTCTCACTTAAGGGCAAACCTGGGCCATTCAAATAAGTTGCAAATGGTTGTGCTCTTGTCTATCCAAGAAGTTTTTGAGTACTAAGGCTTTGATATATATATATATATATATATATATATATATATATATATATATATATTTGCAGATGAAATCAATGATTCTCAGGTGGAGGAAGTGAAGCTTACTGTTCCTACCACCGACGACCATACCCTCCCTGCCTTGACATTTCGAACATGGGTCATAGGATTTACAAGTTGTCTTGTTCTATCTTTCATGAATCGGTTCTTCAACTATCGGCAGAGCCAAGTCAGTATTTCGGGAGAATGTATCCAAATACTCATCGTACCATTAGGAAAGTTGATGGCAGCAACCCTTCCAACCAAACTCATTAGAGTTCCAGGAACTAAATGGGCATTTTCGATGAATCCTGGGCCCTTCAATATTAAAGAGCATGTATTAACTACTATATTTGCAACCTCTAGCTTTCTGACTCCTACTTCACCGGCTATAATGACGGTCTTGAAAGTTTTTTATCACAGAGAGTTTAGTCCCTTAATTGCATTGCTATTGGGCCAAACGTCAATGGTAATCCTTTCCCTTTTGCTTTCTCTATTTTACTTTATCTGATTATATTATTGTTTGAAATTTGAGTTTTAACATCATAATTTCTTAACTTTATTTTATTAGTAATTTCATTATAGTTGAGGTTGCAATAGCTAGAGAATCACATATCTACAAGACATGCAATGATTTTTTTTATTTTATTTATTTATTTATTTATTTTTCATATTAGTTAGGGGATGAGGTCTACATGGTGCCCTGTTGTTTTGAAAAGAAAAATGCCCACTCTCTTGGACCAATGAGAATACATCTGAGTTCTACTCCTATGCTACATTTTAGAATAGAAATCTTCCTAGTACAAGAATATTGATGCCAAACGGGAGCTAATGCCAACTACCTTTCCTCCTTAAAATGACAACTAATGTGGGGGCCATCAAAGGATTTTGTTGAGTTTTTATAAAAACGACAGTTTTGTCCTTAAATTTATTAAATAAAGATAAGTATGCCATTATTTATTAAAAATATTATTTTATCCCAAGTCGCAATAGTCTCTAATCATGTACTTGAGACCCTTATCAATCTAATAGGGGAATTGTGCATGAATTGGGTAAATTAAAATCAATTATACGTACAAGTGTTGATTGTCGTTACAGTTGATTTACGTTTAATGAAATGGGCCCGTTATTGATAAAAATGGGTTTTTGTAGGGTTCATCTCTCTCACTATGTGCTAGAGTTATAAGCTTTAAAGAAAAATAAATCCAAACTTTTGAAAATATGTATATATGAATAAAGAAATGGGCAAACGTGTCATTTCACTCTAAAAACTTATGGTAGTTTGGAAGGCTACTATTTTTGGGCCATGAAAAGTATAACAATGAAAAGGCATGACTATATACAAATAATGAAAATGCATGGGTCTGTTTATAAATCCTAAAAATCATAGGGGTTGTAAACCAAAAAGCTCTTTAGAAATACCTCCTACATTACCCATTCTTCTATTTTAAACTTCTCATACATTATCCCTTTTTGTTAGAGATTGACTCCCATTAGTTAGGCCTTATCTTACCTTAAAAAAAAAAAAAGAGTTTCTCTTGGCAATTATTATTGGTGATGTGTGTCCCACATTTGTTGGCCATTAAAGAGGGGCAAAAGCATCCATTTATAAAGGGGCATTTTGTGGAATCCCACTTCATATTAATGTTAAATAATTTATCATGGAAGAATTCATTAGTTAGCTTTAAATAGACAGATAATCAATAGTTTGATGATCTCATTTGCATAGATTTAGATGTTGTCCATCTCGTCTTGTCTTCGTGAAGAATTTATCTACGTAAGTACTGACTGAAAAATTCCAAGAGTGGAATTCATATGTATTATAGTTTTGTTCCTTATTCCAATGACGTATCTATATTTAACAAACCCAAAAATAGTAAGAAACTGCAAAATCTTAAGCTTTTCTTTTACATCTATGGTGAACATGTATTTCAAGAGGATGATTTTCTCCTGTCATCTCGCACTCTGCACTGCACATTGGTTCTGTTGGTCATGTTGGACGGGCGGAATTCAGGTTGAGGGTCTCGCCTTTCGTGACGATCAGGAAAAGAAGGAGGACACATAAAATTGTTTGTTTTTCGCAACCAGGACACATGAATTTTGTTCATTTATAGCAACATACCATCCATACTATGGCCGCTCTTGTGGTCATAAAAAACCATGATCAAATGTCTACATAATGTAGTTGATATTTCTTTTGCTCTTTTTAATGTTTGGCCTCTTATTTGTGTTTACACTTTAATATGCAGCTGATAGGATATGGGTATGCTGGACTGTTTATGAAGTTTCTTGTAGACTCACCTAAAATGTGGTGGCCTGGAGTTGTTGCACAAGTTTCCTTTTACAGGTCTCTCCATTTCTACAAACATTCTAGACAGGAGTTTTGCCAATTCCATCTCAATTCATTTATACATTGCATAAGAGTGTTTGACATGAAACTATTTCACCATTTTACAGGACATTGCACGAGGCAGATGTAAGGATCAAGGAAAAAGTAACAAGGTTTCAATTCTTTATTATAGTCTCGGTCACAAGCTTCGCCTATTACATCGTTCCTAGTTATTTCTTTCCTTCTATAACGGCACTCTCAATTGTTTGCTGGATTTGGAAGGATTCGGTTACAGCCCAACAAATAGGTTCTGGTCTTAATGGTCTTGGCCTCGGCTCATTTGTCCTAGACTATGCATCCGTATACAATTATATAGGAAGCCCCCTTACCGTCCCTGCATTCGCAATTATGAATACGCTGGCTGGGCTTGTGTTGTGCCTTTATATTGTCGTCCCAATCGCCTACTGGACTAATTCACAAAATGCAAAGCGATTTCCTCTACTTTCATCACATTTATTCGATGCTGATGGTCATGAATACAATGTCTCACGAGTTTTAAATGAGAAAGACTTCACTCTCGACCCACAAAAGTTCAAGAATTACTCACAAATCCATCTCAGCACTCTCTATGCATACAAGTATGCATTTAGCTATGCAATTTCCACTTCAGCTGTGACTCATACTATTCTCTACCACTGGAGGTGAAGCTCTTTCCACCTTTGTTTTTCAGTTTCTCTTTGCTATTTTTCAAGGTTCAAAGAGCTTGTTTATTTTAATTATAAATACATGGAATTCTCACCTACAAGACTCCTGCACAAGGACATTATAGGATTTTCTATCCGCACTGCACCCATGCAGGAATCCTTATAGGAGAGATTCCCCTTTAGTACAAATAGTTTTAAGTATAGTAACCCTAGCTCAGTATAAAAGAATTGTGTTGCAGGTCGGTTTGGAGCCAATTGAAGGAGACATACCATAATCAAGAACAACAAGGCGATATTCATAATAAGCTAATGAGGAACTACAAGACTGTTCCTCAATGGTGGTTCTATACAATCTTATCACTTTCTTCTGTCGTGGCGCTTTTAATGTGCATTTTAGTACCACAACTGCAGCTTCCATATTGGGGATTTTTTGTGGCTCTCATTACAGGTGTGATTGTGACCTTCATTTCAGCTGTCTTTGTAGCTACTGCAAATCAGGTACTTAAATTTGGTAAAATGCTTAGATAGAGGACACATCTACAACTACTATTATGTAGAAAAAAGTTTATGTGTTTGTTATTCACATTTTTAACACATCATTTTCTTCTCTAATATATACTTACACACCCAGCACACCATCAAGCCCCTCACCCACACACAACCGAGGATTGATCCCTCATTGTTTATATGAAGAGAGAGAGAGATGCCGGATTGGTAAATTAATAATGGTCTCGAACTATTATTTTATTTTGTTAAGATTCTCATCAAACTAAAATATTTACAACTGATATGATTTTGCTATTTGGAATCTAATAGTATAGTTAGAGAAATCATCGATCACAGTTTTTGTTAATCTCTAGAAATACTTGGTTTTTATGAGAGTATAATTTCCCATAAAGTAATTCCACCCAACTGTAGATTACAGTCCTCAGCTTGACTCTATCTTCAATGCCTTATATTACTTAACAATCCTCTTCCATGTGCCATAATTTTTTCTTTTTTCGCATTTTGTTGCTCCGTCAAGTGTGTCTCTGTTTGCTCGTTCTTCTCCTTCTCTCTCGTGGCCTTCTTTTATTGGGCATTTGTAATTATACATTGTAATTATCGAGCTTCTCTTGCGCTTTTCTCTTAAATACAGTTTTTGCCATGAGGCAAAAAAGAAGAAGAAAAAGAGTAGATATTTATTTACGTAAATATCTTTTTTTTTCTTTTTGATTAGTGATGAAAAATTCCATTAAATAGAGCAAAAGTATGTTGGAAAGTCTTACATTCCACATTGCCCAAGGCCTAAGCTAGACAGTGCTTCATATACGTGTTTGGACCTCTCACCTAGCAGCTTAAATATGGTTTTTTATATGGTATCAGAGCGGGTTTAGATCCAAACTCTTATATACTTGAAAAACATAAGAAAAACTTTTCCCTTCATCAAACCTCCATCCTTTACATGCCCTATTTCCTCTTCCTTATGGCATTGGCTTGTCCAAAGTGGGCTGCTATGATTCTCTTCAATGCAATTAATTGTATTTAGCAAGGTAGAAATGACTCTATGTTCCTTTTGATTTCTAGCTCTGTTCAAAGGCCGGCCCAAGATATTTAACTTTAATGTCTGAATCCCACTTCAACGTTTATGTCAACAATCTTATAAAAAGATATTATTTCTTCTATTAATGTAAATGCTAACAATCTTGTGGATAGATAATGATGATCTGAATCGCAAGATTTTATGAATCTTTATGAATCTTTGGATGCAGATTGTTTATTCAACCGATATTCAGGAATTGGCCATTGGGTATCTATTATCGGGCCGACCACTTGCTCTTATGACTTTCAGGGCCTATAATTATGTTGGCGTTTCACAAGCTCTTTCTTTACTTGGGGATTTCAAGCTTGGCCACTACATGAAGGTCCCTCCAAGGGCAATATTCACAGTTCAGGTAATAATAAATTTCTATACAAAATTCTTTCATATCTAAAGAGAAAAAGAACAAGAAATTCAATCTCTAAACAAAAAATTCTCAATCGAATTGCAATTTCTCTTTTTATCATTTTTTTAAATAATTAATAGTGAAAAAAAATGTTTCCTTTCGTACAAGATGTGCAGATATTTTGCATTTATTATGATTTCAGAAATGATACTCCAACTTAGAACCCATGTCAAGAGTTTTCAACACATTTAGGAAATACAGGGAAAAATCCAAATTTAATTTGGATTAGAGATATACTCGCCGTATAGTTTTTCTTAATTTTTTTTTACGATTCAACGTGACACCAAATTTAACTAGAGTCAGTAAACACATAGACAAGACATCCCATAAATTTTTAGGATTCCTAGAATTTTTTTAATACCCTAATTAATTTGTCTAACATTACTGATACATACAAAAATTTCAGTGAAGTACAAAAAAAAAAAAAAAAAAAAAAAAAAAAAAAGAAGAAGAATCTTCTGTGGGTTGGGCACAACTTTTTTTTCTTTTTACAAATCGGGTTTAAGCGATCTCAAAGCTATTGGAAAGAACATTAAGTTGCCTTTCTTTTTTTTAAGGCTTCTTTTTTAGGATTTCTAAGCACTGGAGGTTGGTGTTGTTGGACAAACAAGTTCTAGTAAAAATTCCCATGCTTTTGTAGTTAAATATATGTAGTTTGGTAACAATGGGGGACTTTCGATATGTACAGGTGACCATAGGGAAAAAACCCCAAAATTAAAACCACCTGCATTCTACCTCGTCTTGTCCATGAAAGAAAAATAGGAGGGATGGAGAGAACATATAAGAAATTAAGAATGGCCAAAGCCCACATTTGGCTCCATTGTTTCATATAAGAATCGGCCAAAGCCCACATTTTGGCTCCATTGTTTCTAGGAAGCTGAAAATTAAGATGAAGCTCGAACATTACTAGTGTGAAAGTTGATCATGAAAAGAAGGGGCATTTTTTTTTTCCCCGGATAGGTAACGTGACTTGAACCCATAAAGATTGCAGCAGTGAAAGAACATCCCCTTCTATTCAGTACCTTCATTTTCACTTTACATGACACAGGTTACTGGCCAAATCATAGCATCCTTCGTGCATGTTGGGGTCACATGGTGGATACTATCGACGATAAAAAACTTCTGTGAACCAGACAAGTTGCCCAAAGGAAGCCCTTGGACGTGTCCCTATGACCGAGTAGCATTCGATTCAACTGTCCAATCGGGTGTCATGGGGCCTGCTCAGCTATTTGTGCCGAATGGCCTGTACTGGTGGACTTACATCTTTTTCATCATTGGCATCATCGCAACAGTGGCGGTGTGGAAGCTATCTCAAGCCTTTCCTGGTAACAAGTGGATAAGGGACATCAGTGTCCCTTTATTGCTATCAGGCCTTGTGAATATACCTCCAACCGGAGCAATGCACTATTGGACATGGGGAGCAATTGGCCTCTTTTTTAACTTCTATGTCTTTAGAAGGCACAAGGAATGGTGGGCAAAGTATAATTACTTGCTCGCAGCGGCTCTAAGTGTAGGACCTGCATTATTGGCCCTTCTTCTGTCTCTTGCTTTCCAGTTAAATGACATATATGGAGTGGATTGGTGGGGATTGGAAGTCCGGGACCACTGCCCTCTTGCAACTTGCCCTACTGCTAAAGGGATAGTGGTTGAAGGCTGTCCTGTTTTCCATTGAAGAGGATGGTCATATGCAACTTTAACGTATTTCATTCTTGTTTTGTTTAAGACTAGTAGTCAGGACTGGTGAATAATATTAGTTGGGTCTTACCATGATTACTAACATGAAATGAATCCTATCATTATTCCAAATGTTACCTAGAATCCACTGTGATTAGAGTGATTAGCCTTTTTTTCCCTGTTTATAAGTGTGATTTTAAATATTAAAGAACTAAGAACATTAGATTGATCATAGTATAATTACTAACATTGGCGAGTCTCTTTGAGATTGCCAACAAAAGATTGGTTATATTATTTTTAGAATTAAATGGTTTCCATTTTAATTACCAATTTTAAATCACTAAACACTAAATATTAAAATCTGTAAAAGTTGCCAAATACCATAAGTGACAAGATTATAATATGATACTATTTTGTTCTGAGCTAATGAAGCTGTATAATATTAAAATTCATTGATATTATGATTTACATTTATCAAAAAAAAAAAAAAACCACCTCAGAAAGGAATTTGGACTGTCTTAGTGTCTCCCACGTAGTTCTCGTAAATAGATGTGTGGAACTCCATGTAGGGCCCACTAATTGATAAACTGTTCAAAATGTATGCCATCTCATCTAATTACATATACTCAAATTTTGTTTCGGTAAGAGTTGGATCCTTTGTAAGATTGGTCACATGACTAAAAGTGATTAGTATGATCTTATGTATTAATTGTATTCTTAATCATAAGATGGGGCCAACTCCTATGAAAGTGAAATTTGACGATTTATCACCGGAAGCAAGGCCATTCACTTTGAGTAGCCCGAATTATCACTAAGCAGCCTTAAATTATCAATAGGTGGCCCCACATGAAGCCTGCAGGAGAAAGTAAACAAATCGAGACATAGAAACAGATGCAGCATCCATTGTCTTCCCCATGCTTCTCGGGGCAACCCATGACAGTGCGGAGCCCACCTCATGGAGCAGTCAAGTTATTGGATATTGAAAGATCTATCCATAGCTAAGGAGGGGTCCCTTGGAGATCAAGTAATAGATAGCAAGGTCCAATGTCAATAAAGGAAAGACTGAAATTTTGTAGGAGGTTAATCTGATTATATATATTTATTCTATAGCTCCAAGTGAGGGTCAAATTAGATCAAGTGACAATTAGGGTCGTTTTCTTTACAAGAATTAACAGAATTCATGTCTGCTTAATTCATGGAAGGCTATTCAATCTTGGCATTCTTGAATTCCCTACTTCTTTCATGTTGGGATTTTTGGTTGAGAATCTCATACAACCTAAATCCTACAAATTTCATATGTTCATAGCTAATTGAGTTTCTAAGAGGAATCTTACATGTTTATGCAATATCTTTATATATATTCAAGGCCGGAATGGTCATGAACACATTATATTTTGTAAATATATGAGTCCTGCTTACTGACAAAGTGCGTCACTCAAACTTGTGGTCAACCTTGGAAATAAGGAGAAAGGAACCTATACGGAACAAAATGTAAGAAATAATGGGGAAAAACAAGGGTAAAGTCCATATTTTTGGGTTGGTTGTCCCTAGGTGACAAGATATGAATTTCCTTTGCCTACAAACCTCTCTGTGGGCCCACCTGGACCCCACCTTGGGATAGTGCTAGGGATACAAAGGCGTTATTTGTGTCCCCACGTGATCATCCTAGATCCTTTATCAATGGGCCACAAGTTTCACCCAATAAAAATATTGGACCGTAGATCCAACGGTATAATGCATTGGGATTGAAATAAAGCAATGGGATTCGATTAATTTAAGAGGGTCCTCTGTGTACGGTCCATTCGGATGGTTATCAGGTGACCCTCACTATGAGTGTGCACGTAACAAAGAGAAAAAAGGGTGTGCATTGCCCAATGGGCCACATGTTGATTGGCAAAGCATGATTGGATGGTTGGGAATTGGTTTCTTTTACCAAATTGACCTCCTTTAATATATGACCAATCAATTAAGTCAGATTTAGTGGTGAATAATTCTATGGAATCCCCCAAGAATACTTCTATGATTAAATAAGATTAAGCGACGTAGCACGTTGGTCTCCTAAAACAGCTTTTGAGATTACTGTTTCGAGATTCTGCACATAGACAACATATTCATACAGCGCAACAGAGCATCCATCGCTCATCATTTTATTAAATTACAATGGCTATGGAAATGGATCCTTCCCAGTTCCCACGGATACAAAAGATATTTTATTGAGTTACTTTGTTCATAAGCTTCTTTTATCTAAGGTTTTTTTCTTTTAGAAATTAAAATCCCATTCAGTTATAGAAGAAAGGGTAACAGAAGGAAGGCCATTCACTTACAGAAGAAAGTACATGAAATTTTTGTTCAAATGTTTAGCAAGTAATTGAAGTGAAATTTGGTTGGATTGCACGTTGAGGGCTCCATTAGCATAATGGGAAAGAGTCATCACATGCTTCTTAGTTTAGACCATTGTTTAAAATCTCGATCTCGGTCGCGGTGTCGGCCGGGTCGAAAAACCGATATGATATCTGTATCGGTCGCGGATATCGGTCCGTCATAGTCGTCGCGGTGTGAATTTTTTTTTTTTTGATCTAAAAAAAATCGCAAAAATATCAAAAAAATTCAGAATATTAGAAAATACCAGAAAATAATATTTTTTTTATTAGTAACAACAATAAATTAAAATCTTGGTCACCATAAGTTGTGAGTCCTGTCTATTTCGCAGTTCGCTGCCTTTTCCAGTATTTCATATAATGCAACCATTATTGATGCTCATGATCAATTTATTAATGTAAAATATAAGAAAATAAAGATAACATAATAATTATCTATACATTATTAATAATCTATTAGTATTTACTATTCAGTATCATAAATACTCCAACAATTTTTTTTTAAAGTAGAAGATTTAAAAAAAAAAAACTATTTTTCTACACCCAAAATCTTATTTATAAGTAGATCTAGCATAAAAGTGTGTAGATCTAAGTGAATAACACAACACAAACCCAAAAATGACATGCCAATGATCGTTTCATTCATTTTTATGCTTTATATAAAAATAAAAAATAAAAAACACATAATAGTAAAAATAAAGGAGTTAATTTGATTTTTCCTTACTAAATAAAATGATTTTTTCAAAAAATAGTGTTGGAAGTTGGAAATATATAAGAGAATGAGCTATAGAAACATGGTTGCTCTAAGGAGATAAGGGAAGAAGAGAAGAAAATAGAAAAATAGGGAAAAAGTTATAAGAAATCAAGGTTTTTGAATATTACTCCATCTCGGCCGATATTTTGAAAATATCGGCCGAGATATCGGTAATATCGGCTGAGATATCAGTTAAACCGATATTTTGACCATATCGGTTGATGTTAGCCGATATTTTAAAAATATTTTACCTGAATCAGTATCGCGGAAAATATCATCACGGTACCGACTGATACCGATTCATATCGGCCGATATAAATCGATATTTACCCAGATTTTAATTCATGATTTAGACAATTTCTCATCTCAACGCGAACAAGGAAACAAAAAGTTTAAATTACCTGTAGTGTGCATTTCAGCTGGGTCACCATCACAAAGCCTTTCATTGTCTAAGATGTACTTATCCCGTATATGATTTGATTGAACATTTCAATTTCCCAAGCAGCCCTTATCTCCTATGACCTACACGACCTCGATTGCCTCGTTTACTTACTTTCTTTTAAAATGGCAATCAATGTCACTTGCCTGCTAAAATGAACATCCTACTCCTATCCGTATGATGATGGTATATTTCAGAAAACTTAGCATAAGATTAAAAAAAAAAAAAAAAAAAAAGGAATGATCCAATTAATCGTTAATTAATGACTTTAAATCTCTATATAAAGTGTTTTAACCATGATTAATCGTATTGCGGGCCAAATCCTAATTGGATTGTCATTTTTGCCAACTGTTAAGATATAATTGGTTCCCACTAATAGACTTAAGAGGTTGGAATAACTGATACATATTCCTTTACGCCCATTCCTAATTTGCTATAAATCAAATCTTGTGGGGCCAATTTGAGAATCCAAAGTTCCAAACCAAACAAAATGGGTTTTGACTACTGATAACAAAATTAAAGAAAAGCTTAGACAATTGTATTGATAAGTTAAGTCGGTCCAAATTAGGGACTAATAGCAACGTCGACAACATGTCCCTATCTTCTCTTTCTGAATGACATGACAAAGTGTGCAATTAGAACCGAAAAGATTACATATATAAGACTCTCTTCTATCTCTAAACTTACTCTACCATGGTGATGAAGACTGATCGTAGTATGGGACAAATTGGAGAGCCCATGTGGCGTAGCTGACAACTTTTCCAAAAATGCTCCTATAAAAAAAACAAAGGGTACTATGGATTAATGTAGTTTATGCAATCTCATAAGAGAGAGAGAAAAAAAGGATAAATGTTATTGCATTTAACTCCTCTTTGTTTAGAGCTTAATATTACATCAATGAGTTAAAGTTTAGATAACTTTCTTAATGCCATGAGCCCAAAACTAGTCAAATGGGTCTCCCCGTGTCAGAGCCACCGGTCTCACCATGATCATTTAAACAATGATCAGGAGTTCATTTAAAAGCTAGTACTAGGCAAAAATGCAGTTATTCCAAATTCCAAAATCATAAACAAACCTATTCAAGAGAATGTAAATCATTCAGCCTTGAAATGCATTTTCATTACCTCTTCATTCTAAAAAAAAAAAAAAAAAAAATTGTAACACTGAAAATGGGTTGTGAGGTTGTGCCAAACACATGGGGCAAACGATTATGACACATTCAGTTTCCTTTTAAGTCATCTTAGCATTAGATGAGCTTGGAGTTTTAATGAAAATTTGTCTCTTTGCATGCCATGTAGCACTGTTCATCTGATGAGCAAATGAAACTCTCTTACTATGTTATGACAGGGACCATCATCAATAAGCAGGCAGGGCCTACTTGTCCTACTTCTTTGTCCTGACCTTGTGTGAGGTGCATAGGAAACGAAACAAGGACAAGAAGAGGAATTCTGATAATGAAGCTCTCTCTTGGCCTGGTCCCTAGTTGCATTTTCAGTAAAACTCCCTCTTCTCTTTGCAACTACTCGACAGAGCAATGAATGAACGCACTCGGCCTCAGCTCCCTCTGCCTTTGAAAGGGCATGCAGTATAGGTAAAACTCCATCCCACCCGCATCCCCCATAGTCCATACAGAGTCCAGCACGATGAATTCGCATAGGGCACAATGAATGAACGCACTCGGCCTCATCTCCCTTTGCCTTTAAAAGGGCTTGTAGTATAGGTAAAACTCCATCCCACGTGCATCCCCCATAGTCCATACAGCACGGGGAATTCGCATTAGCTTTTGAAGATACTCATCATCATAATCTCTCTGACCTTGTCTTGACTGTGATGGGCAAAAATCAACCTCCCTATTACATGTGCTATAACAAACTTTGATGTCTTGTAATAGGGGCAAATGTAGCTCATGCTAGTCTAAGCTCGGACTAGCTTGAGTTACATTTTGTCACAACCCGAGCCCAAGATTAGGATTTAATCTGAGATGATTCCGAGTTGTGGCGCATACTTACTCCCGTGAATGCCATTAACCACAAAATT
The DNA here is from genome assembly GCA_003546025.1 of Camphora micrantha. Taxonomy (NCBI): domain Eukaryota; kingdom Viridiplantae; phylum Streptophyta; class Magnoliopsida; order Laurales; family Lauraceae; genus Camphora; species Camphora micrantha. The sequence goes on along the minus strand of QPKB01000002.1, from coordinate 55,981,154 downwards.
CACAAGGGATATCCAATACATATTATGCGGAATAAAAACAACTATACATTGCTTATGTTTAAACAAAAGTTCATTTACATCATTTACAATATTATTCACTTGCATATTTAAATACAATGCAAGGATCAAAAGTATGAACGTTCCAAATACATTAACTCAAGTTCTCATTTCATTTCCACTCTACTAATCCTCCTGGAGGAACCTGAGTGGTCTTCTCCGTTGACGTTGAGGCCTTAGAAGAGTCGGCATGGGCATGTTTGCCTGTAATGCCATCAATAACACCATGAATTTGACAATTCAGCAATGTACAACAATACATGATTTAATATGCTAACAGATCAATTTCATTTGTCTAAGCCAAGTTAGACTATTCCACTTTACCATTTAATTCAAATCAATATGAGTCGTATATAGTTGGCAAACCTACAATAGCATTTCAATTCATATCACATCTTCCTAAAAGGAAGGAATCACATTTTGTGGGATTTACCAGTGACCGGGCCAGGGACAACTGATATCACCACGGAGCTTCGGAACACTCCCAAATATCTGCTGCAGTAGTAACAGCTCCAAAGAGCTTATAGAAATCACTATGTAGTGCCAGACTCAATAATCATTCAATTATACAATTTTTTTACAAACATTATCTAAACCAAACAAATGAGTGAAACGTTCGTTATCAATGCACGTGTTACTCTCGATAACATTACTTAATTTATGTGCATTTCGATAACCTTAGCTAACACTCATGTAGGTTTAGAGATTAATCAACTAATTAACAAAAATAGACAAAACATTTCAAAAAGGCATTTTTCAATAGGCTCGGTCGACCCGGCCTATGGCGCGGTCGACCGCATGAACAGCAAATGCTGTTAAGCAGGTTAACCTCTCCCTGTGTACCCGGTCGACCCGGCCCATAGCGCGGTCGACCGGCAGTTGTAAAAATAAATGGGGAACAGTGTTTTCATCAGGTTCCAGAGAACCTGATTCCTGCATGCCCGGTCGACAGCACCCTTGCGCGGTCGACCGCGTGAATGTGAAAAACAGAACTCTGGTTCTGTACTACAACTGACAACCCATCTTCTTTCTTCCATGCCCACTAGTCACAACCTGCATATAGCACATGGAACCTCCTGTTCCCTCATTTATTCATCAATATAAACCATAAAATACTTCTATTCCTCAAAGAATCCATTCCATGATTGTTTAATCAATCCATAACACAAAACCACTCAATTCCACTTTCTACATAACATATTTGAGCTTCCAAACTACAATTAACTATGAAACTCATAAAAATTAGCATCACAATCGTAAAGAATTGTTATACTTGCCTTTAGTTATGAAAAACACTAAAACCTCCTTGATGGCTTGAGTTTTTAAATCAAACCCTCTTCCAAACAAACTTCCGCTCCAATGAAACTCAAGAAAGATGATGATGGAGATGATATACACAATTCCTCTCTCACAATTCACTTACAATTATCAAGTTTTGTCACACACAAGGAAGAAACAAAGAAGGGAAGAAGAAACCTCTTCCTACTGCTGCTCAAACCAACCCACCGAATGAAATGGGTTGTTACAGAACCCTTTGGAACCTTATAAAAGGTGCTTTTTGCATATAACACCAATTAGTTCACTATATTTTCAGTTAAAGTCAAATGTAGACTTAATTGACTAATTTCAGGTCAAATGATTACGAGTATTTTATGAAAGTTATTGTACTCATCAAGATACACACGATGGTATCAACCTCCATCACTTTCGATGAAACACGCTAAAATTCGTAATTACGAAAAAGCACTCTACTTCACTACTTTGAGTCTAAAATTCACTCTATTGAGTTACTTTCTTTCCAACTCCTTTCATTACACCTAATTCATTTGCTTGAAACTAATTTGACTCATCTTAGTCATTAATCACCATTAAGTTGATTAATCATGCTTAATCCACATTAAACTCAATTAATTAGAGTTAATCTTGATTAACTCGAGTCGGGGTGTAACACATTTGCCCCTATTAAGGGGCAACATTGTTTGTTATATGGCATGCAGGCAAATGTAACTCATGCCAGTCCTTAGACTAGCTTGAGAACCGTCCACTCCCTTGTTTCTTTCTTTTTTTTTTTTTTTTTTTTTAAGATATGTATGTTTTTGTTTTCTCCAGTTTTATGTTTTACTTTTATTTATATTTTTAATATTTAGTGTGTAAGGTTGTATTAAAGTTTGTACTGTAAGGTGAGGACGAGTTATTATTTAATGATACCAATTTGTATTCTGGTTGTATGTCACTAAACGTGGAAAGCGCATAACGTCATTTACTCTTTAACTATTCTTTCATCTTTATAGAAAAAATCATTTCTTGGACTCAAAACTATGATGCAAATGCCTTAAGAGAGGGCACATTAACATTAGCTAATTCTAATACAAGGGTTACAGTAAGGATTATAAGCGCAACTTAATCGGGGTGAAATAAAATGATAACTCTGTTAGATTAACTTTGGGTAGTTGACGGATTGAATGTATCAGGTCAAATGACAATACAATTAGTAAGAGTAGATCAATTGATGTCCCATTTGTGACTTGGATGCATTCAGATTTTTTTTTTTTTTTTTTAAAAGTTGAAGGCATTCAAGAATGCTTTGAAAGTTACCTTATTTTTATTTTGGTAGAAAATTCCCTGTTCGATCTGTTGATTGTTGATGGGCCAAAAACAAGCAGTTTGATAAGCAATGGAATAAAAAAATTTCATGAAAAGGTCAGCAATTAAGAAATGCAAAGGTCTACTGCATAGGGTCTAAGTCCAGGTAAACACATGAAGACCACTCTACATCTAAAGCTAGCTGTACGTATGTCAGAATGGCTTGGGATGGGGGTATAGAGAATTTTGAAAACGAGTACGTTGGAGAATGGTTTCTAAAAAGTACTGAAAAACTAGCTTCTTCATTTATTATAAAGTTTGGAAAGGAGGTAATAACCCTTGTGCTGGGGTGGTTGTTGGTGACAAAAGAAAATTTAATACAGGGATTTTGATTGCTGTGACAGGTCAGCCTCCAGCTTTTAAAATCCTATGAGCAGTCCTCCACCTAGGTTCACCCAGAAGCAACCTCTGGCCCAACCCAAGCAGTCTATAAACTGACCGACCCAACCTCTCAATAGTACAGCCCAATACCCAATTCCCTCTTGTTCATGGGGACATTTCTCTGCATTCATCAGAAACATTAATTCAATGGAGTCCTATTGATGAATTCATTTGTATTCTTATTCTGAATTCATTTTAGAGGAAATTCTTGCAGGACCTGATGTGTAGATTGGTTGATTGGTAAGATTTCATCTGATGTGTAGATAGAGCACTTTCACCTAACTACAAATCGAAGAACTAGTTTTGCCCTTTTTGCATTCTGGTTTATCAATAAAAGTTTTTCCGTTCCTGGAGAGTTTTTAATTAAAAGAAAAGAAGAAAAACAAATTGGTATATCTGAACCGTACAAGGAGAGGGAGGTGGATTCCATCCATCCAAGTGATGATCTTACTTGAAAAATTACAAAAATAGCTTGGGCTCTATGAGCACATTTCCTTTTAGATATGAAAACTAGTTTTGGATGCCCCAAAACTAGTTTTGGATGCCCCAAAACAACTCAATCACGGACCGTGGAATGAAAGAAGGCATGTGATGTGGTCAGAAGTCAGAACTTTGATTCACATGCGATAACAAAGGACATGGCATGTGATGTGGCCCGGCTTCCCATCACCTTTCGGAAGATTTCTCCTACTTCCAGGGACACACCCTTAATCTGTACAACCTTGGTAATCTTATCATTCATTATTTTCTATCAACCCTAATTTTGCACTCATTGTATTTTGGCTCAATTATGGATTGAATCTAAAAAGAAACCTACCATTTAAATGCCATTAAATTTTAAAGCCTGCTAAACAAAGGCCCAGGATTATATGGTGGGGCTTATTCTGTGGCTTCACCTTGGGCATTTATAGAGCTTTACATCTACCCCTAGTCCATTGATAGGCAAGCATCTAGGTGGTCTGCTCATATGGACTTAGATCTAGAAATTGATTAATGGGTGAGCTGATTCCCATTGTGATCCAACAACCTTGCCTATAGACTATAGTGCAGTTTTTTTTTTTTATTGGTGTGTGTGTAGTTTAATCTCAAGGTGGATAACCATTGTATTAACGTAAAATAGGGAGATATGATTTGTTGGGCTTTTCTTCTTAACCATTCTATAACACAAATGTTTAAAGCAAGGTCGTAAACGGGTCGATTCTGGTCCGGGTCCACCGGAACCGTTTAGGAGAAGGTGGAACCATACCCAAATTCAGAATTGAAACCAAAACCATATATGGAGCGGGTCTGGATCCGGATTCGGATCTAAGTAGAGAATTATATTAAAAATTTTGATTTTTAGTAGTAATTTTCAAAAATTGAGGTAATATTATAGGTCTTGGGTTCACAAGTTTAAACCAAGGAGGAACCGGAACCGGAACCGGACCCGGACCCGGACCCGGACTCATTTGCTTATCGAGACCTAAATAAAGATCAAGATCCAGTTTTTAACCGGTCGGAACCTTCGGGTAATCAAATAACCGGGGACCCATTTACATACCCAATTTAAAATAAGGTCTTTGGGCATGAGTAAATTAAAATCGCAATTAAAGATGAAACCTTTGCTGTCCTCTGCTTTTCATGGCACAGCAGTCTGCTTGCATCTCAACCAACATATGTTAACATTTGCACATAGTTATACCAAAAATAAAAATAAAAATAAAAATAAAACATATGCACATGGCCCCTGGTACCTTTTCAAAATGATTTTAAGTTCTTACACAAAAGGAGAGAGACTTTGTGTGAATGGGCCTGCGATGCCCTTGTCCTCAACTCTAAATTGTATGTACTGGTCTACATGTGATCCATTCTGATTATATTTTAGACAGTTCTCACTAGGGTCCACACTACTAACCAGACATGACCTGTTTGAGCATTAGATGAGCATGGAGTTTTAATGAAATTTTATCTCTTTGCATTGCATGTAGCACTGTAGTGTCATCTGACGAGCAAATGAAACTTTACTTTACCATGTTTTGACCGGGACCATCAACAATAAGCAGGCAAGGAAACTTTCCTTTACTATGTTATGACCGGGACCATCAACAATAAGCAGGCAGGACCTACTTTTTTTTTTTGGGTTAAATGGAAAATTATTGTGTAAAAAGAAAATGAAAATATATATGCATGCCTCCATGGATGCAAATGCACAGCCCGGGATGAGGATTAATATTTGAATTGATAAGGGCTGGGCATTGCAAGTTGTATGGCATGGATAACATATTGAAATGTTAATGGCTTAGAGATTTTAGGAGATATATAATAGATGTGGCCTAGACTATCAAAAGTATAGAATATTAAAAGAAAAACTACTTTTATAACATTTTCAGATTTTAAAAAAAAATCAAGGTTTTAAAATGCTTGTTCTCCGAATGTTTATTGTAAAAAACGAAAATGATATTTGTAATAGAATCTAAATCAATTACATTGACAGTTTATTGTAAATTTCATCTTCATAGTGAGAGAGTGGAGAAGTATTATTGTTTGAAACATTGTATGATGTTTCAGTACTCTTTTTTGTTTAGAGAATTATTCTTCCGGATGATATGCATAGTTATCTCAATTTAATTTTATCGACAATCTTCCAAATTATTTTTGTACTATGATCTTGGAAGTTTTCGGATTTTCCGGGAAGTAGCGCGCCAACTTCGGGTATTTTGACGATCTTCTCGGTATTCGAAATTAGGGCATTACAATTTGAGCCATGACAGTCGATTTATCCTATAAAAACATCTTCAGCGACTTTTAGAAGGTCGCCCCCAAATACAAGCATTTCAGCATACTCATGGGCCCACAGGACCGAGGGTCCTCCTTTACTCTCGTAGTAATGTGAGAGTTATTCTCATAAGAGTATTTTTCTTTTTTCACTAGGAAATTTGTTAGAAAGTCTTAAAACCTAAGCCCACCCTAAGCCTGACTTGGATCAAAGTCAAGAAACTCATAGATGCCTCAAAACCAACCAATTAACTACGAAACTTGCCTCTAATAGAAAAATATCGTATTTTAAAATATTCCTTATTTTTTTTCCACATGAGCAATTTATATCAAAATATCATATTTCGATTCTCATATAAAATTTTCAAATATTTTAATTATTTGATAAACGGGTTCAAGTCTTTGTCAATAAGCAGAGCGACAATGTCCAGAAATGGAATGAGCATTTACTACTCATTAAGGCCATTCATCTCTTCAACCACTCCAAACTTGATTCAATTATTATTATTTCTTAAAAAAAAAAAAAAAAAAAAAAAAAAAAAAAAAAAAAAAAAAAAAGGAACTATACGGAGTTGACAGATGAAATGAAGAACATGCATGATGCATCAGGATTAAAAACTGTATAAAAATCCGAAGAGTCTTTTCAAAGAAGAGTTCTAGACTGCTGCTTGAGAGGTCTCCAAGCTTTAAATGCTGCTTTCCATATCAAAGAAAAGATCCAGACTTTCCCTCAAGATCCACGTGATCAAAAAGTCCTTTTTTGGCCCTCCCTCCCTCCCTCCCTCTCTCTCTCTCTCTCTCTCTCTCTCGCTCTTCTTTGACGTGATAAAACCCTCCCTTCTCTCTCTATAAAAGGGAGACTAAAGTGTATGTTTTTGATTTCTTTTAAAGTTTAAATGAACAGAACTTTTGGGATCGGTATTAGGGTGGATCCCAAAGTTCTCATCCAAATTGGATGAGAACTTTGGAATCGGTTCAAAGACCGGTCCCAAAGTTTGTCCATTAGCACAGCTGTTCATATCTGGATTCCGACAAAGTCTGTCCATGTAGCACAGTTGTTCATATCCGGATTCCGACAATATGGCTACACTGCTGAAGAAGTTTGTCACTCTCTGTCTCCTTATTTTGGTTCTCGCTCTTGTAATTGCGGCATCACCATCCTGTAGCAAGAGAGTTAATACCTGCTGCCATGTGCCGAATGTAACCAACGCTGGTTAGCTAGAATTATGTATATTTGAACTGTTTTGGTGTATCCTAACCTAAGAAAGGAGTCATTGGTGGACCCCTTCCAATAATAAAATACAATGTAGCCAGGGGTGGACCCAAGTACAAGGGTGGATTTTCCGCTCTTTATCTAAAAAGAGTTTAAACTTCTTTAAAAAGTCGCTACAAATTTTGAAAATTAATATATATATTATTTTATATTTGTCCCTTCCCTTAATATTTTTTAAGAAAACTTAAGGAAAACTTTATTAAAAAGAGAAAACAAGTACAAAGCTGAAAAAAAAAAAAAAAGAGAGAAAAGTTCAAAGAGAATGTACAATATTATTATATCAACTCCAATCCAATTACATAATCACACCCACACATGAAGACAACCTCTCAATCTCTTGGTTAGCTAGTGCATCCGCAATCGAGTTAACTGATCTAACAAGGCTAGTTTATGGGGACCTTTCTCTGCAAGGATATAGGTGAGAGGGAATGGGAGCCATGAAAATATAGGGTCCATTCAGATGGGAGTAACAAAATGGCTGGATCGGTGTGAGGGAATTCTTGCAGGACCTGCACACTAGCTGATTGGTAAAATTTCCTCTTATTTATATATCGCTCTCACCTAAGTACAAATCAAACTAGTTTTACCTTTTTGTGTACTGGTTTATTGATAAAAGTTTCTTATTCGCGGAGGGTTTGTTTTTATTATAAAAAAGAAAAAAGAAAAAAAAAACGAAAAATTTGGTACACCTGGATCATCCAAAGAGAGAAGAGGTGGTGGATTCCATCCAAGCAAGGATCTTACATGAAAAATTAAAATAGTAGCTTTTAGGGGTTCTGAGTACATTTCTTTAAATTAGAAAAAGTAGTTTTTGATGCCCTAAAACAACTCAATCATGGACCAGAGGATTGAAGATAGCATGTGATATTGTCAGAACTTTGATTCACTGATGGGTTCGTTCTGTACTATGCTTGATATGAAACCCATTTACACTGGAATTTTGAAGCGACTTAAAAATTGATTCACTTCGGGCCAGAGGAAAAATTAGAAAAAAAAAAAAAAAAAATTGCTATTGGAGGGTTCCCACCCCTTTTGGTTGGACTAATCCCTTCGGGCTCAGAAGAAAGTCGAATAAACGCCCATGTGGCCCTAAGGTGGTAGCACTAGTGGACTCAATATTTGATTCATAAAAAAGGGGGAACTGGGGGTCGATATCAAGACTTCTAGCTTTATAAGAGGGAGGAATCGTGATTCTAACCACTCGACCAACCCCTTGTTCCTAACCATCTCCTTTAAGTTCCTATGAAAAATTGGTTATTTTAAAAGCTTTTAGATATAGAACGGAAGAAATACTACAAGATATACCCAGAAGAAAAAACAACTTACACTCTCTAGTGCAAAGGGAAAGAGCATTTTGATCTTATGGTATCTATGAATATATTATGCCTAATACTAATATACAATTTTGTTTTTAAATAAGCAGATCGTTTTTATGAGCCACTCATATACAGGAAGCATATCAATTATCGAACTTTTAGTGTTCCAAGGTAAAAGTGGGAGATTTTAAAACTTAGCCTAATTTGGAACTTTGCATGTTACCATCACCTATTAAGGCGTGAGTGTTCAAAAACATTTGCGAATGCATTGTAACATGTAAATCTAGAGGTGGGGAAAGCGGGTCGTCCCGTTTCAACCCGTTGATCAAGTCAACGGCCCAAGTATAGGTTTTTCCGTGCTAGGTCATGTCGGGCCTGGGCGGCCCACCCAGATTTTCATCTCTAGACTCACTACGAATCTGAATCTATTAACTATTTGGGCTGTAAAATCCGTCAAACGAAAATTCTGGATCTACCACAACACACTTCGTCTAATAGAACAAAAAGTAGGGCCCACAACAAATAAAGATTAGATAAAGCTCAACAATATGGAAAAGAGAATTAGGATTCTAGCGGCTCAATTTCTAACTCTATATGTAGGGGTTCAATTTGTAGTGATAGTGGAAAACTAAATAATATTGTACATGCATTAAAAAAAAAAAAAAAAAGGAAATGGAAAAAAGCCATAAATGACAAATTTATGCCATAGGAGGCTATTTGCATCATGAAAGACGTTATATCATGTTAAAAATAATAAAAAATAAGTAGGTTATGATAATATTTTTAATTTTAGTTGTTTGTGATGGAATATTCTTGATTTTTTTTTATCAAAAAGTGGAGTTTTTTTTGTTTTTTAGTGAAGAAATGAGGTTACTTTTTGACTTTTTTTTAAAAAGATATGGTGGGAAATTTAAATTAAAGTGTTTTTTTGGTAGATTTTTTTTTTTTTTTTTTTTGAGAAATGGGACTTTACCTTACTTTAACTCTAATAGTAGAATTGTCAAACAAGCTCTAATAAAAAAGAAGATGGTTCTCTTTAATAACTAATCAAGTAAACTTGTCAATTCAAGAAGGAAATTTTGTGTTTCCGCTGCAGACAAGTTGCATCACTCGTTTTTCAAGTACATAGACTTTAAATAACTATCGAGCTAAAAGATGAAATGCATACAAATTTACATCTTAGCATTAGGAGTTATAATTAAGAAGCCCAACATCACAAACACTCTTTGCTCTAATTAATAATAGTTGTAAGTGCAAAAACGGTAACTCACAAGATTTTGAGATGCCCTAGAGGACTTAATCAAATGACTATCGAGAGCTGGCCGGTGTCGACTCGCGGGACCTGAAAGGGAAGAGAGAGGAGGTCAAAGGACCCTGGCCGTGGCAGCACAGGGCTCTCCGATGCCTCAGTTAGTATGAATACTGGGTCTTAGATGGAGAAGAAGAGAGATAGGAGGTATGTGTATATTATCATGCGTACCTGGTTTAGATGCTCTCTCTCCTTTATATATGAGTATTACCAGAGACTTTGTCATGGGCTTGATGATCTGGATGCTGAGATCATCAGCTCACAAAATAATAAATGGCGGTCCATCACAGCCCACATTGCATTAATTGCCGGTCCGATCAGCCCATGTCGCATTAAATGCCAGTCACATTGGGCCTGATCCTGTCTGGACTCAATGGCAGGCGAAGATCTCACTGGATCCTTTCTTGGGCCTCCCCCGATGGGGCTGTGACCGTCGGATGCTGCCCTGTCAGAGGGTTGGACGGCCAGGATGACATCTGTCTTGTCGCCATGCGCCTGGAGGCAGGAGATATTTTAAGCACGCAGTCCGGCTGGCAGCCTCGCAGCCGGGATGCGTGTCGGAGCCGGGCTTAGCGGAGGACAGCCCCAGCCGGACTGGGACCATGAACCGCATCCCGGCTGGCGCTCCACTACCACAGCCGGGACGCGTTCAGCCGGACTGAAGATTAGGCCATTAGTTAAACAGCTTTGGGACGATTAGGAATCTCCCCACACAATAGCCCCCTAGCTTGCGGCTCCTCTGGGATCTCGGGATCCCTAACTCAGTGGAGCCGGAAGCTACGAAAACGCTGCTGCTGTCAGAAGTCTCGCGCAGGCAATAGCTGGCGTCAATCTCTCTCCAAATTTCTTTTCCCGCTCAGGGCAATAAATGCAGCGCGTCAATCATGAAGAAGCGAGACAGGCAACGCCACGTGTCCCCATCTTATCGACCGCACCGCTGGATATGTCGTTTCGAAGTTCGAAAACGGCGCATGGGATGGAGCGACGCTCCTAATGATATTTAAACGAGTCGTCGTCTTCCCCTCTTCATCTTTTGCTTCCAGAGATTTCATTCAGAGGCTGTCTGTCACAGTAGGTTGCAGACATGAGTGCTCGGGCGACCTCGTCATTTACATTTGCCTAGTGTGAGTCTCCCCTTCTTTTTCCTCTCTCTGTTAGGTTTGCCCCTTCTAGGACCTCTCTCTTTCCTTTTCCCCTTCCAAATGGGGATCTACAGTCACTGGGTAGAAAACGATGTAGCCTTAGACGGACTTAGGGGGGCATATGAAATACCAGAGGATGTACTGATTAGGCGAGCGGACCCTGCGGATCATGCACTCCGCTCGTACTCAGGGGGATGGATGCCGTTCCCGTTAATTGCCATTGTAGAGGGCGGGGTTAGGTTCCCCCTAGACCCACTTCTTAGAGCCTGCCTCAGCACTTGGGCTCTGACTCCGTGCCAGCTATCGCCCAATGGTTACAAAGTGATCATGGGCACTGCCGTTCTGAACAAGAACCTGGGCATCGACCTCGGCGTGCACGACATCGAAGATGTCTATGATATATGCAAGGCAAAGGAGGACTGCTATTACCTCCGAGTCAGACCTCGGTGCACGGCCTTTGTCACGGCACTCGAGGACTCTAGCAAATATGCCGGAGACGACCTCCTGTGCGTCTCGGGTAATTGGGAGTTTGGCGCTGAAGCGAATAGGGCACATAGAGTGCCGCGCCAACCCGGGGTCGTTCCAAGTAATCCTCTGTTTGCCACCGCCCCCTTCTTTTTTTTTTTTTTATATCTTTGCCCTAGAATTCGCCGGACTGATCTCCTTGTTATTCAATATGCAGGCGCTCGAGAGAGAAAGCTACAGGCCAGGCGGGACGGTTGGAAGAGGAACGAAGAGTGGCTCCAAGCAGTTAGAAGGTGCACCGAGTTCTCGAGCAGATCCGCCTGGGCGCTGTTGGGTTACGAGCCAAGATACCGGGGGTATAACAAAAGGTCAGCATTGCCCCCTGCGCTGCTTCAAGGAGAAGTTCCGGGGCCAAGTGCGCCCTCTGCCAGCAGCCGTCCGGAGGCGGCGTTCGAAGAAGGGGGGCCTTCTCAAGCCGCGACTGGTGTTGAGGCGTCGCCCGAACCGCAAACCTCCCCCGAGCCGCAGTCAAGCGGCACTCCTTTGGTGAGAAGAGCGCGGCGCTCTCGCAGCGACCCAGAAATGTCACGGGTCCCGGCGTTTGTGGACTTGGAGGCATTGGCGCTCGGGAGCGACGACGAGCCTTCCCCGCCGGAAATGAGGGACTCTGCAGGGCGTTCAGCCCCCAGTCCTCCTGAGCCCACCCTGGTTGAGCAGGAGGTACTGACTCCGGACCCGGGCCCAGGAATCCGGCAATCGCCCGAGGTTGTGCCCGATGCGGGCCCCTCGAGGAAGAGACCGAGGGAGAGGAGGGGAGCTCGAGGCAGGCGCTGCAGCCGCGGTCAGCCGAACCGGCGCCCTGGGCGCCGAGCTTTCTTCTCGAGTCGGGGAGGCCGATGACGGTGGAGGACTGCATCCACAAGAGGCCGGACGTTCACGTGCTCGAGGCACTAAGTCATGCCTGCGCGCTCCCATGCGACATGCAGCGGCTGGAAAAAATGAGCGACCCGAAGTTGATGACGTCGCTGTTGCACTCCTGCTTCCAGGTAATTTTCTTAACTGCTCGCCATTTCTTTTACATTAGTATTCCATCTCGGTCTTTGATCTCTCCACTTGGTTTCTTCTGGCAGACGCTGCAAAAGTCGATGGCATTCATCGACAGGTTTAATAAGCAAGGTCCCTTAGTGGATAGCCTCGCTGAGGAGAAGCAGAGGCTCGCAGACGCTTTAGGAGCCAGCACTTTGAGGGTGGACCAACTAGAGGTGCTCGAGGGCGATCTGCAAGCGAGGCTCGGGGAGGCGACATAACAAGTTGAGAATGAAAGGAAGAAAAACGCCGACCTCGCAGCCTTGGTGGAGAGCCTGAGGAGCGACCTTCAGGCGGAGTCGAAGCGGGCGGACGAAGCGGTAGCCAGAGCCAAGTCCGAGAGCGAGGCCGCTTTTCAGGATGCGGCCACCCAAGCGACCGTTTACTACGGCGCTAAGGTGTTCCGCGTCCGCGACAAGACGTGGCTCAAGGCATGGCGTGCCGCCTTGAGGGAGGCAGGAGTCGCAGAGGACCATCCCTCCTTTGTCAACCCGCCGAGCTGCCCTGGCCCGTCGGCCCCGGACAACACGGTCAACATCGAACACACGGCCGTTGCCCCCAGTGGCCCAGACCCAAGGGAAGTTCCAGCCGATGTCCCCAGCAGCTCGTCTTCGCCGGAATTCTGAAGCCTCCAGTGCTCTTGTTCTGCTTCTCTTCTGTTTTTTTTTTTTTGTTGTTTTTTTTTTTTTTTTTTTTGGCGAATCCCTGTGTAATTCGTGCTTCAAAATGTAAATTTCTTCCAGCAATCAATAAATCGAACTTTTTATCATTCCTCACTCTCGCACCGTTTGCATGCTCGATCTTCTCATGGTGCTTGTACCTTCCTCTTTTTTTTTAAACAAGATCATAACGGGTAATTAAAGTGGCAGTGATGTCATATGATGCCGGTGCCTTCACGGTAATCGTAGTGGCCCGCAGGCTTCATGCCGGGGTGGTGCGCGGACCAGCCCCCACGGCAATCATAGTGGCCCGTAGGCTTCATGCCGGGGTGGTCCGTGGACCAGCCCCCACGGCAATCATAGTGGCCCGTAGGCTTCATGCCGGGGTGGTCCGTGGACCAGCCCCCACGGCAATCGTAGTGGCCCGTAGGCTTCATGCCGGGGTGGTACGTGGACCAGCCCCCACGGCAATCGTAGTGGCCCGTAGGCTTCATGCCGGGGTGGTACGCGGACCAGCCCCCGCGGCAATCATAGTGGCCCGTAGGCTTCATGCCGGGGTGGTACGCGGACCAGCCCCCGCGGCAATCATAGTGGCCCGTAGGCTTCATGCCGGGGTGGTGCGCGGACCAGCCCCCACGGCAATCATAGTGGCCCGTAGGCTTCATGCCGGGGTGGTGCGCGGACCAGCCCCCGCGGCAATCGTAGTGGCCCGTAGGCTTCATGCCGGGGTGGTGCGTGGACCAGCCCCCGCGGCAATCGTAGTGGCCCGTAGGCTTCATGCCGGGGTGGTGCGTGGACCAGCCCCCGCGGCAATCGTAGTGGCCCGTAGGCTTCATGCCGGGGTGGTGCGTGGACCAGCCCCCGCGGCAATCGTAGTGGCCCGTAGGCTTCATGCCGGGGTGGTGCGTGGACCAGCCCCCACGGCAATCGTAGTGGCCCGTAGGCTTCATGCCGGGGTGGTGCGTGGACCAGCCCCCACGGCAATCATAGTGGCCCGTAGGCTTCATGCTGGGTCGACAGTGGGGACAAGAGCAGAGACTCAAAACTGCTTTCATTAAAATCTTGGGACGGTAAACTTCTTTGGAAGAGGATGATCTCTGATATCATCAGTGAAAGGTGAAGCGCCGAGGTCGGCGAACAGGCTAGCGTCTTGATGACTTCGAGTGAGACCAGCCACCTCCAAGTTCCGCCGAACTGCTTGCTGAATCTGCTCCTCAAGCCACCCCTGAGTGTCATGGCGGATTTCGGAACTGCCTTCCAACCTCTTCCTAGATAGACCGCGGCTGCTGCTGGAGACTTCGTCGTGGGTTTGACTACGCCTCCTCTCATTCAAATGGAATCTAAGATCCCTCTGAGGAGGGGTGTCTTTGCCGATGGTGAGACGAACCTACTCCGCTGGCTCGCTGCAGACGCTGTCTGGCGGTGTCAGCTGCCTCAGCTGTCTCCCTGAGCTGTCGTTGGAGGCGTCTGATAAGGGCATCCTTCTCCCGGATAGTAGCATTCTGCGCCTGTATCTCCTCGTAAGCGGGGTCGAAACTCTCATCAGAGTCATGAGCCTCACTGTGTCTTCGGTGATCAAGCGAAACCGGAGACTTACGTCGAGTCTGGTGAAGGGTAAGATCTCTTTCTCTCGGAGGCGGAAGGGGAGTCACCACCTCCTGTGGATATGACCGCGGGCAGGACTGGTCCCCCGCAAGTAGATAGGAGTGGACGTCAAGGACTCATGGAAAGGGTTCACCATGGTCCCTGAGGGGCGCGCTTCAGGTGCCTTTCCACCTTTTGCAGCTCTCCCAGCCATAGTATGAAGGAAGATTGACAACCACGTTCTCCCCACAGACGGCGCCAATTGTAAGTGCAAAGACGGTAACTCACAAGATTTTGAGATGCCCTAGAGGACTTAATCAAATGACTATCGAGAGCTGGCCGGTGTCGACTCGCGGGACCTGAAAGGGAAGAGAGAGGAGGTCAAAGGACCCTGGCCGTGGCAGCACAGGGCTCTCCGATGCCTCAGTTAGTATGAATACTGGGTCTTAGATGGAGAAGAAGAGAGATAGGAGGTATGTGTATATTATCATGCGTACCTGGTTTAGATGCTCTCTCTCCTTTATATATGAGTATTACCAGAGACTTTGTCATGGGCTTGATGATCTGGATGCTGAGATCATCAGCTCACAAAATAATAAATGGCGGTCCATCACAGCCCACATTGCATTAATTGCCGGTCCGATCAGCCCATGTCGCATTAAATGCCAGTCACATTGGGCCTGATCCTGTCTGGACTCAATGGCAGGCGAAGATCTCACTGGATCCTTTCTTGGGCCTCCCCCGATGGGGCTGTGACCGTCGGATGCTGCCCTGTCAGAGGGTTGGACGGCCAGGATGACATCTGTCTTGTCGCCATGCGCCTGGAGGCAGGAGATATTTTAAGCACGCAGTCCGGCTGGCAGCTTCGCAGCCGGGATGCGTGTCGGAGCCGGGCTTAGCGGAGGACAGCCCCAGCCGGACTGGGACCATGAACCGCATCCCGGCTGGCGCTCCACTACCACAGCCGGGACGCGTTCAGCCGGACTGAAGATTAGGCCATTAGTTAAACAGCTTTGGGACGATTAGGAATCTCCCCACACAATAGCCCCCTAGCTTGCGGCTCCTCTGGGATCTCGGGATCCCTAACTCAGTGGAGCCGGAAGCTACGAAAACGCTGCTGCTGTCAGAAGTCTCGCGCAGGCAATAGCTGGCGTCAATCTCTCTCCAAATTTCTTTTCCCGCTCAGGGCAATAAATGCAGCGCGTCAATCATGAAGAAGCGAGACAGGCAACGCCACGTGTCCCCATCTTATCGACCGCACCGCTGGATATGTCGTTTCGAAGTTCGAAAACGGCGCATGGGATGGAGCGACGCTCCTAATGATATTTAAACGAGTCGTCGTCTTCCCCTCTTCATCTTTTGCTTCCAGAGATTTCATTCAGAGGCTGTCTGTCACAGTAGGTTGCAGACATGAGTGCTCGGGCGACCTCGTCATTTACATTTGCCTAGTGTGAGTCTCCCCTTCTTTTTCCTCTCTCTGTTAGGTTTGCCCCTTCTAGGACCTCTCTCTTTCCTTTTCCCCTTCCAAATGGGGATCTACAGTCACTGGGTAGAAAACGATGTAGCCTTAGACGGACTTAGGGGGGCATATGAAATACCAGAGGATGTACTGATTAGGCGAGCGGACACTGCGGATCATGCACTCCGCTCGTACTCAGGGGGATGGATGCCGTTCCCGTTAATTGCCATTGTAGAGGGCGGGGTTAGGTTCCCCCTAGACCCACTTCTTAGAGCCTGCCTCAGCACTTGGGCTCTGACTCCGTGCCAGCTATCGCCCAATGGTTACAAAGTGATCATGGGCACTGCCGTTCTGAACAAGAACCTGGGCATCGACCTCGGCGTGCACGACATCGAAGATGTCTATGATATATGCAAGGCAAAGGAGGACTGCTATTACCTCCGAGTCAGACCTCGGTGCACGGCCTTTGTCACGGCACTCGAGGACTCTAGCAAATATGCCGGAGACGACCTCCTGTGCGTCTCGGGTAATTGGGAGTTTGGCGCTGAAGCGAATAGGGCACATAGAGTGCCGCGCCAACCCGGGGTCGTTCCAAGTAATCCTCTGTTTGCCACCGCCCCCTTCTTTTTTTTTTTTTTTATATCTTTGCCCTAGAATTCGCCGGACTGATCTCCTTGTTATTCAATATGCAGGCGCTCGAGAGAGAAAGCTACAGGCCAGGCGGGACGGTTGGAAGAGGAACGAAGAGTGGCTCCAAGCAGTTAGAAGGTGCACCGAATTCTCGAGCAGATCCGCCTGGGCGCTGTTGGGTTACGAGCCAAGATACCGGGGGTATAACAAAAGGTCAGCATTGCCCCCTGCGCTGCTTCAAGGAGAAGTTCCGGGGCCAAGTGCGCCCTCTGCCAGCAGCCGTCCGGAGGCGGCGTTCGAAGAAGGGGGGCCTTCTCAAGCCGCGACTGGTGTTGAGGCGTCGCCCGAACCGCAAACCTCCCCCGAGCCGCAGTCAAGCGGCACTCCTTTGGTGAGAAGAGCGCGGCGCTCTCGCAGCGACCCAGAAATGTCACGGGTCCCGGCGTTTGTGGACTTGGAGGCATTGGCGCTCGGGAGCGACGACGAGCCTTCCCCGCCGGAAATGAGGGACTCTGCAGGGCGTTCAGCCCCCAGTCCTCCTGAGCCCACCCTGGTTGAGCAGGAGGTACTGACTCCGGACCCGGGCCCAGGAATCCGGCAATCGCCCGAGGTTGTGCCCGATGCGGGCCCCTCGAGGAAGAGACCGAGGGGAGAGGAGGGGAGCTCGAGGCAGGCGCTGCAGCCGCGGTCAGCCGAACCGGCGCCCTGGGCGCCGAGCTTTCTTCTCGAGTCGGGGAGGCCGATGACGGTGGAGGACTGCATCCACAAGAGGCCGGACGTTCACGTGCTCGAGGCACTAAGTCATGCCTGCGCGCTCCCATGCGACATGCAGCGGCTGGAAAAAATGAGCGACCCGAAGTTGATGACGTCGCTGTTGCACTCCTGCTTCCAGGTAATTTTCTTTACTGCTCGCCATTTCTTTTACATTAGTATTCCATCTCGGTCTTTGATCTCTCCACTTGGTTTCTTCTGGCAGACGCTGCAAAAGTCGATGGCATTCATCGACAGGTTTAATAAGCAAGGTCCCTTAGTGGATAGCCTCGCTGAGGAGAAGCAGAGGCTCGCAGACGCTTTAGGAGCCAGCACTTTGAGGGTGGACCAACTAGAGGTGCTCGAGGGCGATCTGCAAGCGAGGCTCGGGGAGGCGACATAACAAGTTGAGAATGAAAGGAAGAAAAACGCCGACCTCGCAGCCTTGGTGGAGAGCCTGAGGAGCGACCTTCAGGCGGAGTCGAAGCGGGCGGACGAAGCGGTAGCCAGAGCCAAGTCCGAGAGCGAGGCCGCTTTTCAGGATGCGGCCACCCAAGCGACCGTTTACTACGGCGCTAAGGTGTTCCGCGTCCGCGACAAGACGTGGCTCAAGGCATGGCGTGCCGCCTTGAGGGAGGCAGGAGTCGCAGAGGACCATCCCTCCTTTGTCAACCCGCCGAGCTGCCCTGGCCCGTCGGCCCCGGACAACACGGTCAACATCGAACACACGGCCGTTGCCCCCAGTGGCCCAGACCCAAGGGAAGTTCCAGCCGATGTCCCCAGCAGCTCGTCTTCGCCGGAATTCTGAAGCCTCCAGTGCTCTTGTTCTGCTTCTCTTCTGTTTTTTTTTTTTGTTGTTTTTTTTTTTTTTTTTTTGGCGAATCCCTGTGTAATTCGTGCTTCAAAATGTAAATTTCTTCCAGCAATCAATAAATCGAACTTTTTATCATTCCTCACTCTCGCACCGTTTGCATGCTCGATCTTCTCATGGTGCTTGTACCTTCCTCTTTTTTTTTAAACAAGATCATAACGGGTAATTAAAGTGGCAGTGATGTCATATGATGCCGGTGCCTTCACGGTAATCGTAGTGGCCCGCAGGCTTCATGCCGGGGTGGTGCGCGGACCAGCCCCCACGGCAATCATAGTGGCCCGTAGGCTTCATGCCGGGGTGGTCCGTGGACCAGCCCCCACGGCAATCATAGTGGCCCGTAGGCTTCATGCCGGGGTGGTCCGTGGACCAGCCCCCACGGCAATCGTAGTGGCCCGTAGGCTTCATGCCGGGGTGGTACGTGGACCAGCCCCCACGGCAATCGTAGTGGCCCGTAGGCTTCATGCCGGGGTGGTACGCGGACCAGCACCCGCGCGCAATCATAGTGGCCCGTAGGCTTCATGCCGGGGTGGTACGCGGACCAGCCCCCGCGGCAATCATAGTGGCCCGTAGGCTTCATGCCGGGGTGGTGCGCGGACCAGCCCCCACGGCAATCATAGTGGCCCGTAGGCTTCATGCCGGGGTGGTGCGCGGACCAGCCCCCGCGGCAATCGTAGTGGCCCGTAGGCTTCATGCCGGGGTGGTGCGTGGACCAGCCCCCGCGGCAATCTTAGTGGCCCGTAGGCTTCATGCCGGGGTGGTGCGTGGACCAGCCCCGCGGCAATCGTAGTGGCCCGTAGGCTTCATGCCGGGGTGGTGCGTGGACCAGCCCCCGCGGCAATCGTAGTGGCCCGTAGGCTTCATGCCGGGGTGGTGCGTGGACCAGCCCCCACGGCAATCGTAGTGGCCCGTAGGCTTCATGCCGGGGTGGTGCGTGGACCAGCCCCCACGGCAATCATAGTGGCCCGTAGGCTTCATGCTGGGTCGACAGTGGGGACAAGAGCAGAGACTCAAAACTGCTTTCATTAAAATCTTGGGACGGTAAACTTCTTTGGAAGAGGATGATCTCTGATATCATCAGTGAAAGGTGAAGCGCCGAGGTCGGCGAACAGGCTAGCGTCTTGATGACTTCGAGTGAGACCAGCCACCTCCAAGTTCCGCCGAACTGCTTGCTGAATCTGCTCCTCAAGCCACCCCTGAGTGTCATGGCGGATTTCGGAACTGCCTTCCAACCTCTTCCTAGATAGACCGCGGCTGCTGCTGGAGACTTCGTCGTGGGTTTGACTACGCCTCCTCTCATTCAAATGGAATCTAAGATCCCTCTGAGGAGGGGTGTCTTGCCGATGGTGAGACGAACCTACTCCGCTGGCTCGCTGCAGACGCTGTCTGGCGGTGTCAGCTGCCTCAGCTGTCTCCCTGAGCTGTCGTTGGAGGCGTCTGATAAGGGCATCCTTCTCCCGGATAGTAGCATTCTGCGCCTGTATCTCCTCGTAAGCGGGGTCGAAACTCTCATCAGAGTCATGAGCCTCACTGTGTCTTCGGTGATCAAGCGAAACCGGAGACTTACGTCGAGTCTGGTGAAGGGTAAGATCTCTTTCTCTCGGAGGCGGAAGGGGAGTCACCACCTCCTGTGGATATGACCGCGGGCAGGACTGGTCCCCCCGCAAGTAGATAGGAGTGGACGTCAAGGACTCATGGAAAGGGTTCACCATGGTCCCTGAGGGGCGCGCTTCAGGTGCCTTTCCACCTTTTGCAGCTCTCCCAGCCATAGTATGAAGGAAGATTGACAACCACGTTCTCCCCACAGACGGCGCCAATTGTAAGTGCAAAAACGGTAACTCACAAGATTTTGAGATGCCCTAGAGGACTTAATCAAATGACTATCGAGAGCTGGCCGGTGTCGACTCGCGGGACCTGAAAGGGAAGAGAGAGGAGGTCAAAGGGACCCTGGCCGTGGCAGCACAGGGCTCTCCGATGCTCAGTTAGTATGAATACTGGGTCTTAGATGGAGAAGAAGAGAGATAGGAGGTATGTGTATATTATCATGCGTACCTGGTTTAGATGCTCTCTCTCCTTTATATATGAGTATTACCAGAGACTTTGTCATGGGCTTGATGATCTGGATGCTGAGATCATCAGCTCACAAAATAATAAATGGCGGTCCATCACAGCCCACATTGCATTAATTGCCGGTCCGATCAGCCCATGTCGCATTAAATGCCAGTCACATTGGGCCTGATCCTGTCTGGACTCAATGGCAGGCGAAGATCTCACTGGATCCTTTCTTGGGCCTCCCCCGATGGGGCTGTGACCGTCGGATGCTGCCCTGTCAGAGGGTTGGACGGCCAGGATGACATCTGTCTTGTCGCCATGCGCCTGGAGGCAGGAGATATTTTAAGCACGCAGTCCGGCTGGCAGCCTCGCAGCCGGGATGCGTGTCGGAGCCGGGCTTAGCGGAGGACAGCCCCAGCCGGACTGGGACCATGAACCGCATCCCGGCTGGCGCTCCACTACCACAGCCGGGACGCGTTCAGCCGGACTGAAGATTAGGCCATTAGTTAAACAGCTTTGGGACGATTAGGAATCTCCCCACACAATAGCCCCCTAGCTTGCGGCTCCTCTGGGATCTCGGGATCCCTAACTCAGTGGAGCCGGAAGCTACGAAAACGCTGCTGCTGTCAGAAGTCTCGCGCAGGCAATAGCTGGCGTCAATCTCTCTCCAAATTTCTTTTCCCGCTCAGGGCAATAAATGCAGCGCGTCAATCATGAAGAAGCGAGACAGGCAACGCCACGTGTCCCCATCTTATCGACCGCACCGCTGGATATGTCGTTTCGAAGTTCGAAAACGGCGCATGGGATGGAGCGACGCTCCTAATGATATTTAAACGAGTCGTCGTCTTCCCCTCTTCATCTTTTGCTTCCAGAGATTTCATTCAGAGGCTGTCTGTCACAGTAGGTTGCAGACATGAGTGCTCGGGCGACCTCGTCATTTACATTTGCCTAGTGTGAGTCTCCCCTTCTTTTTCCTCTCTCTGTTAGGTTTGCCCCTTCTAGGACCTCTCTCTTTCCTTTTCCCCTTCCAAATGGGGATCTACAGTCACTGGGTAGAAAACGATGTAGCCTTAGACGGACTTAGGGGGCATATGAAATACCAGAGGATGTACTGATTAGGCGAGCGGACCCTGCGGATCATGCACTCCGCTCGTACTCAGGGGGATGGATGCCGTTCCCGTTAATTGCCATTGTAGAGGGCGGGGTTAGGTTCCCCCTAGACCCACTTCTTAGAGCCTGCCTCAGCACTTGGGCTCTGACTCCGTGCCAGCTATCGCCCAATGGTTACAAAGTGATCATGGGCACTGCCGTTCTGAACAAGAACCTGGGCATCGACCTCGGCGTGCACGACATCGAAGATGTCTATGATATATGCAAGGCAAAGGAGGACTGCTATTACCTCCGAGTCAGACCTCGGTGCACGGCCTTTGTCACGGCACTCGAGGACTCTAGCAAATATGCCGGAGACGACCTCCTGTGCGTCTCGGGTAATTGGGAGTTTGGCGCTGAAGCGAATAGGGCACATAGAGTGCCGCGCCAACCCGGGGTCGTTCCAAGTAATCCTCTGTTTGCCACCGCCCCCTTCTTTTTTTTTTTTTTTATATCTTTGCCCTAGAATTCGCCGGACTGATCTCCTTGTTATTCAATATGCAGGCGCTCGAGAGAGAAAGCTACAGGCCAGGCGGGACGGTTGGAAGAGGAACGAAGAGTGGCTCCAAGCAGTTAGAAGGTGCACCGAATTCTCGAGCAGATCCGCCTGGGCGCTGTTGGGTTACGAGCCAAGATACCGGGGGTATAACAAAAGGTCAGCATTGCCCCCTGCGCTGCTTCAAGGAGAAGTTCCGGGGCCAAGTGCGCCCTCTGCCAGCAGCCGTCCGGAGGCGGCGTTCGAAGAAGGGGGGCCTTCTCAAGCCGCGACTGGTGTTGAGGCGTCGCCCGAACCGCAAACCTCCCCCGAGCCGCAGTCAAGCGGCACTCCTTTGGTGAGAAGAGCGCGGCGCTCTCGCAGCGACCCAGAAATGTCACGGGTCCCGGCGTTTGTGGACTTGGAGGCATTGGCGCTCGGGAGCGACGACGAGCCTTCCCCGCCGGAAATGAGGGACTCTGCAGGGCGTTCAGCCCCCAGTCCTCCTGAGCCCACCCTGGTTGAGCAGGAGGTACTGACTCCGGACCCGGGCCCAGGAATCCGGCAATCGCCCGAGGTTGTGCCCGATGCGGGCCCCTCGAGGAAGAGACCGAGGGGAGAGGAGGGGAGCTCGAGGCAGGCGCTGCAGCCGCGGTCAGCCGAACCGGCGCCCTGGGCGCCGAGCTTTCTTCTCGAGTCGGGGAGGCCGATGACGGTGGAGGACTGCATCCACAAGAGGCCGGACGTTCACGTGCTCGAGGCACTAAGTCATGCCTGCGCGCTCCCATGCGACATGCAGCGGCTGGAAAAAATGAGCGACCCGAAGTTGATGACGTCGCTGTTGCACTCCTGCTTCCAGGTAATTTTCTTGACTGCTCGCCATTTCTTTTACATTAGTATTCCATCTCGGTCTTTGATCTCTCCACTTGGTTTCTTCTGGCAGACGCTGCAAAAGTCGATGGCATTCATCGACAGGTTTAATAAGCAAGGTCCCTTAGTGGATAGCCTCGCTGAGGAGAAGCAGAGGCTCGCAGACGCTTTAGGAGCCAGCACTTTGAGGGTGGACCAACTAGAGGTGCTCGAGGGCGATCTGCAAGCGAGGCTCGGGGAGGCGACATAACAAGTTGAGAATGAAAGGAAGAAAAACGCCGACCTCGCAGCCTTGGTGGAGAGCCTGAGGAGCGACCTTCAGGCGGAGTCGAAGCGGGCGGACGAAGCGGTAGCCAGAGCCAAGTCCGAGAGCGAGGCCGCTTTTCAGGATGCGGCCACCCAAGCGACCGTTTACTACGGCGCTAAGGTGTTCCGCGTCCGCGACAAGACGTGGCTCAAGGCATGGCGTGCCGCCTTGAGGGAGGCAGGAGTCGCAGAGGACCATCCCTCCTTTGTCAACCCGCCGAGCTGCCCTGGCCCGTCGGCCCCGGACAACACGGTCAACATCGAACACACGGCCGTTGCCCCAGTGGCCCAGACCCAAGGGAAGTTCCAGCCGATGTCCCCAGCAGCTCGTCTTCGCCGGAATTCTGAAGCCTCCAGTGCTCTTGTTCTGCTTCTCTTCTGTTTTTTTTTTTTTGTTGTTTTTTTTTTTTTTTTTTTTTTGGCGAATCCCTGTGTAATTCGTGCTTCAAAATGTAAATTTCTTCCAGCAATCAATAAATCGAACTTTTTATCATTCCTCACTCTCGCACCGTTTGCATGCTCGATCTTCTCATGGTGCTTGTACCTTCCTCTTTTTTTTTAAACAAGATCATAACGGGTAATTAAAGTGGCAGTGATGTCATATGATGCCGGTGCCTTCACGGTAATCGTAGTGGCCCGCAGGCTTCATGCCGGGGTGGTGCGCGGACCAGCCCCCACGGCAATCATAGTGGCCCGTAGGCTTCATGCCGGGGTGGTCCGTGGACCAGCCCCCACGGCAATCATAGTGGCCCGTAGGCTTCATGCCGGGGTGGTCCGTGGACCAGCCCCCACGGCAATCGTAGTGGCCCGTAGGCTTCATGCCGGGGTGGTACGTGGACCAGCCCCCACGGCAATCGTAGTGGCCCGTAGGCTTCATGCCGGGGTGGTACGCGGACCAGCACCCGCGGCAATCATAGTGGCCCGTAGGCTTCATGCCGGGGTGGTACGCGGACCAGCCCCCGCGGCAATCATAGTGGCCCGTAGGCTTCATGCCGGGGTGGTGCGCGGACCAGCCCCCACGGCAATCATAGTGGCCCGTAGGCTTCATGCCGGGGTGGTGCGCGGACCAGCCCCCGCGGCAATCGTAGTGGCCCGTAGGCTTCATGCCGG
The DNA here is from genome assembly GCA_003546025.1 of Camphora micrantha. Classification (NCBI taxonomy): domain Eukaryota; kingdom Viridiplantae; phylum Streptophyta; class Magnoliopsida; order Laurales; family Lauraceae; genus Camphora; species Camphora micrantha. The sequence continues at coordinate 55,956,816 of QPKB01000002.1, read as the reverse complement.
GATGGTGCGCGGACCAGCCCCCACGGCAATCATAGTGGCCCGTAGGCTTCATGCCGGGGTGGTACGCGGACCAGCCCCCGCGGCAATCATAGTGGCCCGTAGGCTTCATGCCGGGGTGGTGCGCGGACCAGCCCCCACGGCAATCATAGTGGCCCGTAGGCTTCATGCCGGGGTGGTGCGCGGACCAGCCCCCGCGGCAATCGTAGTGGCCCGTAGGCTTCATGCCGGGGTGGTGCGTGGACCAGCCCCCGCGGCAATCGTAGTGGCCCGTAGGCTTCATGCCGGGGTGGTGCGTGGACCAGCCCCCGCGGCAATCGTAGTGGCCCGTAGGCTTCATGCCGGGGTGGTGCGTGGACCAGCCCCCGCGGCAATCGTAGTGGCCCGTAGGCTTCATGCCGGGGTGGTGCGTGGACCAGCCCCCACGGCAATCGTAGTGGCCCGTAGGCTTCATGCCGGGGTGGTGCGTGGACCAGCCCCCACGACAATCGTAGTGGCCCGTAGGCTTCATGCTGGGTCGACAGTGGGGACAAGAGCAGAGACTCAAAACTGCTTTCATTAAAATCTTGGGACGGTAAACTTCTTTGGAAGAGGATGATCTCTGATATCATCAGTGAAAGGTGAAGCGCCGAGGTCGGCGAACAGGCTAGCGTCTTGATGACTTCGAGTGAGACCAGCCACCTCCAAGTTCCGCCGAACTGCTTGCTGAATCTGCTCCTCAAGCCACCCCTGAGTGTCATGGCGGATTTCGGAACTGCCTTCCAACCTCTTCCTAGATAGACCGCGGCTGCTGCTGGAGACTTCGTCGTGGGTTTGACTACGCCTCCTCTCATTCAAATGGAATCTAAGATCCCTCTGAGGAGGGGTGTCTTGCCGATGGTGAGACGAACCTACTCCGCTGGCTCGCTGCAGACGCTGTCTGGCGGTGTCAGCTGCCTCAGCTGTCTCCCTGAGCTGTCGTTGGAGGCGTCTGATAAGGGCATCCTTCTCCCGGATAGTAGCATTCTGCGCCTGTATCTCCTCGTAAGCGGGGTCGAAACTCTCATCAGAGTCATGAGCCTCACTGTGTCTTCGGTGATCAAGCGAAACCGGAGACTTACGTCGAGTCTGGTGAAGGGTAAGATCTCTTTCTCTCGGAGGCGGAAGGGGAGTCACCACCTCCTGTGGATATGACCGCGGGCAGGACTGGTCCCCCCGCAAGTAGATAGGAGTGGACGTCAAGGACTCATGGAAAGGGTTCACCATGGTCCCTGAGGGGCGCGCTTCAGGTGCCTTTCCACCTTTTGCAGCTCTCCCAGCCATAGTATGAAGGAAGATTGACAACCACGTTCTCCCCACAGACGGCGCCAATTGTAAGTGCAAAAACGGTAACTCACAAGATTTTGAGATGCCCTAGAGGACTTAATCAAATGACTATCGAGAGCTGGCCGGTGTCGACTCGCGGGACCTGAAAGGGAAGAGAGAGGAGGTCAAAGGACCCTGGCCGTGGCAGCACAGGGCTCTCCGATGCCTCAGTTAGTATGAATACTGGGTCTTAGATGGAGAAGAAGAGAGATAGGAGGTATGTGTATATTATCATGCGTACCTGGTTTAGATGCTCTCTCTCCTTTATATATGAGTATTACCAGAGACTTTGTCATGGGCTTGATGATCTGGATGCTGAGATCATCAGCTCACAAAATAATAAATGGCGGTCCATCACAGCCCACATTGCATTAATTGCCGGTCCGATCAGCCCATGTCGCATTAAATGCCAGTCACATTGGGCCTGATCCTGTCTGGACTCAATGGCAGGCGAAGATCTCACTGGATCCTTTCTTGGGCCTCCCCCGATGGGGCTGTGACCGTCGGATGCTGCCCTGTCAGAGGGTTGGACGGCCAGGATGACATCTGTCTTGTCGCCATGCGCCTGGAGGCAGGAGATATTTTAAGCACGCAGTCCGGCTGGCAGCCTCGCAGCCGGGATGCGTGTCGGAGCCGGGCTTAGCGGAGGACAGCCCCAGCCGGACTGGGACCATGAACCGCATCCCGGCTGGCGCTCCACTACCACAGCCGGGACGCGTTCAGCCGGACTGAAGATTAGGCCATTAGTTAAACAGCTTTGGGACGATTAGGAATCTCCCCACACAATAGCCCCCTAGCTTGCGGCTCCTCTGGGATCTCGGGATCCCTAACTCAGTGGAGCCGGAAGCTACGAAAACGCTGCTGCTGTCAGAAGTCTCGCGCAGGCAATAGCTGGCGTCAATCTCTCTCCAAATTTCTTTTCCCGCTCAGGGCAATAAATGCAGCGCGTCAATCATGAAGAAGCGAGACAGGCAACGCCACGTGTCCCCATCTTATCGACCGCACCGCTGGATATGTCGTTTCGAAGTTCGAAAACGGCGCATGGGATGGAGCGACGCTCCTAATGATATTTAAACGAGTCGTCGTCTTCCCCTCTTCATCTTTTGCTTCCAGAGATTTCATTCAGAGGCTGTCTGTCACAGTAGGTTGCAGACATGAGTGCTCGGGCGACCTCGTCATTTACATTTGCCTAGTGTGAGTCTCCCCTTCTTTTTCCTCTCTCTGTTAGGTTTGCCCCTTCTAGGACCTCTCTCTTTCCTTTTCCCCTTCCAAATGGGGATCTACAGTCACTGGGTAGAAAACGATGTAGCCTTAGACGGACTTAGGGGGGCATATGAAATACCAGAGGATGTACTGATTAGGCGAGCGGACCCTGCGGATCATGCACTCCGCTCGTACTCAGGGGGATGGATGCCGTTCCCGTTAATTGCCATTGTAGAGGGCGGGGTTAGGTTCCCCCTAGACCCACTTCTTAGAGCCTGCCTCAGCACTTGGGCTCTGACTCCGTGCCAGCTATCGCCCAATGGTTACAAAGTGATCATGGGCACTGCCGTTCTGAACAAGAACCTGGGCATCGACCTCGGCGTGCACGACATCGAAGATGTCTATGATATATGCAAGGCAAAGGAGGACTGCTATTACCTCCGAGTCAGACCTCGGTGCACGGCCTTTGTCACGGCACTCGAGGACTCTAGCAAATATGCCGGAGACGACCTCCTGTGCGTCTCGGGTAATTGGGAGTTTGGCGCTGAAGCGAATAGGGCACATAGAGTGCCGCGCCAACCCGGGGTCGTTCCAAGTAATCCTCTGTTTGCCACCGCCCCCTTCTTTTTTTTTTTTTTTATATCTTTGCCCTAGAATTCGCCGGACTGATCTCCTTGTTATTCAATATGCAGGCGCTCGAGAGAGAAAGCTACAGGCCAGGCGGGACGGTTGGAAGAGGAACGAAGAGTGGCTCCAAGCAGTTAGAAGGTGCACCGAATTCTCGAGCAGATCCGCCTGGGCGCTGTTGGGTTACGAGCCAAGATACCGGGGTATAACAAAAGGTCAGCATTGCCCCCTGCGCTGCTTCAAGGAGAAGTTCCGGGGCCAAGTGCGCCCTCTGCCAGCAGCCGTCCGGAGGCGGCGTTCGAAGAAGGGGGGCCTTCTCAAGCCGCGACTGGTGTTGAGGCGTCGCCCGAACCGCAAACCTCCCCCGAGCCGCAGTCAAGCGGCACTCCTTTGGTGAGAAGAGCGCGGCGCTCTCGCAGCGACCCAGAAATGTCACGGGTCCCGGCGTTTGTGGACTTGGAGGCATTGGCGCTCGGGAGCGACGACGAGCCTTCCCCGCCGGAAATGAGGGACTCTGCAGGGCGTTCAGCCCCCAGTCCTCCTGAGCCCACCCTGGTTGAGCAGGAGGTACTGACTCCGGACCCGGGCCCAGGAATCCGGCAATCGCCCGAGGTTGTGCCCGATGCGGGCCCCTCGAGGAAGAGACCGAGGGGAGAGGAGGGGAGCTCGAGGCAGGCGCTGCAGCCGCGGTCAGCCGAACCGGCGCCCTGGGCGCCGAGCTTTCTTCTCGAGTCGGGGAGGCCGATGACGGTGGAGGACTGCATCCACAAGAGGCCGGACGTTCACGTGCTCGAGGCACTAAGTCATGCCTGCGCGCTCCCATGCGACATGCAGCGGCTGGAAAAAATGAGCGACCCGAAGTTGATGACGTCGCTGTTGCACTCCTGCTTCCAGGTAATTTTCTTGACTGCTCGCCATTTCTTTTACATTAGTATTCCATCTCGGTCTTTGATCTCTCCACTTGGTTTCTTCTGGCAGACGCTGCAAAAGTCGATGGCATTCATCGACAGGTTTAATAAGCAAGGTCCCTTAGTGGATAGCCTCGCTGAGGAGAAGCAGAGGCTCGCAGACGCTTTAGGAGCCAGCACTTTGAGGGTGGACCAACTAGAGGTGCTCGAGGGCGATCTGCAAGCGAGGCTCGGGGAGGCGACATAACAAGTTGAGAATGAAAGGAAGAAAAACGCCGACCTCGCAGCCTTGGTGGAGAGCCTGAGGAGCGACCTTCAGGCGGAGTCGAAGCGGGCGGACGAAGCGGTAGCCAGAGCCAAGTCCGAGAGCGAGGCCGCTTTTCAGGATGCGGCCACCCAAGCGACCGTTTACTACGGCGCTAAGGTGTTCCGCGTCCGCGACAAGACGTGGCTCAAGGCATGGCGTGCCGCCTTGAGGGAGGCAGGAGTCGCAGAGGACCATCCCTCCTTTGTCAACCCGCCGAGCTGCCCTGGCCCGTCGGCCCCGGACAACACGGTCAACATCGAACACACGGCCGTTGCCCCCAGTGGCCCAGACCCAAGGGAAGTTCCAGCCGATGTCCCCAGCAGCTCGTCTTCGCCGGAATTCTGAAGCCTCCAGTGCTCTTGTTCTGCTTCTCTTCTGTTTTTTTTTTTTGTTGTTTTTTTTTTTTTTTTTTTGGCGAATCCCTGTGTAATTCGTGCTTCAAAATGTAAATTTCTTCCAGCAATCAATAAATCGAACTTTTTATCATTCCTCACTCTCGCACCGTTTGCATGCTCGATCTTCTCATGGTGCTTGTACCTTCCTCTTTTTTTTTAAACAAGATCATAACGGGTAATTAAAGTGGCAGTGATGTCATATGATGCCGGTGCCTTCACGGTAATCGTAGTGGCCCGCAGGCTTCATGCCGGGGTGGTGCGCAGACCAGCCCCCACGGCAATCATAGTGGCCCGTAGGCTTCATGCCGGGGTGGTCCGTGGACCAGCCCCCACGGCAATCATAGTGGCCCGTAGGCTTCATGCCGGGGTGGTCCGTGGACCAGCCCCCACGGCAATCGTAGTGGCCCGTAGGCTTCATGCCGGGGTGGTACGTGGACCAGCCCCCACGGCAATCGTAGTGGCCCGTAGGCTTCATGCCGGGGTGGTACGTGGATCAGCCCCCGCGGCAATCATAGTGGCCCGTAGGCTTCATGCCGGGGTGGTACGCGGACCAGCCCCCGCGGCAATCATAGTGGCCCGTAGGCTTCATGCCGGGGTGGTGCGCGGACCAGCCCCCGCGGCAATCATAGTGGCCCGTAGGCTTCATGCCGGGGTGGTGCGCGGACCAGCCCCCACGGCAATCGTAGTGGCCCGTAGGCTTCATGCCGGGGTGGTGCGCGGACCAGCCCCCGCGGCAATCGTAGTGGCCCGTAGGCTTCATGCCGGGGTGGTGCGTGGACCAGCCCCCGCGGCAATCGTAGTGGCCCGTAGGCTTCATGCCGGGGTGGTGCGTGGACCAGCCCCCGCGGCAATCGTAGTGGCCCGTAGGCTTCATGCCGGGGTGGTGCGTGGACCAGCCCCCGCGGCAATCGTAGTGGCCCGTAGGCTTCATGCCGGGGTGGTGCGTGGACCAGCCCCCGCGGCAATCGTAGTGGCCCGTAGGCTTCATGCCGGGGTGGTGCGTGGACCAGCCCCCACGGCAATCGTAGTGGCCCGTAGGCTTCATGCTGGGTCGACAGTGGGGACAAGAGCAGAGACTCAAAACTGCTTTCATTAAAATCTTGGGACGGTAAACTTCTTTGGAAGAGGATGATCTCTGATATCATCAGTGAAAGGTGAAGCGCCGAGGTCGGCGAACAGGCTAGCGTCTTGATGACTTCGAGTGAGACCAGCCACCTCCAAGTTCCGCCGAACTGCTTGCTGAATCTGCTCCTCAAGCCACCCCTGAGTGTCATGGCGGATTTCGGAACTGCCTTCCAACCTCTTCCTAGATAGACCGCGGCTGCTGCTGGAGACTTCGTCGTGGGTTTGACTACGCCTCCTCTCATTCAAATGGAATCTAAGATCCCTCTGAGGAGGGGTGTCTTGCCGATGGTGAGACGAACCTACTCCGCTGGCTCGCTGCAGACGCTGTCTGGCGGTGTCAGCTGCCTCAGCTGTCTCCCTGAGCTGTCGTTGGAGGCGTCTGATAAGGGCATCCTTCTCCCGGATAGTAGCATTCTGCGCCTGTATCTCCTCGTAAGCGGGGTCGAAACTCTCATCAGAGTCATGAGCCTCACTGTGTCTTCGGTGATCAAGCGAAACCGGAGACTTACGTCGAGTCTGGTGAAGGGTAAGATCTCTTTCTCTCGGAGGCGGAAGGGGAGTCACCACCTCCTGTGGATATGACCGCGGGCAGGACTGGTCCCCCCGCAAGTAGATAGGAGTGGACGTCAAGGACTCATGGAAAGGGTTCACCATGGTCCCTGAGGGGCGCGCTTCAGGTGCCTTTCCACCTTTTGCAGCTCTCCCAGCCATAGTATGAAGGAAGATTGACAACCACGTTCTCCCCACAGACGGCGCCAATTGTAAGTGCAAAAACGGTAACTCACAAGATTTTGAGATGCCCTAGAGGACTTAATCAAATGTCTATCGAGAGCTGGCCGGTGTCGACTCGCGGGACCTGAAAGGGAAGAGAGAGGAGGTCAAAGGACCCTGGCCGTGGCAGCACAGGGCTCTCCGATGCCTCAGTTAGTATGAATACTGGGTCTTAGATGGAGAAGAAGAGAGATAGGAGGTATGTGTATATTATCATGCGTACCTGGTTTAGATGCTCTCTCTCCTTTATATATGAGTATTACCAGAGACTTTGTCATGGGCTTGATGATCTGGATGCTGAGATCATCAGCTCACAAAATAATAAATGGCGGTCCATCACAGCCCACATTGCATTAATTGCCGGTCCGATCAGCCCATGTCGCATTAAATGCCAGTCACATTGGGCCTGATCCTGTCTGGACTCAATGGCAGGCGAAGATCTCACTGGATCCTTTCTTGGGCCTCCCCCGATGGGGCTGTGACCGTCGGATGCTGCCCTGTCAGAGGGTTGGACGGCCAGGATGACATCTGTCTTGTCGCCATGCGCCTGGAGGCAGGAGATATTTTAAGCACGCAGTCCGGCTGGCAGCCTCGCAGCCGGGATGCGTGTCGGAGCCGGGCTTAGCGGAGGACAGCCCCAGCCGGACTGGGACCATGAACCGCATCCCGGCTGGCGCTCCACTACCACAGCCGGGACGCGTTCAGCCGGACTGAAGATTAGGCCATTAGTTAAACAGCTTTGGGACGATTAGGAATCTCCCCACACAATAGTGTTTTCTAAAACCACACATTAACTTTCAACATCAAGTACTAGGTGGGTGCAATATCTTGAAAAACGAAGGATCTTCTGGACTATGATTTTAGGATAGTCCCGAGTACCACTCAACATGATGGAAGTCCCCAGACCGTACCGCATTCTCTCTTACACTTCTTCACACTATCTCCATAGTATGTGAAAATTTTCCAGCCAGCCAATTTGTCACGTCAGATAATGGCATCATAAAGAATGAAACCCACCCTCCTCTCACTATAAGAGGGGGACTAGTGTTTGTTTTTCACATCCAGATTCTAAGTTCTAACTAGGGGGAATGTTCACGTGGCAATTTCTCTTTTTACGTTTGAAGATAAGGGAGTGTACCTCCCCTATGTATTTAAAAATTTTATTTTTATACTTGAAAATCTCCATTTATGGAAGTATTTCTCACCCTATGATGAGGGATAAATGCACATGAACATTTATATAGTGTTTGTTTTTTATTTCCAAATTTCAAGTTCCAACAATATGAATCGGGTACTGAAAACGCTTCTTACTCTAATGGTCTTCATTTTAGTTCTTCTATCTCTAGCGGCAGCAGATTCCAATTGCTGCAACAATGAGGTCAATACCTGCTGCAAAGTGGCGAATGTAACGAACACTGGTCCTTAGAAGACCAGTTAATGTGAAGGTCCTCCCCCGTCTCCCGACGTGTTTTGGTAGGTTTTTTTTTAGTGCGCGTGTTTGTTAATGAAATGGGCGTGTAAGACCCGTATGTGTTTGTTAATGAAATGGGCGTGTAAGACCCGTATGTGTTTGTTAATGAAATGGGCGTATAAGGCCCGTATTATTGTATGTAAGAGAGGGAGAGGACCAGAATTTAAGTAATAGATTAATGTTGTTCCATATATTCCTTGCATGTGACTTTTTTTTTTTTTTTCTTTTCTTTTACATGTCAATGGTATGGGCAAAGACTCTTGAGTCTAAGATGATAAGAAGCAAAACAACCGAGTAGAAGAGGGTTGCAGAGAAATGAAAAAATAATTCCAAGAGAAAGGCATTGAAGTTGAGAGAGAGAGAGAGAGAGTTTTCTCTTGTTTTGATTTTCTTTGGTGGATGAGATCCATATATTACATGCATGTAACTTTTTTCTTTTCTTTTTAAGTGTGAATGGTACTAAAGAGTGTAGAGAGAGGGAGGGAGGGGGGAAGAGAGAGCAAGATACATGTAATTTCTCACGGGAGGCGCTGAGACTTGAGAGAGAGAGAAGCCCCATCTTTTCTCTGCATCTGATTTTGCTTGGTGGATGACATTCCCACATAGAACCCAATGTATTTCTTTCCACTATGATTTTCTCTGCATCTTTTCTCCAATAGAAAGGCCAACTAAATTAGCATTAAGATTTCACCAACTAAACAAAATCAATCACCCAAAAGCACGTTACTTTTTTATTTTATTTTTTGGGTTAAATGGAAAATTCTTGAGTAAAAGAAAATGAAAATATGCATGCCTCCATGGATGCATATGCACAACCCGGGATGAGGATTAATATTTGAATTGGTAAGGGTTGGGCATTGCAAGTGCCAAGTAGTATGGCATGGATAACATATTGAAATGTTAATGGTAGAATATTAAAAGAAAAACTACTTTTATAACAATATTTTCATATTAAAAAAAAAGCAAGATTTTAAAATGCTTGTTCTCAGAATGTCAAGTAATATGCAAAAGGGTCTGAGGGAGTGATATAAAAAAAAATGGAGGTAAAAAAAAAAAAAAAAAAAAAATTGTTACAGGACAGAGGGAAAAAAGCTGGGTTGGAGGGGAGTTAAAACTCCGGGGATCGAGTTGTCAGAGTTTTTCTTCTACAACATGTTATTTCAGCCCAATTAATAAATGGATCATATTCAATTCATGGGGCCACTGAATGATTCTCGTGATTTGAAAAAGAAAAAAGAAAAAAACGAAAATGATATTTCTAATAGATTCTAAATCAATTACATTCCTGTGACAAACCAACTGAAGGTGCTTGGTTTTGAAGTGAACCACTTATGTATTTTTTCCCTGTATTACGGCCTGTGCTAAGTCATCCAAACTATGGTGATCAGTTGGATGGATTGACAGTTTATTGTAAATTGCATCCTCATAGTGAGAGAGTGGAGAAGTATTATTGTTCGAAACATATGTTGTATGATGTTTCACTCTTTTTTGTTTAGAGAATTATTCTTCCTGGTTGATATGCATAGTTATCTCAATTTAATTTTGTCGACAATCTTCCAAATCATTTTTGTACTATGAAGTTTTCTTTTGTTCCATTCAAGATCTCCTCTGTGTTTGTATAATGAGCAATTTCTTCGTTCAAAAACTCATAATTATTGACCGTTACGTTTATTGGGAAGACAAAATCAGAAACCAGTGACGAGGTTGGATTAGATAACGCATGAGGCCAAGGATATTGTTTCTTTCTTTCTTTTTGATAACCAGGGGCTTACTGTTTCTTGAGGCCTTTTCTTCACATGCAGCCAAGTGTACATTGAGAATGGGATGTAAATTAAGTACCATTCTATTTTGTAAATTTTATCCAATTTTTCTCTGACATTTTCAATTTGGCAATATTTTAACGCAACATTGAGGTAAATTTTCTTTATTATGATGTATTGTTGGCTAGCAGTGGGCTTCTGTTTGCACTCTCATGGAAGCAAGGCTCTCAAAAGACCCATGGGCCCAATTCCGTATTCCACATGGTGGGGGTTAAGAGAAGATTCAGCCTTTACCTCAATAGGCCTGATCGGTCAAACCCAAATCACGTTTGGCCTTAAAAGCACATAGACCAACAGCAAAACGCCAGGTGAACCTTTTTAGAATGGTGTGGGCCTCCCTGTGGAAACTAACCCAAATCACGTTTGGCCATAAAAGCACATGGACCAACTACAAAAGGCCAGGTGCATCTTTTTAGAATGGTGTGGTCCTTGAGCCCTGTGGAAACTAACCCAAATCACGTTTTTTTCCCCCTTAAAAGCACATGGACCAACTACAAAAGGCCCGGTGCACCTTTTAAGAATGGTGTGGTCCTCCCTGTGGAAACCAACCCAAATCACGTTCGTTTGGCTTTAAAAGCACATGGACCAATTACAAAAGGCCACGTGCAGTACCTTCTAAGAATGGTGTGGTCCTCCCTGTGGAACCTACTTGTTGAATGTTGATAATTGAGGTGAAGAAATGGATGGGACTTTATGTGGACTATGGTGCAAAAATTACCACTCAAGTGATCCAAATCCTCATTTACCGAAAAAACTGGATTTTGGGGGATCAAAATTTATTGATTTGGTTCAGTATTCATTGTCATTTAGCAAAACATGGATAGCAGTCAAATCAGCATCAATTTTGGAATCAAAGGTTGGAGGGTGTTGGCTTGTGATCATTGATTGGTTCATTGCTTCATAAATAACAAAACATCAGATACAATGGAGCAGAAGGGACACTCCACGTCCAGGCCCAGCGCTTAAATTAAATAAGGTCCATATTGCATCAAGGCACATACAGTTCCACTTGCCAAGATGAGCCCAGAAAGAAGCTGGGTCAGGCCTGGTCAAAATAGAAAACTCTTAGGCCTAGATCCATTCACAATGAAAATTTGAAGTGTGAATGGATTTCTCAACCTTCTCTCCTCATACCCCGTTGGGTCCTAGGTCTAACCCGACGCATTTGTATAAGTGGAAAAATATCCTTTGTTACACCTACTGCAAATCATCAATCAATACAGACAAACCTGACAAAACTCTTGCACGAAATGGAGGTGGCACAGAAAAAAATCGTCAGACTGGAGAGTAATATGAACAGATCCATTTTGGGCTCACAAAGTTTGCAGTGACACATAATTTCTCTCCCAGCAGTAAGACTGAAGCACAATAGACAATATAGCTCATAAATGACAAATCGGTGAACATGACCCATTTCAGCTACCAACCAATTCAGCTTCTCTCTCTTTTATTTCAATCACATGGGTGAGATACCAAACTAGTATCCAAATTCCAATGGCTAATAGCCAATCTCCATGAAAAGATGGCCATGATCATTTACTATTTACTGATATTTGAACCAACCACCGTTAATCCATAAGACATATTTCAGTATCACCTGCCTCTTTTCACATGTGATTCAGGATCCATCAAACGAGGAAATGACATTTTCCTCTTTTGACCTTTTGCTGCCTCTCTTTCTAATGTATAAGGAAATCATCTCTGCTTGTAAAATGTAACGAGCCTCATGGTGCCAGACAGTTGTTGCCGACAGTGAGGAGGGAGAGAGGTTAGCCATTGAAGGTGGGATCCACATGCTTCTTAGAATAGCAGTTCCTAGGCAATGGAGTTGTTAGAATTTATTCTTCATTTTTGAATATAAAATGTCCTTAAGTTTTGGCTAATTACAAATAAAAAATTGCATTTTCTGTTTTCCAAATAAGTAATACCTATTACAAATATAGGGCATTTTTAATAAGAAAGACATCCTCCATGTCAGCCCATATGAATCTGTGAGGGTAACATTTGGACATAGATCTAGAATATCTTTCCATTGCAGTCAAACAACCTTTCCTATAGAATTGATAATAAAGTTTAATGGATTTACATGGGAAGATCTCTTGTAGTTAAATGAAATGGTGACCCACCATCGGATAGGTGTAAGAAGGGGGTGGGTGATAATTTATGGGGATGGCTGTGTGTTATGGGTTTGGATCATAGTTATTGGCCTTCTATATGGAAAGAGGAAAAAGGAAATAAATAGATAAATAAAGACTTTCCTCTTTTTGGAAGTTTCTCCTTTCTCGTAGCCTCTCTGCAAATATCCATTCCCATGCAAGATATGTCGTTTTGACGACGTGACTAAATTAATGCTTCACATGGCTTTCTGAATGGATGACAGGTGAGTGATGCTGACCTATTCATACAGATTTACCCTACCTTTTACTCAAGAAGACTCGCACGATATCATTCGTCCTTTCTAGGATTTACTCTGTCCTGATCTTATTTACTAGTTTAGTGAACATATTAATGTTAGTTGGCTTCTGAATTTTCCAAAGCAGTTTGCACTCCTCAATCTGTCATTTAAAGGTCATTGATACACTTTTTAAGAAAGTGCACATATGGTTGATTTGTTGGGGAAAAGACAAACCTAATCAGACCCCCACCCCCCGCCGCTTTCTGTCTTTCTTTCTCGACAAACGCTCTCACAGTACTGTCTGTTAATTTCATCTCTTGCTGGGTTTGTTTTGAAAACTCACCAAAAAACTTACAGAAAAGAGGGCATTTCTTTTAAAATGCCACTGCGAATTTCCAAAGCCTGTTCCAATGAGTTATCGGGTATTCATAATGCGTTGTTCATTAAAGTGCTCAAAACCAACTCCCCATACATTTTGGTGCAGGTGATTATTAAATGCCAACGTGTAACGTGCAGAATGGTTCTCAGATTTGCAAATTTAAAAGAGTAGGTGTGAATTGGCACTTACCAAAAATGAACATGCTTAGCTGCTGTGAATCTGAAGTGTGTGTTTTCTTTTATTGAAATGGGTGAGTGATCAACTTAATTAACTTGCTTGACAGCTAATTATCATTACCTTTGATGGCTAGCTCATATGAACTGATTTATCTTTTCAGAACTTCATCTTTAAATGCTCCCATAAACATGTAATGTGTTAGGCTATGAGCTCTCCCATAAACAAGGGTCCTGATCGCTTTAGGAATTTTGCTGCCATTTGGGGCATTTTAATTAAACCCACATTCTTGAAACGTTCCGGATCATTAGGATCTGCTTATCCCATGTTGGTTTTCCATTAGAAGATTTAACTGGCTGTAGCAATTGTTATGAAAATGTTGATTATCAATCTGATTGTTTGGTCAGTGTCGATAAGTGGTGTTATTTCTAATGGATTGAATTGCTTGATTTTCAGTAAGAGAGCGTTATATTTAGCAGTATATAAAATATGGTCATATGATCCAAACAAGCCTGTGGTTCAGTCATATCAGCTTTTAATATAATAGCCTCACAATGGATGGACAGGACAGTGACCCAACATTGGACAAGTATAGGATCGGTAAAGGTTGCAACACTTTAAGACTTTTGATCAACAGCCTAAGTATCAATCCGATCGGAATTATTTTAAAATAGGACTACGATAAAAGGGAAAAAAAAATCATTAAACACCAAAAAATACATAAAAAGGGAAATGTATAGAAATTGTACATGATTTAGTGTCTTTAAATTTATGACATTTGATTATATAGGCCCCATACATATAACATTGATTGCATCATTAGATATTCTTCACATTCTGATGAGACTCATGGTATGTGAGCTCTACAATTTTCGTTGGATGGATAAGTAATGTGTGATATTGTATCGCATCGGACTTTTTTCACAGTTAGTTGGGCTCTGAATTCCCATCCACGTATTATGGGATCTGTCACATTTCATTAGATGGGCCTCATATCATTAACATTCTTCATAGCTTGGTGGGCTCCACAATATTGGAGATTTATGACTTTAGTTAGATGGGGTCCATAGTATATAATATTGCACCATCAAAATTGATAATTGAGGATTAAGATAAGAAGATATAATATAAAAGTTAGGAAAATAAACATTGTAGGGGAAGTTAGAAGGATTTTAGGTACTCTAAATAATGAGAGATTTTTTGGGAAGGATTGGAGGGGATGGAGAGATTTTAGGAGATTTGAGGAGAATAGAAAAAGGCCCTACTTGAAAGGCAAAGGCTCCCTCACCATTTTTCTAAGTGATTTTTCTCAAAAGAGAATAATTCGGTGCTGAGGTGGTACCCCCACAGCTTGGGTACTCTAAATAATGAGAGATTTTTTAGGAAAGATTGGAAGGGGTGGAGAGATTTTAGGAGATTTGAGGAAAATAGAAAAAGGCCCCACTTGAAAGGCAAAGACTCCCTCACTATTTTTGTAAGTGATTTTTCTCAAAAGAGAATAATTGGGTAATAATTGGGTGCTGAGGTGGTACCCCCACAGCCACCCCCCCTTTGCTTTAATATATATGTATATATATATATATATATATATAGAGCGTGTGTAAGGCAATGTAAGTTTGAAATGTAAGGTGAGGGCGGGTTATTTAATAATATTAGCTTTTATTATTATTATATGTTTTTAGATGTGGATATTGTATGTCATTAAACGTTGAAAGAACTCTTTTATGTTGATGGCCAAAAACAAGAAGTTAGATAAGCAACACAATAAAAAAAAATTCATGAAAAAGTAAGGCATTTTGATGTGTGTGACGGAAATAAATAGGGGTGTTTATTTTCTAAACCTATATGCACTCAGCAAGGGTAATTATTGAATTTCCAAATGATATTAAGAGAGATTTTAGGGAGTCTTGAATGATATTTAAAAAGAAATTTTAGGAGAGATTTGAATGATACTAAGAGAAATTTTAGGAGATGAGATTTTAAATTTAGATTTTAATTGAGATGCGACACTTTAAAAGAGAGATATTAGGAGAGGAATATTAAATCTATGGGATATTTGTGGCAACCTTTTTTTCATGACTAATTGTTTAGATTTCTCAACTTTAGTCTTTTTTTTTTTTTTTTTATGGGATATCGCCAAATTCTACTTTGATTTGTCACCACTAAATTTCTAGGATTTTAATTGAAATTTTTTTTTCCGTGAATAATTACTTAGATGTCTTGCTTTTACTCACTTTTTTGATGGGATATCATCAAATTCTACTTTGAACGGAGTGGATCACACGATTAGTAAACTTGGGCTTACAAAAAAACAAATTGATGAGTAAACTTAAGGGCCCCTTTGTGAGCCTTAAAGTCAATTATAATATATTAAGCTGGAAGGTTTTGGATCTAATTTTAATTGGAAGTTATTTTCGGTTGCTACAACTGCTAAGATATATAAAACCTCATCATATCCGTAATTAGCACGAGTTTTTGTGCTAGTGTGATATTATGAAGAGGGAACTGAGTATTGAGGCCATACTATAGAGAGGTTGGGTCAGGTTGGCTTATAGACTAGTTGGGTTGGGCCAGATGTTGCTCCTGTGTCAACCTGGGTCGAAGACTTCTCATAGGATTCAATCCTACGTGTCACATCAGTCAAAAATCCGTGTATTAAATTTGGTTTTTGGTGCCAATTACCAACTCTGCAGCTTTTTATAGTTTTAGCAACATAAAAACTTCATCCATTTCCATCGCTCCCTCATTAATACATTCCTAAAAGGTAGGGTTAATAAATGAAGAAGCCAGCGTTTTTATGAGAAGCCCTTCTCCAACCTTCAAACATTGCATTGTCTTATATCCAAGTGACAGCTAGCCTCACATGGCTGCAAGTCCAAAAAGGCATGGTAGGTACGAGGTTAGTCAGGTCGTCTGTGAACTGAAATTGGATAGTTGTTGACCATTGTAGATGGATGACCTCATCGATCATGAAAGTGCCAGAAAATCTTCCATTTTCACAAACAAAACAGGACATCTGACAGCGTCTTTTTCATTTTCACAAATCAGAGATGGAGCCGGATGAGGGGATCACCTGCTACTGCTACATATATGTTACAAATTAATAAAGGCAGATTCACGCTGCCACAACATTGTTAAATTTCATTTATCCATAATAATGGATGGCAAGGCAGCGCCAAATAAACAAAGTAACATTTTGAAACGAGGGGGCTAGAGAAATCTGTTGGAGCTTTTTTTTTTTTTTAATCTTAGAGGTGAGGGGTCAGATAGATCTTAAAAATCTCCCTGGTGGGGCCCACCATGGCCCCCACACATAGATGAATGATCAAATGCACTTCATTCTTTGATCTTACGATGTACACCAGCTTAGTACAGCCTAACTTATCACGATCCACTGATGAGACTAAGATTTGATTGTGATCGGTTTTGTATAACTATAAAAGAAAGTAGACAATGGAAAAGGGAATGGCCTTAATGAGGGATATCTCTCTCTCTCTCTCTCTATATATATATATATATATATAATCTATGAAATTAAGGAACGTTAATTGCTCATCAAAGCGGTTGGTTGATTTGTCAAAAGTGTAGTGATAGGATTATTTTAACGACCATATTCATTGGTGGCCAACAAACAATCAGTTAAGAAAAGAGACATTGAAAACCTTTAATGAATATCAGATATATACAACATCTAAGTTTATTAAGGGCTAGATTTTTTACAAAAAAAAAAAAAAAAAGAGGGCTCACTTGCCTATATTATATTGAATTATTACGGTTTTAAGGCGTCAAGAGTGAAGCGTCTAAGGTGGGGATAAAGATGGATCAATCACTTTCTTAAAATTGAGTTTAATAAGGTGACTGGTAAGAAATCTTTTAGGCTAAAGAGAAGATTATTTGGTGGTTAGTTGTTATCTTTACCTTTATTTACTTTGAGCCTCATTGATAAACACGTATTGCTTAGTGATCTGAACTCCTAAGAATTCAATACACGATTAAACACGAGTCTCAAGTATATTAGTTGATATTATATACATTCAAGAATTTCTGTCTTGATTCAGCTACGGGTTACGACCTTTATTTTTGTCTAGATTCATGTTTGAGCCTTTAATTCAAATTTGGATATTGGTATGGGTCCCATAGCTTGGATCGTAGTTAAGGGTTTTGTTACAAATCCCCTTTAGTAATTCGAGAATGGTCCCCGTACACTGTGCACCTTATTTGTTTTCACTCTATTTTATTCATTTAGATAATGGTAACAATGGGTCAGGTTTGGATTGAGTTGATTACCGCGGGGTAGCACACATATTTATCAAGTTGGAAAGGTCAAACCAAACTCAACTCGGAAATTATAATTTTTAATCCCGAAACTCACTTAAGATGCTGGTTTCAGATAGGTTGACGGGTCAAAAAAGAAGACTTGACTCGACCCGAATCCAATCAAGGTATTAGCCAGATGAAAAATGTTAACACAGGTAAAAAATATACAAGAGTTGGGTTTGGGTCGTTCAAGTTTGATTGGGTTGGCATGTCAGGTCAGGAATTGTCACTTCTAGGTTATTAATCATATTATTTCCATCTATTATAGATGATACTTAGGCCTGCTATCTATCATGGTAAGATTTGATTTAATTGTTAGAGGACCCGCACATAGATGACCCAAGTCAAACTGGACGTAGAATTTCTACGAGATACAGTGGGAGGGAGATTTGAACAACTTGAATTTTTAGTAAGTATGCCCCACAAAGGATCCGGGCTCTTTCATTGTGTATAGAAAGAATTTGTATGAGTTCTACTACCCATCCCACAGTAGACACATTGGAGAATAATATTTCTGTTATATAAGTTGTATGAATGAATGTTTTGTTTTAATATAATATTTTGTTGCATGCGTATTTGTGTACACAAGATATATACATATAAAAATGCCTAATACGAGTTTAACATAGTTATGATTTTAAGCCCGAACTAGCCCATTTGACAAAAATGCACTCCCAAGCATGTTTAAAGTGATTCTGATCCAAGCTATAGGCCCAGACCATATTTATCAATTAATGTAAAGGCTCACAATGACTTAAGATGTGTAGAGTAATGCTTCTGAGCTGGTACTCACACGAGCTTTATTCCATTTATTTATACTTTTTCATTGACCGAACCAATTAATTAGTAATGAACCAAAATCATATTTACAGTTACTGTGACTATTTTTAATAGGTTTTGTACGTTTTAATATGATTTAATTATGCACCTCCTAATTGTGGAAGAGAAAAGAGTTTTTAGGAGAGAGTCTTGCACTTTATTATAGTCACTCATTTTCTTTATAAAGTATAGAATTTAGGATTATGCCTATCTAAAGTTACATTAGGTTTATCACAACAAAGTTGTGATTATCTAACTCGTAGGCACGTATTCAAGGTTCATTGCTAACCCACTAAACCATTGGGGCCTATGGTCCATTTAACACAATTTCAAATGGTCCTGTGCCACAGCTATGTCCGTTCGTTATTGCACCCACCTAATACTTGATATTGAAAGTTAATGTGTGATTTTAGAAAACTCTATTATTAGAGCAAAGAGTGTTTGTGATGTTGGGCTTCTTATAAGAGGTAAATTTGTATGCATTTCATCTTTTACCATGATAGGTCTGCAGCGTAAAGACAATATTTCCGTCTTGAATTGACAAGTTTACGTGATTAGTTATTAAGGAGAATTTTCTCCTTTTTCGTCTCTTTGGCATCCAGTTATTAATGTGTTTCTTTGTACTTTCCAGGTGGTGAAACTCCTCACTGGCGCTCAATGATATTATGCACCATAATATGCCTTGTATTATATTAGGACCATTTTTTCTCTCTCTCTCTCTCTTCCTGCCCATGCCAGTTTAAACCCAAATATGAATTTACGGAAACCTACACTGAGTCTAGGAAGGTGCACAGTGGCCAAAAGTCCTGGGTAAGGATAAGGAGAGAGGGCTTTAAAGCATATTCCTACCACCCATTTCTCAATGTGGACCCCACCATGTGGGTCAGGGTCAAAACAGTAGAAAGGAAAGGATCCTAGCCATCCTATTGAACATCTTTCTCTCCCTTGATCAGTCACTTTTCTTCTCTTTTTTATTTATAATTTGACAAGGCTAAAAATAAAAATATGCAGTTTTTTATCAATTAAGATCAATACTTATATGTTAACTAATTGGATGGAAAGAAAAACGCAGTCACATCATAACATTTGCTAAAAAGGAGAAACAAAATTGTAATAAACCTATCAACTTTCTTTAACAAGAAAATATAGTGCAATTATTGTTAGTAGCTACTTGACATTTTCCAAAACTAAGTAGGAGCTTGAAGAGCTAACTTATTAGGCATTTGTTATGAGACTTTATGAGAATTGTAATAATAATAAAATAATAAAAACCAAAATTATAAGAATGTCAACTTAGAGTATATATATATATATATATATTTTTTTTTTTTTTGAGAGAACTTAGAGTATATGTTGAACTACAATTATAACATAAAACAAAGGACCTAAACTATTGTCCAGAATTCTCGGAATTCTTGTTGAGAGGATTTATCAATTCTCCACATTGATACCCATCTAGTTTTTACAATAACTCAATTATGATGTAGTATTTTTGTTAATCAAACTTGGAGAACTCGAAACATCACGTGGCTGATTTTAAGGATTCTTCCTATTCAAACAGAATCAATGGGGAATTCTAATCTAAATGGCTTTAAACAAAGAAGCCCTAAAAACTCTTAGCTGGAATCAGGTCAAGTTGATGTGCAACCAGCCTGGTCAATCCTTGGTCAAGCATCATAATTGGATGGGCCCCATGGGTTCTGAGATCTATTCAATCTATGATTTATTCAGTCTTTAATGGTTGAATATAAATTGCTATACTACAGTAAATGACAATTAACTCAAGTCTGGTGATTTCCCATATAAGGGAGAACCACAATATCAAATGTCCTGCGGCATGAAAACCACACCACATGACCATGGCTTGCGAAGTACACTTCTTTAAAAGTACAGATGCGCTCTGAAAAGGGGCCCGAAAAAGCTTCAATCCAAACGATGTAAAGGCCAAGTGGTCCTAAGGTACAGAGCACGTGCACTGTGTGCCAAATGGAGATCTATAGATGGAAATCTATTCGAAAGATAGGACGAAGAAAACGTAATGAGAACAGAGATCTCAATATGGGTCACATCTTGAATGGTCTAGTGCATTATTTCACGGTGGTGAAAGAGATGGGCCACGTGGGTGCAAAGTTGATCATAAATGGACAACTGGGAATGGAGATTGTGGTAGCTGGATGACTTATTTCATCGCTGACTCATGTGCGACCCATTTGGGGAAGATCGAACTTGGTGGTGGGTGGATGTGGGGGGACTGTATCAGAATTAGGAGTGGACCTACTCTTCTTAGCTTTTGATTTTCAGGCTTCAAGTATGAGGTTCATGACTGATGACGGGGCGGGAGGGGTGGGTGATCCACTAAATCATCGATTGCCTCTAACTAGAGTACCTACTCTTGATTTGATAGGTTTCAGTAGTTCATATATGGGACCCATTGGATAGAGTCCAGTTAACAGGTGGAAACGTCTGATGAATATGTGGTCCTCTCTTCCCTCTGCCACTCCCTCTGCCACTACACATGGCATACATTCAATGAATGCTCTGCATGGGAGCTATTCTCGCCTTTAAAATGGGTGAGGGTTGTAGCCTTGTAGGTTCCTTGTATATCCCACTTGCATCCCCCGTAGCCTCCCATACAGCACGAGATGAATTCTAAGCTTATTCTCTTGACGATCGTAATCTGTGTCTTTCTTCTACTTTCTACGGTGATGGAAGCAGCAGATCCGCCCTGCTGCACTAAGAACAATAAGCAATGCTGCCCTGCATTAGGGGCAAATGTAACTCAAGCTAGTCCTTAGACTAGCTTGAGAACCGTCCTCTCCCCTCTTTTCCCTTTTTTTTTATTTATTTGTTTTCAACATATCTATGTTTCTCGTGTTCTACCTCTATGTTTTAGTGTTGTTTATTTTTTCTTTTTTATATAAATTTAGCGAGTGTAAGGTAATATAAGTTTGAAATGTAAGGTGAGGGCGGGTTATTTAATAATATTAGCTTTTATTATTATTATATGTCATTAGATGTGGATATCGTATGTCATTAAAAGTTGAAAGAACTCTTTTCAGTTGATGGGCCAAAAACAAGAAGTTAGATAAGCAACACAATAAAAAAAAATTCATGAAAAAGTCAGCAATTTTGATGGGTGTGACGGAAATAAATAAAGGTGTTTATTTTCTAGACCTACACAGCAAGGGTGATGGAAATGGATACAGATATCCCGCCCGGGTTTGAATATTGTCTAAACATATAAGCCCTCAGCGCAGCAGGGGTTGTGGTTGGTGTGATAAAACAAAATTTTATAGACGTATTTTGATTGTTGTGACAGGTGAAAGATCAATTTACCCAGGAGCAACCTCCGGTCCAACCCAAGCAGACCCAACCTCTTTAGACACTCTATAGTACAGCCCAACCCAATACCCAATTTCCCCTTATTCATGGGGACATTTCTCTGCAATCACGTCAGAAAGGCAAAGATATACGCGAGAAGAAATGGGGGCCATGAGAATATACAGGATCCAAGAAGAAAAGAGAGGAGAAACAAAAGTTTCAGTATTCCCCTCGTCTATTGTTAAGTTTGTACTATGAAAGTTAACATTAAAAAAAAGAAAAAAGAGTACAGAATCCGTATAATTCAATGGAGTCCTATTGATGAATTCATTTATATCCTCATTCTGATTTCACTTTAGAGAAAATTCTCGCAAGACCTGCAGCAGATTGGTTCTGATGGTTCTCCCAATAGTTAGGCATACAGCCTTCACATGGCACGCGCAAGGGTATAGGCAGCAATGTGTTCATACTTCATAATTACAATTAGTGTGCCCAAACACTCTATAGGGCTGGGCTGCCGGCAACGGTGCAGCGTGGATGCATGTAGCCGTAATGTGCTTGATTTAATGAGGCATTGTTGGCTGTATCCAGCCTGTGAATCATCCATAATAACTCTGTTGTGTTGACAACTGGCTTGGGTCGAGTTTATGGCAAGATGATCAGTCAAGTCAGCTGCCTTGGCTTGGGACGGTCTGGATGGCTTGGATTGGCATGGGCAATCCATATCTGAAATGTTCATCCACGATACCTTCATGGATCCACCGAACCAGTTACTGCTAACTAGCTTCATAATTTTGCTCTTAAACTTGGATTATACTAGATAATGACAAAAGTCCCCAAAATATAAGCAGGGTCCCTAAACTCTGATTTTCTTCATTTTTTTTATATTTATGATTTTTTTTTCTTTCACCATAAATTGACTGGGACTAAAAAATACTGTTGTATGAATGAAAATCCATGATAGAGAATATTGCATAATTAAAATGTTGAGATGGAGTTATTTTAGATTAGGACTAGCACAACACAACAAACCAACAAACCCGTTCTAAGCTCGGGTATAGGTTTTTTTAAAAAAAAAAAAAAAAAAAAAAAAAAAAACATATACATTTTCAACTTTAAAATCGGTCCCCCTTTAGGTGGTTTAGAAAAGGAATTCGATTTTTTAAATTCCACTGCAAATCTTACCCTCAATTTTTTTTAATCACTTTTGCTATAATATATTATATAATAGGTTATGCGGGTTCGTGTGGCTCATTCAAAGGCAGCCGCACATCACATTTCTAACCCTTCTAATGGCTAAACGTTTTTTAGAAGGAATATTTTATTCAATACAAAGAGGAACAAACATGAACAATTTGGGAACTAAACAAACAGACACACTAAGACGTACATCAAAACAACAATATGACTATCTCTCAGAGACTTCTTAGCAAAATTATGGGCAGTCCAGTTGAGAGATCTTGGGATGTGATAAAAGGTTAAGGATTCAAAATACTTGATGAGCCCTTTAATTTTTGTCAGATGCCTTGGTAGTTATCCAAGCGATGCCGCTGGGTCAATTAACAGCATTTTGGAGGCTCTTCTGATAAGTTACATGAATTTATTCTTCCACAAACTATCAAATCATAAAAGAGATATGGAAAGTTTTAAAATCCTTGTCCGATATGCTGCCGCCTTGCGACAATTCATTTCCATCTCTCCTCCCTAAAATCCAAAAACTTAGCTTCAAGCCCTCAAACAGCTCCCATTTCTCAGAATTTAATGATATGACTACCAACTCCGATCTTTCATATGCACGCTTCTTCGAGAATAAATCCACTTCGTCCAATGATAGAAAAGGATCTCTCTCTGCACTAGAATGCAGAGTTTTTTTTTTGTTAAGTGAATCTTGAATATCCGATAAATGCAGTGCTTTAAAATAGAAACCAGGCCATCTAATTTCGAGTAACAGAAGATATCGTCAATGATATGCACAATATTTTATTTTATTTCCAAATAAGAGGCTTGTTTATAGTAAGCCTCCTTCATCCCATCATATGATATACAAATAGGATAATCATTAGAATAAAGTTTCTATTTTTTGGCATACCTATACAAAATATATAACTTCTGCAAGATATAAAAAGTGGTCAATACCGCATCAAGTTATCTTTTCTTCGCTCCTGTAGTGAAAACTGGTCTCATGGAAGACGAAGGACAAGGTAACCCCCTCTCTCTCTCTCTCTAAGCTATTTGTTTTATGTCACACTATTTAAAGCTATAAAGTTTAAGGGTTCATATGACTAAGTAATCCGAGTTGTATGTATGTTGTGCTTGTGAGATGTCGTAATATGCAATCACCAACGTGTACGGACACCACCCCAGATTTTTTTTTTGTTTGGTTTTGATCATGGCAACAAAATACTGTTCAGGGCAGGGACCAAGAAATAAAGTCTCTAACAAGCCAATCATTGGAAGGTACCCTTTTTTAACTCATGAATTAGACGGACTCTTGCTTCAATCTGACAAAAAAAAAAAAGGATTAACAGTTCAAAGCGATCAGTTTTCAGAGTGTTTTGCAACACAAACACGTCTTATCACCCAAAAGAATAAATAAATGGAAATTATTTTGCAACATGTCTTATCACACCAAATTAAAAAAGATGCAACAAAAATGACAAACTAAACTACAAACTAAACTAAATTAAGAGTGTTAATTATTGTTGGCTGTATGAAAATTTTAAATTATCCAATCTCAAACTCATGAGAAAAAAAAAATAGAACAATAAAAAATCAAAATCAAAATCCAAAACCTCCAAACCCAATTACTAACTTCATGAATTTCTTAATTTCCCAATGTCCAACAGATCAAGATACCGAATCCCATACTCCAATGCCCAAATTTAGAGTAACCAATCCCAAATTCAACAGGTAAAAAAAAGAACAAAAAATAAAAATAAAAAAATAAAAAACCCTCAAATCAAGATCTCCATTGTTCAAATTCAGAATAAAGAAAATCCAAAACCGTAAATCTACAATTCAGAAATTCAAATCGGTAATTGAAACTTTTCAAACCAAAATAAGATGAATCAAATTTCCTGACCCCATTATATGAGTTTTCAAGCCTGTTTGTCACTCACATATGCCAAATTTTAATTTATTTTGTCTCTACTTTAAAATACCAAATTACAAAATAAAAAAACCAAGTCATTATCTCCAATGCCCAAATTCAAAATCCAATACCTTGAATCCATCCCAACCCCTAGTTGTTAACCATATAGAATTTATTAATTATCTAATCCAAGATTTATGAAAAAAATAAATTAAAAAGAAAAAACAATGCAAATCAAAACCTCCAATATTCGACTTCAAAACCCAAATCCTAAAAAAAAAAAAAAAAAAAAAAAAAAAAAAAAAAAAAAAAAAACCCAATTGTCAAACCCAAGTGCAATTACTCAATTATCCAATCCCCAACACAAAATACCAAATTTCAGATTCCTTAAAATTTTTATTAAGAACCATAAATCAAAATCTAAGAATTATAAAATCATAAATCAAAATCTTCAAATCAGAATTTTATTAAGAACCATAAATCAAAATCTAAGAATTATAAAATCATCAATTAAAATCTTCAAATCAGAATAAAATGAATCAAATTCCCCAAACCCTAATCAAAATCCTAATACCAAAAAGGCCATACTCTCTCAAATAGATAATTAGACAAATAAAAATACAACCATCAACAATAAATACCATACCTATAAAAGAAAACAGAAGTTCAAAATTATATGATGGGTCATTAAAAATATCTCAGTTTTAAATCCTATTATTATCAGTGGAGCCATTCTTTTGAAAAGGAAGAACTGCAATAAATTTAATAGTTGGAATCACTACACATGAAATAGCAGTGTACAAGAGAAAGGAGAAACTATCGTGATGTGGAATCAATATGGAATCAATATGTTCCGTTCTTCGCCTGTCACCGAGAACTTCCTTCATAAGGCCTACTCAGATTTTCATGTACCTCCAAACATGTGAATATATCTATGGAGCAGAGAAGATAGTGGATTTTCTTTTTTTAATTACAGAAGGTGGTAAGTGCTTCTGTTCATTAGTATGAAGCTTTTTAGAAGATGAAACGTTGGAGACGTTTCTTTCAAAACTTTCAAGAGGCGTGAGTAGGGGATTAAGGAGATTTAAGGGTTGACATTGCTGTTGTGGCGCAAGAAAAAATCAAATCTCACCCTTTTTTTCCCAACCGTTTTCTAACTATTTTCTAGCTTTCAAGAGAAAGGATGGTTGAATGATTTTAACTCACTCAAGGATAGGCCACACCATTGGTGGATCTAGGATTTCCGTTTGATGGGTACGGACCCAACCATGCATTTGAATTTTGGGAACAAATTCAAAATTTTCATGTGGGTCTTGGGGCAGACATAAGATTTTCGTATGAATGTCAAAAACAGAGCCAGCATTTTCATTATGGTTTAAGAAGTAGATCGAGGTCTAAGGGGTGCGACCGCCCCCACATGGATGTACTTTGGTCCACCCGTAGGCCACACCCTCATAAGTCTTCCCACGAGAAGCTATAGAAATTTTGGATCTCTGGTTTTTTGGGTTTTTTTTTTTTTATTATTTTTTTTTAACACCAAGCAGTGTGAGTTGTGCTGTTAGTTCCACAAATTAGATCTAATATGATACTATAGAACGGAAAATTAGTGCTTATTAAACATGGAGGAGAAAGCAGTGGCAAAAGACATCAGTGATCGCAGTTCTTTTAGTAGGTCAGGTTTAGTGAGCTCTTATGGTCGTGTGGAATTTGGCTTGAAACTATCTATACAACTTTCAATGTTCCAACCGGTTTTGTAGGTCTCACCTTGATCCAAGCCAATCATGTTTAAACTTTGAAGGTGATCAGGTATATAAACCAAGATCAAGGCTCCTGAAAAACCAGCAGGATCAGATGGTCATGATTATATTTGAAAGCGCCACAAAAATTTAATGGCTTACAGTTGCGATGATAGTCGTTAACTTTTCTCCGGGGCGGTAGGCAGTGACTGTTCGTGATTTCGTTTACTCCATATAAGGATTATCACACAGAAGACAATTTTATAAGAACCTTTTATCGCTGTATGTGATGAGATCCACAAGACAAGGCTTAATACTGCGAAAAGGCCGAGGGTGTGCTTGCGCATGAGAGGAATTCACGGTAAAGGGGAACTTGTTCTGATTTTTGATGCAACCCCTTCTTATTCATTTGATACAACACATTTTGCTTGTAGAAAAAGGAAAAAAATGAATATAAAAGAAAAAAACGTGAACTGATTTTCCTGAATAAAAAGGATATTTATTCCTTATGTGAAGGTCGGAATGCAAAATTTCTCTCTCACACGTAAAAAGAAAATGTTCTACAAGAGTAGAATCCTCACAGCTGCAAAATAGTACCCTTTGGCCTCATTCCTTTGGAGGCATTTCCAACGAGGATTATGGGCATTGGGAATTTCGACAACGGTGTCTAATCATGCTCCTTGTGCATTTAGAGTTCTACATTTATTGTTATAATTTTGGAAATCGACATATTTGAGAAGTCATTTTTAGCCTTCTAATTTCAAAGTTTTAGTTTATGAATGTAGAAATGTACTTGAGCGATTGGAATCTCAAAGTTTTAGGGCCTCTTTCTTTTGGAGGCATTCTGGACAAGGTATATGGGTATTGGGAATTTCGTCATTAGTGTCTTATCATGCCCCTGTGCATTTGGAGTTCTACATTTGTTGTTATAATTTTGGAATTTGACTGGTAGAGAAGTCATTTTTAGCCTTTTGAATTTTTAAAGTTTTTGTTTTTGAATGCTAAAATGTCCTTTAGCATTTAGAATTTGAAAAACGAACTCTTCTTATACTCTGTTTGTTTGCATTAGAATACACTAGTGTGAGAGGCCCATGTTGGAAAATAGAAAAAATATATTTTAATATAAAAGCAATATTTTTACATATCAAATAAAATATAAATAAAAAATATTGAAATATGAATAGGAAAGATTTGTAGAGGAAGGAAGATGAGGGAAGAAGTAAAGGAAAGATAAACGTTTAGATTGTTTATGTTCCGAAATAATGTTGTGCTATAACCAAGCCATCATAAATTCTATAATAATTGCATAACCACAATGATTTTTGGCCATTGCAATGTCCAATCATTGTAGTCATCTAATATGCAACATTATAGCTTTGATTTGAAATTGGCTTTCAAAGGGTGGACCCCATCCGTATGTAGGTAGGCCACAAGGATTGAATATTAGATTTGAAGTTCAAGATTCTTTCAATACAGATGTTTACATGTGATACTTTCTTTGTATGAGTGACCTATCTTCTTCAATGGGACATGTGAGCATAGAAAATTGGAAAACCTGTTATTTTCCTTCAATAATAATAAAAAATGGCCGATTGCTTTAAGTATGATAAAAGAGATAAAAGAGAGATTTTAGGATAGTAAGAATGATAAAATTGGGGTTTATAAATTATAAATAATCTCAAAGAATTTCAAATTAATGGATGTGATGAGATGGGTGTGCCACGTGTCATCGTGAAACCTTAAGAGGAAGCATCATGTGTGCTGCTTTTTTATATATATATATGGGAACATTCATGTGCATCTATCCCTCATCATAGGGTGATCGACACTTCCATAAATGGAGATTATAAAATACAAAAGTGACATTTTAAGTACATAGGGTGAGGTAAACTTCTTTGTCTTCATGTGCAAAAGGGGAAAGTGCCCCTCACCCTATGGTGAGGGATAGATGCATATGAATATTCTCCATATATATATATATATATATATATATATATATGGGAGATGCTCTTATGAGAAATATCTCTCACCTTATTTTTGAGATAGGGGTGGTGACCCTCACATTTAAGTTGTTGGCATTGGATATGGATGTGAGGGCCCCCACCTTATCTCTCATAGTAGTCAGAGCATCTCTCATATGAGCATATATATATATATATAAACCAATAGGGAATCCTCTGATAATTACTAATCCCAAGAATTGGCACACATCCGAATGGACTGAACCGTTGGATCGAGGGTTGAATATTTTTTTGAATATGAAGCCAAGTAACTTGTGGGTCACGGATGAAGGGATTATGGGCATGAGTTTGGGGTCAAACTTAACACTTGGGGTGGTCTCACATAGATCTTTCCATTCCCCTGGTCTCATCCCTAAATGGGGCTCACAATTGGGCCCCATAAAAAAGTTCTCATATAATATATGAGAACTAGTTCTCATTTTAATATTACCCTATATATAATAAGGATTAAATACATAGGGTGATTAAAAATAAAGATTAAAAGTGAATTTTCAAAAATAAACATCAAACAACATGTTTTTCAGGGAAATAGAATCAAAAGGATATGTTATTTGATGCTCATTTTTAAAAATCTTCCTTTGATATTTATTTTTAACCAATTCTGATGTATTTATATGCAACCAAACATGAAAAAAAGAAAGATCATGCGCCCGTTTAAACATGCTGCAAATTTGTTCTCGTCTTTGCAAAGAAGCTAGCTTTTGATACTAATCTTTGGCACATGCGGATTTGCAGATGAAATCAATGATTCTCCTGTGGAAGAAGTGAGGCTTACAGTTCCAATCACTGATGATAAGACTCTACCTGTTTTGACATTTCGAACATGGGTCTTAGGATTAAATAGTTGCATGCTTCTAGCATTCTTAAATCGGTATTTAGACTATCGGCAGAACCCAGTTAGTATCACATCAGAATGTATCCAAATTCTGACTCTATTTGCTGGAAAGTTGATGGCAGCAACCCTTCCAGCCAAAACCATCAGAGTTCCAGGAACGAGGTGGACGTTCTCGATGAATCCAGGGGCCTTCAACATTAAAGAGCATGTTTTAATTACTATCCTTGCAAGCTCTGGCTCCAATGCTCCTACTTCAGTGACTATCATGACGATCGTCAAAGTTTTTTATCACAGAGAATACAGTCCCTTAGTAGCGTTGCTGTTGGGCCAGATATCGATGGTAATCCCACCCTTTGGTCACACTCTTCTACTTTATCTGATTATATTATTGTTGGCTTTAACATCACAATTTTCTGAACTTTATTTTCTTAATCACTTTCATTAACTTAAAGGACTTTCAAAATCTCACCATCATCACATGCGTCACTAGTTCAACTAATAATATAATGTAGGAGAATGAACCCATTATATTTATTTTATTGTAACACATAATTTGTCATTTTATGTTTTTAGTCATCATTTTTGCTTAAATCAATCTTGCGCTCTGCTTTACTCTATTAAAGATCCTACTTTACATTCACAGTTTGTCATTTCTTTCCTTAGTGCTTCACCAATGGTCTCCCTCTTCTGCTTGTGTATTAAACTTGTAGCACTTAAACACTTCTTATATTTCTTTTAGGTACATTTCCAAACAATCCCAATTGGCAATAGAATAGTTTTTTCCTCTTCTATTTGATAAATGTATAGGCTTAAATTTAATCATTTGATAAGAGCCTATTTCGTTGCAAGCATTTATAGGTTTCTTGTCTTGGAGGATTTGAAGAACTCCAAATCACTCATTCAAGTGGAATTCTAAAATGCTCAAGGCTGACTAGCATTCCAAATGGAGTTCTTCAAATCAGCCTAGCAATGACATAGGTGCTTACTTTTCTTTTACTAGACCACGTGAATTTATTCCCAAAGATGCCTACATCTGGAAGACCGGAGTTGGGAATCATATCATTGGAATTTGACAAATTGGAGCCGCTTTGATTGCATGAAGCTGAGTTTTTCATTTAGGGTGGAAATGGCATTGAAATCTCCCAAGACAACCCAAGGACAAGGATTTTAAATTTTTCGCACAGCTCTTTTTTATTTCAAGTGTTGTTGAAGCATGTATTCCAATATATTGTAGCAGAAGGTTTTCACTTCAATTTTGACAACTACCTTTTCATTTTGATATATATTAATTCACCGAAATGGAAAAAATTAGAAAAAAATCCGAAAATGTAATTCAAAAAAATTTAAAGAAAAATGAATTGATTTTTTTTTGAAAAAAATATTTCAAAAAAAATTGAAAGAAGAATTTGCAATTGAATTAAAATAATTTTTATTCCTTTCCCGAATCACCTAAAGAGTGGGGCGGGGGGCGTCTCCTACAATCAATCGAGTATGGTCTAGGACCGCAAGGCCCATCTTTCATCAATGCTGCCCTTTTATACTCGTTCATCCCATGATCTAGCATCATGTATAATTTTAAACTGACTGAGCCTTCACTCGATGTTGAATTGATCTCAAGAAAATCTACGTTTGAGATGCTAATAAAACCTAAGAGTATTAAATCAAAGGCTACGATAATCTGGTGGAGCTGATATTTTGGATCCTCCTTATTCTTGGTAGACCTTTCAATCTGCCCCCCCCCCCCCCCCCCCCCCATTAGTAAATTTGCATCTAGTGGGCCCCACGAGTTTGATTACACACAAGCTGCTTCTAGATTACATACAAGCTGCTCCTAGGTGAACATGTCCCTGTAAAGGGGTCTTATTTTGAAATAAAGAACTTGTATAATTTTCTACCTAGACCCAAGATTATATCCTAATCTAAAATAACTCTGCTTCATAACACATCAACCTTCTAATCATACAATATCCCCTATTATATACCTAGTTGTGGGAGAGATTGCGCCGTTTTAGGCACTGAATCTATCCAAAGTACTACGTATATCTGGCACGATATTGCCTCACCCATTTGTTCTCTTCAATTAAAGGGATGGCGGCCACGATATTGTCCATGAGCACTGGAAAGAGCATTAACAGAGGATCGGTCACCACAAGGAATAGTAGAAGTAAAATGTAGTAATTGTCAAGTTGATTTACATGACTTAAAAGACAAAAACAACTGAGTTAATCTGATTCCTAATACTTATGATGAACAACTCATACAGAAACATGGCCTTTAAAGACATGATAGAGATAGAGACAATGTTCGTAGTAGTAGAGAGAGAGAGAAAGAGAGGGAGGGAGAGAGAACCCACTGTATCCAAAACTAACGGAAGAAAAGCTCATAAGAGATAAATACGAACAAATGCTGGAGACAGGATTTTCTTCCCCGAAGAGGCAAGTGACAATTAACTAACAGCAGCGGAGCCATTTTTCTTAGAGCGGATGTATATAATACTTTTATATTTATTGACTTTTACTTCTATTTTAAAATAAATTAATATATTTTTCAGAGTCTTTTTACTAATAGCTAGAGAAAATTTATAAATTTTAAAATACTTCAACAGTTTTGAAGACATTACAAAACTTTGAAGACAATTAAAATAAATAAATAATAGGGCTCTCTATTATAAATCCGAATCCATATATTGTTTACTTGTGACCATCTAATGGGTTGTGGAATGTGATACATGTGGTTGTCATGAATGATTTAGAGCACACCACTAATAGCCATTAATACCATAAAGAAAATGAAGAGTCAAGGTATAATATCCATGATTGTTTAGAAGAAATGGTCTCTTTGTAAGGGACTTTTATCAAATTTTACTTAAATAGGACTATTGGATTTTTGTTTTTCCATCCTTGGTCGTTCTTTCTAATGAATTCAGTTTCTACCAAAAAAAAATAAAAAAAGAAAAAAGAAAAAAGAACATTTTGTCCATACTATGTGCCCTTATTGTGCTCATTGAAATTTTTACCGAAACTCATGACCAGATATCTCCATGGAAAAGTTGGATATTACTTTTATTTTCTTTAAAGTTCTACCTCTTATTTTTAGCTGATTGGGTTTGGCTATGCTGGAATATTTATGAAGCTTTTTGTGGACTCACCTAAAATGTGGTGGCCTAGCTCTGTTTCGCAAGTGTCCTTTTACAGGTATTCATCTTCTATCGACATCCTAGAATCACTAATTCCATTTCAATTTTTTATTTTTTTTTATTCCATTTCAATTTTACATATACATTGCATGGGAGTCTTTTAAAATGAAACAACTCAACCATTTTACAGGGCATTGCACGAGGCTGATGTGAGGATCAGGGGAAAAGTAACAAGGCAACAATTCGTTGTTATAGTCTCAGTCGCAAGCTTCACCTATTATATTGTTCCTAACTACTTTTTTCCTTCTATAAGTGCTCTTTCATTTGTTTGTTGGATTTGGAAGAATTCGGTCACGGCCCAACAAATTGGTTCTGGTCTACGAGGTCTTGGTTTGGGCTCAATCGGCTTAGACTATACAACCATGTATAACTTTGTAGGAAACCCCTTTAATAGCCCTCCCTTTTCAATTATAAATTCAATGGTTGGATTTGTGCTATTCCTTTATGTAATCGTCCCAATTGCCTACTGGACTAATTCACAAAATGCAAAAAGATTTCCCCTATTTTCATCACATTTATTCGATGCCGATGGTCGTCAGTACAATGTTTCGCGAGTTCTGGATGAGAAAAGCTTAACTCTCAATCGACAAAAGTACAACAGCTACTCACAAGTTTATCTCAGTGTTCTCTATGCATATAAGTATGCATTTGGATATGCATGTGTTACTGCTGTTCTAACTCATGTTATTCTCTACCATGGGAGGTGATACTCTGTAAATTCTTGTTTTCCATTTTTCATTTTTATTTTTCATTTTTTTTTACATTTGTGAAGCTTGTACATTTCAATTATTATGAGACTATATATTTGTAAAAATAATGCACATAGTATCTCTTGTTCTAAAAGAATTGTGTTTCAGGTCGGCTTGGAACCATTTTATAGAGACATACCGTGATCATCGACAACAAAATGGCGATATTCACAATAGACTAATGAGCAAATATTGCACCATTCCTCAATGGTGGTTTTATACTGTCATAATTCTCTCTGTTGTTATTACAATTCCAAGTCTGGTCATTTTTAAGCAACAACTGCAGCTTCCTGTATTGGGACTCTTTTTTGCTATTTTCACATGTGTAATATGGACGTTCTGCGGAGCGGTATTCTCTGCTACAGCAAATCAGGTACTCGCAAACATCCTACAACAACTATTATGTAGTATAGTATTTATATTATTGCTATCTCTACTGATAAAACTTCTCAAACAATTGTCATATTATCTTAGGATCTTCAACAAACTAGAATAGTTTGAAACTAGCTACAAATGCGCTCTTTATAATCTCATTGTTGTTACAAAAAATTTTCATGACATTTTTTCTGTTAACTTGATGTCCAATACATATATTATAATTCAACCCAATAGAAAATAACACTTGGATCCTTATCAATTAGAATGCCTCCCAATTAACAAATCATGAACGTAAGCATAAGGAGTACTCAAACATAAGGTACATACATAAACATAACGGATGTAAATGAACTGTCAGAACGGAAAGCAAATATAGGAGCATGAGACAAGTCATGCAAAAAATCTAGAAACATAAGACAAATGCATGCATAATAGAATAGTAATGAATCATATGGTTAATTACAACCCAACCTTGAACCTTGAGGTATGGATTACAATTTGGTAATCACTATCCAATAATAAGTAGTCCTAAGTTTTTCGATGTCTACGGGCAACCTTAGCCCTAGAGTTACTTGATTTTGTAGACATTGAAATACCCTAAGCCAACACTTTTGGCTTAGTGTACTTATTACCAAGTTCAAAGGATCCATGTAGGTGTATGTCAGCTCAAACATCACCCCCATAGGTCTAGGGGTTCATTAGGCCCTGTTTAGGGTCTAAGGGTACCAATATTAAGGTCCAAAACTATATTTTAAATTAAAGTCCCTAAAAATCCTATGTTTCATGGTTTCCTCATGGTCGGGTCATGGTTAACCATTGGGCTCCACTGTTACTTTACGGTCGACTCACAGTCCACCGTGGGGGTTCCACGATTAGTCGTGGGTTAACTGCAGTTCAAATTTTCTAAAGATGCAAGCTTCTTAATTAAATTATAACCATGGGGCTCAAATGAGCTCCACACTCTACTTACAGTTAGCCGGGGGGGGGGGAGGGGGGGGGGGGGTTGGTTTAAGAAATCCTTAAAAATGCTTGATTTTGGAAATATAACCATACGAATCCAATGAGCTGCACGTCGACCATGGGAGGTTCCACGGTTAGTTGTGAGCTTTACAAAACATGAAGCTTAAACCTGAACTGATTTATTTCGGGTGGGGTTGTTTTTTACTCCATTCAAGCTTCAACAACTATTATATGTTTACGAATGGAGCTTTCAAAACTCATCACAATTACAAATTCATAGTCATTAAGAGACTCACATTTTCATTCAACGGACTAGGTAAAAACATACATTGAGCTTACATGTTGTATTCTAAACATGAATATCATGATGAATCAACATAAACAAACTTACATGCATGATTTTATATGTGTTCAACTTGCCATAACTTGGTGTTTAACTCAAATATTCCGAAATCCAACCCAATCTCACTCAACAATGCTCAAATAGCTAAAACCCCCAAATGTCTAGGTTGAAGAAGAATCCTACAGTGGTGAATGAGTAAAATAGACTTAGTAGAGAATGGATGCAACGAATTTGATTTCAACTAACTAATCGCAAGCTTTAAGTAGTATTTGGGAGGGATTTACTTACCAAGAGGGTGAATGGTGATGAGATAAGAACGCGGGGTTTGAAGATGATGAAATTGGCGATGAAGATTCTTGAGAAATCTCACATGCAAGAGCTCCTTAGCTTAATTTCGAAGCAAGAAGATGGAAGGAGTATGGAGAAAAAGTTCCAACTAACACTTTACAAGAGGAAGAAAATGAGGATCAATTGGATTATGGTGGTTTTAGTGTTATCCAGATTGTGAAGGGAAATGTTATTTTGGGTCTTTTGGGCTGGAAATGGGTCTAAATAAACTCAAATGAGTTGGGTCAAAACACAAAAGTCATTTGGGTGGGAATGCTCTATCCAGTTAACCTAAATTTGTACAAATTCTGAAAACTCAATATACATTTTGCGTAAAATCTAAAATTACAAAAATGTCCTTAAACTACACTATTTGGTTCAAATCCCTTTCTAATATACCTAACCAACATCACAAGCATACAAAACACACATTTAGCATCTTATCTATTAATTAGACACTAATCGAGATTAAGAGGGGTCAGGGTCTTACAATTGGTGTGAATCATATATGTCTTATTTGTGTATTCTCTTCTTATTAAATTCAATACATATGATTGACTATAAATAAACTTTGTGACTTCTATTAAAGTCTCAATTGCAAATGCATTGATTGAAAACATGTTGGGTCTATATGTCAAAACTATGATTTTTGTAATTGAACTAATAACGAATTCAAAATTAAAACCTCTTTTAGAAAATACACAAGAAAGTCATCGATATATCTAGAAGAAATGTAATATTTAGTGGCGGAAAAATCCGATTTTAGAGGCGGGTTTTTCCATCACTAAAAGTCATATTTAGTGGCACAAATTGTTTCCCGCCGTTAAAATTGTTGGAAACGCTTACATGATGTCTTTTGAGGAAAAAAAACACTTTTAGTGGCAGATTTTTCCACCACTAAAAGTCACATTTATTGTAGTAACCTTAGCTTTCTATCCATCCACCCATCCACCAAAATAGAAAATCCAATTAAGCTCTAATATGACTTATAATGTTCCTTGTAACTATTCACTTCTTTTATAAGTTCTTCCTATATCTTTCCTAGAAGGTCAGGAAAGATGACATCTTCTTATACCCTGGCTCAATGAGCTAATCAACTATCTATTGAAATATTTTTTATGTTGCTTCATTATTGGGATGTTGCATCAAATTATCAATGTCCAATAATGAAATCGACTACATTGTTTTGCTTCTTTGTTGTCAATGCTATTTGATGCTTGGCCGACGTCATGTTGTCGTTCGAGGTGAACAAAAATTGGTCATTAGATGTTTGGGAGGATTTGAAAACCCCTTCTTTTATTTACAGTAGATGTTTAAGGGACCTTTTCTTGTTGGTGCAGGAGTTATTGAATTTTTAAACTTTCGTATTATTCCACCACAACATTATCTTCTACTTCCTCACCCCAGAGTTACATACGCTTTTTCAATTTTCCCATTTAATTGTCTTCTTTTTACTATGTCCATTACCCTCCAAAATAAGTGATTTGTCATTTCAACCAAGGTTGAAAAACCCACCAAGTTGACTCTTAACTCTAATGGATCACCTCATTTTGATGAAACACTGAGTCAAATATAAATAATTAATTCTTAAGGTAATTTAAAAATGATTGATTGAAATGTAATGAGTTTAACAATTTACTAATACATGTAATATATGTTTATTTCAAATATTATAAGCAGGTGATCTATTTTTAAATTATAGGATTTTACCCGAAAGGCATTGTTGTGTGGCCATTGGATCGAAACAGATAAATTAGCCAACTATACACCAAACAAGGCAATTTGCTCAAAAATTTTACCATTTTTTTTCAAGGATCGATATCAACCCTCATTTTATGTATTGAGGGTCGACGTCGACCCTGGACAAGCATCAAAAATACTTTTTCTCGTTTTCTTCATTCTTCCTCCCTTCCCCAAACTCAATCCAATGATAAGAGAAAATCCCAAGCAATTCGATTGATGATGATCCTCTCCATCAAATCACGAGAGAGGAGAAAGGACTTGGTCTCGCTGTTGATCTCGGTGAGGGAGACCAAGAAGATCTTTCGGAGGATGTTTTCTATTTTTGTAGGGGACTTTTGGGGTTTTTGGGTAGTCATGATTGAGGTTGAAGAAGGAAGCAAGAAGTTTTGCCTGCCTATCGAAAAAAAAAAAAAAAAAAAAGGGTTTTGTAGGGTTTAATGGGGATTTTTTTTTAGGTGAGAAAGATGGGGTTTTTACCGATCAAAACGAAAAAAAAAAAAAAAAAGATAGAGATTTCTTCTTATCCGAGAAGGAGATAGAATTGTAATAGATTTGAGGTGCAGCTGCAGTAGAAATTGGAATGTACACAAACCTTGGTTTTGGTTTTCATTGAGAGTCTGTGATCTCATGGAATAGTGGGTTGTGAGTCTTAAGGGTACCCACTAATGAAATTTCAAAAAGACCCAAATCCTTATCCGCTAGCCATTTGACTTGGAAAATTATGAAGTTAAAGGAACCACCCGACATCAGGTGGCGACGTCAATTTTAGTCATGTTAAAGGAACCACCCCACATAATTGTTTCATGTAGTCATGTTTCTTCTATTGTCGAGGGCAAGAGATTCACATTGCTTAGAAGAATTTTTTTTCCATCACTGGATTGGGTTTGAAGAATAGAGGAAGAAGCAAGAAGATAAGGAATACCCAACTCAACCCTCTACACATAACTGACCCTCGGAAGAAATGGTAAAAAAAAGATGGATTTTTTGGCGAATTGCCCTATTTGATACATTGTCTGCAAATTTGTCTGTTTCGGTCTAATTGTCATATTAAGTGTTTTTTCTAGATAAAATCCTCTTTAAAGTATTTTGAAAAAGACATGAGTCTCCCAAGTTATTGAGTTTACTGTCTCTGAGTCGGTATTTTAGAGCTGGACGAGTTTAGTTCTAGTCATTTACACTAGGGCAGCAATTAAGTTTCGCTATATTCTTTGGGTTCTTGCATTTTACCCATCATCACCTACTCGATCATGATGTGATAACAATATCATTGCAACATACATGGCATTTCTTCCATGCTCCTACAAAAGATATAGAAATTGTTTATCACTTTTTCTGAGTTTGAGCTGTCTACTAAACATTTATGGGATTTATGTTCAAAGTTAATGTAAGCCTACGCCATCAACCGCTATATATATATATATATATATTTTTTTTGCTATTAGAGGAATGGGTTGGACTAATCCCTCCGCCTACCCCATCAACTTACATGCATGGGTGTGTTAAGGATGTTAGATAATAATCATGAAATATTTCATAATGTCTCAAACTAATCCATGAATAAAGTACGAATCTAAGCAAACTCCTGCTATCATTGTGTTTCCATTCTTTAGGTTGCTTTTTACAATAAGTCTTGGATCATAAGCTTTCACTCTTCCCTCTTTGATTTGATCTCGCCAATGGATTCTCCACATCCTAATAGGATTGCGGGGTTTCCTAATTAAACAACCTGAAGCCACATGGGTTGGATATAATCCAACGTCTACACGATTAGAACTCAAGCAGGCTAGGGTTACAGTCACATATGAAAGTAATAATAGGAATTCCCAAAACGTAGTTAAAACAAAATCCTAAGATTTGGTCATTCCGTTTTGATAAATATTAAAATCCCTATTACTTATTAGTGTTTAGTGGGATTAATTATAATTTCTTTGGTGAGAAATTCATAGTAATACAAATTTCGCTCTCATTCATTATTTTGATTGGTTTAATGTTAATGTTAACAATCTTGTCAATAGAAATGGTTGCTTTGATTGATCAAATGCTAACAACTTTTTCAATAGAAAATCATTTGATTCACAATTTCTTATTATTGCATGCAGGGCTTCGATACTACTGTTATCCAGGAATTGACCATGGCATACATTTTACCAGGACGGCCTCTTGCTCTCGAAACATTTAGGGCCTATAATAATATTAGCATGTTGCAGGCTCTCTATCTTCTCAGTAATCTCAAGCTTGGACACTACCTTAAGATCCCTCCAAGGTCAATATTCTTAATTCAGGTAATGATAAAAAAAAAAATAAAAAAAATAGAGAAACAAACACAAAAACTTAGGGTTCGGCATGGGACCTAAAAATAAATAAATAGAGAAACAAACACAAAAACTTAGGGTTGGCATGGGACCCACTAGAGACTTCGTTCGCACCCACTCCCACAATAAGAAAGTCCGTCCTGGATATAAGACCTGATCTGGTAGGGGAAACGTAAGTTAACATCACGATATTAATGGCATATTTTTTGTTACAATTTTCTAAAAAACACTTTGGATCGAGCACCAAGGTTCCCGCCAATCCACTTATATAACTTACTATTCAGGCATCTCCCTCTACATAAAAACAACTAGCATCAAAAGTCAATGATGATACAATGTACAAATGTGCTTATGTGTAAT
The DNA here is from genome assembly GCA_003546025.1 of Camphora micrantha. NCBI lineage: Eukaryota > Viridiplantae > Streptophyta > Magnoliopsida > Laurales > Lauraceae > Camphora > Camphora micrantha. Next base: position 55,917,392 of record QPKB01000002.1, on the reverse strand, counting down.
AGTCGATCAAGTGACAATTTGATTTCATGGTAGGTGGTGGGTGTGACGAGGTGAAATTATTATAAAAGGACCCAAGAGTCCACAAAGCCATAAGGTTGCTCCATGTACACTTCTTCAATTTAAACAGTGTGTAAGAATGTGCTGTGCACGTCAAGTTGGCAAATTGGCCAACCAAAATGTATTGCATGCAATAGGAACAGTCGAACGGTGTTGCATTTAATCACAAGACTAATGTATCACCATAGTCAAGCCCAAGTTATTGATGAAAGCCCTTTGCCACTAACCGTGCTTTGTTGGACTTTTGTTTTAATTTAAATTTAAATACCCATTTACACCGAGCAATATTTCGGCAAGGTTTAATTGGTAGGTTCCATTGGGGCAAGGGTGACTTTACAACACATGAGGTAGAGGGTACCGACTGGCCATGTGTTGTTCGGGTTTAAAAATCCCATCCATAGCTCTGGCTTGCATCATATAAGTTCGCTGCCTAGAAATGTTAGCTTGACGTGATGTTTGACCTGATATTGACGAATTTGAGTGGGCCACAGGGATAGTTGAGTCGGTTATCCTTGGAGAACTAGTTCATCCTAAGTTGCCAAGATCAACAGGAACCAGCACCACTTCTCCCATCTCCCATGATTAAGACTTATGATTACAAATGGAGATAAACGTGTGGACTCTTATTTTTATCTCATGTATCTGAAATAAGTATGTCGATTGAGGGAAGGTACAGTTGCTAACACATATTTACAACCATCTGTGAGTGATTCAATGATGATCATATACACAGTTAACAGAAATATTTGATTTCTTCTTATGTGACACACAGGTTGTTGGGGAAGTTATCACATCCTTTATTCATGTTGGGGTAGGATGGTGGCTATTATCTACGATAAAGAACATTTGTGAACCGGACAAGTTGCCCAAAGGGAGCCCTTGGACGTGTCCTAGTGAACATGTGGTATTTGATGGCACTGTACAATCAGGAGTGGTGGGACCTTCGCTCCTATTTTTCCCACATGGCCTATATTGGTGGACTTATATCTTTTTTGCCGTGGGCATCATAGCAACAGTGGCGGCATGGAAGCTATCTCGAATCTTTCCTCATAAAAAGTGGATACAGGGAATCAGTGTCCCAATCTTGCTTTCTACCCCTTGGCTTATGCCTCCAGCTACCCCAGTCTATGTTTGGGCATGGGCTGGACTAGGCATTTTCTTCAACATCTATGTCTTCAGAAAGCACAAGGAATGGTGGGCAAAGTATAACTACATCCTATCAGCAGCGCTAAATGTAGGACCTGCATTTTTGATACTTCTACAATCCTTTGCTTTTCAAGGAAATAATATATATGGAGTGGATTGGTGGGGACTGGAATTGGGTGATCACTGTCCTCTTGCATCCTGCCCAACCGCTAAAGGGATAGTGATTGAAGGCTGTCCAGTTTTTCATTGAAAATGATGGTAATGTTTTTACTTTTGGGGCAGTTATTGGACAAAATGTGGGTAATATTTCTTTGTTTTTCTTATTCTCTTATGTGACTCTAAGGTCGAAAATAGTGTTTTTTTTTTTTTTTTTTTTTCTTACCTTCCAGTTCTGTTAGGACTGTTAGAATGACTCAAATTATGTTTGGTGCCAATTAATGGGATAAGTAGTCACAAGATCAACAAGTCAGGCGGCCCATGGCCACATTAGTTCAGGCCCACAAGCATTCCAAGTGTCTAAATTTGGCTCATGGACTCCAGGCTTATTTATCCCCAGGGATGTTTCTCAATTGAAGAAGATGGGGATACCTATTAGATTGTGATATCAAGAGTAATTTGGTCGGAAAAAAAAAAAAATTTCACCATGCATTAAGTGGACACTCAGCTGTCATTTTCTTTTTGCAATGTTTATTTTAACTACGTGTAAACTATGTATAAAATTTTAATTTTTAGTTTGCATATGTATTCAATCCCATACAAACAAACAAACCCTTTTGACAATAAACTTCTACTTCTTCCAATTGCATTTAAACAACCAGACCTACTTGAATTAGTTACTTCCTTTGTAATCCAATTACATCCAAATAAACTGGCCCAGCCCGTCAACAAATTCCTATTCATTTCAATCTAATGCGAACAAACAAGGCATTTAAAGAATGAATTCCTATATAATCAGTAATATACAAACAAACAGGGCAACCTGAATCAACCACTCTCTGTCTTCCAAATCCATGCGTATGAACATGCCCATTTCACAAAGTCTTCCTATGTAATCCCAATTCCTTATAAAAGCGTAGGCCCATTTGAGAGCGAATTCCTATGCACTTATATTCCATGCGAACAAGACCACCAATTTTAATCCATCACTCCCTATTTATTCCAAATCTACGCGAACCACAGGCCCATTTGCCATTTGAATCAATCACTTCCCATATATTCCAACACAATGAATTAATGAAAATGAGCAAGCACATTTAAAATGCAGACAAGCAGACCCATTTGAATCAATTGCTTTTTATGTATTTCAATTCCATGCAGACAAAAATGTCATTTAACAATGAATTACAAATATTCCAACTCAATGCAAAAAAAAAAATAGACCATTTTCCAAAAACAACCACAAACAGAAGGCCACAATCAATCTATCCATAGATTATCCTTGGCTGTAGCTCAGCTCCATAGGGATATCAAACCATCCACCACGACATCCCCTCAAGGAGGTGACTACATGAGTTGAAGTCCTAAAGGCAGCAATAGATGATAGTTGCGATCAACCAGACCAACAGATGGGTCTTGAATGAGGAGAGCATTTTAGAAAAGACGAAGGTCTCTTCATTAATACATAATCCAAAATTGCAATAAAGGGAGTGGAGAACAGCATAATGTCGACACAGATGAAAAGGAAAGAGAAAAGAAAAAAGAAAGAAACCTATGAAATGTTGATATTAACGAAGTGAGAGAATAGAAATAAGAATGAACAATATAAGCTTCTCAAATTTTGAGAACAAGACTCTCCAGGTTGATGTTTCCCACCTATAATGATGACTTAAAATGACCTGTAAAAATAGTGCATAATTTTTAATACCAATATTAAAGTATAATCATAATAAAGTAACTAAAAGATGAACCATATTGCAGAAAAACACCTTAAATTTTTTTTTTTAGAATCAGTACACATACATAGCAACTAGTGCAGATAAGGCAATGAACTAATTCACTTGTAGCCCATGTGGCGAGGCATCTCCCTATCCACAAATACAACCAGGGATCGATCCTTGGGTCAAGGGGATTGGGTGTTGGGTGTGGATATGTACTAGTTAAAAAAAAAAAAAAAGGGTACATACATTTTCTATTATTGCAGTTCTTCAAGAATATGCATTGCTTGGTCAAGGGTAATTTCCACTTATGGGCCTACCCCACAGGTTTAGGTTAGAAGCCATGTAGATGAAAAAAGTACTTGCCTAAAATAACAAAGAATACTATGATTGGGAATTAGGCATGTTTCTATAGAGAAGACTCCCGCTCTCACCGTACAGGCCAGGGATCGATACCTAGGTGGGTAGGTTTTGATAACTGCCCTAGGCCACTAGGCCAAGTATGGGGAAAAACAAGAAGAATAATACTAAATTAGAACAATATTCATCAATATTCAAGAAAAGAATCTTCATCACAAGAAAAATTCAAAAGATTACGGCGGTGATTTACAGCTTTCATGGAGCACAGTTCCCCAGTTCGGAGTCGCTAGTAGTGTATCTTTTCTGGACGAAAAATATCATGACAATCTGCCTAAGGCAGCAAGATAGAGGGTAATGAAGGACACATTTCTCCATCTACTACACAACAGGTAGCTATCTTTTAAATTCAGATCCTTAACCTCTAAATACCTTGTATCTGTTGACCTAGAATCTGACAGTTTCATCATTGAGGATTCCATATCCGTATTCATCTTATTGTTTTTTATTTTTGGAAAGGCATTTAACATCTTATTCCACTGACGGAGTTTTCTCTGTGGCTTCCTTTTTTATCTACTTTATCTCATAGTCCAGCCCCCTCCAGACGATGGTCCTCTCTTTGGAAGATTTAAGGCTCCTTGGCTTGCCATTCAAGGAAGAATTCTTACTATGGACAACCTTTGCCGGCGTAAGATGATTGTCATCAATGCTTGCTCCCTTTGTCTCACTGTCGAGGAAACGGAAGAGCACCTTCTCATCCATTGTGATATGGTAAATGCATTATGGATTGGCTTCTCAGAGAATTCTACTGCTGTTGGGTGCTCACTCAGTCCTTCATATAGGCTTGTTTGACGCATGGACTTGCCAATCTCTTTCCGCCAAAGGAAAGATTTTGTGGCATTTATCCTTTCTGGAGTGCTCATGGGCAATCCGGAGAGAGAAACTGCAGATGTTTTGACGGTATTGCATCCACGCCTGAAGATATGATGCACAGTATGAAATTCGTCGCCGCTTCTTGGGTTTCTATCCACCTGGAGTTCTGGGGCATTTCTTTTGCTATCATCTTGTACAACTGTAGGGAAGTTGCCACTTTAAGATGAGGGATTTCCCTCTGTTGTTTTGGGTGGGGCCCATGTTGACTCCTCTTTTGCTTTGTTTCCTCCTTGTTCTTTGGGTGGTGCCTGTTTCTTTTTTTCGGGATTTTCCTGCTGCCACTTCTTAGTATAATCCTTTATACGGTAAAGCTTTAGATTAATACAAGTTACCATTTTAGAAAAAAAAAAATGTCAACACCGTCAGATTGTGGTACTTTCATTCTTGATTTTGTTTCTAAAATTATCATTAATTTTATACCTAGAGACCTAGATTTTGTTGACCTGGAATTTATAAGATGACAGTAATACCTGCTCTGCTGTGTGAAGAGGAATGTTGGTTAGCGAGAATACAAGAACTTGTACATGTAGTTGAGGTGTGGGTGCTAAGGCAGTTGATTGGAGCAATAAGAGAGGATAGAAGGAACCTACAAAAGTTGGCAATTAGGGGGGGAAGAATCAAGTAATACTGTTTGAATTGGTTAGGGCATGTGCATAGAAAATGTCATGCATGTGGCTCCCCTGTAGAAGGGCACTGGGTATGATAAGGAAGAAGGACTGGGTATGCAGTGGTGTATCAGTCCCACATTAAAAACACGCTAGTCCTGATCCTGATCTTGGGTAAATATGTGTGTGACCCACCTTAACTCTATGTGAGGCCTCTTAAAACCGTGAGGCAAGATTGGATTGGAATCCCATGAACCAAAGAGGACAATATTATGTGGATGGTGGGCTCGGGTCGTTACAGATGATATCAGAGCCGATGAAGGCTTTGTTTTCCAATGTGGGGGTATGTCATGCCTATGCTAGTCCTGATCATAAGTACATATGCGTGTGACCCGACCTTAACTCCACATGAGGCCTTTTTGTGGGTTGGAGCCTACCAGAAACAAAACCGTGAGGCTGGTAGGTGCTTGATTGTTTACAATTAGAACCCTAATATTTTGTTTATCTTGTGCTAGTTAATGTTTATTTTATTTGTTTTTACATAGTCTCTGTTAATTTTTATGCAAACGTAAAAAGAAGCAAAAAGAGAAGAATTCATGAAGACATGATGGGCGTGAAGCATCAAGAAGGACCAAGGTGGGTCCCATCCAAGCTATTTCAGATTTCAAGACTACTTTCTAATTCTTTGGACAACTTACAATTCAAATCAAAGAAGGAAAGAGTTAAGAGAAAGAAGCAAATCCAAAGAAGGAAAGTGAAAGAAAGAAGAAAAAAGAAGAAACCCAATTTAGGGATACAAGCCCAAAAGTGAAAGAAACCCATATCCATTGCAAAAAGTGGAATTTCAGAAATTAGAAAGTCTTATTCAAGATAAAGTGGAGTCCAAGAATGGAGAAGAAAAAGGAGAAAAAGAAGGAAAGTTTATAGCAAGAGTTCAAGCCAAGATAGAAGTCCAAAAAGGGGGGTCCCACACTCATGTTGCACGCACCATATAGGGCCCACTTTTATGATCGAAGCTTCAGATTTAATCTCTTACAAGTAATTCTTAGATTTTTTGGTCCATGTGAAGAATTTTCAAGAAACCATAAAGCGGGACCGGAATTAGAAAGTCTTGCACAACAAGAAAAGAGACTTCTATTCTCATCCAATTAGGAAACATACTTGTAAAGAAAGCAAGAGACCTAATCATAAAAGAAAACAAAGCCTAAAAATTAGGAAACTCCTTGCAAAAGAGAACCTTTGCAAAAAGAGGGGATCAAGTGGGTGGACGTCCAGCACCCTTCCATGACATAAAACCAGCCATCGACCCAGCCACAATCAATCCATAGAGACAGCTGCCGTACAGCCACCTTTGGGACACCTTTGGAGCATCTTTGGAAAGCTTTTGGAGGAGGAATAAAGGGGAACAAGCAGCTGGCCGTTCACTGCATCTTCATCATCTTCTAGTTTTCTTCTTATGACTATTTTCTATTTTATTTTCCATTACAAACATAAGTAGCTAAATTTTTTAGGGCTAGGGTGTAATTGAAACCTTAGCCTAGTCTCTGTAGTCTCTTTTGGCATCTTTTAATTCAGATTTCAGTTTTATTAGTTGAGATTCCAAACCATGTTTTTAATTGATGAGTTGTGTATATACCATGCCAATCATACCATGTTCAATTAATTTTAAGAGTAGCTAACTTGATTTTGATTGATCTTGACAATTAAGCATCTAGGATTTAGAACCATGAATAATCTAAGTACATGCCATGCTTAGACTCATGCATTTATCTTTCCCATTGTTTATATGCATTATGATTGTTTTGACTAGGACATATGCCATGCTTAGCTTTTGCATCATAATGAACAATTCATGCAGTATGCAACTCATGAATTAGGTTTAGGGGAAAAGTAATCTAGATACATATGCCATGGTCTAGGTTAATAGATGTCACTAAAAAATTCTAATTTTTATTAAAAGATAACAAGGGACATGCATATGATTGGCTAGGGGAGTAGATGAAACCCTAGTTCATTCATTATTACTGTTTTTCAATTCTAATATTAATTGTGTGCTTTAGATTACTTTCCATTTAGCTTTTGATAGTTTAATTTACTGTTTTTAGTAGTTTAATTCAACCTTTCATCTTCCAATTCTTCCATTTAATATTCTGATTTTTAGTTGCTTTTGACATTGTTTTATCTCAAGTCTTTGTGGGATCGACCTCATACTTACAATTCACTACATTACATAGTGATCTTGTGCGCTTGCGAGTTTTAATTGTGTGCACACTAGTAGCTTATTTCTAGGTTACTTGGTGCATACCAGAGGCCCATGGGCCAAAGTAGACAATATCATGCATGCGTAGGGTGGGACGTTACACATGGTATCAAAGCCGATTCTCAACTAGTTCGAGGGTGGGTCCCTGCCGTGGTCTAGTGCAAGTGGGTGGGTTTCCCTATGGGTGGGCCAAGATGACTAGCAGGCTACTACATAAGGACGTGCATCCCTAAAAAGGGGGTGGATTGTGACGCCCAGGAATCCCACATCGACTATAGAGAGGAAAGTAACTAGAATTATATGTAGAACTTGCACTCTTACCTTGCATGAGGCCTTTTGGTGGGTTTAGGCCTACCAAAAATAAAACCGTGAGGCATGTGGTCCAAAGAGGACAATATTATATAAAGAGCGGGCCTGGGTCGTTACAGAAAACCAAAGAGGGCTTCTTACAAAGTATTTGAGAGTTACAAATACAAAGAATCAGGAAAATGGGGAGGCTAACAGAGACAAGGAATGAAGCAGTGGGAAACACACGTTAGAAATGCAAACAGATAGCATCACATCAAATAGGAATTAGTAGAAAAGGAAAAACCACAGAGGGTGATCCTAATAGTTCAGAAAAGTGAAAATGACATGCTAATAGTAAGCTGATGTTCCTTGATGTGATTAGTATGAGGGTGGCTTCTCTAGTACTTCTATTTGAGGGGATGTCTGTTATAGGTTTCATTACATCCACATGGAGTGTTTTCTTGACGTCTTCCCAGAATAGCATAACCAACACATTGAACAATAGTTATAGGCACCATTCAAAAAAAAAAAAAAAAAAAAAAGTTATAGGCACTACCATTTTGAGGGGAGAAATGGGAAGTGCTTTTTAGGGGATACATGTGATAGAAATTAGGTATTTGCCTCATAGTGGTCTCTCTTTCATTCTTTTTTTAGCTACCAAGTGTCTATTTCCTCTCATTCAAGCATACAATCATGCATGCATGAGCATAAGGACATAGAGGGACTCGCCCTTTTTTCCTTTTTTTCTTTTTTTTTTTTTTTTTTTTTTTTTTTGGTTAACCTAGGGTATCTCCCACCCAACCCAGCCAAGAGCCTTTGGCCCTCAACCCGAGGGCCTCGCCCTATTTCACCTTAGGTAAATCGTTATTTAATAAGATGACTTTGTTTCTAATCTACTTTCTTTAATTGAATACTTCCAGCCGACTCTAGATTGATGGGATAAGGCCATGAAGATGACGATGATGAACTATAGCATGTAAACCCAAGTAAGTTATGATCATAAAGTTTTTGTGAATGTAGGTTTCAAGTAGAGGAAATATAAAGTGAAACTAAATTGGAAACTTCAATTAGACCAGCAACTTAAAAGCAGGTCCAATATAGCATGACCTAGATTTCATGAACGGGACCACGGCTAATTGATTCAGTGGATCTTGCTGCCGAGTGAGGATTGTAGGATGAACTTTCCATTTACAGGACCAAGCAACCAATTGTTGTCAGTCAATTATCATTTAGCTCCTCAAAAATCTCAGACAACTCAATCTTGTAGTATTAATGAAATCATATGTTGTCACAGAAATGTTAGCAGAACACTTAACGAAATAGTGGCCCTGTTTGCCGGTCAAAAGGAATGGTACTTCTCATGATTTACATAAAACAGTAAGGAACTGCCTCATCCCCTTTCCAATTGGGAACCTTTCCTTCAGGAATGGTGGCAGAGCATTTTAAGCTCATGGACTAACTGCCTTTGTATCACTTTAGTCTAGCTTCAAAAGCTAATAGTGACAGCAATAATGACATCATCATAATGAAACATTTGAATTTTCATAATTGCCAATAGCAATGTAACAGTAGCACTATCAAGACTAATTTTATGCACACCAGTTAAGGAACATATAGGGAATGACACTTCATTAGAGAGATGCAGTTAACGTAGACAACAATGGATACCAGAACTCACCCATATTATTCCTTCGTCTTAGATTGGAAAGAGCGATAGCAATATTTGCGCCAAGACATGCATTGTTCTTCACAAGTGCAATATCTAGCCTGGTTAAGGAGTCTTATACAGAGGAAAGCATGGAAAATCACTGATAAGTTATGCACTTAGTTCATTGGTTCAATATCAGAGTGAAGGCACAAGTTCATATAATAATCACTCCATAATGAAGTTCAGATTCTTAACTGTTAAAGCTGTTAAAGTCCTAATGTTTACATCACATATATTGGTATTTACCATCATTTCAACAATCTGAGTCATTAGACAATGGCCCATTGGCCAACTTGTACAAATTGAAAATCCAAGAAAGCAACTCGAGTTGATATAGATTTGTGCTCCCTCTTTGTCCGTCTTAACCATGCACTAAGCCGACTTGTGTTATCCAAATCCTTGTACACACAACCCTCTCATGAAAAATAACTTCAATATCATAAAATTTTGGATTACAAATTACTACAATAAATGGATCGAAAATGATTGTCAAATATTAAGAATTTAAAATTAAGGGTCTAGACTCCTTTTAAGAATTGGCTCCTCTGAGGGATGACCATGGGGTATCCTCTGAGCCCATCCTTATGATCCATGAGTTGGGTCCATATCTAAAATCTAAACAGACAAGAATAACTATCATCCCTTTAATTGATATGAAAATATTCACTTTAATCAAAGTTGGTATACCATCAAATTGATCTGCAAGACTCACCTTGTGAAATTCTTATTTTTATTTTTATTTTAATCATGCATCTTGTGTGATCAATCTAGTTGTATGGCCACATTCAATTGAAGAGCACTTGGACATAAAGAACAGGGGTGATAGTGATTTTGAGTAGTATGCATGTGTAATATCAGCCCCATTGATGGATTTAGAATGATGGGCTACAGGGTTATTGGAAACTTCAGAGGTTTCGTTCTAAAGTTAAGTAACAGCTAAAATTGGATATGTAGCAAAAGCACACAGAGCCCCACTAGCTACCAAGCACGAGGGCAAGATCTAACCATCTACAAAAAAATTAGGTCCACTAAGATTTTTCTGGCAATCTAATGAAAGATCACTAAATAGATGATCAAAATGAAAATTCATTAATTTCATTTGACGACCTTGATTGGACGGATAATTTTCTCCTACGAGCAGACCGCATGTACAATCTTGCTCTGTGGGGCCCACTTGGGCTCACTGCAACAGCTAACCATCTACAAAAAATTAGGTGCACTAAGATGTTGACAGAAATCTAATGAAAGATCACTAAATAGATGATCAAATAGAAACTTTCTTAATTTTATTTGATGACCTTGATTGGATGGAGAATTTTCTCTTACGAGTAGACCGCATGTACAGTCTAGCTCTATGGGGCCCACTTGGGCTCACTGCAACATCTAACCATCTACAAAAAATTAGGTCCACTAAGATTTTGCCAGCAATCTAATGAAAGATCACTAAATAGATGATCAAATAGAAACTTTCTTAATTTTATTTGATGACCTTGATTGGATGTAGAATTTTCTCCTACGAGCAGACCGCATGTACAATCCAGCTCTATGGGGCCCACTTGGGCTCACCTTTGATAACTGCAGCTCTTTTCCCGCTCTTATACCCCCATGATCTGAATTCTGAAACCTTGCCCAGTTATATGCTCATCAAGCCTTCACTAACCATTCGATTGAATCCCAAAAAAAAAAAAACTATGGTTAACAGACCATTAAACTTTAAGACCTATTAAATCAAGACCTAGGATGATCTGATGAGGCTGATTTTTTGGATGCCTCTCTCTCTCTCTCTCTCTCTCTTTTAATGATAAAGCAAATTTAAAGATAAAAGGATACTTGCTGCTAGGGAGGCTCCACTAGTAAGTTCATTTACTCTTGCAAGCAAAAAGGGAGTTGCAGAATTTCCTGGGCCTAGTATAAGGGGTATATTATTTTCTGATATTTAATATTTAATTGTCTTGGTTTTTACTTAGAAGTATTGGGACCCATAGTTTGATGGGAGGAATTTGAGTTGGACTTGTGTTGGTTACACCAAAGACTCCTAGCAATATTAGGATTAGGATTGGCATGTGAGAAGGAAATAATAAAAATTAGAAAGAGGACTTTGGGAAGGATTTAACTCTAGCTTCTATATATTGATCGAACCAAGCCTCTCTCAAGCCATTCTCTCTTTTTTCCACTTTTCCATCAACCCAAAGCCTAGTATTACCCTTGAAGAAATTAACAGGAAGAACCAGTTCAAGTCATCCATAACATAACAGGTGAGTTGAAATTCTAATCTAATGGTGTGGTGATGAATTTCTGGCTTTGCTCGTGTATATTTTATTTCCTCTATTTTATGGTGAGTATAATTCCTTAGCTGCATGTGTGAGAATGTTTGTTTCCCTTCGTAGACAAAGCAGTCAATTCTATAAGGCTTAAATTAGTAATTTCTCATCTTACAATTCTTGTTGTTTGATTCTCTCCATCTCTGTTAGCACTATTAAATACTGGATAATTGAATTTCCCTAAATCAATGGACTGCTACAGTACTAGAACACCCCTGCTGACATCCCAGACAAAGGTTTGAGAACAGAAAACTCATTTTCATGTGGTAGGATTCAATGTTCTGATTCCCTAGAATTAGTATGATTCTTAGCTATGGCTTCCAATGGCAAGAGATCACAATTCAACAAGGAATCCAAGTCAGGACTGGGTTTTCCAGTTTCAGCACGTCAAAACCAATTTGGGTCGTTTGTGGTTGTGGGACCACATGGCCCACCTGATTAGAAATCTGGACCAGGGATCTTTAAGGGGACCCATGGTCGACCATTGTGTAGCTGGACATCTGGACTTTTAACCATTGGGTCCCACTGTTCAAGAGGTGTAATGAATTTTGACTTGAATTTTGACGAATACAGGGCTGAATGTCAACATCAATGGTGGGACCCACTACCTTAATCAATCAGAGATTGGGACCCCACGTTTTGAAGAGGGCCCAGGGACGGCCTGAATGGTGGTGGTCCCATGTGACCAGGGCTCCATCTCACCAGTTACCCAAAGACTTCAATTTTGTTAAACTCTAAAGGTTATCATTACTTTTATTTGTATTTGACCCTGGACCCCAGTAACGATGTCTGATGATGAATCCAATTCATTAAAAGTAAATCCTATTCCTTGGCAACCCTAGATAGTAGACCTGATCATGATTTGGACCAGTGGGGCCCACTATCTAACCATTCAGAATTTACCAAACGTGAGGCCCATCAATTAAAAAAAATAGAGTTCTGTTAGATTTCTGTTAAGTATTATTGAGCCTATATGAGTTTCTAAAATTTGGAATAGGCCCTGTTAGTTTCTAATAAACACAATTAGGCCCGTATGACTTATTTTCTTGGGGAATAAACTAAGGTAGGGTTCAGGGCATAAATCTCAGTCTTATATGAAGTCTGAATTTGTAAGGAGGTCCTTCCAGTTTTAAGAAATTATGATTTAAACCCCTTTGGCTTATTTAAATAAATTATTGAATATGGAGAATGCTATGGATGAGGTCCTAATGTTCTCAAATTGCAAGCAAAGGCTTGTTATTCACCGTTGTTATTTGCAAATCGTTTTAAATGGTTTCATTTAGTTCTTGATTGGTCAAATATGTATGTTGGGAACTGTTATTTAAATATATGGTGACTTGAAATGTGTATGTGGGTTAATTTACTTATGTCTTTGATTATTTGGGGATCACTTATGGTTGATTGTGTGGTTTATATATGTATATCTTGAGGTTGAAGTGGTAATTGAATATTTCCCTCAAAATTGTATAGGGTGAGTTATGTAATTGACCTCTCTCATCTCGTACACCAATTTTGATTCGGACTGGGGCAGCTTGAATCCACATAATTGGAGAAGGGGTTGATTATGGAATTTGCCCATTTATAATGTTGAGGATATGCTAAATATCATAATTTTGATAAGACATATATTTGTTATTTGAATTGGAAAACTGAGATGCGGTGATTTTGTTTATTTGGAGGAACTTTTGGACACCCCTAGACCACGAGCATGTATGGCCGATTTTGTGAGGATTCTGGACCTTAGTGGTCGATGGTTTTGGACCTTTGTGGTCGGATTTATTTTGGACCTGGTGGTCGGTTTTATGTTAGACCTTTGTGGTCGGTTTTATATGGCCTGGTGCTATCAGGTGGCTAGGAGGTTGTCGTTTGTTTGACCCAATTTCAATTTTGGCTTGAATGAGACTTTGGATGTTATTTTAATTTGTTGTGTAATCTTATCTAAGTACATGTCTAAATGCACAAATAGATTAGAATATCTATTCACTCAGTTGTACTGATATTTTGTGGATTTGCCCCAATCCAGGTAACCAGAACTTAGCAACTCAGGAAAACCGTGATGACCGGGAGATGGACTTTGGAATGCGTACTTGAGCGTCGAAGCCACATAGATGATGAAGATTTAGATTTAATAGATTTTTCGGATTATTTCAATTTATAGACATTGCAATTATTTCTATTGGAAAATTTTATATTTGTTTAAAGATTTTGGATTTTTATTACAAATTAGTTTAAACTGGTAAATGCCTAAATCTTTATGTGATCTTTGATTTAACCTATGTGTGATGCTTATGAGTCTCGGCACGGAATCTGAAGGGCCCTGGATTCCGGGTCGTGACACTCTCTCTCTCTCTCTCTCTCTCTCTCTCTCTCTCTCTCTCTCTTTTAATGATAAAGCAAATTTAAAGATAAAAGGATACTTGCTGCTAGGGAGGCTCCACTAGTAAGTTCATTTACTCTTGCAAGCAAAAAGGGAGTTGCAGAATTTCCCGTAACATTATTATCACTGCATCTCGAATCCCAAACAAAGCATCAGTATGACAGATATAAAAAGGGAACCAAAATGAAAGGGAAATAAGGTGTAAACCATTCAAACCTAGCTTCTTTTAGAGCTCTTTGTATGGCAGATTCTATCAAAGCTCCAGAAGCTGCATGTTCTGCAGGAATAGGCACCCCAATCAAAATTCCGCTTCCGAGTCCAAGTTTCATGTTTGCATCTGCAAAAGAACAGAAACAGATGTCAAAGGAAAATAAAAATGCAAGTATTCGATACACATGGGAAGTATGACATTCCATACACATGCTCACAACCGTTGTATGAGCCTGAATCCAAAACATCCAACTCATGAGCTCATTGAGAATTGGGGCCTCACCAAAAGTGATGCAAAAGTAATGATCATATGATACAGTTGAAGGGAATTGGCGTTAAGAACGAGAATCAGTCATTGGTACACACTTGATGTAGTTATCCAATGTAAGAGGATAGAACCATCCAATGAATCTGAGTTTCGGGCTATAAGATATAGCAACACATCTGCATCAGTTGTGTGCAAGCATACTTATTTTCATACTCTCGAGTGTTTCAACATTTTCCTCACTAAGAAACTGAACTAGCATTCCACTTACCTATAAGCCTCGCACATTCCTCTGGAGTATTCAGACGACAATGCACCTATATTCCAATGGTTCAACAAGCAATACAGTTAGTTCAAGCCATTTCTAAGAAAATGTGTATCATCATAGTTGTGATTTCGTGCAGCATACACGTGGGATTATGTGTCAGCATTGATCCACCGACATAATTATGTGCCAAGACATCAGAACATGTATGTGTTTGTTCTATAAGTCTCTATTAACAAGACACCATAACCCTTGTGGCACACATATAGGACCCAAAGAAGGGTGTCTAGCGACTGGGCATCCAAAGAGAAAGGATTCGTTTTGCATCTAGGATTTTGTTTCTTTATTTATTTATTTAATAAGTTATCATTAGGATTAACGTCCTAATTTCAGTAGGAGTCTCGGATTGTAGGGTTTTCTTTTCATTCATTCATTCATATGTATATATATGGGAATTGATCCTATGAGGAGCGTCCTCACTCTCTATAGTAAGGACTCATCCTCACTGTATAATCAATGCATCCATCCAACGGTTCTCATCAAGCCTATAAAGGTAAAGAGAGGGAAAAAGGAAAAAGAAAAAGTCCAAATCATTTGAATGAAAAAAACCCAAATCGTTCCCTCTTCCTCATGTCTCTCTCGGTCGCTCTCTTCCCTTCTCTCTGATCTCGCCACTGCAGCACTCTTCTCCTCCTCCCTCTCCCTCGTCTCATGCTCTGTCGCGTATGGATCTGCTGCCTCTTCTGCTGGTGCACCAGATCGACTTCTCCTCTGCCACCCGATCCCACCTAATCAACGGTCAGAGAATGATACGGTGCCCAATGGGGATGGGAAATCGAAACTATCAGACTGTACTGGTAGCTTCCGCCTATCAAGAGACCAGACCTCTATCTCTCTCACATGAAATCAAACCTAATCTCTCTCTCATGGTCCTTTTTTTTGTCGACGCACGTGTCTCTCTGCTGCACTCCACCACTGCATCTCTCTCGAGTCCTCTCTTTCGCTTATTTATTTTGATTTTCAATTTTCTCTTTTTTTTTTTGAACTGTCATTACTCTACATGGGTTTTTTTTTTCCCCTTTTTCTTGTTTTCATTTTTATTTGTGGGGGTGGGGTGTGGAATTGGGAATTGGGTTTATTTAATTTGGGTATGTGCAAAAGTTCCAGTTACAGGGCAATTCTCATTGTTTTGGGAGTGGAAAACCCACAAACACATTCTCCCCAATGGATTTTTTGTGCCTGGATTTGCTCTTTTTATTTCTTTTCTATTTGGCCATGGGGTCAATCTCAATGTATAGCTTGACTTTTGGGCTCTCTGTAACTCTAGTGACTTTCTAAGTCCTTGTTTTCTCTTTTGCTTAAAACAAATTTACCTATTAAAGAAAAATAAGTAGAAGCAGGTTCTCCATTATTTTTCAACGAGAAGAGAGATTAGAATCTCAATTTGGGAATGGTTGCCCTTACTTATGGGCCTAAATCACCTTTACAAGATTTTACTCCATTTCAACTAAAGTTTTGCTATCTTGAATGATTCAGCACCCAAACTCACCCTTAGCTTAATGAAAGGAAATTTTAGACAATGCAGGATTCTAGAAATGCAAATCCTAGCCAGAAAGTGTAACTTGGAACTAGATACCAATAAAAATAGGTACTAGATACCATGTTATATCTGGTTATTTGAATCTTTTCTATATATATATATATATATATAAATAATGAGTAAAATTCAACTTTTGCATGTGGATTATGGAGTAATCTTTTTTCTTATATTGTAACTAATAAACTGAATAGAGTGATTTCAAAGTTTTATGTGCTCTCTCTCTCTCTCTCTCTCTCTGGTGTGTTTTTTTTTTTGATAAATTGATTTCGACAACTAATGTAACATTTTTTCTCTTTTTGTGTTTTTTTTTTTTTTTTTTTTTTTTGAATGATTGAGAAGATAGATTAATTTTCTTCTTATTCAATGTATATTAATTGATTTAACCATTATTAATTGTATTTTTTACATTTCAGGGGCACTATCGAGAATTCTGCAATCAATCTAAAGCATATTAGAAGACAACTCCTATTGGTATGTTGAAGGCAATGCTTTAGACATGTCTACCTCCAATGACTACTCACCAGCACAATGATGTTGGTTCCATAAAATCATGTGGGATGTTGTTCTAATTTTTTGTCATGGGATATCTGTAATATTCCATTTGTATCTCAAGCTCATGTTACGGGACATCTGATGACATTTAACGTTCCCAAGTACATGTACTCGATATTCCATTTAATGTTCAATGGTAGGGGTGTCTGTGATGGCTTTAATTGGTTTGTATGAATAATATAGGTTCTTTATAATTTGATGTTCAGTTTTAATAATCAGACAAGTTCAGTTTATTTCTTATTGAATGTTGGTTTATAATTTCAGTTGAATGTGAGTCCCAAAATGAAGTTCAGTTTGAACAAAACTACAGGTTGGCTTTTATATACACAGTTAATGTTCAGTGTTGAAATCACAAGTTAAATGTAGCTCATGAGCATGCCCAATTACAGGTTGTATGGGGCTACAATTTTTTTTTTTTTTTTATAGAACAGAGGGTGTCCCAGCCATATGGGCTGGACTAATCCCTTCAGGCCCAGGGGGAGCCGGGTAAATGGGGCTACAAGTTGTAGGTGATGGGAAATATTTTATCCAAGGTCACTTACAGGCATTGTTGAAATTTACTTGATTCACCCATTTCAAACCATAAATCCTCATTAAGCTGATGCAACCAGGAAGAAATTCATAACCCAGATATTAGAACTTTATCTTAAAAATTGACAGGATTTCAAACCATCATATTGTTTGGGTTTCTTTTTCTCGATAACACACCTAAGCATTCCTTACAAATGCATGGTATAGTTTCAAGTTCTCGTTTTAGTGGTTCCATTTCTCATCACTGTCCAATATTCCAATCTAGATCCAACACCATTGATTCAGCTGCAAGTTACTCTTCCGATATGGGTATTTCTCCAATCTATACAGATCCAAGTTGAAGCCAGTGCTCTTGCTCTGGATTGCAGAAAATGGAGATCTTAAAGGACCCAAGCCTTCCCTTTGATAAAAATTATGTCATTTGGATTTTCTTCTTGTCTCCCCGTCCATGTTATAACTGCACATTTCATTCAACAAACTTCCAACGCATTCTATGTCATAACTGCATACTCCATTCAACGAACTTCCAACACATTCTATGTTAGAACTGCACACTCCATTCGACAACCAAAATTCACAATGCCATTCATCAGCTTGGGTGCTCATCTTCCCAATGCCATTTAACAACCAAAATTCACAATGCCGTACAATATTTCCAAAATTCGGTGTTCAACAATCGAAGTATATTATTCAACCCATTCAACAACAAAAATTCAGATAGCGAGAAGTTTAATAAATACATAACCAAAAAGTGTTAAGTGGCCAGTACATAAATGATGTCATGAAGGCCTATTGAGGAGAAAATCAGCACCAATTAATTTTGCATTCCAAAACAGGGTGAGAAAAACCAAAAAAAAAAAAAAAAAAGAAGAAGAATTGACAGAATATTTTTCACAAAAAATGTTGAACTTTTTCACAGTATTTTTAGAATATTCTAAAAAACATACCAGAATATGTTTCACATTATTTTCAGTAAAAACGCAGAACTTTCCCACAATAATTTCAAAAATATTCCAGAATTTATTTTATTTTATTTTATTTTATTTTTTTTTTTTTTTTGGGGGGGGGGGGGGAGACACGGTGGTCTCATAACAAATCCCAGCAGATAGGGGGAGTGACATGCTGACATGCTAGGGGGGAGAGAGATCGTGTGGACACGGTGGTCTCAGAAAAAATCCCAGCAGATAGGGGAGTGACATGCTATGGGGGAGAGAGATCGAGATCCCAACTGAGGGGCAAGTTAAGCTGGGAACGAGAGATACTGAAGATGGGGAGGCTAGAGGAGAGTGTGAGGACCAAAGTTTGAGTTGCAGATCTACACTGCACCTGAGATGGAGAGGCAAAGAGAAGGGAGAGCACAGAAAGGGGAGATCGCAGATGGGCTAGGGCATGGAGCACGGACTTGAGACCTCTTGCACCTCTTTCGTGGAAGGCGAGCTTTGGCAGAACAAAGCGGGTTAGAAAGAGGGATGGTCGTCCATGGCAGGAGGAGAGTGAGCTTCTGATATCTCTTGATTTTTTTATTTTTTTATTTTTTTTGCCTGTAAATGAATTTAGGGCGGAACCAAGAAGGGCAAGATCCAGAGAATGAGCACGAGCAGTGGTGAGGTGAGACCAGAGAGACGAGGAAGAGGGCGATTGAGATGAGGAAGAGTCAAAGAGGAAACGATTTGGGATTTTTTGTTCAAACGATTTGGGTTTTCTTTTCATTCCCTCTCTTTTCTTTTATAGTCTTGATGAGAGCCATTGGATGGATGTATTAACTATACAGTGAGGATGAGTCGTTACAATATAGAGTGAGGACGGTCCTCATAGGATCAATGTATCGTAACGGTCCTCATAGGATCAATTCCCTTTGTGGTTTGACATTCATCCCTCTTTGCAAGTATTGTTAGACACACACACGAATTGTTAGACATTAGAGGTAGTTCTGGAGAAAATTGTAATTTCCCTTCGTGGTTAGACATTCATCCCTCTTTGCATGCTTTAGGGAAATTTCTTGATTTCTTGGAGACGTTAAAAAAACAAGATAGCGTTTTTAAATCATCTAAAAAGTGTAATATCATACCATGATGTTGGCCTGCTCTAAAATGACAAGGCTTTGTGGACTTCTTTCTGAAACTGGAGTTCCTCAACATCATCCTCCTCAACTTCATGCAAATAACACTAGCTCGATTCAAATTGTTGCAAATCCAATCTTTCACAAGTGTACCAAGCATATTGAGGCGGATTTCCATTCTATTTGTGAAGCATTTGACTTTCAAATCATTACTATTCTACAATTGTCTTCTAACCTACAGATCACTTATTTATTTTCACAAAGGGAATGAGCGAGCAAAATCATCAATTTCTAGATAAGAAGTCGTTGTTGTTTGATCAATCAAACATTAATTTCAAAGGAGGTATTAAATAGACCCATGGACTACCATATTTTTTAGATAATGACAATTGGAATTAAGAGATAAGTATATCATAATTAGGATTTAGGAAATAATCACAACTCAAACGAATTGGAAGTGTTTGAAAAGGATTACTTCCAGTAGTAACATAAAGCTACAGCCTTGTCACCTAACCCTAATGACCAAGACCATATAGTTTGCTTCCTTAATTTCTCCTCTCACTCACTTCTTTTCCCTCAAATTCAAGTTTCATTTCCTTATCACTAATTTTACATTATCAGTGCTCCCAACTTAATGTAGCCAATCAAACAATTCTTAATTGTAACGACTATGAGATGATAATAGATGAATAAATTTATTATGAAGGTTGAGATTGTTTAGAATAAATTAGAGGCTATATAGATTTCAGTAGATTAGGAACTACTGAGTTTTATTTGAATTATGACAGGATCTTTTGAGATTGGAACTGAATTGTGATGGGATTCTTAAAAGGTCAATTTCCTTTCTTTTATCTGTCACTATCCTCCATATATATGGTGTTTATTTAATAAAGAAACACAACAGTTTTATGAAATGTTATCTCTGAAGTTTACGAGAGGAATATGACTTTAATCTATCAGTAAAGCTTGCAGATGATTGGAGATCTTGTGGTCGCAATCTTCGAAGACTCATCAATTAACTAAAAACTCGTTTGAATCACCACAATGTAGCTGGAAAGACTCAGACAGTGAGACCACTAAATTTAAATTCAATTTCATAGATGTTGAGAAGCTTAGAGAAGTTGTGTAATTTTTATATTCCAGGGACTTATTTGTAGATACTAGAAAGTGCAGGGGCTTTTAGTAGATACTGAAAATACTTACTTCTTTTATTTAAATATAATAAGATGTTGGTCGCCCATCTTTAAGTTGGATAGCAAGCAATTCCCCTCTTCTCTCTCTATTTCTCCATTCCCTTTTCTATTGTGCTTTCTTTTTCCAATATTTTTCAGAATTTCTATTTTTACTTAGAAAAACTGTTGTAAGTTCAGAACATAAATTCCAATTATGAGCAGCCGGCTTTCAACAAAATCAATGATATCTTTCATATTTTTCAAGTTGAATTTGGAAATCAAAAGACTGATTTTACCTGTTAAGGATGACTTTTATCAATGGATTCTTCATTTTTGGCATGGTGAATGGTGTGGGCAGACTGTGTTTTACCATCTTTTCCCTAATCTTTATTTGTTGGACAGAAGACAGAATGATTTTGGTGCTGAAAATTTTCAATTAATAGGCGGTATGATAGTTTGAGATTAATGTTTCCACAGGAATCTGACTGAGAGAGACTTCAGACTTTACCGATTTGCATGGCAATCGATAAAGTTTATGTTATCGAGCAGAACTGATGTTAGGATATGGAAGCCTTTATCTTAGTAAATTCTTTTGTAAATATCTTGACAAATTCACATAATACAGTGGGAGGTTGGCAGGATTTTTGGGACCATTCTATTCCTCCGTGTTGGCTTTTTGTTGAAGTGTGGTGGCATAAAATTCTTACCATAGACAATTTGAGAAAAAGAAAGCATATTGTCGTGAATGGGTGTCCGATGTGTTCAAAAGACGAGGAAACGATTTATCATTTGATGATTCATTGTTTATTTGCTCACAAAGTTGGGAGGAAACAATGCTATCATTGAAGGTGATTCTTTTCTAGCAATTCAATGGGGTTTAGGGAAGGCATCTTATCCTTGGAGATTGGCAGATTGGGTGGAGAAGGTGCATGACATTTCTAATCAGACGGAAACTTCTTTTCATCAAGTTCTAAGAGAGGCAAATGTTATGGCGGATGGTCTAGCAAAGGAAGGAGTTCTTCGTTCTTCTATTTCTTTTGATGTTTAATTGGATTATTTTTTAGTTGGTGCTATTTTGTGTTTGTTGTCTCGTGTTTGTCTAAGATGCTTTTGACTTAGTTTTTGTTTTCTTTTCCTGGAGCAATAAGTTTTACCATTTAAAAAAAAAGGACTAATTTAATAAATGCAGATTTATTTATTTATTTATTTATTTATTTTGCTAACAAGGGTATCCTTGTTGTACGTACGCACATACGACCCCGCAACACGTGCAACGGGTAAATTTGAGGGGTGTCGAACACATGACATGAGGAGCAAACCCACGCCTTTAGACAATGAACCAACAACACCGAGGCGGGTGGCAGATTGATATTTTTTGAACAAAAAAGTTGATAATTGAAAGTAATATGGCTCGATTATTCATCTAATGAGATAATACAAAAAGAATTCAGACATACTGCATGTTATGGAAGATATTGATTACAATAATTATAGGAAAATGGCATACATTTTGATGGAATGCAAAAGTACCCACCTTGCAGCCGCTTGATTCTGTGAAAAATGCGGGGAACTCGTGGGTCTTATAAGCAGCAACTGTCACACCTTGAGTTTCCTGCATTAAATGATAATGTACATCATATAACAAGAAATTCTAGAAGGGACTCACTCCACATTAAGAACTCTCCATCCATTTCACTCCCCACGACTGGAATGTAGCCAGGTGCTTCCCACAGGCCAAACCACTTCTAAGCTGAAAAAGGCACCTATATAGAGTATGTGTTTGTATATTATAATATTCAGGAACGTCCAGACAAGTGTGTAACCCTTGTGGAGGTAATCGTTTGTGATATATGGATGATCGGATGATGGCCAACCTTGATTTCCTCTCTGCAGAATATTGACACAGTGAAACTGCTGTGAGAAAGAGTTCTCTTTCTAGAACCTTGAGATGGGATTGCAACTGAGAGACAGTTGAGATGAATAGATCCCACACAGCTCTGATACCATGTAATATTATGTGAAGAAGGAGAGGAAGAAGAAGAAGAAGAATGGTGGGAGAAGGTCGTGTATCAATAGAGCAACGACTGTTCTATTTATATTGATCTTATGCCTTAATCAAGGCTCTGATTATGTAAAGAGTACAAATTAGATACAAATTAGAATAACAAAGAATGGAAAGAATAAATCCTATCCTATACATAGGAGAGAAATCAGGGAATAAATCCTATCCTATACAGATTTGAGTATGTATCCCACGTGTGGGCTTTGTACATGGGCTGGGCCTGTTATCTTCTACAAAGTGCAGTCCACATGGAACCACAACAATCATGGGGGAGCAAAGGGCTTGAAAGGTCCCTTCATGGCCTACCTTTGTGCAAGAAAAGAGTGTTGATATACATTGTTGTGCCGTTCACTACAAGGACAGGGTTGGGGGTTGGGGTGGGGTGGGGAACATTGTTGTGCTGTTCACTACAAGCTTGAGTTTTTGGTGTTTCTACTTATTAACAAAGGGAACCTTCTGATCCTGGGAGGTTGGTTTTTCAGGGCCTGAAAGTCATCCAAATCCTAGATGTTGGATAACGATGGATGCCAAATTAAATGATCAATCCACGGGTTTTTCAAATAGGGGTTAGATTAGGGAGATTACCAGTTCACGAGGGTCTAGTTGGTGAGGAATTTCAAGCCACGTCATTCCATGAAAACTCCAATATATATGTATACATATGTATGCATGTACTTATGCCCGACAAGTTGCATGCAAATCATGTGAAAATTATGTTACAATTCACCAAAAATAAAATCAGTTTTACTCATCCAAACCATTCAGCACAAGATGCAACATCTGATGAATTGCATATAATGCACAATCCAATTAAATAGATCGTATTTATTGCTCAGCCGACACCTGTTTTTAAGACTATACTCAACGAACTATAGAATAATGTTTTGAATTTAATAGCTATTTATAATAGACCTTTTCATGCAATCTATGTATTATAGTCAATCCAAGAGGAATGTCAGAAGTAGAACAATCTTGGTCCATCCACAAGTGCATCGATTGATGGTTAGAGGTGGGGAATAATATAAATTATAGTTTTACTAATTGGGAATGTGTCTTCCTTATACTGAAGTTTAAATTAAATCAGCCCATGCCATTGAAAATCAACTTCTTGAATAGAACATGGCCAAGGCTGACGGATAAAAGGGAGAAAATAAATAAGGACCATTACAAAAAATTGGCACATTTTTTAATTATGTAAGCACTTTGACCAATCATCACAATTTTTCAACTGCAGACAAAAATCCACAAAATTAGAATGGTGCTGCAGACTACCATATGTATTGGGATATGGATTTACAAGAATAAATCTCTAAAGATTAGATTAGCCCCAATCAAGGGGATACAATCGTTGTAAAGATTAGATGGCCAATCAAGGGAATACCTACTGTAAACAGACAAGACTCATCCTAAAAGATGGGATGAACTCTCACAGTGATGAACATAGAATTCATTACAATCTCTTATTTTCTCCATCTGTATCTATTTGTCTTTGGGATACAATTGTTGTAAAGATTAGATGGCCAAACAAGGGGATACCTACTGTAAATAGACGAGACTCATCCTAAAAGATGGGATGAACTCACAACAGTGATGAGCATCCAATTCATTACTTTTTTTTTTTTTTTGCTAAAAAGCATCCAATTCATTACAGTCTCTTATTTTCTCCATCTATATCTATTTGTCTTGGTATCAGAGCCAAATAGAGTTGGCCCATCTATTTGTGGTTAGGATCTTCTCACTGGGTTTAAGATTCCATCCCAAGCAGTCTTGAGGATTGAACTCCAAGAGCCGTCAAGAAGTCCCCAAGTCTCTACTTCTCGCAAAAGCCTCATAAATCATGAATCAGAGGCTCTACTCAGAGATTCAAGACCTCGGCAGATTTGCATAAGATCTCTTTTTGTGAAACATATCTTCTGGCTGTCTCTGATCGCGTGAAATCTCTTTTGATTGACACTCTGTTCAGGATAGTTTCTAGGTTGTTTTAATTTATTGATTAATTATTTATTCCCATGGCATCTATTGAGAAAATCTATGTTTTCCCCATCCAATTTACTGGAAAAAATTATCTTGTGTGCAAACTTCAATTCCAAATGTATGCAAAAGAAAAACCACCATGGGGTTATCCTGATGAGACAACCAGAAAACCCAATGCCACTAAATGAGCCAAATGGAAAGCCCTTGATGCTTCAATTGTTAGCTGCATATTAAGTTCTGTTGATTCTTATATTCTTGTGAACCTTAGGCCAGATAAATCGGAATTCTCTAAAGAGGGTTTATAATCAAGACAATTTGGCATGACAATTTAAACTCAAATAAGAAATAGCTGAATATTACCAAAGAAAAAAATCTAATCGAAGAGTACTACTTCAATTTCATCAACTGTGAACTGAATTTACATTGTTAGTTTATGCTATTGTTTTGGCTGAATTATTGCTAACCATCAAAAAGGTTCATAATAACAAACAACAGGATTATTTTTTTATTTTTTTATGAAATTTCCTCATGAAATTGAATATGTCTGACCTAACCTTACAAGCCGACACCCTTTACCATCATTTGATACCTGTCTCAATTGTTTAGTAAAATCATATGGCTTTTTGGATCACTACAAAACTGAGTCAGTTGCACTGGGCAAGCAAAAACAACATGGAATTGACTGTCATGAGAAATTTACTCTTGTGGCAAAATGACCACGGTTTGCACCCTCCTTGTCATTCCCACTGCACAGTAATGACTTCTATTCCAAATGGACGTAAGAACGCCTTTTTGCTAGTGATCTTAAAGAAGCAGTTTACATAGTCTTCCACAAGAGATAGCTGACACTCTCACAGCATTATCCAACTACAACATTCCCTTTATGGTTTCAAACACATCCCACATGCATGGTTTGAAAAGTTTCGTGATATTAACAAGGGATTGGGACCCACAATATATGGTGGAGACCATTATTTCTGTAAATAGGAGAGAATGTAATCTGCTGTATCTGTGAGATTAGGATGAAATCCCCAAATAAGGGAAATCACCCACATTAAGGAGATATACTTGCAAGACACTTACCAAAGATAGTGAAACTCAGATCTATAAGGATTGGCCAATCACACCGAGGCATTCAATTTCATTGGCAAAATCCCCTTGCGTTTCTTTTTCTCAATTACATGAATTTATCTATTTATTTTTTACGTCTTTCTAAAGCAGTCCCAGCTTGTTGGGTTGTCCTTCTTGCTGCCTCTGCCTGCTGCATGTCACCTTATGCTTTGGCCCAGCAGGTGACCTTACTATGGTCTGGGAAGTAATTCATTCAATTTGTATAAAGGGTCTTTCCTGCCTTTCTTTGGGAGTTGTCTACATTCTGATGTTCAGAAAGTCTTAACAGAGCAAGAATGATCCTTCTATGTTTCTCAGACAGACTGATATTGACATCACTATTCTTCTCCTCTATGTTGATGACATGATTATCACCAACATTGATTATGATCGTATCAGTTGGCTCCCTCCATGCATCTTTCTATATGAAGGATCTTGGACATCTCACCTACTTTTTGTGAATTGAGGTTCACAATTTAGCCCAAGGTATTTTTTTAACCAACACAAATACAATTAAAGCCTTATTACTCTAGCCAGTCTACACAATTATACTCTTGTGCGTGGACACCTGCCCGGAAGTAAATGTCAAAGTACAGACGAGATGATGGTACTCTTCTTCTTGCTCGTACTATATATCACAAACTTGTTCGGAACCTTCTCTAATCGACCATTACTCAGCTCGGCATTTCTCATGCTATTCACCTTGAAAATCAATTCGTTACACTCCAACATCACCACATGGCATCTTCTTCGTACACCTGAATGTGGGTTTTTTTTTTTCCTACTAGATCTTCCATTCATCCGGTTGGATTGTGATGCTGCCAAGGCTGGTTGTCTTGATACTCATGGATCTATGATAGGGTGGTGCATGTGCCTTACGGACGCATTAACTTCATGTAAGTACAAGAAACAAAACTGGTTCCCAAATCCTCCCAATGAGGCTGAGTATTGTGTTATGTCCTCCACTTGTTCCCATTGGCTTTCAGAACTGCATTTCAAGCTTGGCTTTGCTCAGAAATATGCTACACCTCTTCATGCTGGTAACACCAATGATATTTAGATTGTAGCGATCCCATTTTCATGTTCGAACCAAACATAATGAGGTTGACCATCATCCCATTCATGAGGACTTTGATGACAATGATTTTTCTCTTCTCCGTGATTCTCCAGAACTTCAGATCACCAACGTCTTACCCGAAGCTCTATCTCGTGCTCGACATCAGTTGCTCACGCATAAAATCACTACCGGTCGACTCCCAAGCCTCAATCTTCTCATTCTATATTTAATTTTTGTTTAGAATGGTGTTGTGAGACTACCATGTATATGAAATCTAAAGGATTGGATTCATGGATCAAAATAGTAGCGTAGCGGCCGCTATATCTTCACCGCTACGCTAAATGGCATCTAGCGCTGTTCACATCCGTAGCGGCCGCTACAGTCCGCTATGCCCTCTACATGATGCAATCCTAAAGTTAGGATGCAAGTGCCAGGGCACAAATAGGGTTCCCACTTGAAACAATCATGATGAAGAAAATCTCCACGATAAACACTCACGAAGGGAAATTTTATTATTCTCAAAAATCACTACTTGAGATCATTGATCTCTACAATATCTATAATGAAAGAAACTTAATGGCTAAGAAAGCATTCCTAATTAAACCAAGAAACCAAATAATAATCCTACCCAAATTAGAAACTATTCCTAAACACAACTTCTTAAATAAAATTAGAAACTAATAACAATAAAGAATTCCTAATCTTGCTGGCGTCCCACAATTGGACCATGAGTCTTGCCCCAACGGCTAGATAGTGTTGCTGCATCACTACGGGTCGCTACGCCTACTACGGGGCTGCTCGGGGTGTGAAATTTTCCTACTTTTCAAAAAATTTCAAAATGTATAATAATGCTTATTTCTTTTCTTTTTCTCTCCAAATAACATTTTTATGCAACTCTTCTACCCTTTTATATTTAAAAGAACACCAAAAAGCACACGACTTCGCCGAATTATAGTGGATATGGAGAGTTCTTCTCAAGGTTTCACAGATATACAGGACCTCATGCAATGAGGGGACCACTACGCCCCCTTACCTCAGTTACTTTTGCAAAAAAAGGACATTTTCTCTCATTTTCTAATATTCTAGATTTTCTACAAAAATTTTCATATTTTTTTGACGATTTTTTCAAATCGGTCCGCTACGCCGCTACTTAGCCCCGCTACGTAGCGTTTTGGCGAAGGGCCACTACACCCGCCGCTACCACTATATTCATCCTTGATTAGATTAGCCCTAATTAAGGGGATACATTTGTTCCACATATTAGATTAGCCCCAATTAAGGGGATACCTGCCGTAAATAGATGACACTCATGCTACTAGAAGGAACAGCCTCTCACAATAATGGGCACCCAGTACATTCCATTCTCTTATTTTCTCCATCTCTAATCATTTTTCACACAACAGGCTCATTGATCACAAAATGTTACATAATTCTTACAAAATGTTACATAATTCTAACAAGTTTTAGAGCTTGTAAAAGTAGCCATACTTTAGATGGCATAGAAGGTTGAAAATACCATCTAATTCCTTCTGATGACATGCATACATCAAATGCATTTCAAAAGCACTTGCGCTTATTTCACAATTTTTTAGATTGGAGAAAACAACTGTAGATTGTCCACCTTATATAGAGTTATGTTGGAAACACTGGGGACATAACAACAGAACAGGTTTATCAAATCAAGGTTCACAAATATTTTTGCTACACTGGGGAATCAAACTCAAGCACATCCACACACACGTCCCTAACCAGCCAAGCACCAGCCAAGGGACAAGGTTCCCAAATATTCACATCCACGTACTACATTATTCACACTTAAATAATGGGAGGTGCAGTACATACCAAATACTCAAGTGTTCTGGGAATATCTAGAATTGACTTTATACCAGCAGATATCACAGTCACTGGAGTCCTTCCAAGCTCAGTAAGGTCAGAAGAAATATCCATTGCTGTATATGTTAAAAAATTAAAAAAGGAAACAAAGTTAAAGAAACTGAAACTAGATGAGCTTTTGAGTCAAAATATGATAAGGGATTACAATTTACAATAGAAGAAATGCTGACACAATCTATCACCAATAAAAGCTAATAATTTCTCTCTTGCCATATTTTCTATGACTAGATGATGAAAGTTGCTTTCACTTAGGCTAATTACTCAATTACAGAAACAAGATATAGTAGAATTTTACGAATTCCTCACAAGTAGCTGAGTTCCTTACTATGTTCTCCATGTCTATGCACTCCTCCTATCCCGCCAGTTACAAATACCGGTATGCCAACCTGCAAGGAAACAATTAAAAATCCAGATAATCTAAGCACTTGTTGATCTGGTGCACAGGTGAGATAATAAATGAAGGTTTTGCAATGAGGGGCCCACCTAAATGAATCAAAAACTCAAGTTTCAAATCCACAATCATATGGCTAGGATATCAAATGTGAGAAAAATTTCACAACCTCCAATACACTTGACACTACACACCCCACCCATCCTCATAAATTGTGAGGAAACCGATGGGCTCCAAAAGATCTTGCTAACTAGCAAATTTATCCACACAAGTACATTGGATCCAATTAAAAGCTAGGATGATGTCAATAAGCCGAAAGGTGAGGGAGGCTAGATTGGGAACCTTGTTTTCAGAAACTGGGCGTTGTTGGCTATATGGTGGTGGAGGTTTGGGGAGGAGAGGGAGGAATCATGGAGGAAAGTCATTGTGGAAAAGTATGGTGACGATGAGTGAGGCTGGGTTCCTTGTGGAGTCCCTAGGCATAGAGTGTCGGGAATATGGGCTAATATTCTGAGAGCTGGGGCTATGTCATTGAGGGAGGGGGAAGAGGAGAGGAGAAAAGGGCGGGAGGGAGGAGGGAAGGGGGGGGTGGCGGGTTGTGTTAGATTATCCAGTTCCCTTATCTGGCAAGGTCTGGCTCCTTCTAGAGTGGAGGCTTTTTGTTGGCTCGCGGCTTCCAGGAAGGTGCCTACAGTGGTCTTCCTCAGGAGGAGAGGCATTCCGTCAGACATCATCTCAGATTTGTGTGCTCTTTGTGGGGTGCATGGGGAATTAGTGGATCACTTACTCCTTCATTGCATTTTCTCTTATCAGGTATGGAGTCGTTTTCTTGCTAAGATTGGCATCTCTTGGTGTTTCCTAGTGTCATTGACCGGTCTATTTGAAGTTTGGAGAATGTGTCCTTTTTTTGGTTGTGGGGCGATCCTGTGGAGATTCATCCCATTTGTTATTCTTTGGTCAGTTTGGAAGGAAAGAAACCGTAGGTTGTTTAGGGGAGTTTCCATTGAGCTGGATGATATTTCTTTCTTGGTGCATTTGCATATCACAAAGTGGCCTTCTTGTAGGATGGAATTTGACATGAAGGTGGATGGGGTCTTATTCAATTGGGAGGCCTCTCTTTTAGGTGGGATTTCTAAGGTGAGAAAGTCGCTTTCTTGGGATCCTCATAGTCCAAGTGTGTTGAAGTTTAATGTTGAAAGAGCAGCAAAAGGCAAGGCGGGGACCAGGGTTGGTGGGGTGCTTCACAACAGTGAAGGGATTGTATTGGCCTTGTTCTCTAAGCTTGTGGGATGCATGGAGTCTAATGAAGTGGAGGTTTTCGCTGTCTTAAAAGTCGGAAGCTCTTTGGCTTTTTGTTCACCGCTTTCTTAACAATCTTGTAGTGGAGAGTGACTCTTTAAATGACATTTCTTGAGTGTATACTCGTGTGTTGCCTACTTGGGAGTTTCAGTTTAATTTTAAAGAGATTAAGGAGCTGTCTTCATCAATCTCTCTGGAATTCCGTCATGTGCAGAGGTCGGCTAATGGTTTTTCAAGGCATGTAAAATGCGACATGCCATGCCGGCCCATGAAATGTCATGGGCCGTGGTGTGCCATGCCCAGGTTGGTAGGGGCTCGGCCAAGCACAGCCTACAGACACAAGTTGGGTCGTGCCGGTGTGGTTCAGGCTAGCCCACATGCCAAAACCTCTCTCGATGGGCATTTGAATGATCTCTACATTTAAATAGAATAGAAATATGTCTCTCTCTATCTATGAGAGCGTTTAAAACATTCCCTCTTTCCATCACATAGAAATATGCGTCTCTCTCTCTATCTTTGGGCATTTAAAACATCCCCTCTTCCTACAACAATCCCATTTAAAGCATCCCCTCTTCCCACAACAATTCCATTTAAAACATCCCCTCTACCAAAATAAATAAATAACTCTCACAGCGTCGGGCCAGGCCTGGGCCAACTTGTGCCAGGCACCTAGCCGTGGCACAGGCCACAGCCCCCTTGGCCTAGCAGAGCATGTGCCTGGGACGGGCTGGGCCGTGTCGGGGCCTGGGCAGCACGGTCCATTTTACAACCCTAGGTTTTGCCCATTCGTTGGCTAAGGCAGGCGTTGATAGATCCTTTCCATTTGTTGCTTTCTTCTAGTTGTTGTGTTGTGCTGTAACCTTGTTATGGCTCTCTGTGTTCGTATTGTAGGTATAATGCTTTTATACCTTAGGCCCCAATTGTGGTTGAGGCCAGTGGTTCTTGTGACTGATAAAAATAAAAATAAAAAGGAAGCTAGGATGATGGGGTAGAGGTGAACATTCACCAACCCCCAGTCGGAGTCAGACAATATATATCCCCTCACCCAACCCCTTCAATCAAAGTCACAAGCAAGCCATGTAACATCATCACAAAATAATTTGTGTACACATTATGAGAATGATCAGCTCGGAACTGCCCGCACATGCAAGCTTCATGGGAAACCCAACTGGGGTCCCACTCTTCCACCTAAACATACCTGACCCCATGAATTTGCATGCACCCAACTTGATTCTGACCAGATTGATATTCACAATTGGAAGTAATCATCATAGTTTCTTGCCATGATATGATTAACCCTATCTTAGAGTCATCCCTGATCCATGCATAAACCTTCCCCTCAACCTCATCTCCTTAATCCATGTAAACAGCTTGTAGGTGATCATCACTCCCTCTCTACGCCTCTACCCAAAATGGCCAGGCCATTTTGAAGCAAATTACAGGCTCATCGATGGAACCCACCCAGATGCATGCCAATCAAGGTGTGTTGGGAATGGAAGGTCTATCTCTAACCTGGGTGTGTACAAAATAAAAAAAAGAACTATATGATTATATAACTCATACTTTAAGGGCCTCAGAATTGTATACTGCTAGATGAAGCAATTGTTTACTTGATTTTGGCATGATCAATTCAAGGGGGAGAAAAATTTGGATCGCTGTCAAACTAGGGTGGGTGCTAACTTATTGGGGCTAGTGATTTTCAAGGGTAGGACTGATCATATTTGTCAGGGGCAAGTGCCCACAAAATCCCACCCAGTCCCACCCAAAAATAAAAGGGAAAGAAAAAGAAAAAAAGAAAAACCTCAATTGGAACTTAACCCCAATTTGACTCGCATCCAAATATTTGGCACGCATATCTTTAGGGTTGGTTTGTTTGCTATGAAAATGATTCAGATGCATAAATGATGTACGTATGAAAGTGATACACATGTGAAACACATTCCACTGTCTGTCATTTTCACCTCTTTTCATATGTGAATCTAAATACATCTAACGGTTCTGCATTTTTCACAAATTTCTCAAAATTCATTTTTTTACAACTAAATTTCTCAAAATTCATAATGAACTAAGACACGAAATTTGACCCTCTAGCCATTTTTAGCCTTCTAGAGAAGATGAACGGGTCGGATTGTGAATTAGGGGCCCACGGAGGTCCAAAAAAGTAGATAGAATGGTCTGGAGTTTTTCAGAAACCTCTCAAAATCCATGATGTATTAAGTCATGAAATTTGACCCCCTAGCTATTTTAAGCCTTCTAAAGGTGATGAACGGTTCGGAACATATATTAGGTGCGCAAGGGATTGAAAAAAAAAAAATGTTACAACTTGATGGGACCCCCGGGATGTGAAAATCAGGTTAATGTCATTACACACACCTATTGCTTTAGGTGTGTAAATGGGATGCATAAATTTTTACCGTCTGTTGAGATGTGTAAATTTAGGTGAGAAGTGGCTCATTTTTACACCATTTTCACACCTCAGTGCAAACAAATGTATATATGAATAAACATTACACACGTTCTTCATTTACATGCGTAAATGGGTGCAAACAAATGACCCCTTACAGCTTCAAAATCCATACCTGTTGTTAAAATAAGTTTACATATTTATTTAATACTTGGACTCATATGTAAATACTTGAAAGCAGGCCCTTTTCTGTAATTTCATGAAACAGCAGAGGGCATTTTTAGTTATACAAACTCAGTTTAGTGGCTGCAGAAGGCATATTTTTTCCCACATCAGAGCAGGTTAAAGGAAAAAGGGAAAAGGAAAAACGAGGATGGGCAGAGGGGGTGGTGTGGGGGAGCGCAGGAACCCTACAAAACCCTACCTACTACTCTTTTTCTTTCTTTCCCTCCTTTCTTACTGTCCCTTCTTTCTTCTTTTATCTTTTTGCCCATATCTTCTTCTCTCCGGCCTAGGGAAGGCCCTACAGTTCGGAGGGGCTGGCATCAGTATTATGTAAGGCTGATATCAGCAGATCCTCCCAATTGTTTGCGAGAGGAAGGTAGTTTGCAGTGGATTTTTGGCTGTCCGCGCTATTTACAAGATATCTGCCCATGCTGCTGCATTTCGACTGCCACTGAATTTTGGTTCCTGAGTTCATCCAAACGTGGTGTAGTATTGAAGAAATCTGAAGTTTAACGTGCTTCTCTGCAGGGTGGTCATTGACAGTGATTTGAAAAGTATTTTTCACATGGTTTGAAAGGTATGTAGTTTAGTTGGATCAACTGTCTGTTGTTATGAGATTAAAGTGGTAAGAGACATGGCATCATCATCAGTTGTGCCCTCAATCAGCCCAAATAGTGACTATCCAATCCCAATATTGTGATCACGTCAATAAAGCTTAAGGTGACAAATTTCTATCAATGGTAAAGTGGAAGAATCCAATTAATTATTCTATTATTCTGATTGGGAACCAACAATATACCTGTAGTCTCATGGCTTTAAAATTCAATGGAGAGATATATTAGTGAAGGGTTGTATAGTTTGAACACAGCCAAGGAGGTAAAGGAAACATTTCATGAACTCTATGCAGAAAAAGATATTGCTATAATTTATTAATTAAAATGAATGATTGCAGCTGTCAGTAAGAATGAAAACAATAGCAGAATTTTGTAGTAAGTTACTAAGTTAAGAAGCCATTGGCAAGAACTGACACATTTTTATGGTGAAACTTTACATAGGCAAAAGGATGCAGAATCCCAGAAAAAGGAAATTGAAATAATTAAATATTTGAGCCGTTAACTAGCCTTAACCAAGAGTTTGAGCCGATGAGGGCACAGATTCTTGAGAACAGAACTTCAAACTCAATCCAGTATTAAAGAATAAGGCCCCATAGACCCAAGCCCCTACCCCGTAGTTAATATTATGATTTATGGTTTGTTATTCTAATGTTACCATGAGCATTAGGTTATATTTAGTTATTATATATTGGCAGTTTTGATGCTTTGTAAATGTTAAATGACCATTCTATTAGCCATAAAATGATGAACATTGCACCAGTCTCAAGAAAAACTAACGATATCTATAATTGGTTTAAGATAAAAACAAATTATAAATTATACATTTTTTAGCAATTTCTATTATTTATTTAATTTCTAGAGTTTTTGAATATTTTATGTTTTGTATAACCAGCACACCCATATCGGACTAGCAAGAGCAGAATGGGAGGCACCAACTTGTCCAAGTTCCGACCAGCACCATGATTTAAAACCTTGGTCTTCCCCTTAAACGTTATAGTAGTAGCCAAGGGGTTCACCTAAGTGCACGGAGAGAATTACATGGAAGCACTCGCTCCTTGGCCAAAACTTATTTAGAGAGTGAGGTCACAGCTATAGGAGCAGAATTTGGTTGGTTGTACATCAACCTGATGTAAACAATGCATTTCACTTGGTGACCTACACCAAATGGTTTACATGTCCTTGCCTCCCAAATTTAGCCATCAGGGGAGGAAGGCAAGGCTTATTCAAAAAAAGAAAGTGCTGTATGAAGTTAAGCAGTTGTAAACGAAACAATTTAGATCAAACAGAGTTTGTGAAACGAGGGTGTAGTTGTCCAATGTGTATATTTAGATGACATTATTTTCACCGGAAATGACAAGAACACAATTAAGGATCTTAAACAACACTTGAGAAAGGTGTTTGACATTAAGGAGTTTGTTGGTTCAAAGTAGTTATTGGGAATTGGAAGTTTCACAATATTAAGGCTATATTTCTTTCAA
This sequence comes from Camphora micrantha, assembly GCA_003546025.1. NCBI lineage: Eukaryota > Viridiplantae > Streptophyta > Magnoliopsida > Laurales > Lauraceae > Camphora > Camphora micrantha. The sequence goes on along the minus strand of QPKB01000002.1, from coordinate 55,882,305 downwards.
AAGAAAATATGCACTTGATTTGCTGCATGCTATTGATAATCTAAGTACTAAACCGCCAGATACAGCTCTATGAGTGCAAAAGAATACTGTTATAGCTCGGGGTTCATCTTTAGAAGATTCAAAGGTAAAAGATTAATGGGTATGCTCATTTATGTAACAATCACAAGACCAGACTTGTCACATGCAGTGTCATCAGTCAATTATGCAGTCACCAAAAACATGTCAATAGAGTCGTATAGCACATTTTTAGCTATATGATCCTACAAAATAATCATGTGCGTCTAAATGTTTGGCTACTCAAATGTTGATTGGGTTGCTCTCCACTTCTGGTTATTGCTGGTAGAGAGTTAAATTAATTGCTCAGGTGCTTATTTGTAATTTTATAAAACTACAGCAAGATGGTTTTCTATAGTAATATAAACCATGCTTTTCCCGTTATTATGAGGAATTCAGTTATTAATAAACACAGGCATGTGTAAGCCCAGGTTTTCAAGTCGCAGCCAGGCGACCATGCAGCGCCTCAAAGCCCTTGGGGCGAGGCGATGTGAATGAGGCGCAGTTAAGGCGCATAAGGCACGCGCCTTTTAATGAGGCGCGAGGCGCGCGCCTAGTGGGCTTCGGTCAATGAGGCCCAAAACTTAAAATTTTCAAAAAAAAGAAAATGGTCCAGCCCAACAGGTCAATGGGCTTAAGTCATAAATTGGCCCAACACAGAAGAGCATATATCTTGCCCTAGGTTAGAAACGAAAGGAAAAAAAAACAGACAGAAACGAAACGGAAAAAAAAAGGAAGAGAGAAACGGCAGAAGAAGAAGAAGAAGAAGACGATGACGACGAAGGAGGAAGAAGCTGCACTTCTGGCATTCCGGCTTCTTCACATCGCTGCGCAGGTACATCACGTTCACTGCTTTCTTTTTGTTTCGTTTCTTTCCTTTACTTTTCTTCTGTTGCTACTGTTTTCTGTTTTCTTTCTTTCTTTCTTTTTTTGTTTTGGTGTTTTCTTTCTCTGCTGCTACTGTTCTTGTTGCTGCTGTTTCTGCCTCTATTTCTGCTTCTGTTTCTGCTTTTTGGTGACCTCTACTGCCCGCTGCTTTTTTTTTTTTTTTTTTTTTTTGTTTGGTTTTCTTGTTCTGCTGCTGCTTTTTGGTGACCTCTACTTCGGCTGTTTCTTGTACTGCTGTTGTTTTCTTTCTGTTGCTGTCACTGATTTTCTTTCTTTTTTTTTCCTGTTCATCAATTAGATCATGCTTTCTTTTTGGCTGCTGTAAATCTGCTTGTTCTTTTTGTGTTTTTGTTCTGCTGCTATTTTTATTTCCTGCAGCTGTTTCTTTTCCTTTTTTTTTTTTTTTTTTTTTTTGTTCTGCCGCTGCATTCTAGTGTTTTTTTTTTTTTTTGTGATCTCTACTGCTACTTCTGCAGTTGTTTATAGATGTCAACGCCATCGGAAAGTAGTAGTAGAAAGGACCCAGCATGGCAGTACGCACATTTGGAAAATCCACAAAATATTAATAGGTTCAAATGTGATTTTTGTGGCAAAAATATTTTGACATGGGGTGATTGTAACGCCCCACCCATACCCATGCATGATATTGTCCGCTTTGCCCCACCGGCCTCACGGTTTTGCTTCTGATGGGCCTCAACCCATCAAAAGGCCTCATGCAAGGTAAGGGTGTAAGCTCTACATATAACCCCATTCACTTTCCTCTCTATAGTCGATGTGGGACTCCGGGGTGTCACAATCCACCCCCCTTAAGGCTGCACGTCCCTGTGCAGTAGCCTGCCAGTGTCGGTAGCCTGCCAGCCCTCTTGGCCCGCCCACATGGAGACCCGCCCACTTACACCAGACCACGGCAGGGGACCCACACTCGAACTAATCGAGAGTCGGCTCTGATACCATCTGTAACGCCCCACCCTTACACACATGCATGATATTGTCCGCTTTGGCCCACTGGCCTCACGGTTTTGCTTCTGATGGGCCTCAACCCATCAAAAGGCCTCTTAGGTGCTGACTGCTGATAATACTGCGAAGAAGAAGAGCCTTGAGGCTTAGGAGGAGGAATCAGTGCTAGAATCCTCTGCTGTTCTAGTGCTATCACCTCCTTCAGGGACTCCTCTGCCCAGTATGCTTCCTTGACCACTTCATCGTAGTCAGTCAATCTGCTTCGCTGGACTTGCAACTTAATGTCTGCCCGCAGTCCCTTGATAAATCTCCGGACTCTCTCTGATTCAGGCCGAATCAGACTTTCAGCAAATCTAGATAGCTGGGTGAAGGCAATCTCGTAATCCTGCACTGGTAAGTCACCCTGTACCAGTCTCTCGAACTCCTCCATCTTCTGATCCCTGTAGTGCTCCGGGATGAACTTCTTCTGAAATTGCTCGGTGAATGTCATCCAAGCTACATCTTCAGCAATAGCCTCATAAGGGTGTTTGATGGTCTTCCACCATCTCTCTGCTACCCCACGGAACATATGGGCTGCCAGCTGTACCTGCTGAATCCCTGAGCAACGGAACACCTCATAGATCTTCTCCATCTGTACCACCCACTCTTCCTGAATTTCTCCACCAGCTCATTCAAATCACACTCCTTAGCCTGTGGCAGATGAGTGGGTGGTACAGATGGAGAAGATCTATGAGGTGTTCCGTTGCTCAGGGATTCAGCAGGTACAGCTGGCAGCCCATATGTTCCGTGGGGTAGCAGAGAGATGGTGGAAGACCATCAAACACCCTTATGAGGCTATTGCTGAAGATGTAGCTTGGATGACATTCACCGAGCAATTTCAGAAGAAGTTCATCCCGGAGCACTACAGGGATCAGAAGATGGAGGAGTTCGAGAGACTGGTACAGGGTGACTTACCAGTGCAGGATTACGAGATTGCCTTCACCCAGCTATCTAGATTTGCTGAAAGTCTGATTCGGCCTGAATCAGAGAGAGTCCGGAGATTTATCAAGGGACTGCGGGCAGACATTAAGTTGCAAGTCTAGCGAAGCAGATTGACTGACTACGATGAAGTGGTCAAGGAAGCATACTGGGCAGAGGAGTCCCTGAAGGAGGTGATAGCACTAGAACAGCAGAGGATTCTAGCACTGATTCCTCCTCCTAAGCCTCAAGGCTCTTCTTCTTCGCAGTATTATCAGCAGTCAGCACCTAAGAGGCCTTTTGATGGGTTGAGGCCCATCAGAAGCAAAACCGTGAGGCCAGTGGGCCAAAGCGGACAATATCATGCATGTGTGTAAGGGTGGGGCGTTACAGTGATGTTGCTACAGCTTCTGGAGTTGGAGAAAGTAGTCAAAGAACTAGAGCAACATCAACTTCAAGGGCAAGGGCAACACCAAGAGTGACTAGATCATCAAGTGTTCTTCAATTGGTAGATGAGGAAGAGTCAGAGGAGACGGACGAGGAAGACGTGGATGGATATAAATCCAATGATGAAGGGCAAGATTATGACTTACTTGGTGTATATATTGAGGATGACTGTTAGGTCCTCCTTAGGAGCATTTGTGTTGTTGCTTTGACTTTGAAGTATTTTTGTGTGGTGGTTTTATGTATGGTGTCACACTTTTGTACTTTTGTTGAATGTTTAGCATTTAGAGTGATGGATGCTTTATGACTTTTAGAGTTCTTCTAATATTCCTCTTCTTTTTTGCTCTAATTTGTGAATTATCTATCTATACTAAAATATATATTTTTTATCTACAATGTGCGCCTCGCTTCAATGAAGCCCGTGCCTCGCCTCGCGCCTTAGCGCCTAGGCCCCAGAAGACCTTAGCGCTTTGATGCGCCTCTCGCTTTTCAAAACACTGTGTAAGCCTAAAAAGAAAATCTTATCCAAGTCCTTTCCTCACATGGCACTAAAGCAACTTGTCTGTAGCCATTGTCGTCTTATTTCCTTCTCCATTTCTCGTCATCTTCTACTTCTTTTCTTCTCTTCCTCTTTTTCTTAAGGTGTCTACTTCATGGCCAAAGAAGAAGGATTGCAGCCAGTGTCTGGGCTTTCGGTCCAAGTATAAAACTTCATACACCAGGCTGCACATCTCTATATGGAGGATCACAGGATTCTGCATCCTTCTGGCAATGAAAAGATTGGGCCACTCCTGTTGGAGGTAATCTAGTTCTTAGAAAGAAGCAATCAGTTGTTCCACATTCAAGTGATAAAGCATAATATTGGGATATGGCAAATGTTAACTATGAATTGATTTAGCAGAGGAAATTAATGATGGAATTAGGTTATCACACGCACACTAGTGTCAGTACATTGTGACAATGAGGTTTCCATTAATATCGCACCAAACCAATATATTATGAGAGGGCTGAGCAAATGGACGTAGATTGTCAATTTAAACATGAGAAAGTGGAGGCCGTAACTATCTATATAACGTTTGTGAGGTCTACTAGTCAATTAACAGACAATTCTATGAAGACCGTTTCAAGAAATCAAATACAGACAGTATAAGTAGCGGGTTGGACATGAATGGCATCTGCACACCAACTTGAGGGGGAGTTTTAAAGTGTAGAAAGTCCAATTACTAGTTTGTTTTTACCAGGACTGGTGTGAAAATCTGTGATAGTAGGCCCTTCTCTGTATTTATATAAAACAGCAGAGGTGGCATTTGTAATTATACAAATTATAATATACTATAAATCCCGCAGATACTTGCACAAAGTCTATTTTTCTGATACCTACAATGATCCGATTTTACTGGTTCTCAGGTCATCCCTACTCCATGTATACCTGCCTAACCATACCCAATTATTGGAATTCATCCAGGTGCGTCCCACAAGCAATTTTCATGTAACAAAATGAGAAATAATAAGACAGTGGTATGAATTACCAGAGAAGCAAAAAACATGGTTGCAGAAACAGTTGTTGCCCCATTTCCTCTTGTTGCAACCTGTCAATTCACATAAATCAACATGTAAGATACATTAAGAATTTAAATGGATGTGCAACAAGCTGAATGACACATCAATCAAAGTGATGATTTTGAGCTGTAGATAAATAGCAATGAGTTCTACTAAATTTGGTTCAAAATTGACTCCATAATGTCAGGAAGACAGCAATGTTACTTAGATATGAATACAGTTTATATTGTGCAAATCCTATCAAATCTTATACCCATGTCTAAACTTGAGTTAAGTACTATGAGAAATGGCCAAAGGTGATGAGTGCCAAGGCCAACTAGCCACTAGATCCCAAAAGCTTAAGCTGTCAGGAAGCAGTAGAAAAATCTGCTTCCCCTCCCCCCCCCCCCCCCCCCTTCTCTCTCCACGCAACCTAGGGGATAGTGCCTCCTCCGGGTTCGAACTAGAGACCTAGCGTGCCTCTGGTGTCATGTCAAGGCCGACTAGCCAATACATCACAAAAGCTTTGAAGCAGAAGATAAATCTACTTAATGAGGAACAAAATGACCATGTAACAGAAAGTTATATCCTTCAGTGATATCATAACAAGCATAACTATCGTGTATAAACAGCCTGAGCAAGCATATGAGGAATGCATCTAAAGCCCCTAAGTCACAATCATAGGCATAGTTGTTGATGAAGAATACTATGTACGAAACACAAAATACCAGTTGACATTATGCCAAAGAGTTGTCCAATCCAATTGAAGGCGCTTCTCTTGTTATGGCTAACGTTTTGGTTGGATCTTTAAAGAAGAAAGATCAGCAGACAAAAAGGAGAGAAGTTCTGGCAGTCTCTAAAAGTAGAGAACTGCTAGCTTATGAGTGATAAATTACATAATACGATTAATACTACTTATAACAATCATGCCTTTAGTCAATAACAATATACACCAACACCTTCCTCCAGCTGGCAATAGAAATCAATAATGTCCAGCTTGACAAGTAAGCCTTGAAGCCAATTCATACTGACTACCTTCATAAGTATATCACCAATTAATCATCTTCACACATGCACAGTATAGAGGATGCCATTTTCATTTTCCTCTGATGAAACCAAACTCAAATTAGCAAGTTTTGTTCTCTCGGCTCAAGGAAGATTGAATTATCAGTAATAATAATTCTTCTTAATTATCATCAGAGAGACATAGGAAAGTTTAGCCTCAACTAAAAAAATCTGTCAAGTTCCGTATCTATGCAGCTTCACACAAATAACGGCTACAAGCATAGCTTATCCTCTCTAGTTGATCAAGCAACAGATTTATCATTAGCAGTCAAGCAGTCTCCCCAATTAGATTCAGTATACACATTACACATCAGCATTCCTCTGTTTATGGTTCAAATAGAGCAACATGATGTCCCTGAAGAAGACTTTAGAATCTTAGATGTTTGAAGATTCAATACACTGCTTCCAGCACGCAGTAGGGAGAATGGATGACTTGCCACTCCTATATTTGAAGACTCAGTATCTAGTCCAGTGTTCCTCCTCCTCCAGATCAGATGGCTCTGAATGAAACCAGTCAAACAACCAGCATGCGGACAACTCCTTCATAGGATTCGGATAGGATTAAAGCTCCTGATTCATTGCTTAAGTCAATAATCCAAACCACTGGAATGCTCCCAGGTAAGCTTTGATACCATGTTAAACCAATCAATCTAATAATCTATAGGGACTTTTTCCTCTAAAGACCAATAAAACCTAGACATATGAGAAAGAAGAATAACTAAGAGAATGAGAGGAATTAAACCAAACGAAAGTTACTGGGGTGTTTCCTAGGGTTGGGGCAACGACACCAATTTCTAGTATATTATAGTTTGAGTATTTTTTTTTAAATTACTTTTTGTCTCATTTACAAAACAGTCCACAATATCTTAATAATTATAAATAAATCCTCACTGCGTCTTAACAAAATCTAGTTCTGGATGCTCAAAAAAGATTGACAGTGGGTCTCAAATTTTAAAATAAAATGCCTAAAATTAATGGGGATCCAAACTAGTTCTCTAATAGGTCTAATTGTCCATCGAATCAAGGCTAAATGGGTTTGGTAACGGTTGAGCTATATAGTCCCCTAAAAGTGGAATGCACATTGTCAAATTGAGTCTAATTGAACCTAGCCCAAACTAGGCCCAATCCGACTGCAACCAGGACCACACTGGTCAACCAGGCCAGGTTGCCCATTTCAGCCAAGTGGTTGGTCCCATAGATGCAGATGTCAGGCCCAAAGCCCCCTTTCAGCAAACATGCGGGAACAATGGGGAATATGTGACATCAATTAAGCAGTTGCTATGGGTGAGGAGAAATCAAGGGATTGACCTGAATTACTTATCAAATGGGGCCTACCATATCCAGCCAACTACAAAAATGTTTGCACACAGTTCTTCCTTAAAGTTAAAGACTCGTTCTCCCTGAATCTCACCTTCGTTGATTATGAAAAGATGGCTTTGGAAGAAGATTTAGATAGGACAAAGTAGGACTAGGAGATTAGCATCATCCCATTACAGAGATTCCACATTCCATAAAACATGGGTGCATCCAAGTAAGAGGAGGCTTTCGACAAGATCTGTCTCCTTTTTTTGGTCTTTGAGTTAGTTGCATTGTATAATGACTCTGGATTAGGTTTTCCTTATTTTTCTGGTTGATGAGTGATTGAGATTTGCTTTGGATTTAGGCAATTATTTTAGTTGGCAAAAGTATATATAAGTGCATGTATGGGACATAGGCTCTTTTATGATTTTTTTTTTTTTTTCATCAAAATTGATTGCATACGATTTTATATCTTGTCTCCTATTAGTAGAGTATCTACCAGTAATATCCTGAGTACCTGGGCCTAGGATAGTCTGGCCATGTAGTATTTTAGTCAAGTTCTTATTATGGAATTAGAAGTGTCGCTTATTATTAACTTGGTAGTATTCCACGTGATTGGGTTTGGAAAGGAGTGGAGTTGTATAACAACTCTAAATAGGAAGTTTGAGATGACTAGAATTCCATCTCCCCTTTATACATATATATATATATATATATATATATATGTATATGTATAACCAACGACCACTACAATGGTATCCTATTCATCTTCCTTGGAGAAAATCTGAGAGAGGAAGTTGTGGCTAGAATTCAGGGGAAAGAGAAGAAGAAGGTCACTAACGGATTTCCTATTCACGTCCACATATTGCAAAGGCAACGATCGTCTATCAAAGGTGAGTGGATCTTCCCAATTATTTAGATGGCTTAACCAAGATGATTATAATGGTGTATGATTCAATTACTCTGTATGGATAAGTATACAATGATCTTCTTAAACCATAGAATAGATTTAAAATCTGCTTTGGACCAAGGAATTGTGTATGAATGACTGTTTGAATGATATAAATCATCCGGAGTGAAAATCCATGAACATCCATCGAATTGGGCATACAACTGATGGAAACAGGACCTGACGATAATGGTTTCATTGAAGTTAGAGGGCTGTGGGACCCCCTCGCCCACTAGGTGAGGCATCCAGACCATAGATCCAAAGGAGGACCCATGGTCGATCCAAGAGGAACTATACCCAAGGGAGGTGGGCCCCATTTGGGCCATCATCCAATGGATTTTTAGACTTTCTAGCATGAAACTGACAAAAAAAGGGTGTTGGGTCGATAACTGTTGTGGGACCCACTGTCTAAGTTGATCAGAGCATAAGACCCCACATCTTGAAGGGGGCCCAAGAATGACCTGGATGGTGGTGGTCCCATCACCCATGTGGCCTGAGCTCCATCTGCCCAGTTATCCAGAAATTTCAATTTTGTTAACTGTGAGGATTATTATAAATTTTGTTTGTGTTTGTTGAGACTGTGGGGCCCAGTAAGGATGCATGATGATGAATCAGACCCATTAGAATGAAAGTTTACCCCTAGGCAACCCTAGAGAGTAGACCTGATCTTGGATTAGACCGGTGGGACGCACTGTACTCTATATACCAAGATATTTCAGACGTGGAATACTTATTTTCAGGTTTTATGTGTGTAGATGAGGCCTGGATGGAGTCTGTCAATTGGGACAGCCCTGGATTTTGTATGTAATTAAACATTCCATTCTAGTTAGGTGAATTAAGGTTTTTTGTGAATCATGATTAATTGTATGGGTTGTTTTGTTGGAATTTGAGCATGATTTTGTAATCTTGGGTAATATTCTATTTATAAGACAGAGTGGGTCACCCCTACACTTATCAATACCAGACATGACTAGGAGTGGGGCAGCAACAAATAAATTGTGTAGAGGGCTGGGTCCACACTGTTGATTTGTGTAAGTTATGGTTATTTATTTGAATTCTGGTTATGGTAATGTTATGACATGTTTAGAAAAGTAAACACGGTAATGAAATATTGTGCATTGGATACTAGATGTGGGATGTTGGACTTGTGTCTGGATGATTGATGGCCGTTGAATTGGCTGGTCCTTAGTGGACGTGAATGGCCATTATGTTGGCTGGGCCTTAGTGGACGTGAGTGGCCATTAAGTTGGCTGGTCCTTAGTGGACGCGTCTGATGAGACAGGGTCATGGTGACCGGTATACATGTATATGACGGGCCTTTTGAGGCGTGGTGATGTGCATGGGCACAGATTTGCATATGGTTGTACTTTTAATGATACTTGATTATTGATACAGATTTGTGGATTATGTGATATTATGTTATATATGACTTGTGTAATTAGGAATATTCATTCACCAGTAATACTGATGTTGTGTTACCCCCTTCAGGTAATCATATTGCGGGTGAGCCAGAGTGGGATGATGATCAGCACGTAGATTTCGGCATGTGTGGCTGAAGGGAGAGAACGAGAAAAACTTAATATATTTGATAGAATTATTAGTCCTTGTTTAGGAGAAGTTTTTTAATGTTTTAGCACATTATTGATTTGAGTCGAGATATAATAAGTTGATTATTCAGAGATTATTGATAATTTTAATTGGAAATTTATTTAAACTAAATGCCTGATTTCTTGTGAAAATTATTTGATGAATGCATGATAAATATTGCTATATAATCACGATCTGGATATCCGATAGGGCCCCGGAATTTGGGTCGTGACACTACCATTGGATTGAAGATATCTGCAATGGATCTTCACAATCAATGGTAAGCAAATCTGTACTTTTCTCCTTGTTTGGCCATGGAATTTCTGTTGGTACAAGTTTTTTGGGTTCACAAACAATCGGATTTGGCCTCCCTTGACTGCATCAGCAACGGACGGAACACTGATCGCCAGCTCATCATGCTGACATTTCAGAGAAGATAGTTTTAATATCATGTTAAATTTTCTAAGGGGAAAAATTCAAAGAGAGATTTGGAAATCCCAGGCTTGTATATTAGGGGGAGTAGTATCAAGTCTATTATCTGGTCTATCTTAACTAAGGGTAGGTGACCACTTGATTCCGCTCAAGTGATACATTACAAGACCAAATAAATACCCTCGATACAGAACATGACAATTTGTCAACATTAATATGCACAAGCAATCATCAACATGACAGCATCATCATGAATTACAATAAGCAAGTGAGCTGGATAGATCAAAGAAAGAATTTGCTAACTTAATATATTTTGGAAAATCACTCCCAGTAATTAAGGCAAAAACTATATGCAGACTTGTCTTCAATACGGACTATTTTCAAGCCTTTTTGCACAAAGTTGAAAAATAGTGCCAGAACAATTTTATGACTAAAGAAGCCAGCTTTAGTGGTACAAAAGATTTACAGTTTTGATTTATGTTTCCAGGTTGATCTGTGTGCTATGGTGACTAAAACTATTGAAGAGTTATAGGCTTATAGGTCATGGTCAGTCTCCTATTCCACTAAAGATGATCCCAACCATTAGACGAATGAATGTGAGAATGTTGGAATGTTGGCAATTCCCCCTTTTTTTTTTTTTTTTTTTGTTTTCTTTTTCCTTTTTTAAAACAAAATAGTTGTAAGGCTTTAGTTGACCATTGATGGGTATGACCTTATTTTGCAGATAATAAGAACTGACAGGGGGCCATCATAATAGGACCAAGTTTTAGGATAATGAGGACTGACACTATTAAAAGAAGAACCATCACCCTAAATAAAAGATCCAAGGACAAGTGAACTGTTCCAATAAACATTTGAAAGATGCTAAATAGACTACAAGAAGAAAAAAGGAAATGAGGGTAAAAGGACCTCATGATCAAGAAAATCACTGTGTACTTCTGCCAAAAACATGTATAACTAAAGCTAATAAAAACCAACAATTTGTCACTACTAAGATTCCAACCCTCTAAAGAATTTAGAAGGAAAAAATAAGATTCATTCAAGGTTCAGCTTAAAAGTAAGGGCAAGCAAGGCCTAAATGTAACTCACAACATGAGCAATGTCTCGACGAGCTGTCTTTTGAGATTTTATGCCGAGATTGGCCAACCTATCTAATTCTTCAGCGCTAAGACCTGTAAAGGTAAAATGATTTTGCACGTAAGTGAATAATCACAACAGTAAAGAGTAGATGTGCACTACACAACATGCTTCATGCATTTCATTTTTTTATTTTTTGATCAAGCAAGCATTAATTTTCTCTGTAAAACACAGCTATCGTCATAAAAAAGTAACCAAGTCATATGGTATTCATATGGAGAAGAACAAAACAGAAAGTACCAAATAATAACTCCTAGGCATATGATGGTACCTCACCTGGCTAAATTTTCAATTGAGATCCTTATGACCATCATAAACATCCCAGGCTACTGACAAGGTGTTCTATATGTCCAATATGAGCACCATCCATGACAAAATGCCAGTCTACGAGCCAACTTTAAGTTGTTCAGCAAGTGAGTTTATTGATATGGATGGAATGGAAAACAAAATCACAAACAAATAACAAAGTAAGTGCTCGTGAAATGAGATGACGAGAAGACACCAACCCTGCATGCAGTCAATGGCTCTGACACCAAAAGTGATACAAGGAGGCATTGAAGTCACACTCCTGAATTCTGCAAGATAACCTCCACGACTTCACTACATGAAGGAGATGGCTTTACAACTTATCCAATCCAAAAGACAAGGGGGGAAACCCAAGTTGTCTTCACCAAAAGAAAGAGGTAAAAGAAGGGGTCCACTTGATTCATTGATGGCTGATAAGTTACATATGTAGTGTACCTTAAGAATCCCCTTCACAAAAGAATTCAACCGCTTTGGACTCTAGGAATAGAAACTTGACACAGACTCTTAACATCGAGTTTGAACCAACTAAAACTACTATGATTCATGACCACACTATACCTCATCACTAAATGGGCCATGACTTCTTAAATGCTTGTCTGAGTACCAATATCTTAGGCTTATGATTATTTCAGGGGCATTCAGTTCGTCACTTGTGATCAAACCATGGGAGATTCGTTTAAAATTTCTTTTCCTTCAACTTGTTCCAATCTCCTCTTTCAAGTTATTACAAAAACACATTGAACTCAGCTGTCACTTCATCCGTGAAAGGTGACAAAAAGAAATACAGATGGTACATACAGTGTTTTTAAAAGCGAGAGGCGCATCAAGGCGCTAAGGTCTCCTGAGGCCTAGGCGCTAAGGCGCGAGGCGAGGCGTGGGCTTCATTGAAGCGAGGCGCACATTGTAGATAAAAAATAGATATTTTGATATAAACAAATAATTCAAAATTCAATAGTGACAAAATATAATAATTCACAAATTAAAACAAAAAAGCAAGGCATATTTGAAGAATTTTAAAAGTCATAAAGCATCCATCACTGTAGTCAGTGGAGATGACTGTTGCTGCCATTTGCTGTAGTGTTGCTGCTATTTTCTGCTACTACAGTTGGTGGAGGCATAGTTGTCAAATGTGGGGCCTACACCATAAATCAAGCAGCCAATGCCAGTAAGGTGTGAGGCCCACATATTGATGAGTTAATAAAAAAAACCCAAACCCGTGGCACATGAAAAAAAAATTGCCAAGATCCTACATTCAGTGGGGCCCATATAGCAATTGAGATTTTCAGGTGGGCCCCACACGAGGATAAAAAAATCTCAGAGATTTTGTTTAGGCAATAAAAAGTGGGGCCCACCAGTGAAATCCAAACAGTCCATTCAGTAGGGATTAGTTGGATCTCTTAGGTGGGCCCACTGTTCTACGGAGAAAAGGGTAAAAGCTGGATATAGATCCATCAATTACCCAGCTGTTGGGCCTCACTTGTCATGAGAAAGAGAAAAAAAAAAGACAGATGGAAGAAAGAGTCGACATGTGGAGGGTTGGGAGAAAAAAAATATAAAATAAAATGCGTAACTAGACTGGGCAAATGGAAGAAGAGAATTCGACTGTTGCTCTTCTTTTTTCTGGCTGCAACAAGCAAACAAAAGGAGCCTGAACTTCTACAGTTCGGCTTCCAACAAATGAAGACTGCAAACATAGTCAGCGGCGAGTTGAGAAGGGAGGAGGAGTCTGGGTTGAAGTAGCCGAAGAAATCATAGAGCCCGAGGATAGATGCAGCCCTTTTTTTTTTTTTTTCCTTTCTTTGGAAATCTGCTGCAGCCCTTTTTTTCCGTTGGAAATAAAGGTTAGGGCCCACTGCTTTCACTACTGTTCTTCTTCTTCTCCTCCTCTTGACGTCGCAGCAGAGGACGCCGCAGCAGCAGAGGATGTGAGTGGCTGCAGCAGAGGACGTCGCAGCTTCTTCTTCCTCCTCCTCTATTTTTTCTCCTTTTCCCCCTTTTTTCGTCTGATGATGCAACAGAAGGTAGGGCTTCTGCCCTCTTTTATTTAAGTGAGAAAAATTGCATTTAGCCCCTTCATTTTCTTCCTTTTCATTTAAAGTTGCCTGCTGAAAAAAATCAGGCGCACGCCTGCTGCGCCTCGCGCCTGGACATTAGGCACGCGCCTTGTGCGCATATCCGTCGCCTGTTCGAAGTCGCCTCGCCTACCCATACATGAGGCGCAGCAGTTGCGCCTCACTATGCCTAGAGCCTAGGCGTGCCTTTTGCAACAGTGGGTACATACACACACTAAAGATCAAATGGTGTATTTCTCACAAAAGCAGTTGCTAAAGAACAATTAGCTATTGTATGGTCCAAGCTAACCATTGTGGATATCTTTGCACCCTTGAGGGATAGTGTCAAGAGATATGTGAGGGATAATTTGTATTCTTCTCAAAATATTTGGACTATTTTTTAATTATATAAGATAAAGGTGTATCTTATAATTATTGAAGATATAATCAATAGTAATGAAGCACGGAGACCCGTTGCCCGGAACTATGGAATGACCAGCAGTCCTTTCTAATTCTTCTCTCCTCCTAAGCCCTAATATCATGTCTACTTTTTCCCTGCTTCATCTCCTTGGGTTTTAACACAGTTTTTAGCAAATCGAAGCTTCCAACTATTAGGGGTTGTTTGCCTTTTACACATGATAGGAAAATGTGTTTTACATATGTAAATGTTATATCTATAAATGTTGCATATGCAAATGTAACACATGTGAAACACATTACCATGCTTGTCAAAATCATGATTTTCATGAGTCAATGAGTACATCCAACGGTTTTAGATTTATTTCAGTTCTTTGAATTTTTTAACAAATTTCTCAAAATCCATTAAGTATTAAGATATGAAACTAAACACATTGGTAGTTACCATTAATACAAGAATATTGAATGGTACGAATCATGAATTGAGGGCCCAACAGAAGTGTGGAAAATTAGTTCTATAGGTTGGCACTTTTTCACAAATTACTCAATCTATTAAGATTTAAGATGATCAGCTTCAAGATCTTAGGATTTATTAGTCCAATAAACAAACAGAATAGTTTGAAACAGATTGAATGATTTGGATTACAAATATGGGCCCACAGGAATAAAAAAATAAAGGTGTTCGATGGCCCCACATTTTGCAAGAGAGGTGTGAAAGTGGTTTTCACACTATTCAAGCGTGAAAGTTTTGGTGAGTAAATGGCCCTAATAACACACCATTTTCACACATCATTTACAGGTGTGATGCATAAATAAGGACAAACAAACGTGGTGATGCATAACCATTTTGCATGGGAATCATTTACCGATATAAACAACTGCAAACAAATGAACCCTTAGTTTGCATGAATAATACATGCGTTAAGAAATGCTGTAACGCCCCACCCCTACACGCATGCATGATATTGTCCGTTTTGGCCCACGGGCCTCACGGTTTTACTTCTGATGGGCTTCAACCCATCAAAAGGCCTCATGCAAGGTAAGGGTGTAAGCTCTACATACAACCCCATTCACTTTCTTCTCTATAGTCGATGTGGAACTCCAGGGCGTCACAATCCACTCCCCTTAAGGCTACACGACCCTGTGCAGTAGCCTGCCAGTCTCGGTAGCCTGCCAGCCCTCTTGGCCCGCCCACATGGAGACCCGCCCACTTACACCAGACCACGGCAGGGGACTCACACTCGAACTAGTCGAGAGTCGGCTCTGATACCATTTGTAACGCCCCACCCCTACACGCATGCATGATATTGTCCGCTTTGGCCCACGGGCCTCACGGTTTTGCTTCTGACCAATGTAAGCAAATGTAGATTGACATATGCATGAAAAAATAACTGGGTTGGTATACTCATTCAAGTTACCATACATGAGATTGCATGCATGGAACCAAGTATGGGGATGATAGTTTGCATGACCTAATGGATTGATTGCATGAAATCCAATGTGGGCTAATAGTTTGCACGAAATCCAATGTGGGTTAATAGTTTGCACGAACTATATGCAAGGTCATAGTGTGCATGAACAAAAACCTGGGGTTAATGTGGATGAACCAACAAGTGAATCAGGTAACACCAGGACCGTTAAGATTGACTCGTAATGGTGGAGTTCAAGCACAAAAAATTTCAGAAGCTAGATTATACCATGAGAACCCTAATATTGATTGAAACTTTGAGAAAAGACTATGAAAGACAAGAAAGAACATTATTTGATCGGGGATTTATATTAGCTTTCTTTAATTAATACAAGAGTTTTAATTGGACAAGAATTGAATCCTGAGATTCTAAAAATAAGCACTTGACCCTCACCAAGAAGGTAGGAAAGCATCACAATTCCAAAGTATAGAGAAGTAGAACTGCAAAAGCTACTCACCCACAATCTCCAGGCAGATTGAGTGCAAAATTAGAACGGATAGTTGCTTTGATCACATAAGGTGAATTGTTCTTTCCTATATAAAATTACATTATTTTTGCTACATTTCATCTATTTTTTTAGGGTTTTCTATTATTAATCAATTCCGAAAGTTGAGCCTACTTCTCCTAAATTTTTAGTTTGATGAGTAAACTGAGTCAAAATGAAAATTGCAGTAGAATAACAATACTAACAATAATGATAATGACAATGACAGCAGTGGCGACGACGACGACGACAATATTCTTCGAGACTCAAAAACATCACTTCATTATCTTACCACAGTAATGAGTCATGGGCCTCATGGCTAACATATTTATAGAGTTAGCTCATGTACATAATATGGATCATAAGTTAAACTGACTTCCGATTTAACAAAAATAGATCATCAAATACAATCCAGATCATGACTTGTTGACAATTGGATCACAAACCATATAACTTTCGGTAGCTAGGTATTATGAGCAAAAACAAAATTGACCCGTGTCTAGATTACTGTGATCCATAGTCCACACAATGTATGCAAGCATGTTGCCATGACCTATTATGAATCAGAAACAATAGAATAAATGTTGCTCCAGGGACGAACTCAATTTTGAGGACATAAAAAGGCTATGGTATTCAGTCTTTGCAAATTTCTACCAACTTTCATGCAAGATAAGGAAACTAGGAAGCATTCAAACTCTTCATTTCCAAAAATTAACCACATACAACATAAAATGACATGCATGCTATGCCATGCAAGAAAATAAAATGAAACTCTCCCAAGCCCCAACCTATGCCATGCACCAACCATGAGCACATGTATATGCACGATCAATCTCAAAGCTGCTAATTCAGCACATTACACATAATTCAGAAAGCATTTAAGCACAAAAATAATTAATAAACATCATTTTAAAAGGCTGTCCAAACAGGCCACTAGGACTCAAAATTGAACTGATCAGGGTGGGCTTTCCAGGCCGTGTCTATACAAAATTTACAAATTATTTTCTTTTTCTTCTCATGGACCTGCCAGTAGATATCCTAACATTTTGAGGTCATAATAACTAAAAATGACCCCTTTTTAAATAAAACATAGAAAACTCTAAACAACGTATAATACATTTGCAAGTTAATACCTATGCATGGAACACCATCCAAAATAGCTACTGTTGCTGGAACCGCCCCATTCTCTTTTATGACATGCTCAACCTCCCTTGCAGTCTCCAGATTTTGTGGATAGGGCATGCCTAAATGAAAAGTAGAGATCAGAAATTAAAAAAAAAAAATGAATCATATGAAGTACAATCTTTCTTTGTGTGAGAGAGAAAGAGAGAGAAACACCAACTAATCATTTGCACCTAAGGTTACTTGCAAGCCTCATGAGAGCCCCACCAATACTGACCACACCATTTACAGCAAGTGGGATAGGAAGTTCCCATCATCGACTGGGAATTGGGATAGCCTAAAATCACCAAGTTGTATGATGATAGCCACAGTTTTGAAGGCACAAAAAATTTAATAAATTTTATTTGAATCCATGCCTAATCAAGGTGGAAGAATTTAACCAAGTAGCAAACCTTCAAGAGAAGTGGATCCCACAAGAAGTGTGCATGTGAGCCCACAAATGCAATAGGCATTAAATTATCTATACACACAACTTGGAGATATACACACACACGTATATATAGAGAGGGAGGGAGAGGGAGGGAGGGAGGGAGGGAGAGGGGGGAGGGGTTTTGGACCCAATAAGAAACCATACTAACTTTTTGTGTGAGGGGGTTGAATAAAAAATCTTATAGCAAAATTCATATAGCCGACCCCAACATAGTTGAGACAAGGCTTTGATGACGATGATGATGATTGCATATTAAGGATGGCATAAAATTCAGCTTTATCAAATGATAATGATTACCAGTTTATCATAAGAGCCTTCAGTATTCATGTGGGGTTAGCGATTGGAATGTCTTATGGTAGATTTGGAATGCTGGTGGAGGTTGAGAAGAACGCAACCGAGGCATGATCTTCTGAAGGACCCAACCTTTGATGTCATTCCCAAGGAGTACTCACACAGTGGAGATGGATCTCTTCAACTCAAAAAGAGAGGAAGCAAAAAAGAGATTCATTCATTGATAAACAATAAGTGATACATGTTTATGCAGACCACTTTCCCTAATTCTTTCACCTATGTAACTTCAAGCAGGACTCAAGATTGTAAGTAGAAATGCCTAGTCAATAAATGAATCATAACTTCTAGAAGTAAGACAGATCACACAATCTTGGGCTACTTAGACGGGTAACTAAATAACCCATCAAATGCACCTACATTCACGTCATTCAAACATTGTTGGACTCATTAAATTTATTATCTATATGAAAGACATATTTTACTCTTTTAAGGCTCCTATCATGACACAATAAAAATAAAAAATAAAAACTACAAGATACCAAATTAGAAATGTGACATCATGTGACTAACTCCACTTGAGTGTGTGAATAATTTTAACTCTAAGTGATGTCAGGCCTCCTTCTTTAATATCAACTTGAATGGGCATACTCTGTTGGATATATGGGCCTTGGGCCTGCTTCTTGCATCAGACTTGAGAAATCCCCTATTTGGGTGGCATTCGATGCCTCTAAAGATCAGCTTTATCAGACAATGATAGCTATCAAAGATCAAAAGCTATTCATAAGAGGGTAGATAGCAAGGTCATACAGTGAATTAGAGATGACTTAAAGATCAACCTGGTTAGGTGATGTAAGACTCAATTTATCACGCAAATATATTTCAACTTATCCAATGGTATTAAACATTTGGACCACAAACCAAGGTAGTGTTCCTCCAATTGAGATCAAGTTGAGGACATTCAATTCATACAAGGTAGGCGTGGCAAGGGGGTTGGATCTTGGATTGATGGTTACAAGTCAACAGCCCATCATTGGCCCAAGGCCCATGCACCAAGACCAAGCCCACCGTGGCCTCAGTTGTAAACGAGAGGCTCAAGGCCCCTAGTCATACACCCTAAATATAAATAAAGGCAATGGTATTGAAAAACCCAAAATGATCCCACTCAAGATTTTCACTTGACTTAAAAATTGGGGCACTACTTGAATAGCAATAGCATGAAAGGACCATTATAAACCTCCTACTTTCCTGCCGTGATCCTTTTTCCCATTTTTATTTGTATACTGTTTTTAGATTGAGGAATCAGGAAAGACTTTCTTTTATCTTATGTTGATGAAAAATAGGAAACCATATCAGACATGAGTAAGGATGGTTTTTCTAAGTTGAATGGCCACAAGGCCCATTGGCCTCGATGTGTATTTTTATTTTACATTTTCCATTAGTAAAATTTGTCTTTTAACTTAGACATGCTTTGATCTGGGGAGAAACCCTAGATCTAGTGTGCTAAACTACACTTGGAGGTGCCTTGATCGGACTGATCCACTCATCCACTTTGTTGTTTTAGTTTGATATTGGAGCCAAATCCAATGGCAGACTGTGCTCTAGGTCAACACACAAGTTGATCTATTCTATTATCGACAATATCCATTCCTTCTCTTGATGCAGAATAGACTCGTATTTTCCCTTCAGTTTGTTTAAGCCGCATCTTAGATCATTCATCTTGTCCATTTACATCATTACATCACCAAAATCCCTTCAACTGGTCATCTGTTTTTCATCCAATTCATCATCTAGAATTAGGTTCCTTCTATTCTCATCAATTTCATTGAATTCCTGCAATCCTCATTCTCTTTTGTTAATTAACTTTATATTAAATTCTTGCAAAAAGGCCCCCTTAGAAATTTTCCATAATTTCATAACCTGAGAGAGAACTTAATTTCAGCGTACTCAACCCCATAAATTGAAACTTTTTAATCAACAACATTAGGTTTCTTTCTTCTTCCTCTCCTTCCTCTTTTTTTTTTTTTTTTTTTTTTTTTTTTTATTGGTAAGAATATTAGGGCGTTAAAGAAGGAGAAAATAATTTGGAGAACCATGAGGACTGATCCCAACCCTAATTATGACCAGCAATAACACTTCTATTTATATTATTTACTATTTCAACAATTACAAAAAAACAAAACCCTACCTTAAAATACAAATTCTGGTAATCCTATGGACCAGCACACCATGATGGACCAGCATATGGTTGTATCATATAGTGTAGAGATGTGCCACACTAATAAGGAGACGGATAATTTTTCTAAGTTGTAATTAGCATTGATTAAGCCTCCAAATTGGCTGATTAGGTAGGTGTCAGAGTTGTATGCATTTCTCTTTCCTTTCTTCACTATTTGTATTCAATATAAATCTTAAGGGGCTGAATAGTGAAGGGAAGCAATTAAACTCAGAAACCTGTGTAATTGTCATGGTATTAGAGCCCCATCACCAAGTAAGCCACCTCCTTTACATTAAGAAATCATAGATGAAATCTTATGGCGGAAGCTTCAACGAAGAGTCTTTTTTCTGGTGATTGTCAAAAGATCATCTGATAATATTCTTCAAAGAACCTCTTGATTGGCCAGTGGAAGAAGGCTCATATGATAACATTCTTCGAGGATTAGCTTCCTCTCTTATCAAGATCCTCTCTCTCTCAGCCATTCAACCATTCAGAAGATTCAGACGTACCGATCGCCAAGCACATCAAGCTATGGTGTCCACCATTCAATCAAAAATTTCTGCGAAAGACTGCGATCTCTTCACAGTTACCAATTCTGGCAATTGAACTTTGCTGTTCCTCAATGCCCTAAAAATGCTGTTTTGGTACCTAGAGTTGTCCACAGATCTTTCTACTGGTCAGCTTGTTGATAAGAACTGTCTTGTCTTATTTCTCATGATGGTTGTGTTATACAGGAATAGAGCATTGGGAAGGTGATCGGAAAGGGAAATAAAAGTTTGTTTGCATTTGACACAATCCTGATCTGAAGTTTCTTTGTTTTCAGTTGTTTCAGAAGAACAATTCCGTTTCATGGCATCGTTGCGTGGGAATTTTAGCCAGCCCCAAATTTATGTTGACACCTCATTTCCTTAGTAACGAAATCAGTTTGACTGGAAAAAAAAAAAAAAAAGGCATTTTTTAGGTTTAAGATACATGTCTCTTGAATATTTTACTCAACCATTTGCCTTCGTAAATATCATGATACCTCATCCTTCCATTTTCATGGTGCTTAAATTTTGGAAAGAAAAAAGAACCAAGCACGAATTCACTACGTTCAGAAGCTGTCTCTTCAACCAAATCCCAGCATTCATCAAACCTCAGCTAAGATATATGCAAAATTCAAACTGAAATTTGACAGATAAATTTCTCAGAATGACTGCCATATGTGAAAACTCTACTTGCATGATGCATACATAGTGAATGCCTGGATGCTAGGGAACCAGCAAACTTTCATAGAAATGAATGTGGTTAGACTACTCATGAGATTTTCTTAATGCAGGCACTGACTGACGGTTCATAAAAACTAAAAAGGTAATTTGCTAAAGGATTCAGACATAAATTCTCTCAATCAACAAATTCTAACCAGCATACCATGAGAGATTATTGTAGACTCTAAAGCAACAACAGCTCTCCCGCATAGAAGAGCATCAGAAACCTCAGGAGCTATCTTCACATGCCCTCTTCCACTGTTGACTTCCCCACCCTACAAGGATAGAAGTGAAAAGTAAACCTTCAAATAGGGTAAAATACTGAACAGGTTTTAAAGGGCTAAATACACTCTTTTCTTACAAATATGAGGCACATAATTGTAAAAAGAGAAATATAAAAATGCTCAGGCTAGGAACATATTCAATTTGCCCTGGTTTCCATTTTGTATAAGTAGGGAACACAAAGGAAAACACATACACCAAATTTCATTTGGAGTGGTCAGTAAACAAATGGTAGAGGGAAAAAATGAATCAGTGCCCACATTCAAAAAATTTGCACAGATGGAATGGCAAGCCAACCAATGTATGAAACATCATACCAATAGGTTGAGCCACCAGATAATGGGCCCCATTGTTACAAATTGACAATACCAAAGCAAAACCCTACATATTCTTGAACCAAGCAACATATAATTCCTCTTATGGACAGAAGATCAAAATGTTCAATGAAAGAAACTGCTAAAGAATTAAGTAGCAGCAGCATATGTAGCCATAACAATTACAGCTTCACAAGGATAATGATAGGGTTATACCCAAAAAAAAAAAGGATAATGATAGGGCTTACCCATTTACCAAGCCCTGACTATAAAACTAGGGCATGAGTAACTATTTTGGATCAGTTACTTCTTAGGTTAGGTCAGGTTTTGAGGACGCTGCATTGAACCCAGAAATATTCTGGTCCAGGTCTGGGTCCTTATAATTCAAACCTTTGAACCTAGACCAGAAATAAAGGTTTTTTTTTTTTGGTGCATAAATACATATCTAATATCCTTATGCATAAAGTTTTTCCAGAACACACTCTTTCTGGCTGTTTTTTTGTTTTCATTTTGGTGACTCAATCATAAAAACCCCAATTCCTTCCCACACACCTATGCCACTGAAATAGCATCATCATCATCAATGCATTGTCCCAACTATGTTGGGGTCGGCTACATGAATTATGTTTCTCCATTCCGAACTATTTTGAGCCAAATCCTCAGATAAGTTTCACTTCTTCAGATATATTTATGCCACTGAATTAGCATTGGTCCTAATTTGAAATTACTATGGGGATTGGTCCCCAATGGATATTACCACAATGAGTTTGCAAGATGCATAGCCCTTAAACTTCAAGGGATAAAACTAAGAGATAGGATCATCTGATCAACCTAAAAGTTTTTCGTACCAAAAATCTATGTCGAAACCCATCTACTATCATGCCTCTCTTGACTGTCATGCATAAAAGTGGGCCCACAAGAAGTGGGCATTTTAAAAGTAGACCTTGATGCCTTGTAGTAAAACATAAATAGATGCATATAGATGTGTATGTGTGTGTACAGGGAAATCATCCAGTGAGGGACTGAGATGACTTTACAAGGCTCACTTGGACAAGTGCTAGCCATGAAGGGTAGGGGAAATTGAAAGATCTTGATGGGAGCTAAGAATGTGCAAAAACATAATACCATCAATTTTGTTTGACATGTGAAATAAGTTATATTTATCTTAGTCGCTGCAAATGTAAACTGATAGGCTGAAAGGGCTAGGATGATTGGATGGGGATGCTTTTTCGAACTTGCTTATCCCTCCCTCTCAAAATTTTCAATTCCCCCCGCCCTTCATGGTTCGCACTCATCCAAGTAAGCTCAATAAATTAATCTCACCTTCTCACCTGATCAACATAGTGTAGGATAAATAGCTTTTCTCCTCAAAGGAGTAGAGAACTTCTATAGAGTGAATTTGATTTTTTAACAATTAGAAAGTAATATTGACCATAATCATCATCATCTAAGTCTTGTCTCAACTATGTTGGGGTCAGCCACAAGAATTACGTTTCGCGATTCCATTCTATCCATGGCCAAATCCTCGAATGGGTTGTACTTCTTCGTATCAATATAATGGTTTAAAAATTTTAGTTTTTCTCCACATGAATTCTCCATCCAAAATCCAAACACAATGGAGAATCACTACTAGAGGGGTGTTGAAAATCCACTATAGGTTCCTCCACGTCTAGAATTCTCTTCCTCCATTTATAAGTAACAAGAAATCATATTAAAATAGAGAAAAGTACACATGCAAAACTAAAGGCAAAAAAAGGAGATAACGGTGTGGAAGCCATATGCCCAAAGGCCAAATCTCCCACCAAAAAACAAACAAGAAAACTACAAGAAGAGCCCACAAACAAATTAACTCTGTCCAGCCCTTGCTTTACCAACAGATCAGTTCTCTCTTCGGCGGAAAGATTCACATGCCAAAACTCCACATGGATCGAAGCAGACAAGAATTTGTTCTCATTAAGAATAAACTAAAACTTCCAAAAACTCTTTTCCAAATGAGAAACCCATGAGATAGCATTAGAAGAGTCACTCTCAATAATCAACTTTTCTTAAAAAGAGCCAAAATAGATTCTCATTGCCTCCAATATTGTGGACATCTTAGCTTCATTAGGAATTTAGAATCCTTCACACCAATAGGCTTCAAAAAAGTGATCTCCCCTCCTTGATAGTCACGAAGCAACCCACCATTACCAGTTGGACCCAACTTACAGCCGGCCCCTTCCACACTGAATTGCAAATAGCCCTTGAAGACAAGGGCACCAATCAAGAAGCTTTTTTTGCTTAATGGGGCCACACTCCATGGAAGCCTCCCAACAACCAATGATGTTTACAAGATTTAGGTCCTCAAAATCCTTCCTATTGAACAGTCCATTTGCCAATGTCTAAAGTACTGCCACAAGCACATCTGCCAAGGGGGTCACCTTGTTCTTGAAGATCCCTTCATTCCATTCTTTCCAAATAACCAAGCTGCGAACATGAAAAGAGCCACCTTCCAAGCATCCATCAATTCGCCTAATGACCGAGGAACGCAATGCTTCAAAATGCTTCAAAAGATAACCCCAAATAAAAATAAGCTACCTCACAAGGAATAAATAAATGATCAATCGCCTCCAGCTTCTTTCCACACAAGATGCAAATGTTGAGAAAATTATCTGAATTAAACCCTTCCTTACTGAGATGATCCCTTGTAGACCTTTTTCTCACCGCAATCCAACAAAAGCTTCGCTCTTGGAGGAGCTAAACCCATCCACATCCACAAACATGAAGGGAAGTCTATAATGAGTGAAGTTAGACGTGGAGAAGGATTTGGCAGCAAAGTGTCCTCAAATAGATGATTTTCAAATTCTAACGTCTTTCTCATCCCTACAGATAAAAACATTAGAAAGAAAATTTAACAAGGACTCATGCTCAGACACTTCAAACTGATGGAGGACTCCTTGACTAACACCCCATGCAATAATGTCACTGACAATCTTCAACAAATACTTTTTCCCCCTACATCAGGAATTTGAACGCATGCACTCGGCTTAGACGCCCATGTCCCTAACTAGCTACGCTACAATTGAGGGACTAGCAAAGACTGCTTATTGGAAACAACTCCCTTGGGAACAAACTAAAAAAAGCCCCTTACAAACCCAATCATTTAACCAAAAGTGAACTGAATTCCCCAGTCTCTAAGACCCACCCCTTCACTAAACACTTTCGCCCTAATGTTCAACTCATCCTAAGACAGGAAATTACTCCCCAAAAATCCAACGTTCTATTCCTAAGGACCCAACCCCCTCATCCATACCATGCTTAGCGAGTTAGTTTGTGCCAAGGAGTTTCTCTCTTCCCCAAATCTCCATCACCACTTTGCTCCAGTGCCAATTTTTATGAGAAAAATTCTCGACACCCAAACCCCCCATGTCCCTTATGCTTCATTACTTCACTCAACTTTCATAACAATACAGAGCAACTGAGTCTCTCTCTTTTTTTATCAATAACTGGGAATTTTTATAAAAAGAGAAATTACATACAAAGGTACATAACACAACCCCAAAGAGCCAAAATGGAAAATAAAATAGAGGTATAAGAGACTTGCACACAGGGATGGACTCATGTTATCCGCACGGACTGCACCTAGGCTGGTCACCCCAGGTCGGATCCAAAAAGGGCTAAAGGTTTGCATGGGCTGGATGGGTCATGCCCCGTTTTGGTAAAGTCGTTGCCCCACCTCTCTTGAAAAACCTAAAAACCGTCCTCCTTTTCTGCACCTATTTCAGTAAACCTCATAACCAACTTCTCAATCGTTTTTCCTTGTTCCCCTTCAAGCTCCAAAGTTGACACAATTGCACGGCACAAAGGCTTGCCCTCCCTCTCAATCTCTTTTTTTCTTTTTTGATTCTCTCCTCTTTCTTCCTCATCACCTCGATTTAACAACACCACCACTCTCCCTTTCTCTCTATTTACAAATAAGAGAGTGATGATGAGATTTCTACATTTGAATCAAATAGGTATGGAAAATATGCCTTCTTGCAAATGGATTTGATGAATTGAATTCTTGATTTGTACTTTTCTTCTTGAAGTAAATATCTGATTCTCCACCCTATCTATTACTTGCATATGATAGTGATTATTACTTCTTTTGAGTTTCTAGAGTTTCTTTATTGTTGTTGTAGTGTGGTTGCTGAATTGATTTCCATCCCATTGACTTGAATAAAAAACAATTTCTTGAGAAAAGCTTATGTAGGAATTGAGTGTTAGTAGTAGAATGTGAGTTCTTTATACGTAATTTGTAAGAAAAATAAAAATATAGAAATCATGTCTTTAAATCAAGCAATAAGTAGAGATTATTGGTAGTTGGCATTCATTATTGATAGTTGACGTTGATTTTGACTTCTTCAATTGACCATCATCCGCGTCTCACTCGAATGAAAATCCTTGGTCCACCGCTGCTCGTACAGGGCCACGACAAAGTAAAAAAACAAAACAAATGACAGAGCAACTAACTATAGATACAATATCTTAAGAGGGTGACTAAAAATAAAGCTGACTGGCAAGAGGAACAAAAGGAGGATATCTATAAGTGGAGAATCTCCTTGGTTGAGACTCCCTACCTTTTCTCTTGCAGTAATTCTCCACTCTGAATGGATTTAATTGAAGAAAGCATGGAGAAGAAAGCATTTTGAAAACTTCTCCAAAACAAAGAAACTAATTATTAAATGGGCAAATGTCAAATTTTAAAATTTTGCATTTCACTGTGGGCCTGTTCAGATCAGATGTAAAGAAAACTGGGAGAATGAAAATTATTCTCCAAAGAAACCTCTTTTATCCTGTTTAGCCCCTTATTTTCTGCCCTAAAAGGAGACTCTTACTATCTTCGGCAAAAAGGAGCGATCGTTTCAAGACAAGGTGGATAAAGACCAACCTTTTCTCTGGTCAAAATTGATTATTTCTTGTTATTAGAAAGTCTCATCTAACGAGTTAACAATTTTTGTTATGAAATTCTCACTTAACTTGTTCACAGGAATGTTTTCTCCACCCGTTTGAGAGAGAGGAAAACTACTTTTAACTACAGAAAGAAAGAAAAAGGTTTCTCTGAAGAAAGTCCTCCTCCCAACTTTTCTCGTACAAACGGTCCCGAGGTTTTTGGAAGCCCAACCAGAAATGAGAGAGAGTGTGTGCGTGAATTACATTGTAAAAGAGGGGGAAAACTGAAAAGATCCAAACATTGGAAGTTAGAAACTAACCGAGCTTGAAACAGGTGAAGATGACATCTTTGAGAGAGGAGTGCTGTGCTAGTGTTGCTGGCTTGCTAGGGTGAAGAACGAAACGTTGAAAACAAACGGCACCTCTCTACTTGCTCGTTTCAAAGTTGAACAGCCATTTTTATGTTCCTTGTTTCCCTTCCCGCAATTAAATATACGGATCAAACTATGCGGCAGAGGGATGTAAATGGGGTCGTTCCGACTCGAGCGATGCACGACCTGGCAATGGTTCAGACTCCAACTCAGTATACTGTTGTTTTAAAAAAAAAAAAAAAAAATTTCATCATTCAACTTATAATAAATAAACTTCTAAAAATAAATATAAAAAAGGTTGACAAAAATTGATTTTGAGCTACAATTATTATTTATATTTACTAGTGGAGCCCTGCGCGTGCATAGAACACACAATCTCACTAAGGAAATCTTTAAAAAATAAAGTTCTTAAAAAATTCACTAGAAGCTTTAATACATTTAAAAATAAATTTTCAATAGAAAATAAGTAATTGTAACTTGCAAGGCCCGTGCAATGTCCAAATACAGCTGAAACTACTTTTTCCCTATACATTTGACAGCAATAACACAATAATATAGTGAGAAAAATGAGATCTCAAAAGACAATCGATATGGTATTTATATAACTTTTTGAGGATATAAATCACATATTTCTAGATATTTTATCATGAATGTATATAAAAAAATTTTCAATTTACTTTTTTTAACCTGTCAGGTCAACTTATCAGTTTCCTAGTAGACTTGACATGCTAAAGTTGGAGTCCAATTAAAAGCATAGTCAAATTGATAACCTGCAGTTTTAGAAAAAAATAAAAATAAAAACTAAGAACCGGATGAGATTACTGTTCTAACTAATTACCATAAACATTATATATTCACTACAAAATCAGATTCTATTAAGGAAAAGAAAATTAATTATATCCTACTTAAGGACATCAAAATAACAAAACTTAGATGGTGGTTTTAGTTTTAACTTACAAATAAGAATAACATATCATATCGACCGTCAAAAATAATGAAGTACTCCGGCCTATCCTCAAGCGACATGGATCAACAATGGTGGAACTATGATATGAACTCTGACGGGTAAAATTTGCAGAGCACCTGTTGATCAATATTAGTATTTAACATGTGCTTTGTTTTATTTTATAAGACGGACCACTATCAGGTAAAAAGAGATAATACTTCTCCAAGAGTCAGCATCTTCTTTTCTCTGATACAAAGTGCTATATTTTATACTCGGTAAGAAAAGAATAATACAAAGTAATCATAGAAGTTCAGTTAAATGGAAGCTTACAAATAGAGATATCCATAGGAAAAAAATACTAAAAAAAAAAAACTACAAATACAAATCTGCCAAAAGAATTGGACATTCCTCTTAAGAAAAATATAAGAATGTAACCTAGGCATTCTAGATCAACTATTCTGCTCTGTTAAGTATAGAAGACGGGAGTGTTGATCAAAATAAAAAAAATTCGAAACGAACAAAGACAAATTGAATTTGTTGCAGCTCAGCATCAAATACTTATTTTAGTTGTTTATACTTAAAACGATCACTTCATTCATTGATTCTGAAGTTAGTAGTAACGTTAGCATAACAAGTAGTTTTTATGAAATTGTCGTTTTCCCTTTAACGAAAGGCATGATGCTTTATTGAAATACATGAAAAGAAGAAGAAGCAACAGCTTGCAATGATGAAAGAAATAAATGTGTTAGAAAATTATCAAAGTTTTTCAATTTTAACTAAATGAGTACGAGCAATAATAAATCAATATATTTATACCCTTGAAATGCCCTTTTATAATAAAAAATTCACAAAAGTTGTATATTAAAAAACTAAAAATTATACAAAACAACAACAATTATAAGATAACAATCTATACGACCTACTACATTGCATTAATGGAATTATCTTTAGTAATCACTAATATCAGAAGAGAACCAATATTTAGTAGTAGTTATTACATTATCCAACTTGTGATTATTCTTCCAACAAAGGCATAAATCAAGATCAATATAACTATTATGTCAAATTCAAAACTAAATTATACTAACTAAATAAAATACAAACACATGAAGCAAAAGGAAAAAGAATATTTAAATTTTTTTTAATGGTAACTTTCATTAAAAGAGAGTAAAAAAAAGGGTGGACATAAAATGAGTTTAAGTTTGTTCATTTCACTTTCTTATTTATGATATTTTGTCAGTTGCTACTTTTTTTTCTAAAAAAAATAAAAAGAAAAACTAAATATAAAGCAATAATGCAAACGAAGTACCTGTATATATGGGATGTGCTTATGAGTTTTGGAGGTCCCTATACCTTTTTGAAAGGCCATAATCAATAATATACGACTGAAGTAACATCAAATTATAAATATTTAAGATTAGTGTACAAAAGATTAAAGGGTTAATATTTAAAAAATCATAACAAAGGGTTACATCCGTAAAAAGGAAATAATCTCATATCTTCTAGAAACCTACCGGAGCCCTCTGATGTTCTGAACTTTCAGATTTTAAATACCAATACCACTCAAGTATCTTTTAATTCCACCAAAATGTAGATTAGGGAATTCCACCAGTCCATTTCAAAAATAGCATGTACACTATTGGAAATATGGAAATTTCAAAGAGAAACTATTGAATGCAAAGCAGAGTATGAAACTGAATTCATTCACCCCATGGTATGGTAACCATATTATCCAATAATCACCAAAAATCATTTTCTTTCCCATAGGTGTGTAGTGAAAAAGGTGTGTAGAGAAACAAGTAATACAATAACGGTGGACCCCACAAAGGAAATAAGGGTGGGCCCCACAAAGATGGGCCAAGGTGTGAAACCAAATGACATTATAAAAGTGGGCCCATGTGTGTAGTGAAACCAAATGTTTATAAGAGTGTATATATGTATGTATATGTATATATATATATATATTATAAAAGTGGGCCCATGAAACCAAATGACATTATAAAAGTGGGCCCAGGTGTGTAGTGAAACCAAATGTCATTTTGTTCTTTTTTATAAGAGTAGAAGATAGAAGATATATATATATTATAAAAGTGGGCCCAGGAAACCAAATGACATTATAGAAGTGGGTCCTATGTGAAACCAAATGTCATTTTGTTCTCCTTTACAAGAGTAGAAGAAATATAACTATAATAATACTAAGTGGGGCCACATCTTGCATTTTATTGGACAGGTGTGTAGTGAAAAATAATAATACTAAGTGGGGCCCACATCTTGTATTTTATTTGGTATGTGTGTAGTGAAAAAGTACTACACTTTACTCTTTTTTATACTAAGTGGGGTCCACATCTTGCATTTTATTGGGTATGTGTGTAGTAAAAAAGTAATGTTTTATACTTAAGTGGGGCCCACATCTTGTATTTTATTGGGCATGTGTGTAGTGAAAAGATAATATCATTTTGCTCTCTTTTAAAAGAGTAGAAGATATGCATGAAAGAGATTAATTTCAATTGATTAATCAGCCTTAATTTGTTCAATTGATTTTGACCGCTCAATTTATTTTGACAATTCAATTATATAACCTTTCCCTCTTTTATTTAATAATGACTCTTCCATTACTCTTCTACATTTCTCCAAATATATAACGGTTCTTCTCTCCATTCTATGGTGGTTTAGTGCATCTCCTATTCATATCCCCTTTTTTCCTCTTTTAATTCATTTATAATATCTTCTAATTTGTTTTTTGTTTTAGTTTCTTTCTTAATGACGGTGCCATTTAATGATTAGTAACGGAAATGTCATTTAATTAAAAATAATCTTTTTTCTTAATTCTTTTTTAATTAACAGTTGTCAATATCCTCAAAATGAATGAAAATAACTAACAATACTAGAAAAATATTTTGAAGTTAAAGATTTATGTATATATATATTTTAAGAACGGGCTTTTTTTGCTAGTTATTGTATATTATAGGGATAGGATTTGATTTTGAAATTGAAGCTCAATTTTTCAATTGATTGCAAAATTGGAACTCTAATTTTGATTTCAATTTTAATTAAGGGGAAGATTTTAGGAATTCGGGAGAAAATTTCGAATTTAGGAGGACGTGATCCATAATATAGAACCCCCTCCAC
This sequence comes from Camphora micrantha, assembly GCA_003546025.1. NCBI lineage: Eukaryota > Viridiplantae > Streptophyta > Magnoliopsida > Laurales > Lauraceae > Camphora > Camphora micrantha. Next base: position 55,850,955 of record QPKB01000002.1, on the reverse strand, counting down.
CGTTGATAAATTTCAATCTCTCATCTCGAAGAAGTATGTTAATACTCTAGCACTAATATATGTTTATCAATTTAATAGTCTTTGTCTTATGGTAATTTAATGCTACCCACCTTCTGATATTGTGTAGGAGGAATCGTAAAAAAGAAAGGCTTTAGGCCTCCGAGTGAGATATGCCAAAAATGTGGAGCTATAATGTGAAAGCAAGAGGGAAGTCTGACAGGAGTTACCAATCCAATGTACGTTTTCAATAGGTGTTATAGAGATGGAAAGATAACATTACTTCTATTACAACATCTACCACCATATTTAAATTCACTACTGGAAAATTCCAACAATCAAGAATCTTCTAAGTTCAAATTGCGAATAGGCAATCCACTTTCTATATTCTTTGTGTATTTCTTATATTTTTTGTCGATTTGAGTGTCACGTAAACAACTTGCATTCCTAAAGCTAGAAACTTTGAACTCATGTAAACTTGAGAAAATGAATGAAAATGCAATTCTTTATGCAAAAATCATTATTTCTCTTATTTTCTCCGATTTCAACTATTGTGAGTCCTCCCAAATTTTCACAGATTTTCAAGTTACACAATACAATCCCCTTTTCACCTTTTCTTATTTTAAAAATATAAAAAAGCCTATATAAAAAAATATAACGGAGGGAGACTCACACATCCTAACAAATATAATATCTTAAAAGATCATAAATAATCTCAAACGAGTGTTTCCTACAAGTTCTTGCAAGCGGAATGTGCGAAGCTCCATGTAGGGCCGACCTATAGATAACTTGGACCGTTCAAAGTCAATGCCATTCCCTTCAGTGATACATCCTCGAGTTTTGGTTCCATAAGCTGCATTCCTGACTGAAAATGTGATCAGTATAATCTTTTGTAGTAATAATCATATGTGTTATTAATGCTCGGCTCAATTAGGCTTGAACTCCTGTTGGCTCTCTGTCTCATTGTCTTATGTGCCAAGTTTAACTGAAGTTCGCATTGACTTTACATCATGTTTATATGGTGATCACATATATAAAACAAAATATGATTTTTAGTTGCATATTACATAGTAAATCATAGTTAAGTTTGTTTCAACTTTATAAAAATTAGATCAATAAAGTATAATAACATGAGACCCTTTCAAACTCCTATTTATGGTACACAATAATACTATAGTAGACCCTTTCAAACTCCTAACCCTCTCCAGCATGCTTCCAAGTGGGCTACAAGTGCCATCTTAAAATGGCTCTTATTTATTTATTGTGAATCTAAATAAAATTATAATCAGGTAAACTGGTATTCCAGTATATATTGGGCCCGGATCACAACTGGATGATTCATCAGGACCATAAAAATACTCTAACTCATGTTTCCCAACTCAGGTGGGTCTGGTGACCGGGTAATGGGGGCCTGTTTACAACCTTCCTCCTACACCTTCTCTTTGTCAACTGATTCACCTGTTAAGGAATATTCTTGCTTTGAAGTGATTGTGCCAGTGAGAGCATGATTTTAAATCAATGCTTCGGACCTATTAATAATCAGTGTCAATTGGCTCACAAGTAGAGCACGAGCCCAACCCGAACCAAGCCAAGTTGAGCAGGCCCACACAATGGCCCACTCATCGACTGCCACTAGTGACAAATATGACTCACCAAAGATATTAAACTTAAAGGTGGTGACGGCCCATTAAAAAAAACCCAAATTAGTGGGGCCCAAATTCAAGTTGGAGTAGGCGGAAACATTTCAAAAGAAACATGCAATAGATGTGTGTTTATCCTAAGTGGCTGTGGCCAGCATCTGGTACAGGTTACTGGGCCCACCATCAACGCTAACATGGGGTCCCATTCTAAAAAAAATAGAAAAGAAAACGAAATCAACCAAAAACACGCAGGATTCCAATTTCACTTCAACTGGAGAGGTTCCTCTCATGAACAGTTGAATCTCCATTTCTTCATCTTCCAAAACCATTTCAATAGGAGGGAGTTCTCTCCAACCCGTCATTCCCTTTAGCATAGCGCAGCTGGAGCGAAACCTGTCGTTCCATCTGAAGATGCCGGTAGAAGTTGGCAATGAAGATATCTGCCCTCCGATCTATATCATCGGCATCACTTGCCGTCCTTTGAATCGGAACAGGTGACCGACCTATCTCCCTGTCATCGAGCGTTGTATTGGATTTGGGGGTGCAATCCAGAAGGCCCGGCGGGTCACTGAAGCTCAGCTGACGCCTGCTCGGTGACCCGATAAGTGGTGCAACGTGGCGCCATTTTTGAACGTTGAGGATCAGTAAGAACTTCACCTTTTGAATAGTCTTTCTCAGGAGCCTAAGCAATAGCCACTTGCCCAAGACCATGCTGAAGAAACCAATGAAATGAAAATTTAAAGTTTTTAAGGGAAACTGATCAGAGAGAGAGAGAGAGAGAGAGAGAGAGAGAGCGGGTGGAATTTAGAAGATGGGTTACTGTTTATATAGGGAGGGGAAGAGATTGAGAGAGAGAAGGTAAGACTGTTTCAAATATTTATGAAGTTGCAAGGGAGCCGATCGAGCTAGTATATGTGGGCTAACAGATAGAGAGGGAAGCAAAGGAGAGAGGAAAACAAGTCAAAGTTTATATGCTGACCCACTGTTTCTTGCCTTCGAAATTAGGCCAACTGACTCACGGGGGCATATATCAAACAGGCGTATTTAATAAAAAATATTCATTGTGAATTCGCGGTACCAACCTGTCAGTTCTTATCTGACCGTTTAGGGTTTAAACTCCGAGTACGTCATCTCTTTCAATTTGTGTAGATTCATTTTCCACTTTATTCCGGTGTGTGCGGGCTTTTTTCCGAGCTCAGTAACAAATTATTGTATCTACACTAACTAAGAGACAACCACAGTAATGTGAGCTAGAAACACAATAAACAGAGAGAGAACCTTAGTAATTGTGAGTGTTTCTCAAAATACATTTATCTCCCTCTTCTTTGTTATTTTTTTTTATTTTTAAAGATGATTTCTTATTTCTATCTTAGGTATGCAAACCTTGAGATAGAATTGGAAAAATATATTATGGATGCAATTTCATCAAAACTATGTGCATGTGAAAAATTATTATAATTAAGAAAGTACATTAATTGGTGTACCTTGCTTATTTTCTTCCTTAATTGAATTTCAACTTTTATCTAGCATTTTTCTAAGCACTATTTCCAACTTGGAGAAATACAAGTAGTCTACCTTCAACTTATGCTTCATGGTCCACCAAGAGTTTTTAACAACAGTTTTGCTGTCAGCCCATTGTGAAGTGGCCCATCAATCCATAAGCCCACCAAGAGTTTTTAGCAAAATTTTGAAGTGGCCCATCAATCCATAAGCCCATTGCGACAGTCCAAAAAGATTTGAAATGCTAAAAAGTCGCAGCAATTGAATGCTTGTATCATTTGTTCTGTACGTAATTGTTCTAAATATCATCGAACTTTAGTTTGGGCGGGAAGATGTAATATTGTGATATCTTATGGGCATAGGATAAAATTGTCATTTTCACGATATCGTTTTGTATATGAACAGTTTTTCAATGGTTCTCGGACAAATATCGGATTTAGAGACTGTCGTACGGTAATTATCCCTACTTTATATAAGGTTCTTCATAAAAGTATAACTGCTTTAGGAATGGGAGACTTTCAAACGAAATAAATCCAGGAATAGTAAAGAAACTAGTAAGTTCAATCATCTTTAATCCATTTAAGGGGGACCATATGATATGATTCTTGAGTCTCATGAGCACCACAATTTACTATTGACAACACATTCACCAAGTCCAAATCCATTGCCTACATGATGAGAAAAGATAAACCATTGGTTGGTGATATATATATTTTGTTTACAACATTTCTACCTCATGACCATTTCGGCAAACACCATTAGTGTTTTACAAACAGGACTTTCTAATTAATAGGAAGATGACAAGAGACTTCAACAGAAAAGACAGTAGTGTACTGGAGGACCTCGACCATTTCCTTGTCTCATATCATTATCTTTCCAAGCCTTGCTACATTCAGATAACCCCTTGGGCTATGGGAGCCTAGGCCAGGGAAGGGAAGCGCTGGTACCCAGGACATAATAGAAGCCTAACTCTCCTTAAAATATTTCCCTCTTGTCTCGCTCAAGAAAAGGGCCATGGTTAGGTCTTTGAATGCATTGAAGTAGTTGGAAGGAAGGTATATTGGGTTGAAGTAGTTCTTGGTAGGCTCTTCCTCGATCATCTGTTTGTTTCCCACATGAAATAAAAGCACAAAGAAAATATCCAATGGTATTAGCTAGGTTAAAATACTCTAGATAATGGGTCAAGGGTTTCTAAAGAGAAAAAAAAAAAAAAAAAAAAAATCTTCTTAAATGAGGTTTGGTATAAGGCTTTTGTACCTCTCCTCGTTATTTTGGTTTCTTTATTTTGATTTTTTTTATATTTTAAGATGAGTTTCGTTACCAATAAAAAAACAGAAAAAGAGAGAGAATAAATTTTAAGCAAGTAACAAAATAACTCACCTGTCCTTTATACCAGCTGCTAAAGTAGATGCAGTGGGTGGCCAAAATGCTTGAACTGACAAATAGGGTCATCAAAGGGGACTCTTGGAATCAGATCATTCCCATACACCACTCTATAACAGAACTTCTTCTCAAGCTCTGAATGTAGCACTTTTTCATCAATGAAACTGCCAAACTTGTTATCTCCAACTCTTGGCTGCCCATAACTCAGTACACCAGCAAAGCTATTCAAGATGTCTTTTTCATCATGCAAGAAGAGTATACAAGGAAAGATGGCCGAAAGGGCCCCACCAAGGCTGTGTCTTGTAACAACTATATATCTTAGCATTCTTGTGGTGATATAACAGTGTCTTGAGTGTGTCTCTTACGATGTAATATGCGAAAGGTTCTTTTTTTTTTTTTTTTTTTACAAGCAAAAAAAAAAAAAAAAAAAACAAAAGGTTTGCATTTGTCTACTTGGTAGACCTTGGGCCAACCCTTTTTACAGTCCTTCTCACCTTGGAGGCCCAAAGCTTTCATGAACCCCAGATGGGCCCTTCCCATTTTGCACATTGAGATCCAGGAGAGATCTACGTCGGTCATCCAGTCCTTGGCATTGAAGGCTTCCGTGCCTCGGAATGCCACCACTATCAGGCTAGCATCCACGGACTTATCGCAGAAGATATAAACTTGAGTCCCATGCACCTTTAGGGCTTATTTGGAGGATTTATTAATGGAGTTAAGTGGAGTAAATGTTATTTTGAGGAAATAATAAAATATAAGTAGGTTTTGATGATATTTTATTTTAAGTTGTTTGTGATGAAATCTTTTTGACATTTTTTTATTGGAAAATGGAGTTTGTTTTTTTTTTTTTAATATTTTTGTGGAGAAATGATGTTAGTTTTTGACTTTTTTTTACAAAAATATGGTGGAAAATTTGAATTAAAGTGTTTTTGTGAGAATTTTTTTTATAGAAATTGGGGCTTTACGTACCATACTTGACTCTACTTAGTAAAGCCCTTAAACAGGCCCAAGAACACTGAAAATTGAAAACACAAGGTTCCTTGTTAGTGGACTGGGGCCAGAGAAGAACTTTTTCAAACTCGACTCAAATAGTTCACCAGCCAACCTTCTGGCATGGTTGTTGAGGAGAGGTAACTAACAGATCGATTTAGGGCTGCCATGATCCAATTGTCTAATGGGGCATTTGGTTCAACCTAGCTAATTTTTAAATTGGAATTGGGCTGCACGGGTCTCTTACTAGTAGTTAATAGGCACATTATGGGTTGGGTTTCAAATTGAGCCATGTAACAAAAATACAGTGGGCCCATAGTTTGACTCAACCCTACCCAATACCTCATATAACTTTCCCAATAGTGAATTTATGTAGTTTTACCATCTTGGAATTGGTCCTTCACAAGGCTAGTGCTATCCCTCCTAGTTGGTCTATACCAGCCTGGAATTCTCTCTCTACAGGATTCGACTAACTTGCTAGGAAGTTTATGGGAACCGTTCTTCTATATGTCATATAGTCTTTGGTCTTCTAGAAATGAGCGCAACTTCAAGGACATTACATGCCTGCCTCTCCTCAAAGAATTAGGCTCGACATTCAAGAGCTTCTCTCCTTCTTTCTGAGAAGATCAATAAGAAATTCCAAAGGAAAACTTTAAATCCTTCCAATAGTCAGCATCTTCAGTCTCTTTTGCATTCCTTGGGTGTGTGACTCCAATCAATAGCAACTAACTTTCAATCTTCTTTCTTTTTGGGCTTTTTTTGTTTTGCTGTGATTTTTGAGCTTTGGTTGCTTGTTTCCCTTTTGGGGGCCCTATTGGTCCATGTTTTCTTTTCTCCTTTTCTTAATACAAATTACACCTTTAAGCAAAAAAAAAAAAAAAAAAAAAGTTTTACCATTGATCCTTACCGTTCCAACAGTTTAAGAACCCCACAAAGTGCATCTGCATTAAAAAAAAAAAAAAAAAAAATAGAGAAAAGAGGAAGGGGTAACTTAGACACATATATAATTAGATTAGATTATAAAGAGGTAGAACTGAGGAAAATTTTTATCAACAGTTACTCAATAATATTGTTGAAAATGGGCCAAATGGTCCAGCAAGAAGGCGGTCCAAGTCATTAATTGCCATTTAATTCTCAGTCTATGGATTTAGGCCCAATTCGAGCCCACTGTAATTTCTAAGGCCCGTTGCTGCTGGATATGCTGGAAATAGATTCTGCGTAGCAATCATTGGCTAAGTATCGTTATTGGGCAAAACATTAATTCCTAAACTGAGCCCCGTATTGCTCATAATGGTTTGCGATAGGTTTGGCCCAGGCCCACTTTCAGTACTATGGATTTCTTAGATAGAGTTAAATCCAAGACATTTTTCTATCCAGAGCTTCTCAATATTCATTGCAAAAGATCACCAAATCAGGGATCTCCATTCATCTTGTGGCCCGTCAAACTAATGGTTTGATCAACATGCCACAAGCAGGAGGATTTGGACATCTAATCAAACTGTAACTAAATGTCTTGAGGCACATGTACGGTTGGATGATGAAAAATCTTCTTGCAACAACATTTTAAAACTCAAATCCATTATAACAAAACTCAGAAACCTAGTAGGTTTAAGCTATGGGTCGAGTTGACTCAATCACATATTCATCCGTGTCTTGACTCTCTGTCAATTGACTTTTTACCCAGTCAGCACAAGCCTGGCTAAAATTTATTGATGACCGAGTTTCTCACTGAGTATTGAGGTAAATTCGACTGAGTATAATTTTGAGACCATGCACTAAAAACCAAAACCTACCTTGCAATGATTAACAGCTTTCTTGATGTATGCTTCATTCTCGTAGGCGACCCTAGCGGCCATCATGGTCAGATCCAAGAGATCCATGTTATTAGATTACCAATCTGGGGCTGATAAGTACGGGTACACGATAAGGTTTTGTATAGATCCAACCGTCCATCAAATTTTTTTTTTCCCACTGATGGTGGGCCTTGCATAACAAAATAATTGAGCATCCTCTCAATCATCCTAATTGTTCATCATGAGAACCTACATATTGGATGGTTAACCAAAAACAATGCGCGATCATCAGTTTTTGCAGGTTGGTGATATAGATGGCTGGATTATCAGAAGAAAAAAAACAATCCTTTTTTGAGTCCCCCCTTGGCCAAGTTGACTCGGCAGGTTACTGAGTCATGCAACTCGGGCAACTCAATCCAAGCACTTGGCTAGGCTAGGCTTATTGAATTTGCTTGACTGAGTCATCATTGAGTTTCTAAAACACTGGAGCGCGCTATCTCTGAGGAGCCATAAGCTAGAAACAAAGAGAATTAATGATAAGACAAATTTGAACTATCTATGGACTGTTTCCCTTTGCTTCATTTTCTCCACCTTTTCTCTTATCAACATCACTTTACTCTTCCATTTGGATGTAAAAAACAAAATGGAGAAAGCAGCCAGAGATTAATAATTGTCTACACTAGGAATATCAACTGTGGACAACTTTCTTCATTTTCTTATCCAAACGGCAGCTGGTTTGAGAGATACTTCTATTTATCAGGCAAATATATATTTGGCCAGATGCAGCCTAGGCGTAAAAGTTTGGCTTAAACTGAGCTCTTAAACAGTTAAACCTGCATATGTACTAGTTTTCTTCATGAGAACGTTTCTAAATTGACGAATTTATCATTGTTTAATTAATTTACCCTCTTACACTTTTGATCTGTTGAAAATGTAAGAAACCTAATTAAATCATATGAAATAATGAACGGGGAAATTACATATATATATATATCTCATAATATTTATTATTATTATTATTATTATTATTTGTTGAAGAGGGTATCAAGGTGAGGAACAAACTCTTATTCCAAGGAACCAACCCCCAGGTGACTGCATTCATAAGAAGGAACAAATATAATGAATGCATGTATATATATAGAAGGTGCTAGTATAACAAAATTATCACATAAGAAAGGGTTTTTGATATATAAATTTTCCTTAAACTTTGTTTTTCCAATTTCATGATCGAAATTCAGATAATGTCATTAGAGTCACTTGACTTTAGTCAATATTTTTTTTGAAAAACCTTTTAGCCTCATTTCTCATGGTATCATGGGAACCATGTATGTCATATAAATTGATAAATCCCACGATATCTGAGGACTGTCCCATGATATTATGTCTTTTATGTAACTTCTTAGGATTTTTTTTTTAGAATAATAGAACATGAGAAATGCTAGTTAGATGTATATTTGCTTTTAAAAAATGTCATTTTTCCTGTTCTCTAAAAAACAAATTAGCTTGCTAGTTACAGAAAAAATATGATACAAAAACTGATAAATCACATGATATTAATATGAGTCTATTTCATGATATGATTGGATAAATCACATGATATAGTTACTATCGACTATAAAGTGAATGGAGCTCAAGTGATTGAGTTGTTGGTTAAGGTCACAGGTAAGAGCCCATCTGTTTGAGTCCATCCATATACAAAAATGATCCAAAACCATGGAAAGATTTTATACTATATTAAAATATTTAATTTTTAATATACTTTTTGTAAATGAGCCAAAAATTTTATACTTTTTTTGAAATTCTTCCAAGGGATGAACCTTTCTTTTAGCTTTCATAAGGGTATTTCTATCATTCTTAAACAAAAAGCTACCGGTGAGGTGAAGAGGAGAAACCAATGCAATGGACTTAATTGAAAATTTGTGAAAAAACTTTTATATTGTTTTGATATATCTAATTCACAATATACTTTCTTGGCAAAAAGGCTAAGTTTTTTTTTTTTTTTAATACTTTTTTAAATTTTCCCTATTAAATGTGAATTATAATAGGTAACATTGTTTTAGAGAAGCATTGATAGGGAAAGGATGAGATTATATTATATTAGATTTTGATTATAATAACCTTGAATTATTATTTGATTAGGTTTCCTATTTACTGTCCGATTATGTTTCCTATTATAAGTGCGATTAGATTTTCCATTTTGAGTCAATCTCTTTGGTTGTTGGTTAGGGGTGCACAAAAAATCTGTTAATCCATAAATTCGATCCAATCAGATCTGATCTGCGGATTTTCATCCAATCCAAAGATGTGAATGAATTGGTGACGAATTAAGAATTTTGTAATCCGTTAACAACGGATCGATGGCGGATTCCACCCTCAATTGTGGATTCAATCCGATCCGATCCGTTGACATTAAATATAAATAAAAAAATTATAAGGGGTCTAAATATAAAATAAGATGTCTAAATATAAAATAAGAAAAAAAAGTTTTAGGGGTCAAAATGTAATTTTTTACAACATGTTTGATATTTTTCTTTTAACTTTAGATTAAACGAATTAATCTGATCCGATATGATCCGATCCGATCTGGTCCTCCACAGATTGGATCGGATCGGATTTTAACAGCCACAGATTGATAACGAATTTCAAATCAATCAATTCGTAGGTAACAGATTGGTGATGGATTTGGCCCAATCCGCACCAATCCGATCCGTATACACCCTTGTTGTTGGTTGTAGCCTTATAGATAGGCACGGGATATTCTCAATAAGATCTCCAAAATCATAGTAAAAACTTAGTGTTCAGCCATCCAGTTGAGCTTTATTAGGGTGAAGGTGAAGGGATGAAATTGATCACCAAGCAGTGTATTGTCGTTCCCATCGGAATAGCAATAAGCTCCTCATTCTTGAGCTACTCTTAAAAAATGCAGTTCCAACCAATTCTTTCATGCCTAGATTGGCCCATACTGAGAGCCCATTAGGGCCGACTGCTTTGACCCGAGTAATGGAAAGGTTAAATCTGGTAACAATGGAACTAGGCCCATCATATAATAAAGGCGCTAACGGCTCAAGTATTGTCTAAATCCATTCCAGAGAGCTTATTACCCACTTAGTTGCCTTCTTTTGAAAAATGGACCCATTTCGCCCATCGGCTGATCAGAAGCATTCAAGACATAAAACTTAAATCAAGCGATCTCATCATCCTATCAACTCCCAGTTTTAAGTCCAATAAGCTTGGGCCCATTCAACTGGATGTAAGGACCGATCCAAGGCTACTGTAAGCATCCAAGACTTATGAATCTATTTCAATTTTCTGATATTCAGTACCCATATCAGCATTCCATTTGTTCTTCTTAGATAAAGCTGATTAAATAAAGAAGCGATTAAAATCCACAAACAGTACCTCCAAGATTAACACATATCCTAATTTAAAGTGGAAGATGAGAAAAAGATTTGAACCATAATAAAAGAGGTGTACTAGAGGACCTAGACCATTGCCTTCAGTGGCGGACCCAGGATTTTCGTATGGGTGGAGCGGAGAAAGGTCAATTGAAAAGGTCAATCATTCTTTTGCTAGATTTTTTTTCACATTAACATTAAAAGAAAGAAAAAATATTGCATTTAAATAGATTAGCAGTTGATCTTTTTTTGTTATATTTCTCCATATATAATTTAAAGATAAAGTCAATTGCGTCAAAATAATTGCTAACTACCAATAATCTCCATTTATATAGTATAGGTTAAAGACATAGTTTTAAATAAAATTTTCTTTTTGTAAGGAACCCTACTATCAACCAAAATTCATAAATAAGCCATTTTGGTTCCTAAGAAACTAGAGAATTAAAAAAAAAAGAGCAAATGATAAAACGTATAACAAAAAGAGACATCATCTAAGAAAAAAAGGTCAAGATCATATATAAAGGCATATAAGAGCATACAAGAGTATTCATCTTCCTTCTTCGGTCAAAGATTGGAAAGAGTGTGTGGTCTTACTCTCTTGTGGAGATGGAAAGAAAATGTTATTTTTTCCCCTTCCACCAAAGAAATAGAAGAAAAGAGTCGACGTAGGGCGATTAGTTTACCTTTCATGGTGCATGGGCCAAGCCCCGATTCATTATTTTGTGTCAGATGCACTTGGGTCCGCCCCTGATTGCCTTGTCTGATATGACAATCTTTCCGATTCCGAGCCTTACAGCATTCAAATAATCCCTTGGGCTATGGGAGCCTAAGCCAGGGATAAGAAGCCCTGTTATCCTGAATATAATGCAAGCCCCACTCTCCTTAAAATCTTTTCCTTGTGTCTTGTTCAAGAAAAGCGACGTGATCAAGTCTTTCCATGCATTGAAGTACTTGGAAGGAAGGTATTTTGGATCGAAGTAGTTCTTGTTAGGCTCTTCCTTCATCATCTGTTCATTAAACACACAAAATAAAAATGAGAAAAACCCCAGGGATTTTAGCTTTCCTCGTTTTGATAAAGGTAAAATACTCTAAATAATTTCTCAAGGCTTTTTCTTAATACAGTGAATTTGGATGGAAACATGCCTATAGTAGTAGTAGTTTGAATGTTTGTATGCACTAATATTGCTTTGCACTAGTCTTAATGTGTTTACGCCTTTTCAAACATTTTTGTATGTTGAGACATTAATGTGACCAAAAATTTCCAATGTTTTCTGCGTAGAGGTAAAGGGTGATCAGTTGGTAGCTAGTGTTGCATATGATGGAGCTAAATTGATGGTTGAGTTTGTAGAATAGATCTCCATCGTTGGAATTTCTTTTTCCTACGAGCATCGGTGTGGGGAAGCTCCCATACGTACATTCGAACCTCCAAAAGGCACCGATAGGTTTTTCCTGCATCCCGTTGCTTGTAGGAGAACATCTCCTCCGCATCCCTAGTCCTTACCGATCCCTTTCCTTGGAAAGAGAAGGAAAATGAATAATAAACATGTGCAAAATGAAAACAAGTAAAAAGAATTAAGGAACTAATTATACCTGTCTTTTATACCAGCTGCTGAAGTAGATACAGTAGCTAAATTGCTTGAATTGAGAAATAGTAGGGTCATCAAACCATATCATACCTGTAGACCACTCTATAATAGAACTGTTGAAGCCCTGAATTCTGCAGCCGTGCTTCGATGAAACTGCCGAAGGTCTCATCTCCAACTCTTGGCTGCCCATAAGTCAGAACACCGGCAAAGCTGTTCAAGATGGTCGTTTCATCATGCAAAATGAGTATAGGAGGAAAGATGGCCGCAAGGGCCCCACCAAGGCTGTGTCCTGTGACCACTATCTTAAACACTTGTAACAGTGTCTTGAGTGTGTCTCGTATGCTGTAATAGTGTAATATGCCCAAAGCTGGCCTTTCTCTCCTTCGTAGTCCTTGGGCCAACCCTTGAGATAGTCCTTCTCATCTTGGAGGCCCATGACTTTCATGAACCCCAGATGGGCCCTTCCCATATTTCCCATTGCAATCCAGGAGAGATCGACATCGGTCATCCAATCCTTGGCGTTGAAGGCTTCTGTGCCACGAAAGGCCACCACTATCAGGTTGGAATCCACGGACCGATAGCAAAAGATATAAGCTTGGGTTCCAAACTCCTTCAGGAACACTTTTTTTTGCTAATTGGTAAATTTGTATTGAAAAGAAAGAAGGGGGCAAAGCCCCAAAGGACAAGAGAAGAAAAAATACAACCAAAAGAAACCAAACGAAGAAGCCGAACCTTTGACAAGGGCAAAAGCAGGCACAAAACACAGAAAGGAGAAACAAAAAGCCACAGGAAGAAAAAAGACACCAGCCCGGAGCAGAAACGAAAGAGCACTGCACACTCGAAGCAGAAAAACTGCCCAACAAGACAAAGCTAAACCACAAGAAAAGAGAGGCACTTCTTGGCTACTTAATCCAACAGAGAGACACCACAGAAAGCAAACTGCGCAGCACAGAAATCTGCATAACGAGAAAAGAGGGGAACCAAACTCATTAGAGCAACTGAGAGCAAGCACTGAACAAAGAAGCAGCACCCAGCAAAGAACGAAGCTTCAAAAGCTCTGCCTGCAGAGGAAAACAGAGGCCAAAGCTCCACTACCTATCACAAAGAGCCTGCCTCCGGCCAATTCCACCCAGAGAGGAGATCAAACCCAGAGCAGACTTAAAGGGGCAGAGAGAGAGCCCCAGAAACCAAAACGAGAGAGCCCAGCTGCTAGGAAAAAATCACTGCAAAGGGGTACTCTTACCCGAAGAAGAGCGAAACAAATCACTGCAACTGACATGGAAAAACAGCAAAGCACTTCCCAGCAGAATAGCTGAACCATAGATGGAGAGGCACTGCACACTGCAAAGCTCCACTCAATACAACACCAAACCACTTCTTAACACCACTCCACACTCCACTGCACAGAGCAAACACAATATACTGCTGAACACTGAAAGGGAAGAACTCCACAACAGAGCATACCAAGCTCAAAACCGCCTTGCTCTCCACATCAGAGCACTGGAAACCACTAACACTTCAACCCAACACTCCAGCCGCAGCAATTAACCCAGGCAGAGGACCAAAGCAGGCCAAACCAGCTAAGAGGGGGCCTCAACACAGCCCAAGGCCCTCAGAATTGGATGAGAGTGAGTAAGCTTACCTGAAGAGCAGCAAGATAAGCCACTACAAAAATTAATGAACATCTTTTGAGCTATCACCAGGGAAGGCTTTTTACTATGATGCTTAGCTTCATTCCTTAAGAACCAGAGAATATATATGAGTTGGAAGAAGATGGATGCAGCTGAATATTTTCCCTTAGCATCTGCATCCTTGCTGAAGGCAGACCAAACCGAAGAAGGCGAATGGGGGAGAGCGAACGAAATGTCCAGAAGGCTGAGAATCCAGGACCACAGATGCTGAGCTATGGGACAAGAGAAGAAGATGTGCAGATCTGATTCAGAGTTACAGCGACAAGAATAACATCTAGAGGCCATGGAGATCCCTTTACACCTTGCCCATTCATCGGTAGGAGTTTTCCTTAGGAGAAGACGCCAACTGAAGCAAGAAAGGCTTGGATTCATTAGGTTGTTCCAGACGAGCCCATGCCACGGAACTACCGTTTTTCTAGTTCTTAAGGATTCCCAAGCTTGTTTCAGAGAAAGAGATCCAGAAGAGGAGCTTTTCCATGTAAGATTGTCCTGGGATGAGAGAGTGGGGAGGACAATTTGACTTGTTTGCTGATGAAGAAAGCACTGCACCTCAGCCGGGATGGTAGATGGGATGAACCAAGAGTTGTTTTGAATCAGGTCTGCCACCCTGTCTTTGTCTGAGAATTGGAAGAGGGGAAAACTATTGGCAATGGGATTTTGGTCTATCCAATTATCTAGCCATAATAGGATATTGTGGCCATTTCCCAGAGTCCAACGACTTCCCTGCTGAAGGATTGTTCCAAAGGATCTTATCTTTTTCCAAATACAAGACCCACCCTTTGGGTTTCCGGAAGACCAAATTGGAGAGTTCCTGAAGTATCTACCCCTAAACCAAGAAGCCCAGATAGAGGTTGAGGTTGCCGCTGACCATGCCAACTTCATTAAACAAGCCTCGTTTAAACTCCTTCACCCTGCGCAGGCCCAGCCCTCCCTCAGCTTTTGGAAGACAAACTTGATCCCATTTCACCAAGTTTTTTCTCTTATAATCAGCACTAGAGGACCACAGAAAGTTCCTCATGATCTTTTCAATCTGCATGCAGGTTCTGGATGGGAAAGGGATAACAAGGGAGGCATGAAGGGGAATGGAGGAGAGCACGTGTTTGATCAAGATCAGCCTTCCTGCAAAGGAGAGAGATTTTGCTTTCCATCCATCAAGCCTGGATCTGAAAGCATCCAAAATCTTGTTAAAATGATAGTGCTTGGAGGTTCCAAAGAAGAGAGGAACTCCTAGGTAGACAGAGGGGAGGGAGGCCCTTGTGATAGGGATGAGCCCTGAGACCATGTGAGCTCTACTTGCAAAGCATTTCCCCAAATAAAGGCTACTCTTCTGAAGGTTGAAATTTTGGCCAGAAGAGGATTGATACATTTGAAGTAACCCATAGATGTGCCTCAGCCCTGCCTTGCGAGCTTTTAAGAAAAGCAAGATGTCATCGGCATAAAGGAGGTGGCAAGGGGTGGATGGGACAGGGGATATAGGCTCAATTTTCCCAGAGGATCTGAGAAGCTTTATGTGGAGGCTGAGAATCTCTTCTGCTAAGATGAACAAGTAGGGGGATAAAGGGTCCCCTTGGCGAAGACCACAGGATGAGGAGAAGAATCCACTTGGACTATTGTTGATTAACACAGATCCTCTACTAGTGCAGATCATCTCCCGAATCAGGTTTATGCAAGCAGTGGAGAACTTGTAAAACTTTAGGGCTCTGAATAAAAAGCTCCATTGGAGCCTGTCAAAAGCCTTAGATATGTCCAATTTTAAGCAAATGGTGCCTCCCCTAACCTTGGAGTTAAGTTTTTGGATAAGATCATGGGCTAAAGCGACATTATGATGGATAGACCTTCCTGAAACGAAGGTCGATTGATTTGGGGAGATTAGGGAAGGAAGGATACTTGACAACCTCGAGGCTAGAATCTTGGATGAAATTTTGTAGGTAAAGTTCAATAGACTAATTGGCCTGAAGTCATTGAAGGATTCTGGCGAGGATTTCTTTGGAATAAGGGATAAAAAGAAAGCATTGGTTTCTCTTAACAGGCGGCCTGAAGAGAAGAAGTGAGTGACAGCGGCAATCACTTCCTTGCAAACAATGGGCCAGCATTTAGTGAAGAAGATACCGGAGAAACCATCTGGCCCTGGGGAGCTGCTCCTCTTAAGATGGAAAACTGCCTTCTTTATCTCTTCAGGAGATGGAACAGCAACTAGATACTGATTTTGCGCCTCCGAGATAGTTGGACCATCCATTTGAAAAAGGCCTTCGTCGGGGACAATCGACATAGATTGAAAAAGGTTAGAGAAAAAGGATGCTGCTTGGTCTTTTATCTGATGGGCTTCTTCATACTCAATTCCATTAACCTTAACCTTATCGATGCGGTTGCGAATGCCTCTGGCCTTAGCTGAGAGGTGAAAAAATTTTGTATTCCTATCCCCATCTTGAAGCCACTTAACCTTCGCCCTTTGCTTCCAGTGGGAAGCCTCCACATTCAACCAGTTATGAAGGAAAGCCTTAGCAAGATTCAAGTCTTTAAGATGAAGGTCACTAGGCTGGTCTTCAAAAATTGCTTCCTTAGCCAGGACAAGAGCCTCTGCCTCTGCTATACGGATCTTGAAGTTTCCAAAAACTTCTTTACTCCAGATCTTCAGGTTCAGCTTGAGATTCTTAAGTTTGCTAGCCAGAATGAATTGAGGAGAGCCATAACAGGGAGTAGCCCAGCTATCCTCCACGACCTTGAAGAAGGAATCATGAGAGATCCATTTTTCCTCAAATCTGAAAGGCTTGTTGATGGAGGAAATATTTGGCCTATGGTCTAGCTTAATTGGGCTGTGATCAGAAGAGATCCTTGGGAGATGAATCACCACTGGATCAACATAGGTGTCTAGCCAATAAGAGTTGGAAAGAGCTCTGTCTAGCCTTGCTGCCACATAGGCCTGACCTTGCCTATTGTTTGCCCAGGTGAAATTGTTGCCTTTGAACCCCAAGTCCTTCAATCCAGCTATTAGGACTGTCTCTTGGAATTCCCTAACCGAGATAGGGGAGGGGGGACAGGTGCTGAATTTTTCGCTAGACAAAAGGATTGCATTAAAATCTCCAATCACACACCAAGGCTTAGACGAGAAAGGACTTTTTTTCAAATAGTCCCAGAGATACCTTCTTTGCCTGTAGTCTGTAGAGCCATACACTCCAGTGATAAAGCTAGGAGGTAATGAGGGGGAAGCTGAAATGGAAATAGAGATGTGCTGGGAGGAGGTATCGACTAGGGAGAAAGATAGGTTGGAATTTTTGTTGCAGAGGCACCAAAGGGAATTTTCTTGATTGGAGAATGAAGGAGAGTATCCAGAGTGAAAGCCTCCATTTGAGAAGGTATCCAGGATGGACTTAGGTTCCGAGAGAAAAAGAACGTCAGGGGAATGAGCTGAAGTGAGGTGGTTTACCATATTTTTTGTGGGGATGTTATTGATACCCCTACAATTCCAGAAGATGACTTTAACCATTAGGTAACTAGTTTGGGAGTATGGCCAGAGGAGGAAGGACCTTTACGTTTGGATTTCCTGGATGCTTTCACCTTGAACGGAGATAGGTCGACCACTAAGGAGATATCTTTGTTGGAAACAGAATTATAGTGAGAAGAAGAGGTAGGATTATGGTGAGAGGAGGAAGTTGTAGAAGAGGGCTGGACAGAAACTGGGATTTGATCAGGGGTGATCCTCTTCAATTTCGGATTGGCAGCTGATAATTTTTTAAGGTTGGCAGTAGAGAGGGTAGGATCCGCTAGGGAGCAATTTTCCAGAACTGAGAAAACGTTGGAGCAATCCAAAGTGGGAGCAGGGATTTTTTCCATGATCTCAAAGGCAACATCTGTGGGAAGAGCTAAGATTGGATTGTCTGAATCTTCTTGTTGGATGGACTTATGAATTGAAATCTCTGGAGCCAAATTTTGCTCTGATGATAAGGTTGATAGAGGTGGAGAAGAGGTGTTGGTTATGGCTAGGGGCTGATGGTGATCAGATAGAACTTTAGTTACCTGGGAGTCTAGATGACTCTTGGAGCCTGGCTGAGTGGGGTTGACCTCTGGGACATGAGTCTTCCCTAAATTTTCCGAGCATGAGACAGTATGGATGAGGCCTACAAGAGCAGGGGAAGCCTTAGTGTGGACCACTTTTCCTAGATCCTGATCCTTTGGGGAGATGGAGGAAAACAACTCTTCTTCTAGAGCTGGAGTCTTCAGTAAACCTGGGGCCTTCAACAAACCTGGACGAAATCTGAACGGACATTTAGCTGTAAGATGGCCGACCGATAGACATTCCGAGCAAGGGATAGATTCATACTGAACTTCTACTTGAACCGCTCCCTCACCTTCCAAGTCCACTGATAGAGACTGCAGAGGGGTATTAGCCAGATTTAGAAGAACCTGGACTCTGGCATAGGAGAACATCCTTTGCCTTGCTGTGATTTCATCAAGACGAAGAGGCTTTCCGATGGAGGCAGCTATCGACAAGAGGATGTCACTGCTCCAGCAGTGATAAGGTAACCCTTTGAGCCGAATCCAGACTGGGGCTTCCGTTGGCCAGTCGGATTCGTCTTGGGCAGGATGCCACTGACGAAGGAACAATCTTTTGCCATCTATGAGAAAGGGACTAAGGCTAACCATACCTTCTTTGTCTTCCTTAGAATAGAATCTGAAAATAAAGTTACCTTTCTCTGTAAGAGAAATTAGACAAGGTCTCGATAGCTGCCATGAGGAGGATACCCATTTTTCTAGGGCTTCCAAGGAAGGACGCTTCCCCACAAATTTGCCGATTGCGGAATGGTTAAAGGATTGTTTATTGGATATGATCATTTGCTGAGGGATTCTAATGGTAAGTTTGCCATCAAGCCGGACTGGAGGAGGAATAAGAGGAGGTGGGGAAAAAACAGAGGGGGCAAGACAGCTAGCATAGGTTTTGGGGGAGGGGGTTGGAAGAGCGGATGGGTTTCCTATGGAGTTGGAATTTAGGAAGTGCAAATGATTATATTGAAGGGCCTGATCAGATTCCCAAGGATTTGGGGTGATTGGAAGAGGGAGATCTGATTGTTGGGATGGAGGGTTTGTAGAAGGAGGGGAAAGGGTGTCAGAGGATTTGGGGTGGTTGGAAGTGGGTTGATCTAGGATAGGGCTTGGAGACAGATGGCTGGAGGTTTTCGCCGAGGCAATGTTGGAATGGGGATTAGGGAGAGATGCAGGATCTATATCCGGCACTGAGAAAGAGTGGGGATGGGGATTGAGAAGTTGGGAAGAGTCTGGGATGCTCCCCTGTAAGATGAAACCCTGAGATTGAAGAGGATTTGAGCTAGGAGAAAGGAGAATGGGAGAGGGATTAGAGTTAGGGTGAGTTCCCAAGGAGCTTGGGAGAGATGGCTGGTGGTCGGCCACCGAGGGTTTGGGCTTGGGGGGGATACGGGGAGCATGATGGCGGACAGGAGGCATCATAACTAGTTAAATGATGTGGATTGATTAGCTAAACAGTAGAACAAGAAGTAATTAAGGCTTTTATTTAGCAAAATCTTGAAGTGACCCATCAATCCATAAGCCCATAGTGACAGTCCAGAAAGATTGAAATGCAAAAGAGTCGCAGCAATTGATATGCTTGTATATATCATTCGTTCTGTAAGTAATTGTTCTAAATATCATCGAATCTTTTCATCGAACTCCAAAATGGGCCCAAGATCAGATAGCTATGAGCTTTGGCTATTGACTTTTACCAGTTATCATCATTGATCCTTACCGTTCCAGCAGTTGAAGAACCCTACAAAGTGCTTCTGCATTTGTGAAAAAAGGTAATTTAGACAATACTAGGTTGTAAAGAAGTAAAATTGAGGAAAATGAGCCAAAATTGGGTTCCAAGAAGTTGGTCCAAGTCCATCCCATTTAGTTATTTAGTTATCGGGGGGGGGGGGGGGGGGGGGGTGGGGGGGTGGGGAAGTATTTATCTTGCCTTGTCTAGATCCTCGAGGTTTCATAGGAATGGTTAGCTAAACCAGTTTCGGCTCATACCACATTTTAGGATATTTTTCTATCCAGAATCTCAGAATAGGTCAATGGTCGTTAGAAAGGATCGCCAAATCATGGATCACCTACCTTGTAACGGCCCATCGAATTAATGGCCGTTTTGATCAACATATGCCACAATGAGGAGTTGGTCACTTAATCAAATTACTATAAATGTCTTGCGGCACAGGTGGATGGAGGAAAATCTTCTTGCAACAACATTTTAAAACATAAATCCATTGTTCAAAAACTCAGAAACTTAGTATGTTTAAGCTATTGACCCAGTTGAATCAATGACACGGCCGAGTCTTGATTGTGTACTAGCTGAGTCAACTGAGCTTTGATCTATTCCACCCAAGTCTAGCTAAAACTTATAGACTGCGTTTCTCCAGAGCACCAAAGTCAACAAGGTGATCAATTTCGACTGAGTTTCTGAGATCATCCCTTGGAAGAACCAAAACCTACCTTCCAATGGTCAATGGCTTTCTTGATGTATGCTTCATTCTCATAGGCGACCTTAGTGGCCATCATGGTAAGATCCATGAGATTCACGTCATTGGATGTGTTTAGAGTACCCATCTGGGGCAGAAAATTGAGAAACGATGAGGTCTTGTATAGATCCAACCGTCCATCTAAATGGCCGATAGACGATCGATAGCTCTCAGTGTTAGGGAAGCCCAACTCTAACTATGATGGATCCAAGACTCAAGACAACACACTTATACAAAATATACCATTGACTATTTATTAATACAATTCATATATGTGGGTACATGACAGAAACATTCACAGCACTAGACACATTAGATGGACTACACACTATAACTTGCACCTATGCAACACACTACTTGTACTGTAGACACACTACACTCATTAGACACTTGCACTCTTGCACACACACACCTTGCTTGCACTTTACACACACTTGCACTCTTTTCCTACTTGTTGGACTCAAGGCATGTATCACTCACTACTCTTGTGTTGTGTGTGCTTATGAGGGCAGCACCATCTATTTATAGGCATGAGTGGAGAGATTGAATGGAGGGAAGGTGTTCCACTTGGCACTTTGTACACCATACAAAGAGGAGGTGAGAAACTTCTAGTAACCAAGCTTCTAGAATAATGTGGATGAGGCTTCTGGATCCTTTCCATGAGTTGTTTGGGATGGATTTTTCTAGAAGCATGTAGAGAAATGAAAGGGAAAGTAGAGAAGGGTGAGAGAACTAAGAAACATCATGATGCTTCTAGAAAGTAATGGAGACTAAGGAAGAAGGAGATAGATAGTGGGGCCCAGTGTTGCTTTACACTCAGGG
This sequence comes from Camphora micrantha, assembly GCA_003546025.1. Taxonomy (NCBI): domain Eukaryota; kingdom Viridiplantae; phylum Streptophyta; class Magnoliopsida; order Laurales; family Lauraceae; genus Camphora; species Camphora micrantha. Next base: position 55,829,649 of record QPKB01000002.1, on the reverse strand, counting down.
TCTTGTTTGGGAATCACTACAGAACCTGAGAAAAGAAACCAGTGAAAATATCAAACCTTGATTTCTGAAGTACTTGAGAAGTATTACAAAACAAAACATATGGAGAGAGCTGTCAGTGAAATTTGTCAACGTACATTAAAATTTTGAAATGTATACAAATTTCTCCTGTCGCCTCCATTTTTTTTTCTATGTATTTCTTTTTATCTAAACAAGGCCACTAGAAAATGGTAATTGTGAAGACAGAAGATTTTTTTTTTTTTTTTTTAAAGTTGTCACTTAACAACTCAAAATGGAAAGGATTACAAGATCATTCTGCAAAGCATTTTTTAAAATAAAAGTATGTCCATTAAAATCTATTAGCTTTCTCTTAGACCATTGTAACAAGCAAAGAATGAGGCTGGATGGAGAAAGGAAAGGATCGAAAGGAAAGGGTGGTCTTACTCGATGCAAATGCAGTTGGTTCGAGGGACACTTTGATGCATAGGTTTTTGGCGCCTCGCCTACTTCCGGGCAAGAAAATCAAAATGGGTCCAGTCCATGGGCATAAGAACTTCCCCCGAATCTCTGGTTAGATTCAGGTAAGGAGAGAGAGAGAGAGAGAGAGAGAGAGAGAGAGAGAGAGAGAACGGATATAAAGAAAGTAAAAGAATATGGAAATGTGTAACTGTGCATAACGGATATAATGAAAGTAAAAGAATATGGAAATGTGTAACTGTGCATATGTGTGTATTATATAATCCTTAAACCATATATATGTGTCGGATAGTGGATTGTTGAGCATGATAATAAATTAAATGAAATGCATCTTCTGAATGTAGCTACTAATAGAGAAAATCTTGCAGTTAAAGATAAAAAAGAAAATCAAGGAGTTTCACCTTGATCAAATCTCACAATTACTCTCTTTCCATCCATTGCTAAACCGTGTACAGCTAAGGCTAGCTGTGTGTAATCTTCGTTAATCTTGCAAACCGTGTGTGTACAACTCACAAAAGAGACGAGTCTCCATAAATCTTGTAACATGTTCTGTACTTTCTATATATAGTGAATACGATACAGAGAAAGAGATTATCCTTCTGTTCATAATTACTCTACCTTCTTTCATGGTATTAGAGACAACCGGTCCCTACCTGTTCAAAAAAAAAAAAAAAAAAAAAGAACTCTTTGTCAATGGCAACTTCATCATCTGCCTCGTCACAAACACCAGCAAGCTCTCTTTTACTTACCAACATATTCAACCTTGTTTCTCTCAAACTTGGCACAGAAAATTATCTATTATGGCTCAGTCAATTTGAGCCTCTTCTTCACTGCAATAGTCTTGTGGACGGTACTGATGCATGTCCTAAAAAGTTCCTTCTTTATCAAGAAGGAAAACCAACCACTACCATTGATTCGGTACATTTTGCATGGAGAAAGTGTCACGACCCGGGCCCGAGCCGAGCCGTGATTACCATACTTACTCCCGTAAACCCCGAATTAACCGAAGTTAAAACGAGATCCACAAGGGATATCATCTCAAGAACCTGTCAATTATAAAACTTTTGCGGAAATAATATATATTTGACAATCACAACTTATCATTTACATGTATACAAAAGAAAGTCCTTATACATGTATTGTTTCAATATACACTTGACAAAATGCTGCATAAACAAAAATACTATGCAGACAACCATTAGTTACATTCCCAATGTTAATTACATTTCCAAAATGAATTTATGAACATTTCTCAAAACATTATCCCAAAACATTTATCAAAAGCTCGATCGCACTCGGATACCACATCAGATGGTATCCCGTCGGTTCCATTCTATCAGACCTCCCGGAGGAACCGCAGCGGTCTCCTCCGCTGGCGCCGGGGGCGCTGCGATGCCGGCAGGGGCAACCTGGCCTGTAATGCCATCAATAACACTAGTGAACACGACGGTTCAACAATGTATAAACAGTTCTTGCAATAGCATATCAATACATTTATATTGCAATAATGACAATTCCAGTGCTAGAGGAATCTAGACAATTCTACAATAATCAATAATAAACAATGACAGTAATAGACAATGACAGTCAGTATACATGTACCAATTGGCAACTACCATAGCATTCTTAAATTGTATTACACTCAATTCATTTCCATCTTCCCTCAAAGGAAGGCTTCAATCAATATCCTAAGATATGATCGGGATTTATTCATTTACCATCTCCCCTCAAAGGGGGGCTTCAATCACTACCCGAAGGTATGATCGGATGTATAAGTGGGACTTACCAGTGCCCGGGCCAGGGACACTAGCATCACCACGGAGCTCCGGAACACCCCCAATACCATCTGCTGCAGCAGGATTAGTCATTCATTATCATTGAACTCATTTAGAGTCCTAATACAATCGCTAGGTAGTGCCAGACTCAATGGTCAATAACAGTCAGTAAGAAATCCACTTATGGATCCAATTCAGTTCAATGATTCCTTTCATAACAAAAGAAAGGAATGACAATAATGTCAATCTCATTAGATTGATCACAATGACACAATGAGAGTAATACTCACCACATATGGCTTTACTCAATCCTATTCCAATCCTATTTCAATCCTAAACAACCATTCGGGTGTAACCGTTGGTTTCCAAATGCACGTGTTATTCTTGATGGACATCACATTTATATTTAATATGTGCATTTCAAGTCCCCTTAATTAACACCCATGGAGCTTAGGCGATACCCAATTATGTGGTTCACACACGGAACCTTCTTAAAATATCATTAATTCTTTATAACTTAGTTTAACCATGATTAGTCTTCAAAACCAATCGGGAACGCATTTATCTTTAAGAGTCGTACTCCAAATTTTCGTAAAAATCCTAAACCCAACTTGCAAATTCAGCAACCTCGGCCGCTTGAGCGGACCTATGTGCGCTCGAGCAGACGCTCCATTCGTCCAAAACAGAAACCTCGTCCGTTCGAGCGGACCTATGTGCGCTCGAGCGGACGCTTCAGAATTCCATTCCGGAATTCTGAACCATCCTCTCTTCTTTTACTTTCTTTCCTCCACTACACTTCCCAACCTGCATAAAAGATTGGAACCTCCTGTTCCCCCTCATACACCATCCAATCACATTCATTACTACTAATCATTCATTATCCACCTTAATCACTTCATTAAGCATTAATAATAAACCCAAAATCCATGTAAAAATGCATATAATCCATGGCAAATCTATCATACATTTCTATAAACAATTTCAATGATCAATATTAATTACAAGCAAGGTTTTTACTTGCCTTTGGAAGCTATTAACTCAAAAACCCTCTCTTGTCTTGGTTTGGCTTGAGATTAAAATCCCCTTTTCAAACCCTAATCAAGAAAAACACCCAAATGAACTCCCATGAGTCATTGGTGCTAGGAACCCCTACATAATTACTAATGGAACTTGGAAATCACAAGAGGATGCCATTACTTACTTGTAGTTCAAAGGGGAAAGGTCCTCAAGCTTTCTCTCAAGCTCTACACCTTAACAATGGTGGATTTGCTTGGGGAAGAAGATGAAGTTGGAGATGAACTCCTCAAAGCCCACTTCAATCACTCTTAGCTTCACTCTTGATGGAGAGAAATGGAAGAGGAAGGAGGAATGAAAAATGCTCTAGGGTTCTCTCTTGCAATGAAAATGAAAATGAGCTCTCTTCCCATTCATTTGATTCTAATATAAGAGGTTTTACACCAAAACCCCTTCTCATTTCATCTATTTTCATTTTGAGTCAAATGACTCCTCACTTGGTCCAATTGAGGTTAAATGAGATCGTGTTTATTATGAAAGTTGACGTACTCTTCGAGATACACACGTTGGTATCAAGAATTTTCGTATTTGACGAAATACGCGAAAATCCGTATTTACGAAAAAGTCCTTAATTTACCTTGTTTGAGTCTAAACTCATTTCAATCCATTCAATTTCATTCAAATCCATTTCATTAGGTTTAATACGTTATTTGAGACTAGTTTGTCTCCCTTTGGTCATTAACCTTAGTTAATCCAATTATCCATGCTTAATTAGCATTAATCACAATTAATTAAGCTTAATCACGATTAATTCGGGTCGGGGTGTAACAGAAAGCGTGATCAAATGCTCGTTGGATGATCAAAGCGACTCTAACAGAGCATGTTCTCATATAAGTAGTACGATTGAACACCTCGTATGAGGTATGGAAGTCACTAGAACTTTACTATGCTACTCGTTCCAGATCCAAAAAGGCGCAGTCACGTCTTCAGATTCAAACTTTAAAAAAAGGTACATCTACTGTTACTGAATACATGAATCGGGCCAAAGATTTGGCCAACCAACTTGCGGCTATCGATGCCTTTGTTGCCAAAGAAGAACTCGTTCTTGCTATTCTTTGTGGACTTCCTATGGATTATGATGCTCTTTACATTTATGTTACATCAAAGGCAGATTCTACTACTCTAAATGAACTGCATGGCTTGCTCCTTAGTCAAGAAATGAGAATTGATTCTCAACAACAAGAAGTTTCACCTACAGAATTTCCTACAACTGCCCTCTAAACAGCAAAGCCAAATTCTCCTCCCACTCTGAAATTCCCTGGAGGGTCTAAAACACAACCCTAACAGAAAGTAAACTAAATCCCAGCACAGATATGAATATGGAAATTAAAAACCTAAGTTAATCAAGCAAACAATCACGCAGATGGACACGAGATTTTTTACGTGGAAAACCCTGGGTAGGGAAAAAACCACGGGACCTAGCACCGGTCCAAAAAGATCAAGCACTATGAAATCGAAGGTTACAAGATAAACTCACTCCCCTTTACAGTTGATCACAACCTAAGGACCAAAGCGATTCTTGCCGACGAACACGCCGTTCACCTTCTCCAGCACTTCAATCTCCACGCCTTAAGCAAGACGAATTGAATGGAACATGGATTGAAAAATCTCCAGAGAACAAAGCTTCAGCACATGCCTTTGACACACAAACTCTCTGGAGGAAGATAATCTCTCTTAAGGTATTCTAGGGTTTTGATCTGAGAGAGGTGTATTTGTTTATCAAGGGTTTGAACCCTTAAATAAGCTTCTTCACTCGTATGAGGAAGTTCTGTTGTAATGGGATGGAAAGAACAGAGTTTTAGAAAGAATGGACTACAAAATAGCTGAGGCTCGCCGCTGGCCGATCGATCGGACTGCAGGTCCGATCGATCGGACTGTCAAATAACTGAGGCCTTTTCTGGGCCGATCGATCGGGCTGAATGTCCGATCGATCGGACTGACTTTTAACTGGGAGTATTTTATGGGCGATCGATCGGACTAGTAAGGCGATCGATCGGTCTGTCTTTTTGCTGAAAACACTCTTTGTCCTGAAGCTTTGGAGTTCTTCTTCAAACCAGGATGGTCCATCTAAGAAGAATAAAATACATTTTAAAATCCCCATGTTTTGTCCACCCAATGAATTGGCCAACACTAAAAAATACTAACAATCTCCCCCTTTGGCAATTCATGGACAAAACATCTAAATACATTTGATTCTACCCAAAGACTATTCAAAACAAAAAGACCAATCTTCCATAGCTCCATCACCGATACCTGCATTACCTATCACAGACAATCTTTGACAAAAGATCATGATCATATGAAAAAGTAAGCAGTCAAGTAAGATATACTAAGCAGAGATATTATATGAAAAACATTACTAATCAAAACAAAGACTAAATAAACTGTAAACAAGGATAACAGAGTTTTAGAGTTTTAGAGTAGTCTCCCCCTAAGTGTGTCTCCCCCTTTTTGTCCAGAAATTGACAAGGGAGAAACTTAAACAACCAAAACAACAGAAACAGAGAGGATTGAAATTTGGAATTTAAAGGCAATCGCTGAGGGCTACTGAGGAGGAGGGAATCGATGCAGTAGAGTGTCCAATTTGTCCTCAATCCGGTTGCTTCCCAGCTGTAGTTGTCTCATCTGATCAAAAACCTCATGAAACTGGGAGTCCATGCGGTGCTCAAGAAGCTCAATCTGAGTAGACTGATCGAAGATGCGGTTCTCTAACTCTTGCATATAGGCAGGCATAGCAGACGCATACTGGGGATCAACTGGAGCAGCCTCGTCACCCTGTTCTGGACCTTCATCACCACTGTCATCTACATGAGCAGAGGAGAGACTGACAGTGCGGTATGTAATGGGGCCTCTTCCTCGCACAATGTAGTCCTGTGGCCCCACAGCGACTCCTTTAGACAGAAGAATACGTGTGATAAGTGCGCCATATGGGAGAGAAGTAGTCGATGCACCAAGTGGGGCAGCCACCATATGCTTATAGAGAGCAAGAGGGATGTCAATAGGCTGTCCAGTCCCAATCAAGTAGAGCAGATGGCCTGTTTCCATGATGATTTCAGATGTTCTTCCCTTCGGCTCAAGGTTGAAACACACAAATAGATTCAGCATACGATAAGAGGGGGTAAGATATTTCTGTTTCAGGACACCCCCTGGCTAGACACGTTTACGGCCACCGGTGATAATTGTAATCACTTCATCCCAGTCAGTGTTATCAACCGGCTCTTCCATGTCATCCGGATCAGGCTCTGGAGTGGGATAGACAGCATTGAGACTGCGATCAATGTGAATGAACTGTGCTATAAAATCCGGATCAATTTCAACGATAACCCCTCTAACAAAGGATTTGAACGAGTCTTCACCAATACCATAGATGTTGTTGTAAAACTCTTGCACCATTGACCCATATGTGGTAGGGTCAAGAACATACAAAGAATCCCATTCTCTTTCCAACAGCCAACGACTGAAATCAATCTCAATTTTGGCTAGATGCACTGGACGTTCCACAATGACTTGTTTCTTTGAAAATACATTCAAAAATGAATTTTCCTTGAGCGTACTTTGAAATCGATCCTCATCATAGGTGGGTGCAGAGGAGGAACTACCCCGATGACATGTTTTCTTACGAGGATGAGAGACTTTTGGGGCCATTTTTTCTTTGTGACAATTTAGCAAACACCTGAGGTGCATTGTACAAAGACACATATCCAACATGCATTTTAGAAAATGAGACATCCAAAATGGAAGTACAATTTGAAGATAAGTGAGCATTTCCATAAAGACTGGAAAGTTATTGCAACAACTAAACTATTTTCAAACATCCTTAACCAACAAGACAATCTCAAATCACCCAATCTATCATCCAAAACCAAAGATAAACACATGGAATGAAATAGAAGGAAAAAGAGAAGAGGAGGAAGAAAAGTTACCTTTGGAAGAGCAAGGAACCCTGTAGGAGAAACCCTAGAAGGAGAAGAGGAAGAACTGAGAGTTTAGGGCAGAGAAACAAGGTGAAGCAGAGAGTGAACTAAAATAAAACGGGCGCAGGGGTCTATTAAATCGACGTTGTCCGATCGATCGGACCAGTTTGGCCGATCGATCGGAACAAGGCAAAAAAAATTCTAGAAAGACATACAGCAAAGGGAAGGAGGAAATGGGAAAAACATTTCCAATAAAATGTTCTAGGATAAACGATATGATCACACATATCAGAACCAACTCCCCCCATTTTTTTTTTTTTTTTTTTTTGAATAAATTAGAGCGATGCTATTTCCCCCTTTTTTTTTATTTTTTATTTTCGTAATTTGCCCCAAATAATATCCATCATTGGTGACTTTCACACTAATGAATATGGTAGCCTTCTCTAATGAAACTTTTCAATCATATAGTAGCTATCACACATACTCGTAGGTAGTCCTGACCTCCGGTTTTTTTTTTTTTTTTTTTTTGAGTAGGGGAGTCGAGTACTGACAATAAGCAACCAAACCATAATCACCAAAACAAAAAAATATTGAAAGGGACTAAGGATATGAGCAGATACCGAGAGATTTACGGAGAGAATCAAACCGAGTTGGGTCCAAAGGTTTTGTAAGAATATCAGCGAGTTGATTGTCCGTAGGGATATGCTCTAAGGTAATGACCTTCTCTTCAACCAAATCTCTGATAAAATGATGCCTTATGTCTATGTGTTTGGTTCTAGAATGTTGGACCGGGTTTTTAGAGATGTCAATAGCACTTTTGTTATCACAATAAACAACCATTGTGGTCTGTGCAATGCCATAATCAGATAGCATTTGTTTCATCCATAACAATTGTGTGCAACAACTTCCAGCCGCAATGTATTCTGACTCAGCTGTGGATAGTGAAGTGGAGGTTTGTTTCTTGCTGTGCCACGCAACTAAATTATTTCCAATAAGAAAACAGCCACCGGAGGTGCTTTTCCGATCATCTACACAACCTGCCCAGTCAGCATCCGAGTAACCGACGACATTCATGTTGGTATCTCTTGTAAACCATATCCCACAATCAGTGGTGCCACTCACATATTTTAGAATTCTTTTCACAGCTTGGAGATGAGATTCTTTGGGTCTTGACTGATATCTGGCACAAACACAAACACTGAAGGAGATGTCTGGTCTACTGGCAGTCAAGTATAACAAGCTTCCAATCATGCTTCGATACATTCTTTCATCAAAATCTTGCCCTGAAGAGTCTAAACTCAGCTTAACAGTGGTGCTCATGGGAGTATTGGATTGCTTGACAGAGGTCATCCCAAATTTCTTTAAAATGGTTTGAGCATATTTGGTTTGCGAAAGAAATATCCCATCCTCACATTGTTTGATTTGTAGACCTAGAAAAAAGGATAATTCTCCAACCATGCTCATCTCAAATTCTTTGGACATGGAAGAAGCAAAAGATGTAGCCAAACTCTCAGATGTGGAACCGAAAACAATGTCGTCCACATAAACTTGAGCAATGAGGATATTTTTTCTCTCTCTCTTGATAAAAAGTGTTTTATCTACGCTACCCCGGACAAACGAGTTTTCAAGCAGGAAGGTAGTCAATCTCTCATACCATGCTCGAGGAGCCTACTTTAACCCATACAAAGCTTTGTTCAATTTGAACACATGATCAGGGCTATGAGGGTCTTGGAAACCTTGCGGTTGTTCTACATACACTTCCTCATTTAAAAATCCATTCAAGAAGGCACTCTTGACATCCATCTGATATAACTTGATTTTTAGAGAACAAGCTACAGCCAATAAAATGCGAATGGACTCAAGGCGAGCAACCGGAGCAAACGTTTCATCAAAATCTATTCCCTCCACCTGTGTATAGCCCTGGGCAACTAGTCTAGCTTTGTTTCTGACAACTTGTCCAAATTCATCAGATTTATTTTTGAAAATCCATTTTGTACCTATGACATGTGTATTTTTGGGCCTTGGAACTAGTTTCCAAACATTGTTGCGCTCAAATTGACCTAACTCCTCATGCATGGCGTTAATCCAGGAGTCGTCTACTAGAGCTTCTCTAATGTTTTTGGGTTCAAAAGAGGAAACATAACATAAAAAATTTACCTCACTTTGGACTTGCTGACGAGTTTTGATAGGAGCATTAACATCACCAATTACTTTATCGAGAGAGTGATCCCTGATTACCTGACCTTTTTGGGATCGAGGATTCACATCCTTGCTTGAAGAGGGTTGAGAAGTTGATGTACTTTGAGTAGCACCTTTCACTTTCAGTCCAGACTCGTCACATTCAGATTCTGATTCAGTGTCAGGAACTTGATCTGGTGTGATTGGATCTTTTTGTTCCGTGTGGTGCTTATCATTTTGTCCAACCTGCGGAGAAGAAGGAAGAGTTATAGGGAATTCATCTTCATCATCAGAAAAATAAGCGGGTCCAGCGTCATCAACAGTGACATTGATAGATTCCATGACTGTGGAATGTCTCAGATGAAATACCCTGTAGGCTTTGCTATTTAATGAGTACCCAAGGAAAATCGCTTCATCACTTCGGGAATCAAATTTCCCAAGATGTTCTCTATCTTTCAAGATGTAACACTTACTCCCGAAGGTTTTGAAGTATTTAACTGTAGGTTTTCGACCAGTCCATAGTTCATATGGAGTATTTTTTGTTCCAGTCCTGAGGTAGACTCGATTTATCACATAGACAGCAGTGTTAACTGCCTCTGCCCAAAACTTTTGTGGCACGTTTTTACTATGGATCATGACAAGAGCCATTTCTTGTACAACCCGATTTTTCCTTTCAACTACTCCATTTTGTTGTGGAGTTTTAGGAGCAGAGAATTCATGTTTAATGCCATTTTCAGTACAAAAAGTGTTAAAGAAAGAGTTCTCAAACTCTGTGCCATGGTCGGATCTGATTCTTGCAATTCCACCAAACTGTCCGCCCTTATCTGTAATAAGTTGAAGCCATAAGCAATGAAACACATCAAAAGTTTCAGATTTATCTCTAAGAAAGCGAACCCAAGTAAATCTAGAGAAATCATCAACAGTAAGGAAGATGTACTTTTTGCCACCAATACTTTCAGATTTTGAAGGACCCATGAGATCCATATGAAGTAGCTCTAGTGGTCTCTTGGTAGTAAGCATTTCCAATTTTTTATGTGGTGCCCTAATTTGTTTCCCAATTTGACACGGACCACACACGTGGTTATGAGGTTTTTGAAGTTTGGGAAGTCCTCGAACTAATTCTTGCTTAGAAAGTTTTTCCAAATCAGAATGGTTGATGTGACCTAGCCTTTGATGCCAAAGGTCAACAGTATTGACAGTAGCAGAATTACAGTTCAAAGAATTTTCATTGACTATTTCATTGACAACCACATAGCAATTATCGGAATTCTTTTTACCAGAGAGTACATGTTTTCCAAGACTGTCTATAATGGAGCAAGTATTTAAAGAAAAATGAACCTCATTACCAGATTCACAGAATTGACTTATACTCAGCAAGTTTGCTTTAAGTCCATCAACTAGGAAAACATTATTGATAGTGGACATACCTGGTATGTTGACAGATCCTTTACCAACAACTTTAGATTTGCTTCCATCTCCAAATTAAACATTACCACCCTCATGACTTACAAGTGATGTGAAAAGGGACCTATCCCCTGTCATATGTCTAGAGCACCCGCTGTCTAAATACCAAACATGTGAACTTTGTGCTTTAAGAGCAGTGAGAACCACATTGCAGCGAAAATCGGATTTACGTACCCAAATAAATTTTTGTTTGACCTTATTAGGGGTCAAATTGATCTTCTTTCTCTCACTTCGAAGTTTCTTTCGCAATTTATTGCAATGAGGCCTTATATGTCCAATGATTCCACAAAAGTGACAGGTGGGGACATATCGACGATAAGATTTATAATGTTTGAGATTGGAGTTCACAAGTTTAGGTTTAGAAACAGCAGGTTCTAAAGCAAAAAGTGTATTTCCCCGAACAAACTTACCTGTGTTATTGGAGGAGGATGCACCGTAGTCAAATCCAAGACCATACTTGTTGCTAGATACTATTTGTGCACCCAGTATTTCATCAAGTTTCTTTGATCCTGTATTCATCCGATGAATGTCAGCTTTGGTAAAGACCAATTCAGCAAGGGTTGTCTTGAGTTTGTCAGAAATGCTATCTTTTTCAGTTTTGTAGGAATCTAGTTCTTTCTTTAGGAGAAAAATTTCTTTGTCAGTTTGAATAGAGTGCTCCTGAAGTAAGTCACATTCATTCCCTGCAGAGATCAATTTGTCAGATAAAATGGCACGCTGTGATTCAAGTTGAGATACTTTACCTTGGGATTCATTGAGTTCAGTTTTAAGAGCAAGATTTTCTTTTTCAGCAGCTTTCCATTTTCCTTTCAGAATATCATTCAATTGTGTCATCCTCCTTGAATGTTTGAGGAGACTGTGATATGCTTCTACTAGATCCTGTTCATTATCTGACAAACAGTTAAGATCATCTATAGAAACTTCATCTGATTTTTCCACACCTTCCTGCAACAAGGAATCGTTCGATCTTGCCATAAAAGCCATAAACTTTCCATGTTCAGGTGATGATGATTCAGGTTCACTTTCATTGCAATCTTGTTCTGAATCATCATCCCACGTTACATTCAACACTTTTCCTTGAGTTCTGAAAGTCCTATTTACACATTGAGAGGCATAGTGACCAAAACCTTTGCATTCAAAACAGTGAGTACTCTTGGGAGGGATTTTGGACACATTTTTCTCAGGATTTTGACCAGCATTGGATTTAAAAGAAGAAGAAGGTTTAAACTGTCCTTTTTGAGTAGTATTTTTAAAATTCTTTTTAAAATCCTTTCTATCGTTTTTCAAAAACTTTTTAAACTTTTTAACAAATAGGGCATCAAGGTCTGGGTCATCGGTCTCTTGTTCAGAGTCATTCTCATGCTCCATAAGAGATTTTAAAGCCATTCCTTTACCTTTCTTTGTTTTTTCTGAGATTGGCTTCAAAGGTTTGCATGTTGCCAACTAACTGCTCAACTTTAATTGAATCCAAATCGCTGGACTCCTCAATAGCAACTACTTTAGAGTCAAATCTTTCAGGAAGAGATCTAAGAATTTTTTTAACAATTTTATGTTCAGGAATGACTTCTCCTAAATAAAAAGTAGAATTCACAATAGCAGACAACTTATCATTGAAATCATTAAAAACTTCAGTTTCATCCATTTTCAGATTCTCAAACGCAGTAGTTAAATTTTGAAGTTTGGCTTGCTTAACTTTGAGAGTACCTTCATGAACAGTTTCTAAAATATCCCATGCTTCCTTAGCAGTTTTACAAATAGATATCCGACGAAATTCAGAAGGAGAAACACCATTGAAAATTGAATTTAAAGCTTTACTATTAAAATTGAAGGTTTGTTTATCCTCCTTGGTCCATTGAGGTATAGGTTTTTCAATGATTTTGTTGCCATCAGTGGTAACAGTAGGCAAGGTATAACCAAAAACAACAGAATTCCAGACATCCACATCTATGGATTGAAGAAAGGCAGTCATTCGAACTTTCCAATAATGATAGTTCGATCCATCCAAGAGAGGGGGTTTGGAAATTGAAGATCCATCTCTAAAATTGTCCATATCAGAAATCTGTGTAGATCTCACACAATAACTTAGTGTGAATCAGCTCTGATACCAATTGAAATTCCCTGGAGGGTCTAAAACACAACCCTAACAGAAAGTAAACTAAATCCCAGCACAGATATGAATATGGAAATTAAAAACCTAAGTTAATCAAGCAAACAATCACGCAGATGGACACGAGATTTTTTACGTGGAAAACCCTGGGTAGGGAAAAAACCACGGGACCTAGCACCGGTCCAAAAAGATCAAGCACTATGAAATCGAAGGTTACAAGATAAACTCACTCCCCTTTACAGTTGATCACAACCTAAGGACCAAAGCGATTCTTGCCGACGAACACGCCGTTCACCTTCTCCAGCACTTCAATCTCCACGCCTTAAGCAAGACGAATTGAATGGAACATGGATTGAAAAATCTCCAGAGAACAAAGCTTCAGCACATGCCTTTGACACACAAACTCTCTGGAGGAAGATAATCTCTCTTAAGGTATTCTAGGGTTTTGATCTGAGAGAGGTGTATTTGTTTATCAAGGGTTTGAACCCTTAAATAAGCTTCTTCACTCGTATGAGGAAGTTTTGTTGTAATGGGATGGAAAGAACAGAGTTTTAGAAAGAATGGACTACAAAATAGCTGAGGCTCGCCGCTGGCCGATCGATCGGACTGCAGGTCCGATCGATCGGACTGTCAAATAACTGAGGCCTTTTCTGGGCCGATCGATCGGGCTGAATGTCCGATCGATCGGACTGACTTTTAACTGGGAGTATTTTATGGGCGATCGATCGGACTAGTAAGGCGATCGATCGGTCTGTCTTTTTGCTGAAAACACTCTTTGTCCTGAAGCTTTGGAGTTCTTCTTCAAACCAGGATGGTCCATCTAAGAAGAATAAAATACATTTTAAAATCCCCATGTTTTGTCCACCCAATGAATTGGCCAACACTCAAAAATACTAACACACTCGAAGACATGGTCAAAATGGACCTTCTTATAACAATAGAGGTCGCGAACGTGGGCGTGGTGCACCCACGCGTAATGCCGATACTTCACCCAAAATACCATGCCAAATCTGTAATAAGGTAAATCACACGGCTCTCAATTGTTATCATCGTATGGACCACGCGTATCAAGGACGACAACCCCAGGCCAAACTTGTTGCCTAGGCCGCTTCTAAACAATTTAATGGCACTTGGTTCACCGACACTGGCACATCGAATCATGTGACCAATGATTTAGCCAATCTCTCCATTCAATTTGACTATTAAGGAGATGATCGCATTCTATAGGGAATGGTATTGGTTGATCACATTGCTATAGGGAACGGTATTGGACTTCCTATCACCCACACTGGTTCTTCCTCACTTAAAACACCATTTCATTCTTTTAGCCTTAAAAATGTTCTTCATGTCCCTACCATGACAACCAATCTCATTTCTGTTAACCAGTTTTGCAGAGATAATAATTGTTCATTCACATTTACTGACTTTGATTTTATAGTTAAGGACAATCAAATGGGGAGGATCCTTTTACAAGGGTTGAGTAAGGATGGATTCTATTCTTTGCAAATAAAATCGCTTCGCTCACTGCTTCGTCACCACATTCCAAATAAAATCGCTTCGCTCACTGCTTTGTTTAGCAATCGAGCTTCTTGCAATACTTGGCATCTCTGTCTTGGTCATCCTAACAAGAAAACTTTTCACCACATGATCTCCAGTCAAGCTCTGCCCATTATAGGTGTCACCAAGTTTTCAACTACTTGTCCAGCAAGTCAAATGGGAAAAAGCTCTCGATCACCCTTTAAGTTATCTGAATCTGTTTCTAAGTTTCATCTTGAAATTATTCATTTGGATATTTGGGGCCCATCACCCATATCCTCAATAAGTGGAAAACGCTATTATGTTCTTTTCGTAGATAATTTTAGTCGTTATTCATGGCTTTTTCCTATGAATCATAAATCAGAATTGTTTGATATTTTTGTTTCATTTAAGAACTTGGTTAAAAATCTCACAGACCGCAAAATTAAAATTTTACAATCCGATGGTGGCAGTGAATATACCAGTACCCGATTTCAAAAATTCCTAATGGATAATGGTATATCTCACTGTCTCTCTTGTCCTTATACACTTGAGCAGAATGAGCTTGTTGAAAGGAAACATCGGCACATTATTGAAACAGGACTATCTTTAATGGCCCACTCTCGAATGCCATTAAAATATTGGGTTGAATCCTTTCGCACAGCCATTTTTTTAATCAATCGAATACCATCCAAAATTCTCGACAATGTGTAACCATGGCAAAAACTGTTTGGAAAAGCACTTGATTATACCAATTTAAGATCTTTTGGATGTGCTTGTTTTCCCTTTTTGAGGCCTTATAACTCACATAAGCTCCAATTTCGCTCTACGGAGTGTATATTTTTAGGCTATAGTCCTAACCATAAAGGTTATCGATGCCTTGCTCCTCTCATAGTGGCCAAGTCTATTTGTCCAGACATGTTGTTTTGATTTTGGTTTTTTAGTTTTCTTTTGTTTGTTTTGATTTTATTTTTTAGTTTTCTTAATCATTAATCTTCAATTTTCATGGGCTTGTATTTTTTTTTAAATTATATGATATTAGGTATTGAATTCTCCTGGACTTTTTTTTTCCTCTCTCATGCTAAAACCTTTTACATTTAATTTTAAAGAAATTGATCATAATTTTTTTTTATAAATTTTAATATTATGATTATATAAGCATGAGCATGTTTTTCTAGTATTAGTCTTTAGTGCAAATCTAAAATCACGATAATATAAAAAATCGATGACAAAATATTCAATGCAGTCTTTTTATGGCCTAGTGAAAGAAAATATTAACATGTACTGGTCATAGTCTTCATGCATATAGTATTAATTTCAGCTTTTATATTGCTTGATTATGACAAAATGAGTGAATGCCAGATAAATATATACATATTTGATGGTACTGTGCCCTTCAAATTCATAGTGAGTTGCTCAATTGATAAGTTAGGTATTATTTAGGGGCAGTAATGCCCATTTTGAAACGGGTAGTGTACGTAGAATTCCTTTATGAAAGGCTAGAAACGCCCCTGCCATTGCTTATTTGTAGAACCGCCCCTTTTCAATGAAATGCACAAAGAAAATGTGAATTTAGGAACCACTAAACTTTTTTTTTTGGTAAAAGGAACCATGAAACTTGCTATTTTTAAAGCAAAGACATACAATGACGAAAGATCCACAAACACCATGCAAGATTCACAAACATCCTAACTGAAAGCGGGAGACGATAAAAATACTTGAACTACAATGAGAGTGCTGTACTGGAGAACCTAGACCATTGCCTTGTTTCATATGGTTATCTTTCCGAGCCTTACTGCATTCAGATAATCCCCTGGGTTATGGGAGCCTATGCCAGGGTTGAGAAGCCCTGTTATCCTAAACATGAAGCAAGCCCCACTCTCTTTAAAATCTTTTCCTTGTGTCACGCTCAAGAGAAGCGACATGATCAGGTCTATGCACGCATCGAAGTACTTGGAAGCAAGGTATTCTATATAGAAGAAGTTCTTGTCAGGCTCTTCCTTCATTCTCTGTTCATCAAACACATGAAATAAAACTGAGAAAACCCCCGTGGCTTTAGCTTACCTCATTTTGATGAGGTAAAATACTAACGATAATGTCTCAAGGCTTTTTCTTAATTGAGTGAATCTGGATGGAAACATGCCTTTAGTATAATAGTAGTTTGAATGCTTTTATACACAATTGCTTTCACTAGTACTAATGTTTTTAGGTCTTTTCAAACACTTTTGCATGTTGAGACATTAATGTGACTAAAGTTTTCCAACTTTTTCTACGGAAAGGTAAAGGGAGAGATGCTAGTTTTGCAAAAAAATGGAGCTAACTTGATGGTTAAATTTGTAACATTGATCTCCATCGCAGGAGTTTCTTTCTCCCACTAGCAACGGGGGATGGGGGAGCTCCCATTCCGACCTCCGTATGGTAGGTTTTTCGGGCATCCCGTTGCTTGTTGGAGAACATATATCCACCCCATCCTAGTCCTCTATGAAAGGAAAATCAACTATTTGTCAATCCACCCATCGCCCCCATTATAAAAGCCTTCACTCGTATCCCTTTCCATGGAAACAGTACGAAAAGACATAATAGACATGTGCAAAGTGAAAAGAAGAACAAGCATTAAGGAACTAATTAAAAAGCTCACCTGTGCTTTATACCAACTACTGAAGTAGATGCAGCAGCCAAAGTGCCTGAATTCGGAATTAGGGTCATCAAAGGGGACTCTTGGAACCACATCATACCTGTAGACCACTCTATAATATAACTGTTGAAGCCCTGAATAAAGCAGCCATCCTTCGATGAACCTGCCAAAGGTCTCATCTCCAACTCTTGGCTGCCCATAAGTCAGAACACAGGCAAGGCGGTTCAATATGGTGGCTTCATCATGTAAAATGAGTATAGAAGGAAAGATGGCCGCAAGGGCTCCACCAAGGCTGTGTCCAGTGAGCACTATCTTAGCGTTCTTGTGCACTTGTAACAGTATCTTGAGTGTTTCTCGTATGCTGTAATATGCCAAAGGCTTTTCTCCTTGGTAGTCCTTGGGCCAACCCTTCAAATAGTCTCTCTCATCTTGGATGCCCATGGCTTTCATGAACCCCAGATGGGCCCTTCCCATTTTCCCCATTTTAATCCAAGAGAGTTCGAAATCGGCCATCCAATCCTTGGCGTCGAAGGGTTCTGTGCCACGAAAGGACACCACTATCAGGTTGGCATCCACGGACCGATCGCAAAAGATATAAGCATAGGTACCAGACTCCTCGAACTCTGAAAGACAAGGTCACTTGTTAGTTGATTTGGATTGATTAGCTAAATAGTAGAACAAGAATTACGGCTATTATTTAATTAGCAGAGTTTTTAAGGGGCCCATCAATCCATAAGCCAATAGTGACAGTCCGGAATAGATTTGAAATGCAAAAGATTCACGACTATTAATGGATGCTTGTATCATTCAATTTCCAAGAGATTATTCTAATTAAATATCATCTAATCTATTCACCAAACTCGAGAAATGGGCTATGGATCTGATTGCTATTAGCTTTGGCCATTGACTTTTACCAGTAATCATCATTGAATTTGATCCTTACCGTTCCAGCACTTGAAGAACTGTACAAAGTGCATCTGCATATGAAAAAAATAAGGTAATTTAGACACATTATTAGTTTATAAAGAAGTAAAATTGAGGAAAATGAGCCAAAACTGTATCCCAAAAGCTGGCCCAAGTCCATCCCATTTAGTTATCCGACTATTTATTTAGGCCCATATCCAGCCTTTTGTAATTGACAAGGCCCATTGCTCCTAAATATGCTCTGAAGTCGGTTGGATGGGCCTAGTAATCATTAGACCAAGTTGTTTCTTCATTCTGCCTCATTTAAAAGCCTAAACATAGTCCAACGTAGTCTTAAGGAGTGGACTCCACCCGAGGAAATTACTCAAAAGTATTTATGCTGTCTCACCTCGGCTAATACTTTGGAGATTTTGATAGCAAGAGTTAGCTAAATAAACTTAATTAAATATTTTCAGTAGGAATAAACAGCTAATCGGTCAATGGTTATTAGAAAAGATCGTCAAATCAGGGATACCTTTCCCTGTAACGGCCCATCAAATTAATGGTTTGATCAACATGCCACAAGCATGAGGAGCTGGTCATCTAATCAAACTATAAATGTCTTGCGGCACAGGTGGATGGAGGAAAATTTTCTTGCAATAACATTTTAAAACATAAATCCATTGTCCAAAAACTCAGAAACTTAGGAAAAAATTTGAGCTATTGACCGAGTTGAACCAATGACTCCGCTGAGTCCTGGCTGTGTCTTAGCTGAGTGTGCTGAGCTTTTACCTAGGCCACCCAAGTCTGGCTAAAACGTATTGACTGAGTGTCTCATAGAGTACCAAAGTCAAATTGGTCAATTTCGACTGAGTTTCTCTGAGATCATCCTTTTAGAAGAACCAAAACCTACCTTCCAAAGGTTTACAGCTTTCTTGACGTATGCTTCATTCTCGTAGGCAACCTTAGAGGCCAGCATGGTGAGATCCATGAAACTCACGTCGTTGGATATGTTAAGAGTACGCATATGGGGCAGATAATTGAGAAACCATAACGTCTTGTACAGATCCAACCGTCCATCTATAAGGCCGACGCACGATCGGTAGTTCTCAGAGTCTTGCACGGGAGTCACTACAGAAACTGAGAAAAGAAACCAGTGAAAATCAAATCCTGATTTCTTAAGATCTTGAATAGTTAAACAAAATAAAACTTGTGGAGAGAAATTTGTCTACATTACAATTTTGAACTGTATACAATTCTCTCCTGCCCCCACCATTTATTCTATTTGCTTTTTTTTAATCCAAACAGAACACTAGGAAATATTGTTAATGTGAAGCGATAAAATATTTTAAATTATCACTCAACAACTCTAAAAAAAAAGGATTAAAAAAATCATTCTGCGGAGCATTTTTTAATTAAATTATGATCACATGTGTCCGACGTGACGTGCAAAAAGAATAAAAGATTTCTGAAAAAGACAAGCAGCCACCTGCACCAAATGGCCTTTATGATTATGCTTAAGCTTAAGGAACTCTTTTTCCTTTTTACTATTGTTTTTCCCAATAATGTTGGGTCTTGCATTTTTCTTTGCAAGAGTTTCTGACAGGAATTCAAGATGTCTCTGAATTCCTAAATTATAGTGAGAAATTCTATATTTACTTGCTAGCGTTGACTCCTGCATTTATAAATCCAAACATTCCGAGAGGCTTATTGGAACTCCGGCTCACCCCCAACGATGGATTTTCATCTTCTCCTCTGTTCCACTCTAACAAAATCAAGTTTGGTCATCTTCTTCCTCCACCCTCCTTTCATATGCTTGCCTATTTTTCTCTTTTTCCTTTCTATTATGCTACATGCATTTTTTTTTCTAGAGGGTTTTGATGGAATGGGAAGAAGAATGGTTTTGGGGGTCTTAATGGAATGGAATTAGTGGGTTTCTAAGATGTACAGATTATGGGTTTTCTGAGATTTGAACGGGATGGTAAGAGACAAGGGCTATTTGGTTGGATGACCAGGTTGATTTGTGGGTTGTGTTGGCTGAGAGATAAAGAAGATGCATCTTGAATTTGATGGTTGTAGGATGGGCGTTAGGATGGCTTGATGATTGCAAGTTGCAGAAATTTGGAATGAGGGTTGGGCTTATCTGGTTTGTTGCCAATTGTGGGTTGGATGTGTTCCAGGGCAGCAAGTGTTCTTACGTGGTGTGGTCTCAAGTGATATATAGGTTGAATAGTCAAATGGGTTTTGTGGGTTTCAAGGAAGATGGTCAGACTTGGCTAGTGTGATGGTGTTTAGCTTGATGTGAGTGATGAAGATAAATGAGAGGTTTCATGTTCAGATGGTGTTTTTTTTTTTTTTTTTTTTTTTTTTTTTTTTTTTTTTTTTTTGTGTGTGTGTGTGTGTGTGTGTGGAGGTGTTGAGGTGGGTTGTGCAACAGATAAATGATGTATAAACATCTAAAACTTCACTAAGAAAACCAAATAAATATGAAATAGGAAATTTGTGGGGGTGCAAGTAGCCTGAAATTCTCAGGGAGGAATTCTAGCCTAAAAGAAATAGGAAATTCAAAAACTCCAGAATTTGTAGCATTTTAAAATTCCAGCATCTCAAATTTTATAAATTCCAGCAGACATGAATTTCAAAAATTCCTACAAAGCAACAGGCCCTTACGGACATGATGAAATTCACCTCATCTTCCATCTAAGGGTTCATGCACATCATGAGGTGGGGATTCTTTACCAGGAAAAAAATAATAATAAAGAGGTGGCTAGAACTAGGGTAGTGTCTCTTCTATGTGTCAGATACATTTTCAAAATCTAAACCCATTTGGAAATATCATGAGAAAATTAGGAATCAAATAAAAGTCCAGAAAATATATAAGATAGACACTTTGGGGAAATAATAGTTTTCTCAAGAATGAAATTTAAATTGAAAGATATCTTTACACTTTCCTCGAAGAACTGTATAGAGGGGAGAGAAAGATGTGTTCATGGGCCAGTTTAAGCGCAGCTAAAATTGTCCCCTTACGTAGGCATAGGAACCACTTTAGCTTTCTCTTAGACTACTTTAACAAAAGAAAGAAGGAGGGCGGATGGAGAAAGGCGCATCTTCCTCTCTCTCTCTCTCTATATATATAGGGGAATGTTCATGTGCATCTATCCCTCACCATATGGTGAAGGACACTTCCCTTTTTGCACATAAAGACCAAGGAGTGTACCTCACCTATGTACTTGAAAACTTACTTTTTGTACTTGAAAACCCCCATTTATGGAAGTGTCCCTCACCATATGGTGAGGGATAGATGCACATGAACATTCCCCATATATATATGCATATATATATATGGAGGTGCTCCTATGAGAGACACTCTCACTCACTAAGTTTATGAAAGATGGGTGGGGCCCTCACTTCCATATCTACTCTCACCAACTCAATTGTAAGCAACCCCAACTTAAATATGAGGGCCCCACCCATCTCTCACCATGTTGGTGAGAGTTCTCACTTAGAGCATCTCCCATATATATAATTCTTGACCTTATAAACATGTTGGATGGTGGATTTTTGAGCATGATAACATATAAAATGAAATGCATCTACTGTATGTAGCTACCAAGAAATTAGACATAAATGCAGTAGTGCAGTGACACTAGAAATATACTGTACGCAGTATTTATTATCTATCTATCCCACATCAGTTCTTGAGTCTTTGTACCTACATGTTATAATACGAAAAACCAAACGTAAAAATCCTCCATTAAGCGACAGCAAATTCAAAGAAAACTCAATGATGAAGCCCAAGATGCGTAATGGTACGTCCAATCGCAACAGTATCTTCTGAATGATTAGGGTGAAACCCAGTATCCAATTAGCTATGGCACTTTCATCCTCTAGCTTTGAGCCTAGAGAGAGGGAGCTCTCCACAAACTTGCGATGGGAGCTCTCCACAAACTTGCAATCGGATAGTCTACTCCTGACGAGACATAGGCAAAGAAGTTCAAAGAACCCCACTTCTTCTGGACGGTAGATCAGGTAGTCAGAGGAGGCCATGGTAGGAGAAGGAAGAGAAGGACGTGGAACAAGGGAAGAAGGAGAGATGCAGGGTGTTTTGAAGGCTAGGCGCTGGGGCTCTTTATTTAAATAGAGATTTTGGTCATCAACACGTTTAGTTCTATACCATATATATAAACAGCAGCAGTTTCTCCAGCTGCTTTCCTCCTGGTTACTCTCCTCCACACGTCCCTTCCTGGCCCACTTAGCACCATGTGTGCCAACTACACATCCCTTTTTGGGCCCACTTAGCAGCATGTTTGCCAAATGGAGTGCATGTGTGTCAACTGCACATCCCTTCTTGAGCCCACTTAGCAGCATGTGTGCCAAATGGAGGGCAGATTTCCAAACGCCACTACATAGGGTCCACTTCCAAGTAGCAACTGGACTCTTCCTTTACCCTCTCCCACTCTGCTTTTGTTTTGATTTCAGTCAATTGTTTTGATTTCAGTCAATCTCATTTATTGAGATGTTCATGCTTTGTGCTTTTATTTTTTAATTGTGGGCGTTAATTTGATTTGAGATTATCTCATGAATGCCTCTCTTTCTCCACGACAAAAGAGAAAATTACAACTCTGGTTTCTTCTTGTGTTGCTTGTGTATATAGAAAGTGTTGATCACCATTTGTTTGTTTATGTTACTCTAATATTTTTATGTGTTTCTAAATAGTGCTTATCATGTGTTTGTTTATATTCAACGTGCACAACACTGACGACATATTGACTTAAGTGGATTCCAACTGAAAAAGAAACCATTTGCTGACAATCCACCTGCTAAACATTTTCATCCTGCCTCCTTGCTGACAAGTCAAAAACGAGTTTTAGAAAGTTGACATGAGCCTGTTTTAATTTGGAGTTGATTTTTGACCCGATTCAAAATAGGTTTGATGTGGGACGGTGTTAACAGATCAATTAGTTAGTTTTCTGGCTCGGCAATTGACAAAGACTTGATATTTTCTATGGAGGCCTGGCCCAAGTGTGAATGCCTTTGTTTAGGCATGATTCAAAAACTCATAACTCAAGTGTGTGGGTTTTTTGCGAACTAACTTTTGATATTGTTCCTTGAATTTTGACCAAGTCTTGACTGAGTCAGCTTAGAGTTGCATCAATCTGGCCGAAACTCATGAAGGACTGAGTCTCTCTAAGTACTTGGCTCTTCTAGCAAGTAGCAATCTCAATAACTTGGTTAGGTTTTTTGAACCTCACTCTGTTTCCAAACAGCGTAATTAGGACGAATTCATTATGGGTCAGGCCTGCTAATGTTGATGTTAAGATCCTCTATAGACATCTCTACATGATTATGGATGACCAAATGATCAGATTGTTTATGGTTACAAACATCCCACCAGTGTGGCTTAAGGTCATGACCTATATCTATCCTGATGCCATGCACACCTACTGTACCAAACGATAAACACACTAAAGGGCCTATTCAATTCGGAGAATTTGGACAACCTGGAGAATTAATTCGGTCTCACTGGTATTCCACAAATCGTACCATAGGGGAACACTAAAAATTCTAGAATTCTAAGAAGCCATGAAGCTGTGTAAGATGGAGCATGGTGCCTTGATACCATTATATATATATATATATATATATATATATATACACGTGCGACCAAGGCTTTTCCTTGTATGGGATGTCAGGTGTGGTTAAATTTTGGGAGCTGCAACATGCACATCCAAACTTGTTCTATGCACATCCACTCATGGGACCTGTAAGTGCAAAAACTGTAACTCACAAGATTAAGAGATGCCTTAAAGGACTTAAACCACGATGGCTGTCGAGAGCTGGCTGCTACTGGTTTAGGAAACCTGAAAGGGAAGAGAATAGAGGTCAAAGGACCCTGGCTGTGGGTAGCACAGGGCTCTCCGATGCCTTTGTTAGTGTGTAAATCGAACGAGGAAAGGAGAGATCGAAGAATCGGAAGGAGGAGAATGTCTGAATTTTCTTCTACGTACCTCTTCTGGTTCTCCTTCTTCATATATATGGGCCCTTTTTTTTGTAGCTGAAATCATCAGCTTCATGGAGTAATAAATGAAGGTCCATCCAGGTCCATCACAGCCCACCTTGCATTAAATGCCAGTCTGATCAGCCCATGTTGCATTAAATGCCAGTCACATTGGGCCTGATTCTGTCTGGATTTGCTGGCGGCGGCGATCTCATCGGATCCTTTCTTGGGCCTCTCCCTGATGGGGCTGCAACCGCTGGGCGCTGTGTCAGAGGGTCGGACGGCCAGGATGGTATCTGTCTTGTCATCGTGTGCCTGAGGGCGGGAGATATTTTAGACACGCGCCTCGGCTGGCAGTCTCTATAGTTGCAGCCGAGATGCATGTCTGGACCGGGCTCAGGGGAGGATGGCCTCGGCCGGACCGAGGCTAGCAACCGCACCCCGGCTGGTGATCCAGCACCACGGCCGGAATGCGCGTAGCCGGGCTGAAGATTAGGACGAGTCAAACAGTCCTGGGATGATTAAGAATCTCCCCACACAATAGCCCCCTAGCTTGCGGCTCCTCTGGGATATCGGGATTCCGAACTCAGTGGAGTTGGAAGCTACGAAGGTACCGCTGCAGTCTTAGGCTTCGTGCTGGTGACAGCTGGCGTCTAATCCTTTCCAAACTTCTTTTCCCGCTCAAGACAATAAATGCAGCGCGTCAATCATGAAGAAGTGGGATGGGCAACACCACGTGTACCCATCTGATCGACTGCGCCGTTGGACATGGGAGGCGTATAGCCGCTTGATGCGACGCTTCAGATTTCGAGAATGGCGCTTGGAGCGGAGCGTCACTTCTTCTGATACAAAAGGTCGCTGTCGTCTTCTTCCTATCCTCTACATCCGAAGAACCAGTTCAGAGGCCTTCCTTTGTTGAATAGATCGCAACGACGTGCTTGAGGGAATTCTGTTTGCGTTCTCCGAGCGTGAGCTTCTTCTTCTCTTTAGATTTTCTCCTTTTAGACCTTCTGTCTCTCTGTCTCCTACCCACACATGGGGATTTACAGTCATTGGGTAGAGAACGACATCGCCATAGATGGGCTTAGGGGGGCATATGAGATACCGGAAGACGTGTTGATCAGACGAGCGGATCCTGCAGACTATGCACTCCGCTCGTACTCGGGGGGCTGGATGCCCTTCCCGTTGATTGCCATAGTAGAGGGCGGAGTTAGGTTCCCCCTCGACCCACTTCTTAGGGCCTGTCTCAGCACTTGGGCCCTCAGTCCGTGTCAGCTGTCGCCTAACGGTTACAAGGTCATTATGGGCACAGCCGCTCTGAATAAAAGCCTAGGTATTGACCTCGGCGTCCATGACATCGAAGATGTCTATGACATTTGCAAATCCAAGGAGGACGGCTACAACCTCCGAGTCAGGCCCCGGTGCACGGCCTTCGTCACGGCACTCGAGGACTCCAGTAAATATGCCGGAGACGACCTCGTGTGCGTCTCGGGGAACTGGGAGTTCGGCGCCGAGGAGGATAGGGTGTATAGGGTACCTCGTCACCCCGGGGTCGTCCCAAGTAATCCCCTTTGCTTATTATTGTATCTCATTTCATTTTCTGCCTCAGGGCTTGCCGGGTTGATACACTTCTGGTTCATTTTGCAGCTGCTCGCGAAAGGAGGCAGCAAGCCAGGCGGGACGGCTGGCAGAAGAACGAGGAGTGGTACCAGGCGATTAGGAGGTGCACCGACTTCTCCAATAGGTCCGCCTGGGCGCTACTAGGCTACGAGCCGAGGCACCGGGGATACAACAAGAGATCTGTGTTGCTCCCTGCGTTGCTTCAAGGGGAAGTCCAGGGGCCGAGTGCGCCCTCTGCCAGCAGCCGTCCAGAGGCGGTGTTCGAAGAAGGGGGGCCCTCTCAAGCCGCGACTGGTGTTGAGGCGTCGCCTGAGATGGGATCCTCGCCTGAGCCGCAATCAAGCGGCACTCCTTTGAGAAGAAGGGCCAGACGTTCCCCGCCTAGCCTGGGAGGATCGTCGCGAGTCCCGGCGTTCGTCGACCTGGAGGCGTTGGCGTTCGGGGACGAGGACGAGTCCCCTCCTCCAATGATCAGGGATCCCGCTGGGCACTCAGCCCCCAGTCCGGTCGAGCCCCCTCGGGCCGTGGAAGAGGAAGTTCCAGCCCCAGACCCGGGTCCAGAGGTCCAGCAGTCTCCCGAGGTTACGTTCAACGAGAGGTCTTCGAGGAAAAGGCCAAGGGAAGACGAGGGGAGCTCAGGACAAGCGTTGCGGCTCACCGAGCCAGCACTCTGGACGCCGAGCTTCCTGCTCGAGTCAAGGAGGCCCATGACGGTGGAAGACTGCATCCACAAGAGGCCAGACGCTCATGTGCTTGAGGCGCTCAGTCATGCTTGCGCGCTCCCGCGCGACATGAAGCGACTGGAGAGGATGAGCGATCCGAAGTTAATGACGTCGCTGCTGCACTCCTGCTTTCAGGTAATTTTCTTGACTGCACCATTTTTTATATTGGTATTCCATCTCGGCCACTAATCTTCCCGTCTGATTTCTTTTGGCAGACGCTGCAAAAGTCGATGGTAATCATCGACAGATTTAACAAGCAGGGCCCCTTGGTGATTTGCCTGGCCGAGGAGAAGCAGGAGCTCGAAGAGGCGCTGGGGGCCAGTACCTCAAGGGTGGACCAATTGGAGGCGCTCAAGGGCGACCTTCAGGCTAGGCTCGGGGAGGCGGTAGAGCAGCTCGAGGGCGAAAGGAAGAAGAACGCCGACCTCGAAGCCTTGGTGGAGGGCCTGAGGGGCGACCTCCAGGCTGAGTCGAAGCGGGCGGTCGAAGCGGAAGCCAGAATCAAATCTGAGAGCGAAGCAGCTTTCCAGGATGCGGCCACCCAGGCGACCGCTTATTACGGCGCGAAGGTGTTCCGCGTCCGGGACAAGGCATGGCGCGCTGCTTTAAGGGAGGTTGGAATTGCTGAGGACCACCCGTCCTTCGTCAACCCCCCGGTCTATCCCGGCCCGTTGGTCCCAGACAATACGGTGATCATCGAACGCACGGCCGTCGCCCCCAGTAGCTCAGACCCGCGGGAAGCTTTAGCCGATATCCCCAGCGGCTCGACTCCGCGGGAACCCTGAAGTCCGCAGCGCCTATGTCTCCTCTCTTTTTTTTTTGTTAATTCCTATGCATGCCTTGTGTATTCAATGTAAATTCTTCCAACAATTGATGAATGAAATCAGACTTTCTTTATCATTCTTCGCTCTGCTCTTTTCGCTTGCTTGGTTTCCCCATAGCACTTGTGCTTGTTGTTTTTTTTTTTTTTTTTTTAACTAAATCATAACGGATAGTTTAAAATGGAATACCGTGGCGCGACACCAAGGTCTCCGGGCAGTATTGCCGTGTTCGCATTGGCCACATAACGAGGTGGTGCGTGTCATGGTCCATAGGCTTCATGCCGGGGTGGTACGAGAACCAGCCCCACGGCGACCATAGTGGCCCGTAGGCTTCATGCCGGGGTGGTGCGTAGACCAGCCCCCACGGCAATCTTAGTGGCCCGTAGGCTTCATGCCGGGGTGGTGCGTGGACCAGCCCCATGGCAATCATAGTGGCCCGTAGGCTTCATGCCGGTAGGTGGTGCGTGTGACCAGCCCCCACGGCAATCATAGTGGCCCGTAGGCTTCATGCCGGGGTGGTGCGTGGACCAGCCCCCACGGCAATCATAGTGGCCCGTAGGCTTCATGCCGGGGTGGTGCGTGGACCAGCCCCATGGCAATCATAGTGGCCCGTAGGCTTCATGCCGGGGTGGTGCGTGGACCAGCCCCCACGGCAATCATAGTGGCCCGTAGGCTTCATGCCGGGGTGGTGCGTGGACCAGCCCCCACGGCAATCATAGTGGCCCGTAGGCTTCATGCCGGGGTGGTGCGTGGACCAGCCCCACGGCAATCATAGTGGCCCGTAGGCTTCATGCCGGGGTGGTGCGTGGACCAGCCCCATGGCAATCATAGTGGCCCGTAGGCTTCATGCCGGGGTGGTGCGTGGACCAGCCCCATGGCAATTATAGTGTGGCCCGTAGGCTTCATGCCGGGGTGGTGCGTGGACCAGCCCCCACGGCAATCATAGTGGCCCGTAGGCTTCATGCCGGGGTGGTGCGTGGACCAGCCCCATGGCAATCATAGTGGCCCGTAGGCTTCATGCCGGGGTGGTGCGTAGACCAGCCCCCACGGCAATCTTAGTGGATTCTCGTTTCCGGGTTGACAGTGAGGAAAAGAATAGAGACTCAAAACTGCTTTCATTGAAGTCTTGGGACATCTCGAGTACAACAGAATTAAAAGTAGAACTTCTTGAGATGCGATACATTCCACGGTCGAGGTAACTGTCGGCCATCCATATCTTCAAGTCTATAAGCTGATTGCCCCGCGATGGCGACTACCTTAAATGGTCCGTGCCAGTTCGGCGCCAACTTGCCCTGGCTTGGGTCTCGATCCGATGGGAGTGTCTTCTTCAGGACTAATTCTCCAACTGAGAACCTTCTTTCCCTGACCCTTCGGTTATAACCTTTGGCCAGTTGCTGCTGATAGTCAGCCAGTCTGATGGTTGCTAATTCTCTGCGTTCATCGGCGAGATCCAACTCCCGGGCAATGTTCGTGTCATTCTGGCCTTGGTCAAAGAGATCCGACCTCAAAGTCGGGAGGCCGACCTCAAGAGGGATGACCGCCTCCATCCCATATGCAAGGGAAAACGGGGTTGCCGAAGTGGAGCGCCTTGGGGTCGTTCTGTAGGCCCATAAAACACTTGGAAGCTCTTCTACCCATCTCCCTTTCGCCTGGTCTAACCGCTTCTTCAACCCGTCGAGTACCACCTTATTGGAGATCTCTGCTTGGCCATTGCTTTGCGGATATGCTGGGGTGGAATAGTGGTTTTTGATGCCGAGTTCCTTGGAGAAGTTTTTGAAGGCAGTAGAATCAAACTGGGTGCCGTTATCCGAGACCAGGACTCGCGGGATGCCGAATCTGGTGATGATGTTCCTCCAAACGAAATTCTTCGTATCCCGCTCGGTGATGGAAGACAATGACTCTGCTTCTATCCATTTAGTAAAATAATCGGTGGCCACTATCAACCATCTCTTATTTCCTGGAGTTCGGTGGAGTGGTCCCACGATGTCCAGCCCCCATTGGGCAAAGGGCCACGGACTAGAGAGCGGGCCCAGATCCTGTGCTGGTTGATGAAGAGAGTGGGAGAACTTCTGGCACTTCTCACATTTCTTAACATATAACCGCGCATCTTTCTGCATATACGGCCACCAGTACCCCTGGCTGATTGCTCGGTAAGCCAATGATCTCCCCCCTATATGGCTCCTGCAAATCCCCTCGTGTATTTCATAGAGAAAGTCTTCCACTTTGCTTGGATGGACGCATTGAAGGTATGGGCCAGTGAATGACTTCCTGTAGAGCTTGCCCTCGGGAGACAACCAAAACCGTGTAGCTTTCAATCTGAGCCGATGAGCCTCAATCCTATCCTCTGGGAGTTTGTCGTCCTTAAGATAGGATATAATTGGGTCCATCCAGCTTGGGCCGGAGTCAAGATGGAGGACTTCCCGGGGTGGCTGAAGCTCTATACTGGGTCCTGCCAGCGATCCCACTTCGATAGTTCTTTTCTTCCTTGCCTCAACGGCGGAGGCTAGACTGGCTAGGGCATCGGCGTGGGAGTTTGATCCTCTGCTGATCTGTTTGACCTCGACCATCTGGAATTCTGAGATGGACTTCTTTGCGAGGGCGAGATAGACAGACATCCTTTCGTCTCGAGCCTGATAATCTCCTGTCAATTGGCTAACCACCAGCTGAGAATCACTGAAGACAAGCAACCGCCGAGCTCCAAGGATTTTAGCACTGCTCAGTCCGGCTAACAAGGCCTCATACTCCGCCTCGTTATTTGACGCTTTAAAATCGAGGGTGAGAGCTTGCTCAATAACCAACCCATCCGGAGTCTGAATGACGGCCCCAGCGCCAGCCCGCTTGGCGGTTGACGACCCATCAACGAAGACCTTCCAGACGGAAGCCGGAGATCGGCTTTGAGATAGCCCGTTATCCTCCGGGAGGGGCACCTCTAGTTCATCCGTGGGCTCAGGGCCGAGCCGAGTTAGCGCCGGGGTTGGAGGTATGAACTCCACAATGAAGTCTGCCAGGACCTGAGCTTTGATGGCTGTTCTGGGCTGGTACCGAATGTCATATTGCCCGAGTTCTATCGCCCACCGCGAAAGCCTTCCTGAAAAATCAGCCTTTCGAAAAACAGACTTGAGAGGGTGTTTTGTAACCACTGTTACAGGATGAGTTTGGAAATAATGGGAGAGCTTGCGGGAAGCGCTAACTAGCGCCAACGCAAGCTTCTCTAACTGGGTATATCTGGTCTCGGGATCGAGGAGCGATTTGCTCGTGTAATAAACCGGTTTTTGTTGATCTTCCTCCTCTCTGATCAGGACCGAGCTCACGGCTCGATCCGAGACCGCTAGATATAAATACAACATTTCCCCTGGTTTTGGGGTCGAAAGTAGAGGAGGTGACGAAAGGTAGGCCTTAAGTGCTTGTAAAGCCTGGTCACACTCTGGGGTCCATTGAAACTTAGAATTTTTTCTTAACAATTTAAAGAAAGGCTGGCACTTATCTGAGGATCTGCTGATGAATCGATTCAGCGCGGCAGCCATGCCGGTAAGCTTTTGGACTTCTTTTGCGGTAGTGGGGCTCTGTACCCTGAGGATGGAGGAAATCTGGTTCAGGTCTGCTTCAATCCCTCTTCTTGTGACCAAGCTTCCCAGGAATTTGCCTGAACCAACGCCAAAGGCGCATTTGGAGGCGTTCAGCTTCAACTTGTATTCTTTCAGAATGGCAAACACTTCAGCCAGATCGGCCAGATGATTCGCGGCCTGTTTGGACTTGACGACCATATCGTCGATATACTCTTCAACAGTGCTGCCGAGCTGCATCCCGAACATCTTGGTGACCAAGCGCTGGTAGGTGGCACCTGCGTTCTTTAAGCCGAAAGGCATTACCTTGTAACAGTAGATGCCTCTGGGCGTTATGAACGCAGTCTTTTCTTCATCTGGAGCGTACAGAGGTATCTGATGGTAACCTCGATATGCGTCGAGGAAGCTCATTCGGTCGTGGCCAGCGGTAGCGTCGATCATTTGATCAATCTTCGGGAGTGGGAAGCTGTCCTTGGGGCAGGCCTTGTTGAGATCTGTGAAGTCGACGCACACCCTCCACTTGCCAGTCTTCTTCTTGACCACCACCGTGTTGGCGAGCCAGACCGGGTACTGCACTTCCCTGATCACCCTGCTTCAAGTAGTTTGCTGACCTCTTCGACCACAGCTTCTGTCTGCGGCAGCCCGGTCCTACGAGCTTTTTGCATTACTGGCTTATGCTCGGGATCCACATTCAGCTTATGGCACGCGGTCTCGGGATCAATACCAGGCATCTCTTCTGGGGTCCAAGCGAAGGCTTCTACGTTCTAGAACAGGAACTCGGTCAGTTCGGATCGCTCGGACTCGGTAAGCTGACCGCCGAGGAGGAAGAACCTTTCTGGATCATATGAGCTGATCCTAACCTCGGTCAGTTCCTCCACACTCTTCTGCTCGGGCTGCTGACCGACTCCGTCCAAATCTTTCTCCAATTCGGCAACATTGACCTGCTTGGGCTCGCGGCTTCCGGATACTACGGCCATTAAGCATCGCTGGGCCATCTGCTGGTCTCCCCGAACCGTTACTATTTTTATTCCGCCATGATTTTCGAGCGGGAACTTTAACTTTTGGTGCAAAGTGGAGGGCACTGCTTCCATGCCGTGGAGCCAAGTTCTACCCATAATGGCATTGTAGGGGGATGGCGTGTCAACTACCAGGAAGTCAACCACTGCGGAGGCTCCTTCAATCTGAACCGTGAGGGTCACTTTCCCCTTCGGGTATACAGGCTGAGCGCTGAAGCCTATCAATGGAGTTCGGGCCTCCCGCAGGTCTGCTTCCGAGAGGCCCATCTTTCTGAAGCAATCAAAGTAAAGGACTTCGGACGAACTGCCGGGGTCGACAAGGATCCTCTGGACCCTACAATTCTTCAGTTTCAAAGTGACGACAAGCGGGTCATTATGTGGGAGTTGCACGCCTTCCAGGTCGTCATCAGAGAACCAAATCTTGGGTTGCTCCTTACGAGGCTTTTTCGCGACCGGTTCTAACTCAGCAGCCATCACCTGTTTTCCATGGGACGCCCGTCTCGCCTCGGCGCGCGCCTGATTACTCCCTCTGGGTGGGGGAGCGAGGTGTATGACGCTAATGAGTTTTTCTGACCCATCACTGTCCTGACTCCTTTCATTTCAGTGCCGCCCTCGACGCTCGTCCCCGTTGTCCGCCTTGACATATTCTTTGAGGTGCCTGTCTTGGACGAGTTTCTCTAAATGAGACCTGAGGATTCTACATTCTTCGGTATTGTGGCCGTTCTGCCTATGATACGCACAGAATCTACTCTGGTCGCGGTTGGCCGAATCGCCCCTCATGGGTTGCGGCCAGCTGAAGTACGGCTTGGATTTGATCTTAGTCATTATCTTGTGGATAGGCTCCTTAAATATGGTATCAACAGCTTTATAGGGATCGGAAGACAGCCTAAGCTTCTTGTTGTCTCTATAGGCAGGTGCTGAAGCCTTCGCCGAACTGGTTGAGGCTTTATGTCGGCTCGGCTCCTCTCTTCTGGAAGATCGACCTTCCTTCTTTGCAGACTTGCCGTCCCGATCTCTTCGGCTGACGTGAAAGCTTTCCCTCGCTCTGAGCTGGTCATCTTCTTGAGCTATAAAACGATTCACCCTGGCCATCAGTGCCGAGATAGAGACCACATGATTGCCAGCCAGGTCCTTCCGGAGGTCGTTATCTGGCAGCAGGGCGTTCTGGAATGCGAAGATCACTACTTCGTCTTTTGAGCCATCAATCTGGCTGTAGACTGTCCAGAACCGTTTGGCGAACTGAGTGACATTCTCATGCTGCTTCATTCTCAGGGCCATTATATCGGCATCGGTTTTGGGAACAGCTCTGTAAGCCTGGAACTTCTTTATGAAGGAGTGCTGGAGCTGCTGCCATGTTGAAATGGAATTTTCCGGGAGACCGCAGAACCACTTCAAGGGGAGCTCGCCCAGACTGGACGAGAAAACCTTGCAGTTCAAATGGCCTTCATCTCCCCAGACAGACATCCTTTGCGAGAAGTGTCGTAGATGCGCAGCCGGGTCCGAGGCCCCTTCGTAAGTAACAAACCTTGGGACAGTAAACTTCCTTGGTAGAGGATGATCCTTGATGTCACTAGTGAAAGGCGACGTGCCGAGGTCAACGAACGCGCTAGCGTCCTGATGACTTCGGGTGAGGCCGGCCACCTCCAGGTTACGCCTAACTGCTTGCTGAATTTGTTCCTCGAGCCATCCCTGGGCATCGTGACGGACCTCGGGAATTTCTTCTGACCGTTTCCTAGAAAGGCTGCGATTGCTGCTGGAGGCCTCGTCATCAGCTCGACTACGTCTTCTTTCGTTCAGATGAACCCTAAGATCCCTCTGGGGAGGGGTGGCCTGTTGGTGACGAGAAGAATCTCCTCCGCTAGCCCGTTGCAGACGCTGTCTGGCGGTGTCAGTTGTCTCCCTGAGCTGCTGCTGGAGGCGCCTGATAAGGGCATCCTTCTCCCGGATAGTAGCATTCTGTGCTTGAATCTCCTCGTAAGTAGGATCGAAACCTTCATCAGAGCTGCGAACCTCACTATCTCTCCGACGATCGAACAAGACCGGGGACTTACGTCGGGTCTGGTGGAGGGTGGGTCCCTCCTCCTAGGAGGCTGGAGAGGGGTCGCCACCACCTCCGGGCGTGACTCTGGATGAGGCTGGTACCCCCACAAATACACAGGAGTGGACCTCAAGGACTCACGGAAAGGGCTCACCAAGGTCCCTGCAAGGCCTGTCTCGGGCGCTTTTCCATCTTTTGCAGCTCTCTCAGCCATAGTTCGAAGGAAGACTGACAATAACGTTTTTCCCCACGGACGGCGCCAATTGTAAGTGCAAAAACTGTAACTCACAAGATTAAGAGATGCCTTAAAGGACTTAAACCACGATGGTTGTCGAGAGCTGGCTGCTACTGGTTTAGGAAACCTGAAAGGGAAGAGAAGAGAGGTCAAAGGACCCTGGCTGTGGGTAGCACAGGGCTCTCCGATGCCTTTGTTAGTGTGTAAATCGAACAAGGAAAGGAGAGATCGAAGAATCGGAAGGAGGAGAATGTCTGAATTTTCTTCTACGTACCTCTTCTGGTTCTCCTTCTTCATATATATGGGCCCTTTTTTTTGTAGCTGAAATCATCAGCTTCATGGAGTAATAAATGAAGGTCCATCCAGGTCCATCACAGCCCACCTTGCATTAAATGCCAGTCTGATCAGCCCATGTTGCATTAAATGCCAGTCACATTGGGCCTAATTCTGTCTGGATTTGCTGGCGGCGGCGATCTCATCGGATCCTTTCTTGGGCCTTTCCCTGATGGGGCTGCAACCGCTGGGCGCTGTGTCAGAGGGTCGGACGGCCAGGATGGTATCTGTCTTGTCATCGCGTGCCTGAGGGCGGGAGATATTTTAGACACGCGCCTCGGCTGGCAGTCTCTATAGTTGCAGCCGAGATGCATGTCTGGACCGGGCTCAGGGGAGGATGGCCTCGGCCGGACCGAGGCTAGCAACCGCACCCCGGCTGGTGATCCAGCACCACGGCCGGAATGCGCGTAGCCGGGCTGAAGATTAGGACGAGTCAAACAGTCCTGGGATGATTAAGAATCTCCCCACACAGGACCCATATTAAAAAAAATCTCAAAATTCCCCACACCACGCCCCCCTCTCTCTCCCTCCCTGTTCGGCCTTCCACCTCCCTCCAGTTTTCCTCTCCTTCTCCTCCCTCTTCCTCTTTCTCTCTCTCTCCATCTCCTTCTTCCTGATCACCCTCCCTCTCCCTCCCTCTCCCACTCGGTCACTCAGGTTCTACCACCCAGGGGCAATGAAGATATTATAATACAAGTAGTGGTATTAGACATTGTAAATGTATTAAACCGTTTGGATTATAGGTTTGGGCCCAACAATTGAAAGAAATTAGAAAATGATCAGACCACTTGTCATCACATGGGAATCAAGTCATTTAAACAGAAGAGGATCAATGTTCCACAGTTTCTCATAAATATCTTGAGACGCACAAGGAGTTAATTGTCGATACATGATATTAATGATGTTCTTAGGTTTTTTAAGAGGGTCAACGATTTGGATCTTGATCTAGGGGACCAAAAAGTCTAGAAATTTAGATTTTTTTTTGCTAATTGGTAAGTTTGTATTTAGAGAAAAAAGGCAGAAGCCTCTAGTACAAAAAGAAGAAAAAATACAAGCACCGGAAAAAATCAGCTTAAGGCAAAACAAAAAGGGAGGAGAGCAAACCCCACCAAGGCCAAAGGAACAAACCCAAAAATTCAACTACAATGGGAGCCCCGCAAAAGAAGCTAGCCCAAAGTATCAAGAACAGTACCCAAGGCTTCATCTCCAAGGAAAGCCCTTCAGAAACTAAAAATCAATTGAAACAGAAAACCATCTGACTAGTAGAAGAAGAGAAATCCACTTCTCCTAACAGCACAGAGAACAGCCTGAAGAAGCTCATACCAACTGCACCAAAAAGGCACCAAAAGCAAAGAGAAATGCAAACAAGGCTATTCTCTGCTAAATAGCAAAGGACAAGGCCAATGGAGGCTATGACCATACCTGAGACAAGTAAGCCACCCAACCAAGCCCCAACTGAAATTCCCTGCAACCTTCCTCGCTCCAGAATCTGATGAGATAACTCGGACCCTTGGAAGAAATGAAAGAAGGCTTGAAACTCCTTGAACACCTCGTGAGACCAAAGCTAGAAGCAGAGGACAAGCCTAACGACAGAACCTTCACCGCAACGACTACAGAGCAGTAGAACCCGAGCACTGAAGAGAAGTTGAAAAAGGAGCAAAGGAGAACTTTATTTCACCTTGCAGCCCGAGAACTCACACTAGGGGAAAAACACGGCGCCACTCTGCTGATCAGCACCTAACAAGGAGCAACAAAGTAGCAGAGAGTAGACGTTAATCACCCCATCCAAAGGCTCTCAAAATTGGACCTGGGGGAATAGCCATGCCTGAAGAGGAGCTGAACATACCAATACACCTATCGTGGAAAACCATCTGAGCCGACTTGAGAGAAGCATTTTTCAGCGGTGCTTGGCTTCATTCCGTAAGAACCAGAGAGTGTTGATGGCTTGAAAGAAGATTGCAGCTGCAGTTTTTCTTCTTAGGCCACCAACACCCTTAGCTAAAGAAGTGACATATAGAGGAGGCCCAGGGGGGTTGCCTGCTTGGCTGAGGAGCCATAACCAGAGCTGTTGAGCTAAGGAGCAAGAGAAGAAGAGATGGAGGTCTGATTCTGTTACGCCCTATCCCAAGTTAATCAAGATTAATTCTAATTAATCGAAATTAATACAATATAAGCATGATTAATCAACTTAATGGTGATTAACGACTAATATGGGTCAAATTAGTTTTTAAAGAATGAATTAGATACAATGAACAAGTTTGAAAGAGATTAACTTAAAAGGGTTGATTTTAGACCCAAATTAAAGTTAAGGACTTTTCCGTAAGTATGGATTTTCGTATATTTCGTCGAATACGGTGAAACTTGACACCAACATGTGTATTTTAATGAGTACAAAAACTTTCATAGTACACTCATTATCATTTGACTTGAAATGAATTGAAGGAGCTTTGATTTGACTCAAACTGGAAATAAGTTTAGTGAACGGGGGTTATGTGTAAAATAATGTTCTATAAGGTTCTAGAGGGAAATAAAACCCATTTCATTGGGTGGTTTTCATTCCAGCAACAACAAGAGCAAGAAGTCCGGCCTAGGTTCTTCTTCATTCTTCGTCTTTCTTCATCAATTAGTTAAATCAAAGGTTGTGCGAGTGAGATTAGAGAAGGAATTTCTTCTTCTTCATCTCATTGCTTTGTTTTCCTTGGAGTTAGAAACAAGAAAGCTTGTGGTTTCTCTTTGTAGAACAACAAGTAAGTGTATCATACTCTTTTGAGTGATTTTCAATTGTTTAGGTGTTAAGGTGGTTGTTTGTTCAATCCTTGAGTAGAAAATTTGATTTTTGGAATGTTTTATGAAAATAGAGTTGGATTGAAGAGGTTTTGATCTCAACCTTCAAGCTAACAAAAATGGGTTATTGTGTTAATCTTGAATTAAGGCAAGTATAAAATAGTTATTGATGATTATATGTTAATTGATGTACTTTCTATTTGATTTGTGAAAGTGAAATTCATGAACCATGTTGTAGATTGATATGGAGCTAATTTTTAATGAATGGAATGATTATATGGTGTTTAAATGATGGAATAGAAGTGTTATATTTATGTTAAATGATGTTTGAGAATGGGAACATGAGGTTCAAAGCTGATATTGCAGGTTATGAGAGGATTAGTGATGAAAGGGAAAATGGTTCAGAATTCCGAAAAGTGGAATTCTAAAGCGTTCGCTCGAGCGAATTGTCAACTATGAGCATTCGCTCGAGTGAATGGAGATTCGCTCGAACGAAAAAGGTATTGTCTGATGACTCTGTAATCGCTTGAGGACGTGATGTTGGTTGCTCGATCGATCAACATTCTGTGAGCCGTCCGCCGCTCGAACGAAATTGTGTCCGCTCGAGAGAACCTGAATCAATTTTCAGGTTGTTTTCTTTATCGATAGAGATTTGATTTTCTTCTTTTAATTAAGAAGATTTAGTGATTAAAGCTAGTGACTACGTTCTATTTAGTTAATTAGAAATGGTCAATCAAGTATATTTTAAAGGATACATGGAGTTTGCCAGGAATTATATTCCTATGTTTGAGATTAGAGTGAATTGTGGATTAACCTGAATACTGATAGAACTTGGGTTAAATTCCTGCATTGTAAGAAATGAGCTTATTTATTTAATCAAGGTTGTTAATATTGTTTTACCTCCATGGGTGTTAATTAAGGGGACTTTAATATACAAAATTCATATATATTGTGTTGTCTATCGAAAATAACAGGTACATTAAACAATTGAGGATTACACCTGAATGACTGGTATTATTTAATTGAAATTGTACAATGAATGGATCAATATCCAAAATGGATCATAATTTGAATTGAATTCTAAATGGATTGTTTATTAAATTATATCCATTAGTTTATCATTGAACCTAATTAAATGTTAAACCATGTTGTTCTTGAGTCTGGCACTACATAGTGAATTCTGTAAGTTCATTAGAGCTATTACTGCTGTAGTAGATTATATAGGAGTGTTTTGGAATTCCGTGGTGATGTCAGTTGTCCTTGGCCGGGCATTGATAAATCCCACAATATATCATGAATCCTTCCGTATGGAAGATGAAAATCATTCCGTATAGAAGATGAAAATCCTTCCTTTTTAGAAAGATAAAAATTGAATTGAAATGAAATACTATTGAAGTTTTGCTAAATGTGAAAGACTTATATTGATTTGAATTAATTAGTAATTGTATTAGTCTAACATTGGATTAGACAGATGAAATTGTGTATTAGCATGTTAAATCATATATCTGTTTATACATTTCTGAATTGTCAAATTCATAGTGTTATTGATGGCATTACATGCACAGCTGCACATGCCGGTCCTTCTGAGGCCTCAGCGTCAGCGGAGGAGACCACTCCGATTCCTCCAGGAGGATTAGTAGAGTGGAAATGAGAACTTTGTAGAAAGTGTTTTTAAAACGTTTTATACTTTTGATCCTTGCATTGTACTTAAATATGCAAGTGATGAGATTTGTATATGATGTAAATGAATTTTATTTTTATACATGAGCAATGTATATTTTGTTATATTCCGCATAATATGTAATTGATATCCCTTGTGAATTTTATGTGATTGAAGTTAATGGGAGTAAGTATGCATCACGACTCTGGGTTAGCTCGGTTTAATAATAATTTTGGGCTCGGGTCATGTCAGATTCACTGTTACTGTGGTAGGTGTAGCATCTAGAAGCCATGGAGTAACCTATTTGCATTGCCCAATAATCTGTAGGAGTTTTCCGGAGAAGAAGATGCCAGCTAAAGCAGGAAAGTCTTGGATTGATGACCTTGTTCCACACTAAACCAGACCAGTCTACTGCTTCTCTTCTGAACCTCAAGGTGTTCCAGATTGATTTTAGGGAATCTTAGAGCAATAGGGTCATGGTCGATCCAGTTGTCTAGCCAAAGCTGGATTGAGTGACCATTCCCTAGAACCCACCGACTGCTAAGCTGAAGTAAATAGGCTAAGGATCTAATCTTTTTCCATATGCAGCAACCTGCCTTAGTGTTAACAGAGAACCAGATTGGAGAGAGCTTGAAGTATCTACCTCTGAACCATGTAGCCCATTAGATCTATGTACCCGAGAAATTTAGATCTAAGGGTTAGTAGTTTTTCACAAATATTTAGAGATCTATGAATGATCAACAGTTCAGATTTGGTATAGTGGCCATTCTTAAGCTTAAAAAGAGAATTGGTGGGCTGGGTTTACATTTATGACCCTATAACTTAAAAAGAATTGAAAGATCGGCCTGCTTGTGCATCACGTGAAACTCAATTACTTTACGTAATAGCACATCAATGATTCATAGTTTTTCCATAATTTCTTGAAATCCATAACAATTGAAGGGCTGAGTCTTGACCCGATAGCCACTCTTGGCATTCAAAAGAGAACCAAGGGTTCAAATGTTGATAGAGGGCATGGTTCAAAATCGCGGTTCGCAATCATCGCGTCGCGGTTCACGGTCATATCGTCGTAGTTCGCGGTCATTGCGACCTGCAAATTTTTATTTGACCCAAAAAAATCTGAAAAAATATTTAAAAAATTCAGAATATTATAACGTGATAGAAAATGATGTTTTTTTTTTTTTTTCCATTAGTGCACACTTTAAAGTAAAATAACGGTCCCCTCAAGTTATAACATCCTATATCATTGCTGTATCAATTTATATACTGAAATAAACTGAAATATCATAAGCCCCAAATTTTGAAAATAAAAAAATCTAGATCTACACCTTAAAACACTAGATTTAGGGAAAAATTAGTGAGTAACTTCATATCTAACTCAATATAAAGCCTTTGGTTCATGTATTACACATTTACACAATCTATAAAAAAAAAAAAAACCAAAAATAATTCAGATTTAAATAATGAAAAAATAAAAAATATTACAACAAGTGTTAAATTTTGAATTTTTTTGCTCCAAAAGTATAGATCTAACACATCTCAACCATCTCTAAGTGATTTTGATGTTGAATCTTGAAACAAAATCCAAAAAAACAAAAAAAAAAAAAAAAAAAAAAGGAAGCTTACAAAGAGGTCCCTTGAGTTTGATTAGCTTTCCCCACATACAAATCCACCCAAAAGTAGCTTATATCTAAGCTTTTCCATACCTTAAAAGTTGTAGCAAGCCTTAGGAAGCCTTAGTAAGCTCTCAAGGAAGAAACAGAACGAAAGAAATGAAAAAAGAAGGCAAAAAGACTCGTTTTTAAAAGAGCACTCCCGTCAGACGTTATAACGGCCGTTATAATGGTACAACCATTATATTCAAAATAACGGCCATTATGATATG
The DNA here is from genome assembly GCA_003546025.1 of Camphora micrantha. Lineage (NCBI taxonomy): Eukaryota > Viridiplantae > Streptophyta > Magnoliopsida > Laurales > Lauraceae > Camphora > Camphora micrantha. Next base: position 55,788,935 of record QPKB01000002.1, on the reverse strand, counting down.
TTATTTTGGCGATTTTAGGCCCCATTACACATCGCGGCCGTTATATGTAATATAATGTAACGACCGTGATTTTAAACCCTGATAGAGGGTCCCACAAAAGATCAGAAACATATATCTAATGGTTTATGGCTTTTCACAAATATATCGAGATTTGCAAAGAATCAACGGTTTAGATTCGGTCCCATAGTTGTTCTTAGGTTTATGAAAACTTCAGACGGTTCAGAGCATATGTAGGGCAACAAATCTTAAAAAAATAAGGATAAAACATACTGGCTAAAAGTTCACTACAACACCCCTGACTCTATTCGCTTTAGACACTTTGATCTGTGTCAAAAAAAGCGTCATTCTTCTATCCATACGAAATAGCGGGGAAACGTCTGATGTCCGGCTTAAATAGACATGTTTTACGTGTCCTCAATCCAATAAATGATGTGAATAATTTCTTTTATTATCTTAGTTGATATATGATTTCATGCTTCAGTTATGAGATGAATGAGATTTGGTTTATGGTTGTACATAATTGATATAAAATAGCATGATTGTTCATGAGATGAACATGAGCTCTTAACTATATTAAATGTGATCCATTGTGTGGATGCGATTCACATGTAGGAGATATAGATCACAACTCTTATACTTGATGAGTTTCACAACCAGTGATGAGACTGTGCATCTCATATAAAAATATTGTAAAACTGTAATTACTATATTTGTCTTGACCATCAAAGTGGTAGACTCTGGATTGTTATGCTATTACATTGGATGTACTGAAGGACGATGAGTAACACCTTATAAAAACCGCTGTATTTAATTAAGAAACGCTCTCATAATTAATTTTCAAGCAACAAGCTCTCATTCTTGAAAGAGTAATGGACTCATGTTTCTGGTATGCATTTACTTTAACTTACCGATGAGTGAGGCCATCTGTAGGTCAACATCTCGGTATCTTGGGTAGATGGTAGTGGGACTGTAGGAACATATATTCTCAAGACGAAATCTGTCCTCTAAAAGACATATATCCCCTTGTGCTGATTAATGAAATTTATTGTTGATAAGTGCGCACCCTAATTAAGAGTTAATCAGATGGTATTGATGATCGGTGTAATTAATTGGGTCACAAGGATAATAAGAGATGGATCCAATTTAGTTAGATAGTTTAATTTCCATGGATCTATGAACATAATTGATGGAGCGGTTTGCTTGCAATAATTAGAAAGTTTATGGTCTTCTTGTAAAACTTCTAGGATTGGAGTGCAATTGCATTTATATATAAAAGTTATTTACAATTAATTATGGGTTCGGAATTCACATGAGATGTGGAGTCCAGATGCTTCAGTTGGAGCCAAATATAAGGAATTCCTAGTGGTCTCTGTGTTAGCCCCAAGAAGCAGAGTTATAATCAAACAGTACTCATAAGAGAAAGATTTTATAAATTACATAAGAGAGAAAGGAGTAGAACTCATAAAAGAACTAAAAGTGAGGCTTCTAATTAGAGCACTCAGAGAAGAAGAATTAGATATTATATATAGCCCACTAGGGACGGATGTCCCACAACAATAGTGGACAATGATCTCTCTCTCTCTCTCTCTCTCTCTCTCTCTCTCCTCCTCCTCTGGTTTCTCTAGTTTGAGTGCATTCAGGGTTTTATTTTTAACTGAGATCCTAACATTTTCTTTGAAAAGCTCTCTACGATTAGGTCATAGCATGGATGATCGCAACGCCTAGGTGATCTTGTCTGCGAAAGCGTTTCGTGGAATCAAGAATATCAAAGTCTCGATTTGAGCACAATAGAGCTCCTAAGGTATAGATCTGCACTAGTTATTTTCATAGATCTTTATGATTGTTTGTGCATGTTCAGATTTGTCTTCTTATTGATGGATCTTTGATCTTAATACAATAAGATAATTATTCTTATATCTTGGGATTAGGTTCTTAGCTTTTTGTGTGTTTGATCTCTGCGTCAAGAGGGTCAAAAGTTTTGAAATTCCATATGAAAGGCCTACCTACTTCCAACAATGTGCACCATCCAAATAGTCCAAATGTCAAAAACATCTACATCAAATTACTTTACGACATTTAGACCTTGCAAATAGAGAAGCCAAATGCAAGTGTTCATGGGCCAGGCCAGGCAATATCCGGGCACAGCCGGACTTAAAAACTCTAGATCCAAGCCCGACTTAGGCCATAACTAGTTGGCCCGAGTCGATCCCACTTGAAGATAATTAATCTCCGAGCCCGGCCAGATTTACATTATCAAATATAAAAAAGACAAGTTTAATTATGACAAAGTCTTACCTCAAGTGATTTGGCCGTGATTTACCCTTTGAGATCATATCCACGTTTGATAAGCCATGGGTTCGATTCCCATACTATGTATGCTACTTGTAAATATTTTCTCAACCGGGTCGGTTTTGGGGAAAAATGGATCTCGTCCTCAATATTAGTCCTTAGTGCAAATCTAAGATCAGGAGAATATAAAAAACCGATGACAAAATATTCAATGCGGTCTTTATTATGGCCCAGTGAAGGAAAATATTAACATGTGGTCATTGTCTTCATGCATAGTATTAATTTTAGCTTTTATATATATTGCTTAATTGTGATAAAATGAGTGAATGCCAGATAAATAAATATATACATATTTGTTGGTACTGGGCCCTTCAAATTGATAGTGAGTAGCCCAAAGTTAGATCTTATTTAGAGGCAGTAATGCCCATTTTGAAACAAACCGGTAGTGTGTAGAATTCCTTTATGAAAGGATAGAAACGCCCCTGCCATTACTTATTTGTAGAACCGCCTCTTTAATTTGATTGAAATGCACAAAGAAAATGTGAATTTAGGAACCATGAAACTTTTTTATTTTTATTTTGGTAAAAGGAACCATTAAACTTGCTATTTTTAAACCAAAGACATACAATGACTTAAGATCCACAAACACCATGCATGCAAGATTCACAAACATCCTAACTGAAAGCGGTAGATGATAAAACTACTCGAACTACAATGAGAGTGCTGTACTGGAGGACCTAGACCATTGATTCCCTTGTCTCATCTGGTTATCTTTCCGAGCCTTATTGCATTCAGATAATCCCTTGGGTTATGGCAGCCTACGCCAGGGCAGAGAAGCCCTTTTATCCTATACATGATGCAAGCCCCACTCTCCTTAAAATCTTCTCCTTGTGTCTTGCTCAAGAGAAGCGACGTGATCAGGTCTTTGCATGCATTGAAGTACTTGGAAGCAAGGTATTCTATATAGAAGAAGTTCTTGTCAGGCTCTTCCTTCATCCTCTGTCCATCAAACACATGAAATAAAAATGAGAAGACCCCGTGGTTTTAGCTTACCTCATTTTGATGAGGTAAAATACTAATGATAATGTCTCTAGGCTTTTCTTGTTAGAGTGAATCTGGATGGAAACATGCTTAGAGTATAATAGTAGTTTGAATGCTTGTATACACAATTGCTTTCACAAGCACGAATGTTTTTAGGCCTTTTCAAACAGTTTTGCATGTTGAGACATTAATGTGACTAAAGTTTTCCAACTTTTTCTACGGAAAAATAGAGGGTAAGATGCCAGTTTTGCAAAAAAATGGAACTAACTTGATGGTTAGATTTGTTTCTCCATCGCAGGAGTTTCTTTCTCCCACTAGCAACGGGGGTTGAGGGAGCTCCCATTCCGACCTCCGTATGGTAGGTTTTTCCGGCATCCCGTTGCTTGTTGGAGAACATATATCCACCCCATCCTAGTCCTCTATGAAAGGAGAATCAACTATTTGAATCCACCCATCGCCCCCATTATAAAAGCCTTCACTCGTATCCCTTTCCATGGAAACCGTAGGAAAAGACATAAAAAACATGTGCAAAATGAAAAGAAGAACAAGAATTAAGGAACTAATTAAAAAGCTCACCTGTCCTTTATACCAACTACTGAAGTAGATGCAGCAGCCAAAGTGCTTGAATTGAGAATAAGGGTCATCGAAGGGGACTCTTGGAACCAAATCATACCTGTATACCACTCTATAATAGAACTGTTGAAGCCCTGAATTCTGCAGCCATGCTTCGATGAAACTGCCAAAGGTCTCATCTCCAACTCTTGGCTGCCCGTAAGTCAGAACACAGGCAAAGCGGTTCAATATGGTGGCTTCATCATGTAAAATGAGTATAGAAGGAAAGATGGCCGCAAGGGCTCCACCAAGGCTGTGTCCTGTGACCACTATCTTAGCATTCTCGTGCACTTGTAACAGTATCTTGAGTGTATCTCGTATGCTGTAATATGCCAAAGGCTTTTCTCCTTGGTAGTCCTTTGGCCAACCCTTCAAATAGTCCTTCTCATCTTGGATGCCCAAGACTTTCATGAACCCCAGATGGGCCCTTCCCATTTTCCCCATTCTAATCCAAGAGAGATCGAAATCGGCCATCCAATCCTTGGCGTCGAAGGTTTCTGTGCCACGAAAGGACACCACTATCAAGTTGGCATCCACGGACCGATCGCAAAAGATATAAGCACGGGTACCAAACTCCTTCTCGAACTCTGAAAGACAAAGGTCACTTGTTAGTTGATTTGGATTGATTAGCTAAATAGTAGAACAAGAATTACGGCTTTTATTTAATTAGCAGAATTTTTAAGGGGCCCATCAATCCATAAGCCAATAGTGACGGTCCGAATAGATTTGAAAGGCAAAAGATCCACAACTATTAATGGATGCTTGTATCATTCAATTTGTAAGAGATTATTCTAATTAAGTATCATCTAATCTATTCACCAAACTCGAAAATGGGCTATGGATCGATCTGATTGCTATTAGCTTTGGCCATTGACTTCTACCAGTAATCATCATTGAATTTGATCCTTACCGTTCCAGCAGTTGAAGTACTGTACAAAGTGCATCTGCATATGAAAAAAAAATGAAAAAAAAGAGGGTAATTTAGACGCATTGTTAGGTTATAAAGAAGTAAAATTGAGGAAACTGAGGCAAAACTGTATCCCAAAAGCTGGCCCTTGTCCGTCCCATTTAGTTATTGGACTCTTTATTTAGGCCATATCCAGCCTTTTGTAATTGATAAGGCCCATTGCTGCTAAATATTTTGGGAAGTCGAATGGCTGGGCCTGGCAATCATTGGACCATGTTGTTTCTTTATTCTGCATAATGTTAAGGCCTAAATAGTGTCCTATCTAATGTTGAGGAGTGGGCTCCACTCGACGGAGAGCATTCAAAAGTATTTATGGTGTCTCAGTTCGGCTAACACTTCAAAATTTTGGTAGCAATGGTTAGTTAAATAAACTTAATTAAATGATTTTAGTATGAATAAAAATTTTGGTAGCAATGGTTAGTTAAATAAACTTAATTAAATGATTTTAGTATGAATAAACAGCTAGGTCATTGGATCGGTTTGGCTCATCCCACATTTGAGGACATTTTTCTATCCAGAATTTCAGAATAGGTCAATGGTTATTAGAAAAGATCGTCAAATCAGGGATACCTTTCCCTGTTACGGCCCATCAAATTAATGGTTTGATCAACATGCCACAACTCACAAGCACGAGGAGCTGGTCATCTAATCAAACTATAAATGTCTAGCGGCTCAGGTGGATGGAGGAAAACTTACTTGCAACAACATTTTCAAACATAAATCCATTGCCCAAAAACTCAGAAACTTCGGACATTTAAGCTATTGACCGAGTTGAACCAATGACTCGGCAGAGTCTTGGCTGTGTCTTAGCTGAGTCAACTGAGCTTTGACCAAGTCCACCCAAGTCTGGCTAAAACTTATTGACTGAGTTTCTCGTAAAGTACCAATGTCAAATCAGTCAATTTCGACTGAGTTTCTCTGAGATCATCCCTTTAGAACCAAAACCTACCTTCCAATGCTTAACCGCATTCCTGACGTATGCTTCATTCTCGTAGGCAACCTCAGCGGCCAGCATAGTGAGATCCATCAAACTCACGTCGTTGGATGTGTTAAGAGTACGCATCTGGGGCAGATAATTGAGAAACCATAAGGTCTTGTACAGATCCAACCGTCCATCTAAATGGCCGATGTACGATCGGTAGTTCTCAGTGTCTTGCACGGGAATCACTACAGAAACTGAGAAAAGAAACCAGTGAAAATCAAATCCTGATTTCTTAAGATCTTGAATTCTGAAAAAAACAAGCAGCCACCTGCACCAAATGGCCTTTATGATTATGCTTAAGCTTAAGGAACTCTTTTTCTTTTTTACTATTGTTAGGGCCTGTTTCTTTGCAAAAATTTCTGACAGAAATTCATACTGTCTGTAAATTTCTGAATTCCAGTGAGAAATTCTATGTTCACTTGCTAGCCTTGACTCCAGCATTTACAGATCCAAGCATTCTGAGAGGCTTGTCGGAACTCCGGCTCTCTTCCAATGATGGATTTTCACCTTCTCCTCTATTTCACTCTAACAAAGTCAAGTCTGATAATTCCTCCACCCTCCTTTCATATGTTTGCCTATTTTTCTCTATTTCTTTCTATTCTGCTGCATGCATTTTTTTCTGAAAGGTTTTGATGGAATGGGAAGAAGAAGGGTTTTGGGGGTATTAATGGAATGGAATCAGTGGATTTCTAAGATGTACAAATTATGGGTTCTCTGAGATCATTTGGTTGGATGGCTAGGTAGATTTATGGGTTGTGTTGGCTGAGAGATGAAGAAGATGCGGCTCGGATTTGACGGTTGTAGGATGGAGGATGGCTTGATGATTGCAAGTTGCAGAAATTTGGAATGAGGGTTGGGCTTATTTGGTTTGTTGCCACTCATGGGTTGGATGTGTTCCAGGGCAGCAAGTGTTCTTGGATGGTGTGGGCTCAAGTGATATATGGGTTGGATAGTCAAGTGGGTTTTGTGGTTTTCAAGAAAAGATGGTCAGACTTGGCTAGTGTGATGATGTGGGTCATGAAGACGAATGAGAGGTTTCATGGTCTCTCTTTGTTTTTTTTTTTTTTTTTTTTTTGAGGGGTTGAGGTGGGTTGTGCAACTGATAAATGATGTATAAACATCTAAAATTCCACTAAGAAATTTAAATAGATATATTTTTTTTGCTTAAGGGTAAATTTGTATTAAAGAAAAAAAAGGAAGAGGGCAAAAGCCCCCAAAATTACATAGAGAAAACCACAAGGGGAGGTTTACGAGAAATTCAAATAGATATGAAATAGGAAATTTGTGGGGTTCAGGTAGCTTGAAATTCTAGGAGGGGAATTCTAGCCTACAGAAACAGGAAATTTAGGAATGCCAGAATTAGTAGCATTTTAGAATTCCAGCATCTCAAATTCTACAAATTCCGGCAGACATGAATTCCAAAAATTCCTGCAAAAAAACAGCTACTGATATGATGGAATTCACTTCCTTTTAGTTCAGATGTATGGTGAATTGAAGTATGGTTAGGTGAAGAATCAAATCAAGAGAGAATAAAACATAAGGTGTTATAATAATATTTTATTTTTAGTTGTTCGGTATGTAATCTTTTTGACTTTTTTTATAGAAAAATTGAGCTTTTTTTTATTTTGTAGTGGAGAAAGGAGATTGCTTTTTTAACTTTTTTTTTTTTTTTTTTTGAAAAAGATGGACAGAATTTTGAAATTGTGTACTTTTTATATGACCCATTGTCTTATATTGTCTGGATAATGGAGGCTTTACCTCACCTCACCTCACTTCACCACACATCCAAACACGCCAAGTTCATGCACATCATGAGGTGGGGATTCTTTACCAGGAAAAAAATAAAAATAATGAGGTGGCTAGAACTAGGGTAGTGTCCCTTGAATGTGTCAGATACATTTTCAAAATCTAAACCCATTTGGAAATATCATGAGAAAATCAGGAATCAAATAACAGTCCAGAAAATATATAAGATAGTTACTTTGTGGAAATTATAGTTTTCTCAAGAATGAAATTTAAATTGAAAGATATCTTTACACTTTCCTCGAAGAACAGTATAAAGGGGTTTGAGAGAAAGATTGGGCCAGTTTAAGCCCAGCTAAAGCTTGTCCAAGCCTTAGGCAGGCATAGGAGCCACTTTGGCGTTCTCTTAGACTATTTTAAGAAAGGAAAGAAGGAGGTTGGATGGAGAAAGGAGCATCTCCATATATATATATATATTTATATATATAATTTTTAACCTTATAAACATGTCGGATGGTGGATTTTTGAGCATGATAACATATAAATTGAAATGCATCTACTGTATGTAGCTACCAAGAAATTAGACATAAATGCAGTAGTGCAGTTACACTAGAAATATACTGTTCGCAGTATTTATTATCTATCTATCCCACATCAGTTCTTGAGTCTTTGTACCTACATGTTATAATACGAAAAACCAAACGTAAAAATCCTCCATTAAGCGACAGCAAATTCAAAGAAAACTCAATGATGAAGCCCAAGATGCGTAATGGTACGTCCAATCGCAACAGTATCTTCTGAATGATTAGGGTGAAACCCAGTATCCAATTAGCTATGGCACTTTCATCCTCTAGCTTTGAGCCTAGAGAGAGGGAGCTCTCCACAAACTTGCGATGGGAGCTCTCCACAAACTTGCAATCGGATAGTCTACTCTTGACGAGACATAGGCAAAGAAGATCAAAGAACCCCACTTCTTCTGGACGGTAGATCAGGTAGTCAGAGGAGGCCATGGTAGGAGAAGGAAGAGAAGGACGTGGAACAAGGGAAGAAGGAGAGATGCAGGGTGTTTTGAAGGCTAGGCGCTGGCCTCTTTATTTAAATAGAGATTTTGGTCATCAACACGTTTAGTTCTATACCATATATATAAACAGCAGCACTTTCTCCAGCTGCTTTCCTCCTGGTTACTCTCCTCCACACGTCCCTTCCTGGCCCACTTAGCACCATGTGTGCCAACTACACATCCCTTTTTGGGCCCACTTAGCGGCATGTTTGCCAAATGGAGAGCATGTGTGTGAACTACACATCCCTTCTTGAACCCACTTAGCAGCATGTATGCCAAATGGAGGGCAGATTTCCAAACACCACTACATAGGGCCCACTTCCATGTAGCAACTGGACTCTTCCTTTACCCTCTCCCACTCTGCTTTTGTTTTGATTTCAGTCAATCTCATGTTCATGCTTTGTGCTTTTATTTCTTAATTGTGGGCGTTAATTGATTTGAGATTTTCTCATGAATGCCTCTCTTTCTCAACGACAAAAGAGAAAATTACAACTCTAATTTCTTCTTGTGTTGCTTGTGTATAGAGAAAGTGTTCACCATCTCTTTGTTTATGTTATTCTAATATTTTCATGTGTTTCTAAATAGTGATTAGCATGTGTTTGTTTATATTCAACGTGCACAACATGGACGACATATTGACTTAAGTGGATTGCAACTGAAAGAGAAACCATTTGCGGACAATCCACCAGCTAAACATTTTCATCCTGCCTCCTTGCTGACAAGTCAAAAACGAGTTTTAGAACATTGACATGAGCCTGTTTTGGAGTTCATTTTTGACCCGATTAAAAATAGGTTTGATGTGGGACACTGTTTACAGATCAATTAGTTTGTTTTCTGGCTCGGCAATTGACAAAGATTTGACATTTTCTATGGAGGCCCGGCCCAAGTGTGAATGCCTTTGTTTAGGCAGGATTCAAAAACTCATGACTCAAGTGTGTGTGTTTTTTTGGGACTAACTTTTGATATTGTTCCTTGAATTTGACCAAGTCTTCACTGCAAGAAAAGTGACAATTAGCGGCGGTTTGTAAGCGGAGCGATACGTAGCGGAAGAGGGCTTCCTAGAAGTGCGACATATGACGCATTTTCAGACTTTTTGTAATGTCACCTTCCGAAATTGCCATTCTCATCTAATCTCACAAAACCACTATTCTCTAATTTTCCTTACATAATAGGATCTCTAAATAATGGAGCACCCTACATAATAGGATCAATTTTCTAATTTTCCTACATAATAGAATCTCCAAACTATTCTCTTCATCTTCATTCTCAAATCAAGTTACTTGGGGTTTCGTAATGACATGTGGCATAACCTCACATAACCAATTTGATTTTTGAGTTTTTTGTATATACCCTCCTAAGGTTTATAGGATTTGTAAATAGGCCCCTGTGGTTTTAGTATTTGCATATAGGCCCCTACCTTTTCATTTCAATACCTTTCATGTCCGCAGAATCAACATTTCTAATGAAAATGGGTAATGACCATGAGATTTGTGTTAAACTTTTATAAAAATGACAACTTTGCCCTTATATCAATTAAGCAAATATGAGTATATTATTATTTATCAAAATTCCATTATTGTATCCCAATTCCCAACGATCTCTTTCAATAACTTTTTAATACACATGAAGCCTAATTATGCATTTTGAAACTTTCATCAATTTAATAGTTTGTCATGCATTGATTGTCATTATAGTAGACTTGGATTTAATGAAATAGGCTCTCTATTAATAAAATAAGATTTACATATGGTTATTATCTTCAACCATCGATAAATGTAATTATCAATGTTACAAGCTTTAGAGAAAAATAAATTTAAATATTTGAATTTAAGCATATAAGGATAAAGAGATTGGCAAATGTGTCATTTCATGCTAAAAACTTTTGATAGTTGGTTGGTTACTGATTTTGGAGACACGAAAGGTATTAAAATGAAAAGGTAAAGACCTATATGCAAATATTAAAACCATAGGAGCCTATTTACAAAACCTACAAACCTTAGGGGTGTATAGGTAAAAAGCACTTGATTTTTTTTTTCAAAAAACTACCATTAATTATCTCCATCTTACCTCCATCAAATCTAACCAATATCTATCCCGATTATCTCTCAAAATCAAATCCCCAATTTTCCTTTATCTTAATATTATTATATCAATCTCTACCTAACATCCATAATATCTCATACCTAACGTCCATAATATCTCTAATTACCAAAACAATGGGTACTTGCATATGATCCATCTGAAGACGTGTGGCAGAAGATCGACAACAACATGAGCCCTAAATGTTTTAGATAAGAATTCTATAACTAAGCTAATGATATGGGAGGCTGAGAGTAAGGATTGGGTGGCAATATTGGAGAGCAAAGAGTCAAATTAAAATTGGTCCGTCCATGATAAACAATCCATGATGGACAATCCACGAGTGAAACTAAAATAGGACAATCCATGATGAAGCCCACTGTTTGAATTCTTCAAACAAGAATAAATGTCGTCCATGTCATAGATCATCAACACGTACATCCAGAGCAGTTGTATAGAAGGTGACCTTTTTGTCCTATTATGTTGTTCACTTGATCATTAGGATACTTTGATCCAGTGGATCCAAATATCAACTAGACTGGGCACAGGCTAGCCATGGGCCTTAGCCAATCATTAATCATTATTATTTTTTCCTATTATTTTATTAAAATTCAAAACCTCCCATAAAATCTATTCTTCTCTAAAATGTATACTGGTAGTTATTATTTCTATTAAATAATCAAAATAATTTATCTCATGAATCATCCTTAATTTTTTGGATTTAATAGATAACTTTAGTGATCAATATACTTTCTCCAATTTGAATGAGTAGATAAATATTTATTATTTTTAATTGACTTATTTGAATTTAATAGATGTGTCCCACCAATCAGATGTGAAACAACCCCATAAATTCTTAAACCAAAAAAAAGAGAAAAAAAAAAAAAAACTTGAACAAAGGTCATTGGGTTTCATAGTGAGCCCAACAGAGCTAGCACACATTATGCTAGTTTGGACGTGGGGCTACCTAATCGATCCAAATATTTATCTTTCCCTTATCTCATCCCTCATCTCGCTTACTCTACAAATCTTCTTTATTCATATTTGAATATTTATTTTACATTGAAATATATGTTTTGTTCCCGTGTTAGGCACGACAGTAGGTGAATTTGTGGGAGAGTGACACGTGGTGCATCTTCAAACTTTTTGCAATGCTACATTCCGGAATTACCCTTCTAATCTAATCTCATCACCTAAAATATCTCAATATAAATTTAAGATATTCTTAAAATAAGATACTTATCCATTCCCTAAAATATAACATATAACAATAACTTCTCTTTAGTTTTGAAATCAAAGTCTTCCTTGTTTCCAAACTCACAATTTACGGGGTCTATTTCTTTTTATACCAATACAATAAGAGCTTTTTTTATACTAGAGTGGGGACCACTTTCATAGGTAATATTCTACTACTTTTTTCTCCTTATTTTCTTTGCAATATTTAGTAAGATTAATCTGTGAGACCCATTATGGACATTTTTCTCCTTATTTTTCTTTGGATACTTGGTAGGATTAATTAATCTATGAGGCCCATTGTGGAAGCCAAATAATTCCAAAATCCACATTTAATTCTAAAATGACACTCAATTTATGGCTAAGCACAAATATAATTAAATCAATATCCTAAAATCTTTACTATTTACTTGATCTTTCCTTAAATATTTCCAGCTACCTAAAATTTCTCTAATGAGTTTTCATCTTTATTATGAATTATATATTAATATTAATTTATAATTTATTTAAATATTTAGATTTATTTCTAATTAGAAATTCTAATATTTTCTTAGTTACGCAGGCCTATTGCACTAGTATATATTAAAGCAAACGGGGAGGAGGGCTGTAAGGGGTGCCACCTCATCCCACATGAGTTATTAGTTCTCCTTTCAAATATATATGGAGAAAAAAAATAGAGTGCTTTAAGGTGCCATGTCATTACATGTCACAATATTTTATCCAAAAAAAAATAAAAAATCTCTTTATCCATATCCTCTATCTCCTAAAGTCTCTTAATCAACATCCCCTAAAATCTCTCTATCTTGCTACAGTTATTGTCTCTCTTAACACCATCAATCTTCCAACTTCTCAAGATTGTTATCTTTTTATTTTAATATTTGGAGCCCACCATTCAACAATTTACACTGATAAATTTTTCATAAAAGTATCATATTCTTTTAGTATCCAAATAGAGCTCTACTCTATTAAAAGATTGTCACATGTGAACGAAAATCAGACCTGACCTTCTAGTAGACCATCTCATGGATGGGCTTTTGATTAAAATGTTTTGAGGTTGGAGTTTGTTTGGTTGAATCTTATAGGCATCCTTTTCTGATTTGATTATATAGACATATGATCTTACGTTTGGCCCACCATAAATTACACTTCCGTAGACCCACATGGACTCATAATGCAGAGATATATATATATTGATCCAAAGTGGGCCTATTATTACTTGGATCAAATAACACTAGCCTGTGGTTTTATTATATCTTAATTTATGGCTTTTAAAGTTAAGATGTTTATACATTTTTTTTTAAAATCTAGAGCTAAAAAATAGTTTGATCAGTTCTAAAATGGTATTGGTGCTACTTCAAAGGGGTAGAGAAGAAATTTGTACGGAGAGATTGAAATGACTACTGACCTATGTGAACATAAAAAAATGGTGCATTTATGCAACAAGTGGATTGCACATTTTTATGATTATTTTTGTTGACAATATTATGTTGTTTGGGGCAATGTATTTTCTTTGCATAGAAGAAAAAAATGAATCATTTTTCCTTAATAGAGAGAACTTTGATTTTCTACGAAACTACAAAATTCTATTCTCATGAGGAAATAAAAATATGCATAAACTAGAACCATTTTGTTGCACAAACAAGTCCAAATGGGGTGGCTTTGTTTTATTGGGCTTTGAAATTATTAACGGGTAACAAAAACTTGAATGCATTTCTTATTATTAATATTATATATATTAACAAAATTCACTTAGCTATATCTTCTTTAGAAATTATTGTTGTTATTATTATTTTTATGTTGTTGTTAAGTTAATTTTTTAGCTTTATCTTTGTAATAGTTTATTGTTGATGTTGACCACCTGTATTTGTAATGGAAGATGTGTTGATAGTTTTTATATAAATATGCATTAATATATTCTTATATGTTTGTAATTAATTTTGATATCTCATACTAGCATAAAAGCAAAGTATAAGTATAAATCTTAAGTGTTTTTATCAAACCCCCATTGGATGAGGCTTGGATTTATTATAAAAGTAAGCAAATTGCACAGGTATTATGACAACCAAGATAATTGCTAATGTAAAAGTGTAATTGGAAAGATTGGGTTAGCTAATATACAGGCGTAATTCTATTTCCAGTGATGTATGTCTTAAAACTAGCTAATGAGGGATGTGATTGAATTGCCCAGTCAACTTTCCTTAACTGCAATGAACTGTAGAAAATTTTCAGCAATCAAATAGAGAGAATTCTGAAGGGAACTCAAAATTCCCCTTAAGGTGAAATTTCAGCAAAAAATTATAGCAATCAAATAGGCTCTTAAGCTTAAATAGACACTAAAAAAAACATGCTTTTATTGAACTTACTTGAGCATGTAGATTGATTGATGAGAAATGTAAGAATTCTTTCTTTCGTTGTATCTGGCATAGTCACAGGTGGTGTGCAAACAGGTTGACGTCTTGCTTTCCCTCAAGGATAAATTGTCAGTGCATTGCGTCGATGGGCACTGAGTCCAGTTGGAAACTGAAACTCCTTGAGCTCGTTTGCATTGTAATCTAACCCACATTTGAATGAATCATTAGAAAATCTCTAACCATATTTATAAACTCCTGAATTGACTCAGAAGTCATCAGGTCACTCAACGTCATTGGGATAAAGAGAGACATACTTCAAATCCTTCAAGTTGCAGCTGCATTGAAAGCAGTTGTTTGCAGTGAGGGCGTAGCTACCACTGAGGACCAGCAAGGAGCTCACAATGGAAGAAATACAAGCTGCATGTGTACAAACAGTTCGACAACCCCAAACAAATACCACAGAGCATCATGGTTTTAACTAGGAAGGTAAAAAACAGGGCCAATCACATGGTTAAAATGTTGGTCAATTACAAGGCCTGATCGAGACAGATAGCGGTCAGGACCACATCATCTTTCAAAGATCAGTCCGAATCACTAAAATTTCGGCTATATTGACCAATGCTTTTAAATTACTGTCCAATATTTCGGTCACCCTTCTTATTTTCCTCTAATGTTAAAAACTTCTCTAACAAACTCGCAACTTCCCCACCTTATATCCTTAAGCATATTGTTGCCATATTGTAGTTTTCCTAAACAGAAGTTGTTGTTGTGAATAGTTTTTTTCCATTTAGATTTGGTCCTGAGCAGGGGCGGAACCAGGATTTCATCTTTGGGGGGGCCAAAATTTGAATAAATTTTAATCTCACCTGATGAAAATGCTGGACATCGAGAAAACGACGTGCAAAATGATTAAATGAACCAAACTGAAGATCAGAAGATGAAAGATTAAAGGATAAAAGAGAAGAAGAGTAAAATAAAGAAGGAAAAATGGAACTAGGGCTGGAGTCTTTGTCTGAGTCTGCTGAGGTTTTCCAAAAGAGTTGTAAAGTCGTGGTGGGGAGGGGCCCATTTTAGTAATGTTAAAAGGATTTTTCAAAGCCGGGGGGGGGGCCAAAAACCTGGGGTGGGAGGGGCCCATTTTTATGAAGTTAAATGATTTTCCCGGGCCCCCCCCGGGCCCTAATGTAGTTCCGCCCCTGGTCCTGAGGCAAGAAATATCACTTTTTTGCATGCCTATTGTGAACCTGGTATGCAAGCATATGATAGTATCGTATAACATGTTACTATAGCTGAAACATCTTATTATTTAATGACAGTGGAATGAACATTACGTGCAACGCACGTACCTATCCTTTTAAAAAACAAAGATTCAAAAGAACTAAAACTTTGCACCATGAAGAAAAATTTGTGCTCATGTATTTTGATTAAAGGACTAATATTTTAATAAATTCATAACTCATAACTGCATGATTATAAAATAATCCCAATACTAGAAAAACTTCTAAATCTTTAGTTCAAAAGCAATAGCTATAAAACTAATTTTCAAACGCACAGACCAAATCAATTCTCCAAATAACCCACTTTTTTTTTTTTTTTTTTTTGCCCTTTTGGATTTACATATATATATAGAGTGTGATGAACCATTTTCACTTTCATTTTCATGTAAATTGGAAGGACTTTCAGAGTAAGAATTTCAATTTTACCAACTCAACCCCTTCACTTTTCAAATTCATCTGGCGGTGGAATATTTGGGTGAGAAAAAGAAAAAGGGAGCTCGTCTGCCAAGGGAGAGCAGAGACAACATATGCACCTGCAATATTAGTAGCCGCTCAGGTCTGACTTAAGCCAGACTGGAGCATGGCTTGAGTTGGCTCGGAAGAGCTCCCACTGCTGCAGATGCAAAACACCTCCTTTATCTTTCTCACTAGATTTTCTTTATTTGCTTAGATTTTTTTTTTCGAATGATAGAACATGAGAAATGCTAGTTAAATGTATATTTACTTTAAAGAAATATCATTTTCATGTTCTCTAAAAAAAACAAATTCACTTGCTAGTTGCAGAAAAAACATGATACAAAAACTGATAAATCACATGATATTAATATGGGTCTATTTCATTATATGATTGGATAAATCACATGATATAGGTACTATTGACTATAAAGTGAATGGAGCTCAAGTGATTGAGTTGTTGGTTAAGGTCACAGGAAAGAGCCCATCTCTTTGAGTTCATCCATATACAAAAATGATCCAAAACCATGGAAAGATTTTATACTATTTTAAATTTTTTTTTTTAAATACTTTTTAAAAATGAGCCAAAAATTTTATACTTTTTTAAAATTCTTCCAAGGGATGAAGCTTTCTTTTATGCTTTCATAAGGGTATTTCTATCATTCTTAAACAAAAAGCTACCGGTGAGGTGAAGAGGAGAAACCAATGCAAAGGACTTAATAGAAAATTTGTGAAAAAACTTTTATATTGTTTTGATATATCTAATTCACAATGTACTTTCTTGAAAAAAAGGCTAAGTTTTTTTTTTTTACTTTTTAAAATTTTCCCTATTAAATGTGAATTATAATAGGTAGCATTGTTTTAGAGAAGCGTTGATAGGGAAAGGATAAGATTAGATTATATTAGATTTGGATTATAATAACCTTGAATTATTATTTGATTAGGTTTCCTATTTACTGTCCGATTATATTTCCTATTATAAGTGTGATTAGATTTTCCATTTTGAGTCAATCTCTTTGGTTGTTGGTTGTAGCCTTATAGATAGGCACGGGATATTCTCAATAAGATCTCCAAAATCATAGTAAAAACTTAGTGTTCAGCCATCCAGTTGAGCTTTATTAGGGTGAAGGTGAAGGAATGAATTTGATCACCAAGCAGTGTATTGTCGTTTCCATCGGAATAGCAATAAGCTCCTCATTCTTGAGCTACTCTAAAATAATGCAGTCCCGACCATTTCTTTCATGCCTAGAATTGGCCTATACTGAGAGCCCATTATGGGCCGACTGCTTTGACCCGAGTAATGGAAAGGCTAAATCTGGTAAGAATGAAACCAGGCCCATCATATAATAAAGGCGTTAACGGCTCAAGTATTGTCTAAATTGATTCCAGAGAGCTTATTACCCAAATAGTTGCCTTCTTTTAAAAAAACTGGACCCATTTCGCCCATCGGCTGATCAGAAGCATTCAAGACATAAAGCTTACATCAAGCGATATAATCATCCTATCAACTCCCAGTTCCAATAAGCTTGGGCCCATTCAACTGGATGTAAGGACTGACCCAAGGCTACTGTAAGCATCCAAGACTTATGAATCTATTTCATTTTTCTGATATTCAAGACCCATATATCTGGTCACTTCTAGCATGCGCTTGTTTTTAGTTTAACCATTGCAATTGCATCTTCAGGCAGTTCATTAGATTTCTCAACTTTAATTAGCAGTCTGCTCGAAATTGTGACTGCTATATATAACTAGCCCGTTTACTTTAATTTCTTTTCTTCTTATAAGTAGGGAATATAAATTATCTGGCATTTAAAAAAACTTAAATGATTTGAATTTTGATATGTGAACAAATGGACTATATATATTCTACAATGTTGCAGACCAATATTCAAATGGTTAGGTTAGCGAATTTCTTGGCTATGTCTATGTAGAAGCCCACACATGAAAAAAAAAAAAAAGATCGCACGCTATATCTTTGATTTTTAAGGTGCTCAATTAATATCTCAACAATCAATCTACATTTGCAACAGCTAAGATAAAGATAATAAGATGATTAGATGGGGATACTTTTTTGCACTTATGGGGATACTTTTTTGCACTTACTTACCCCCTGGATATTTTTGAATCCCTCAAGCCCTTCTCATGGGTTGGCGGACATCCAGATGGGCTTGGGGGATTCAAATATTAGAGATAATTCCTTTCTGAAAGGGCAGAAACGCCCCTATCGTTACGTTGTATAAGAAACACCTCTTTTCATTGAAATGGGCACAGAAAATGTTGCTAATTTTGGAACTATGATACTTAATGTTTTTATAGTAAAGAAATACATTGAGAAATCCGCAACAGTTCCTCCAGGATCCAAGATTAACAAATATCCTAATTTAAAGCTGATGATGAGAAAAAGACTTGAACCAAAATAAGATCGAGAGGTGTACTGGAGGACCTAGACCATTGCCTTGTTTGATATGGTTATCTTTCCGAGCCCGAGCCTTACAGCATTTAAATAATCCCTTGGGCTATGGGAGCCTAAGCCAGGGATGAGAAGCCCTGTTATCCTGAATATAATGCAAGCCCCACTCTCCTTAAAATCTTTTCCTTGTGTCTTGTTCAAGAAAAGCGACGTGATCAGGTCTTTCCATGCATTGAAGTACTTGGAAGGAATGTATTTTGGATCGAAGTAGTTCTTGTTAGGCTCTTCCTCCATCATCTGTTCATTAAACACATAAAATAAAAATGAGAAAACCGCCAGGGATTTTAGCTTTCCTCGTTTTGATAAAGGCAAAATACTCTAAATAATTTCTCAAGGCTTTTTCTTAGTAGAGTGAATTTGGATGGAAACATGCCTATAGTAGTACTAGTTTGAATGTTTGTATACACTAATATTGCTTTGCACTAGTATTAGTGTGTTTATGCCTTTTCAAACATTTTTGTATGTTGAGACATTAATGTGACCAAAATTTTCCAATGTTTTCTACGTAGAGGTAAAGGGTGATCAGTTGGTAGCTAGTGTTGCATCTGATGGAGCTAAATTGATGGTTGAATTTGTAGAATAGATCTCCATCGTTGGAATTTCTTTTTCCTACGAGTATCGGTGTGGGGAAGCTCCCATACGTACATTCGAACCTCCAAAAGGCACCGATAGGTTTTTCCTGCATCCCGTTGCTTGTAGGCGAACATCTCCTCCGCATCCCTAGTCCTTACCGATCCCTTTCCTTAGAAAGAGAAGGAAAAGGAATAATAAACATGTGCAAAGTGAAAACAAGGAAAAAGACTCAAGGAACTAATTATACCTGTCCTTTATACCAGCTGCTGAAATAGATACAGTAGCCAAATTGCTTGAATTGAGAAATAGTAGGGTCATCAAAGGGGACTCTTGGAACCATATCAAACCTGTAGACCACTCTATAATAGAACTGTTGAAGCCCTGAATTCATCAGCCGTGCTTCGATGAAACTGCCAAAGGTCTCATCTCCAACTCTTGGCTGCCCGTAAGTCAGAACACCGGCAAAGCTGTTCAAGATGGTTGTTTCATCATGTAAAATGAGTATAGAAGGAAAGATGGCCGCAAGGGCTCCACCAAGGCTGTGTCCAGTGAGCACTATCTTAGCATTCTTGTGCACTTGTAATAGTATCTTGAGTGTATCTCGTATGCTGTAATATGCCAAAGGCTTTTCCCCTTGGTAGTCCTTTGGCCAACCCTTCAAATAATCCTTCTCATCTTGGAGGCCCATGGCTTTCATGAACCCCAGATGGGCCCTTCCCATATTTCCCATTGCAATCCAGGAGAGATCGACATCGGTCATCCAATCCTTGGCGTTGAAGGCTTCTGTGCCACGAAAGGCCACCACTATTAGGTTGGCATCCACGGACCGATCGCAAAAGATATAAGCTTGGGTTCCAAACTCCTTCTGGAACACTGAAAGACAAGGTTACTTGTTAAATGATGTGGATTGATTAGCTAAACAGCAGAATAAGAAGTATGGCTTTTATTTAGCAAAATCTTGAAGTGGCCCATCAATCCATAAGCCCATAGTGACAGTCCAGAAAGATTGAAATGCAAAAGAGTCGCAGCAATTGATATGCTCGTATATATCGTTCGTTCTGTAAGTAATTGTTGTAAATATCATCTCGAATCTATTCATCGAACTCCAAAATGGGCCCAAGATCAGATAGCTATGAGCTTTGGCTATTGACTTTTACCAGTTATCAACATTGATCCTTACCGTTCCAGCAGTTGAAGAACCCTACAAAGTGCATCTGCATAAGGGAAAAAAGGTTATTTAGAAAATACTAGGTTATAAAGAAGTAAAATTGAGGAAAATGAGCCAAAATTGGGTTCCAAGAAGTTGGTCCAAGTCCATCCCATTTAATTATCATAGTCGGAGAGTATTTAAAAGTATTTATGTTGCCTCGTCTAGCACTTTCGGATTTTGGTAGGAATGATTAGCTAAATCATCATGGGATAGGTTTGGCTCATACTGCATTTTAGGACATTTTTCTATCCAGAATCTCAGAATAGGTCAATGGTCATTAGAAAGGATCGCCAAATCATGGATCACCTTCCTTGTAACGGCCCATCGAATTATTGGCCGGTTTGATCAGCATGCCACAATGAGGAGTTGGTCACTTAATCAAATTACTATGAATGTCTTGCGGCACAGGTGGATGGAGGAAAATCTTCTTGCAACAACATTTTAAAACATAAATCCATTGTTCAAAAACTCAGAAACTTAGTACGTTTAAGCTATTGACCCAGTTGAATCAATGACACGTCTGAGTCTTGATTGTGTATTAGCTGAGTCAACTGAGCTTTGACCTACTCCACCCAAATCTGGCTAAAACTTATAGACTGCGTTTCTCCAGAGGGCCAAAGTCAACAAGGTCAATCTGAGTTTCTGAGATCATCCCTTAGAAGAACCAAAACCTACCTTCCAATGGTCAATGGCTTTCTTGATGTATGCTTCATTCTCATAGGCGACCTTAGCGGCCATCATGGTAAGATCCATGAGATTCACGTCATTGGATGTGTTTAGAGTACCCATCTGGGGCAGAAAATTGAGAAACGATGAGGTCTTGTATAGATCCAACCGTCCATCTAAATGGCCGATAGCCGATCGATAGCTCTCAGAGTCTTGTTTGGGAATCACTACAGAACCTGAGAAAAGAAACCAGTGAAATATCAAACCTTGATTTCTGAAGTACTTGAGAAGTTTAACAAAACAAAACATATGGAGAGAACTGTCAGTGAAATTTGTCAACGTACATTAAAAATTTGAATTGTATACAAATTTCTCCTGTCGCCTCCATTTTTTTTTTTTTTTTTATGTATTTCTTTTTATCTTAACAGGTCACTAGAAAATGGTAATTGTGAAGACAGAAGATTTTTTTTTTTTTTTTTTTGTTAAGTTATCACTTAACAACTCAAAATGGAAAGGATTAAAAGATCATTCTGCAAAGAATTTTTTAAATAAAAGTACATCCATTTAACCTATTAGCTTTCTCTTAGAACATTGTAACAAGCAAAGGAGGCTGGATGGAGAAAGGAAAGGAAAGGGTGGTCTTGCTCGAAGCAAATGCAGTTGGTTCGAGGGACACTTTGATGAATAGGTTTTTGGCCTTGCCTACTTCCGGGCAAGAAAATCAAAATGGGTCCAGTCCGGGGGCATAAGAACTTCCCCCGAATCTCTGGTTAGATTCAGGTGGAGAACGGATATAATGAGTGCATAAGAAATGCACAAGTATAAGAAACTCTTACATGGAATGTGCACATGTACGTGCATATATATATATATATATATATATATATATATATTATATATGAGCAACACTCTTCTAAGCTCAAACTTAGAATAAAATCTCATAAGTTCATGCTTGTGGAGCTAACCTAAATAGACCAAATACATGACCCCTCTAAATTGCACATGTCCACCAACTTTCGGTCAGATCCGAATTTACTGGACCGTTGAATCGACTATGTATCGATTCAAATGGACTATTGACCATTAAACTTTTGAGCCCAGATAGAGATGATAGAAATCACGATTGGGGCTGATCTTTTGCAGAGAGAAAAATCCTAGGGAGTCCTTGAAATCCATCCCCCCTCCCCCGGCCATCCCCATGTAGGTCCCCGAATGGGCCTCACCACACACTTGAACTTATCTTATTATAAGCTTGAATTTAAGAGAGTTGGCCTTATTATATAATCCTTAACCATATATACGTGTCGGATAGTGGATTGCTGAACATGATAATAAATTAAATGAAATGCATCTACTGAATGTAGCTACCAAGAAGTTAGACATAAATGCAGTAGTGCAGTACTGCAGTTACACTAGAAATATACTGTACGTAGTATTTATTATCCATCTATCACATATCAGTTATAGAGTCTTTGTACCTACATGTTATAATACGAAAAATCAAACCTAAAAATCCTCCATTAAGTGACAGCAAATTCAAAGAAAACTCAATGATGAAGCCCAAGATGCGTAATGGTACGTCCAACAGCAACAATATCTTCTGAATGATTAAGGTGAAACCCACTATCCAGTCAGCTATGGCACTTTCATTCTCTAGCTTGGAGCCTTGAGAGTGGGAGCTCTCTACAAACTTGCAATCGGATGTTCTTTTCTTGAAGAGACATAGGCGAAGAAGATCAAAATACCCCACTTTCTCAGGACGGTATATCATGTAGACAGAGGAGGCCATGGTAGAAGAAGGGAGAGAAGGATGAGGAACAAAGGAAGGAGAGATGCAAGGTGTTTTGTAGGCCAGTTGCTAGGGCTCCTTAAATAGAGACTTTGGTGATCCATACATGTTTAATTATTTTATATTTTATAAAAGCTGCATGAGGGTCATATCTGATCGTCCACCCATGTGAAGCACGCGGTGGACCATGAAGCGTACATGTTTGAAGGTACTCTACGGACCATGAAGCGTACGTTGGAAGGTAGACAGACTATTAGTATTTTTCTATTGTTTGTTTTATACAAGGTTTATATTTATATAGAGAGAGGCTAGCTTACCGGCCAAGAGTAATACAACTAGGAATACTCGTAAGTTAATATTTGGGCATGCGTGTTACTGAGGTGCCAACACCACTCAACCATGAGTGTGTTAGTGATTTTTTTATCATATGGAAGAAAACTTCACTGCTAGAGTTCTTTGCCACTATATTCTCATACATGCTGTGGCTAAAGTTAATTAATTATCATAAGTGATTGCTTTATATTATTGCATTCTATAATATTCGGATACTCATACAAGCCATACATATCCATTTTAGACTGATAGGACAATTGGAATGGTACTTAATAGTACACCGATATTTCTAGGCAACAAGTTTAAAATATCTTATTTATAAAGTTCTTTATTTATATGGTTTTTTTTTTTTTTTCAAAATACTTTTACTTCCCACCATAAAAAATTTTAGAAAACAGATGAAAATAATAGTAATTTCATTTTTCCAAAAGTGATCTAAAAAAGTTTGGACACCGGTACACATATTGGTATCCTAAGTTTACAAACTAAGTTTACAAAAGTGACGAATCTTATTCTTGACCCCGTATCAATATTCTTATCTACATCCATATCTATCTGAACATCATAGGTTGCAGTAGCTTACTTATTCAACCTACTTCCCTCGTACATACAAAATAAGGCCTCACAGCTTCATGCCATTACTATTTTTTTATACGTAGTGGTTAAATCTTATTACTTTCACAAGCTATTGCTTTATATTGTTGAAGTAGCTAAATAAAAAATTAGATTAGATTAACTTTTATAGTTTTTTTTTTTTTTTTTTGGTAAAAAGCTTTTATAGTTTGTTATAGTCATTTATCTATCGTACAAATATATTTGTCCAAATGAATTATCTCTCTTCCAATCAAATATTGTTAGGTATAAATGCATTTCTATTATGCACGAGTGAGTTAAAATATCCAAATTAATAGTTATCAGATGTTAAATGTGTGACGCCATAATGATGATACTTAGGAACTTGGTAAACGGCCGGCCTACAAATTTACATTGCATTCCTTCCAATTTGAGTCCGGATCCTCCGTGGCGTCTATGATGGAGTTTCTCTGTCAGGCGCGACCGAGGATCCGGATTCTTGCAATTTGTATTCCATGCAAAGGAGGCAGCGCAACAAGTTGTAACCGGTCAAATCTGATCACCCCCCATGACCCGATCCAATCAAAAGTGAAAACTTAGTCTCTTCCTGAATTTTGACTTTCACATGGAATTCGAGCATGGGACACCTATCACACGTCTTCCATAAGACATAAAACTTTAAGTCCCTCTCAAGGGATCCATTTGGATGCAACCTAATCACAGGAGAGTATGTCCTATGATGGAAAGTCTCATTCTGGAAATGATTTTCAATAGAAAACAATTGATCAATTATATCGTCACAACTATTGATTTAGGGACCTTAAATTATAATAAATATTAAATCACATTGTATGATGTTCAATATATTGGTGAAATTAGCATCAAGCTATTGGATTCTGGAAGCGCTAATTCTTACTAGGGCCCGTCTCGTAATTTTATATTAAAATAAAGTGTAGTAAAGCATCAAATCAAAAGAGAATAAAATATAATGGTGTTATTATGGTATTTTATTTTTAATTATTTGGTATAGAATTCTTTTGACCTTTTTCTGTAGAAAAGTTGAACTTTTTTGTATTTTACCAGAGAAAGAATGTTGCTTTAATTTTGACCTTTTTTTTAAAGGATGACGGGAATTTTGAATTAAAATAATATTGATGTGACTACTCATCTAAAAAATAGAAACTTTACTTCACTTTTACTAATCAATAATAAAGGTGCCAAATGGAAGCGGTTTTTGAGTGCGAGGGTGCTGCATTTTTCTAAGGAGGTCTTATGTTTTGGCTAAAGTTTTAGCTCCAATGGATTGCATGGTACCTCTTAGCGGGAAGTTTCCTTGCACATCCATTTTGGTGGTATGTAAACTACGGTTAAAACCTAGTCAATAACCAAAGATGTCATGCGCCATGTGCAAGGCCAGCAGATAATAGGATAAAAGTCTGGCTCAATTGTTCCTATCAGGGTCCATAAGGCTTAGTTGCAGCTAGAGCCTCCATAATTTGACGGCAAGTCTAAGGCTAACTCACTACGGTCTTTTTTGGTAGGGCTCTTCTGGCTAGCACATACGGACCATCACAATTTTTTCTAATGGGCGGAATGTCCATAGAATGACCCTGGTAGGAATATAAATTATAATGTACCTACACGTCACCATATAATATATATATATATATATATAACGTAGGGTTTCCAGTTCTTTGGACCAGAATAATCCCTACGGATTCTGGAGAGAAAGCCGGATAAAATTCCCCCTATGGCTCTAGTGTGGTAGTGCAGTCAAGTCACCATATATAAGATTAGCCAGTGAACATGATGCATATGAATCTTACAATGCACACTACTTAGTGGGCCCCACTCAAACACTCATCCATGTGGACCCTCAAATGGGGATCTCCACTGATAGTTACAAGATCTAGGGTTTGCACCCTTTCAAATGGACTGGCCATTGATTGATTGCACTCTTCTTATAAAGTAAAATATTTAAAATTTATTGGTTGTTGAACAAGGGGTTAGGATGGTAACGTGGGCTCAAGATTTAACAAACAGATAGGGCCAGCCCAGTTCTTCTAATATTCCCCTTGATCCCTCTCTTGTTGTGGGCCCCACATCTAGGTGTGCACTTGATCCCGGTGTGCGGCGTTTGCTGTGTGTGGATGGGTGCTTTATATACGTGTGTGTGATGCAATGAAAATCCAGATCGAGCTAAATGGATCAAAAATAAAAATAAAAACGAGTCCATAATGGGATATTTTGAGTCGGGTCCCTCCCTAATTGGAATCAATACCTTCGGCATCCCTAAGCTTGATAAGATTTGCCGGGTTCATCACAATTTCTAGTGATTTTTTTGTTAATTTAAATTATCGACCATGGTTGTGACTTGTGACAAATACAAGTGATACCTACCTACTCACCAAGGACAAAATGTTGCAGTTCTCTTAATGATAATTCCGCATAATGAAATTCTACGGGATAGGAATGGGAAGATAAGCATTCTTACAAATATCAATCGTGCATGTTTCTACACGTCTTCTATCTCTCTCCATGAAATGGACACCAACAAGAATAATACCGTTTTGCTTTCGTACGTACACCCGACCAAGGCTTTTCCTTGTATGGGATGTTGGGTGTGGTTAAATTTTGGGAGCTATTGCAAGTACATCCACTCATGGACCCTGTAACAAAAATTACCAAGAATATCCCTCCCTTTCTTTTCACTCTCTCTCCATTGCTGGGCCACCCACCTTCCTCCTCTCTCCCGGTCCTTCTCCCTCTCCCTCCTTCCCTCTCCCTAATCATCGTCCCTCTCTCCCTCTCTCGTTCGGCCACTCAGGCCGAATAATTGAGTTAGGCATGTCAAACGGAACAAGTCGGGCTGGACCAGGCTTGGGCCGTGCCCGGCCGATGGGCCTCCTTCATATTTTTTCCATTTTTCTTTTCTTATCAGTATTAAAAATAAAAATTAGAATACAAACACGGAGAATGACAAAGATATTTAAGTGGTTCGGTCAAACTCGACCTACTCATATTCAAATAATTAATATTAATTCAACTAAAAATCATTTTAGAAAGCCTTATTCTCTCACCTAAATTTATATTTGTTATGGCTAGGGCTATATATATTAGTTGGTTGGAACCTAATATCTGATTGGACACATTCCAAAGAGACACCTGTGAGTCCAAGACGAGATCCATGGTCTGAGGCACAAGTGAAGAAACCAAACTATAGTTAGAGTTGATTATGTTTTAATGGGATAATATAATCATAATAAAAGTAAAAGTAACATTTTATATATTTTTTTATTACTATTATAAGTTTATAACTATTGATCAGGCCAAAAAAGAATATTAGAAAGGGATGTAATTTAGGTCAATAAATTTAGGTTTGATTTCAATTAGGCCCAAGTTCCAAACTTATTTTACAAACTTACATAGCCTAACAAAGCCATCTAGTGATGTTTGGTAGGTACAAAATTAAAAATGCATAGAAGAAGTTTTTGTTCTATTTGGGCCCAATTTCCACAATGATTTTGTCACAATGGGCCCACTTGTTATATAATGATTGACATCCTCTGTATTTTTTTTTTTTTTTTGGTAAATAAAATTTTGATTAAAAGAAAAAGAATGAGAGGGTTAGAGTATTTATAGACTTTGTAAAATTGAAAAGGACAAAAAATACCCCTTAAATGACTGTTATGGGGTTAAAATAAAGAATTTTTTAAAAAATAGTCATTTCTGGGCAGGCCAAGCGAGCCGTGCCAGGCTAGCTAGGCCTATCGTGCCTAGCGGGCTGATCCTGACGGGCCGTAGGGGTAGCCCACATGGGTTAGCGGGCGTGGCGAGCAATGCCAAACAGACCAACGGGCCCAGGCTCCTCGGCCCAGCACAGCCCATGTCACGGGCTGTGCCGGGCCACAGGCCGTTAATGGCGGTCCGGACCGTGCTTTACCGGGCCGGCCCGGCCCATTTGACATCCCTAAATTGAGTATATTGTTCGGCCCTTCGGCAACCTAAGGGCAATGAAGATATTATCATACAAGAAGTGGTATTAGACATTATAAAAATATTAAACCGTTTGGGTTATTGGTAAGGCCCAACAATTGAAAGAAATCATAAAAAAATCAGACCACCTGTCATGACGTGGAAACCCAGTCATTTAGACATAACAGGATCAATGTTCCACAATTTCTCATAAATATCTTGAGATACACAAGGAGTTAAGAGCTGATATTTGATATTAATGTTGTTCTTAGGTTTCTTAAGAGGGTCAAAAACTTGGATCTTCATCTAGGGGCCCAAAAAGTCCAAAAATTTAGACCTAAGGATTAGTAATTTTTCACAAATATTTAGAGATCTATGAATGATAAACAGTTCAGATTTGGTATAGTGGCCATTCTTGAGAATAAAAAGAGAATTGGTGGGTTGGGTTTACATTTATGACCTTATAATTTAAAAAGAATTGAAAGATCGGACTGCCTGTGCATCACGTGAAACCCAATTACTTTACACAGTAGTACATCAACGGTTCATAGCTTTTCAATAATTTCATGAAATCCATAACAATTGAAGTGCTGAGACTTGACTCCATAGCCGCCCTTGGCATTCCATAGAGGACCAAAGATTCAGATCTTGATAGAGGGTTCCACAAAAGATCAGAAATATAGATCTAATGGTTTATGGCTTTTCACAAACATATCGAGATTTGCAAAGAATCAACGGTTTAGATTCAGTCCCATAGTTGTTCTTAGGTTTATGAAATTTTCAGACGGTTCGGATCATATGTAGGGCAACGGATCTTAAAAAAATAAGGATAAAACATACTGGCAAAAAGTTCCCTACAACATTCCCGACTCTATTTGCTTTTGACACTTTGATCTATGTAAAAAAAAAAGCGTCATTCTTCAATACATACGAAATAGAAGGGAAACGTTTGATGTCCGGCTTAAATAGACATGTTTGCGTGTCCTCAATCCAATAAATGTTGTGAATAATTTCATTTATTATCTTTGTTGACATATAATTTCATGCTTCATTTATGAGATGTCTGAGATTTGGTTTATGGTTGCACATAATTGATACAAAATGACATGATTGTTCATGAGATGAACAGGAGCTCTTAACTATAGTAAATGTGATCCATGTGTGTGAATGAAATTCACATATAGGAGATACAGATCACAACTCTTATACTTGATAAGTTTTACAACCTGTGATGAGATTGTGCATCTCATCTGAAAAGATTGTAAAACTGCAATTACTATGGTTTGTCTTGACTATCAGAGTGGTAGACTTTGCGTTGTTGTGTTGAAAAAATTGAATGTATTAAAAGACCATGAGTAATACTTTATACAAACCGCTGTCTTTCAAGCAACAAGCTCTCATTCTTGAAAGAGTAATGAACTCATGTTTCTGCTATACATGTAGTGGGACAGTGAGAATATATATTCTCACGATGGAATCTGTCATCCAAAAGACAAATATCCCTTTGTACTGATTAATGAAATTTATCGTTGATAAGTACGCACCCGTTCTAATTAAAAATTAATTAGATGATATCAATGATCAATGTAATTAATTAGATCACAAGGATAATAAGAGGTGGATCCCATTTTGTTAGACAATTTAATTCCGATGGATCCATGGATATAATTGATGGAGAGATTTGCTTTCAATAATTAGAAAGTTTATGGTCTTCTTGTAAAACTCGTAGCATTAGAGTGCGATTACATAAATATATATAAGTTATTTACAATTAATTATGAATCCGGAATTCACATGAGATGTAGAGTTTAGAAGCTTTAGTTGAAGCCAAATATAAGAAATTTCTAGTAGTTCAGTTGAAGCCAAATATAAGAAATTTCTAGTGGTCTCCATGTTAGCCATAAAAAGAGAGTTATAATCAAGCCGTACTCATAAGTGAGAGAAGAATAGATTACATCAGAAAGAAAGGGAAGGAACTCTTGAGAGAACTCCCGACGAAACTTCTAATTAGAGCACTCCGATGTTATATATAGGCCACTAGGGCCGGACGTCAATAGTGGCCGTGATTCTCCCTTTCAGATCATCTCCACCTTTGAGATGTCTATTGGTTTGAATTCCCATACTATGAACTCTACTTGTAAATATTTTTTCGGCCGGGTCGGTTTTGGGCTCTTTGCCACTGGATCCAAGCGTGGCCTATTTATTAAACAGGCTCAAATAAATAGTTTGAGCCCGACCCAAGTACTAAAAACTAAGGCTCAAGCCCAGGCCAAACCAAGCTGAGCTGGGCTGGCCTGGCCTGATCCATGAACACCCCTAGGCCCAAACGGCACCATATCTATATATAACCCGTCTACTTAAATTTCTTTTATTCGTGTAAGTAGGGAATATAAATTATCTGGCACTTTAAAAAAACTTTGATGATTCGAATCTTGTATGTGAACAAATGGTTAGGAAGCGAGTTTATTGGCTATTAATTGTGTCTATGTGGAAGCCCACATATGTCATGTATAGGGGAAAAAGGAACCATGAAACTTTTTTTCTTTTTTTTGGTAAAAGGAACCATGAAACTTGCTATTTTTAAAGCAAAGAAATACAATGACGAAAGGTCCACAAACATCCTAACTGAAACCGGGAGATGACAAAAATACTTGAACTACAATGAGAGTGCTGTACTGGAGGACCAAGACCATTGCCTTGTCTCATATGGTTATCTTACCGAGCCTTGTTGCATTCAGATAATAGCCTGGGTTATGGGAGCCCCACTCTCATTCTAAAAAGATCTTGTACGCAGTTACACTAGAAATATACTGTACCCAGTATTTCTTATCCATCTATCCCACATCAGTTCTTGAGTCTTTGTACCTACATGTTATAAAACGAAAAATCAAACGTAAAAATCCTCCATAAAGCGACACTAAATTCAAAGAAAACTCAATGATGAAGCCCAAGATGCGTAATGGTACGTCAAACAGCAACAATATCTTCTGAATGATTAGGGTGAAACCCACTATCCAATTAGCTGTGGCACTTTCATTCTCTAGCTTGGAGCCTTGAGAGTGGGAGCTCTCCACAAACTTGAAATAGGATGGTCTTCTCTTGAAGAGAAATAGGAAAAGAAGATCAAGGAGCCCCACTTCCTCTGGATGGTAGATCAGGTAGTCAGAGGAGGCCATGGTAGGAGAAGGAAGAGAAGGACGTGGAACAAGGGAAGAAGGAGAGATGAAGGGTTGTTTTGAAGGCTAGGCGCTAGGGCTCTTTATTTAAATAGAGATTTTGGTCATCAAATATAAAAAGCAGCAGTTTCTCCAGCTGCTTTCCTCCTGGTTCCTCTCCTCCACACGTCCCTTCCTGGCCCACTTAGCATCATGCATGTGTGCCAACTACACTTCCCTTTTTGGGCCCACTTAGCAGCATGTTTGCCAAATGGAGAGCATGTATGTGAACTACACATCCCTTCTTGAACCCACTTAGCAGCATGTGTGCCAAATGGAGGCAACTGCAGATTTCCAATCTCACACCACTACAATATTTGATCCTCTATAGACATCTCTACATGATTATGGGATGACCAAATGATCAGATGGTTTACGGTAACAAACATCCCACCAGTGTGGCTTAAGGCCATGACCTATCTATCCTGATGCCAAGCACACCTACTGTACCAGACGGTAAGCACACTAAAGGGCCTATTCAATTTGAAGAATTTGGAGAACCTGGAGAATTAATTCGGTCTCACTGGAATTCTACAAACGGTACCATAAGGGAACACTAAAAATTCTAAAATTCTAAGAACCCATGAAGCTGTGTAAGATGGAGCATGGTGCTTTGATACCATATAAAAGCAAAGTATAAGTATAAATCTTAAGTGTTTTTATCAAACCCCCATCGGATGAGGCTTGGATTTATAATGAAACTAAGCAAATTGCATGGATATTATGACAACCAGGAGAATTGCTAATGTACAAGAGTAATTGGAATGATTGGGTTAGCTAATATACAGGAGTAATTCTATTTCCAGTGATGTATGTCTTAAAACTAGCTAATGAGGGATGTGATTGAATTGCCCAGTCAACTTTCCTTAACTACAATGAACTGTAGAAAATTTTCAGGAATCAAATAGAGAGAATTCTGAAGGGAACTCAAAATTCCCCTCAAGGTGAAATTTCAGCAAAAAATTATAGCAATCAAATAGGCTCTTAAGCTTAAATAGACACTAAAAAGAACATTCTTTTTTTGAACTTACTTGAGCATGTAGATTGATTGATGAGAAATGTAAGAATTCTTTCTTTCGTTGTATCTAGCATAGTCACAGGTGGTGTGCAAACGGGTTGACGTCTTGCTTTCCCTCAAGGATAAATTGCCAGTGCATTGAGTTGATGGGCACTGAGTCCAGTTGGAAACTGAGACTCCTTGAGCTCGTTTGCATTGTAATATATCCCACATTTGAATGAACCATTAGAAAATCTCTAACCATATTTACAAACTCCTGAGTTGACTCAGAAGTCATCAGGTCGGTCAATGTCATTGGGATAACGAGAGACATACTTCAAATCCTTCAAGTTGCAGCTGCATTGAAAGCAGTTGTTTGCAGTGAGGGCGTAGCTACCACTGAGGACCAGCAAGGAGCTCACAATGGAACATGGTACAAACAGTTTAATGAGCCCAAACAAATACCACAGAGCAACATGGTTTTAACTAGGAAGGTAAGCAACGGGCCAATCACATGGATAAAAATGTTGGTCAATTACAATGACTGGTCGAGAAAGATAGCGGTCAGGACCACATCATCTTTCAAAGATCAGTCCTAATCACTAAAATTTCGGCTATATTGACCAATGCTTTTAAATTACTGTCCAATATTTCAGTCACCCTTCTTATTTTCCTCTAATATTAAAAACTTCTCTAACAAACTCGCAACTTTCCCACCTTATATCCTTGAGCATATTGTTGCCATATTGTAGTTTTCCTAAAGAGAAGTTGTCGTTGTGAATAGTCTTTTTTCCATTTAGATTTGGTCCTAAGGCAAGAAATATCACTATTCTACATGCCTGTTGTGAACCTAGAATGCAAGCATATCATAGTATCTTATAACATGTTACTATACCTGAAACATCTTATTATTTAATAACAGTGGAATGAACATTACGTGCAACGTACGCACGTACATCCACTTGTAGTTAAAAAAAAAAAAAAGATTAAAAAGAACTAAAACTTTGCACCATGAAGAAAAATTCATGCTCATGTATTTTGATTAAAGAACTAATATTTTAATAAACTCATAACTCGTAACTGCATGATTATAAAATAATCCCACTACTAGAAAAACTTCTAAATCTTTAGTTCAAAGCCAAGAGCTATAAAACTAACTTTGAAACGCACAGACCAAATCAATTCTCCAAATAACCCACTTTTTTTGCCCTTTTGGATTTACATATATAGAGTGTGATGAACCATTTTCACTTTCATTTTCATGAAAATTGGAAGGACTTTCAGTGTAAGATTTTCAATTTTACCAAATCAACCCCCTCACTTTTCAAATTCACCCCCTAGTCTATACCCCTTATATAAAAGAGAGTAACTTGACATGCTTCTTTCACTACACCCACCTTTGTGATGGGGCCCAATAAGATGCAAGATGACATTACAGCTCATGCCTCAATGATGCAAGATGTGGCACTGACTCAGCTCGTAAAGGAAACAGGTGTCTCTTCTTCTCCTCACTTTCAAAAAAGAGCATTTGGCGAGCAAGAAGAAGGTTTTTTTTTAAACTGGATCTCAACTCTTGCATGTTCAAATCCTATCTAAATATTGTTGTTTTTTTTTTCTCCTTTTGGTGTTGTTTGTTATTGTGGATTCTCTGTTGTGCATATTTTGTCTTTATTCTGTAGAAGGTATAATAGGTTTCTGAGTTTTCATAATAAACACCTGGTCTGGCTACCTGTGTTTTATATTTATTCAAAATACTGTTCATTGAAAAATGAAAATAACTAATGATTTCAATTGATCGATACTTTGAATCATCTTGATACTAATG
This sequence comes from Camphora micrantha, assembly GCA_003546025.1. Classification (NCBI taxonomy): domain Eukaryota; kingdom Viridiplantae; phylum Streptophyta; class Magnoliopsida; order Laurales; family Lauraceae; genus Camphora; species Camphora micrantha. The sequence continues at coordinate 55,755,222 of QPKB01000002.1, read as the reverse complement.
GCTTACGATAGGTTTGGCCCAGGCCCACTTTCAGTACTATGGATTTCTTAGAACGAGTTAAATCCAAGGCATTTTTCTATCCAGAACTTCTCAATAGGTCAATAGTCATTGTAAAAGATCACCAAATCAGGGATCGCCATTCATCTTGTGGCCCGTCAAACTAATGGTTTGATCAAATGTCTTGAGGCACATATATATAGATATACGGTTGGATAATGAAAAAGCTTCTTGCAACAACATTTTAAAACTCAAATCCATTATAACCAAACTCAGAAACCTAGTAGGTTTAAGCTATGGACCGAGTTGACTCAATTACATATTCATCCGTGTCTTGACTCTCTGTCAATTGACTTTTCACCTAGTCAGAACAAGCCTGGCTAATATTTATTGATGACCGAGTTTCTCACTGAGTATTGAAGTCAATTCGACTGAGTTTAATTTTGAGACCATGCCCTAAGAACCAAAACCTACCTTCCAATGATTCACAGCTTTCTTGATGTATATGCTTCAGTCTCGTACGTAGGCAACCCTAGCGGCCATCATCGTCAGATCCAAGAGATCCATGTCATTGGATGTGATTAGATTACCAATCTGGGGCTGATAATTGGTAAACGATGAGGCTTTGTATAGATCCAACCGTCCATCAAATTTTTTTCCCCACTGATGATGGGCCTTGCATAACAAAATAATTGAGCATCCTCTCAATCATCCTAATTGTTCATCATGAGAACCTACATATTGGATTTAACCAAAAACAATGCGCGATCATCAGTTTTTGCAGGTTGGGTGATAGATGGCTGGATTATCAGATGATTAAAAAACTATCCTTTTCTGAGTCCCCCCTTGGCCGAGTTGATTCGGCAGTTCTCTTAATGATAATTCCGCATAATGAAATTCTACGGGATAGGAATGGGAAGATAAGCAAGTTCATAGTTTTTCAATAATTTATTGAAACCCATAACAATTGAAGGGCTGAGACTTGACCCGATAGCTGCTCTTGGCATTCCAAAGAGGACCAAGGATTCAGATCTTGATAGAGGGTCCCACAAAAGATCAGCAGCATAGATCTAATGGTTTATGGTTTTTCATAAATATATCAAGATTTACAAAGAATCAACGGTTTCGATTCGGTCCCCTAGTTGTTCTTAGGTTTATGAGAATTTCAGACGGTTCAGATCATATGTAGGGCATCGGATCTTAAAAAAATAAGGATAAAACATACTGGCAAAAAGTTCACTACAACACTCCTCACTTTATTTGCTCTAGACACTTTGATCTTTGTGAAAAAAAAAAAGCGCCATTCTTCTGTCCATACGAAATAGAGGGGAAACGTTTGATGTCCGACTTAAATAGACATGTTTGCGTGTCCTCAATCCAATAAATGATGTAAATAATTTCTTTTATTATCTTAGTTGACACATAATTTCATGCTTTATTTATGAGATGAATGAGATTTGATTTATTGTTGCACATAATTGATATAAAATAACATGATTGTTCATGAGATGAACATGAGCTCTTAACTATATTAAATCTGATCCATGTATGCGGATGATATTCACATGTAAGAGACAAAGATCACAACTCTTATACTTGATGAGTTTCACAACCTGTGATGAGACTGTGCATCTCATCTGAAAATGTTGTAGAACTGCTATGGTTTGTCTTGACTATCAGAGTGGTAGACTTTGGATTGTTGTGCTCGTATATTGGATGTACTAAAGGACCATGAATAACACCTTATACAAACTGCTATCTTTAATTAAGGAACGCTCTCATAATTTCCAAGCAACAAGCTCTCATTCTTGAAAGAGTAATGGACTCATGTTTCTACTATACATTTACTTTAACTTATCGATGAGTGAGGCCATCTGTAGGTCAACATCTCGATATCTTGGGTAATTAATGGTAGTGGGACTGTGTGAACATATATTCTCAAGATGAAATCTGTCATCTAAAAGACAAATATCCCCTTGTTCTGATTAATGAAATTTATCGTTAATAAGTGCGCACCTGATCTGATTAAGAGGTAATCAGACGGTATCGATGATTCGTGTAATTAATTGGGTCACAAGGATAATAAAAGGTGTAACCAATTTGGTTAGATAGTTTAACTCCCATGGATCCATGGAGATACTTGATGGAGGGGTTTGCATGCAATAATTAGAAAGTTTATGGTCTTCTTGTAAAACTCGTAGGATTGGAGTGCAATTGCATTTATATATAAAAGTTATTTACAATTAATTATGGTCCAGAATTCACATGAAATGTAAAGCCCAGATTCTTCAATTGTAGTCAAATATAAAAAATTCTTAGTGGTCTCTATGTTAGCCCTAAGAAGCAGAGTTATAATCAAACAGTACTCATAAGAGAAAGAAGAATAGAATACATAAGAGAGAAAGAAGTAGAACTCATAAGAGAATTAGAAGTGAAACTTCTAATTAGAGCACTCAGATATTATATATCGCCCACTAGGGCCGAACGTCCCACAACAATAGCGGACGAATGTTGTGCTCTCTCTCTCTCTCTCGTTTCTCTGGTTTAAATGCGTTCGGGGTTTTATTTTCAACTGAGACCCCACCATTTTCTTTGAGAATTTCTCTACGATTGAGTTATAGCGTGGAAGATCGCAAGGCCTAGGTGATTGTGTCTACGAAAGCGTTTCGTGGTATCAAGAATATCAAAGTCTCGATTTGAGCACAACGGAGCTCCTCAGGTATAGATCTGCACTAGTTATTTTCATAGATCTTTATGATTGTTTGTGTATGTTCAGATATGTCTTTCTTGTTGATGGATCTTCGATCTTAATACAATGAGATAAGGGATTTTAGATCTTGGGATTGCATTATTGGCCTTTTGGGTGTCTGATCCCTACGTCAAAAGGGTCAAACATTTTGATATCTCATCTGAAAGGCCTACCTACTTCCAACAATGTGCACCATCCACACAGTCCAAATGTCAAAAACATCTACATCACATTACTTTACAACATTTAGACCCAGCAAATACAGATGCCAAATGCAAGTGTTCATGGGCCGGGCCAAGGAATATCCGGCCCACCCGGACTTAGAAACTCTAGATCCAAGCCCTACTCAGGCCAGAACTAGCTGGCCCGAGTCGATCCCACTTGAAGATTATTAAGCCCGAGCCCGGCCAGATTTTCATTATCAAATATAAAAAAGACAAGTTCTATTATGACAAATTCTTAGCTCAAGTGATTTGGCCGTGATTCTCCCTTTGAGATGTCATCGCTTCGATTCCAATACTTTGTATTCTACTTGTAAATATTTTTTCAGCCGGGTCGGTTTTGAGCTTTTTGCCACTGGATCCAAGCCTGGCCTATTTATTAAACAGGCTGAAATAAATAGTTTGAGCGCGACCCAAGCACTAAAAACTAAGGCTCAAGCCCAGGCCAAACCGTGCTGGGCTGGGCTGGCCTGATCCATGAAAAGGCACCTAAGTCTATATATAACCCGTTTACTTAAATTTCTTTTATTCGTATAAGTAGGGAATATAAATTATCTGGCACTTTAAAAAACTTAGATGATTCGAATCTTGATATGTGAACAAATGGACTGTATGCTATTCCAGACCAATCAAATGGTTAGGAAGCGAGTTTATTGGCTATTAATTATGTCTATGTGAAAGCCCGCACATATCGATCGCATCAATGGGTCATATATAGGGAAAAAAAGGGATCTCGTGCTCAATATTAGTCTTTAGTACAAATCTAAAATCAGGAGAACATAAAAAACCGACAAGATATTCAATGCGGTTTTTATGGCCTAGTGAAGGAAAATATTAACATGTGGTCATAGTCTTCATGCATAGTATTAATTTTAGCTTTTATATTGCTTAATTGTGATAAAATGAGTGAATGCCAGATAAATAAATATATACATATTTGATGGTACTGGGCCCTTCAAATTGATAGTGAGTTGCTCAATTGATAAGTTAGATATTATTTACGGGGCAGGAATGCCCATTTTGAAATGAGTAATTTGTAGAATTCTTTTATGAAAGGGTAGAAACGCCCTACCATTACTTATTTTTAGAACCGCCCCTATTTATTGAAATGCACAAAGAAAATGTGAATTTAGGAACCATGAAATTTAATTTCTTTTTTTTTTTTTTTTGGTAAAAGGAACCATGAAACTTGCTATTTTTAAAGCAAAGAAATACAATGACGAAAGATCCACAAACACCATGCAAGATTCACAAACATCCTAACTGAAAGCGGAAGATGATAAAAATATTTGAACTACAATGAGAGTGCTGTACTGGAGGACCTAGACCATTGTCTTGTCTGATATGGTTATCTTTCCGAGCCTTATTGCATTCAGATAATCCCTTGGGTTATGGGAGCCTACGCCGGGGATGAGAAGCCCTGTTATCCTATACATGATGCAAGCCCCACTCTCCTTAAAATCTGTTCCTTGTGTCTTGCTCAAGAAAAGCGACGTGATCAGGTCTTTGCATGCATTGAAGTACTTGGAAGGAAGGTATTTTGGATCGAAGTAGTTCTTGTTAGGCTCTTCCTTCATCCTCTGTTCATCAAACACATGAAATAAAAATGAGAAAACCCCGTGGTTTGCTTACCTCATTTTGATGAGGTAAGATACTAATGATAATGTCTCAAGGCTTTTTCTTAATAGAGTGAATCTGGATGGAAACATGCCTTTAGAATAATTGTAGTTTGAATGCTTGTATACACAATTGCTTGCACGAGTACTAATGTTTTTAGTCCTTTTCAAACAGTTTTGCATGTTGAGACATTATTGTGACTAAAGTTTTCCAACTTTTTCTACGGAAAGGTGAAGTGTGAGATGCTAGCTTTGCATAAAATGGAGCTAACTTGATGGTTAAATTTGTAAAATAGATCTCCATTGCAGGAGTTTCTTTCTCCTACTAGCAACGGGGGGTGGGGGAGCTCCCATTCCGACCTCCGTATGGTAGGTTTTTCCGGCATATCGTTGCTTGTTGGAGAACATATCCACCCCATCCTAGTCCTCTATGAAAGGAAAATATATCAACTATTTGTCAATCCACCCATTGTTCCCTTTATAAAAGCCTTCACTCGTATTCCTTTCCATGGAAACAGTAGGAAAAGACATAATAAACATGTGCAAAATGAATAGAAGGAACAAGAATTAAGGAACAAATTAAAAAGCTCACCTGTCCTTTATACCAACTACTGAAGTAGATGCAGCAGCCAAAGTGCTTGAATTGAGAACTAGGGTCATCAAAAGGGACTCTTGGAACCACATCATACCTGTAGACCACTCTATAATAGAACTGTTGAAGTCCTGAATTCTGCAGCCGTGCTTCGATGAAACTGCCAAAGGTCTCATCTCCAACTCTTGGCTGCCCATAAGTCAGAACACCCGCAAGGCTATTCAATATGGTGGTTTCATCATGCAAAATGAGTATAGAAGGAAAGATGGCCGCAAGGGCTCCACCAAGGCTGTGTCCTGTGACCACTATCTTAGCATTCTTGTGCACTTGTAACAGTGCCTTGAGTGTATCTCGTATGCTGTAATATGCCAAAGGCTTGCCTTTCTCTCCTTGGTAGTCCTTAGGCCAACCCTTCAAATAGTCCTTCTCATCTTGGAGGCCCATGGCTTTCATGAATCCCAGATGGGCCCTTCCCATTTTGCCCATTGCAATCCAAGAGAGATCGACATCGGTCATCCAATCCTTGGCATTGAAGGTTTCTGTGCCACGAAAGGACACCACTATCAGGTTGGCATCCACGGACCGATCGCAAAAGATATAAGCTTGGGTACCAAACTCCTTCAGGAACACTGAAAGACAAGGTTACTTGTTAGTTGATTTGGAGTGATTAGCTAAATAGTAGAACAAGAATTAAGGCTTTTATTTAATTAGCAAAACTTTTAAGGGGCCCATCAATCCATAAGCCCATAGTGACGGTCCGAATAGATTTGAAATGCAAATTAAAAGATCCACAGCTATTAATGGATGCTTGTATCATTCAATTTGTAAGAGATTATTCTAAATATCATCTAATCTATTCGCCAAACTCGAAAATGAGCTATGGATCTGATTGCTATTAGCTTTGGCCATTCACTTTTACCAGTAATCATCATTGAATTTGATCCTTACCGTTCCAGCAGTTGAAGAACTGTACAAAGTGCATCTGCATATGAAAAAAAAAAAAAGGTAATTTAGACACATTATTAGGTTATAAAGAAGTAAAATTGAGGAAAATGAGCCAAAACTATATCCCAAAAGCTGGCCCGAGTCCATCCTATTTAGTTATCTGACTATTTATTTAGGCCGTATCCAGCCTTTTGTGATTGATAAGGCCCATTGCTACTAAATAAGTTGGGGAGTCGATTGGCTGGGGCTCGCAATCATTGGACCATGTTGTTTCTTTATTCTGCATAATGTTAAGGCCTAAATAGTGTCCAATATAATGTTGAGGAGTGGGATCCACCCAACAGAGAGTATTCAAAAGTATTTATGCTGTCTCACCTCGGCTAACACTTCGAGGTTTTGGTAATAAGTTAGCTAAATAAACTTAATTAAATGGTTTTAGTAGGAATAAACAGCTAAATCATGGGATCGGTCTGCCTCATCCCACATTTCAGGACATTTTTCTATCCAGAATTTTAGAATTGGTCAATGGTTATTAGAAAAGATCGTCAAACCAGGGATTCCTTTCCCTGTAACGGCCCATCAAATTAATGGTTTGATCAACATGCCACAAGCATGAGGAGCTGGTCATCTAATCAAACTATAAATGTCTAGCGGCTCAGGTGGATGGAGGAAAATTTACTTGCAACAGCATTTTAAAACATAAATCCATTGTCCAAAAACTCAGAAACTTAGGACATTTAAGCTATTGACCGAGTTGAACCAATGACTCGGCTGAGTCTTGGCTGTGTCTAAGCTGAGTCAATGAGCTTTGACCAAGTCCACCCAAGTCTGGCTAAAACGTATTGACTGAGTTTCTCATAGAGTACCAAAGTGAAATCGGTCAATTTTGACTGAGTTTCTCTGAGATCATCCTTTTAGAAGAACCAAAACCTACCTTCCAATGGTTAACAGCTTTCTTGATGTATGCTTCATTCTCGTAGGCAACCTCAGCAGCCAGCATGATGAGATCCATGAAATTCACGTCGTTGGAAGTGTTAAGAGTACGCATCTGCGGCGGATAATTGAGAAACGATAAGGTCTTGTACAGATCCAACCGTCCATCTAAATGGCCGATGTACGATCGGTAGTTCTCAGAGTCTTGCACGGGAATTACTACAGAACCTGAGAAAAGAAACCAGTGAAAATCAAATCCTGATTTCTTAAGATCTTGAAGAGTTAAACAAAAACAGAACATGTGGAGAGAAATTTGTCTACATTACAATTTTGAACTGTATACAATTCTCTCCTGCCCCCACCATCTATTCTATTTGCTCCTTTTTTAATCCAAACAGACCACTAGAAAATATTGCTAATGTGAAGAGATAAGATTTTTTTAAATTATCACTCAACAACTCTAAAAAGAAAGGATTACAAGATCATTCTGCAGAGCATTTTTTAAATAAATTAATGTATATCCTGCATTACCAAACCTATTAAAAATTAATATGAACAATACTAATTATAAGAAGCTTTGAATCAAACAATATCTAGTGGATACAGTCCACATCGATACAGGTGATATCTACCAGCCACACACGATCATATGTGTCCCACGTGACGTGGAAAAGGAATAAAAGATTTCTGAAAAGGAGAAGCAGCCACCTGCACCAAATGGCCTTTATGATTATGCTTAAGCTTTAGGAACTCTTTTTCCTTTTTACTATTGTTTTTGCCAATAATGTTGGGTCTTACTGACATGATGTAATTCACCTCATCTTCCATCTAAGGGTTCATGCACATCATGAGGTGGGGATTCTTTACCAGGAAAAAAAAAGAAAAAAAGAGGTGGTTAGAACTAGGGAAGTGTCTCTCGTATATGTCAGATACATTTTCAAAATCTACACCCATTTGGAAATATCATAAGAAAATCAGGAATCAAATAAAAGTCCAGAAAATATATAAAATAGAGACTTTGTGGAAATAATAGTTTTCTCAAGAATGAAATTTAAATTGAAAGATATCTTTACACTTTCCTCAAAGAACAGTATAGAGAGTTTTGAAAGAAAGATGTGTTCATGGGCCAGTTTAAGCGCAGCTAAAGCTTGTCCAAGACATAGGTAGGGATAGGAACCACTTTAGCTTTCTCTTAGACCATCACAAGATTTTGATGATAGTGATGATGATGATGATGCAGCCCATGAGTGTGGGAGTTAAGCTTAAGCTCAGCCCTTCTGCAAAATCTCAGGTTAGATTCAGATGGGCCAGGCAAGAGAGATGAAAATCACAAGAAAAAGCGGATATAATGAGTGCATAAGAAATGTTAAGTATAAGAATATCTTATATGGAATGTGCAACTGTGCATATAAGTGTATTATATAATCCTTAACCTTATAAACATGTCGGATAGTGGATTGTTGAGCATGATAACATATAAAATGAAATGCATCTACTGTATGTAGCTACCAAGAAATTAGAAATAAATGCAGTAGTGCAGTTACACTAGAAATATACTGTACGCAGTATTTATTATCCATCTATCCCACATCAGTTCGAGTCTTTGTACCTACATGTTATAATTCGAAAAATCAAACGTAAAAATCCTCCATTAAGCGACAGCAAATTCAAAGAAAACTCAATGATGAAGCCCAAGATGCGTAATGGTACATCCAACAGCAACAATATCTTCTGAATGATTAGGGTGAAACCCACTATCCAATTTGCTATGGCACTTTCATCCTCTAGCTCTGAGCCTAGAGAGTGGGAGCTCTCCACAAACTTGCAATCGGATAGTCTTCTCTTGAAGAGACATAGGCGAAGAAGATCAAGGCACCCCACTTCCTCTGGACGGTAGATCATGTAGTCAGAGGAGGCCATGGTGGGAGAAGAAAGAGAAAGACGTGGAACAAGGGAAGAAGGAGAGATGCAGGGTGTTTTGAAGGCTAGGCGCTAGGGCTCTTTATTTAAATAGAGATTTTGGTCATCAACACGTTTAGTTATATTTTGTAGGGGCCTAGAGGCTCAGCGTGAAGGGCATATTTGGTCGTTCACCACACGTGAAAAATGAGGTCTGCTTACTTCATTTTCAATTCTTTATTATGTTCTCTCTTTTGACAGGCCGTGATGGGAGAGTATAAAACACGTGGTGGACCATGAAGCGTACATGTTGGAAGGTAGACATGGACTATATGGAATTTCTCTATTCACAGTTTAATGCAAGGTTAAAATTGTTGACATCGTCTGTGTGGAAGAGTGCGATCAATAATCAAATAAATCAAGCCGCAGCAAAAGGAACATAAGATTTATGTTGTTTAGTAATGTCACACATACGGATAAAGTTTCGTCTTCTTCTTTTCCACTCATCAGAGTTTTTCACACCTCATTAAAATTGCAATCAAAAGAGATCACATGTAATTTTGGACAAAGATCAAACTAACTCTCAATCCTATTATAGCTTTATTGAGCTTACAAAACGAGCCAAAATCTAAACCCACAAACCCAAACAAAAATATAGTTAAGTTTCCTTGATTGGCCTTCTAGACACCATTAATACTATCAGCTGGGTGTGAAGACCAAAGGTTTATTTCTCTGTGCGTATTTATATTACCGAGGTACCAATACCACTCAACCATTCAACCATGACTACATGGAAACCAAAAGGGCAAGTTCATAATCAACCTAACTCATTTTATCATATGGAAGAAAACCTCATTGCTACAGTTCTTTGCCACTTTACTTTCCCATGCCAACTGTGGGCTAAAGTTAATTAATTCTCATAAGTACTCTTTGCTTTATATTAATTCTCATAGCTTACTTATTCAACCTACTCCACTTACGCAAGGAGGCCTCACTGCTGACGACACTATTTTTTTTTTTTTAATGTACTGGTTATCTCTTTTGACTTTTCATAAGCAATTGCTTTATACAGTTGAAGTATAGCTATATAGAAAATTGAATTAGATTAACTTTTATAGTTTGTCATTTACCTGAAAAAAAAAATTTATCCAAATAAATAATATCTCTTCCAATCAAATGTTAGGTGTACATGTATTCTATTACGTACATGAGTGAGTTAAAATATTCAAAGAGAGTGTTAAATGCACACTGACTTTTGTTCTTCACATATCATTTTTTTTTTTTTTAGATCAATACACCTATGTGTTAAATTATCTAAATGGACATCTCTCCATCCCCAACTGCTTTCTACACCCACCCACCCCAATCCCCACCCCCACTCCCAGCCGCCACCACCCCCTCCAACAACACCGCTGGAGGGAGAAGGAGAGAGAGGGAGAGCAGGTAGCGGTGATTGGTTGGCATAGTGAGGGAGGTAGAGGGAGAGGGAGAGAAGACGGCAACAGGCGGAGTCGAGCAAAGATAGGGAGGGAGGGAGGGCGGGTGGGTAGTGAGGGGAAGGGAGAGAGACCGAAAGAGGGAGAGAGGGAAAGTGGGCGGGGGCTGGAAACAGGCGAGAGGGAGAGAGGGCGGGCCACGGGCAGAGAGAAGGAGAGAGAGAGGGAGTGTAGAGAGAAGTTGAGAGCAGGTAATTTACGATAAGCCGGCGTATAGAGAGTAATGTTAGTAATCTGTGGTGGGTGCAAAGAGTAACAATGTGTGGAGAGCAAAACTCATTGTTCATTTAGCCTCTCTCATATCCAAGTTATCAATGTCACATGTTTGCCACCATAACGAATGATGAGTCTGGATCTGGTGCGGTTAAATCCCACGGTGACTGTGAGTGGACCATTCACGGTCCACAACATTACCGCAAGCAGCCTGTCATGCATCGGATAGGGGCTGTCCACAGTGACGTGGCGAACCTTGAGTGGTCTATTCACTGTCACCGTTCATAGACCCAGTCGGAGGATCTCATTGTTTTATTATTATTTTTTTAATAGTAAGCGGTATATATTCATTTAAAAAGAAGCAAATATACAGCAAAGCAGGATCATCTGATAAAGATTCTCCAAAGGACATCCCCCATTAAACAATCAAAAAATAATAGATAAAAATATCGAAAACATGCCAAAGAAAATAACTTGAAAATGAGCCAATTCAACGGTGATACTTTTAAATTTGTATACGGCTTAAAATTTTACATTGTAATCCTTGCAATTTGAGTCCGGATCCTCTGTCGCGCCGCTCGCACCTATGATAGCGTTTCTATGTAATATTTACAGAGGTGCGATAGAGGATCCGGATTCTTACAATTTGTAATCCATGCAATGGAGGCAGGGCAACAAGTGTCGGGTCAAAACCCAACCCACTCGGCCTAAATGTTCACTTTCACATGGAATTGAAGCATGGGACACCTCTCACGCTTCCATGACAAGTAAGACTTTAAGTCCCTGATGGGATCCATTTGGGTGCAAGGTAATCATATATAGACAGGAGTGGACCTATAAATAATCATTTGGGTGCGGTCGCCCTATTGCACCTAGGTCCACTTCTATCATTCATATGAAAATTTTGGTTCATCCTAAATCTCACTTGAAAATTTTTTGGATATACTTTAAAACGTAACTACTTATTTCAGTCCGCCTCCTAAAACGAGAATCCTACATCCGCCACTTATCACAGGAGAATAGTGTCTGATGGAAAGTCACATTCTAAATATGATTTTGGGTAGAAATCAACTTAATTAGATCATCATAACTATTGATTTAGGGTCCTTAAATTGTAACAATCTCTTAACTTTTGGATACTATATGATGATGAATATATAGGTGAGTACAACTCGTATTAGTTTGAAGGTATAGGAAGTGTTAATTCTAGAGGGTTCATTGGGTGTGAGGGGGCTGAATTTTTCTTAGGAGATCTCATGTTGTGACTAAAGTTTTACCTCTCATGGATTGCATGCTTCGTAACTAGATATGAGCAGGGAGTTTCTTTGCACATTGATTTGGTGCAATGTAAACAATGGTGAAAACCTGGTTAGGCAATGCATTTATTGCCAAAGATGCCTTACGTCACGCACAAGGCCAGCGGAGGGTATAAGATATTAGTAAGATAGAGTCTGTCTCAATTGTAGCTAGCCCCTCTATTATTTGATGGCAAGTAAGGCTAGTACACCACCGTCTTTTTGTTTTTTGCAAGGCTCAAGTTGCTAGCAGATATGGACAATCACAATTACTCAGTCTTGGACATGTTCATGGAATGATCCAGGAAGGACTATAAATTTTATTTTTATTTCAATCCACCATATATAAGATTAGCCAGTGCACATGGTGTGCGTGAATCATACTATGCACACCACATTCAACCATGTCGGCCATAAAATGGGGACCCCGCAGACAGTCAACAGGATCTAGGGTTTGCACCATTTCAAATCGACTGGGCCATTTATTGATTGCACTCCTTTTTTTATAAAATAAAACATGTAAGTTTTGTTGGTTGTTGATGAAGGGATTATGATGGTCGAGTGGGCTCCAAATTTAACACCCAGGGAGGGCGAGCCTGGTTCTTATAATCTCGTTAATCCATCTCATGTTGGGGCCCTAGGTGAGCACCACATCTAGGTGCGCAGGTGTGTGCACTGGATGAGTGCTATATATACACGCGTGTGTGATACAAAGAAAACATTGTACATGGGTATTGGGTCCAGAGCTCAATGGATCCAGAAAAAAGTTGAGTCCATAATTGGATATTTCGAGTCGGGTTTCTCCCTAATTAGAAGCAATGAAAGGTCTATAGTCATTCCTAAACTTGATAAGATTTGCTTGTTTCACAATTTTCTCACAAAATTGTTTTTTTTTTTTTTTTTTTTTTAACTTAAATTATGGACCATGGCTGTGACAAGTGCAAGTGATACCTACCATTAACCCACCAAAGACAGAATGTTCCAGTTTTCCTAATGATAATCCCACGTAATGATCAAATTCCACGTGATATCAATGGAAAGATAAGACCGTTTTGCTTTCTTACACCCAACCAATGCTTTTGGAGTGTAATTTGAGAAATCAATTTTATGGATTTTTTTTTTTTTGGGGGGTTGAGCAAAAAGAACGAAAAAAAAACTAGCTGAGAATTTATTTAAAATGGTTAGACTTTTTGTAGGTAGGCTCCATTGTGGAATTTCATTATAATCCCTCATGTATGACTCGAGATCCGATCTCACCCATTCCTGTATCAGTCATGCTTTTCTTGATTCTTTTTCTCTCCATGGGATATTTGCAATAAGATGGACTACTTTTCCACACACCGACAGATGAATAGAGGAGAAAGAGCCAATATTCTGAGTTGGGAATTATTACCCATTGGATCAACGTATAAGCCAAGCTTGTCTCACAAAACAAGCTGTTGGAGCTCTAGACCTCTTAGCTTACTTCATGAGCCATGCTCAGTTTTGGACCTCTCAGCTTACTTCAAGTTGTAAAGGCGCTCGGCTCAATTGATTTATGTATGACATTATATAGACAAAAAATAGGGCTGTCAACAAGACAAGCTAGCAACCCAGAAAGAATCGACTGAGCTTAATATTAGGCTCGAACTCAGGCTTGGCTCATAATCTCATGTACTGAACTCAAGCCAGGCCCCACTGCGATTGAATCCAAGCCACTTACACTCGTTTTCCTCCATGAATTGCCACCGTCCTCAGTTCGACCCTAATTGGAACAATGTCCTTCATAGGATTGATCGATTATAAAATAAAAGAAAAAAGAAAAAGTAGTAAAGAGAGTGTTAAGTTTTAAGGCTTATAAATCAAAGGGTTAGGATTTTAAGGTGGACCTACTTTTTTAGACCTATGGTCGATAGCCTTTTTAGACCGAACAAAGGATGAAATTTTAAGATCTTCTAAGCCGTAGATTGGTCTTTTTTAAGGTTAGTAATAACACGAACTTATGAACTCTTTCAAGTCTCTTATCATTAACGCTCCGGCCAAGAATCGATCTCCGGTTGCTTTTGTAAAGGAGAGGTGCCTCACCGGCTAAACAACTACATTCTAGATTTGTAAGTCAATGGGAGAAGACAATTTATGGTGTCAAGCCTTTCTAATATGAAGTTTAACGGAAGACATTTTCCCAGTCCTTACTTCAGCCAATGATTATCTCTTTAGAGCTGATTACATTATCTAGTACTGCATCAATCATGGATAATGGGAGCTTAGGTTTTCAGAGATTAATTTTGCTTTACTTCAGAGATTAACTAAGAAATGAGGAAATTGGGTGTGTTACTAATTTTATTCAACATAATGAACTTTCATTGAGAACTTCTTCGCTCAAAGCTAAGACATTTCTCTAGAAAATAACAGCCTCTTACCTAAAAAGAGGCATCGGTTCTTACCTAATTGCACAGAGTTCAAACCCTTAATATGCCACTTTACCCCACACCTAAGGATTATTTTACGCCATTTAAGATCTACTTCTCTCTCACCTTATAGCTGAATCTTATCCCTTGTACCGAAAACCAAGAAAAAGAGATAACATCACTCTCAACATTCACCGTTGGACGTTTTGAAAATGGGTGACACAACTCCCAATATGGCAGCCACAAGGAATATCGGTTTTAAGGGAATTTCTGCACACACACACAACCCAAAAATAAAAAAAAAAACACGTCATGCAGCATGGATAGGGGTGTAAATTGGGTTGGGCTGCTCAGGCATGACAAGTTGACTCACCCATCACAGCCCGACCCATCAAATGCACAGCCATGCTGGGCTAGGGTGCCGTGGCCCGTGGCCCGTGCCAAATGCCCACCCATTTACACTTTTAACGGTTGTTATCACCATATAAGGAAAACATTGTGAACAAATGGAAGAATGAACCAAAGGGATTAGGTACTAAATAAGACGTGATAATATACCCTCCCACATCGTTTTGTTCCATAATGCCGAAGGAAAGCCCAAGGCATGGATGCAATGCATCAGTACTATTAACTTCACAATATCTCGAGAATATGTTTAATTATTTCTCTATCTACTAGTCCTGGTGTTGGTTATTCAGTTTACTATGGTATGATGCCCACTCATTTACTCTTTTAATGATTTATTTTTTCTCTTATGTTGTTGTAAGATGTTAAGTTTGTCCTCAATTATAGCTCGGCTAGTTGGAGATATAGATTTGCGAGTAATATGTATGGGTTCCAATCTCCCATCTAGCCAAAAGAAACAAAGACAAGAAAGAAAAAACAGATGTGATGGTCTGTGATTGGCACATAAGCAATCAATGGATGACTTGGGGGGATGTGGGTGGGTGAGAGGAGTGCTAGCGTCTGAAAAAATAAATTGCATTCTATTTCTATGTGGAGGGGCCAGTGAAATGTTAGTATTATGAACTGCTTTACTAACATTTCTATGTTCATGGCTTTCTGTGCCTTCATACTATTACTATTTTCTGTCATTGTTCTATGATTCTAAATATTTCATTTTCCTATTCATCAGTTAGCAATTTCTATTTTTTAGAGCTATATATTTTTGTCACTTCATTTATAGGTGCAACGTTGATTTTATTTGTTATTATTTATAATTTTATAACAGCAATCATAACCATTATCATTATTCATTTTTCTGAGTGTGCAATATATGATATCTTAATTTGTTTCAAGTTGAAAACCATAAAAATTCATAAAGTCCCTTTCAACTCATATAAAAAAAAAATAAAAAATTTAAAGGAGAGACCAGTAGACCGGCCCGCGCCGGCCCGGACTGTGGCATGGCCCAGGCCGGCAAGACCCAGCATGGCATGACAATTGTCGTGCCATGGGTCGTATTGGGCGGACCCCAGCCAGCTTGGGCACAACACGGCTCCCTGACTTTTCATAGGCTTACATGGCCTGGCCCAGGCATTGATAGGCCAGCCAAATTGCGGGCTGTGCAGGTACAATCCATTTTACACTTGTAAAGCAATCTCGGAATGATTTCTTAAATTTCTTTACTAACTCGTACATTACAAGTTTAAATCTATTTTTAAAGAAAACTCCCTTCAGCTTTTAAACATGTCTTCATAGAGGAGCCTAAATCCTGTGAATGTCTCCCACTGTCCCATAGGCTTTCCATTAATGGGATGTGTCGAGCTTCACCATGGGGCCCACTTATTACTAATTTGGGCTTTTCAATGTGCATGACATCTCCTTCAATGATATATCCTTAGATTTTGCATCAATAAGAGATTTGGTCATACCATATGATTGAGCACATGAATAATAATGTCATCAATACATATGATTAATAATGTATAAGGTTTTGCATATTTAATTTTAATCACATCATACTACCAAATCTTGATAACATATTTAATTTTGTGAACATAGAATAATCTCTATCAAATGGTTTGTTTTTTTTCTCCAGTAATACAGCCAAGGGGGCTGGGACCAAAGAGAGAGCCTACACGCACAAGGGAAGAGAGCCCGAACAAGCTTGAAGAAAGCCCACACAAATGGAAAAATATGGCATACCAGGGTTTGAACCTTAAGCAGTTAGGTGAGAACCGACACCACTTACCAATGGGGTAAGAAACCGTTCTCATCTATCAAATGGTTGGAGGTAGAAGGGCACCCTGTTGTGCCATTAAGATTTTTAATATGGCTCTTGTTCCTTAAGCAAGCAAGTGGAGCACCAAGGGGTATGTGTTTTTATTATTGCAATATCAAAATCCACAATAAAGTGAAGAATGTCTGGCCTTTTTTTTTTTTACAACCACCAATATTCCGTGGGACGAGGAGATAGGGAATTTGTCATCCATGAAATAATCTTGTTTGGGAATGACGACAGAATCTGATCAGAAGAGAAAGAGTGAAAATCAAATTCTGATTTCCCAAGCATTCAATTGTTCAACATAACTAACAAACATTAGCCACTGATGGTGGGCCTTGCATTTGAATCGGCGGATCAATGCATGGGACCATGCAAGCATGGATGAACAATAAGCACCCTCTCAATCATCCTAATTGTTCATCATAAGATAAGAGCCAACATAACACCATGCATCATACTTTGAATAATAAATTATATCAATTAATTTTCATTATGATGTAAAATTTTGCAACAAAAATCTCTTCATATTTCTTTGGAAACTTTTTTTTTTTATTTTTTTTGGCTCTAAAGGTAAATTGCATTAAAAAAGAGAGCAAACTACAAAGAAACCCTCAGAACGGGGAGGGCAACTGAGAGGAAAAACAGAAAAAATAGAATCCATCAAGCAGCCAACAGAAACGGAAGGGGAAAAGGAGAAGGAGATGCCGAGGCAGTAATGAAGGCAGTCAAGAGCTGAAGGCAATACGCAGGGAAGCAAGTAGAGCACCGAGTTGAAGGCTGATGAAAGGCTTCGAGAGTTGCTTCAATGAGAAGGAGATTGCGAAAGCTTCGTTTCTAGCCTTCCACAAGTAGAAGAGCACTGTGATGAAGATGGCAGCTATGAATTTGAGGCCATTGGAGTTGTTTTCTTTGGAGAGGATCGCCCAAATTGTGGGAGCAGAGAGGGTGAGAGGAAGCTGAAGTCCAGCTGCATGCACAATCCAAGACCAAATGGATTTCGCCAGGACACAAGAAAAGAAGAAATGACCGACAGAATCTTCATTAGCGTAGTAGATGCTGCATCTAGAAGCCAATGAAAAACCTAGGCGTTTCAGCCTGATTTCCGAGGGAGTTCTGTTGTGCATCAAGCGCCAGCCGAAGCAATTAATTCTATGGGGGGAGTGTCCGAGATCTTGTAGCACTTACCAATGAGGCCCTATCAATTAGTATTACACAGAAGAAAGAAATTATAGATACTAATACAATTAGATCAGCTCTTCATAGACAAACTTGGGATTTGCGATCCCAGGTAAGATCGGTTCAGGATCATGGGATCCTTTTCTATCAGATAGGAAGGGCTGTTGCACAAAATGTACTTCTAAGTAATTGCCCCATAAATCCTATATCTATCTATATGAAGAAGAAATCATGTAAGGAAAGGGATTCTTATTTGTACAAATGGTACTTCAAACTTGGAATGAGCATGAAGAAATTTACGAGACTTACGGGCCTAATCCGGAATCGGGACGCTAATTGATAGAAGCGGATAAATGAATAAATGATACAGTCCACGTCAACACTAAGAATTAATTTAAATCAAAACGTATACGAGTCCATCAAGGATGCCACTCGTACACGTGATTTCCCACAGGTGTCCGCGGTGAGGATATTACATCAACATGAACATATCTTTCAATGTGCGGAAGCGTGTAGCAAATCTAATTCATACATTCATGTCCAAAATAACAAGATTAAACATATTCAATACTAGTATCAAAATGAGCAATGATTAATGGCTAATTCCCAAAAGTAAGTTAAGGTTTATAATAAAATCATTTAATTACAACTCCCCAAAAATAGGGGCCAACAACGGCCAATATAACAAAATATCATGTTCCCAAAGGTAATTGGTTAATTTCTATCCCAAAATATTACACAGCTCAAGCACCCGAATGTCTAAACGACATCATCGGCGTGCCACTCGACTAAACGTTACGACCACCAGACCGCCTCCTCATGCTCCTCCTCTGGAAAGCCGACAACGGGACCTGAGTACCAAAACAAGGGTCAAACACGACGGTTTGACAAATGGGTGAAAATATAAAACAACAATACAAATTACCTTGGAAAACATTTAAACATGTTAAAACAATAATTCTCATAAAACAGGATGATTATTTATTTGAAACATAAATGCAATATAAAACATGTAAGGTATCCAAGGAAACGGGAAACAACAAGATGGCAACCACACAGAGCTAAGTCCTCTATCACCGAAGTGACATGAGCATATCGGGATGTTGATCTCAGTCACCGAAGTGAGGAGATGCAACATAAGTAACATATACATATATTTAATAAATACGGGACATGACCACGGTAGC
This sequence comes from Camphora micrantha, assembly GCA_003546025.1. NCBI lineage: Eukaryota > Viridiplantae > Streptophyta > Magnoliopsida > Laurales > Lauraceae > Camphora > Camphora micrantha. The sequence goes on along the minus strand of QPKB01000002.1, from coordinate 55,736,289 downwards.
GAGCCAAGCATCGGGAACCACAGTAGCAATCTGCGGCATCGGAACAATACCACGGTAATAACCGGGTAGCGGGATCCAAACTGCTCATCATGCTCCTCCTCGACTAAACGTTACCACTCGACTAAACGTTACGACCACCAGACCGCCTCCTCATGCTCCTCCTCGGGAAAGCCGACAACGGGACCTGAGTACCAAAACAAGGGTCAAACACGACGGTTTGACAAATGGGTGAAAATATAAAACAACAATACAAATTACCTTGGAAAACATTTAAACATATTAAAACAATAATTCTCATAAAACAGGATGATTATTTATTTGAAACATAAATGCAATATAAAACATGTAAGGTATCCAAGGAAACGGGAAACAACAAGATGGCAACCACACAGAGCTAAGTCCTCTATCACCGAAGTGACATGAGCATATCGGGATGTTGATCTCAGTCACCGAAGTGAGGAGATGCAACATAAGTAACATATACATATATTTAATAAATACGGGACATGACCACGGTAGCGAGCCAAGCATCGGGAACCACAGTAGCAATCTGCGGCATCGGAACAATACCACGGTAATAACCGGGTAGCGGGATCCAAACTGCAGCTGGCGGGACGGGAAGGGGATTTCCAAGTCGGTGGATCAGACCGGCAAGGTTATTCAAACTTAGTGGTGCAGACTCATAGGTCAAATATCGTAAATCATGACACATACAAAAATTCATATGATGCACTTATATAAACGGGCGGGGCGGGATGCTCAAATGCACAATTATCATTTAAAACGGGAAGTGCATATCGAGGTTAGAAAAAATGCTACAATTGCAAATTCAATATATTCGGGGATAGTAAATCATAATTCAAGAGGTTCGGGACAAATATCGGGATTCGAAATTCAATCAAAGTGAATAAAGGTCCCGTATGTCATATATAATAAAATTTGGTACTCCTTGAGTTTGGAGACATTCCGGGCTCTTTATACACCTTAGGGTTTCCAAAACCTAAATGAAAACTTGTGATTTAATTTCTCTTTTCGAATGGGTGCTACACAATGGTTACTAGTTTTTCCATTACAATAGGGTTCCCAACAATGCCTCTCAATCAAATAAACACTTCGTTTTTTCTCACAGCTTAGTCCCAGGTGAACAGTGCTTATCGCTCGAGCGATGAGCTCTCTGGAATGGTTTCCTGGGAGGTTCGCTCGAGCGAACATGCTGGCTCGAGCGAATAAATGGTTCGCTCGAACTAAGAAGGTTCTGTGGCGCTCTGATAAACTTTCTGGGAGAGTTCGTTCGAACTAACAAGGTTCTGTGATGAGCCTGATACAATTCTGGGAGGGTTCGTTCAAACGAATAAGGGGTTCGCTCGAGCGAACTGTCTAGTGGAATGGTTCGGAACCTGTTCTGGACACTTCGCTCGAGCGAACTGCCCAGAAATGGGTTCCGAGACAATTCTGCTCCCATTTCATTTCCACTTCTTACAACTCCCTTAGCCACCATTTCAGTTCACATGGGAGGCCCTAATACTCCTTTCCAACATCATTGAAGCTTCACATCAATACTCCCATCATTCTCAATGAAATACCTTCTTCTCCTCCATCGCATTCAACCATAAGAAACAAGAGAAAAACCATATGATAAGAGTTCATTTAAACTATCATTAAGCAATAAATGCAAACCGCCAACCACGTTTTCAAAACCATTTAATAAACTAATAAGAGTCATTAATGCACTTTTAATTCAAATCAATGCAAATCCATAATAGAGTAAAATCATCAATACATTTCACCCTAAATCATTAAAAGCTCAAAATAATCATTCATCAACTTGCCTCAAGTCCAAGGTAAGCAAAAAGGCCTTCTAGTCAAATCCATAATCTCTATAAAACCCCCAAAACAAACCCTAAAATGGTTAACAAAGAAATAGGAAGAGGGATCTTCCAATATTGAAAATGGAGCTCCTCAAAGGCAAGAAGAATACATGTCTAAGAGATTAGGAAGAAAACTTACTTGTAGAGTCTCCAAATGGAGAGAGTTAGCTCAAAGGGGATCTTGGAGATGGAGATTTTCTTCACAAATGGTATCAATGGGAAGCATTGAAGGAGAGGAAGAGAATGGTGATCCCCATTATGATGTTGGTGCAAGCTTGGTGGTGTTGTGATGATGGAAAAGCAAGAATAAGAAGAACAAGGAAAACCCTAGGCTAAAGAGAGTTGCTGGAAAAAGAGAAAGAAGAAGAAGTGGGTGCTTATATAGCATTTGCAAGTGGGCTCCACCCCTTAGGAAACTTGGAAGGCTGAAATAGTAGTTTTCGGGACCTCGGATGAAATCAACAAAGAAGGAAGAAATGATAGTCGAAATTTCTAATTTTCAAAAAGTATATGTTTCGCGGGTTTCGAGAATATCAAATATTTGGTCGAGATTTAGTGTAAAAAGACTGTTTTGCCCTCGATGCAATGGAAGTCGGGTTTCGGGATTCGGGACGGGAACGGGATCTACATGAAGTTGTAGAGATCGACGAGATTAATAAAACGGGATAAAAGCACAAATCCAAAGAATCTCAATTAATCCCCCAAGTACACGCAAAGTCATAAAAAGGAACCCCCAAAGGGCCCCACTAATCACAAAGGCACTCAAAATTTCCCAAATCTATAACAAAGTTATTCTAAACCCAATCTAAACCAAAACACACTAAGCACGCTTAGAACTAACACACAACTTAATCAACACTAATCGAGGTCACTCTCGTCTGGGTCTTACAGGGAGAGATGTTGTTCCAGATAAGGACGGGCCAGTGGAGAGGAACTGCTCTGTGTCTGACTTTGCCAAGCGGATCTTGTAGTAAGCTTGTTGTCTAGAGAGTTTTTCCAGCAAAGGGAGTCGCTAATTGTAGGATTGAGGGAGAGGTTTGAGAGGAGAGGAAGGAGATGCTGCTGAACAATGAGGGGCACTGAGTCAGGAATAACCCACGTTGCAGATTGGTACTAGGAGGAGAGACGTTGATCCCTGGAAATTGCAACTAGGGGAAGCAAGTAAAAATAGGATCACCTTCATGCCATGAATCGTGCCAAGCATTGATGCTCTGTCCGTTGCCGAAGGACCAGGAACTACCTTAATGAATAGAGAAATCTATGATTATATTTGTCTCGTTTTGAAATTTAAACATGTCTCTTTTTTTCTTTTTTTTGTAAAAAGAAGTTCATCCATTAAAAAAGAAGAAACAAAACAACAAGCAGAGAACCAAAATAAAAAACAATTTCTATCCCATCTTTTATTATTATTATTAATATTTTTACCCTTTTTCAAATCTCAAACAACTTCTAATTTGAAAGCCTAGAACAATTCATGCCCTCGTCCTCCTCTCTTTCATGAACTCTAGATTCAATTTTGACGGCCCTGAAAATTTCTCAGCCTTTTCTGACCAGTGACTGTCGAGCTTTAGCGGTGGAAAATTCTTCCACGTACTGCTATAAGTGCCTTTTTTTGCCTTGGCATTTGGCAAGCATCATCTGATAGGGGTGTTCATGGCCAGGCTAACCCAAGCCCCATCCCACCCCGCTTTAGGCTGGGCTTGAATATGTGATTTGGGCCCGTTTAATAATTGGGTTGACTTCAATTAAGTGAAAGAAAGGCTGGCACGGCCCGTATAATAAGTGCCCGCACTTTCTAGAAAGCTCATAAAATTGATCAAAAGCCTAGTTCAGCCTGGTGCGGTTGATTAAATGGGCGGGCTCAGGCCTAACATTTATGGCCAGTTTTGGGCTCGGGCCAAGTTGGGCCTAGATGTGTCTCAGCCCAGTCCGACCTGGCTCATGAACACCCCTACCATCTTAGGCTTCCGGGCAATTTTAGGCAGGAAAACAATTTCCATCACTAAAACCTACTTAGAAAAAGCCCGCCACTAAAGGTGGATTTTTCCACTTTTTCTTAGGGCCTTTGAAACAAAAATAAAAAAATAAAAAAAATCTCCCACTTTCTTGTCTAACAAGAATTTATGTCTTTCAAGAGAATGGTTGAGTTAAAATCGGTGAGCCACGCCGATTTGCTCTTATCATAAGTCGGCTGGTAGTAGCCTTTTTGGGCTTGGGTGGGTATGATCTTATTGATTGTGAGTCTGTGACTCAAGTGAGGCAGATGCAGGTTTTGGATTTGGCTGGGTCGCCCCTTTTATAAGTATTTAGATATAGTTTTATTAGGCTTCTAAAGATGATGATTATAATGTTCATAAATACATGTCATATGGTTATTAGAGAGGATATAGTGCTTTTATTATTGGAATAGATTAAAAGGGTCATTCCAACTCATCTATAGGAAAAGCATTCTTTTATTTATTTTTATTTTTTTCTCTTTTTCTCTCAAGGAATATTTAGCTTAAGGTTAAATGAATTACTTTCAAGATAAATTTGAACTATCTACAGTTTCCATCTCCATTTTCTGCATCTTTTCTACAAAACTAAATGACTTTCTAATTTAACGTGGATAAAGCAATTTTCTTTGGATGTCAACTTGTAGGGTCTCTGGGAATGGCTATTTCAGGCAGCAGATACTCCCTAACAAGTCCCCTATCAGCAAAAGTCCTCAATCTCTAAGGAGTGGTCTGCATTCTCGTTTTGCACGCCAACTGAAGAATTAGAAATGACTGCAAAGTTTTTTTTTTTTTTTTGAGAAATGGCTCTGGTATCATAAGAGCATTGAAGAAGAAGAGCTACAGAACATATGAAATGAAACTATTCATTCATTCATATCTGAAACACAGTTCTGAATATGTACATTTACATGAAGGGATTAGTTGAGAAGTATAACTAATCTGTAACTGTTTTAATACAGTGAAAGTGAGGTCCAGCTAACTTCAAGATGATTGAGTTTTCGCTAACAATTTCCCCTGTCTTCTGCCTTCAGGAAAAAGAAAAAAAAAAATGTTTCTGTAGTGGGCCTCTACAGAATTTTTTGGAAATTGACGTTACATAGCAGTTGGTTTTTTTTCCATGACTCAACTCCATGATCTGGTTTTGTATAGTTTTCCCCTGTTCTACAGCTTTTGTTCTCAGCTGTATGTGAGGCTGATTCATCTCAGCCCTGTAATTCTTTCTTTTAAATACATATATTTGTTTGTGCCCAGTTATGCATGGGTGTGAAAATGGTGCAAACCTATGTTTGTTTGAGCCTCATTTACACACTTTAAGAAAAAAAGAAGAAAGAATGCTTATGTTTGTTTGTGCTTATTTATGCATGCTGTGTGAAAGTGGTGTAAATGTGAGGCTTATTTAAGTACATCACGTTTGCAACTCTTTTTCAGTTTGTGGGTGCGGGTGGCCCACTAAAGCAGATCTGCGATTCTCCCAAAAGCGTTTATCTTGTGGCTTGCAAACGATAACTAGATGATAAAGTTTGGATAAATGCTTGGATGGGGGTATTCTTGACTCATGAGTGATCATGACATTTTTTTTTATTTGAAAAAAAAATAATAATTACAGGAGCGAAAGGTACAGAAACATGGCTGAAACATGGCTATATGTAACACCATACAACTTCTTCGCAGGAGTGAATGAAACTTGAAAAGGAATTCGAGTCCTAGTCGATTCATGTGCACGAGCTCTAAGAGGATTTGTAGCCTTCTCCAATTCAATTCAATGGTTTTTCAAACATATGTTTGTACTTTAAATTTGATTAAATCATGATCATTATGCTCTAAATAATAGAATAATTGCACATAGAAAATGTTGCTAATTTAGATACTATGATACACTAGTTTGAAAAATAGAAGGAAAACACCATGAAAGATTTAATTTATTTTTTTTAACCCTGTGGCCCCAGTGTAATAATACAGTTTCGAACCCACAACCTTGCAAACCTTGATCCTAGGCCAAGGTAACTATCCCCCTCGGAGCAAGAAAAGCCTTCCACCAAAATATCTCCGCAAGAAAAGCCTTCCAAAGAAAAAGAGACGTGATCAGGTCTTTCCATGCATGCATGGAAGGTGTTTTGAATTCACAGTAGTTATTTCTTGGAAGGCCCTGCATCTTCTATTTGTTTCACACATGTAATAAAAATAAATAAAAAGAAAACACTGTATATAATGGGTCAGTGTTTCTATATAAATAGAGTATATTTTAAGGAAGTAATAAAATAGGTCACCAGCCCTTTATACCTGGTGCTGAAGTAGATCCAGTAGCCAAAGTGCTAGAATTGAGAAATAGGGTCATTAAAGGACACTCTTGGAACCAGATCATACCCATATATTACTCTATAACGTAACTTCTCAAGCCTTCAGCTGTGCTTCAATGAAACTGCTAAGGGTCTCATCTCCCCATCAAGATGAGTATCGAAGGAAAGACGGTCAACGGTCTTTCCATCATGCAAAATGAGTATAGAAGGAAAGATGGAGGAAAGGCCTCCACCAGGGTTGTGTCCTCTGACCACTATCATAGCACTCTTAAAGAATATTGAGTATTGAAAAATCTGTGTGTATCAATTGAGAGGAGTTCCTCTCATGAAAATAGCCATGAAATTAATTATGTGAGTTTATTAGCTTTTGAAATTCTTTTTCATTGAATGATAACATGGCAGGCCATGTAATCGACTAGCAAATGATCCACCATTACGTGATTGATTGCATAGTGATCACTTGGAGGGCATTCAATCAGCTAGCAAACAATTCACCTTATGTCATTGATTAGATGATGATCTCTTTGTGGGTCATGCACGCTGACAGAGGATCTTCTGTAATATAATTGGTAGAATGATGATTGTTTGGCTGGCCATAGCAAACCATCCTTCGCGGGCTGCATGATAGGCTGGCTGACTAGTGGGCCGCATGAGGATGGCTGGCTGGCCTGCCACATGAGGATGGCTGGATGGCTGGCCCTTGGCAGGCCACTTAGACGGCTATCTAACAATCTATTTGTAGACCACAACAGGACGGACCCACACATGGTGCCTGATGGACTTGGAAAAAGCCTGAAACACAATCTGAAAGCGTGCATAGGAATGTGAAAATATGGAGATTCTACGACTTGACATATGGTTGGATTGTGGTCCAAAATAGACATTAACATTGTGTAAGGTTGGTGTACATGTGGTTGGATTGCCAAATAGTTTGGTATGGTCCAAAATAGACATTAACATTGTGTAAAGTTGGTGTACATGTAAACTATGGATTTGAAGTGTCAAAAGAGTAGGCCAGAGTTGTTTCGGGTTTAAAGAGGAGGCCCAAGCATTATTGGGCCTACTCCCCTTTGAGTGTTGCTGTAATATTACACTCAAAATCAGAGAATACTAGAATTAGAGAATTGAGAGTTACAAATGAGCTTGATCAGATTATTCAGAGGGAGGTAGTTCACGAAATTAGACGAAAGGGAGTGGCATATACTGCAAAATTGTTAAAAGCAAAGTTGTTAGAAGAGAACAGAAAACACATCAATTTTGAAATAACAAAAACTATACTCCCAATTTTCTTCAGAAGGTAACTATCTTCTATCAATTTTTTAGTGTGAAACAAGTAAATGAGTTTCAGAAATCTAAAGACCATGAATTCAATTTTCTATTAGTGTGAACTTTTGGGACCGATCCGTGGACAAAGTAAATGAGTTTCAGAAATCTAATTTGGACTCAGGGAATTCGGTCCCAATTTCTGAATTCTATTATCGATGGCACGTGAACTTAACAAGTCTAAACCAATTCCTCATAGTCCTCCCTTTGCTCCAATGTCTGCTTTTATGCTTTTACTGTGGGATTTGTAATTTTGAGTAAAAACAAAATTGCTTATATCGCTTCCTACTAAATCAAACACAATTCATAACAATGTACTAAATCCATTTCCAAGGAACTAGAAGATCCAAACACTACAAGATTCAAAATACCATTGTGAATAGTCATCTAAGATGCAAGAAATACTGGATGCTTGCTTCAGCTCAAGGCGCAGAGTTGCTAACTCATGTCATTAGCTTTCTTCAGCCATAGGTGGCTCATTGAGATCAAAATTAAGAAGTTGGCGCCTAGGCCTATTTTGATCTTCCTGCAACCTGACTGAGGTCGTTGGAGCTTCAACCCCGGCCACCCCACCACTCCCAGCCCCCACCCCGCCACTCCAGTGACACCTCTGGTGTCCTCCAAGAGCCTGTCCCGACGGGAATGTCTTGTTGCAAGTCTTGCATCGATGCACAATCTCTGCCTTAGCGACATCATTCTCTATTAAGGGCTTTGTGTGGGCTGCATCCAAACTTTCATACCCAACACCGTCTTCGACGCCGTCTGCGACTGAAATCTCATATACTTCTCCCGGACCTTTCTTATGACTGGCCCTATGGCCACCTAATGCTTGGTGAGAAGAGAATGATTTGTTACAAGTTCTACATATGTGACTAGCTGACGACACAAAACTTCCGTTTTCCATAAACTGATTTCACATCTTGGAACTTTCTCTTCTTCCTGATTTCAGTCCTGCAAGGGATTTGCATTTGATGTTCATCCCCGTCCATCTTCTCAGATCTTTGTGTGACTACTGTTGTTCTATATTCTGTTGTGGCTTCTGATTTAAACTCAATTCCAGACGCTTGCCCCATAATTCGGGGCTTTTCCAATTTAGAATCCAAGCTATTGACTTCTGATTCCTCCCCAACTTGCTCTATTTTCCCCTGTTCCCTCCCCAATGGGACTGCATGAGAAAGAACTTGCTCTATTTTCCCCTGTTCCCTCCCCAATGGGACTGCATGAGAAAGCCTAACGATGTTACAAGCAGCTTCAATATCTTCATCCTTCATGCTTGATAAGAAACTGGGAATCTTGTGGGTGAGTCTACTTTTCTTCACAGGCCAACTAACCAAGTGTCTCAGAGCAGAAGCCAGACTCTCCCTTGTTGTAGCTGAATCGTTCTGATCATCCATCTTTTGTAATCTTGACTCCGATATGGTCGAAGAAGAGCTGTTCTTCACCGTGGGCGGCTGGATTCCCCTCCAACCCCTGTCAGGGTGGCATCTCATGTGACCCGAAAGCGATTTCATTGACTTGAAATCCTTTCCACATACTGAACAGGTGTGTTCACTTCTAGCTACCTGAGGCGCTTCATATTCTGTGACTAGTTCATTAGATACATTGTCAGCATTCTCCTCTTTAACGACTGCCGTATAAAGATTGTGGTTCTTGAGCTGGTGATCAGGCTCTTGATCAATTGAGGTGTTTTCCGCGACGGAAAACTCCTTGGCGAGATCGTAGAAACCATCTTCTTCAGAACGATTTTCTGCATCACCCATGTGTTGATTGGGCTTTTGGATCTTGATCCGAAGGATGTTTCTTACTTTCATAATCACCTCCCTCTCTCAAAAACACTCTAAACAGTCAAGCCTCTCAGCTGAGGTTGATCTTGGCAGAGCTCAAATCTCAAATCAAGCTCTAATGAATCAAGAAAAACAACCAAGAAAACAGGAACAGATGGAGAAGAATGGAAAGAAAGAAATCAAAGAACCTGTATTCTGCCTTCAAAGAGAAGAAGCAAACACCCAGCTGAAAAAAAACAGCAGGATTTGGGTTCTGATCCTTCTGAATAAGGAAAAACGCCAGATCGATCAAAATCTGAGAAACCCAGCTCGTGAATCAGTAGAACAGCTACTTCTTTTGTGATCTCCTCCTCAAAAAAGATGTTCAAAAGCCAGAGACACCACAAGCAGAAGCTGGGAAAATACTGAGAAACTCACCTTCCACAGCACTATACGTAACGTCAAGGAAGAAAACCTCCTCAAAAATCAATAAAAGGTCATACGAACAGACTTTCCATTCTCTTTCTCTTGAATACCCTACTAATTACCGTAGACCGACTTTCCTCATCCTTCCTTCATACCATACCATTTCAAAATCTTTTGAATATCTGTTTGTGGGGGATTCCTTTTCGATAACATTGGTTGTGTATGGTAAGTGACCGGGATTCTGTTAAGAGAGAGGTAGAGGAGGGGAGAGATTGCTGGTTTTTAGGAGTTGGATATGCATGTCCTTGGGAGGGAAAACTTCCCCTTATATAACTGATTTTACTCCAAGGTGGCCCACTTCGTTGCTTGACCCAATGGGTTGACCAATAGAGTCCGGATTCTATGCGCCTCTTGTTTTAGAGAATTCCATAGTTGGAGAGAAAATCTAAGGTGGGACATACTTATTAAAAATCAAAACACCACACCTCAAAATGGAGTTGTGCTCTAGGTTATTTTCTATTTTAATACCTTTGCTTTTCTAAAGTCAGGAGCGCTTTTAATTTTTTAATAGATTCCGAACGTCGTCACACGTTTAAATCTTTAATTAAAAAAAAAAAAAAACGGAAACAGTCACAGCGAACCACTTCCGTGCAATATTGACTAGTGACATGTTTTCCGGTTAGTTGTCATTTAGGGTCTTCTTTTTTTTTTTTTTTTTTTTTTTTTTTGTTTTTCTCAAAAGTCTTTAATCTCGAATTTCAAAGAAATTCGAAAAAAAAATCGGAGATGATATGTCCAAAATAATTGTTCTGCTATGTGGAAAATTAAATTTAGCTTCACACATTAAAGTTCTAGGTCAGCTTTGGAGCCCAGGTTTCTCCCCTCTTTCCATTTGTGGTGCTTGAAAATGGCTAAGAAATCTTTGTGATGTGACACTTTACTTTCAACGTTGACCTAAATTTTCAATTAGAGAGTCAAAAGGAGGATTACACTTTATTGTTAAGGGTAGAGGTGTGTGCAAAATAATTGTTCCAGTATGCATCAGATTATCAAATAATTATACATTGAACTTCTAGCCTCAGTTTGACATTTTCAACCCAATTTATAAATGTTCTAAGTTTACATCAACTCATTCATGTTACCCATCGTGATGCACTTAACCAGAAGGGCATCTATTGCACCCTTTATGTAGTCAAGCTATTCAAGGATCTATGGACCTGATTCTCTGATGATCAGGAGTCATCATCATCATCAGATCTAAATTCCAAGTGGTGCCCTTACTGAGTGGGAACCACAGCCTGGATGGCTATATTGGCACTCAGGTAGGTTACGTGGTGTGGTTATGTTTCACTTTATGAGAGTACTGAAACACTGCATTGAGGGTGGATTCATGGAAATTAAAAGGTGAGGAACAAAACTCTCTGTTTCCGTTTCAAATTATCCTGTCATTTATTTTCACTTTACCAATGCTTAATCTCATTCACACTAACACTCTATTTAATGGCCTTTTTGTTTCACCCTCGCCAACGCTGATCCCTCTATTTATATGAATTTACCAACTGAATTACTGTGTGTGGATTATGAGTCCCGATCTGTGATCGACACTAATCAACATTTAAGCTTTAGACTATGAATCTGAAGAGGCAAGAATTAGATTCCCATGAATTCTAAGTAATAGCTACGTACTTCTTATGAAAAATGTTAAATTTGAAAAGGTAGAGGTGAAGAATCTACACAAGCACATCAACCCACTCTTCCCTAATTCCCTTGCCCCTCTGTCTCCATGGATTTGCATTACCTTGCATTATTAGTTTTAAAATGGGTTATCTAAGATAGGATTATTAAATCCGCCAAAAAAAAAAAAAAAAAAGATATGATCATTAAAGAGGCAAGGGGTAAAGGATCTAAGGTGGAAATGTGGATGGAACCTAACTTAGGATTTGATTTACTAACGTGATCTCGTTGAAGATTCACTTTCCGTCTTCCCTTGATTTATTTTTCATTAAAGTGGAGATTATCTAATTGTCGTTTATGGAATTTAACCCTGTATCTTAAATCTTAGGAACACATTTCTTAGAAAGTCAATTCCATGCATACAACGGAGCACTTAGTGGAAGACTTTAGGCTTACATTTCTTAGAAAGTCAATTCCATGCATACAGTGGGGCACTTAGTGGAAAATGAAAACTGACCAGGGTTGCAAATGGTTATCCAATTCTCCCATTATCCCAAAAGTCCCAACACGCAAAAAAATCGGGTTTTGAAACCTATTTTAGGTTCGGGTTCATAAACGGGTATGGGCCCAAAACCCAATTTAGATTCTGATTAATAAACGAGTCCAGTTCTAGTTCTGACTAGGGATAAAAGTGGGCCAGGCCGAGCCGGGCTTTGACAGGCCCTAGGCTTGCCCCTAGTATTTTTCAGTCGGCCCGAGCTCGAAAGGGCCTCAAAAACCCTAGCTCAGGCTCGGCTCTTATTAAGTTATGAGGCCCTAGGGCCGGCCCTTTGAGCCCGGCTCGATTGAGGCCCTAGGCTCGGCTCGTGAGCCCGGCCCGTTTTATAATGATATAACACTAGCTAAAAGAAAATATTTTCAGGAAAAAAAATTCTTATAGGAATTCAAAGAAATCTGCATATGCAAACCAGAACAAAAAATGGTCAAATGCATGCATTCATCCCATATATTAATATATGTATTAATATATGTAGGCACTAGGGCTTATGAGCCGGGCTTCATCAAGCCCGAGCTCGGCCCGTTTAAGCAAATGGGCCTCCTACTAGGCCCTAGCTCGGCTCTTTTGCTTTTTGAGTCGAGCTCGGGCAGAGCCTATAACAGGCCGTCCGCGGGCGGCTCATGGACGGCCCGGCCCACTTTCACCCCTAGTTCCGACCCTTGGACTCGGGACCCGGCATACAAGTCTTCGATATTGTAAACCGTATGTTTTATCCTTAAGCTAGTAGACTTTATGTATTGTTATAAGTTGAATGATATGCTTATTTTAAAAAACATATAAAAAAAAAAAGAAATTAAAACTGATTTTGGAACTAAATTCTAGTCCACTATGTGGACCCAGTTCTGAAACCAGATTTGGGTTCTCTCTTATTGGAACAGAGTTTGAAACTAACAAAACAGGTTCTGAATTGGAGCTAGACCCGAAACCGGAAACCGTGATTTAGAAACGAGTCTGGGTCCGAGTCTAATATGGTTTCACCCAAAACCGTCCCGTTTGCAACCCTATTATTGTCTTCACCCTAGAAAATCAAATTCTAGGAAAGTCAAATTTCATCTTTACTTCTAACCTCTTTAATAGTCTTTAGAACCACTTTACTGTCAAACAATAAAAATTCAATATAAAGTTGTTCGAAACAACATTTAAATGGGGAGAAATAAAGAGGCTCAAATCGAATGGTGTGTGAACAACGCCATTGAGAACCAATTATATCAGATTCAAAGTCCAAGGTTTTGAAGCTAATTTTCACCATGACTCCTGATAATGACCGCGAGTTATATTCATTCTCTCAACTTACGCAGGTTATTCCCTCACTTCCAATATATAATTAAATAATAACTAAGTCTTCTTTCCGCATTTCACTCTTCTGCAACAACTTCTTTCTCATATCTCCTCTTTTTTTATTATCTATTCTCTTCTTTTCTTTCTATCCTTCTCCACAAATAATTGGATTGAGAAAGAAAAAGTACCATCATGATCTTTTCTTCTTCTATTCTGTTTTTAAAATTGTATGCTTTAACTACACCAAATCATTGTTAGCAAGTGTTTATTTTGAGGATGGTTTTGCATGATCTAAGTTTCATTTTTAGTGGATCATAAAACATATTTTTGCAGTAATTGGTGAAAATGCATGTCATTTTAGCATGGGTCATTGTGCAAGTTATATATATTAAGCAAAGGCGATTTAATAGCAAAATTGACTCACTTTTTCAATCGATTTTATAATTCCTACCTAGAGTCTAATTAATTTTGACCCATCTCTTAGGCTTTTCAAAGGAGTTTAGATCTTGCATAGGCACCCAACATCTACCTATTTCGATTTGTAGAGATAGAGGAAGTCTTTAACTTTGAGTATTTTGAATCTTAATTAGAAACCTCAAAGTATAAAAAAAAGCCCAACAATTTTACAAATCCAAAAATCATAATTATTGCACCAATTAACTATCTGTAGCAATTAAAACTTCTTAAATTTTAATTTCTCACGATTTAAAATGGTATAACCTTTTTGCATATTTTAGATTCTTTTAATTTCTTTTCTTAATTTGTTCATTACTTTAGAGGACTTTTTCCTATTCCTTAAACTCTTAATAACTATTACAACTAATGAGATAAATTGTGATTTACTAAATAAGTAATTGAAAAAAATAAAGAAACTGAGGTAGATCACTAGGGTGTAATTATTTATATAGAAGATCTTAGACATACCTTTTTTCCTATGTCACCCGTTCTTGATAAAAAATTTGTGACTGCAATTTAGAAAAATAAAAATATATATTTTTATAGTTTATATAAAAAGTGAACTCATCATAATTATGGAGGATGTTCAAGAGCATTAGGTAAATATTCAAAATAAAATCATTGTGAAATTAAAAAAAAAAAAAAAGATAAACATAAAATGATCAAACAAATCAAGTATTTTTTTATATCCGAAATAGTCTTTTCAACAGGTTCATTGATTTCCAATAACATATTCCATCAACAAGCTGGATTTGTGTCCTATTTGGAAAATGTACAGGCCTGAAGTCCATCTCGTTTAAAGGCAATTAGCATACTTTGAATTAAATCTAGGTTATAGGATTGTAGCTGAATTATAAGAAAATCTTAATGAGTCTCTTTTCTATTGCATATATAAAATGATATACTATTTTTTTAAGTATATGTACATAATTTAATACATACATAAAAAAATAAACAGTAGAAGTAAAACCTTTGAAATAAAATTTTAAAAGAACTCAGGTTGGTTCCGCCATGTACTCAACACCCCTAGCTTGAGTTGGCTCAATTATGCATGGGCAATATGATAGTACTAACTTTTCAAGAAAATGAAATAAAATACAGTGAGGGTAGGAGACCAATACTTAAAGATTTTTATTTTTTTTATGACAAGTTTGAGTCTATATTAATAAATAAGTAAATGAAATATACAATTATTAGGAATAAGAGTTTTTGATTGAAATGGATGAGCATGCATTATTTATAAGCTAAGGAAGTCATAGATGGTTAACAATAGCCATTTATTCAATTACTATAAAAAAAAAAAAATGTTTGACTTCAAATGCTACTCAAACAGTCACACAAAAAGGATGATAACAAGTGTCATGAAAAAAAATAAATTTAAAGATACATAGACATAGATGATTGACAGCTATCATCTATCCAATTGCTGTAAAAAGGTTTCATTCCAAATGTCACTTATCTAATTGTCACATTAAAAGAATGATAGTAAGCGTGAACCAAAAGTATTTAAAAAAAAAAAAAAAAAAAAAAAAAACTCCATAGTTTGGAGATAAGTAGATGGAATTAAATGGGTTAAATAGTGCAAGGTAGTATATGTGCTTGACCTGACCTTTATCTCTTTTTTTTAATTGGGATAAAGATATCAATATGATCCCACCTTTAAAGTTGTAAATGTTGGCCGAACACTTAATAAATAGGGTCGTACTCGAGTTGAGTTGTTGGAGGGTTAAAGGCTAAACCTAGGTTGGGGGACTAAATATTTTGTATTGACTTAACTCCAACATAATCTATTGATTGATTAGGTTAAAAATGTTAATTCAATTATCCCAGAAATTAAAAAGGGATCAATCAAATTGGGTTGGTTGTTTAAGTCAAGATTTCTACTCCTACTAATATGAAATTCTTCCCAATTAAGCAATTATAGTTATTTTATCAAAAGAGAATTTAACCGGAAAAAAACACTTAATACGCACATGTTACACAATCAAAAACTTTAGCAAGTGATGCACCAATTAGAACAATTGGGCCCAATTTTTATTTTTTAACATATTTAGTACATCGTCAGCGCCGATCTTATTTACACTGAATAAGGTCGGCGACGACTCTGTCCGCGAACCCTACATATTTCGATTTCGAGCTTCATTCGTCCCACTTCTTCAAAATCACAGAAGCCGCCTTCCTTCAGTATTGTATAGCTACGAAACATGATGACTAGTGTGTTTTTCCACAGTTGATGTCATCATTAATTTTCTATCAATCTCCTCTTGCTATTGATATATAGGGTCTACAGAAAGGAGGTAATGAAAATGTTTCTCTTCACATGATGCAACCCTAGAAATCAATCTCCTCTTTCTATTGACAACGTATAATACATATACTATCATTCAATGCATGGATACATATTCTCTTTCACTGTATGCTGTTTATTGTCTGTTTCATTGAATATGGCATACGTTGCACAGGAGCCCTATTTACTGTTTTGCACTGTTCAAAGTACTTTATACACAATTAGTTTCTAATAAGGAGGAAAACGTTCACAAATTTAATCTACATCCCTTGCATTATTGCCTGAGAAGGATAGTCCAAGTAATTTATGTTTTTTATGATGTTTAAATAGCATGTCTAGCGTTGAGCACCTAATAATCTTTTACTATGACGATGAGTTTGAATTTGAACTCAATCGTCCTCAGTACAAGGGTGGAAGGCAAAAGATGAGATATCTCTCAAGCAATATTACGTTCAAGAAGCTGTCCAAAATTGCTCTGGGAGCATCGAGTTGGGCAACAACTTCCGATGAAATAACTCTAAAATATCTTCTACACAATGGCAATTTTTTTTCATTGATAGATATTGACGATGACAATGATATCAATGGTTTGTTAAAATCGTCAAGAAGTGAAGCAAAATGGATATTATTATTCGTTTCAAGAAGGCTATGCGATGAAGACAGTTTCCAACGCACCCGTGGCAATAGGTATGTTCTGAACTTAAAACTATATTTCAACATTTTCAGCTTGGATCGAAAGTAAATTTTTTTTTCATAACTCTATACTGCAGGTCTTTACAGGATGAAAGAAACGAAATCATTCGAAACGCTCCGAGCATTGGAAAGCCTGATAATAAATTAAAGGGCGTGCTATCACACTCACCTCCACCTTTTAAAGAATTTCCCACGATCGATATACATGAAGATCACGATATAAAATTTCCAACAACATTGTCTTATTTTGCTGACGATGATGCCTCCATGTTCGAAGAAATCAATGTAGAAATGCTTCATGTGAGTGGAAGCGAAAGTGTGCATAGCTTCATAAGTGCTCCCACAACTAATGTGGTTGGGAATGGAAGTTCAACAGCTGCCGAACTAATTAAATCAGGTGTCGAAAGAGATACTAAAAGTAGAAATGAAGAAGACAGCTTTTCAAAAGCTCCCCTCGTGGGCACGATGGTGCCTGATAATGTCGTGCCTGAAGAAGGGACCGGTTCAAGTAGGGAGATGTGGCTAGGTATGAAGTTTCCTGATCGTGAGGCTTTTAGAATAGCTATAGCAAAGTATGCAATATACAACAACTTCACCTTAAAACACGAGATGATTAACATGAAGATGGTCGCAGCGAGTTGTAAATAAGTTGATTGTCCCTGGCGTATACATGCCTCCATGGTAGATTCTGGTCCACACTTCAGAGTTCGAAAGTATAATTCTAAACATTGTTGCTTTACACCACTAATGGGAACTGTACATCGGCAAGCAACTGCGAAGCTAGTAGCAGAGTACATTGAAGAGAATGTGCGATGCAATAACGATCTTAAACCCAAGGAGATCATCAAAGAATATTAGATTGAGTTTGGGACCCGCATTACATACAGGAGAGCACATATGGCAAAGGAGCTTGCACTGTGCAAAGTGTGTGGATCAAATGAGGAGTCTTTTATGATATTGCCGCTCTATTGCAACGAGCTTCATAGAACCAACCCCGGTTCGTACACTGCGTTGGACATTAGGGAGGAAGACCGATTTAGACACTTCTTTTGATCCTTCGGTCCATGCTTAAGGTCATTCCAAACCTCTCTAAAGCCATTGATAGAGGTGGATGGATCACACCTTCGTGGCAAATATCCAGGAGTGCTAATGGTGACCGTAACACATGATGCAAATCATCAACTATTCCCCATTGCATTTGCCTTTACTGAAGCGGAGCAGCGTGATAGTTGGGAATGGTTTCTTGCACGCTTGTCCTTGTCGTTGGGTGAGCCAAAAAATCTAACAATTATATCCGACCGTCAGAAAAGTTTGATTCCTACAGTACAAGACATAATGCCAAGTGCAAAGCATTGTTTTTGTTGCCATCATATAGCTGAAAACATAAAGGCGGCTTTCAACGAACACGACATTATAAAAAAGTTTTTTAGCGCGGTGAGGGCATACCGCCCTTGTGAGTACGATACTTGTATATACCACATAAAAAGTGTAGATGAGCGTGCATATAATTACATCCATGCAATTGGCCATCAGTTCTGGGCAATGGCATTTGTTCATGGACGCAAGTATGACATGCTTACCAGCAATGCCGCAAAGTGCACAAATAGTCTTCTAAAAGGCACCCGAGTGCTCCCGATTACGAAACAAGTGGAAGAGATACGTACCAAACTCATGGAATCCTTTCAGAGACGGTTAACTCAAGTACAAAGCATCACTTCACTACTAACTCCATACGCAGAGAAGTACCTAGCCACAAAGATGGAAGAATCGCGAAGGCTGATGGTATTGGTAGCGGCATTGAATGAATATCAAGTGCAATCTTCAGAGTATGTTGATGTAGTTAATCTAGATCGCAGGCCATGCTCGTACCGCAAATGGGACGTGATTGGGATCACATGTTGCCATGCTGTTGCCGCCATGAAAGCACGGAATATGAATCTATATGAGTATTGTGAGCACTGGTACTTCACAAGCACGTACCAGAACACGCACAATGATTTCATTCATGCCACCCATGATAGAAAACAATGGGAACATCATTTAACCACTGGAAGAGTCCTCCCACTATTAGCTAACAAGCAATCGGGTTGACCAAAAAAGAACAAGATCCGAGTTAAAGATCGACATCTCCAGTGAAGAGTGGTAACTTGTTCGTGCTGTAGAGAGAGGGGTTACAACCGTGGGAGCTATAAAAATCTACCATTTCAACAATAATGTGGAAGAATTTTGTATTTTGGGTATGCTCATGTAATATTTTTGAGCAACCGGGTCGACCAAAGAAGAACAGGATCCAAGTTAAAGGTCGACAGCGCAAACAAAGAGTGGTAACTTGTTCGTGATATAGAGAGAGGTGTCACAACCGAGGGAACTATAAAAATCCGACATTTCAACAATGACGTGGATGGATTTTGTATTTTGGGTCTGCTCATGTAATATTTTTGAGCAATCTAGTCGACCGAAGAAGAACAGGATCCGAATTGAAGATCGGCATCGCAAGCAAAGAGTGGTAACTTGTTCGTGCTGTAGAAAGAGGGGTCACAACTGTGGGGCTGTAAAAATCCGCTAGTTCACCAATGACGCTGATGGATTTTGTGTTTCGGGCCCGCTCATGTAATTTTTTTATTTTTGGATAGTTTTTGTTGTATGTATTACGTTTATGGGAAGTTTATTAAAATGGCAGTAATGGTTTTTACTACATTTTTTGAAGTTTGTGTATATAAATTATCATTTTTTTTAAATGATGTTTTGCATTTTTGGATGTTCTTGTATAATTTATCATTTCTTTTGAAAAGAGGTGTGGAACCCAATATTTTGTTGTGGAAGATGATATAATGCATGTATGCAACGTAACGATTTTGCATGGAATTTTGATCTAATACACGTGGAATTTTTCATTACAGGTCGGTGATGACCTTAGTAGTGTTAAAATAAAGTCACCACCGACGCAGGTTTCCTTTTTTTTTTTCTACCAAGAAGTTGTAACTTTTTCAGGAAAGCAATGTGAAAATTTGATTACAGGGTCAGCGATGACCTTACCTATTGTAAAATATGGTCACCACCGACGCAGGTTTTCCTTTTTTGTGGCAGAAAGTTGTAACTTTTCCAGGAGAAAGTTAGTGGCAAATTTTCTAAGTACGGGTCGGCAATGACCTTACCTTTGTAAAATAAGGTCATCACCGACGCAGGTTTCTCTTTTTTTGTGGCGAAAAGTTGTAACTTTTCTAAGAGGTTCGTGGCAGATTTTCTAAGTACGGGTCGGCGATGACCTTACCTTTGTAAAATAAGGTCATTGCCGACGCAGGTTTCCATTTTTTGTTGCGAAAAGTTGTAACTTTTCCAGGAAGTCTGTGGCAAATTCTCTAAGTACGGGTCAGCGATGACCTTATCTTTGTAAAATAAGGTCATTACTGACGTAGGTTTCCCTTTCTTATTGCAAAAAGTTGTAACTTTTTCAAGAGGTTCGTGGCAAATTTTCTAAGTACGGGTCGGCTATGACCTTACCTTCGTAAAATAAGGTCATCGCCGACACATGTTTTCCTTTTTTGTTGCGAAAAGTTGTAACTTTTTTACAGGAGGTTCGTGGCAAATTTTCTAAGTACGGGTCGGCGATAACCTTACTTTGTAAAATAAGGTCATCGCCGACGCTGGTTTCTTAATTTTTCAACAAAAAGTTGTAACTTCTCCAGTTTATTTAGTGCTACAAGGTCGGTGATGACCTTAGCACTGTAAAAAAAGGTAACCATCGACGCTGGTTTCCTAATTTACCAACCGAAAGTTGTAATTTTTCCATGCATTCTCAGGTATTTTGAGTGCTACAGGGTCGTTGCTAACGCTGTATGAACAAGGAAAAAAATATAACATGCCCCACTATGAGATTTACATCAAAATACAACTATGTGTAACAAGAAAAAGATAAATGCTGCATTTAAAATACAAGCACAAACAAACAATGCATTTAATTGACATTCAATATTCTTTTGATATACAATTACAGTTAGATTCTGCACAATTACAATTAGAATTCACAACATCCACTGCATAACTTAAATTACAAGTTACATTACAACGCATTTGGAAGAACACATATAGCACAAGGAAAAGTTCACTGCAAGTCAGGGGGCAAGACCGGGAGTGGAGAGAGGTTAAGCCTTGAAGCATTTTGAACCTAGTTTTGCTCAAATATGTCGATGACAATTCTCCGCCGGTAGTACGGATGTCTGACTGGGTGAAATTTGATGGGACGACGATATACGCAATGTTCCACGAACGCACAAGCGAAAAACCCGCAGTCATTTCCATTGTCTTGAAATGGGATGTCCATCTTTATGGTCATCGTCCACATCATAGGCACCAAGCACCCGTGATCCATGAATCTTTGTTGAAGCCACAATCTCTGTCCAAACATAGTGAAAATGAATGACACCTCAATTTTGAAATTTATTTAATATTCAAACATTATGCTGCCAAGATAGGAGCAAAAATATACTTTTGAATCTTTCACAGGTCTTTTGGCCCCAGATCTCTCCCTTCGAACTGTTATATTACTCTCAACGGCTCTCATCAACATATCCAATGAGTAAGGATCAATGTTTGTGAGTGTGAATTACGTAGACTAGAGTCTTGCACTCCATCGCGTCTATTACACATTCTTCCTTCGGCCCAAAGGCAATGCATGTCATCCCCGGTCTTTAGACCATTTTCCCAAAAACTCTGCAAAATAAGTATCTCAGACATCAAACAACTAGGACATTTAACATAGTGAGTTCAATTACAAGTGGCTTTCATTTTTTTAACGAACTTACGGATATACTAAGATCAGCCAAGTATGCAACCTTGCACCTTTCCCATAGCATTTGAAACCGGAAATATACGATACTCAAGTCCATCTAAGTGCCCTTGTCCAATAAATCTATGAGGGACTTAGAATCAACGCATGAGAGTATCATATCAAGCTCCTCATTCCTGTCAATGCAATGATTATTGGAATGTTGAATTAGTAAAAAAACCCAACAAAGACTGCATTACTACAGAAGTGTTTTCAACAATAAATATTAGCTATGAGTGTAATATTTGTAGAAATCTATCAACAATTCTTTCTCCACTTCTGTCAGAACATAACCCTTTTGGGGCGATGGATGTTGATAATCCAGAAACACATTCAGGATCTTCCTCAGCTTGGGTATGTGCTTGCACCTCCATATCAATGAATCAATTGTAGTATGTGTAGGGGATACAATGATTGCCTGGCAAGTGACATTCGGTGGAGTACTGTATCCTTGAGGACCTGGCGAGACGGAGATAAGATCCTCGATAGGGATGTCGTCCACGTCACCAAAAGCTGCGCCAAGGTTGCTGGCATCAGCTCCATTTTTTTGCTCCTCATCCAAAGTGTGGGAGGTTGATGCCTTGATGAGGGAGTCCTCTATCATCAAGGGAGCATCGATACTAAGTCAAGGCTTCTTAGCGAGACTTTTTGAGGACTTTCCCTTGATCCTTGCACGCTTATGCGTTCTGACGGTCTGTAAAATGAAGCAAGTTATGGTGAGAAAATCACCAAAATCATTCATCAATTCGCAAAATAAAATGCTCGAATTTATTTATATCCTTATGAGAGTGTCATCATCTTCCTCAGCGGATGAACTACATGTCTCAACATATTGAAAGTCCACATTTGCAGCGATTGAACAATCACATGACAGTACGATGCGGTCGAGGAAAAGAGAGACCTGCAGTGGACATATTGAAAGGATCTCGTTAGATAATATATTAACTAAATCAATGTCAACCAAAATAAGGGATGCAAAGGGTGTGAACGTCATACCCAAGTCTGTGGGACGGTAGGAGCTTGGGCATCGGGCGGTGGAGGAGGATTCCTTTGTCGCTCATCGCATTGCCTGACACGGCCAATATGCATGATGGTATTCGCTTCATACCATCTCATGTATTCTTCTTCATCCTCTCTGCCTTTTGATTTTCCTTTTATCTTGAGCACATTGTTTGCCCAAGCTTCTCATGACTTCACCTCCTCCTCATGCCCTAGACTCCAATCTATGATAGATCTCCCCTTATTTTTTTTCCGCACGATGGGCCTAACGAAGAGTGGAGGCACCATTGTCTAAGGCCAAACTACCTCATGACCCGAGGTGTAGGGTGACGCTCCAACACCCAATATGATATAAGGGGAGAGTCTGTAGCAAGAGTGCTTTATCAGCCTTCGAGACATGCTTCAAAAAATCATTTCCGTACTTCTTGTATGGCAGTCACTCAAACTGTGCATGAAGAATTGAGTAAGTTAGAACTATTAAAGTAAGTATGAAAATTATTGGAAAATTGAAATGAAATATATCTACCTCTTTAGACGTGAGGTAATTGAGTTGCTTTAGCACTTGTCTCACTATCGTAAGATGGGTCATTCTGTTAAGTCGGTTGTGGCCAATGTAACCATGAGAAGAACTGTATGTCATGGTCTAAGCGGTGGCTTGAACTTAGACCTCTATCAATCTTCATTCTGGTATAAGCCCAGATCTGTTAAAAGAGAGGGATTCATTAGAACATTAAGATATAAATAGTGAAAGTATGAAAAAGAAATATATCAAGCTCATCTGAAGAAGCTGGAGGGGGCCATAAAGAGACTTAAACTTCTTCTCCACAACATCCCCCTCATCGGTAGGGTCGGGCATTTCACGCTTCTTGACCCCTTCCCAGTGTACACCCTTTTTTAGCATTCTATAGAGGTTCGCTAAACAAGCGGAGGCCCATGAGTAGGGCCTAAACTCTCTAAACAGTTCTAAAATATAAAAGGGGCCTCGTGCCCCTGAAGAATTCCAAAGAATATGTCCCGCCACCAAAAAAACAAATAGGCGCGAGTTCTGCACATATCATCGGCCTCTGTCGTCTTCTTCTTCGCCTCTCTTTTGCTTTTTTTCTTCTTTTCCTTTTGCTTCGACTTCGGACGAAAGACGCGTTCCAGTCATGTAAACTTAAGGGAGACCCCATTGTAATCTTGTTTCTTTCAGGGCACCACACCAAGCAGCTCCCGACAGAGATCATCAATCTTGTAGTGGGTGTATGTCCGGCCCATTACGGGCGGATCATCAATAGGTAGGCCGTAGATATACATTACGTCCTCTAGTGTGATGGTCGCCTCGCCGGATAAGAGATGAAATGTGTTCATCTCCGGCCTCCATCGCTCAATCAGCTCCATGATCAATGCATGGTCAATCCTCATCCACCTCATCTGGGCCAGATGATACAACCCTGCCTCGATAACCCATTGTATCTATCGCTCGTTCAGGTCCCACTCCCCATAGTCGAGGTTAGTGGGAAAGCATATGTATGTGCCCAACTCCTACGAGAAAAATGACAGTTTGAATAACGTTAGCCATAGATCGAAAGAAAGTTCAATTGATTATTGGTTGTGTGGAAGAGAGTATACCAAATCGTGTTCGATTGTGGCGAAGATGTAATACTCACTTGCTCGCACAATATACTACAGGTTGTGCATTTGAGATACTAGCCTCATTTGAGGTACTAGCCTCGTTGCGGGGCACTTCGGTTTTGCTTGTATTCTTTTTAGACATCTGTGTACATCCAAATTAGACATGATAACATTGAATGTTATGAACGCAAGCATGAATCAACTATGAAAGCCAAATATCCAAATCCGATCACCCAATAGTCTCCCCTATAATGGAAGCTGAATCAAGAGGCAAATGGAAAATAAAAACACAAACATCATCATAGTAATTCAAATCCTAAGAATATCAAGATCTTGTATATATCTCCATAATGTCTAAACATACATTGCAGCCAATGCTCTAGCCTAGTTGGAGGTGTCAATTGAGAAAATTGGACCCACACCCATGTATATCATGGGACCAGGCCATTGGTGGGCCACGGTGTCAGCCGCAAGCCCACAACCCTTATTGACTGTACAACCTAGTCTTCCCATTATGGGCTTTTCCCATGTGGTTCCATATAATAACATTAGTGAAAAAGGCAACCTTGGGTTAATTGCATGAAATTCTAGGGTTTGGGGTGAATCATTCGATTCCATTTGGTTTGTACCGGCTAATGTATCATCACACTTCTTAAATCTCAGACAATATTTGAAGTATGCAGTTGTGTTCTGTTTATATCTCATTGGCCAATAACTCCAGTTTTGCTGTTGAAAGTTGAACTGTGAATTCCATTATCTTTTCTTTTTTTAGAATTTATTTGTGTTTCCTTTTTTTTCCCACTCAAATTGCCAAAGTTATTGGCCTATGTGAACATGGAAGAGGAGGCATTGTCTCAATTGCAGCAAAAGTTGCAAGACTTTCTCAAGTATAGTAGTTTTTCTTCCATCATGTAAGAACTCTACCATGGACATATTTCCCCCTTCGTGTAAATGGCTTCACATTATTATTGTTAGAGTTTGATAAATATTATCATTCTAACAAGGGGAATTATCAAGACTTTCAGTAAATGTACAATTAATTGTTGCTCCATTTCCATATGCCATGATCCCCACATGCATGGAATTAGAAGCATTATCAAATTGCATATTTACCAAGTCTCATTTTTTGAGAGGCTAATTAATCCGAACATATGAACCCATTCACATTGTCAGAATGAAGAAACACAAAAAAGAACATATGAACCGCTAGTGACATTTGACTGCCTACAACAACCTCAAGTTTGAAAAACAAAAATAACTCACTCAAACTTCTCTGGAAGTATTAAAACAAACCTCAATCATCCATCGTCCTTCTCAACTGAAAATACCTAAAATTTGGAATATACAAACCCTAATCAATACAAACAAACAATGTACAAATTGAATACGACGTTGAAAATAACAAACCATGTACTTCGATATCATATGCGGGATGGCGGGAAAACAAAAGGGAGGGAAAATACAAAAACATTGACAAGGATTCAAAAAGACAAGGAGATAGATACATCTGGAGTGTCGGTGGAAATCACAGATGATGGAAAAAACAATGGGAGCAAAGAGAAGAAGTTGAAGAATTCAGCTTGAAAACTGGTGGTTCTGGAAATGGAGGCAACCGCTCTTCGTCACTCGTCCAAAGTCAATCTCGACAGTAGGCTGGAAGAGAGAAGAGAAAAATAAAAAGAAACAAGGATATGAGCCCTAATATGGTTCGCGGACATGGTCATCGCAGACTTTATTCAGTATAAATAAGGTCGGTGCCGACGATGTGCTGAATAGGTAAAAAAAATGGAAATTTGGCTCAATTGCTCTAATTGGTGCACCACTTGCTAAAGTGTTTGATTGCATAACACGTGCGTATAAAGTGATTTTTACTGTTTAATCCTCTTTTATCAATGACCCTATAATAAAGTTCTTATTAATTATCAAAACTTAAAAGAGTGTAAGATTGTCTTTAACCTTATTGGAAGGTAACTCACACCTAACCATTTATCCAATTTTAATTTATATCTAGAGTTTGTAGTGATCTCGTGATAGTTGTTTATTAGGTTTGAATAAAATTGACTCCAACCTAACCAATTACAATTAATCTAATTGTGTTTAAACATAAATTTTATTCAATACATTTACTACCTTTGGATTGATCATACATAAACAATACCCTAAAACGTATAATCCCACCTTTCAAAAAAAATAAAAATAAAGACTTTTTATAATTTATTTACATATTGTGAATGATTGTAATCATTCCATTCTCAACCATTATAATATAAGAAAATTTTCTTATGCGCACACACTCCTACGGAGCACACATCCAGACCGGCACCAAAGGTGAGACCCACCGTGGATTTCATCGAGTCCCCTTTGACGAATGGCATTGATGCATAGTGCGCATGAGAAAATCATCTGTACTATATTATATATTAAAGTTGACGATTTTGACCGATCAAATTTCAATTTGACACTTCCAATCTCAATCTTAACCTTTAATTTAGAAATAGGGCCTAATTTTAATCTCACACCCAATAAGACCCCCAGGTCTTCCTAATTTTGAACACTCTTTTTGGTTGGGGTGTGGGGGTGTCAAAGTCGTATCTAATTTTAAGGGGATTCTTTGCTTTTCCCTACTACTAATCCCCGGTTATTCCTGTGGAGGGGAAAGGCCTCACCACCAGTGGTATGGCGCTAGAGTCATTACTTCATCCAATCCATCTCTGCAGGCCATTCATACAATAGCATGGATTAGTTTGTGCAGACACAATTGGACAAATTTCTTAAAGAAGGGGTGAGTGAATTAAGGCACCGAAGTCCTTTGTTAATACCGGCGTTTGCTGTTTCTATAAAAATTACATGTACAACATTGTTATCATATTGTACAGAAGTTCTTATGAGACAGGGAATGACATAAGGTCCCCCCCTGCTGCAGAGTTAAAATCTGCTATCCAGAAAAGAATTAGATGGAATGTAAAATCAAAAGCTGTTGCTTCCTTGGCCTCCTTTCCTCGCCACAAAAGGGACCAGGGACCAGGCTGAACATCTCTCTCCCGAAGCACAAAAATTCCAGCCTCTGAAGGCTTTGAGAGCACAACCCCTAATTCTTAAAACAGCCCGTAGAACTGAAAATAAGTGCTCGAGTTCGTGCCTGTGGCTCTCTAATATGACTGCTTTTCGCATACCAGTTGCTTTTGTGGATACACACTGCTATATTCCTCAAACCATTCTCGCACTGTGGATCCTTAATCATCACCTGCAAGGAAGCCAGCAAATAAAGTCAATTGCTTATGGATTTTGACTGTGTAATAGAATCATGTTCTAAAAGAGAGATTCTATCGAGTGCTCAGAGTTCCAAGAGCAGATTCACAGGAATTTTTCGTATTTTGCCATTAATATGAAGGGAGTTCCGAAGGTATAACTTGTGAACTGGGACACCTAAGCATAGATTTTGACATTACTGAAGAATAGGTGCACCAGTTAAAATTTACAATACATTTCATAAATAAAGGACTTACTGTTGGTAGGATCGACATGAACAAAGAAACTCGCTGCAACTATGAGATAACATAGGATAAGCATCAGCCCTTTGAAATAGTTTGCAGTACCTTCCTGCAACAACAGAGACCAGTGTTTAAGAACGAGTTAGATGTTTGAAAAACTTCAAGTTAAGTTTCTTTTTTGTCTATTTTTTTTTCTTTTTCCACACAACTTTTTCAGAAGATGCAAAGAAGCTTTTAGAACCAGAACAAACAGGCAATGTTTCAGAACACCTCTCGCTCCAAAAAGAACCACCTGGTTATCTGAGCTTTCCAACAGCCCCATTATGGCCTTCCATGGTTCCACCCCTTCTCAAGAAAAGCATCTTCCCTTTGTGGGCATGGAGTTCTCCTAAATCCTAAATATGGTGATGGTGGAAAACATGAGGATATATGGATATATGCAGGGCCCCAATTATGAAGTCTAACCACTCAGATCTCACGTCTTCCCATGTGCAAGCCAAACCATAAGTTTCACTTCATGATCAATCCAGCATGATGTATCACTCTGATTTTACATGATAGATGTTCATTTAGGGCATGTTCGTTTCATGTAATTTAATTCCTACATATTCCAAGGCTTGTATTTCTAAAAGTTGTTAAAGGTGAATATCCAAAGACGACCATCAGGTAATCTCCCCTTTATGGAAAATGAATCAAGAGACATGGGAAATGAAGCCAGCCAACACCCTAGTAACTCAAATCCTAGGAAAGTCCAATGTCACATCTTCATATATGCTTAATACATCTATGAATTCCGATGCATTAAATTACATGCAAATGAACGATCCCAAAGATTAGCTCCGTCTGATGTACACATTGCTTGTTATGAGCACTCTATTTAAATATGATGAGATAGTGGGCCCCACTCATCATCATTCAGTGGATGGGGCTTTGATTTAATATTTACCTGAAATGGATAATTGTTGAAACATACACTCCAATCTATTCTTCCATAAGAATCACCTACGTAAAGGATGAACAAACAACGAACAAAAATGGTGATTTTTGCAACATTTGTATTCATTACCATGGTTCAAAATAGCGGGTGCTAAACATCATTTTTTTTCTATTTCTTCTCCTCAATAGCCTTTCATGAAGTTGTCTCTCTACCTTAATATAATTTCAAATCACTAAAAAAAGTTTTTTTTTACCATTTAAAAAAATTCACATTGCTACACCGCTACACATCGCCTGCTAAATGGACCACTGCACCCACTATTTTGATCCTTGTTCATTACACACCCTCCAAGTACTCTCTCTCTCTCTCTCTCTCTCTCTCTCTCTCTCTGTGTGTGTGTGTGTGTGTGCGTGCGTGCGCGCGTGAGTGTGTGAGAACAAGGATAGGGATAGGGATTACACTATCTCACCAAAATAACATAGAAGTGTGGTACCACTTGAACCCACTACTGGGAATTGGTACACAGTATGACCAAGAAGATTAGCTGCCACATAATCCAAGACATAACAATAGCTATTAATGCTTCAAAAGAGGATGTGTTTCAGGATATGCAATTTGAATCTCTATTTGCATTTCTTTTTATTCAGCACTCTGTGTGCTAAAATATAATTGAGAAGTGATAATACTTAAATTTTGTAGAGCACTTAAAAAAATAAAAATAAAAATAAAAATTTGTAGGGCAAACACTAGGGCCAAATATATCCCATGATTAGGAACAGTCATAATTCACTCTGGAACGGTGCAATTACATTTTCTTCAATGTAAACAACAAAAAAATCAGGCAATTAAGATGCCAATTAGTAAAAAAGATGAACAGCATGACAATAGTGACAAAAATAAAGTGGGTATGCAAATCTATGTCACTCATCAGTCCAGTATGAAAACAAACCTGCAACATAAACGCAACAACCAGCACAGTTATAAAAAGTGTGGCTGTCTCGAAGAGCTGAAAATTCAAGTCCATTTCTGTTCCCATCATCCAACCAATCACCACACAGAAAGGAATCTGCATTACCAGTAACATGAGAATTATATTCCCGTATGAGGATTATATGCACGTAAATGATATCAAAAGAGTATTGCATCATCAGAACTAAAGATGCCAAAAGTGGTGTGCCCAAACAAGGTCAACAAGGATTGAATGTCAAATGCAGCTCGATTAGGAAACCTGATCCAATGGGATTAGTGGAACTATAAAGATGATCCAAGAAACCTGTCTTGCATTTTTCACACCATTAGGCTTAGGGGACTTCAATTGAACTGGGATATTAGAGTTAGAAGAGTAAGACTTCTTTAATTTATGCCTAGTCCGCTTTCTTAACCGATCATATTCTATGATGGCCAAATGCAGCATGGATATGGCACTAACATGCCATGAATATAACAGGTGATGCGTTTCACATAGAATTATAAAACTGAAATGTAGGATAGGGTTAAATACAGATACTTCTATTTTGATATATCCGCGTACCACAGATCAAATTCGTTAGCGCTTTTAAGTGGGCTGGTGCTGTGTTCCATCCCCTTTGGAGACTGATCTCAGCCATTGATAAATATGACTTGCTTTTCTGTTGAGGATCACCTTCGATCACACTCCCAAGGGATTAAAACGTTGAAGTGGATTCACTGGTGAAGGCGAGTATGGCTATTGGCAGAAATCTCTCAATGTAAATTCATTTACTTGTTTTGCTTTCTATTTGGTGGTCTACTGACTTGATAGACTATTTGGTATTACGGTTTCCTTCTCTTTTGATTTTTTCAATCTTTGCATTTCCTTAAAAAAAGAAAAAAAAAAAAAGAGAGAGAGAACATCATTGTCCCATGCAATTATCCAAACACACCCAAATGTATCACATGTCTTCCACATATAACGATCATATATGGTGCAAACATCATTGCTCCTCTGCAAATTATGTTCCATGAAAAGTAAATTACAGAATGTCTAGGCGGCTGGACCTCGAAAAGAGGAAAAAGGGAAAAAAAAAAAAAAAAAAGAAGCATTTGTCGGCAGTTTTCCCAAAATCACACATAATAATTTACTGACAAAGAAATTGTACATCTGCAGTAACAAATTCAAGCTTATTTTGCTCATTCTTGAAATTGAACGTATTGATAAATAACCTGATGCTGCCATCAGTATAGTGCTCACAGCACCTTACAATGGTTCAAAGTATCTGGGACTCACCTCTGCACTATCCAACTTGCTTATAACAGATCCCTCCCTATGTTTAGGCAATAGCCAAGATTTCACACCAATCAGAGCGTTCCACACCATCGATTTGATCACGTGTGTTATGATTATGTTTTCCAACACATGACCATTCCAACAGAGAATCATTTTGCTGGAGTGAAATTTTGTCTCAACTCTCAACCCTATGTAGGGGCCCATGTAGTATATGAGTAGCTTTGATCAAGCAAAGATAGGTCACACGTTAAATCAGCTGCTTAGCTACCATCACACCATACTGACAGCAGCTAAAGATCATTACTTAAACATATATTTTTCTAACAATGCAAGACAACAATAAATATAATTTGGGGCATTGAGACATTAGCAAGTACAAACAGAACATTGTTGTTGTTGTTGCTGTGGTCCACACTTGCACACTCAGAAACTGCATGTCAACTTAGACAGGCACCTACTTAGGACTAGGTCAGGTGACATCAAGTTTGCACTGCTTCTAGGCAAAACTTGCACAGCTTTCAAGTTGACTCACGATTCTTCTGTTTCAAAAAAAGTGAGTCTTATGACTCATTAATAAATGTTAGGGGTGGTTTTATAATTTGAAAAAAAAAAAAAAACAAAAAAAAGTTATCCACTGCTCATAACATCCTACCAGATCCTAATGCTCCCCTACCGAAAATCTCTCCAATTCCCACTCGCTGATTTTATCTTTTAAGAAAACATTACTTGTACTGTTTTTCTCTTATTTGGTATTTTCTGGGTTTTTAGAATTCCTCACTCCCATGTTCAGATTGCAAAAACAGAGGTCAGGACTCCATACGGTATTATGCAATTTGCAGCTTCCTGGTTGATTCTAGTAGCCATTGTTATTTTTTCCATTCCAATGTTATTTTCTCCATTCCTGTTTCTCCCTGCATTCAAAGTTACGGACCTGTAATATAAGATATCATGTAGAAATTAAACAAAAAGAAAGAAAGTACATCCTTCCAGATCCCAACACTCACCATCCCAGCGTCTCTCCAATTCCTGTTCACTGCTTGTATCTTTTAAGAAAACATTTTTATTGACTTTCTGCTATTTGTTATTTTCTGGTTTTTTAGAACTCATTCTCATATTCTGATTAAAAAAGAAGAGGTCGGGATTGAAAATGGTTTTGCACAATTTGCAGCTTCCAGATGAATTCTAGTATCCATTTTCTTTCCATTCCTTTGTCATTTTCTGCATTTCTCTTTCTCCTTGTGTTCAAAGTCAAGGACCTGAAATATAGAGATATCATTTTAAAAAACTAGAAAGTACAGCCACTGTAATTTTCACGGATTAATCCCTCCTCTTACTTTTGATGTATGCAATGTAAAATTCCACTTGGTGTCCGTTTACATTCAATTCACTGATGTCTGCATTAAAAATAACTAACTTTGTAGTTAGAGGATTTCACAATTAAAATATTTTCATTATTTCTAGTAAACTGGTCAAGCAGTTTGATTTCCTGGTCAACTTAACCCAGTGACTGGCCAAGTCCTAAACCACTGTGGTGATCTGTAATAGGTGATTGTTATTATCATTGTTTCTGTTGTTGGTGTTGGTACATGATAAGCATTGAAGACCAAGACTTTGACAAACAGCTCAACGATATGGATTAAGTTGGAATTCAGATTTAAACCATGCAGTGCCCACTGAAAAGGAGGCACCGTATCAACTTAGCCAATATGCCTCATCAGTATCCCAGATTTCAAAGCTATAAATGTCAAGGCATCAAGGTCTGGCAAAAAATATTTGTTTGTGAAAACTTAAATTTGAAATCCTTATAAGAAACAACAATACCCATTTAGTGATATTTTAATGGCAAATTTTTTATCAGTACCAGTCAGTTATATTGAAAAAGAGATGATACAGCAAAGTATTTGCGCCTAACACAAACGAAGGGGCAACATAGATCTGGCAATTTCACTACTTAAACTTGAAGTAAGCGAACACATTGCATTTGGAGAGAAAAAAAACACAAATCAATTCCACAGTAGTTTGAGGTAATACCACAAACATTGAAATCTGAGTAGATGATCCAATTGCAACACCCAGAGTGATGTCCTACAGAGGAAAATGGTGCAAACCAGTAAAGCAATCAAACCAACAAAATTGTCAGCAGATTATCACAAAAATGAACTTAACTAAGCACTCACGAGCTTGTCTTTCATGGCGAACATGATTGCACTCGCATGCTCTGCAGCGTTACCTACTATTGGAAGCAAAATGACACTAATAAAAGCCACTGGCATGTTCAATGAGTCAGATGCACCCTGCAAAGCAAACCAGCAATGAAACCAAATTTTATTAATATTCATTATAAACAGTACTGTTATTATAGATTTCAAGAAATTACCAGATTGACATCAGGAATTTCCAGACTAGACCCAATTGGAGGGATGTAAAATGGGGTCCTGTTCAGGTCTGCTTTTGTTTGCCCGGGCCCAACATGTATTGGAGGACACAGACCCGAGTCAGAGGTGAAGTATATTATTATATTATATTTTGCTACATCAATAATGCTAATATAATATACTACTGATAATTTATGTATCTGTTTCTTATATATAATGATAATATCAAAATTATATATATTATAATACATTAACTACGTTATACACTCAGGTATTCGTGCCAACCGAGTCTCGACCAGACTGGACCTGGGCCTGATTAATTAGACCCAAAATGTGGACAGGGACCACTAATTGGGTGCCAAAAATGGGTTCATACAAAGGTTTTCAGGTTAAGTCCTTCAGGCATCAGGGAACCAGAGGACCATTGACATCCCTACCAAATTGACAAGTATGAAGCCAATCTTTAGTTAATCAAATCCATTCACATCACAAATCCCACCTTATACAGGCACCGACTCAAATTTCATTCCAACTAGAGCTTGTGCACATAAATCGACTAAGAATACCATCGAACATAGCCACGGCCACCCAACCAAAAGCTATCAATCTAGGGAAGGCTGAAAACTTCCACAAATCTGCTAGCGAATTAGGAGATTGGGAGAGATCTGTAATGATTCTGAAGAATGAAGCAACCATGAAATTCCCATCAGTCATCCCCTTTTACATTCTTCCATCAATCCCAGCTTTCAGAAAATAAATGTCCTTAAAGAGGCCAAGTAAGGCATTGAACTGGTTCTCTTCTGCCGAAGTAAGGTCTCTTCTGAAGATAGGACACCCCCACACCCGCATCTCAAAAGCATACTTGTTCCTCAATTATCCAAAAACCTGCTTATTGCATTTTTTTTTTCTCGTAAATGGTACTCTCTTTTTTTATCCATGATTGGTGCAGTTCATGGGACCAGGAAGGGGAGTAGATCAGCAGAGGATATAAAGATGGATGTCTCTTTTCTCTAGACTAGCAACAATCTCCCACTCCTTGTCTAGCTTCTCTTACATCTGAGGACATCCCCACTAGAATAAATTGTTATTTATGTTAATCTGACTTGCTTTCAAATAAACAATATTTGCCTTCTTCAAATGCCAAAATTTTTGCCCTTCCTAACATTCCTCGTGCACACAGATTCTATAACTGTAATGAGTCTAATGATGGGGTGCTACATCTGTAATCCTAATTCTAGTATATAAAATTTTTGTTCCTCTTATGGAAGAATTGAGTAGCTTCACTTGGGTTTAATTTCCCCTATGCCAAACTTGGAATATGTGAGGTCTTCGAACAATTTGTAACCATGACTGAAAGAGGAAAATAATTATGCAGTACTGTAGAGTAAAAACCATAACAATACAAGGATAAAAGGACAAAACACTTAGACCAGTGTTACGAAATTCGGTCCATTTCAGCCGAAATTTCCGAATAATTTCGGTTAGTTCGCTCGACCAAAATGAACATGACCATTGTAATTATTCATCCCATAATTTGTTCCAATTCATCCGATTCGGTCCGAATTTCATGATCTCGTCCAATTCGTCCAATTATTCGTCCCAACATGTAGGTTGCCTTTAAAATAGACAAAAATGAGAACTAAGGGGGCTAAACATATTTTTTTAAAACTTAAAAGTAAAATTAAAAATACCTTTTTGGCCTTTTGGCTTAGAGAAATTCGCGGGCTCCACATTTGAGCCCATCTATTAAAAATCTAAGTAACTATATGGGCTCTAATCAAATTTTATTCCAATAAAAAACACTTTAATATGAATAAGCTAGCCAATTTTCACTCTAATATGAAACAGCCGATCAAATATAAATTGGACATATTGCATTGATTTAGTAAAATAAATTAAATGTATCATATATTATTTTTACATTTTAATATATATAATAATTTTTTCCGAAATATTTTACCAGAATTTCCGAATCGGCCGAAACATTTCATTTGGAGGCCAAACCAAAATGGCGTCCGAAAATGAAATTCAAAACTATGACTAGGACACATTGCAAGAAATGAACACAAGGCAACAAAATACAGATACATTCAACATTTGTAGCCCTTGTAGATAGGGTTGGGTAAGGGCTCCAGACTTGAGCCCCAACAGCCATATCATTATGGTAATTGTGGCAAAGGGTGTATCATCATATAGATAAGAGAATAATGGACATGTATCATGAAACAATGGAGTTCTACAAAATTAAATTCTTACCTGTATGGCATCAACAAGGTACCCAGAGAGAAGGGAGACCCATATTGTCAAAACAGCAAGCCAGCCAATTGCTTCCGACTGAGTTATCTCAGGTGCATCTTCATTAGGGTCTACTACATCATCGCGACCTTCCTACAATAGTTAAAAGTATTTCATTATAACATTAACAACTAGAAGGCATCACCTTGGTGCTTTTTTCTTTGCCTTTTGCTCTCTTTTCTTTTCTTTTTGTGAATGGCTCACTTCTGGTGCTTTTTTTCTATTTGCACAAGACTTCATAAAAATAGAAGCCAAGAGAAAGGGCAACGATAAAATATCCAAGTAATTTACACTGAAATAAAGACAATTTAACTATAACAATATATTTACATTGTTATTCATAATAGTTACAGAATGATACTAATTTATAAAGTAGGTATTATCATGACTTTGCTTGAGGAATGATTATGACATATATCATACAAATTATATATAATGAAGGAGACCAATTTGGGATTCCAAGTTTTCACCGTCTTCCAATTAATTGTGACTAGATGGTAGTGGGTTGGGTCACAGGTCGGGGATTCACGTTTAGGCCGACTCGAGCCCAACCCACATCGCAATTTCTCTACTCATACCCGACCTGCCCCGTAACTGCTACAGGTCGGGTCAGGTTTCCTAATGGATAAATTTTCTATTATTTACTATAAATTTTTAAAAAATACTCATGTGGAAGGTGGGAACTCATGACCAAAGGAATGATATGCATAGCCTACTACCACCTGTGCTACTATAACTTTGAATTAAAAAATTACTGAGTAATATATAAGTTAGAGGTGAATAAGGAGGGGCAAACCCAAACCCAAACCAAATCAAAACACAACTCAGTTCAAAGTCAAAAAACCCATACCCAACCAACTCATTATCAAGCCCGCCCTTACTAGGAAAATATCATATTTTAAGTTTTCCCATCTAAATATAATTTGTGCAGAATTGTTTAATGAATGTTTTTGTTACTGATCAAAATATATATAATTTATGCAGAAAATATCATATTTTAAATATCATATCAATTTTCAAATTTTTTGCATATTCTTTTTTTTATGAATTATATTGTATGTGCTATGCGTGAGCATGTTTTGCTAGTTCTTAGTGAAAATAAATACCTGTCAATGCATCAAGCGGTGTTCATGGATCAGGCTAGGGCTTGGCCCAGCCTGATTTGGTCCTGGCTTGGGCCTTTTAATTTAGCATTCAGCCAGGCTCAAGACATTTTCTCTTGGCCCGTAATGGGCCAGGCTTGGACTCAGTTGTAGGAAGCCCAAAGCCTGACCTGGCCCGATTAATAAAATAGTGTGGGAAAAATGTAGATGGGAGGTTTCATACAGTGGTACTTCCACATAAGTAGCGAAGACCAAACCAATTTAGCTACACCCAACGTCTTATAATATTTTCTTTTTTTTAATTATATATCAATAATATCGGGCTGGGCCCCGGCTTCCAACTTTCCAGGCAGGGCGGGCTTGGGCCAGCTCCTTATACCCAATTTGGGCCAGGGCCGGGCTTGGACATGTAGTTTAGAGGCCGGGCCGGGCCTGGCTCTTCCCTAGCCCAGCCAATGAACACCCCTAATTCACCTGCAAGTGAAGTAGATGACCGATATGTGTGCAAGCATTTAATAAATTTTAGAATCCATATCATGAATGCATTATTTCTTAAGAAGATCTGGTTTATATTTTGACCAAATATTATAACCCATATGTTAATAGGATTTATACCATGCAGTAATCAATTTGTAGCCAACTATGAATTAATTCAATTCTCTCACTCCATATTTCTGGCTAACCCAATGAATTTGATATTTACAGTTTAGACACAAGGACGCCTGGCTTAACCAACTCTCCATCCATAGACCTTTCAGGTCAACCATGAGTGATTAACGGATCCGAACTGTTATTAAAGAAGAACATCATAAAAGAAGTCCATTCAAGATTACAATATCTAAAACTGCAGTGTCATGCCAATGAAGAAGCTTAAGACAAAATTCAGTGAACAGATAAAAAAAACCAGAGAAGGATTCTTAAAAAAACATAGAAAAGCCAGAGACGATAAGAATTAGCCTACTGCTTGCTAGGATCTTATCTCTTACATAAACCTACATAACAACTTAAATGGAAAACAAAACAAACAGCCAAACCTAGGGGTGTTCATGGATCGGGCCAGCCTGAGCCCAGCCCGCTCTGGGCAAGGGCTTGGAGCAAAGGTTTGTATTGGGCCGGGCTCAGACATTTTATTTAGGCCCATTTAATAGATGGGCCGGGCCTGGGCTTTGTAGTAGAGAGCCCAAGCCAGTCCCGGTCCGAATATAAAAAGGCTTTAATAAAGAGTGTTGGAGAGGGGTCTCGAAGCCACACCATTTCCAATTTACCTATATGTTACTACTACCACTTGAGCTACCACTTAGAATCTAGCAAAAAAGTCTTATTTCATTTTTATAAAGTAAATCAGGCTGGGACCGGGCTTACACATTGTTAGACGGGCCGGGCCTGGTCCAGCCACTCAAGGCCTAATTCAGGCTTAGGCTGGGCTTAGGCATATGTTTTAAAAGTTGGGCCCGTCCTGAATATGCCTCAGCCCAGCCCATGAACACCCCTAGCCAAACCACTGAATATATCAGTGGTAGAGGCATTTCACTTCCCAGGGATGATGGGGATCAATCTCTGGCACCCTACTAATAGACCCACAGTACCATATAAAGCATCAAATGAAGCGGAAAAAAAAAGGGGGGCAACAAAACAAAGCTATTCCAGAAAATGATGAAATTAATAAAACTAACCTCACCAATAGGATTATAAAGATTCCTGTGACTCTTCAGTTGAAAAACAAGGTAACTGGCATATGCCACGAGCATAATGCAGCTGCTAAACCTGGAAAGAGCCAACTCTGACTTTCCAGTATGGACCTCTGACCGAGTGAAGCGAAGCACAGCAGGAAACATTATACCCATAACAGCCATCAACAGCAATCCTGAGTTCACCACAGCAGCTGCCTGTGGCAAAGGTAATCCACTTTAGTTCACATTGACAAATATACATGAAGAGGAGATAAATTGATAGAGAAGCTGAAAAGAAATGTTCTCAAGTGCAGAACGACTGACCTTGTTGAATTTCTGATCTTTATTATAACGAATGACCCCACCACAAAAAAAAGCACATCCAAGCACCAACAGCATATTTGATAAGATAGAGCCAAGTAATGATTGTTGAACCACCCGTATCATCCCATGCTTTAAAGCATAGAGAGATATTATCATTTCTGTTGCATTTCCAAATGTGGCATTCAGAAGACCCCCAACTGCAAAATCCATGGATGAGGAGTCATAAAATATATTAGATGATATGGATGACTCATTCAAGTGAAGCACAACTAATCAGTTAAAAATGAGGATGAGAAAATGCACCTGTAGGTCCAGTGTAGCATGCAAGTTGCCTACACCAAATATACAGCAGCATGTAAATTGCCAAGCTTGAGAAGAAAGCTAACACAAATAAATCTCAAACTTCATTCTACAAGAAAAACTTACTCAGTCGCATACCCCAAACGCTCAGCTAAAGGAGCTATACCTAACAAGCTGAAGAAGAAAACCCATCCCTATGGGGGAAAAAAAGACGTTAAAAAAAAACCTTAAAATCAAGCTTTCTAAGAATTAAAGCTCACAAAACTTCAAATCAAAACTGTAAATACTGAAAATCAACAGCATAAATATATAGTTGCTTTGCTGCAACATAACCTATCACAGGCTTCATCAGCATCTTGCTACAAAAGGTTTGGGATTCATGATAACAAGAGTGACAACCCCTAACACCCCCCCCACCCCCACACATCTTTTCCCTTTTTCTTTTTTGTTGTGGCCCCTCCAGCCGACCCCAACATACTTGGGAGTTGGGACAAGGCTTTGATGTTGATGATGATGATCATTATGATGATGATAATGACTTTGTAGTGGCCTTCCAAGGCATATTTCATGGTTCTGCCACTGCATATATCAAATGTTTTTCAGAAGATACAAGTTATCTGTGACTACCAGACTAATGATAGCATGAGGAATGAGCAACCAAAAAGTTGAGGTTGAATTTTGGATGCCCTTAAAATGACAGGCATTATCCTTTCCACCAAGCTTTATACTCTCAATGCATTAAATCTTCAAGGCCAGGTCATCCCTGATGTTGGCAGAAAAAATGGTTATCTATTCTGCCACACTCCCAATCAATTACTTTTTCATTCATAAGCACGATGATCTCTTTTTACTTCCTTATTTCTCTAAACAAAGTAAATGGGTATCAGTAACTGAGATCAGTAAGGCTTACATGCTTTCCAGTTAGATAATGCAGAGCAATGGCGAAAGGACCAAAAGGTAACAGCACATTAATCTTTGCCTTGATTAAGACAATATAAATATTCATTAGAAGTCTATTGCGTCTCCATGGAGAAATCACTCGAGGGACATCAAGGATCTCAACCTCGGAGTGAAGGTTCCCCTTATCTTCCAAGGGTTCCAGTTCCATCTGCATGACAAACATATGAATTAATCAAAACAAGATATAGAACTAAAAGAAATCAACACACACATAACACAACATGAAGCTAAAAGCCACACACATATATATATGAGTTTCAAATCAAGAATCATAGCCAATATCTGGGCATAGTTGTACCAGCTCCAGTACATGGGATGAGTGAGATGTGTAAAGGACCAAATGGTAAGAGGATATAATTGAAGTCTCATCTTCATCTTTCTCTTCCTAATAGCAACAACAACAACCAAAGGTGGGCTTGACTCATGACTCATATAGCTGTCAATTTCGCTTCGGACCCCATTTCAGTTGGGCCTCCAAAATGAAATGTTTCGGCCAATTAGGAATTTCAGGGAAATGTTTCAAAGTTATGTTACTGAAAAATAAAAAATAATATTATTAAATTTTAAAAACAAGTATTACAATTTAAATGGTATGAATTTTTATATTAAAAACTTAAAACTTGGTTGGGCATTATACACATACATTTATATAATAGGTGGGGCCTATTTTAAATGTTTTAAGACTTTTCATAGGTGGGTTTCATTCTGGAGCCCGCAAATTCATTTGGGCCCAAAAGGGCCAAAACTAAAAAGGCAATTCACCTAGGTACAAAAAACTCAAAGCTCGAAAAGAAGTAAAGAACCATGAAAAACGGGTTTTCTATTCTCGTCTTAGTTATGCCCAGGGCATTTCGCCCCATTCCATGCAACAGAGGAAGAAAAGGGGGAGAGAGAGGGAGAGGGGGAGAGAGGAGAAGAGAAGAGGAAAGGGAACGACAGGAAAGATGGGGAGGATGAAAGAGTGCTGAGCAGCAATGGTGAGCAAAGAGTAGTAGGCGGCGAAAGGCGACCAAGTACCTTCTCCCTCCCTCTCCCCCTCCTTCCTTTCCTCTATTTTTTTTTTTTATTTTCCCTACAATGAGCCCTAGCCATTTGATTTATTTTTTTAACCTCTCAAAAAACATTTTGGTTGATTTTAAATTTCAAAAATGTTTGAATTTCTGCTGAAATCCATCGAAATTTCAGCCGGAAAGTTATTAAGAGGCTTTTTGTTTCAGTAGCATAACCCAAATGAGATTTTGCAGCCATTTCGGCCAAAACAAAACAGTTTTGATAACTATGGCTTGGCTGATATTTCTCTCTACCCATCTCTTCCCTATCTCTTAAATATGTTTCTTTAATGGATGATGAGGGAGAGATTTAGGTAGTTCCAAGTTATGTCTACGGTAAATTTGATTAGAATTTTGTCAAACATACAGCCAACACCACAAGTGGGCCTGGGCCTCATGGGTCAATGGTCAAATGGACTTGGGAAAATGGGTATTGGCCCATTAGGTCAAACAACCCATAATTTTGTCATAAACAGGTAGATATCATAAGAGGTTGTAAAAATAAGATTGGAATACTTTCCTTGTGGATAAGTACAGCAAGAATCCTCATATCAAAAACCAGTATAACTAGACCACCATGGGAGAATAAAAAGGATGAGCTATCCTCTTCGACATTTCTCTCTTTTGATTTATGTCATGGTATGAGAGCTTGATCAATGGGTGGGCCACCATACAAAGACACTTAAAGGGTTTTGTCGCCTTCAGTATATCTGACCTCATCTCCCTATTTTGACGGGTGCTCATTTCCCTCTTTTGTTCATTCGAAGATGCAAATATCCACTCTATCTAGTGATCGTGATCTCGTGAAGGATCATCTCCGAGCTCCTCAAGGATCCTAGGAAAGACTCTCCGAGACAACTCATCCATCCGAGTCTCGCACCATGTGTATTCATCAATAGGAGCCACCAACCCATTATTAGTTCATGAAGAAGCCTGCAGCCGGCTAGAGGACTTCTATCTAAGATTTTTGGAGAATTTTTGGGAATTTTCTGGCACTTAGAGGTCGGTGACTTCCCCCATTTCCTAATTTGATGTAAACCTAGTCCAGAGTTAATCACAGCTGTTTCATTTTTATTTATTTTTTTCAATAAACTCACGAATTATTTGTGGAAAGTTGGACCAGTTTCGTATTTCACATGGGATTTTGCTGATATGAAAAAAGGAATCGCCATCCTTTGATTTGAGCCTTCCAGAGGGTCCCCTATGCCCAATTTTCTCTCGATTTTGAATCTGGACCATTGGATCTTCATATATTTACTTCTTTATCTTTGAGTTGTTCTCAAAATCTGAGCAACTTTTCTTCACTTGGATTACCTCCAATATACTAGATTTATGCATCTGGAGTTGACACAGCACAGAATTTATTGCTTTTTATAGGAAAGTTCTACTACCGAGAAGGAATTTGGAATTATTATCTTTTAAAATGTCTACTGCTGAAAGTTAGAAATTATGGCTATTAAATTCAACAAAAGGAACTATTGTGCTTAGGAATTTCAACTCAGAATGTTCATCAAAGAAAAGAAACTATGGGGACACATTGATGGAACCCAAACCGAAACCACAGGATCAAACCAAACCTGCTCAATGGGAAGCTCGTGATGCATCGTTAGTGAATCTCAAGTTATATCAAGCCACATATAATCATTAATCAGCGGCCAAACCACGCAACCAAAGAAATGTGGATGGATCCCAAACAGGTTTATAATCAAGAAAATGTGACATGTAGGTTTCAACTGGAACATGGAATTGCAAAGTACAACAAAGGCGATATGTGCATTAAGGATTATTATTCTGGTTTTATAAATTTACGGACCAAAACATGCAAAAATGAAAAAAAAATCAAAATGAACACTGCATAAATGAGAATGTTGAGATGGATGTACAGTAAAAATAGAAAAGATAGAATCAGAATGAGCACATTCGAGATTATTTAGGGATAGCATCAATGGATCATGGTTTCTAACAGCCTCATCATGGATTGGGGTTGTGCAAAATATGAGCCCCATGGGATTATCCTATCCCTTGGTTTATTATCCTTAAAGTTGAACAGTTTTTAACCATCCAGTTTTCTGAGATCCAATCCAAGTATCCAACAGTAAGTGCAGGCCTAATAAGTGTAAAGTTGGGGGGAAGAAGAGGCAGATTGATCATAGGTTCATCCAGATAGGCCCCACAAGCTGGTTTACACATTACTATCTATGCAAGAGGTAATTCACTATATATTGTTCATATTTCAAAAGAAAATTGATGATCGAAGTAACTTTTTTCTTCAAAATAAACACAAGCAACTCACTTCAACGGAAGAGACAGAAACTTTGCCCATAAGACGGAAGCTCTATTACTCCCAGCAAACAAATGTAATTCCACCTAAACAC
This sequence comes from Camphora micrantha, assembly GCA_003546025.1. Classification (NCBI taxonomy): domain Eukaryota; kingdom Viridiplantae; phylum Streptophyta; class Magnoliopsida; order Laurales; family Lauraceae; genus Camphora; species Camphora micrantha. The sequence continues at coordinate 55,693,106 of QPKB01000002.1, read as the reverse complement.
TGATAGTACAATCTACATCCAAGAAAAGGCTCACCAAATTAGAGAGATCAAGAAGATCGCACAATCATGGTTAAGTACATTCTTAACTAACCAGATATATAAACAGTCAACACCAAATACTTGGTCATTTGGATCACCAAAAATTATTTACAAATCATCAGATGATGAAAACCATTTAAGAAACAAGAGACTTGTGTTGGATGCGATTGTTAGAGGTCATTGAATAATTTGAACCTATTTGATGAAGTAACTATTGCATATGCAAGTCTTGTCAACTGTGATCACTGATCATGACCGTTGTGAGAGAGAGAGAGAGAGAGAGAGAGAGAGAGAGAGAGAGAGAGATTATCCCAAGAACTTAATGTATTGATTCAAGACTAATAATGTAAGTGCCCAAACCCAGAATTACACTAATATTATTATTTAGTGATAATATAACGGACTATGTGCAATATTATACCTTCTAGACCACCACCTTAGGTATTTTATAATTATAATTTATACATATTAGATAACATTATAGGCCCATTGTAGAGTAACTAACACGATTGAAAAGATTCTATGCATAGAAGGACAGTTGGGAAACAATTATCAGGCGAATTCAGAAAATTAAGCATAACTTGATCTAATTAATAATTAAATAATGCATATCCAAAAAAAAATTAAAATATGAAAGTTGTCCCAAAACATTTCGGGATTGGCCTGGGTGGAACAGAATGGAAGTTTCCGGGCTCAATTCCAGTCTATTTCGATTGTTCCGGTCATTTCGATCCCAATTCAGCCTGATCCAGGCCCATGTTTCATACTTCCATTCATATGTAGTGAAAGCTAGAAAACGGTCAATTGTAAAGCATAATTTAATTTAATTGATGTAACTATGCATTTTTTTATATTATTTTAGCATTCAACTTTTTTTAAATTTCAGATACTTTTCATATTTAGTCACTTTTCAGTCACGCCTTTTCGAAATGGAATACCAGAATTGGCCAAAATTCCAAAACATTCCACTACAAGATCAAACCGGAACGGAATTCACAACTATACTAGGGTGCGGTCCACTAAAAGCATAGTTGTCAAATCCATTCCGGTCCCATTCAAGTTTGGCCCTGTAGTGGAACGCTCCAGCATTCTGATCAATTATGATGTTCCATTCCGGAAAAGACACATAAAAAATGAATGAACTAAAAGGATACCTAAAACTGAAAAATGAAAAATAATAGAATGCAAAATAAATAAATAATACTAAAATGCATATGTAAATCATTTAATTTAAATTACACTTTACAAAAAACTATTTTCTAGATTTCACTACATATAAATGAAGTATGAAACACGTAAATTGATTTAAACTACTTAATAACCATAATAAAATGTAACTTTCAAGGGCACTCCATTCCATCTGAAACGGGCAGGCATTGTGCTATAATTGGGGGCCGATATTAGGCTTGGAATAACTATAATGTGTTGGAAGTAAGACAGTAATCTTTGAGGGGGCATTCCATACCGCCCAAAACCAAATATGGAACATTCCGGCCAATTCTAGCCGAAATGGAACAGAATTAACAGCTATGACTAATAGAGACCCTAAATGGAGTCTATTAATCACTATTAGGACATGACCATTAATAAAACTCATTAAAAATTCTAATGATAAAATATGTGGACTCCATTTAGTATATTAGCCTATTATAGTATATTAAAGCCAAGGGTTTTGTCTTTAATTTTGACTACCAGTTATGATTTTGAAATTAATTTTTTTTTTTTCAAATCTTTTCAGTTTTCTCCCCACTTATCTCATACAAACTACCTTCTTTATCTCTTTATTATGAAAAGCACTCACGTTTACTCCCCACATTTTAAAGTTCCACTTTTCCTTTTGTGCAAATACCTCCCTTTCTACCCAAACTCTACCATTCCGGCATTCCCTTTCTTCTCCAATTCTTCTCTTTCCTTTCTGTGCTATTATCTCTTAGATTACATAACCAGGCACGCTCATAACCGTTTCATCTTTTGCTTTCTTTCTAAAATTTATGGATATAGTTTTTAATGCATGAATATTTGAGTTGCAATGTTGGCCTTATCTGTGCTGAGCACGGGTTATTATGCTAGTTTCTAATTGTGTTAGGAGTCCTTGTTGCACACAAGTTAGAAAGTGTAGTCCTAATTCATTAGGAGAGCTAATGGTAGTTAGAAGGATTATCTGATGCATTTAGAAAAGCCAATTGTAATAGGAAACTTGCATTAGAGAGTCTGAATAAGCATTGCATGCCCATAGAAGGCTCATTCTCTTTCACACACAACTAGAAGGGAAAGTTCCTACTTTGGGGAAATTACTATTTCGGGAAAGTTCCTACTTTGAAAAACTTATTATTTTGGGAAAGAAGTACTCTATATTGGGATTACAGCTCCTAGTTTTAATTAAACTCAAGAGCCCAAATCAAGGCTATATAAAGCCCCACATCTCCACATGACCAGCCACATTCTTTCACACAATTAGAAGCTAGAAGAAGGAGAAAGGGCGGAGAAGGAAGAAAGGGATGATTAGGAAAGAGAGGAGAGGGAAGAAAGGGACGATTAGGGCAAGATGATTTTGGGATTCTAGCACACTTTCTCAAATAAAAACATCAACTAGAAAGCAATAAAAGGCAAGTGAACAATCCGATAAATTGACCATGCATGATTCTTCCTTTGTTTCTAATTCATTTCACTTCTACCTTACTGAGTCTAGGCATGGGTTTGATCTATTGTATATATGTGAATGACCTTGGAAACCATAGATACCAAAGGATATGGATCTAAAACTACGAAATAAATGGGGATTTGGGAATTCCCACTTGACCGTGAACCATATAGGGGAGAAACACCATGACCGAAATGGTGGATCCATGTTTCAAGGTTGATTGACCTATATCCGTTAGGGTTTTGTGATTTGGGGTGCTTCATCACATATACAAACAGGGTTTTGCACGTTTGCAATGTTTATGTGGTATTTTGTGATCTTCGATGTCAATTGCGTAGGGTTTCAAGTTGGATTCAGTAACTGGTGTTGGTTTTAGGTTGATTTCATCTTAAATTCATATTCTAAAGTGCGGATCTCGTGAAATATATGCTTTAGGGTTAGATTTAATTGTGAATTAACCTAAAAGACCATGAACAATGATGAGGAAGGATGAAATTGAATGGAACCTAATTTGACCTCAGTGGGCAGGCCATCAGTCCCATTGGGAATACCCCATTGGCCGACCACTATGGATGTGGATTTCATAGTGGATTGAGTCATTCTGCATCATATTGTGTGGTTTTTAGGGTTTCCAAATGGGATCCACCTTAGGATTTGTTAGACTTTGATGTATTTGAGTCCGTATGTTGGAATTAGGATTCCAATAATTAGACCACTATGGATGTGGATTGCATAGTGGATAGAGTCATTCTGCATCATATTGTGTGGTTTTTAGGGTTTTCACATGTGATCCACCTTAGGATTTGTTAGACTTTGATTTATTCGAGTCCGCATGTTGGAATTAGGATTACATTAATTAGGCTTGAAGTGATTCATAACAATAGGTATCAATTTGAAAGAGGCCCCATCTATGAGTTGTCAATTCACATGCATAGGACATTGTAAAACCAAAGGGGATGGTGGAATATGGATCAAAACACAAAATACCTTTAAAAAATGTCAAGTTAGGATTGGCCAAGACCTAATTGGAGGACACATGGTCATTCAACAATTTTTTGAAAGATTACGTGTCTTTGGGGTATTTTGACATAGTGGGATTTGCATTTACTACATTCCTTACATGTGATTGATGATCTAAACCTAGAGTTTTGTGCACTTGTATTTTATATGATGATTCATGGTTTAATTCACTTGTAGTAATCAATTTAAATCAACTTTGCCCACTTCCCTAGTGTGTTTGTTTAAAAATAATTGTTTTACAATTTATAATTGAGTCCTTATTCAATAATTTGGAATTTAATTTCATCCTTGAGTAAGTGTTTTGTGTAACCCTATAATTGTCTAAAAACAAAAACCTAGTTTTGGTTGGATTGTGATTCAACATGTAATTTGGGGATAATTAGAATAATTGAGCTATCAAACTGGTCAAAACTGGAATTTCCTGCAAGAGAAAGCAAGCGTGTGTCCCACTTTTCAAGGGCCAGATGATATCAAAAAATTCACAATCTATGATTCATTGGATTCGTCTCATTGACTCATTGAGTACTATGAGATCCATATAAATCAAACTTGGATCTAAAAGGCAGTTCTTCCTATCTATCCCGTGCTCAAATTTGAGGTAGCAAGCACTCAAAAGTCTCTTCTATTATTGGGGGTTTTATGTAGATCCATTGCAAGGTTTACTATCAGGTCCCTTCCTCCCACTCAACTAATAGAGAATGTTCTACCTCAAGAAGATTGTTATCCACGAAGATGAGTTTGTCTTAGATTAAGATTAGATTTATGACGCGATTATTTAGAATATTCTCTAATATCAATCACAAGCCAAACCCACAGTCAATTACTGTAAGTAAAGAAAGTGAAGTAGAAGCTCGACTGACCATGAAACTCCAATCCAATCAAAGTCACAGGAGTTCAAGGTACGTGTTTATTTACTTTGTATTCTTCTAAATGATCACATCCTCTAGATCTCTAATGCCACAAAAGATTTACAATCTTATCTTCATAAATCTATAATCAGTATTGATTGAAACAGAAGCAACTAATCCAGTGAGAGAACACAATGCATCAACACAGGTCATAATCAGATCAGGCAAAGGATCATTTCAGTTAGTTTCTACTTCTATCATCAAAAGCAGCCACACAGATCCAGACCAATCAGACAACAACTAGTGCCGATTGTTCACATCTCCATAGATTTCACCAAACCGAACAATAACTTGAGATAAAAATTGCATCTTGATACGTAAAACAAATACAACTTGAGAAAATTACCGACACTTTCGAAATCGCTCTTCAACTGATGATGAAAGGCATAAGACAAAACACCGATGCCCTAAAACACAGAACCAAAGTCAAATCGGTTCCCGGTAACGCATCACAAGAAAGAAGATCCACAGTTTCGGATGGCGTATCAGATCTCCGTTACAGTTCAAACCGGTACAAATCAAATCCGTCAAAGTACGTGCTTTCGTTGAGTGATTCGATACGTTAGAGGAGAGGATGCAAGTGGTCGATCGAGAAGATGAAGGAAGAAGAGAGATCCAGAACGAAAACGGCAGAGGGAAGAGAGAAAGAGAGAGAGAGAGAGAGAGTGTTTTGAAATGGTAGAGATTTTGGAGTTTGAGAAAGATTCCAAGAGTGGAAGGTGGGGTCTCAAAATCTCCCAGACGAAGGAAGCTTCGCAGAAGGAGCACGATAGATATGTAGAGTATAAAGAGTTCATGTTTTTTTTGTTGTTGAGTGCGAGAGATGTACGGTTAATATTCCTCGCTAGCGTATGGACGGCACTCATACTATATTTGTCGTAAACCTGACGACAGGTGGGGACGAGTAACAGGAGATAGCGATTTGGTAAAATCAGAAACTACTGAGGGAGGTTTTATTCATATTAGTGAGCATATTTCGTAATTTGATTGATGTTTGATTCAATTGTTTTTTAATGAATTTTGTATAGTTTTGCTCTGTTTTTTATTTTAAAACTTCCAATGAGCATCGGTGCTCACGTTATATTCAGCATCATAACGATGGGGTGGCCTCTAGATCCTTCCAAGTGCCGTCCTAGAGTCACCGATTTTAAGTTCGGCGCTCGTTCGAATATATTGGACTATTGAATCGGCCGTATACTTATTTGAAAGGTGAGAAATTTGTAAGTCATTGATCAAGTGGTTAGAATGATAATTCAAACCTCCATCATAATATATACATAAGTTTTCATCCTTAAGATAGAGGCCTCGGTGGACAGAAAGAATCGGTGCTCAAATAGAAGGGCTAGTTTCTTTATAAAATCATTTAATGCGAACATTAATAACTTTGAAATTGAGAACGGTCACTTACCTCGTTTATCGATGGTGGCAGATCTTATCTTGCTGTCCAGGATTCCAACCTTAGGCATACCATATTTTTTCACGAGAGAAATATAGAGGCTTTACTTTACTTTTACTAATCTAGAAATTTATTATATATATATACATATATATATAAAAAACACTAGTCTCATTAAATGCTAGGAGCCTATCACATCACATCAGAGAAAAATAAATAAAAAATGAAAAAAATTAATAACTTCAATTGAATGGCCACCAATAAGGTGGGCCAATAGGTCCCAATCATGACACTGTATTGATTTTTATGGGTAGGACACATGCTCGGAATGTCTTTGTTTTTCTTTCAACACCTCAGCCAAAGGGCCTGAAATGCTAGATCCCATGACAGAGCCCCCAATATGGAAACGGAACCCTGAAGCCCTGCATGCAGGAATGGAAAGAGTGGCAAACTAATATTCCTTATCTCCATTTGGGAATTCGACCTTCTGTTTTGAGTATTACTTGTACATGGTGTTTGGGAATTCGTCCGAGATCTTCACCTTCTCTCTGAATTTCTACATTGCTTGTGGATTGGGTTAGGTTGGGTTGTCTTATTCGAATCCAATCAGCTTATTAATCAGGTGGGAAACTTCAAACCAAATCCTTCATGAGCCTGAATATCTAGTTCACAAGTTGACCTAGCATCAACCAAATCCTAGGCAAGGATAGGTTAGACCAGCAAAAATTTACACCTGTTACAAACTTTACAAACCATAAAAATATATAAACATGTACCCACTCCAACCCTGTCAAAAACCACTATCAAACCAGCCCCCAAAATACGATCTGGTCGGGTGGGTTCCTCATTTTATACAGCCCAAACCCCACTCATTACAATGCAACCCAACCAACCTGGTCCCAGCTGCAGTTCCAGTAGTTGATATTTCCAGCTCATTGCCAATGCCAACTGCCATTTAAGTAATGAGACTTGACCAATGAAGAGATTTTTTCTAGAAGTTAGTATTTTAGCAAATGTAAGGTAGGAAGGACTATGTGAGTGTGACCCATGAATGCTATTTAACATTGGGTAAAAGGCAATGAGAAGGAAGTAGGCCCATTTTGGAAATTGACAGGTAACTACTGACCAAGGTGATAGGATGAGAATGTAAAGTAAAAGAAATGCAAACCAGAAAGCAGAAACTTTAGAATGTGGAGAACTTGTTGATCTAATAAATGACCTTGATTGATTAATATTCCAATCTGGGTGGGGGCTCTGATGCAGCCCTCTCAACTAAGGGTGACAAAATTTGACCCCAAGTGCATGACTCAATCCGACTCGGCTCACATTTGAGTTGCATAACTCGACCCTAATATTGGGGTAAGTCGCTGATTAGGAGAAACCTAATCTGCAATAAAAACATGTCAGCTGGGGGTAACCCACTTTACCCGAATACCTACACAAATCCATTTAAACAACTTGATGGTTTGAGATTTTGATATGTAAAATAGCTTATTTTATATGGAATGAGCCGAGCTCATGTTTGACTCTTTTTTTTTTTTTTCCTCTCAATCTCACTCTAATATATAACTTTATGGTTGAAATGGATTGAGTTTAGGGCACGCTTGTATAAATTGGGTCAGATTAAATGGTTGATATGCATTGAATGCAGGTTATGCAGGCCAGTTGGGTTGACTTGCAATGAGTGCAGGTTGAAGCTAATTGTTCCCTTTTAAAAATGGGTCGATACAGGTAGAGAGCCCAAGCCCTGCCCGAATATAAAAACTATTATAAGGGAGGGGTGAGGGAGATAAAGTTTAACGCATGACCTATTACACAAGTTGATATGCCTGGACCGATTGAGCTACAGCCTGGGAAATGGCAGGAAATCCTTTTCTTTATCATATAAATGTAACTCAAGCCCGGGCTCAGGCTTCATCATTTCCAGATGGGCTGGGGTCGGACCAGTCACTTCTGTCTAGGGGTGTTTATGGGCCGTGCCGGGCTAAGGCATATCCAGACCCGGCCCGGCTTTAGAAACACTGGCCCAAGCCCTATACGGGCAGTAAAAGCCAGGCCTGAGCCTGTCCATTTAATCAATCAGGCAGGCCAACTAGGCTTTTCATCACTTTTGTGGCCATTTGAGCAATAGTTGGGACAAATTCAATAAAATTACATGCATTCCTTGCACGAGTCAGGACGGGATCTGTGCTTTATATCACTTAGTCCAAGCTGGGCCCAATTATTTAATGGGCCCTAATTACATATCCACGCCCGGCTCAAACCGGGTTGGGCCCATTTAGGGCTGGCCTGACCCATGAACACCCCTACTTCTGGCCTGACTCAGGCTTGCCCCAGCCTACGAACACCCCTAACTTGATTAGACTCCAACCCGTTTAGGACTGTTAGAGGGTCTGGATCTGGTTCATCCTTTTCGAACCAGAAGTTGAACCCACTGTAACGTGACTCGCGGAGATTGGGAGTACAGCTCATGCTGACATCAGCAATCAACACGCAGCATGACCAATTTTGACCAAAGTTGAACTGTCTAATATATTTTGATGATTGTGCATGTATGTGAACTCGGATTTTATATCTGTTTTTGCCTGTACGCTTCTAATGCCCAGATCTATATATATATATATATATATATATATATATATATATATATATATATATATATATTTGTAGGGTTAGATTGTTTATGTAACAATGTACGATTAGGGCAGAATTAAATAAAATTTGTGTTTTTAGGTCAAAGGTTACATTGTGTATGGTTGGATAGAAAGTTGAAACCAGGGGCTGAAACAGAAACTTGTTTTGAGCAAATGCAAAAGAGTCCTGCTATCGGTCCCGGGTTCGGGACCGATAGACTTATGCTATGCAAAAACATATGAGCATATACAAGAGTAGCTATCCGGTGCGCGCCAAGCTGGACCGAGGGGATTCCAAGATCTGGATGAGTCCTATCTACCTTTGAAGTTTGGAGCCCATTTGATCATCCTATTATTTTCGTCCAATCCCCACAAGTTTTACGGCTTCATAGTCCATTCGCATCAGCGTATAGTCAATATATGGGCCTAGTTTATTTCATGAGTGTTAACCCATTAGATTCAATGTATTTTAGGGGATCCCTGTTTTTGGTCCATTTAAATGGGCCAATAGTAGTCCCAGTGGGGTCCACAGCTTGATTATCAAGAAAAAAAATTAGGTAGAAACAGACCAAAATATTAGTGAGGAACAAGATTGCAATTGACTGAAACGTTGTGAAAGACTGAAATCATTTTTAAAGGCCATGCACTTATTAGAGGATTATGGTGATTGATTTTAGGCCCTCCAAAATATAATTACTAGAACAAGTCTCATGGATACATTTTGCATGGCCTTGATTCAATAGTTGTGATTATTTGCTCACTTTTCTAAAATTAGGGCTGCATGTAATTTATTGTTTCATCCAAGGGCAGTCTATACTCCAGTGGGAGTCGGGGGTAGAGGGAGGGGACATCACCCTCAAATAGGGATGTAAATAGGCCAGTTCCGATCCGAGTCCATGGTGAACCCAAAACCAGAACCGTTAATGAGAAGCTGGAATCGAAATTGGAAAAAGAACCGTTTTCATGAGATGGGTCCAGGGTATGGGTCCGGATTTAGGTTAATAATGATATGGAAAAAAAAAAAAAACCTAATTTTTAGGATGGATTGCAAAAAATTGAGGTAATATGTCGAGTCCCAGGTTCACGGATCAGAGCCAGGGTGGAACCGAACCTGGGCCCATTTAGCCACAAGTATAAAAAAAAAAAAAGACCCTTAATCCGTTTACTTATTGGAGCTTAAAGAAAAACTCAAATCCAATTTTTAATGATTCGAACCTCCAACTAATCATAGAATCGGGAATCCACTTGCATGCCTATAATCAAATATTATGACATTCATCATGTTCGGTAGCCAACGATACACGCTTGAAAGGTGGCCTCTATAGTCATCGGGGGTTGTGATGAAATAGGTCCCCTTTTATAAAATCAGTATTCAAAACGGTCCAATGGATCCTGGAAAACACACAGATCAGCCATTCATTTATTTGATCAAGTTAGCTTTGATTGAAACAAAGAATCACTCAGATTGGACAGTTCTAACCAGCAAGGTGGACAGTCCTTTAAAAGCCGGACTTTCAGTGGTGGGCCTATAAAAGCTCAATGGACCAAAAGTAACTAAGTGCATGTAGTGGGGTACTAGCCATGGGGTTCTAAATTTTTTTTTTCTACTTTTTATTGAAAAAAATGAAGATTGAGGTTTTGCTATGTAGTTGTCTTCGATAGGTAACTATTCCATTACTTTTTTTTATCCCACCATATTGATGATATTTGCTTCATAAAAGAAAAGGTAAGATGGAAACATAAAGAGTATCTCTTTGTAGTGACCGGACAATTCTCTTTAAAAACGCAAATTATAACAAGCTCATAAGAATGCATGACAATCAAAGAAGGCATTGGATAGTAGATAGATAAGATTAAATGTAGATAAGGGGAACATGTGATATTAAAATGATCGAATAACGAGTGTATATATTACAGCTATTCATTGTACAAAATTATTGTGATAAGATTCAATCATGAATAATATCTGGAATAGTGTAAAATTAAGATTTGTGCCAATTTAAGGATGTTAGATTGATCAACAGTCGCCACAATTAAAAGTCAAAAAGTGGTGCAAAAAAGTCCGGGTTAACTGGAGAATATATACACATATAAGGAGTAATTCATTCTAAGATTATGAGCAAGATTTATTTAAGATTACTATGAATTATTAGCGAGTATATTCAAGATAGATTGGAGTAGCCAAGAGATATAATTCATGTAACAGGCCCTTACATAGGTGGGATAAGACTTTGATGATGATGATAATAGCGAATCAATCAACTTGAATGCTTTTTCAAAAAAAGAATCCGGCCTTTACAATAATAAATCGAAAATGCATAGAAAAAAAAAAAAATGAAAGGAGCAAAGAGAAAAAAAGAGGCTATTTGTCCGCCATGTGAATGAGTCATAAATGCTTTCTTTTATCTTCTATTGCTAGTACTTTTGTTTTTTATTATTAATATTTTTCAAATTCTCCTATGTTTTGTGAATGATTTTTTATCTTATTTCAGTTTCTCCTCTGGTTACTGCTGCCAATGGGCTTGAGCAAGGTACACTTGGACTGTCCTTCTGCTCCAGCAGTGCACATTTTAAAGCCCAGTGGGAAAGGAAAGGGCCTAGGGATCAAGTCATTCCAGTAAATGGTTCGATAAAGGGGCTCTATTTCGATCAACTTGACTATTATGTGCTTTTACACCCGTGGCCGACTTAATAAGTGATTGGGCTAGGGCCTACATGTATTTACAGCACATATGGGAAGAGAGTCCACAGTCCGGAAATGAATTTCCGTTTCGTCCAAACAGGGGAGCCATGTTTGGACTAATCGGGGGGCAACATGCGTGGGGGCAGGGGAGGGGGCGGAAGAGGGAGCCCTATTTGGACGAATCAGGGATTCGGATCCCCACAGTCCACACACATGCGTCAATCCAACACTGATTAATCTTGCTTAACAATGCATCAATCAATCCAACAATGATTGGTGATATTTAGAGCAGCGCCCATGGTAGGGACCCACATTGCTTAACACAAAGTTACTGCTTGGAAATATCAAAGGGCCAGCCGTGGGGCTCTCCCATAATGTATTTTGACCTTTTGTGAGCCCACATGGACCCATCCTCGTCCGGTTGATTCGTTCATACCATGTGCCCTAGTTATGAATATTGGCACTTATCAGAATTTGCAGTCCATTTATTTTTATTTTTTATGTTTTTATAACGCAGGTTCTCAATCCTTTGGGATAGAATAAATATTTCTACGGACACATGAGAGAAAGTCCGGTAAAATTTCCCTATGCCCCAATGTGGTAGTGCAGTTTCGAATCTACAACCTTTAAGTGCAAACTATGGTCCTAAGCCAACTGAGCTACCTCTCGGGGTTAATTTGCAGTCCAGTTAAGAGAGAAATACACGGGTGATTGATCAATGAATGAAAAATTAAGAATTCAACTATGTATACAATTATTCTCTCTTTTCATGAATTGATATTGAGCTCACGTAGCACTATTATCATGGAGACTATGATCTAAGTATGTGTTTTGTTAAACTTCTTAAAAGTCAAAAGTGCTTTTAAAGTATCTTACTACAAGCTACCTTAGAGCTATAATATAATTAAAGTAGTTTTTTTTTTTAATTGTTTGGTTAGAGCTATTTCTATTCTTACTTTAAAAGAGCAAAATCACTTTTAAGGTTGTTTGGTTAGTACTTAAAATAAGATTTTTAGCATATAATAACTAAAAAAGTGTATTACAACTTTTATTATATATCAATATACAACACTATTGTAGGTAAATAAAATGCACTAAAGAAAATTCTAGATGTGTCATTTTATGTGGGCTCAACCAATAAACTTGGGGTCATGTTCTGGCCCATAATCACATCTAACACTGTTAGTCATCTAATCAGTGGCTGTCATAGTAAATCGTTGATTGTTTTGCATTTGGATCTGCTAGCAACACCAAATTGGGACCAGTCGGCCCAGTTATATTGGATGTTCCTACGACTTGGAGAAGATTCCATGGATACATCCATTCAATAAAACTATGGCAAATAATCACTAATGTTGTTTGTGTCGTAACCTTGATATACTTTGTTATACTGTTTTTTATCGATTTAAGTTTTTAGAGAAAGTGGTTGTCAACAGCTTGTGAAACTAATGATATTTTAATTGTTTTTTTTCTAAATGCTAAGTTGAGAAACTGGGTTCCCAACCAACCCGACAACCTCTTATTCTCAAAAGTAGGACATATTAAAGTAGTATAAGTTATGGTCAAGATCATGACCGATAGTCAAAATTAAAGCCAAAACCCTTAGTCTTAATGTATTATAATTAGCGGCTCATCATCATCCTTGCTCTCAATAACAAACAAACAACTCTGCATCTTATAAAATGTTCCCAGTATTCCATCCACTCATTATGAGGCCTATCACCAAATCTACCCAAGCCAAAGAAATCAGGTTCATGGATGGTGAAGATGGGTAGTCGATGATAGGCTTATTTATATGGTTGAAGATCTGGGTCCTCTCGTGTGGAGGGATCGCCTCCGTTCTTATTTCACTCCACTCACTCTTATCTTTTCATGTAATAACTCACTTTTGTATAACTACTCTTCCATCTTTTTATTTTCTTATTTGACCACTCATTTAAAAACTTTTGTGTTTGTCCTATTTTGCAATGATGTAATTTGAAAATGTTTGAATTCTTCACCTCCTCTTCCTCGTTCCTCACTAAAAGTCAAAGAAATGACAATGAAAATCAATGGTAGATTTTTTTGCCTGCTAGTTTCTTTATCATGTAGTTCCTATAATTAAATTTGAAGCTTTTCTATTTACATGATTTCTTGGCAATTACAATCAAGTAATATATTTAAAAGAAAATTAAATTGCCAACTTTCGCCAGAAATTTCTATTAATTAATTATTTTTATCATGACTCTTACATTTATAGTGCTCGTGCTAAGCACGAACATATTTTGCTAGTCTTTTTGACACAGAGGTCGCATTTAAAGGCTCTTAATTGCTTTTCCTTTCCCAACCGATGTCTATAGATTATCACTCACATGCTTGAACAGTTGAGATTTGATTTTAATAGAAAAAGTTTTCATCCATGGTTGCAAATCTTGAGCATCTAGAAACCCTTCTAGAGAAATGACACTGAGATATAGAGAAAATAGTTACTATTAAGTTGCAGACACATGCATTTTAGTACTGAGTTGTTTCTCCTTAAATATGAACTTACAATCGTTTGTTCTGATACCATATCAGATTTTCTTAGCTAATCATTCCAACTAAAGCCTTGTGTTTCGTGTTGGAAACCACTATATCCTTCTCATTAAAGGGTTTTAACCTCTTTTTTTCTTAAGTAAGGCAAGTATTTTCATTTGGCATTAAAATAATGGTTGTGGATGCGGAATTTACTCCTACGGCCACATATATGTGGGTGCCATGACATTCAAATCTCGGTTTTTTTGGCTAGCCCCCAACCTCTTTATAAGGACCTTAAACAAGAAGTCCCCATGTAGATGTTCCTGCAGGAGACAACTTTGTGCCTATGGATAACTTGTAAATTTATTTTTCTGTTTGATCTATTGATCATCATACACATAAAAGCATCACTTTTCAACAAATAGTTGGAAAGTTAAGATATTCAACATCATGAAGATTTGGAGCCATTAACATCTGCAATTACCCTTCTCAAAACTTAAAAGTGAATATCCAAGCAACTTTTAATATCTTAATGTGCCTTGAAAGCTTTTCAGATGCCTTTTAACTTTATGAATCCATTAAAGTAGTGCCATGGCAGACTCCCTTACTACTACCACCTCTTTCCATGAAATAATACTCTCATCAAACCATGTTCCTACTTCTTCCTCATTGATTGCAAGATCTCAACCTTCTCTTCCCATGTCTTTGGATTTGCAAGAATAACTGCCTTTTCAAAGATAATTTAATCTAAAGCTTCTGAACCTAGAATTTCAAATCTCTGCATCTCTTATCACCAACATACAAATCTTCTATCAACACATAGTATCTAAGGAGATTGAGTTGTCTGTCTTTGACCATTGCCCCATCTGAAATGTGGACCGCCACGATGACATGGCCAGTTGCAGAGATCGAATCTCGATCTCCACGTGGCATTATCCTGTTACAATAATCTCATTGCCTGTCTGGCTGCCACTGTCTGTCTCTCGCTTGAAGCAAAAACAGCTTTTTTCCTGATGGCTTGGGAAGGATATTCAAGTTCATGAAACTAGAGACAAATGCAATGGACCACAATATTATACTAGTTAAACGATTTGGGTCTGTAGACATGGGGTTATATAATAAAACAAGTGTAACCATATTATAATCTAAAGATAACACTATTTATATCTTTGGACTATGTTTTGTATTTGTATTATGGTTCTTCCAAGAATCTTGTGTGCTCTGGACAAGCAAGTCCCGAGTAACCATACCTCCCCCGATAACCAGAGATTTTACTGCCTAGGAGTTCTTGTAATTTGACTACTATGAAATACAACACTCAAATATAGTCATCAAAAGTGAAGATAACCTTTTGTGGAGATTTCACCACTTGTCTTTAATGATGCTCAACTTTATTTGAATTTGTGTTGAGAAAACGATGTGGGAAAAAAATACATTTTGACACTTTTTTTTCTCGGAAAACTGATTTTTCACTGCTGAATATCGCTTTCCTAATAAGATTTTCATTCTCACCGTTTTTATCCGCTGTTACAAAAAATTGGAAAACCATTTGTCACTTTTTGCTAAATGTACACTAAATGAAAGTCAAACGAGAGAAAAGACTTTCTCTAGAAAACAGATTTTCCTCTCAGCCAAATGGGCCCAAAGGATTATGTGTTGTGGACCATTACCATACCACCAATCAATGGTAATTGAGTTGGGTCGAACGGGTCGAACTGGTTTAAGTTTAGCCAGGCCGATCTAGGGTGAGTTGGGAACCTTTGGACTCTGAGCCTCAGTTGAATTAAACTATCCTTTGCCTCCCCACCTTTGATCATCTTCCCAACACCATGTTCCCATACCCATTCCATTGCCTTGTCTTGCTTAAGCAGTTCTTCTCCTCGTGCCACCTTTACTGCTTTTCTACTCTTCATGCACTATCTTCAACACACTCTTTCACCTTATAAAAATCCATGCCCACGTTCACCATCCTAATAAAAAGACTACATTACACCTTTCCATGCACCCAGCCCTTGTCCCAGTTTTCGAACTAGGCTATGTTCCCTCCCCAACTTTTAAGCCCAGTCAACCTCACTCGCAAGCCATTTTTATATAAATACAACCCTATACACCACATAAGTTGCAGCTCTCAGTTGTGAGGACTGATCATACACTTATACACCATGGCTGAAGCCTATGGACATGCCAAGTGCCCCGCAGCAACCACCAGATCGAAGAAGGGCGGCAACGGGTTCTCCCGGAAGTGTGCAGCGCTTGTCAAGGAGCAACGTGCGAGGATCTATATCCTTCGACGTTGTGCTACAATGCTCCTGTGCTGGTACATCCATGGAGATGACAAGTAGCTAGACATGTCATGGAGGCTTTTGTTTTACCTTTTTTTGGACTCTTAGCCGGTACACGGTGGAGACCGCCGTCTCGGTTTGGTTCTATGGCTTTGTGGAGCCCCATCTCTTATGCTCTTTCTTTTTTGACCTGATTGATCCAAGAGATTCAGTTGGGTTTTTGGGCATGAGGGAGGTTTGTGGCCACACAGTGTAGGCTTTTTACCAAACTGTGCTTCGGAGATGAATGAAACCAGTATGGTTGCTGGAGCTGGATTTTGTAAGGGGACTGATGATTGTAGAGAGGCTCACTAAATAGGGGTTTTTTTTTTCTTTTCTTCCTTTCCTTTTTGATGTGTGTATTTTTGACATGGAGTGAGAACTGTCAAATGCTTCATGTTATATTATACACAGGCTGTAATTTTTCTAACTTCCTTTGTTATATAAATTGACCATCTTTTTACTAGCATAATCCAAAAATGGTGATCTCCCTCTCCCTCTCCCTCTCTCTCTCTCTCTCTCACGTGAGTGTGTAGCTTTCAAAACACAAGAACACGAGGATTCCATGGAATTCGTCAAACAAATGTGAGAATCCGATGGCGTCAATGTAAAGGCTTCAAACACAGGATTCCATGCATCCAAATGAGCCATAGAATTTAGGAGTACAGGCACAAGGACCCATTTGGTCTTTGCAATGAAGGGAGCAAATTTTTTGCTCCTCCAATAGTAAAGCCTCAATATGCAATACCTGCCTCAAATGGAGTCTACTTTGTCAAAACTAATACTTTGGTCAATCTCAATTAGATGGAATATAGTTCACAAATGATGATTTAAGCTACTACAATGGCATTGGATAATTTTTCTTTTATTTTTTTAATGTAAATCCTCTAATAGGGAGTAATATTGCAGGCATTAAAATGATGATTTAATCATTATTTGCATAATCCTTATAAGGTTCCTAGACATAAATCCCAAAGGATTTATTTTGGAAAGCCCTCAATGGGCCAGCACTACCTAGGCCCTTAACCCATCCTGAAAGGGCTCTGGCCAAGGCTTGAAAAAGAGAAAATTTTGATCTTCTGCTCTTTTTTATTTTATTTTATTTTTGAACACCACTATTGACTATCAACCTGATGCCAATCAAAGCAATTTGCTATTGGTAGTTTTAGTAAGGTATAAAACCAAGGGCCTTTGAGACTTTGGATCGGGAGCTAATTCATAGGGGTTATGAAACCCATGATTAAAAGAGTTTTTCAAATCTGTAACTGGACAAGAACTTTTTTGGAATGAGTTGTATAAATAGCTTGGAGTACTTAAAGGAAAGAATTTCCATTTTCAAATTAATGATTCAAACTTCAAAGCCATGGATTCTTTGAGATTGTAGGGTTTTTTTTTTTTTGGTAGAACTGTGAGGTTGTTAGCATGCACCCATTTATATATATTGTGCGTGTTTGTTTTAACTCTTTTATGGTATAAAAAAAAAGGGGAAGGTAGGAAAGTCACATGCTCATAGCCCAAGTACATCTCCAACGTATATCCTTCACTCGAAGTGTCAGGATTTTTTTTTCCCCTCCAAAAACCTTCTTTTAGGACCCATCGCACCTTGAATTCCTGGTATACCGTTCCATCATCCATGTATTCGGCTTACATTATTGTTAGGGTATGAAAAGAAGCAAAGACAAGAAACAAAACTCCCATGGCCACAAGGAACACTACAGGATTCCTACTTCCTGACACGTGTGCGGTTTTTTGGTACCCAGCTTAAGAAGGGGCTGGGACCCCAGCCCTCAAGTGAGGGAAGTAGACAACGGATGAGGCAAGGGAGGTAAAGAAAGTAGACTTTGGATGAGATAGAAGTAGAAGTAGAACAGCCCTTGGGTAAGGGAAGATAGCTGCCCAGGTTCAAACCTAGGCAACCAGGTAAAAAGTGGCGCCTCTTACCGTCGAAGTAAGAGGCCATTATTTCCATCCGATCATCCCTCTTGCTCTGCCCTTGACCAACCTTACTGCAAGATAGATATTAGGCCATGTCTCGGATAACAAGATAAAAAAACTCTAAAATTACACTTCATAAATCAACTGGTGATGCGTGTGTTGATTGGGCATCCTTGGATGCCTCTATCAGTTTCTTGAGAAAAAATATATATCAGCCAATATTCAAAACCATGTTATATATCCTCAGCAGGTTTTATTTATTAGAGGCATGACATAAATCATTAGTTTTATGATCAAATCTAAAGGAACTGACTGAGCCACATGGGGACAGAATAGCAAACATGATCCTGATGGAAATCAATTCAGGGTCAGAGCCATATCATTAAACTAAAACAAAATAACGTACCTTATTACAAAGATTTTGTGCCATGTTCTTTCATTGCTGAACATGATAAATTTGGCCACTTGGGTCAAAACCAAGTCGTCGAAATCAACCTAGTCCTATAACACAAATCCCTGGTCATGTTCATTGCCAGCTGAACAGATTTGCTGGTTTCAGATCAATCAGTATCAACTGCCACATAACATTGATATTATACCATGTTCTCTGGGATTTTGAACTTGCCATGCACCATATTATATAGGCTCAAAACTCAACGCCCACGTCACAAAAACCATGTGCCCTTCTCAAATGGATCTTGTAAACCATGTTTTGTTATAGCTGGTGAGTAGTTGGTTTGAGCCAAAAAAAACTGGCTAGTAGTTGGAAGTGTGTTCGAACATGTGAAATATGTGTATCCAACTATGCATAATCTAGTCCAGGTGTTTTCACTATTTGTTTTTTCTTATTCTATTTCCAGATGGCATCATTAACTGCACTAGGGTTGTAGGATTTATAAACTAATTGTTTGAGGGAGACACAGGAAAAAGATGTGCTGATTTTGCTAGTGACACCGGGGACAAAACCAGGGATTAATTACTTGAAATGGAGAGGAGAAAGAGGGAAAAAAAGATTTCAAAATTTTAGAAAAGATATTTTGTTCCCATCTGACTCAGTGCTAGTTTGGATGCATGAATCCTTCTACTGAATCCATGATAGTGAGCTGCACATTGAAGAGGATCTGAAGAAAGAATAAATTTGTAAACAGACAAAAGGAAATGAACTGTGGAGATCTGTTTTCATTATATATGAGGATTGAAACTTCACTCTCCATAAGTTGCATACCTATAATGATGAACTCAAGTAGGTCAATGCTACTAAATTGATGATCATGTAAATAGGATTAGAAGTACATAAAAAAGGAACTTAAATGAGAAGTGCACCTCTTTTTTATTCTATACGAAGGAGATCACATAAGATCGATCCAATGGCATAGAAACCTACCATCAATGAATTAGAAGTGACGTGCAAATGCAATTAAGAGTCCTTAATATGAAGTTGAAATAAGATTTTCAAAAGACTTGTAGAATTAAACTAGAACTATAATCAATCTAATGGATTAGATAAAAATTAGAGTTTTAATGAGAAACCTAAATCTATTTGGATTTGAATGCATTGACCTTTATATTAGAAGATGCATGTGAATGATTATGGGCTTTTTTTTTTTTTTTTTTTTTTTTTTAATGCTGAGGTTTTCTATTATTATTTTGGGTGTGAGCCATACTAAGGTTGTGCCTGCATTTGTTGGTGTAAAATGGGTAGGGTGGGCTTAAAAATGGGTCGAGTGGTCTAGGCATGTCTACAATTTGAATCTCAACCCATATCCATCAAGTTAGCCAGCCTCATCCTGCACTTGATGTGGGTCAACCCGATCCACATAATCTGCAGGAAGAAGAAGAGCAGTAGCAGCCCCTCTTTTCGTCCTTCCTTGGTTTTGCCTGCCCAATTTGTTCTGTTCCCATGAGGCCCAAGACACACATATTTATGTAGACACAAGGGCGTCATCTCACATGACAAATGATCCAAGTAAACTCTATTCACTCCAACCTGATACAGCTAAGGATGTTATTTATGTTGGAAATGGTGCTGATCGGATATTTATCATATTGGACATGCTACTTTACTCTCTGCATGTGGGAAAATTAAGTTTTTTTTTTTTTTTTTTTCGTATATCAGCTATAGGGGATTGACCAGGGTTTGAACCCTGGGCAGCCAGGCGAGAACTGTTGTCACTTACCAATGAGGTAAGTGGCCGTTCTCATGTGGAAAAATTAAGTTGAATAATTCTCGTGGTTCTTTGACCCCCAAAAAAAAAAAAAAACTACTTCTTTCAATTAGTCAACTTACTAATGGTATGGACTGCATTTTTGAATTCTCATCTAGTTTTGTGATTAAGGATCAGTGAACCCCGGGTAGTAACAACGGAGAGTAAAAAAAGAAAAGCTCTATACTTTAGACTAAGAAGCGGATCAAGCATTGGTTGCAATCAAGTCGAGAAAGGCACCTAAAGAATTATGGCACTAGTGCGTAGGGTGTTTCTAGTTGGTCAGAACTTAGAACCATTAGCAGTTTTTAATAGTTGTCAAATGGGAAAGAGTTGTTGATTGCCTTCTTCTAAGAATAATAAAATATTTAATTTTTCTCTTCAAAAGATTCATCGTGATTATGGAGACCTTCACCAGTTTTTTCCATTCAACAACTTTAGTATTATGTGATTTTTGTGGATAGCTTCTCTTGACTTCCCTGGATTACCCTTTAAGGAAGAAATCAATTTTTTATGGCTGCTCCATTAGGTTTCCAAAACTCGATCGAAATCAATTTAATTACAAGATCAAGAATTTTTCAAAAGTGATGATCGTGGAAAATTTATATCTAAACAATTTATTTCAGATTTACAATCATGTGGGACCCAAGAAAATTGTCATGTCTAGGAACTCCTAAACAAAATGAAGTCGCAAAAACAAAACATACATATAGTGGAGTCTGGACTTAAATTCCGATTGCATGCCAATCTACCCATTCACTTTTGGGTTGACGCTTTTTCAAAAGCAATGTATCTAATTAACATCCTTCCAACAAGTCTTCTTCAATGGGATACACCTTATCACAAATTGTTTGGAACCATCCTAACTATTCTGGCATTAGGATTTTTAGTTGTAGGTGCTTTCCCTATTTTAGGGATCATAGCACTCATAAATAAGAACACTCTCTAATATCCTTGTAAGTTGTATCTTCATAGGATTTAGTCTCATTCATAAAGGTCATCACTGTCTTTATCCTCCAACCAATTTCATGCAACAGTCTTTTTTGGAAGTTAGTTTCCGTATATTGTACCTGACAAAGTGTATTCCCCTGTGTAGAATGAAGGGGCCTTAATTTCTTTTTCTACGTTGGAAGAGAGAACTGCCACTGATACATTCATCGATCCATCCAGCAATGTTATGCAAGGCTACACTCAATTGTCTCATACTACTAACATGTCTCCTTGGAATTTGATAGTACATTATCTGATCTGGATCAGCCCCCATTAAGTACTGCACCAGATGATGTTGAGCAACTGGGTGCAACATCCGCATTTGCTTTGTCATCAAAAGTGCAAAAGCCGATTAATGTGTTTGGTAGTGAAGAGTTGCCCAATCAATTGATAATTGACATGCCAGTCGATTCTACATCATTTACCTCTCATGCACCTCAACAAGTATCAATCATGAGGCCAACAAATAGTCATCCTACTAATACACCGGAAACTTCATGAGTATCCATCACTCTAATCGGAACTAATCGTGCTATATTCGTCGTCTGCAGATATTTTAGAACACAAGACTCTTTAAGTTTGCAATGAAAAATCCTCTTGGGGTTGGAGGCACTTAATAATAATAGCTCATCGTGTGTATTCCTCCCACTGAAGGTATGACTGGTGTTGGATCCCATTAGGTTTATAAAATCAAGCTAAAATCTGATGGTTCTATTGAATGATTGAAGGTTCTACTCAATTACCAGGAATTGCCAGCAGTTAACTAGACTCCGGGGAAGCTGTCTGTGTAGTGCACAATATAAAAGTCTACTGTGTCCCCTCCCCTAAAATTAAAGACTTCTCCTAGAAATGTGCCCTAGAACCGCAGCCAACCAAATCTATAAATAAAGGTCCTAGCATGACCTTAGGGCATTCAATTGCTTCCAGAGCCAACCATTGCCTTCAAAAATCCTCTGGAGCATCCAAGAAAGCTTTCGACCTTTTTGGGAATCTAAAGACCGGAAACTAGAAGGGTTCCCTTCTTCTAACATCTAACAGTTTTCAAAGAAATATTGAATGCCTTAGATCTTTGGTATATCAAAGTCTTAATGCCATTGTCACCTAGATTTGAAATCTATAGAATCTAACTTGAATCCTAATCTTTGTAATTTGTTTTGCTTGATTTATTTGTGCATTACATTTTTATTTTTTGGATGCATTTTCTAATTTGGCATATTCCACCATCCATCCAAGGCCTCGGGTGGAATATTTTTCCATAGTAATAGAGGAAGCAAAATCTTTTTTACGTTCGTATCACTACTTAATAAATGTTAAGATGCGGGAAGGTAGGGCCAGGAAAGCATATACCAAGGGAATTGGGAACACAATTTTCTCTGCATTGAATCATTGGATACTTCATCTCAAGTCATCCTTAGCTAAAACCAAACAAGTAAAAAGTAGCGATTCTGCACCCTAGGGCTTCTTTGCCTCCTTATTTGTCCTAGTAGGGAATCTCAACTTTGCACTTTCACCACATCCAAGCATGACCTTAAGAGTTGCAGACTATACTCTCAACTCTGGGCTTATGTAAAATGCTCACTACTCACGTTTAGATTTTTGGGTTCTCAAACTTGACTTTTAGCAGGATTGTACTCTTACCACTCTCTTTTTTATATGAATTCCATGCATCTCTATTGGTGAACATTTATCAATTAGTTCAGGGATAGTGCTATATCAAGTTCATACAGAGTAAATTTCTATGTAATATACAAAAGAAAGACATGCTAGAGTTGTAAATATAATTACAAGGGCTTTGTTGTTGAATCGTGTCCTGCAACAATTTTCAATTGGAGGATACAATGATCCTTGCTGGGAAATCTGCATAAAAGTTTCTGTAGGGGATTTTGCTTCAATGAAATAATTATTCTTAAGTTGCTTTTCTAGCTTATTTATCAATATACTGTTACTACATTCATGGAGTCATGTACATTTTGAAATGATCTAGTTTTGGTAATTAGTCAAAAGAACGGAAATGCATGGGCAAAGCTGGTTGTCTTCTTGTAATACAAAGAACTAGAAGTTAGATCTTGTTCAGGGTCAAGCTCTTTGTTAAATTGTCTGTCAAGCAAGAAAAGTTTTGGACCTCGAAGAAGGGATGACAATAGGCTATGTTTGGTCTCCGTCAAGACTTAGCTTCGATAGGTTGTGTAGCTTTTATTCCCATATCACCTCCATAACCAAACCCCCCCCCCCCCCCCCCCCCCCCCCCCCCCCCCCCCGCCCCCAATTTTTTCCTTTCCTGTGCTTTTTATTTATTTATTTTGCTTGAACCCTATAGGAGCAACCTTTCCTTTGCTTTTATTTATTTATTTTGCTTGAACCCTATAGGAGCAACAGATCGTTGAGGCTTTGTCATAGTTGGGCAAGGTGGCTAACAAATAAATTTCCCTAGAGAGTGCAAATGGCCAATCTCTCCCTATATCAACTAATGCTCAAACCATAGTTGTCAATTTCGTTTTGGACCCCCATTTTGTTTTAACTCCAAACCAAAATGTTTCAGCTAATTCGAAATTTCGGTGAAACATTTCAGAGTTCCATTTAAGAAAATATGCAAAAATAAATAAGAATACATAAATTCATAAAAATAAAAAATAGTAAAATCTAAAAATAACATATAATCATTACATTTACTTTATTCTACTAAATCAATAATGGAATAGGATATTACTACATGGCAAATGGATAATTTTAGTGGTTTACATTTTATTTTTCTTACATGCCCTCTTCAAGGGTATTGTTAAAAAAGAAAAATACACACACACACAAAAACCCTGGATACTTGAATGCTTGGACTTATAAGAAGTTTATAGTCTCGTTCATAGTAGGGCCCACTCATTAAAAATAGAAACCACTCAAAACAAAAGCCTCCCTCATGCATGGGCTCTAGCCAAATTTCACTCTAATAGAAGATACACCATCATATTGATGAGGGACTAATGTAACCCATTGTAGTTATATCCATTCAATCTGACAGTGGGGTTGTCTTCTATTAAAGTGAAATTTGGCCAAGGTCCATACATGAGGAGGCATTTTCTAGGAGTGGTTTAAATTTTTTTAATGGGTGGCTGCACTGTAGAGCCAGCAAATCTAACATAAGCCCAACGTTACAGCCTCAATGAAAGAAATAACTGAAAGATAAAATATTAAGGGCATTCGCTTGTTGAGTCAACATAGAAAAAGAAGAGGAAAGATATCACAGCCCCACCCAACTCAGCATGAAATTGTCCGCTTTGGCCTACGTGCGTGCGCGAGGACTTTCCAAGAGGTCATTCATTCTAGTACTGCTCCTGTCCAAGCACGCTTAACTCCAAAGTTCTTACAGTTTTCGAGGCTGCACAGTTGTAAAACGTATCGCGTTGAGTTAAGACGGGATTTGACTTATAAGCCCAGGGTCAAGACTTGGATATTTCCGATGTGGGACTAATGGAGATTCCATTTGAAGCCCCATGGTTAAGGGTGCCGCACGGACCGAGTTCTCACAAAAGAGAAGCGGGAAAGAAAAGAAGAGTGAAAGGAGTGGAGAAGAAGAAGAAGCTCCTTGCCGCGTGCCTCACAGAGTCCTCATCTTCTTTTTCACTTTTTTTCCCTTTATGAGGGGGTGAAGCAGCAATGAATATAGAGGGAAAGAGTTAAAAATAATGATAACAAAAACACTTTGGCCAAAATCGTCCAAAATCTGAACCAAATAGTTTACAGTGGGCTGTTCGGTTTGGACCACTAACCGAACTGAGATTTTAAAATCAGTTTGGCAAACTGAACTGACATTGACAACGATGGCTCAAACATGCCACACCTTCTACTGTGGGGCCTATTTGGTTGTAAGAACTTGGAGAATTCATATTTACTGGAATTTAGAGAATTAAGAATGTTAAAATTTATATTACTACTAAACTGCTAAATTCTAATTCCCTATTTGATTCATTCCGTCATGCCTAAGAATTCAATCCAACCTGAGTTCTAGAAATTCTCTCTATAAGAACTTTAGAGAACTCTGAACAAGAACTACAGTTGTAAAACCATACTGCAATGCATAATATACATCAATATATACATATATTTGAACACATGTTGGTCTCTCTTATTCACAAAACATGACATTCCCATGTGGGCACCAGATACAAAAAGGATTACACCCGCCACACTTGGATTTTCACATAACAAAATGCTAAATGTATAAATCAATTGAGATAATAAATTTTAGAACCAGAAATGAAAATCCTATTTACTCTCAAGAGGCTTATATGTGGGTCCCACTTAGCCACAAAATGCAACAGCCCTATGTGAGCTCCATTCTAAAATATCATCAAAACAATTGTTTCACCTAGATGGCACATCCTATATAATACTATCCCATTAATCAAACAAAGTACATAAAACAATAATAAAAACCATCCCATAATATATAACTCATATTCTATAAAATAATGTCTACAGCCATATGTTGACACATGCATTATAATATTCAAACGTCCATACAGTGCATTCCTCAGTAATGAATGCATTGCATTCAATCAACTAACCTCATCATATAATTTCAATTATACATCCAACAACCCAAAATATGTAGTTTTAATACAATTATCAAAATGTCGACTAATTAACCTTCTCCTTCACAATTTTACTTAGAAATTCAAGGACTGCTGCTGGATGAACCTGGAGGAAAATGCATCTCAAACCATTGTTGTTTCATTTGGTCATTAAGGGCAAGAAATATGTTGGCCCTTCGCTCGTTTTGAGCAAGATATTCAATTACATGAACATGTGCTTGCGGAGGTATAAATGGAAGTGATGTCACTACAGCTATCACCTTCTTGATCAAACTATGAAAAGATTCCGTTGTGTTTATACTCTCCGCAAGTGCATGGATAGCAAGAGCAACACTTGACAATGCATTGTTTATTTCACCAACAATTGTCGTCTTGAGTTTTTTACCTGCATGGGCCCCGCCCGGCATGCGACGCTTTTTTCTTGGTCTTTCCTCTTCTAAGGTCAACCATAACGCAGCTAGCTCAACACACACGGCCACCATAGTGACCAAGGCAGATACTATGACAACTGTGTCCAATTCTGTTGTGGTACAAGCAAAATGTTCTTTATCTTAAGCAACATGTAACAATGAAAGCAGTTCAAAAATGAAAGTATTTTTTTTTTATCGGTGTTAAAAAATTAGCGTATTAATCAAGCCAAGACACAAAATAACAGTGATTCTGTAGAGTTTGAAATTTATAGAATCACTTCTAGACGCAGTTGCGAAGAATTATTACCTTCCATTGAGTAGTGACTGAACGGATTAGAAAGATAAGTAGCAGACTTCAATTGAGAAATATGAGCCCAAGTTTATATCAAAAGCAAGAATATCAACCTTAGTGATCCGAAGCACCTAACCAAGCACAAGATTTAAGGACATATATCAACAGGAGTCATGGACAGATGAATGACGTATTTAATGAGAACACAACCATGGTATTCTGCAAAAGAATAAAAAGCACATGAGATATGGTGACAAATGAATTCACTGGAAAAACATATTATGCATGAATTCAAAAGAAAAATTACACTACATGCTTGTGTGTGTATACACAGGAAAAAAACTTATCATGCATGCACGTTTGTGTGTGTGTGTGTGTGTGTGTGTACACAGGAACTATGTGCATTAATTGAAAAGGGCGACACTTTGAACTCTCGAACTGCTGGTATTGGCACTCCAAAGTTAGTAGTGTTTTAACTGGTTTAGGATCTTTTATTGCAACGAAATAACCTATATGATTAGATGGTGAAAAAGACAACCAGAGTTGGACCCAGTTTCAAAACTGCATCTTACTAATTAAAGAAGACTAAGAAAGCTGATTTTGGACTTGTTTAAATAAACAGACCGAAACCAACAAACAATTACACAATCCATGAGTGTATTCATTTCTACAAACCCAACCTGTGCTTCAGCCTGATGATGCTAAACAATTGGTCTTCATGTCTGCATTTTCACCTAATCCTTTTTGTTAAATATTGCTGATAAATTATTACTTGACTTCATTAGTACATGGTTTTGATACTAGACTGGACAAATAAATGATGCAACTTGTTTAATTGCTAATCAAACATTTTGGGGCATCAAAATAGAGCAGTAACAGCAATTAATGATGAAGAGATTATCACAAATTAGACAAATGTTACTATAGGTGGGGTGGTCCTTTACAGATATCAAAAGAGGAATTGGAAAGAAACTTTATACAATATCAAATATCCAATATAGTGTCAAAATAACCTTTCAATATAATATATATATAGGAGCATCTCCCTATATATATATATATATATATATGTATGTATTGTCAATATCATTCAAAAGATGCGTGGCTTTATTCCTACTTTTCCTGACCACTCTTATACAGGTTTCAATGAGTATTCTTTTTTCTTTTCTTTTTTTCATTCATAAAAGCCAAGAGGAAGTTGTTCTTGAAACTCAACAATAGTCTTAATACATTGAATACAAAGAAACTGCACCTTCTGTTTTCCTAGTATTATATTCTATTTGTTGTACATAATATTCAAAATTTGAAGTTCCAAGGACAGTAGACCTCAAAAGACAACTAGAATTTGACTCGAGATTCAAATCTATATCTTCCAAATTCAAAGAAGACTAAGAAAGCTGCTTTGGATTTCTCAGATGGAAATCTATGAGGATACTTTTAGTATTGAACTAATCTAAAAAGGATCAAGCAAAGTGAGACAGAGGATGAAGGAAAATCAAAGAGCAAAAGTTATAAGTAGACATTTAAAGACAAAAGCTCCTATAAATAAAATGGGAATCAATCAATTTCAGACCAAAATTAAAATGAAAGACCAGCGTGCTCAAAATTCTGCAAGTGAAGTCCTCAAATCACCCAAATTGACATAGCCCAAGCATATAAAGATTCAAATAAACAAATGAGATAGAGATGAAATCAAGATATTAAAAAATGAAACCACACTTCTGGGAAAAAAGCTCCTATAAATGCAATAGGAATCAATTATCAATCACTTTCAGAACATATCCTTCCATACTGAATTAATGAAATCAAAACTAATATGCACTTAATAAATGAATTTCATTAGACCTCTGTATCAAGATTCTACACTGTAATGTCCTTACTGTGAATGCCACAAAAACAAATATGATTTCCACTTTAATAAAGGTAATCAATATTCTTTTGATCACTCTAGAGTGCAAATGGTTTGAAAACCATATTTTTGGCACTTATGATTTAAATGGTATTATTATTTAAAGCAGAATTTTGATCACATATTGGCAACCTTTAAATCCAGTCTCAGAACTCACCAGCAGACTTAATTGATAAACTGTAATTTTTATCACTGAATTACTCAATAATGAATGCTACACACTTACACTAGTACAGGAACCCAAAAACCCAGTCCTAAACCTCTAAAACCAAAATCTATCTCTCCACTTCACCTCTCAAATTACCCACTTCCAAAATCACCATGATATTGTAAACTATTAAGAAGTATGCCTAGAGGTTTGGGTAGGAATGGTTATCTAAAAAAAATTTAATATGGTAAAAAAAAAAATATGGGTGTCGCCAACTAGGTTGAGTATTGAGAAGTGGGTTCCATCCAAAAGTGAGTATTGAAAGGTATTTATGCTGCCTGCGTCTTTTGATAGAAATGAATAGCTAAGTAAACTTAATATAAACTCCACCAAAACCCCCTTGATGAAACTTTCAGACCCACAGAAATCATTTTCTCTCGTGACAGCTCAAACCCCTCTCCCTTACTTCTTCTCCTAGTAACCCAACAAAATCTTCCCAAAAACATCGATAAAATCACCCTGCAAAACCCTTTCGGGCTGTCCAAAGAACTGATTACCCATCACCAAAAGCTCTGTAAAAATGCCGCAAGAACACACAAAAGATTCAAGAATGAATGGGAAGATGCTCTCACCTTACGGTAGCCGTGAACTAGATTTTGAAACTCGGAAGTAGAAGAAGTCAATCTCAAACCCCCCCAAATCTCAGAATAGCCTCCGAATGCTCTAAGAAATGGACCTTTTCTGGAGTCTACAAGTCTACTGGCGATTTCTGAAATCCCACGTATCCCTCGTCTCAAACAACGAATTGGAATTCGTGTAAGGAATTTCCACTTTTTGGTGGAGCAGCAGAGGCCAAAAAAAAAAAAAAACAAAGCTTTTCTCTTTGAGGCTCCCCAAAAAGAGCGGGAAGCCAAGATACCTGGGAACTTGTTGCAGTGTAAGAACGGGTTTTGGAACTGTACTAGATTCTAGTACTTTGGGTGTCCCTGTTATGAAACTGAATCCAGATTTTTCTATCAAAATGGAATCCAACCGGGAAAAACAAGTTTTAAGTCAAAAATCAAGATCGGATTCAAAATCGAAAGTATTATTTAGAAACGGGTTCAGGTACGAGTCCAATATGGTTTTAATCAAGAACTATCTCGTTTGTAACCCAATTGCGAACCAAATAACTATGAGTTTGGTATTTTTACTTTTTTTTTAATATATCATTTAAAATAAAGCCATTAAAAAATGAGACTATAATTAAAAAGAGTGTTTGGTAATGTAAAGTTCAATGTTAAATAAATTTTATTATATCAATGATTGAAAGTTTTTCACAAATTTCACAAGATCCACAAAGTATCAAACCATAGAAATTAACTACTTGACTGTGTTCAGCCTTTCAAAAAGACTTATCGGTTTGGATATTGGGTTTGAGGCCCAGATAATATAAAAAATACTTTCAATGACTCTAATGATCCAACGGTTGAAATTTGATCCCCTGGCTAGGCTTGGTCTTAAGAATAATTTTAACGGTTTGGATCATTATTTACTATCCCAAAAATAATAAGAAAAAATAGAAAGACATTACTGCTCATGGACAAATTAAATCCAAAATTGAGCATGATAATTCAATGGCTGATATCTCTTTACAATTATCTTGGGATCCACAAGATATTAAGCCTTGAAAACTAGCCACATAATTGTTTCCAACCCTCCAAATAAATCTAACGATTTGGATATTGTGCTTGGGGCCCACAGATTCTAGAAATTTACATCAAATGACTCATATTTTTTTGTATATATCTTGAGATTGGTAATGATCTAACAGCTGAGATTTGGTGTCATAGTTATATTTAATCTTATGAACATTTTCAACGGATTAGATATTGATTTGCGCCCATAGATTTTGAAAAAAAAAAAACTGGACTTGGTGTTTTTAGGCCAGATTTACTATTCACCCATGACCTCTATTTTTTTTATTTTTTTTTCTCCACTTTCTACCCGCATCCAATGGTGGCCGTGAGACTTCGAAAATAGATGCAAATAGTAGTAATGCCAGGCCAGCTTGCTCACTATTTCATTCCTATTTTTCTCCATACAAAGTTGTCATTGTCCGGACTAGGCCTGATTAGACTGACCAAGGATCTTGATCGAGTACTGCGGGAATTTCCATGTCATTCTTGTCATGGAAACCTTATTAGGAGTTAAAATAGTGCTGTGAATGGAATGGGTATCGGCTCGGCCCGGCCAGGCTAAGCCCAAAAGTATAGGGCTTTTAAAATTTTTTGAGCCCGGCGGGATGGGCTTGGTCAATAATTTTAAAGTCCAGCCAAAATGGGACTGAGACTGGGGCAGAGAAAGCCTGGCCTGGCCCGCTCCAAGCTAATTTTACTATTTTTTTTACTATTTCTTTTGATATTTAAGTGAAAATGAGTTGTATTTTTTACTTCTGTTAATATTTTATTGAAGCCCTTAAAAGGGTTTCTTTGCCATGATTATCTTTATCATATCATTTTGGTCTTTTAGTCATCACATTATTTGTTAAGGTAAGAATGAAATCAGTAAAGTCCTAGCTCAAAAAAATGAAATCAATAAAGCCCTAGCTCAACTTTCTCTTAATCATTATATTATTGGCTAAGGTAAGAATGAAATAGTAAAATACTCAGAACTTCAGTTCCAAAACCTGCACCCCTACTCACCTTTCCAATTCCCAATAAAATGCAAATCCGTAAGATTCTTCTTCTTTTTTTCACAATTAGCTTTAGTCATTTCCACTAAATCTCGAGCAACCCATAGTTAATTAGGTATTTGCACAAACATCAATTTTTTTCTAGTTTCCAGCTTCAATTTTTTTAATGTACCAAGATGCAACCCAATTTCACAAATTATGCTCTTCCATGCTCCAGCAGCAAGTGGTTTGACTCAATAAAACTATGACATGTATTTGCCTCCTCTATACTAAATACACTTTGCTTAGATGACATTTTCTACACAAAACATCAAGGGAACAACTTTGTAGTTCTTCAATTGTGAGCTCTGTCATGTTTCAAATCTAAAGGTCAAGTCAACACATCTACAAACCTGTATATAATTATATCCTTATGTTCAAGATTGTGCTAAAGCCTAGGGCAGGCTCAAGCTGAACGGGATGAGATTTGACATAGGCTCGCTCAATTTAGGATTAGGATTTGACAACCCCCGGCACGCCCGTCCAATATTCGGGAAGGATTTGGAGAACCCATGCCCAAGCCCCACCCGTCCCATTGACAGGCCTTTAGTTCAAATGAGCAAAAAATATGGAAAAACCGAGGTAGAATTAGCATTAGGGGTGTAAAAAAAAACCGAAAAACCGTCTAACCGAACCAAACCAAACCGAACTGCGGTTAGTAACCGTATTTCACGGTTCGGTTACGGTAACAGTTAATGAAATCTAAAAACCGCATGGTTCGGTTCGGTTACGGTTTTCCGTAATAATTCACGGCTATTAACCGAACCGAACCGTATTTAAGAGGGCTAAATGAAATATTTCTTACCTTATTTAATTGCTCCTTATGTGTCATTTTACCTTCAATCATTCACATTTATCCCCTAATATGACTTATGTGAGGAAGGCATTCCATGGTTATTAATCGTAACCGAACCGTTTAATACGGTGAACCGCAGGTTTTTGTGGGTACGGTTACGGTTACGGTTTTAAAAAACAGAAAACTGCGGTTACAATTCGGTTAACGGTTTTCCCAAATTGACCGGTTAACCAAACCGTTATACCCCTAATTAGCATGGCTCTCTGATTCGAGGACTTGTTGCTATAGTAGGGATCATCACTTCTATTCTTGCAATATATGTTGGGGGTGATGATGATGATCACTTCTTCTACTCAGTATATTCAAATTTGATTTGAGTTTTAGATTTGTTCTTCGTTCTGCTCAAGTATTCAACTCTAACTTCTTTTTTTACAAGCACACAAATAATTCAAACAAAATCATAATAAAACATATAAAGTAGTTCAATGGTTAATAAATCCTTCACATAAACAAATATTTAGTATGATGGAAAAAAAAAACATTTTATTCGGGATGATTTTCGTCCCATATCGTTCGTAGGCTAATCCTTTCAAAAATTACTCATAAATTAAGGATTTAATGTCAAAAACTAAATGACATGGTAGAAATTTACTAATTATCTCTCCAAGGACCTCAAACACTCTCTAGCCCGCTTTTCATTGCCACCATGGTTAAAATATGCTCACTATGAAGGAAGATCAAAGGTGGAATCCTTCTTTTACGTGTTTCTTTTTTCTCTTTTTTCTCCTTGTTCTTTTTTTTTTTTTTTTTTCTCTCTCTCTCTTTCTCTTTCTTTATATTTATGCTCGGTCCATTGCAAATACGAACATTTTCCCCACCTATATAAAGTTATGAATAAATCATATTGTATATGAAATAATTTTATCGGGTTAATACAAATGCCCCTAAGAACAAATTAAGCCATTTTGTAGCCTTCTAAATTGCCCATCATTAACCTAGAACCCATGATTTGGAAAGATGATTGTTAAGAGGGAGATTCCAATTAGTTGGAATCAAAGTACTCTTTTCACCAATCCAAAAAATTATGAGATAAGAAACCAAAGTTCAAGCTAAAAACCAAAACCACTATGGACAAATTATAGTGGAAAAGAGCACGTTCCTTGTTTTCACATGGCTAAATTAGTGATAGGTCCCTAAAGTGAAACGTTTAGAGGCTCTGGTCCATGCAATTTCTGTTTAAGGATTCTAGTCCACGCAGGTAGACATTTTGCAGCCAAAGGTCCGTACGTTTGCACAATCACATATTTCGTGACTGATTTGCCCTTTCAACTGTTTTAGGCATAAAATTTTTAAATTTTAAATTTTAAATCTTGTATTCTCCCTTTCCTTCTTCAACCCTTTTTCAATCCGGACCCGTTGAATCGGTGCTTAGGGCATAAAAGAAACAGATGAAAGATCAGTGGCCACGGGTTCAAATTTTTGTCACAATTGCTCTCTAAATCCTCATATTGCATAATGGAAATAGGGAGAGGGCACCCTGATCGAAGTTGGGTCCCACGCCGGAGTAAATCGACATCTCCTCGAATTGCAAGATTTTGTCACAGTCGCTCTCCAAATCCTCAGATTGCAAAAAGGAAACAGGGAGAGGGCATCTTGATCCAAGTTGGGCCCACGTTGGAGCAGATCGATGCCTCCTCAGATTGTAGAACGAAAATAGTGAGAGGGCACCCTGATCCGAGTGGGGTCTTAGGCTGAAGTAGATAGACACCAGTCACCAGGCTGCGATCGCCACATGTTCCATCTCTACGGGCAGGCATTGACAACAACCACTTGGGGCATTCGCGCAATAGCACTGTTGCAAAAGGGGGAGGGTGGTGTGGCCATCTTCGTCGACAGCGTCCACATCGCGGGAGGGGTAGTCAAGGAGGCAGCTGCAGAGGGCATCTGCGTCAGCCTTCTTGGCGGCAGTCCACCAGGGGGAGTCGAAGTCGGGGATGACGTCATTGGCGATGTTGGAGGAGGGAAGCCAAGTTTAGTGATTGGCCTTCTTTCCACTCGATCAGGTGATTGGAATTGTAGTCTTGTCATTAAAGATTGGGTGTTGTTGAAGAAGAAAGACGTGTTTCAGGGCTCGAACGTCGTCAGATCCACTGGCGTCGGAGAAGCAGAACCACTAGAATCCACCATCATCATTAGCCGTGCCGGAGAAGAAAGGCAGCGCCGCCTGGGGATTTATCTGAGTTTTTGTAAAGTTTATTTGAGTTTTTGTCAAAGTTATCTGAGTTTTTGTAAAATTTATTTGAATTTTTGTCAAATTTATCTGTCTTCTATCAAATATCTCTGCATTTTTGGCAAATTTATCTAAGTTTTTTAAAAATTTATCTAAGGTTTTTTAGCAAATTTATTTATTTATTTTAAAATCTATTTGCATTTTTTAAATTTATTTGCATCTTTTGAAATTTATTTGCGTTTTTTAAATAAATTTAACTGAGTTTTGGCAAAAATACTTGAGTTTTTGGAAAAATTCTCAGAAATTTGGAAAATTGATTTATCTTAGTTTTGGCAAATGTGTTTGCGTTTTTGAATTTTATCTTTGTCTTTTGAAATTCATTTACGTCTTTTGAAATTTATTTGCATTTTTTGAATTTTCTTTGGATCTTTTAAAATTTATTTGAGTCTTTTGAAATTTATTTACATTTTTTAAAATTTATTTGAAACTTCTTAAGTTTATTTACATCTTTTTAAATTTATCTGCGTTCTTTTGAAATTTATTGCTTTTTTTTAATTAATTTTTTTTTGAATTATTGTATTTTTGAAATTTATTTGTGTATTTTTAGAATTTATTTGACAATCTCATTAATGAGACTCCATTAATTGTGGCCAATTAAATGGTAGTTGACCATTATTAATGAGATATCTCACAAATCATGGGATATGATTTAGAGAAAGGGAAAATTAGACATTTTAGATCTTCAAATTTGTAAAACAATGGCCTATCACACTATAAAAAAAGATTGTGGATCTAAGGCCATAATGTGAAATGTTCAGGACCCGTCGTCGAATGGCCCTTTTCACAAATGGACATAAATCATTGAAACAACTAATCTTTATGATTTGAGAAAAGATCTTACTATAATGATATTCTTTATATAGCCCAAATCTAATCAAATCAAATCTAGGATGAACTCATCCTTTCCATATCCAACCTTTTCTAAGAATATTCTCTAATTGTGAGAATGGTCATTGGCGGTCCTAGTTTATCTCACGTATTAGGAACGAGTCATATTTCCTTCGATTAAAATTAGCCGACTTTGTAAAATTTCTTCCTTGATTTTCTCATTCCAAGGAAGTAATTGAGAGGGTCCATTAGCTGGCATGAGATTTTACACAAATGACTAACTCTGATCAGATAAAACAATATCTCCCTGTTTTCGTAGAAACAGGGGATCCAAACTCATTAGTAAAGATAGAGATCAAATATCATCCCTTAGTTTATGCATTTGGTCTAAAAAGGTTTGCCTAAGCTTGGTGTTACATAACTATCTATATAACTGGGGTGATCCGGCATTGGTCGAACTTATTAGTCTAAAATATGGTTGCACAAAAAATTCGTTATCACCGCTAAACCGGACTGAACCGACCAAATCGGGCAGTTCAGATCGGTTTTATAGTAGATCGGTTCGATCTACGGTTTGAAAATCGTATAAACCACTTAGATTAGTCAGTTATTGGTTTGAACCCTCGGTTTACCGCCTAAACCGAACCGAAATGTATATTATGTAATTAAAGTATTTGAGTATTTAGATTTTATGATTTCATTTGGCTGGCATTCAACAACTCATGTGCCTCTTGCGTATCTTCTAAGGGTGTTACTATTTTGAAAATTTCAATTTATGATTAAAAAAAAGTTTAACTGACTAAACCGTAGTATTTCGGTTTTGTTCGGTCTAATCCCTCTCTATCGGTTGGATCGAATTGGTTAATTAAAAAACCGATAGATTCAATTTCGCAGTCAATTTTAGTGCTAAACCGATCCAAACCTCCCATGCGCAGTTATACTTGATTTACTTGTTATTCTCACTTTCAACTATAGGCATTATGCCCATCTTAAATGGCATGACCATCTATGCAAATCATCTTATCTTCATAAATTAGATCATGGATTGCTTTGTTGATTCACCAAAACCATCAAATTTAAGACTAATGGATGGCCGGCCACTTCTACTTTATATTATGGTTGGCCACTTTTCTCCATGTTTTATATAGCCTGTCGGGTGTCTAGTCTGCCGTGTCTGTCTCAAGACTGAATAAGACTGTTGTGAGGATCACAAATCCTAACCACCTTTTCAAACCAGATCCTGGTGATGTCCATGTTTTCCTTTCTCCCTTCTTTCCCAGCTCAGCTGCACTGCACCCATATGAAAATGCTTGCTTCAAACAGTTTAAGCACATTTATAGGGATGGCAACGGGGCGGATCGGGGGCGGAATTGGGTCACCCCGTCCCCGCCCCGAACCTCATGGGATACACCCCGCCCCGCCCTGCAATTCAGGGTATGTTAAATACCCCGTCTCCGCCCCGAAATGCCCCATGGCGCCCCATGGGGCCCCGCCCCGATGTGGTCAATTACAACAATCTACTTAACCCTTAATAACAACATAAAATCAATATATACATTGACATATAAATATGTTTATTTATTATAAAAGAAATCTAATATATATATATATATATTTAAGAGAATTATTAATTTCGGGGCGGGTTACGGGGCGGGGCAAGAATCAGACCCATCCCCGCCCCGCCCCGCCCCGGATTCGGGGTATGTTTTTTTGCCCCGTCCCCGCCCCGTCTAAGAGTCGGGGCGGGGAAACCCCATACGGGGCGGGGCGGGGCGGGCACTCCGGGTTGGGGCGGGGCGGGTTAAAAATGCCATCCCTACACATTTACTTATCTATGTAGAACACTGAAAAGTAAATTAAAAGTACGTGTGAATTAAAAGTACGTGTGAGATTTGTACCCAAGTTTTATATAATTTAGGATGGACATATCTTCAAACATATTTATGATTTTATAAACAAGATCTTCGTGACAATTTAGGTTATTAGCTATAGAGCCCACATATAATATTTTTAGAAAAATAGATCTCCTGTTTGGTCGAATCAGGGGTAACACGCGGAGTCTTTCCTCTGCCCCAGCATGTGGCAACCCTTGACTCGCCCAAACAGGAATCCAGATCCTATTTTCAAATGTGTGTGGGTGCGCCATTATGTCAGGTGTTAGCTGCCATACCCAAAAAATAAACTAAAAAATAGTTTAGATAGGATTTAAATAGTAACATGTTCCTGTGGCCCAAGAGTTTCACGTTCGTCCCTGGTGGATGACAAGACTCTTTGTGAGTGTGATCGATCAAACAAATAGACTCTTTTAATCTCTAAAAAGTGGTAGTCTAACCTCAGATATAATTAATATTAGTGAGTTCAAGATTGAGATCACCTTCAATCACACAACTGTCTAATTCACCTTCGAATTTGGATATATATATATATATATATATATATTTTTGACTGTCGAAGGGTTCTCAATCCTTTGGGCTGAATTAATCCTTCGGACTCAGAGGGAAGCTTGATAAACTCTTCTGTAGTTCTAGTGTGGTAGTGCCGTTTCGAACCTACAACCTTCGGGTGCAACTAGATGAGATCTCTTCCAATGATATATTCTTATAATTCATGTGAATAAGAATACCCCCATCCACTATGATCCAACACATGAGTAAGAATGTGACCAAGGGCTTATTTATTTATTAGAATTTTAAGAATTCACGTTTAGAGGAATTTCAAAATCTCCAAAAACTGTCTATTAAAGCGGAATTTCAAATCTTTCCTCTCGGTGAAGCATTTGAAATTCCAATCAAATGTATAGAAAATGAAATTTTCAAAAATTCAAAAAAGTCATTTTAAACTTTTTAGAGGAACGAAATATGAAATTATATTGAAATAAATATTGCATTTTAAATATTAAGACAAAAATATCACATCATGCCAAAAAAAAATCCTAACCACCCAAATTCTTGTAAGAAACTGTGTTAATCGTGTTTTTCCATTTAATCAATTAGATGGTGGACCTACTCGATTTGACTTAAAATTTAAAAACATATCTGATATTGTTTTCAACTGTCCCCCAATTATAATCACGTGGCCCATGATGGAGCTCCTGGCGTTACATGAAACGTGGCAGAACATATCATCCACGGCACGTGACTCTATTCAAAATGGGAGCACATCGTAGTTGCCTGGTGGCCGCTCCCCTCTTCAATCGGGATTCGTCGTTCGAGACTTTGATGTCTGCATCAGCACATCAGATTTTCCCTTTTCTTCGGTATCCTACCCAACATCAACATGTTTTTCTGATCACTGTCTTATCATCAACACTAGGATTTTCCCATTTCATCTTCCCTGACTGAGTTCCTAGTATTTCTTCTTCAAAATCTTTTCTTCTTCAAAATCTGATCAGGAAGCAACAGCTAGCAGTAGAAGAAGAAGAAGAAGAAGAAGAAGAAAGAAGGATCAGATGGCGATTCCGAGAATTGGGTCAGTTCGATACAACTTTACGCAGAGAATCAAGGAGAGGCTATTGTTGCAAAAGGAGAGCGAGTTGGAGCTTGGGTTCGACATGCATGAAGAGAGAGATGGGAGAATTGCAAAGCTGTGGAAAGATGGGAGAGATGTGGTGAGGAAAGCGTGGGAGATGGCGCGATCGGATCCTCGGAAGGTGGTGTTCTCGGCGAAGATGGGATTGGCTTTGACGCTCATTTCTCTGCTCATATTCTTGAAAGAACCTTTCAAGGATCTCAGCAGGTACTCTGTCTGGGCCATCCTCACTGTCGTCGTCGTCTTCGAATTCAGCATTGGTAACAAGAACTACCAACAAAACCCCCCAATTTTTTTCTTGAACATGAATTACTAGGAATTCAATTCAATGCAAACAAATGGACCCCAAAAGAAATCTGGGTTTGATTGTCTTTAGAATCACAACCCAATTTATATGGGGGCTTACCTGGATGGATGCCAATCACGGGTGGAGATGAGGGTTGATGAGATTTCCCTAACCCATTCTTTTAAGGAGATTTTTTTTCATCACCATTCGATCGAATGGTGGTTAATGTTTTGATCAGTGTCAGGGATGAGTGCCAATTCATGGGGCAGATGTGTGTGGGATCCTTTTGGATTGAAAAGAAACACCCCTGTTTTCAAAAGAAAAGAGGGTGAAGGGTTCAATGTGGAGATCTCAATAGAACCATCACTTTACTTCGATTTAATTATCCAACATCTCAATAGGACCATCACTTTACTAGGATTTAATTACTAGCTTGATGGTTGGGAGATTATTTGATTGTTTCTTGTGCATCTTTACCTATGGTACTTCATCTCTAGCCTCTTTAATAGAATGACACTGCAAGAAATCCGTAATTATACCCAACTCCTGTCGAATTTCCTAGGAAAAAAGTGACTTCTGTTGAAAGGGTGTTTAGGGGATGAAGAGTGAAGCATGGAGATGTAAAAGTTTGTAGGCTCACTGTGCCCTCCACGACCACAATTTTAAACCATGGACACAACTAACTTTAAAAGGCTTAGGATTCTTGTGCTACTCTCTCATTGGAAGTTTATTGATGCAATTTAATATTTTGGATTGCACATCCATAGGAAACTTTTGAGAAGATCAAAAGGAATCTAATATTTTTAAATTTCATTCCTTATACAGGTGCCACACTCAGTAAAGGATTTAATCGGGCCTTGGGGACTCTTTCTGCTGGTGGACTTGCTCTTGGTGCTGCAGAGCTGTCCACATTGGCTGGAGAGTACGAAGAAGTAATGATCATTTTTGGCATTTTTACTGTAGGTATGTTGAAGCATTTTGTTAAAAGGGATCCTTAGTTAAATATATGTTAATTATATAAAATGTTCCTGATTAGCTGTCCCACAGTGGTTTTCCTTTACACCTATGGCCTGCCCCCTGTATGTATTCCTCATCTTTTTATTCTGTAGTAAATGCCTAAATGGGTTGGGCTTTGGGCCTGTTTTTCTCTTAGAGGCCTAAATTGATGGCTTGCTTCGGTGTGGCCTGATCAACAGCATAATAATTTGCAGATGGGCTTGGCACAAGCCTAACTTTCTGTGTTGCAGCTGACTGTGGGCCTGAATATTAGGTGGCGCAGCCCGGATCTGCGATCGAGCAACAGATTAATCTCGGGTGGGATCGATCGAATTCAAGATGGATTCCAGCCACTAGGGCATAAGCAAAACCATAAAACAACCGATAAAACTCCCGAGGAACTCTGAAATCTTATTATCAATTGAAGGAAGCATGCCAAAGTAGCTTCTCGGCCAATTGGGCCTGTGGACTGAACCCCAATGGACTCGGTTGGATGGCTGGGTCCATCATGTGGGCCCAGGGACCTTCTTGGGCTTCTGTACTGCATCATTAGGCCTCATAACTAAATAGGCAGGCTTGGACAAGCTTAATCCTAGCCCAAGTATTGGAATGGAATGCTCATTAAGGCCAACTCAAGAGTGCTTATGCATGAGGACTACCAAGAAAATGGTTTGCCTTCCATCTCTGTCTAATGGAACTCTATAGCATAGTATAAAATACATATGCTGATGAACCAACGAATGGTTTCTCTGTGGACAATGTCGGTTCCACAGCCAATGCAATCTCAAAGTGGAAGTTTTGGAAAAATCCTAACGTCAGTGTGTCTATAAAGAAACATTAAGTTCTTTTTTTTTAAATAATCAGGGATTCATGAGTGCTAATATGATTTTTTCTCCTTACTTCATTTTGAATTCCTACCTGAATAGAGCTTTGGACCAAATAGGATTTATTTTCTTAATGGGTAGAAATAAGTGTAGAAATTTTAGTAGATTTCTTGCTTTAAATTACAAGGTAGGTTGCTCACCCATCTAGTTTAGATATAACATTATTTGATTGTTAGTTGAAAGCATCAATGATACTAAATTACTGTTGGATCATCCATGATAGGTTTGCATCTGACAACACAAGCATACTAAATTATGTAAACACGCACCTGAATTCATTGCTTGGTGTCTTGATCTATGCAACATGATATTGTTCTTCTTGTGGCATTTACAAGTCTCTTCGACCTCCCTATATGCGTGATTATTGATGGCTTTCCAAGCAGAAAGTATGAAGTGAAGTGAGTTGCCCTAAACCCAGTAATTAAGTATAGGTTTTCTTAGATACTTCCTTTCGTCATGGAATTCTATCTTTGATAGGTTTTATCCCTCAATATTAGCCAAACCATAATCTGTTTGTTGAAGGGGGGTTATCTCTAAGTCCAAGTTTTTCAAAATTCAAATCAAGGGATTCCTCCCTTTAATACATATGGTCTTCCAGGTTGAGCCCATGAAAGGGATGTGTGGTCTTGTAGACTACACCCTCATATGTCCCAACAATCTCCCACATGGTCCATATGACCACATGCAACACCCTTTAAAGAAAAAAATATTTTTGTTTTTAAACAATAGATTATTTTTCAAGACGACTTGATCTTGACTCCAAGAGATGTGCAACAGATGTAGACCTATGATCATTGAGTGAACGAGCCCAATCAGCCATTCAATAACTCAAATGTGAATACCACATGTTGGTTACCGTTTTTTTATATCTAGTATCCAGTAAACTGCCTTGAGACGCATTTGAGATGGATAGGATAGCTAACTATCTTTTGTAAGAATTAGGCTGGTCACCATCCACCAATCAAATGTTACATTTTGGCTTGAGAGAGGTGTTAGTAGCTTTGCTTTTAGATAAGATTAGACCATTTTATGGTAAAGGTCTAGTGCATCCTTCCTTTCTGAGAGAATGCTTCCACAAATTAACCTTTACGGCCTCAATTATTAGAAAATACTTCAGAAGACCAAGATCTTTGACATCGTAGCCCATTATTATTTTTTTCTTGATATTTGAAAGAGCACAACAATCCGGATAGATAATTATAGTAGCAATCCTCTTTATGTATTTTACTGAATACTGAGAGCACTAAGTGCATCTCGTGAACCCAATAGTTGAGTTTACCATTGGACTTTGGGAACCAAGCTTGAAACCAATTTGCAGATATATTAGCTCAAAAAGGTGTTATAGAAGATTTTTGACTAAGCAAGTATTTACCATCTTGTTCTTCTGCAATATTTCTTTCTTCTTTTGTGTGGATGATTTGTGGCAGTTTTTGCCTTCTTTTGTTATCTATGGAGTTGGGAAACGTGACATGTGTTGCTTGTTTATTGCATCATGTCTCATTTTCCTTTAGGACAAATATACAAAAAAAAAAAAGGAGACAATCATTTTGGCAACTTAGAAAGGCCATAGTTCACATGGTTACTAATTAATATGGTCACTAATTATTTGTGTTATAATGCGTATGTTTTTTTTTTAGGTTTCTTGGCAACTTTCATTAAACTGTATCCAACAATGAAACCATATGAATATGGCTTCCGGGTTTTCTTGCTGACATACTGTTTCATAATGGTATCTGGGTATCGAACAAGGGAATTTATCCACACTGCAGTCACGCGCTTCTTGCTCATAGCTCTCGGTGCTGGGGTTGGTTTGGGTATAAATATTTGCATTTATCCCATTTGGGCAGGCGAGGATCTTCACAATTTAGTGGTGAAAAACTTCTTGGGGATTGCCAAGTCTCTGGAAGGTAAGTGACATTGTGCTATTTTGTCAGTTCATCAACTTTTGGATGCTTAATTGATACTTGTATGTTTTAGGTTGTGTGAATGGATACCTCCAATGCATTGAATATGAGAGAGTCCCATCGAAGATTCTTACATACCAAGCTTCTGATGATCCTCTGTACAGTGGCTACAGGTCAGCTGTAGAGTCTACGAGCCAAGAAGATTCTTTGGTATGCTTTTGTTTCAGTTGGACTATCAGTGGTATTTCATATGTTGAGGAGCAGTGTTTTTTAGTACATTTTTTAAATTTGCAGCAAGGATTTGCTAGTTGGGAGCCACCCCATGGCCCTTATAAGATGCTGAGATATCCTTGGAAGAACTATGTCAAAGTTAGCGGTGCGCTAAGGCATTGTGCATTCATGGTCATGGCATTGCACGGATGCATACTTTCAGAGATACAGGTCACTGTGCTTTCTCATTTATTTGGTTTCTTAAAGAAAAAATATAGTACTCTCTATTTATTGTTAAGTGTTTCTGTGGGGACTGACTGCATAGGCTGCCGTTTCTTCAATATTTTTCTTTTGGAAGTATGTTATAATCGCTATTGATTTTTTGGTAGAAGTTTATAATCTATTGTTGTAAATGCTTGTTCGTTCCACTTGAGCCATACTTCGTGTTTGATGATATGGTCCATAGACCATATTGTTGTGAAATTGTCTTTTGCACAATTGTATCAAAGTGAAAACTAGAAAA
Source organism: Camphora micrantha (assembly GCA_003546025.1). Taxonomy (NCBI): domain Eukaryota; kingdom Viridiplantae; phylum Streptophyta; class Magnoliopsida; order Laurales; family Lauraceae; genus Camphora; species Camphora micrantha. Next base: position 55,649,537 of record QPKB01000002.1, on the reverse strand, counting down.
ATAGAAGCCTAAATAAACCACAATTAAAAATGGAAGCCAAGCAATTAAACTAATTCATTGTGGTATATTTCATTGAAGATTGTTGGCTATTTATAGAGTACATTCTTGATAATTAACCTTATCACATCATAAATCTATACATATCCAATCTGTGTCACATCATTCCCAATTCATCAATCTAATCATCTAAACCTAATTCCATCAAAATGCCAAATAATCAATTTAATCAAATCCACCTTCTTAACAAAGAATATTATATATTATCGTCCAACAATTCCGTGGTCCTTTCAAAAAAGGAGTGTGTGATGGATTACCGTAATCATAACCCCTTGATCTCGGTCGATATCTTGCCAAAATGCCCTTTTCTGCTTAGCTGGTGATCACTACGTGTATGTATGAAGTCCATCACTATTATGTCCCGCTAGTTTTTAGTTTGTTGGAGCTAGTGCCACTAGATCAGATAGATCGTGATCGTGATCCCTTCTAGAAGGATACAAATTACGATTGCGTGGCTTGACGAGAAAGACGATCTTGTGAATCTTGGATGTATGTGTGCATAAGAGAGGATTTTAGATGAATAAATTTGAAAATGACTCCAATTTGTGTCTCTTGTCATCATGAGCGCACATGCCAAAACAAATCAACAATTAGAGTATGCATGAGTCCATAAACCAGAAAACAACAAGTGAGCCTGGCATGGAGGGCTGATGCAACCGGTGTGGCACATGTTGGTTGATTGGGTGATTGCAATGGCGGACGCAGGATTTTAATTTGGGTGGTGCGGGCAATGGTCAAGTTAAGAAGGCAAATAAGAAATTTTTTTAAAGGTAATATTAAGGTGTTTCTCGAATCTTGCGGGAGCGCGTGCACCCACTTACCAATACTTAGGTCCGCCCCTGGGTGACTGCAAAAAGGAGAGAAATTGTTGCCTTTGATTTGGTCATTGTGCCACGGTCAGTGGACTAAGATGAGATGGTGACTAAATGGTCCATTATGGAAAAAGGAGCTTGAATGATTTTCTACTGATGCAGACTGCAAAAGGTAGCTTCTTCAGAGTGAAAAAAATGTATGGAACCGTCAATGACTTGTTGCAGTATATTTTATTTTGCGCAATATTGGTGTTTATCTTCCTTAGTCTCCCATTTGTTATGGTATTATTTTGGTGCTCTCTACATGTCTTTGAATTCAGTATTTCATGCTCACACAAAAGCATATATAGCTTTATTATCACTTTGTTACAGAAAAACTTGCTTTGGGTCTGCTGGTTACTAGGTTTGTTTCCTCCACCATGTCCCCAAACCTCTATCTTGAGATGTGTTACTGCCTTACTGGTCCATTCTTGACTAGCATGGCCTCCAATCTCATCCATGCTTGATGGGGAGTAATAAAGAATCCTATGTGTCCTATGTGTCCTTGGAGTCCTGAGATTCTATTTTTACATAGTTTGCAGTTTCCAGACTTGAAAAAAATCCCTATTTTATTTACAATATAATTCCTTTATTGCAAATATTTAAATATTCAATGGAATCCTCTCTGCTCTGTTTTTCTGAGCTAGGTTTCTCAAAGTTCTCTTTTTTGTTACATTTCGTTTTTTCTTCACTAGAAAACAAAGGAATACGCAAGTTTCCAAGTCTTCCTCTCACAATGCATACCGTTAGACAATAGCCTTTTTCATTTTTCGCTAGTGTTAAACATATGAGGGTTTTTTGATACCCCTTTATTGTCATCCGTGCGACCTGAGGCAGGAAAGTAAAGCTTCCTGTTTAGGCTAAAATATGCTTCATTCCTTCTTGCGTTGCCTTGTGAGGGTTCCAATATTCTCCCATTTGAAGTCTTGTTTTTCTTTTAAGTATGAATAACTGCAAACTTTATCTAAATGTCATAGTAGATGGGGTAACTACAAGCCTGAGAGAATTCTTGCACTAGGTGAACTCCTTAGCAATAGGCTTATCAGCATGTCTCGGGCGTCAATCTTTTGCAATGAGATCTGTGTGTTTTACATCACATCATGGACAAAGTGATAAGAGTATCCATTGTGTTTAATCCTCGAACCAAATGCTATATATCTTACAAGATGCAATGCATTAATTGTTTTAATCAATTATAGGTACATCTTGCTTGTAACTCCTGAAGTAAACCCTTTAGTTACCTTCTTTTCATGCATGTGTAGGTACCATGTACTCTTGCTTCTATTGTAGACAAAGCCAATTTGGACTGCAACTATTACATCCACCTCACTGCACCACTAGCTAAAAAATATAAAATTTTCGATCTTCTACTGATCTCCTGCAAATTATGCAACCACAAATCCAAGCAATTCTAGTTTTGTTGACTACAAAGGAACATACGGGCATGTAATGAATATTTGGAGGGTGGTTATTCTGTTCGGTTAAGTGACAGAACTGAATAGTCACCACCATGTCAGATGAAATGAACTGAACAAGGAATTTGACACATGGGATTTAATGTAAGATGTCACCTATTTATAGGTTGGTTGTAAAGCCTGGTATTGGCCTGTGGGTCTCTGAAGTATGCCTATAATTTCATCATTGGAAGCGTAGCTGATTGTATTTGCTTTCGTTATTTCAAGTCATGGAAATCTGCTCTCTTTAGAATTATGTCTCTTGCATTGCGGTTGATGCTACCATCACTTATTTCTTTGAAAATTGAATTGCAGGCGCCACCAGAGCGGAGGCAGGTTTTTAGAAGTGAGCTGCAGAGGGTAGGCAATGAAGGTGCTAAAGTCTTGCGCGAACTTGGCAACAAAGTCAAGAAGATGGAGAAACTGAGCTCAGGAGACATCCTCTTTGAAGTCCATGAGGCAGCTGAAGAATTGCAAAAGAAGATCGACCGAAAATCTTACCTTCTCGTCAATTCTGAGAGTTGGGAGTTTGGAAAACGCACCGAGAAAGTGGAAGAAGCAAAGGACCTTCTCAGCATGATGGAAGACGATAATAAACGCCTTGGAATTAAGTCCTTAAGTGAAGCTGTGCTTGATCTCAGACCGGTAACATTGTCGGAGACCTGGGATGTTAGAAACTCCAACATGGCAACTAAATCTTCCATACCCTCAGCTCATTATCCTGAAAAGATGTATCAGAAACAGAAACCATGCCCCCCACGGAACTCTTTCATTTCCAATGAGATGCCTGATGAGGAAGAATCCAATACATATGAAAGTGCAAGTGCATTGTCTTTGGCAACATTTGCTTCTCTTTTGATTGAATTTGTTGCTAGGCTTCAAAATCTTGTTGATTCATTTGTGGAGTTGAGTGAAAAGGCCAATTTTAAGGAGCCTGAAGAACAACTAGAAGCAAAGCAGGTTGGGTTTTGGTCTAGATTGAGTAAATCCCTTGGATGGAATTAGTATTTAAGAAGTTGCTATTAATTTTCATATTGTGTCTCTATTCTTTTGTGATAAATTTGTTGCAAAGTTCTCTTAAGGAGAAGATCGCACACTGTTCATATGCAGTCCTGTTCTGCACTTGGGCTGACATTCCCCACCTCTGCATAAACACCAAAACAACCACTCAAACAAACACGTCCAAACCCCCAAATAAATAAAGAAATAAAAACAGGCCCAAACCCAGATCTCGCTCATTTCTTCTAATTTCTCTCATTCTTTCCATTGCTTTGGCCTTATATTTTCCTCTTGTGAAAGACTCAAAACCCTATTTCCTTAAGGAAAAAAAGAAAAAAAACATATTAGACTTAGCAGAAGAAGACATGGATGGAGGTAGAAAAGATAGATTTTAAAATGTTAAAACCTATTTGAGAATTTGACTTAGGATAGATCGAAATGAAGAAACGTTGTCCATTCCAACATAGTTGGAACAAGGCTTAATAATGATGATGACAGAGAAGTAAAAATAGATTGTATGTATATCTAATGATCTTTGCTCCTTTCCTGATGCTCTTTGTATCACTATTGTAATCCAATTCTTGTGCATCCACTATAAAAGAAACATCGAATCAATAGCCCCATGTATCCATAATTATCAGTAGTTATAAGTATAGGAATATATATTCTAGTTGTGGAATGTTGAAAATATTATGGAAAGAAACAACTCGTTTTTTCCTAACCATACCATGTTTCTCATCACCATACATGACAACCAACGACAATAAACTAACTACCATGAACCCATCTTCACCTCACCTACAAATTACAATCGCAAGACTAACACCAATTTTCCATGACTCATATCTTCATCAATAAACCCAAACCATCAACACTCATTGCCACAGCCCCATCTCTCAACATCATCAATCAACAAAATCACATGATCACAATGCTCCAGCCCTAAAAAATTTGACTCTGACCTGTGACTCTTCAGCTACTGTTCTTGAAACAGCATCCAGATAATTTAGATAAGATGAAAATTGAACATGTATGTCAACAAAAAGCAAAGGATGTGTAATGGAGTTCATTACTAACAAGATCTCAAATGACGTGCAAAGAGATTTAAGATATGGATTATATATACCCTAAGGAAAATCATGCTTAGCAATAAATTCAGGAACAAACATGATGCTAGTGTTAACTAACACAACATGGAGTGGAGAGCTAGGACTTTCTTGTAGTTACATTTATTAATTTATTATTAATAATTAAAATATTTTTTATGTATTTTTTTAATAATATCTGAAGAAAACTCTTATATCTGAAATTTCCCTGAACATTTTGTTTACGGAAGTTTACAATGAAAATAATAGATCTCACTATAATGAATCATAATTGCTCAAAATAGTCGTTTTCCCCTTGTTTTAAAATTGATAGTTGTATCCAACTCTAATCAAAATATGACCCATGCTGGAACTTATAAATCAATCCAACCACTATGGACTAATGAAAATTTGTTGTTTAGTTACATGTGATAATTTGATGGGCAACAAAGCCTGTGATAGGCATGGATGGTTGGTGAGGCAGTATTTGCAACCATTCATCGTGCCATGAAGAGATAATTCCCAACATGTAAATGGTATGATAGTGTAACGTTAGAGGCCCTGATCCTTATTTTACCCAAGGGATTCAAATTAGCTCCCCCGATCGTATTTCTCCCGAGCTGAAAGAAAAGATGGGCAATCTGTCTTTTCACAGCTATCACCCCACTAAAAGATATATTCTTGTAGTGGGTCCCGTTCTTGGTCAGAAATATAGTGAAATCGTCTTTCCCATTCTTTTCTCTGGACCCTTCTACTAAGAAAGACATTCACTTTTTAAAATATCCCATATACGTAGTTTGGAACAGGGGAAGGGGTTAGATTTATCCCAACGGGAGCAAGAGTAATAATACAGTCTATAATGCTACAACAAGAAGTATAGTAAGCATAATAGAACGTAGAGAAAAAGGGGGATATGAAATAAGCATAGCCGATGCATCGGATGGACACTAAGTGGTTGATAGTATACCTCAAGGACCAAAACTTCTTGTTTCAGAGGGTGAATCCATCAAGCTTGATCAGCCATTAACGAGTTTTTTGAAAATTGTTACAAAGTACTATACTGCAAGATATTCTATTTTTGCATGGAAATGTGTTCGCCAAGAAAGGATCCAAAAGATTTTGATCGTAAATGAAAAGGTTGTTTATGGAGAAAAATGAATATGAATTCACATTCATATACATGAGAATTAGAGAGGAACAAGAAGAATCTTTAATTCTCTTTTGAAAAAAGGGAAATGGAGTTTTTTGGAGTAATGAGACTATTTGAATTCCAATACTCGTAGAGAGAGAATCACAATAAATGCAATGAAGGAGTATCTTGTATCCAAGAGTGAAGGGTTTGAACCAAGATTTCCATATGGATGGGGTGGGGTATTAGTATATCTCACACATGATTTAAATGTGATAACTTGTCCTGGAAAAAGGGAAATATTGAAATGAATAGATCGTAAATTATGAGATTTTGCTATTTCTTTTTTTTTTTCTAGGGAAGATACCAATCGCAGTGAGAATGGATTTCCACAACGACTGCAAAACCCTCCAATATCATTTGAGAATCAAAATGATTGTTGTGCCCAACGAATCGACTTTGATTAGAATCATTAACGGAAATAATCAAACGATTTTGTCGATGCATTCGACAGTTTTTTAAAGAGAAAATGCCCATCCTAGTGAGGTCTGAAACTTTCAGATGATGAAATTTTGAAATCTTATGTCTGTAGCTATATATATGTCTTACAGATGATTCCATCACTAGCTCGATATATAGGCCTTCCATTTTGAGAAAATTGAGAAACATCCATAGGGATAAAGAAGCCTGGAGTCCCTGAGCCAAATTTAGACACATGAAATGCTTGTGGAACTGAACTCATGTGGCCATGGGCCTCATGACCAGAAGACGTGGCCGGCTGACTTCTTTTGTGACTACTTATCCCATTAAGGGGCACCAAACATAATTTGAGAGTCTCATTCTAACAGAACTGAAGGTAAAAATTAAAATTAAAAATAATGATATTTTTGACCTTAGTCTCATATAAGAGAATAAGAAAAACAAACTAATATTACCCACATTTTGTCTAATAACTGCCTCAAAAGTAAAAACATTTCCATAATTTTCAATGAAAAACTGGACAGCCATCAACCACTATCCCTTTAGCGGTAGGGCAGGTTGCAAGAGGACAGTGATCACCCACTTCCAGTCCCCACCAATCCACTCCATATATATTATTTCCTTGAAAAGCAAAGGATTGTAGAAGTATGAAAATTGCAGGTCCTACATTTAGCGCTGCTGATAGGATGTAGTTATACTTTGCCCACCATTCCTTGTGCTTTCTGAAGACATAAATGTTGAAGAAAATGCCTAGTCCAGCCCATGCCCAAACATAGACTGGGGTAGCTGGAGGCAAAATCGAAGGGGTAGAAAGCAAGATTGGGACACTGATTCCCTGTATCCACTTTTTATGAGGAAAGACTCGAGATAGCTTCCATGCCGCCACTGTTGCTATGATGCCCACGGCAAAAAAGATATAAGTCCACCAATAAAGGCCATGTGGGAAAAATAGGAGCGAAGGTCCCACCACTCCTGATTGTACAGTGCCATCAAATACCACATGTTCATAAGGACACGTCCAAGGGCTCCCTTTGGGCAACTTGTCCAGTTCACAAATGTTCTTTATCGTAGATAATAGCCACCATCCTACCCCAACATGAATGAGAGGATGTGATAACTTCCCCAACAACCTGTGTTTCACATAAGAAGAAATCAAAAATTTCTGTTAACTGAGTATATGATCATCATTGTATCACAGATGGTGTAAATATGTGTGTTAGCAACTGTACCCACCGTCAATAGAGATAACTCTGATTTCAGATACATGAGATATAAGAGTCTGGTTTATCTCCATTTGTAATATTGATAAGTCTCATCAACTCTACAATCTCATTTGTACTTACGTTGCACTATAAATATATTGTTGAATGATAAAGCATATACAAAGGACTCATACAAACTCTACATGGTATAGGAGCCGCCATTTGGTATTGGATGAAACCCAGTACCCTTTGTAAAATCTACTACTGATCAAGTGTTACTTGGCTACACTCAACCATTACCTACTGCAAAAGTAAATACACATCAGAATGCAGGCCCACATGTATCCGATGCCAAAGAGTGAACTAAGATCACAATAGGATGTGTAACCCAATCAGTGGCGGACTCAGAATTTTCATTTTGATGGGGCGAACAGTACACAAGAATAAGATAATTAAAATGATCCAAGACCCTACACAACAAAACTCACAATAATTCTTATAAAATAAACACTTTAATTTCACATGATATTATAAAATTTCACATGATATTATAAATCTATGTTGCACTCACTCACCACACTACCCCTGATCTCAAGGCAAAGGATTTTCTCCTTGAATTTAACTGGAGGGGGAGATTTCGGTCCGGGACTGGGTGGGTTTGAAATGGGATTTTAGTGGGTTTTGTGGACATATTTGATGATGATGATGGGGTTATGGGGGTGGGCATTGAAAGAGATGGGTTGGGAGAGAGGCCGAGTGAGAGGTGGCAGGGTGTGGGTTGATGGTATTTCGTCAAGAAGGCCGTTTGTTCACCACTAACCAGATTGAAATCATTTCCACTGATCTGTATTGACCGGGGGATCAAATATTTGATTATTATTATTTTTTCCATACAAGGATATGATCATCATTTCCTTTATTTTTCCCTGCAGATCTACTACCCTAGCCAATTCAAGAGAAATCTCTTTGTGCCATGCCTCATGTAGGGCCATTCAAGATCTCCCCTTACTGGTAGAATAATCCGTAACCTACACTAAATTGAGATTTGCAACAGCATATATAGAAGAAAGGAGGAACTAGAAAGAGATTAAAGAAAGACGAAGAGAGAGAAAGGATGAGACATTTGGTGGTTTTCTTCTCTGTTCCAATATTTGTCACCGGTGGAGCTTCTTAGCGATTGATGGGTTCAATTATGTGGAGCTGGGAATGGAACTTTTTCTTTTTTGTAAATTTCCCCTGGGCATTTTCTTATTTTTGTACGAAGGGTGAGCAAGTGAAGGGGTGCCCTCAGATATAATAACGATGACAGGTGGTGCAATTTAATTCGCCCCCTCGCAGTTACCGTATCACAGGCGTGATGGAGGATCGAGACTCAATTTTTCTTTTTGGGTGTGCCTTTACACCATCATGGACAGATGGGGCAACCTTCAACAAATATGGGGCGACCTGTCCGTCACATATAGTGCATGGCGCAGGGTCCAATTGACTCTATGCAAATTACTTCATTTGATCTAGGGTGACTGCCCCAAATCATGGTAACGTAGGTCCGCCCCTGCACCCAATCAAGCTCGGCCTGTGTATGCTCCACAGGATGTCACTTTGCCAATACCACTACTGCACATGGGTCCTCAACTACAGTCCAACAACAATCACAGGCTCCTGGGTCTCACGGTTCTGCACTACAGATTACTCCATTCCAACCTGGGTCCCACGGTTCTCTATGCACAGCCGAAAAAGCGTGCCCACACAACCCTAACTCACCAGCTGATCATCTACAAACCCATGATCATCCAAACATATCCGCACCACTGATCACTACCAACTTGACGTGCACAACACATTATTACATGGTGTTTAAACTGATGAAGTGTTATATGGAGCAAAACTGAGGGCTTTGTGGACCCTTGGGCCCTTCTATAATAATTTGACGTCGTCACACCCACCATCTACCATGAAATCAAATTGTCACATGATCGACTATTACACAGAAGCACATTTTCACATTGTGTCATCATTGACTTTCGATGCTAGGTGTTTTTTTTTTTTTTAACCTACCTAAGGGGTTTGGAACCCAAGAGAGAGCCCGCAAACACATGGGAAGATAACCCACACAAGTGAAAAATGAGACCGATGCTCCTCACTACTTGGGTAAGGAGCTTCCATAACCAAAAGGAGTTGACGTACTCGAGGTTTAAGCCCTGAACAGTCAGGTAAGAATTGATGCTCCGTACCACTCGGTTAAGGATCTTGCACGAGGAGAAGAAGTGATGTATTTGGGGTTCGAACCCAGGACAGCCAAGTATCGACTTTTGAGGCTAATTGCTTCCACGGAGAGGGAGATGCCTGAATACTAAATTATATAAGTGGATTGGCGGGAACCTTGGTGCTCAAAAGTGCTTTTTAGAAATTTGTTACAAAAAATAGGCCATTAATATAAAGATGTTTACTTAAGTTTCCCCTGCCGGAGCAGGTCTTATATCTGGGACGGACTTTCTTATTGTGAGAGTGGGTGCTTTCTCCAGGAATGAAGTCTCTAGTGGGTCCCAGGGCCAACCCTTCGTCTGGGCAGCTACCAGGAAAAAAAAAAAAAAGTAAATAGAGAGTTTTCTTTGTGTTTGTTTCTCTACATATTTTTTTTTATCATTACCTGAATTAAGAATATTGACCTTGGAGGGATCTTAAGGTAGTGTCCAAGCTTGAGATTACCGAGAAGATAGAGAGCCTGCAACATGCTAATTTTGTTATAGGCCCTAAACGTTTCAAGAGCGAGCGGCTGTCCTTGTAAAATGTACGCCATGGTCAAATCCTGGATATCAGTAGCATCGAAATCCTGCATACAATAGTTAATAAGAAAATGTGAATCAAATGATTTTCTATTGAAAAAGTTGTTAGCATTGGATTAATCAAAGCAACCATTTCTAATGACAAGACTGTTAACATTAACATTAAACCAATCAAAATAATGAACGAAAGCGAAATTTGTATTATTATGAATTTCTCACCAAAGAAATTATAATTAATCCCACTAAACACTAATAAGTAATAGGGATTTTAATATTTATCAAAACGGAATGACCAAATCTTAGGATTTTTTTTTTAACTACGTTTTGGAAATTCCTATTATTACTTTCATATGTGACTGTAACCCTAGCCTGATTGAGTTCTAATCGTGTAGACGTTGGATTATATCCAACTCATGTGGCTTCAGGTTGTTTAGGAAACCCCAATCCTACTGGGATGTGGAGAATCCGTTGGCGAGATCAAATCAAAGAGGGAAGAGTGAAAGATTATAATCCAAGACTTAGTGTAAAAAACAACCTTAAAGAATGGAAACACAATGATATCAGGAGTTTGCTTAGATTCATACTTTATTCTTGGATTAGTTTGAGACATTATGAAATATTTCATGATTATTAGCTAACATCCCTAACACACCCATGTAAGTTGATGGCGTAGGCTTACATTAACTTTGAACATAAATCCCATAAATGTTCAGTAGACAGCCAAATCTCAGACAAAGTGATAAACAATTTCTGTATCTTTAGTAGGAGCATGGAAGAGATGCCATGTATGTGGCAATGATGTTATCACATCATGATCGAGTAGGTGATGATAGGTAAAATGCAAGAACCCAAAGAATATAGCGAAACTTAATTGCTTCCCTAGTGTAAATGAAAACTCATGACTAGAACTAAACTCGTCCAGCTCTAAAATACTGACTCAAGGAGAGTCAACTCCAACAACTCAGGAGACTCATGTCTTTTTCAAAATACTTTAAAGAGGATTTTATCTGAAAAAACACTTAATGTGGCCATTGGACCGAAACTGACAAATGAGCCAACTATGCACCAAATAACGTAATTCGCCCAAAAATCCATCTTTTTTTTTTTTTTTACCATTTTTTTCCGAGGGTCATGTAGAGGGTCAACGTCGACCCTTGGTATGCAAAAAAAAAAAAAAAAATGCTTTTCCTCATCTACTTTCTTTTTCCTCTATTCTCCAAACCCAATCCAATGATGGAAAAAATTCTCCTAAGCAATGTGAATCTCTTGCTCTCGAACTAGAATAAACATGACTACATGAAACAATTATGTGGGGTGGTTCCTTTAACATGACTAAGATTGACGTCGCCACGTGATGTCGGGTGGTTCCTTTAAGTCTGTAAATTTCCAAGTCAAATGGCTAGAGGATTAGGATTTAGGTCTTTCTGAAATTTCATAAGTGGGTATCCTTAAGACTCACCAACTCAGTATTCCATCAGATCCCAGACTCTCAATGAAAACCAAAACCAAGGTTCGTGTACATTCCAATTTCTACTGTAGCTGTAGTTTCTTGATGCAACCTACTTTCTTGTGTACGAGCATTGCATGTCTTCAGTCCTATTAAAATTCTATTTCCTTCTCGAATAAGAAGAAATCTCAATCTTTTTTTTTTTCTTTTTTTCGTTTTGATGGGTAAAACCCCTTTTTTTCCAATAGAAAGAAACAAAGATACAGATGTAAAACTTTCTGCTTCCTTCTTCAACCTCAATCATGACGACCCAAAAACCCCAAAAGTCCCCTATAGAAATAGAATACATCCTCTCAAGTGATTTGATGGAGAGGATACTCATTAATCGCATTGCATGGAAAATTTTTCCATCATTGGATCGAGGTTGGGGAAGGAAGGAAGAAGGAAGAAGATGAGGAAAAGTGTTTTTTATGTCTGTCCATGGTTGATGTCGGCCCTCAATATATCGACCCTCGATGTAAGGACCCGTTCCTAGAAATACCTATTAGGAACCCAATTTGACCAAGTCAACCCTAGATTATCCTATTTAATAGGTAAGTAACATGAGTAGTTAATAATTCCTATTAATTAAGCATAGTTTATAGGGTTAAGACCCTTGTGAGATTAATAGTGGTTTTTCTAGAATTAATTAGCCAATTAGAGGCCTTAGTTGTAATCCTAATTATAGATGGGTTCTCTTATAGAGACTCGTGCAATTTACCTTAGAATGACCCAACTACCCATGACCTAACCCATTAATTATATGAGGATACTTTGGTCCTTCCAACAACACATTTTCCCTCATTTTTGGAAATTCTAATACCTTAAATGACCTTGGCCTCCTTTATTCTCTACCAAGTAAACATGGGCGCTTTTGTCATAATAAATAGCCTACCTTTATTGCCCTTAGGCTCCTTTATTCACAACCACTCATTTGAGAATACTTTAGCCGTTATATGTGAATACTTAAACTACTATAGTCCTTATCCTTTATTTCTATTAGCAATCAAGGACCCTTTGGTCATTCCATTTTAACCTTCCCTAAATACCCTTATCCGTATCCTAAACTTACACTAGCAAGAGAGGACATTTTAGACTATAACCCAGCCAACTCCTATAAAAGAAACCCCTCTCATCAATCTTCCTCTCATTTCACTACAATTCCCTCCCATCTTTTTCTCTCTCTAAGTTAGAGATTATGGTTTCTCTCTCTAGATCTTAGCCCTCCAATTGCAAGAAGCTAGAGCCTCATTTAAATCTAGCCATCTACAAGCTAAGGAGCTCATCTCATCTCCTAGATCTCTCTTCTTTCTCCAAGTAAAGGTAATCTTCATCTTCCTTTTCAATTTCTTTGTAAAATAGTCTTTTCTCTTAGATTTCTCTTCCTTATGCATTTCTCTCTTTGGGAATGCGTGTAGATATTGTAGATCTAGCTGTTGGGGTGATTTTAGAGCTATTGGAGTGAAGCTCAAGCTAATTGAGGGGTTTCCTTTCTAATTAGGCAAGTAGACATGTTTAGATTCTTTAATTAAATTGATTAAGATGCTGAGATTGCTAATTACTGTCTTGAATGAATATTTGGTTTGATTTTTGTAATGGGATGGTTGTATGGATGCTATGTTGAGTATATCTTTATCTTTCTGTAATGGGATGGTTTGACCATTGATGGATGAGAATTCCCCATTTGAAAGATCAATGGCCCATTTGTGATGAGATCATGATGTGGGAGGTGTGTTTGATGTTTGAAGGTGATTGGTGAAGATCTGGGATTTATTTGATGGAGTTTTGATAGAAAATGAAAGAGGGCAGAATACTAAAATTAAGGGTTTCGTGTGTATCCAATGGACCTAGTCACCCAGGATGTCGACTGGGCACACAGGGGACTTCCCTTCAGCTGGGAGCTGAAATCACCCACAGGGTACCTGACCTGGTGTACCCGATCGACAGACCAAGAGGCCCGGTTGACCGGCCACACTGTTGTTTTCTCCACCTGCTAGATTTTTATGGAAATGCTCGCAGTTCACACGATCAACCAGAGGACCTTCTTCTAGGTCGATCGGGGACAATGCAAACTGTATTTTCTGACTCCCAGTTAGCTGCCAACTTTCACAGAGTACTAGGTTGACCCGTGGACTCATTATGTCAACCTGGTACACTGTAAACAATGCTTTTCCAAATTTAGTTTCCTTTTATGATCTGACCATGTGTGGGCCCCGTTGACCTTCCATTTGGAATTGTTGGGATACGCTAGACACGAGTCAAGAGCGGGCTTAACCCTAACTCATGTAGCCTCCTAAGTAGGGTCTTGGGTTGTGAAATGGAACCCGATTCAATGGTTATGGATGTTCTATGATGCTAAAAAACTACAGAGTGCCAATGATACTTAAAAAGCATTTGGAACTCCGTGATCACTGTCTTAAGTGAAGTGGGACTCTGGATCTGAAGAGAGGGGCAGCGATAACCGATGTATTTGTGACATGTGGTACTTATGTTGTTGAGAACAGACACTGACGTTGGCTGGTAAGTCCAAACTTTGGATGTAGGCCTCGAGAGCATTATAAATCAGGGCATTGCACTTAGGCTCTGATCCATGATCACGGTCCGTATTGGATGATATGTCGGGATATTGCACTTGAAGTCCTGGCCTATAATATTGGAAACTTAACGGTAGATATTGATGGACAGACTGTATAATGAGATAATGTTAATCAAGCTTATCGAGAAGTGGAGTTTACAAGGGTATGCATTATTAATTATCGAGAATCATGATGATGGATTAGTATACCCAACCTCGATGCCTCATACCCTTGACTGACATCGTCTCATAATAAGGACAATAAGGTGATACAGTTCGGAGTACCCCCACCTAGTGATCTGTAGGATTTGTGGATGTATGAGTGGTCTGTTGAGGGATATGATGCCGACATGGACACTGATATTGAGAGACTGAGTGGTTGAGAGATTGAGTGGATGGGAGATTGAGAGGTACCATGTGGAAGGGGTACTAAGACCGCAGGTGCTAGGATCGGGTGTGTGGATGAACTTTGATGTTGATCTAGCACGTAAGACCAATGGCTGAGACTTGGCTGTGGCTATGGATATTGTTTGTTGAGATAGCACGTAAGACCAATGGTTGGGACTTGGCTGTGGCTATGGACATTGATGGACTCTTGTACGCTCATATTCGATGAGACGACAACGATGGTTGATATCCATCGACAGTTGTTGGTGATGCAGCAGCAATTCCATGTTATTGTAACAAGAGGCGTGGTTCACATGCGGGACCCGTACCATTCTGATTTGTTAATTGTTATTAGTTTTTAATTTTTTATTTAAGAAGTTGCATTTAGGAATAGTTTCTAATTTGGATAGAATTAATATTTGTTTCCTAGTTTGATTAGGATTGTTTCTTAGGGTTTAAGTTTATTTTATTATTTATATGGCTTTGTAGAGAATTCTTTCTCAGAGATATTTGAAAATAATAAAATTTCCCTTCGTGGGTGTTTAACGTGGAGATTGTCTTCATCGTGATTGTTCTAAGTGGGAACCTTAATTGTGCCCTGGTACTTGCATCCTAATCCTAGGGTTGCATCAATTGTTATCAGAGCCGACCGATCCCTCGATCATCAGCGTGTTACCCTATCCCCACCACTACCCATCGTCCATCCACTCGTCCATCCTCTCTTTCCGTTCCCTCCTCACATTCCCGAACAACCCACCATCTTCCCACCACCCACTGCCAAACCCCAATCACCAGTCATCCTCATCTCCAATTCATCTGCTCCCAGAACCCAACCCAAACTCCAATCGCATCCAAACAAACCCCACCTTTATCAATCCCAGCCCCGAACCCACATCATCACCCCAAACCCAGACCCAGCGTCTTCGTCGCCCGAAACCAGTGATCCAGCCCCCTCCACATCGTTGTCGTCACCCCCAACCCAGACCCAGCGTCTTCGTCGCCCCAAACCAGAAAAAAAAAAAAAAAAAAAAAAAAACAGAGAGAGAAAGAGTAGATAAAAGAAGACCAGAAAAAGAAGAACAGAGAAGAGAGAGAATAGAAGGGAAGAGGCGGTACCGTGCACCGATCGCTCAGCAGCAGCAACGCCGAACGTCTCTATTCCGCACCGTGCTGCCATCATCGTCGCTCACTGGCTTCATCATTGTCGTCGACTACCGTGACCCATCAACATCATCGTCGTCGTCGTGACCTTCAGTTTGTCTCTTCAAAGTCACCGGAGCTCTCCTCCTTTTCGTCGAGCATCAACAGTGAAGAAGGGTTTTAGCCCTTTTCTGCGCACATAACACGAGGAGCAACTAAGGGTCCTCAATTGGGCCTAGTTCAGGTCTAGGTCAGGCGACCTTGCCTGTCTTGTTTGAGGTCCAACCCTATTGGAAGCCCAGCAGTGTTGTGCTGACGACATTAGTACATCAACAGAATCAGATCTTCTTTTTGCGATACTAGACTCATCTGCCGTCAGATTTTCGATCCGTTTTCCATCATTGTGATCGTGGTGAGCAGATCTATACATCAGGTCAGTAAGAAATTTTAAATTTGCCTTAAACAAAGATGCCTCCCAAAAAGCAGGTTGACGCGAAGTCTTAATCTCACAATGATGATGATTTGAGGGGAACCGTTGCACAATTATCGGTCACTGTTAATCAACTATCCGCAACAGTGGCTCAAATGCAAGCTCAAATGCAAGCGACTCTTGATAGGATTGAAAACCGATTAACCAATTTGGAAACTAATCAGCGTGATGATGATCATCGAGATGATGGAAGAGATAATCGGAATCAACAAGATCCACATGTAGTAAATGTTGATCGTGATTTGAGTATTAAACTTGTGATTCCTGAATATGAAGGGAAATTGAAACCAGATGAGTTCTTGGATTAGTTAGTGTGTGCTAAAAATATTTTTGCACATAAACCAATGACGGATGGTCATAAAATTACACTGATGGCAACTCGATTTTGCAATTATGCTGCGATATGGTGGGCCGAGTTGTAAAAAAAGAGGAGATACCAACAAATTGATCTTGTTGATGCATGGGTCGAGATGAAAAATTTGTTGAAACAAAAATTCCTGCCTGTCAATTACTCCAGAGACATGCGTTCACGTTTTCAATATTTGAAACAAGGATCTAAGACAGTTGTTAAGTATTCTGAGGAGTTTATGACAATGCAAGCCCGTTGTAGTTTGAATGAAGATGATGAGATCTTAGTTGACAGATGCTTCTTACACTTGATATTCAAGATATCCTTGCATTCAAGCATTTCGATAATGTTGATGAGATTATTCAACATGCTATCAAAGCTGAGGGAATTGCAAATCATCAAGCCCAAAAACTTAATACAGCTAAATGGGGTATGCAGAAGAATTCCTCCATTGTAAGGTTCTAAATTGAGTACATCGTCGGATAAAGTTTTCAACAAACCTGAGAGACAAAATAGACTCACATGCTTTAATTGTAAACAACAAGGGCATCGTGCAGCAGAATGTCCAAAATGTCTCCACTTCATTGAGAATGAAAATGATGTGAAGGATGTTCCAGATGATCTTAAAGAGAATGACACAGAGGAAATTGTGGATATTCTGCCTGAGGAGGGTCTTGAGTCTCTCATGATCATCCAAGAACCTACATCGACTTCTGAGAAGAAATGGTTGCGAGAAAATACTTTTTCGCTCCAAAGGAAGAGTCAATGGTAAAGAATGCACAGTCGTCATTGATGGAGGTAGTTGTCAGAATATCATATCCCAAACTTTTGTGGATCGCTTACAGTTGAAAGTTCGGAAGCATCATCGTCCTTATTTTGCTAGATGGTTAATGACAGGTGATGAAGTGCAAGTTTGATATGCATGTCCAGTTACATTTTCCATTGGTGCAGATTATACAGATACAGTTTGGTGTAATGTGATACCCATGGATAGTTGTGATATCTTGTTAGGCCGTCCATGGATGTATGATAAGAATGGAACTAATGACATGCGTGACAACACATATACCTTCATGCATGGTGAAAAGCAAGTCACACTTCATCCTACGAAGTCGACACCACCAAAGCACGAGTCTAGTTCTCGTCTCACCAATGATGTGCTTCATGTGCACACTATCTACAGAAGTAACATTACGAAGAAGAGCCGAGTTCGAGGTCGAACTCTTTTCCAACCTGGGGAGAATGATGCAGCATCAATTCCACGTTATTGTAACAAGAGGCGTGGTCCACATGTGGGACCCGTACCATTCTGATTTGTTAATTGTTATTAGTTTTTAATTTTTATTTAAGAAGTTGCATTTAGGAACAATTTCTAATTTGGATAGAATTAATATTTGTTTCCTAGTTTGATTAGGATTGTTTCTTAGGGTTTAAATTTATTTTATTATTTATATGGCTTTGTAGAGAATTCTTTCTCAGAGATATATGAGAATAATAAAATTTCCCTTCGTGGGTGTTTAACATGGAGATTGTCTTCATCGTGATTGTTCCAAGTGGGAGCCTTAATTGTGCCCAGGCACTTGCATCATAATCCTAGGGTTGCATCAATTGGTATCAGAGCCGACCGATCCCTCAATCATCAGTTGGGACGACGACGACATGCTAGATCTAACCCCCCACATCCCTTGTACTTCAACTGTGGACGTACCTTTATGTACTCATGTGGATGTATATTGGATGTATGATTATTATGTATTGTGGATGTCGTTGTTTATTGTCTTTAACTGTCGACATTGTTATGGTTGGATTTGGATACGATGGTTACGGTTATAGTAAGGTTATTTCTGTAGGTTACTTCTGTTACTAGTGACTCTGATGTGCTTGTATGATTTGTATGATGTCTTGATGATGATGGCTTCTCTTATCTTCCTGATATCATGTATCGAACATTTGTTATATAAATATTTCAATTATCGTTCACGCACTACACTCCACACCGTTTCTGTTGCACTCTGATGTTCAATATTATTATCAAGATACTAATCACGCAGGTACAGCTGGGATCAGGTATGGTCGTTTTCCCCTATCTATTAATATAACGTACTGGCATCTAAACATGACTATTTGCCTGGGTCATCGAGCTTGACCCAATCCTTGGTGTTTTCATGTATCTTCCCTTCTGCTTTCTTTGATTGGTGGTTTGCTTGGCGGTTGATCCGGCCGTTGCCGCAGGGTTCGGAGAGTAATGCGGTTAGAGCATCGAGAGGGCGTCTATCGCATGGATCTCTATTCTTTCCTTTTCTTGTAGCTAATCGTGTTGGCTTAGGATTGTAGTTAGTTTAATTATGGAAAGTACCTTATAATCCCTTAAAGTAAAATAAAATTTTAGGGCATTGTCCATTTACTTGCTCATATGAGATTCACACTTGATTATATTATTGAAATTTTCGGCATCTCTTGGGTACTTTCTCGTAGCTTCCCGAGATTCGATGCACCCGGATCTAGGGGCGTTACACTAGAAAAAAAATGGTAAAAGAAAGGGTTTTTTGGGCGAATTGCCACATTTGGTGCATAGTTGGCTAATTTGTCTGTTTCGATCCAATGGCCGCATTAAGTGCTTTTTCAGGTAAAATCCTATAGTTTAAAAATAGATCACCTGCTTATAATATTTTAAATATACATATATTAATAAATTGTTAAACTCATTATATTTCAATCAATCATTTTAAAATTAACTTATGAATTAATTGCTTATATTTGAGTCAGTGTTTCATCAAAATGAGGTGACTAATTAGTGTCGAGAGTCAACTTGCTGAGTTTTTCTACCTTGGTTGAAATAACAAATCACTTATTTTGGAGGGTAATGGACATAGTAAAAAGAAGACAATTAAATGGGGAAATTGAAAAAGTGTATACAACTCTAGGGGTGAGAAATTAGAAGATAATGTTGTTGTGGAATAGTATGAAAGTTTAAAAATTCAATAACTCATGCAGCAACAAGAAAAGGTCCCTCAAACATCTACTCCAAATAAAAGAAGGGGTTTTCAAATCCTCCCTAACTTCTAACGACCGATTTTTGTTCACTTCGAACGGCGACATGATATCGGCAAAGCATCAAATAGTGTCGATTTCAGTGTTGGACTTGGTGATTTGATGCAACATCCCAATAATGCAGCAACATTAAAAAAAATTAAATAGATAGCTGATGCAATCAGCTCATTGAGCCAGGGTACAAGAAGATGTCATCTTTTCCGACCTTCTGGGAAAGATATCGGAAGAACTTATAAACTAAGTGAATAGTTTCATGGTAGATTATAAGTCATATAAGAGCTTAACTGGATTCTCTATTCTGGTTGATGGGTGGATGGATAGAAAGCTAAGGATACTACAATAAATGTAACTTTTCGCAGTGAAAAAATCTGCCACTAGAAGTGTTTTTTTTTTTTGCCTCAGAAGACGTCATTTAAGCTTTTCAGGAAGTTTTAACGGCGGGAAACAATTTGTGCCACTAAATATGACTTTTAGTGATGGAAAAACACGATGGGGAAAAACCCGCCTCTAAAATCAGATTTTTCCACCGCTAAATATTACATTTCTTATAAATATATCGTTGACTTTCTTGTATAATTTCTAAAAGAGCTATTAATTTTGAAGTCGTTATAAGTTCAATTACAAAAAACATAATTTTGACATGTCCGAACATGTTTTCAATCAATGCATTTGCAAATGAGATTTTAAGAGAAGTCGCGAAGTTTCTTTATAGTCAATCATATGTATTGAATTTAATGAGAAGTGAATACAAAAATAGGACATATATGATTCACACCAACTATAAGACCCCGACCCCTCTTAATCTTGATTAGTATCTAATTAATATGGATAATATGCTATGTGTGTTTTGTATGCTTGTGACGTTGGTTATGTAGATTAGAAAGGGATTTGAACTAAACTGGGCAGTTTGAGGACCTTTTTAGAAATTTGGACGAATTTCGGATAACTGGGTAGAGCATTTCATCCCGAACGACTTTCGTGTTTTGACCCAACTCATTTGAGTTTATTTAGGCCCATTCCCAAAAAACCAAACATAGCCTTTCCCTTAACAATCTGGATCACACTAAAATCACACCAACTCAATTGATCCTCATTTTCTTCCTCTTGGAAGTGTTAGCTGGAACTTTTACTCCATCCTCCTTCCACCTTCTTGCTTCAAAATTAAGCTAAGGAGCTCTTGCATGTGAGATTTCTCAAGTCATCTTCATGGCCAATTTCATCTTCTTCAAGCCCACATTCCTATCTCATCACCATTCACCCTATTGGTAAGTAAATCCCTCCCAAATGCTTCTTAAAGCTTGGGATTAGTTGTTTGAGATCAAATTCGTTGCATGCATTCTCTTTTAAGTCTATTTTACTCATTCACCGTTGTAGGATTCTTCTTCAACCGAGACATTTGGGGGGGTTTTAGCTATTTGAGACTTGTTTAGTGAGATTAACTTGGATTTCGGAATATTTGAGTTAAACACCAAGTTATGGAAAGTTGAACACATATAAAATCATACGTGTAAACTTGTTTATGTTGATTCATCATGACATTCAAGTTTAGAATACCCAAATCCAAGCTCAATGTATGCTTTTAGCTAGTCTATTGAACGAAAATGTGAATTTCTTAATGCCTATAAATTTTGTAATTGTATTGAGTTTTGGAAGCTCCATTTGTACACATATAACAGTTGTTGAATGATGCAGCAACAATTCCAAGTTATTGTAACAAGAGGCGTGGTCCACATGTGGGACCCGTACCATTCTGATTTGTTAATTGTTATTAGTTTTTAATTTTTGTTTAAGAAGTTGCATTTAGGAATAGTTTCTAATTTGGATAGAAATAATAGTTGTTTCATAGTTTGATTAGGATTGTTTCTTAGAGTTTAAGTTTATTTCATTATTTATATGGCTTTGTAGAGAATTCTTTCTCAGAGATATTTGAGAATAATAAAATTTCCCTTCGTGGGTGTTTAACGTGGAGATTGTCTTCATCGTGATTGTTCCAAGTGGGAACCTTAATTGTGCCCTGGCACTTGCATCCTAACCCTAGGGTTGCATCATTGAAGCTTGAATGACGTAAGAAGCAACCCCACCTGAAATAAATCAGTTCAGGTTTGAGCTTCATGTTTTTTAAAGCCCATGACTAACCGTGGAACCTCCTACAGTCAATCGTGTAGCTCATTGGAATCCTACGGTTACACTTCCAAAATCTAGCGTTGCAAGGATATTTGAATAGCGGTTAGCCCAAGATTAACTGTGGACAACTCCAACCCCCTGGTTAGCCCAAGGATATTTGAACTGTGGTTAGCCCATGACTAATCGTGGAACCCTCACCGTGGACCGTAGCCGACAGTGAAGCAACAATGGAGCCCAATGGTTAACCATGAACCACCCTGAGGCAACCATGAAACATAGGATTTTTAGGGACATTAAAATATAGTTTTGGACCCTAGTCTTTGTACCCTTAGACCCTAAACAAGGCCTAGTGAACCCCTAGACCTTTGGAGGTGATATTTGAGCTGACATACACCTACATGGATGCTTTGAACTTGGTAATCAAGTATGCTAAGCCAAAGGTGTTGGCTTGGGGTATTTCGATGTCTACAAAATCATGTAACACTAGTGCTAAGGTTGCCCGGAGACATCGAAGACCTTAGGACTACATATGGTTGGATAGTGATGCCAACTTGTAATCCATACCTCAAGGTTCAAGGTTCGGTTGTAATTAACCATATGATTCATTACTATTCTATTATGCGTGCATTTGTCTTATGTTTGTAGATTTTCGCATGACTAGTCTCATGCTCTTATATTTGTCATGTTTTTCCGTTCTTGCAGTTCTTTTACGTCCGTTATATTTATGTATGTACCCCGTTATGTTTATGTATGTACCTTATGTTTGAGTACTCTTTATGCTTACGTTCATGATCTATTAATTGGGAGGCATTCTAATCGATAAGGGTTGAAGTGTTATTTTCTATTGGGTTGAATTATAATATATGTATTTGACATCAAGTTAATAGAAGAAATGTCATGAAAGATTTTGTTAACAACAATGAGAATATAAAGAGCACATTTGTAAAATCTCAAAGTAGCTAGTTTCAAACTATTCTAGTTTGTTGAGGATCCTAAGATAATATGACAATTGTTTGAGAAGTAATATTAGTAGAGATAGCAATAATATTAATACTATACTACATAATAATTGTTGTAGATGTGCGTTGTATCGTGTTTTGCTGGTTGTGAGTACCTGATTTGCTATTGCTAGGAATACCGCTCCGCAGAATGTCGATATTACACATGTGAAAATAGCAAAAAAAAATCCCAATACATGAAGCTGCAATTGTTGCTTAAAAATGACCAGACTTGGAATTGTAATAACAACAGAGAGAATTATGACTGTATAAAACCACCATTGAGGAATGGTGCGATATTTGCTCATTAGTCTATTGTGAATATCGCCTTTTTGTTGTCGATGATCACGGTATGTCTCTATAAAATGGTTCCAAGCCGACCTGAAACACAATTCTTTTAGAACAACAGATACTATGTGCATTTTTCATTTTACAAATATATTAATAATTGAAATGTACAAGCTTCACAAACGTAAAAAGAAGAAAAAAAAAAAATGGAAAACAAGAGTTAAAAGAGTATCACCTCCCATGGTAGAGAATAACATGAGTCAGAGTAGCAGCAACACATGCATATCCAAATGCATACTTGTATGCATAGAGAACACTGAGATAAACTTGTGAGTAGCTGTTGTACTTTTGTCGATTGAGACTTAAGCTTTTCTCATCTAGAACTCGCGAAACATTGTACTGACTACCATCGGCATCGAATAAATGTGATGAAAATAGAGGAAATCTTTTTGCATTTTGTGAATTAGTCCAGTAGGCAATTGGGACGATTACATAAAGGAATAGCACAAATCCAACCATTGAATTTATAATTGAAAAGGGAGGGCTCGTAAAGGGGTTTCCCACAAAGTTATACATGGTTGTATAGTCTAAGCCGATTGAGCCCAAACCAAGACCTCGTAGACCAGAACCAATTTGTTGGGCTGTGACCGAATTCTTCCAAATCCAACAAACAAATGAAAGAGCACTTATAGAAGGAAAAAAATAGTTAGGAACGATATAATAGGCGAAGCTTGCAACTGAGACTATAACAAAGAACTGTAGCCTCGTTACTTTTCCCCTGATTCTCGCATCAGCCTCATGTAATACCCTGTAAGATGGTTGAGTTGTTTCATTTTAAAACACTCTCATGCAATGTATATGTAAAATTGAAATGGAATTAGTGATTCTAGGATGTTGATAGAAGAGGAATACCTGTAAAAGGACACTTGTGCAACAGAGCTAGGCCACCACATTTTAGGTGAGTCCACAAAAAACTTCATAAATATTCCAGCGTACCCAAACCCAATAAGCTATACACAATGTAAACAAAATAAGAGGCATAACTTTAAAGAAAATAAAAGTAATATCCAACTTTTCCATGGAGATATCTGGTCATGAGTTTCGATAAAAAATTTCAATGAGCACAATAGGGGCACATAGTATGTACAAAATGTTATTTATTTATTTATTTATTTTTTATGGTTTGGTAGAAACTGCAATGCATTAGAAAGAATGATCAAGGATGGAAAAAACAAAAATCCAGCAAGTCCTATTTGAGTATGATTTGATGAAAGCCCACTTACAAAGAGGCCATTTCTTCTAAACAATCATGGATACTACACCTTTACTCTTCATTTTCTTACAGTATTAATGGCTATTAGCGGTGTGCTCTAAACCATTCTTGACAATCATGGGCATCACAATCCACAACCCATTAGATGGTCACAAGTAAACAATATATGGATTTTAAGCTATTTGGATTTATAATAGAGAGCCCTATTATTTATGTATATTAAATGTCCTCAAAGTTTTGAGAAATATTATTTTTAAAACTGTTGAAGTATTTTAAAGAAAAAATATATTAATTTATTTTAAAAATAGAAGTAAAAATAAAAAAATATAAAAGTATTATATAAATCCGCTCTAAAAAACATGGCTCCGCCACTGCTAGTTGACTATCACTTGCCTAGCTCTTCCGATAAGAAAATCATGTCTCGGCCATTGTTTGTATGGATCTCCTCAGAGCCTTTTCTTCTGTTAGTTTTAGATATTGTGGGTTCTTCCTCCTCTCTCTCTCTCTCTCTCATATGTTCTCTACTACCACCAACATTGTCTCTATCTCTATCATGGCTTTAAAGGCCATGTTTTTGAATGAGTTGCATGTCAAGGTTTGGCACTTTTATCATCGATTCTAGTTTTATTGAGCGGAAAAGAAGTAATTAGCCTAAATTTGAATTTTTAACTCTACCATGCAAAAGAGTACTTAATCCAAAATAGTTAGTCAGTTTACATAACTCCAAAGCGATTTCTTCATCTCATTCTAGGAGTTCTTCACCATGATATCTACTATAGTTAATGACGAAAACTGGATCAGCATTTTTGACTCTCTTATGGTGTGCGCAATGTGAGAACTTGATCTGGGCGACACTTTTAACCACGGGGCGTATCGTGTTAACCACAAGCTTCAAACGGTGAGTCTCCATTAGCCCACATCGAAAATATTCAAGTCCTGACCCTGGACTTATAAGTCAATTCGTCTTAAGTCAACATGAGGCCTTTTAAAATCACGCGGCCCAGGAAACTGTAAGAACTACAGAGTTAAATGTGCTCAGACGGGAGCAGTACTAGGATAGGTGACCTTCTGGAAAGTCATCACGCGTGCACGTTGGCCAAAGTGAATAATTTCATGGTGAGTTAGGCGGACTTTGACATGCATCATCCGTCCTGTTTCTGTATGAGTTGTTCATCATAAGTATTAAGAATCAGATTAGCTCAGTTGTTTTCGTCGTTTAAGTCATGTAAATCAACCTAACAAATATTACATTTTACTTCTACTGTTTGGTGACCGATCCTCTGTTGATGCTCTTTCCAGTGCTCATGGACAATATTGTCGCCATGGCCAACCCTCTAACTGAAGAGAACAAATGGGAACCCTCTAACTGAAGAGAACAAATGGGGAAAAAAAAAAATTCTAGTAGCTGCCAAATACATAATATTCCAATTATGTGCAAGATATTTGTAGTACTTTGGGTAGATCCAGTGTCTCAAATGGCGCAATCTCTCCCACGACTTGGTATATAATAGGGGCTATTGTATGATTAAAAGGTTGATGTGTTATGAAGAAGAGTCATTTTAGATTAGGATACATAGATAAACTCGGGTTCCAGTAGAAAATTACATGATTTTTTAATTTCAAACTAGATCCCTTTACAGGGACATGTTCACCTATGAGCAACTTGTATGTAATTAAGCTCATGGTGCCCATTAGATACAAATTTACCAATTGGAGGAGGACAGATTGAAAGGTCTACCATGAACAAGGAGGATCCAATAATATCAGCCCCACCAGATTATCGTACCCCTTGATTTAATAGCCTTAGGTTCTATTGGCATCTCAGCCGAAGATTTTCTTGAGATCAATCCAACAACGAGTGAAGGTTCAGTCAGTGCAAAATCGGGCATGATGCTAGATCATGGGATGAAAGAGTATAAAAGTGGGGTGCTTAGGCATAATTGGTTGGACTTCTAACAAATTATGCCAATTTTAAAAATAATTAAGATAACAGATACACAACAATCAATTAATCAATAAGAAATGCATTGCAAAAGCAATTAGATGACCAAAAGAGCAAATCCAATGATTCAACCAACAACAGTGAATATAAATTAATTCTAACTATTTAATAGCACACGTGTTGATATAGAATCTAAACATTCATTTTGCACGCATATATAAAGCTTTGAGACCATCCAATATTATTCTCCTAGTAAGTATGAAGCATTTCTAATAGGATTTCTCTGTCTAAAATTTGTAACATGTTTGTAGGTGTTGTCTGTTTGGAATTTCAAATTACTTGTTTAATTGTGGAGAGTTCTTTAAACTCGGATTCCAAATGACATTTTTGCCATGTAGAATTCTCAGATATATCTAGCATTTGGAATGCTAATTAGCTTTGGGCATTTAAGAATTCCACTTGGAGAGGGAGGGGGGTGGGGAGCATTTGGAGTTCTTCAAATGCGCTCCAAGACAAGAAACCTATAAATGCTTGCAACGAAATTGGCCCTTATTAAATGATTAAATTTAATCCTATACATACCAAATAGAAGAGGAAAAAACTATTGCCAATTGGGATTGTTTGGATAAGTACCTAAAAAAATATAAAAAGTGTTTAAGTGCTACAAGTTTAATACACGAGCAGAAGAGGGAGACCATTGGTGAAGCACCGAGGAAAGAAATGACAAATTGTGAATGTAAAGTATGATCTTGTTGGGAATTTATACTAAAAACATACTTTTATGTATGTGTCTTTGACTGATTCACTTATTAGTATATTTTGTCTTCTCATCTAACTGAGATTTTGTATCGGCAAATGCTTGCATTATTAATTATTATGCATGTGTGTGTCTTTTATTTTATAAAGTAGACAAGTTGGTGTGTAGAGTTCTACTTATACACGAAAGACTTATTTGTCGGTTCTTATAGAATATAAGTTGTTATTCACAATCTAGATGAATTTGGACATACCATCGGTATGAATATTGTAGCATGATGTTTCAGTAGGCTTGTCTCGGCTGTGGGAAACGGTATAGTTTCGACTCATTATGCTAGTACACTTTGTGTGTATTGAACATGACCGTTTTTGGGTTTATTGTCTTTATATTGACTATATAAGATGATTAACATTCAAATGATTATTATGAGTGCTAGTACTCTTAATCCCGACATAAAGAATAGACACATACATTTAGTGTTTGGCATTTTTATTTACGAAGGAGTGAGATCTTTTATGGATCAATAATCTCAGTAAATTGGATGGCTACACTACATGTATGGTGCATATTAGTTTATTAACGGAATCCATGTCCCCTAATAGGGATTGATGATATCCCCTTGATGAACCTTTTAAGTTTTGATTATGTCAAATCCTGCAGTGGACTTTCTATCCAACATAATAAGTTAAGTGTAAAGTTTCAAGGAATTATAAAGATATCGATTAAATATAAATGTCAGTAATTATTTAATTGATGGATATCTGAAATCTTAAAGTGTAGAGATTAATAAGCATTTAATAACAAGAAGCTCAAAATATTATTTTGAGAATAAGGACAGGAGTGCAATCATAATTCTTTAGTGGATTGAATTGTAATTTATGGAACTAAGATTCTAATTTGGATCGAATTAGGGTTTATATTTTCATAAGAAGCCTATCATTATTTCCTTCTTAAGGTCCCTATTGTAGCTTATAAATATGCGATATTGCTTTTTAGGTTAAAATAACAAGAAAAATCTTATTTTGGAGAGCAAAGAGAATTCACAGAAGAGGCTTACACCCTGGTGCGAGTTCAAATATAGAGGAATACAGTAGAAGATTTTGAGATTTTCATGTTGCTGTAAGACTGAGATTAAATCAGAGAGATCTTGTAGGTATGGTTTTTAATCATATTCGTCTATAGTTATTTCCGCAGTGATCTGTACGCAATATCTAGGATTCCTGGCAGCTGCCCTTTTCTAACAGATCTTTCATAGAGTCAAGCTGAGCGCAATGATGACTAAAAACATAAAATGACAAATTCTGTGTTAGTGGCGCTATTTTACAATAAATTAAATATAATGGGTTCATTCTCCTACATTATATTAGCTGAACTATGTTACGTGTGATCTCTCCCATGTACCCATGTACCCATGATCTCCATGTAGGCATGAGGCCCTTGACATTTTTGGGGTATGTAGTTTTTTTGAACATGGGTTTTTTTGCCTCTGTAGTTATAAAGAGTTGTCTTTGGTATGTAATGAGAGGATCGAATTCAATCATCTCAAGTGGCAATGTAAGCCGTAGAGGTAGAAGAGGAGAGGTAGAGGACGAGTAATTAATCCACTCCAAGAAGACCATAACAAACTACGTACCAACGCATCATGTAATGATGGTGAGATCTTGAAAGTCCTTAAGTTTTTGAAAAAGAATAAGAAAATAAAGTTCAGACAATTGTGATGTTAAAGCGAACAATACTATAATCAGATAAAGTAGAAGAGTGTGACCAAAGGGTGGGATTACCATCGATATCTGGCCCAACAGCAACGCTACTAAGGGATTGTATTCTCTGTGATAAAAAAACTTTGACGATCGTCATGATAGTCACTGAAGCAGGAGGATTGGAGCCAGAGCTTGCAAGGATAGTAATTAAAACATGCTCTTTAATGTTGAAGGCCCCTGGATTCATCGAGAACGTCCACCTCGTTCCTGGAACTCTGATGGATTTGGCTGGAAGGGTTGCTGCCATCAACTTCCCAGCAAATAGAATCAGAATTTGGATACATTCTGATGTGATACTAACTGGGTTCTGCCGATAGTCTAAATACCGATTTAAGAATGCTAGAAGCATGCAACTCGTTAATCCTAAGACCCATGTTCGAAATGTCAAAACAGGAAGAGTCTTATCATCAGTGATTGGAACTGTAAGCCTCACTTCTTCCACAGGAGAATCATTGATTTCATCTGCAAATCCACATGTGCCAAAGATTAGTATCAAAAGCTAGCTTCTTTGCAAAGACGCGAACAAATTTGCAGCATGTTTAAACGGGCGCATGATCTTATTTTTCATGTTTGGTTACATTTAAATACATCAGAATTTGTTTAAAATAAATATCAAAAGAAGATTTCCAAAAATGAGCATCAAATAACATATCCTTTTGATTCTATTTCCTGAAAAACATGTTGTTTGATGTTTATTTTTTAAAATTCACTTTTAATCTTCATTTTTAATCACCCTATGTATTCAATCCCTATTATATATATAGGGTAATATTCATGTGAGAATTAGTTCTGAGAATTTTTTTATGAGGCTCAATTGTGGGCCTCATTTTAGAAATGGGATCAAGGGGATGGAAAGATCTATGTGAGACCACTCCAAGTATCAAGTTTGATCCCAAACTCATGCTCCAAACCCCTTCATCCGTGGGCTATAAGTTTAATGGCTTCATATTCAAAAAAATATTCAACCCTTGATCCAACGGTTCAGTCCATTTGGGTGTGTGTCAATCCTTGGGATCAGTGACTATCAGGGGTTTCCTATTGGTTTATATATATATATATATATATATATATGGAGATGCTCCTATGAAAGATGCTCTGACCTACTATGAGAGATAAGTTGGGGGCCCTCACATCCATATCCAATGCCAACAACTTAAATGTGAGGGCCCCCACTCCTATCTCAAATATAATGTGAGAGATATCTCTCATAAGAGTGTCTCCCATATATATATATATATATATATATATATATATATATAAAAGCTGTAGTCACTTTGTGGCGGAGTGACACATGATGCTTCCTCTATAGAGGTTTCGCTATGACACGTGGCACACCCATCTCATCACATCCATTTGAAATTCGTTGTGAATTTTTATAATTCATGAACCTCTCTTTTATCATACTTACTATCCTAAAATCTCTCTTTTATCTCTTTTATTCATACTTACAGCAATCGGCCATTTTTTATTATTGTAGAAGGAAACTAACAGGGTTTCCAATTTTCTATGATCACGTGTCCCATTGAAGAAGATAGCTCGCTCACACAAAGAAAGTATCACATGTAAACATCTTTATTGAAAGAATCTTGAACTTCAAATCTAATATTCAATCCTCGTGGCCTACCTACATACGGTTGGGGTCTACCCTTTGAAAGCCAATTTCAAATCAAAGCTATAAAGTTTCATATCAGATGACTACAATGATTGGACATTGCAATGGCCAAAAATCTTTGTGGTTATGCAATTATTATAGAATTTATGATGGCTTGGTTATAACACTACATTATTTCGGACCCACCTAATCAATCTAAACATTTATCTTTCCTTTACTTCTTCTCTCATCTTCCTTCTTTTACAAATCTTTCCTATTCATATTTCAATATTTTTTATTTATATTTTATTTGATATGTACAAATATTACTTTTATATTAAAATATATTTTTTCTATTTTCCAACACGGGCCTCTCACACTAGTATATTCTAATGCAAACAAACTTAGAGCATAAGTAGAGTTCGTTTTTCAAATTCTAAACGCTCAAGTACATTCTAATATTCAGAAACAGAAACTTTAAAAATTCAAAAGGCTAAAACTGACTTCTCTACCAAGTCAAATTCCAAAATTATAACAACAAATGTAGAACTCCAAATGCACAGGGGCATGATAAGACACTGACGACGAAATTTCCAATACCCTTATTCCTTGTCGGGAATGCCTCCAAAAGAAAGAGGCCCTAAAACTTTGAGATTCCAAACGCTCAAGTACATTCCTACGTTCAAAAACTAAAACTTTGAAATTAAAAGGCTAAAAATAACTTCTCAAATATGACGATTTCCAAAATTATAACAATCAATGTAGAACTCCAAATGCACAAGGTGCAAAATTAGACATCGATGTTGAAATATCCAATACCCATAATCCTTGTTGGAAATGCCTCCAAAGGAATGAGGCCTAAAGGTACTATTTTGCGGCTGTGAGGATCCCACTTTTTGTAGATTTTTTTTTTCGGGAGAGAGAGAAATCCTGTATTCCAATCCTCACATAAGGAATAAAAATTCCTTTTCCTTAAGGAAAATCAATTCATGTTTTTTTCTTTTATATTTATTTTTTTTCCGTTTTCTGCAAGCAAAATATGCTGTATTAAATGAGCAAGAAGGGGCTGCACCAAATATCAGAACAAGTTCCCCTTTACCGTGAATTCCTCCCATGCACAAGCATTCCCTCGGCGTTTTTGCAGCCTTAAACCTTGTCTTGTGGGTCTCATCACATACAGTGATAAAAGGTCAAAGTAACAGAAATTCTTATAAAATTCTCTTCTGTGTGATAATCCTTTCATGGAGTAAACGAAATCACGAACAGTCACTACTGCCTACCGCCCCGGACAAAAGTTAACGACTTTCTTCGCAACTGTAAGACCATTAAATTTTTGTGGCGCTTTCATATATAATCATGACCATCTGATCCTGCTGATTTTTCAGGAGCCTTGAACTTGTTTAATATACCTGATCACCTTCAAAGTTTAAATATGATTGGCTTGGACCAAGGTGAGACCTACAAAACCGGTTGGAACATTGAAAGCTGTATAGCTAGTTTCAAGCCAAATTCCACAAAACAATAAGAGCTCACTAAACCTGACCTACTAAAAGAACTGAGATCACTGATGTCATTTGCCACTGCTTTCTCCTCCATGTTTAATAAGCACTAATTTGCCGTTCTACAGTACCATATTAGATCTAATTTGTGGAACTAACAGCACAACTCAACACTGCTTGGATAAAAAAAAAAAAAAACCAGAGATCCAAAATTTCTATAACTTCTCGTGGGAGACTCATGAAGGTGTGGCCTAGGGGTACAAAGTACATCCATGCGGGTGGGACCTCGATCTACTTCTTAAACTATAATGAAAATGCTGGCTCTGCTTAGGAAATTCATATAAAAATCTTATGTCTGCCCCACGACCCACATGAAAATTTTGGGTTTGTTTCCCAAATTCAATTCAATGGTTGGGTCCACCATTGGTGTGGCCCATCCTTGAGTGAGTTAAAATCATTCCACCGTTCTTTCTCTTGAAAGCTAGAAAATGGTTAGAAAACGGTGGAGAAAAAAAGAGTAAGATTTGATTTTTCCTTGCGCCACATCAGCAATGTCAACCCTTAATGAACCCTTAAATCTCATTAATCCCCTACTCACGCCTCTTGAAAGTTTTGAAAGAAACGTCTCCAACGTTACATCTTCTAAAATGCTTCGTACTAACAGAAGCACTTACCATCTTCTGTATTTAAAAAAAAAAAATAAAAAAAAAAAAAAAAAAAAAACCTCCATTATCTTCTCTGCTCCATTGATATATTCTCACATGTTTGGAGGTACATGAAAAATCTGAGTAGGCCTTATGAAGGGAGTTCTCGTCATGTGTAGTGATTCCTACTTCTAAATTTATTGCAGTTCTTATTTTCAAAAGAAGGGCTCTACTGATAATAATAGGATTCAAAACTGAGAGATTTTTAATGACCCATCATATAATTTTGAAGTTCTGTTTTTCTTTTATAGGTATGGTATTTATTGTTGATGGTTTTTCACTTTTATTTGTCTAATTATCTATTTGAGAGAGCGTGACATTTTTGGTATCAGGATTTTGATTAGGGTTTAGGGAATTTGATTCATTTTATTCTGATTTTAAGGTTTTAATTGATGATTTTATAATTCTTAGATTTTGATTTATGATTCTTAATAAAATTCTGATTTGAAGATTTTGATTTATGATTTTAAAATTCTTAGGTTTTGATTTATGGTTCTTAATAAAGTTTTTAAGGAATCTGAAATTCGGTATTTTGTGTTGGGGATTGGAGAATTGAGTAATTACATTTGGGATTGACAATTGGGTTTTTTTTTTTTTTTTTTTTTTTTTTTTTTTTTTGAGGATTAGGGTTTTGAAATCGAACACTGGAGGTTTTAGTTTGCATTGTTTTTTCTTTTTAAATTTTTTTTTTCATAAATTTTGGATTAGGTAATTAATAAATTCTATATGGTTAACAACTAGGGGTTGGGATGGATTCAAGGTATGGGATTTTGAATTTGGGCATTGGAGATAATGAATTGGTTTTTTTTAATCTCGAAATTTGGTATTTTAAAGTGGAGATAAATAAAATTAGAATTTGGCATATGTGAGTGACACATAGGCTTGAAAACTTTTATAATGGGGTCAGGAAATTTTGTTCATGTTATTTTGGTTTGAAAAGTGTTACACCCCGACCCGATTTAACCTTAATTAGTACTAATTAAGTGTGTTTTATTTAAATTAATTAAGTTTAATTGCTAATTATGGTAATTAATGTTTATTAGTCTTTATAGCCTAAGTTAGTTGAGTTTTGAAGTTTGAATAGGTGAGTTATACTAGAGTTGACTCGGTTGAGTAGAGTCAAGGGCTTTCTTGTAATTATCGATTTTCGCATTTTGCGTCATTTGCACATCATTTTGGCATCATCGTGTGTGTTTTGACGCGTACATCGATTTTTGTATTAGGCTCTACCCTATTTGGCCAACTATTGAACTAGTGGACCTTCATTTGACTTAAAGTGATAGTATATTGGGCTTTATTGCAAAAAGAGAAATTCTTATCCTTATATACAGCCATTCCTTCTTCATTTCATTCCTTTTCATCCCCTTCCTCTCTACCTTTCTTCTTCCTCCTCTTCTCTGCATCTTTTGAGAGTGGTGAAATTGGGCATTGGAGTCAAGGAGTGAGAAGCTCTTCATCTCCATCTCCTTCATCTCTTCCCTTCCTTACTGTCAAGAGATCATCTCCACCACCCCCCATCTTTCCCAAATCCGGATTCCTTGTGGAGGTATGACCCAAAACCCTTTTTTGTTTGATATTCTTGTGTTGTATTGGAGTCAAGAGACTCATGATGGATCATGCATACATGTTCATTGGTTTTCCATGTGTATTTGTGTGATTAGGGTTTGGATATTTTAGGGTTTCTGGGGTTTCTTTGAGCCAAGTGTGTGAGAGATAGAAAGCTCATTAGAGGCAAGTATAAGCTTTAATTTTGACTTATATAATGATTTATGACCATTTGATTTCAATGATATTCTTTCTCAAGATTTATAATTCCTTAATGAATAAATGGGATGGATTATGTTGATGAACTAATTAAGGAAGTAATGGAGTGATTATATATTGTTAATGGGGAGAAATGGAGGCTCTATTTTCTATGTAGGTTATGTGTTGAATGGGATTTGGGAAAGGAATGGGAGATGAAACCTCTGGATTCAGAATTCTGGACAGTTGGCTCGAGCAAATCTCCTTTTGAAGCCATGGGTCAAGCGAATGAAAAGATCGCTCAGACACCCATCTTTCTGAATGGGGTTTGCTCTAGCGAACGTGGGTCCGCTCGAGCGACCACACCCCCTAAAAACCTCGCTCAAACGAACGAATTAAGTCGCGTGAGCGACTAACATTCTAGATAAGTCTGCTCGAGCGAACCTGAAGATGAACCCTGACCCTTTTTCTGACCTAGTTTTGGGTGAATTACCACCCTTAATCTATTATAACTTACCTTAATCATCTTTAGTAGATAATTAAGATTCTTATCTTTACTCCCATAGGAATTTAGGAATTTTTAAGACCTTATGACCTTAAGAGTGGAACCGTTGTCCTTATTAATTGGTCCAACGAATAATTATTACTCTAATACTACGCCATGAAGGTTAGTTGATAATTCAACGTACTTCTCATAAATAGTGACACCTAATGAGGTAGTAATATGCTGATCTTCCCAGCCTACTTTGTATTGGACGGTGAAAGACTAAACAAATAATAGTTTATGATTGGTTAGTAAAAATATCTTGATTCCCTTAATTATTGAATTTCATATTGGAGTACAATTTTATTATTAATATCAAATCCTATTTATTAAAATTGTTGCATTATAAATACTCCTTGAGGTCTAATTGTTTATATTCAATTCGTAACTTCAGTATGTATACCAATTCAGTATTCGTTGAACATGCAGATTGAGTGAGTAGTATGATATATGAATATGATTTGATTTGATTATGGATAAGAGAAATATAAACTCACTCAAATTCGATTATAATTCGATTTGTATTTGATTCGATCGAGTCGGCACTGCTTAACTTCAACCTTATGATACCCGACTGGATTGAATACGGTTTAATTATTCGAGACTACTACAGTAAGTCATTTGGAGTATCGGAACTCCAGTCCCGGGTAGCCAGCTAGCCTTTGGCCAGGCTGTTGGTGACTTCCCAACTAGATTTGCTCTCTTTTGAAAAGATGAGCTTAAGGTAGTAGCCATTTAGTATGTTTTCCCTATAATTGATTCACGATCATTAATTATTTAATCTCGCACAATTCGCTCAGTTGATACTCATCATTGCCATCTATGAATTTATTCGTTTTAAATTCTATTTGATACATTATGTATTTTCTTATTATTGTCTATACTTGCTTAATCGTCATATTAATAATACTACTCTTGGTGTCACAGTTTCAGATGCAGATTCTGGCCTTAAAGAGGCCTCAGTGGGAGAGAAGGTTACCCAAGAGGTACTTTCAGGATTAGAATAATGGTCTGAGCCCCATGATGTCTAGTTGTCTTCCTCGAAGAGCGAGAACATCTTTTGGAATTGTAGCAGATGTGTGACTAGCCCCATTTTGCGTGGACCACACTTATGTTTAGTTATTCTTTTGTTATATTTTTGGTAATGTCTGTACATGATTCTCTTTTTACACCCTCTTTTGTAAAACAATGTATATACCTGTATAATTCTTTGTATTAAAACTTAAAATATTAATTGGACTAAATGGGAATTGATACCCTCACATGAATGAAATACAGCTTCCGCTATGATTAATTGCTTTTGATGAGTTCTAGTGAGTTCTCACTCACGTATATGGGAAGTTGTTTTTTTTTTTTCTTTCTTGTGTTGTATTTAGCTCGAGACACGTATAGCACGCGGGAGTGCGTGTATCACACCTCGGAGATTACCTTAGGCCAGGGTGATTCGGGACCGGGATATGACAAAAAGTTTCAATTACCGATTTGAATTTCTGCATTGTAGAATTATGCTTTTGGTGAATTTGAACAATGGAGATCTTGATTTGAGTTTTTTTTTTACCTTTTGAATTTGGGATTGGTTACTCTAAATTTGGGCATTGGAGTATGGGATTAGGTATCTTGATCAGTTGGATATCGGGAAATTAAGAAATTCATAAAGTTAGTAATTAGGTTTGGAGGTTTTGGGTTTTGATTTTCATTTTGTATTGTTCTATATTTTTTTTTTCTCGTGAGTTTGAGATTGGATAATTTATAAATTTCATATAGTCAACAATAATTAACACTCTTAATTTAGTTTAGTTTGTCATTTGTGTTGCATCTTTTTTAATGTGGTCTGATAAGACTGTTGCGAAATAATTTTCAGTTATTTATTCTTTTGGGTGATAAGTCGTGTTTGTGTTGAAAAACACTCTGAAAACTAATCGCTGTCCAACTGTTAATCCTTATTTTGGTCAGATTGAAGCAAGAGTCCAGTCTAATTCATGAGTTAAAAAAAGGGTCCCTTGCAATGCTTGGCTTGTTAGGGACTTTATTTCTTGGTCCCTGCCCTGCACAGTATTTTGTTGCCATGATCAAAACCAAACAAAAAAATATCTGGGGTGGTGTCCTTACACGTTGGGGATTGCATATTACGACATCTCACAAGCACGACATACATACAACTCGGATTATTTAGTCATATGACATAAAACAAATAGCTGAGAGAGAGAGAGAGAGGGGGGGTTACCTTGTCCTTCGTCTTCCATGAGACCAGTTTTCACTACAGGAGCGAAGAAAAGATAACTTGATGCGGTATTGACCACTTTTTATATCTTGCAGAAGTTATATATATATATATTTTTGTATAGGTATGCCAAAAAATAGAAACTTTATTCTATTAATTATCCTATTTGTATATCATATGATGGGATGAAGGAGGCTTACTATAAAGAACCTCCGATTTGGAAAAATACCAAAAATGAAAAAATAAAAAATTGTGCATATCATTGACGATATCTTCTGTTACTCCAAATTAGATGGCCTGGTTTCTATTTTAAACCACTGCATTTATGGGATATTCAAGATTCACTTAACCAACAATTGAAAAAAAAAAAAAAAAATCTGCATTTAAGTGCCGAGAGAAATCCTTTTCTATCATTGGACGAAGTGAATTTATTCTCGAAGAAGCGTGCATCTGAAAGATCGGAGTTGGTAATCAAATCATTAAATTCTGAGAAATGGGAGCTGTTTGAGGGCTTGAAGCTAAGTTTTTGGATTTTAGGGAGGAGATGGAAATGAATTGTCGCAAGGCGGCAGCATACGGAATGAGAGTTTCGTCGGACAAGGATTTTAAAACTTCCCAGTTCCCATATCTCTTTTATGATTTGATAGTCTGTGGAAGAATAAATTCTTGTAACTTATCAGAAGAGCCTGCAAAATGCTGTAAATTGACCCAGCGGTATCGCTTGGATAACTTCCAAGGCAACAGACAAAAATTAAAGGGCTCATCAAATATTTTGAATCCTTGACCTCTTATCACATTCCAAGATCTCTCAACTGGATTGCCCATAATTTTGCTAAGAAGTCTTTGAGAGATAGTCATATCGTTGTTTTGATGTACGTCTTAGTGAGTCTGTTTGTTTAGTTCCCAAATTGTTCATGTGTGTTCCTCTTCGTGTTTGAATGAAATATTCCTTCTAAAAAAGCTTAGCCATTAGAAGGGTTAGAAATGTGATGTGTGGCTACCATTGAATGAGCCATACGAAACCGCATAACCTATTATATAATATATTATAGCAAAAGTGATTAAAAAAAATGAGGGTAAGATTTGCAGTTGAATTTAAAAAATTGAATTCCTTTTCTAAACCACCTTTAAAATTGAAAATGTATAAGTAAAAGTGTGTTTTTTTTTTTTTTTTTTTTTCTAACTAGACCCGAGCTTAGATCGAGTTTGTTGGTTTGTTGTGCTAATCTAAAAATAACTCACCACTAGCTATATCATCTCAACCTTTTAATCATGCAATATTCTCCATCATGGATTTTCATTCATACAACAGTAAAAAAAAGGGGGAGGGAAAACCCATGAGATTTGGGCAAAATCATAAATATTAAAAAAAAAAATTAAGAACAGAGTTTAGGGACTCTGCTGATATTTTAGGGACTTTTGTCATTATCTAGTATAATCCAAGTTTAAGAGAAAAATTACGAAGCTAGTTAGCAGTAGCTGGTTTGGTGGCTCCATGAAGGTATCGTGGATGAACATTTCAGATATGGATTACCCATGCCAATCCAAGCCATCCAGACCGTCCCAAGCCAAGGCAGCTGACTTGACTGATCATCTTGCCATAAACTCGACCCAAGCCAGTTGTCAACACATCAGAGTTATTATGGATGATTCACAGGCTGGATACAGCCAACAATGCCTCATTAAATCAAGCACATTATGGCTACTTGCATCCACGCTGCACCGTAGCCGGAAGCCCAGCCCTATACAGTGTTTGGGCACACTAATTGTAATTATGAAGTATGAACACATTGCTGCCTATACCTTTGCGCGTGCCATGTGAAGGCTGTATGCCTAACTATTGGGTTAGCACGTGCATCTTAAATCGTAGGGTCTGAATTTTACCCTTAGTGTTTAATTTAATGACATACAATATCCACATCTAATGACATATAATAATAATAAAAGCTAATTTTATTAAATAACCCGCCCTCACCTTACATTTCAAACATACATTTCAGACGTAATACAGCCTTACACACGCTAAATATATATATAAATATAAAAAAAAGATAAAACAACACTAAACATAGAGGTACGTAGAACACAAGAACATATATATCTTAAAGAAAAAAAAAAAAGAAAAAGGAGAGGACGGTTGTCAAGCTAGTCTAAGGACTAGCCTGAGTTACATTTGCCCCAGGGCAGCATAATTTGTTAAACCGGGTGCAGCAGGGCGGCCGACTATAGCCCATCACAGTCAAGACAAGGAGGAGCAGAGAGATTATGATGATCAATATCTTCAAAAGCTGATGCGAATTCATCCTGCTGTATGTATGGACTATAGGGGATTCTGGTGGGATGGAGCTTTGCCTATACTACAAGCCATTTTATAGGCAAAGGGTAGCTGAGGCCAAGTGCGTTCATTCATTGCTCTGTCATGGTGTAGTCGCATAGAGAGGGAGTTTTACTTTAAATTGCAATGGGGACCTGCAGAGATTCGCCTACTAATGCAAAACTTCCTTCCGGACTCCAAAACCTATTCAATAGACTTTTTTATTCCAAAAGGGGTGAGAGTAAGTTACAACTTGATTGAGACAATGGGTGCTAGGGTCTCAATTTGAAGGTGGGTCCTACTCCAATTCAAGATCAATGGTCAAATAAGAAAAATCTTAATTTGAAAGCTCCTACAAGAGAGGTGAGAAATGAGGTCCATTTGTAAGCATTAGAAAGGTGGGATCATTTTTCCTATTTATGTGAGAAAACTGTTGAGAAGAGACAAGTTAGGGTGAGAGAGACAGAGAGAATGAGGTGTTTTAGGCTTTCTTTTCCTACTTGGAAGAGCTGAATGGCCTTGAATTGGTTGAAGTGCTGAATGGCCTTGAATGCGGAGTAAATGCTCATTCCACTTCTAGATAATCTCTATATATATATTTTCTCTCTCTCCCCCTCGCAATCTTGAACACAATATGTGAAAAGAGACTTATTTCAATTGAAAAATCAGGTCAATTAGATAAAATTAATTTTGGCTGGTAAAAATTAACACACTACCACACTTAACACACTACCACCTGCCCAATTCCCATTCAACTCACTGCCACAAAGTCCATAAAGTCCATCTCCATGTGCATCTGGCTCACTGCCCAACAGTAGTCCTATCCAAACCAACCCCCCCTCCCCCTAGTCGCACCCATTCCATGAGCACAAGGTCACAATCTGGCATCTTCAAGAAAAAAAAATATGGCTGAGCACAAAACACCCGTTACCATGTGCTCTTATGGCTACATCTCAACCAGCTAAACCCACATGTTACACACAGGCGGTCAAATCTTTTGATCGGCGCGCCACGATGGATATGAAATTCACATCATTATAACGTACTGGGACTTGGGCACTGGTTCCTCATGAGCCACACATGAATGTGGTCGGTTGTAAATGGGTGTATCGTTTGAAACGCAATCCAAATGGATTCATTAATCGCTATAAAGCTCGCTTAGTTGCTAAAGGCTTTAATCAGCAGCCTGGTGTTGATTTTGTTGATACTTTTAGCCCAGTGGTCAAGCACACCACTATTCGCATGGTCCTTGCATTGGCCACAACTTACAATTGGCCACTTTATCAATTGGATGTTGAATGTGCGTTCTTGTATGGTGATCTTCGTGAGGCTGTCTTCATGGCTCAACCCCAGGGCTACATAGACCCCACCAAACCTACTCATGTGTGCCGTATGATCAAATCTATCTATGGCCTGCGTCAAGCTCCATGAGCATGGTATGAGAAATTTTCAAGTAAACTCCTGGACTTGGTTTTTCTGTTATCCACATCGGACCCATCACTTTTTGTTCGACAAAGCAATGGTTGCATCACATATCTTTTACTTTATGTGGATGATAACATTATTACAGGCAACAACACCACTTCATTGGTCATTTTATATCACAACTAAATTTGCACTTCAAAATAAAGGATCTGGGCAAGTAAACATATTTCCTTGGCATTGAAGTTCAACGTAACAAGAATGAGTTATTTCTCTCACAAGCAAAGTATATTATAGATCTTCTTCTCAAATCAGACATGGTGGGTTGTAAACCAATTGGTTCTCCAGCATCCAAGACTAAACTTAGTCCATCTGATAGATCTCCTTTACATGATCCATCCACTTATCGCAGCATAGTGGGTGCTCTTCAATATGTCACTCTGACCCGACCTGATATATGCTTTGCTATCAATCAAGTATGCCAGTTCATGCATGCCCCCACAGATGTCAACATAACTGCTGTCAAGCGAATTCTACGTTTTCTCAAAGGTACTATACAATGTGGACTTACTTTCCGGCCGAGCCCTTTTTCTCTCCAAGCTTACTGTGACGCTGATTGGGCTGGTTCTCCATTTGATCGACACTCCACTAGTGGCTTTTGTATTTTTCTGGGGCCCAACCCAATTTCTTAGATTTCTAAAAAGCAACTTACAGTTGCCCGCTCATCCATTGAGGCTGAATATCGTTGCTTGGCACATACTGCTGCTGAGGTCACTTGATTATGCTTTCTCTTACGTGATCTTCATATTCATTTGTCCACCATTCCAGTCATTTGGTGTGACAATGTTAGTGCCATTTCTCTTGCTTTCAATTAAGTATTCCATGCTCGAACTAAACACATCGACACAGATTATCATTTCGTACGTGAGAAGGTGGCTCACAAGCAGCTTGAGATTCGTTTAATTTCTACGTTGGATTATGTCGTGGATATCTTTACTCGTCTCGTGTTCGTGATCTTCAGGCCAAGCTTTGCGTCCGGCCTTGTACGCATTAGCTTGAAGGGGGGTGATAGAGGATAGTCTAGTTCAGACCCATGTATTATATGTTGACTGGGTATTGTTGGTTGTACCAAATCCATATCCACTTCACGAAGTCCACCGGACTGTTTCATTTGTTTTTATTGTCCAAGATTTTCTCACTTGCTGTAACTGTATCATAATAAATATACTCAAATATACTTATCCAATGAAATCAATCAAGATTTGAATTTCCATGGATTATCATTGTTTCAAGTTTTACTTGAAAATGCAATGGGGACCAGAGATTCGCCTACTTATGCAGAACTTCCTTGCGGACTCCAAAATTTATTCCATAGACTTTTTTAATTCCAAAAAGGGTGAGAGTCATTTACAACTTGATTGAGACAATGGGTGCTAGGGTCCCAATTTAAAGGTGGGTCCACTCCAATTCAATATCAATGGTCAAATAAGAAAAACCTTAATTTGAAAGCTCCTACCATAGAGGTGAGAAATGAGGTCCTTTTATAAGCATTAGAAAGGTGGGACCATTTTTTTATTTATGTGAGAAAAATATTGAGAAGAGACATTAGGGAGAGAGAGAGAGAGAGAGAAAGAGAGAATGAGGTGTTTTAGCCTTTCTTTTCCTACTTAGAAGAGCTGAATGGCCTTGAATGAGGAGTAAATGCTCATTCCACTTCTAGATAATCTCCATATTTTTTTTCTCACTCTCTCCCCTCCTCAATCTTGAACACAATATATGAAAAGAGACTTATTTCAATTGAAAAATCAGGTCAATTATATAAAATTAATTTTGGCTGGTGAAAATTGATTGGGTAGGGTAGGTACTCATTAATATATATATATATATATATATATATATATATATATATGTTTTTCAAATATAAACTTTCCATCCCCGGAGACTCCCCCACAAGAGAATCACAGCCGTTGGATCTTCTTCCGGCGGTTCTCCCATCTTCTTTTTCTCTCATTTTGTTCTCTCTATGTTATATAAGTATGAGAAATGATTATAGGGACCAAGCAAATGCTGGGCCTTTTGAGGTGGTAAATTTTAAAAATGTGGAGCCCGGTATTTTATCATCGAGACCGTCCATTTGATGAATAAGTGTTTAGATTGGAGATACTGAAATCTTGATCTGTAGTATTCAAATTAACAAAATGTTCATTTATTCCATTTTCTTCATATAAAATAAGTGAGATGTCTCAATCACAAGGACACAACACGAGTGGGCAGAGGTGGTGGGAGTGTGGGACCCACTGTCAATTTCAATCTCATCCCCAGCTTCTATATTAGGTGGGCTCAACTGCGTGTGGGCTCATCAAAGCCAATCTCCAACTTCTCTAACCTACTGGCCTGATGTGGCCATGACACTGGGTGATCTGGGAGATGGATTCTCATGTGATATACAGTGGCCCATTAGATGATTAAATACGTAATATTTTACTTTCAATTTTTATTCATCA
The DNA here is from genome assembly GCA_003546025.1 of Camphora micrantha. NCBI lineage: Eukaryota > Viridiplantae > Streptophyta > Magnoliopsida > Laurales > Lauraceae > Camphora > Camphora micrantha. The sequence goes on along the minus strand of QPKB01000002.1, from coordinate 55,606,335 downwards.
TATTGAATGTGGCCGGCATCCATTTTACATATTTTAATTTCAGTTTTTAACAATTACTTTTAATTTTCAGCAACAGATTCAATTTCAGATTTTTTTTTTTTTAATAACGAAGGGTGTCTCAGTTTTTTGGGCCAGAATAATCCATATGAGCCCGAAGGAGCCAGGTAAATCCCCTGCGCGTATATCCGAAAGATCGGAGTTGATAATCATATCATTAACGGTAAATCGATCAATCACAGCCTCCATTTATCGCTTGGATAACTTCCAATACGTCAGACTCTCCGTGTTTGTTCCTCCCTGTGTTGAATGAAATATTCCTTCTAAAAAACTTAGCCATTAGAAGGGTCAGAGATGTGACGTGCAGCTACCTTTAATATATTATCGCAAGAGTGATACAAAAAAAAAAAAAAAAAAATGGACTTTTGTTGGAGATGCTCCTATGAGAGATATCTCTTACCTTAAATAAGAGATTAGGTGGAGGCCCTCATATCCATATCCAATGCCAACAATTAAATGTGAGAGATATCTCTCATAGGAGCATCTCCCTTATTTAATAGGTGCTTTCATAATTAAAAAAAAAAAAAAAAAACCCTTAAACTCAAGAGGAATGACTGAGGGGCCAAACGCTTGTACCAACAATAAAGGACTTTTGTTGCACAATATTGTGAAATTGTTATGAGATATGGATCTTGGGTGGATGCCCACTTAAGATAAGTTAGGGTTAGTTTTAGGGTTTCTATTTTATGAGATCACTTTGCCTATAAATAGGCGTCTCCCTATTGTATTTACACACATATATTGAGATAATAAGAAACTCTCTCTCTACCCCCTCTAATATTCTCTCCTGCTATCTCTCCTTCTTTTACATCACGTTATCAGCACGACGCCAAGACCTTCCCCAGCCTTGGTTTGCATACTGTAGCAAACCAATTTTAGTTTGCTTTGGTGTTCTGCCATTTTGTTTATATTTGTTTCAAACAATAAAAGCCTAGGAACTCTGCCATTTTGTTTATATTTGTTTCAAACAATAAAAGCCTAGGAACTCGTGTAGCACCTTGCTTTGTTCCATTCCTTTTGACTGCATCGGCTTGCGTGCAACATCAGAAAGTTTTTTTTTACACCCTTTACGTTTTCAAGTGGCCAGGGAGTCTTTCTGACTTGGGAAACGTACGTCATTACAGTTTTTTTTTACTCTCTTACCTCGGGACGCGCGCTAGCAAACAAGAGGAGTAAAAACGTTGTTGCTCCAACATTATTTTACAGACGCAGCAGATCAATCATTCAACGGTCTTAATTTTTTTTCCTAAACTGCGATCAGGTAAGTGGTATATAAACCATGATTAAAACTACTTTATTAATGCATGAAATTTGTTTATAATGCTTTGTTCATAGTATTCATAGTGTTTTAATTAATGTTCATCCTTTTGCATGTTTTATTTATTTATTTTATCAATATTATGAATAGATCACAAAATAGAACCTGAAGTTCTAACAAAAAAAAAAAAAAAAAAAATGAACCTGAAGTTCACCAATCTATAGACCAGCAGTCATAGAAGTTGGAATAATGATATGAACCTGTAGATTCATATCCATAAATCAAAACCTGAAGTTTTTTTTTATTTAAATCCAAATAAATTATATGGCCATAAAATTAAATATGAAAAATTTGACAGAACCAGAAGTTCTGATCATTTGTTAGAACTAGAAGTTCTAAATCAAGCCTGAAGTCTTGACAGAACCAGCAATTCTGATTTTCAAAGTTATGAACCTGAAGTTCTAAATTAAGCCTGAAGTCTTGACAGAACCAGCAGTTCTAATTCTTAAAGTTGTGAACATGATGTTCTAACTTTCTTTGGCCAATTTCTTTTAAATTCGTTCATTAATTACTTCTGATGTTAATATTTCATTTTTTTTTTCTTTTCCTTTTTCCTTTATTGATTATCTACATACGATTAACTTAATATATATTTCTTATTACAGTTCTTGCATAATGTCAAATCTGGCTAAACTTGACTTTAAAGCACTTAACATAAATGGGGACAATTACTTATCTTGGCAACTGGATGCTAAAATCCACTTGCAATCCAAGAAATTGGGAGAGACCATAAAGGAAGGTAACAAGATGTCCCCAGAGGAAAAGGCGTTGGCTCTCATCTTCCTGCGCCATCACATACACGACGACCTCAAAAATGAATACCTTACTGAGGAAGACCCAGCAGGCCTATGGAAATCCCTGAAGGATAGATATGATCACCAGAGGATGGTCATACTGCCAGCTGCCCAGAATGAATGGTTAAATCTAAGGTTACAGGATTATAAAACAGTATCTGAATACAACTCTGCCCTATTCAACATTGTTTCCAGATTAAGATTATGTGGTGAAAAGGTTTCAGATGAGCAGATGTTGGAGAAAACGTTATCCACTTTTCATGCCTCGAATGTGCTTCTGCAGCAGCAATATCGAGAGCGACGTTTCTCCAAATATTCAGAACTTATCTCATGTCTTCTAGTTGCTGAACAGAATTCCATAGTATTGATGAAAAATCATAATTCCAGACCAACTGGATCTTTGGCAGTTCCTGAAGCAAATGTCAGTCTTAGCTCAAACAGAGGCAGAGGTAGGGGAATGGCAGACATAAATCCTCCAATAGAGGTGGACGACATAACTCCTCCAGGCGAGGTGGTTTTAAAGGTCATCCACCAAAATTCAAAAAAAATCACCAGAAGTGGTCTGGCCCTCAGCATAAAAACAACCCAAAATCCATCGGCAAATCCTTCCTACCGTCCTGATGACACGTGCCACAGATGTGGAAGAAGTGGGCATTGGTCACGCACTTGTCGTGCGCCAAAGGAAGTGGTGGAACAATATAAAGCATACAAGGCCTCTGTCCATTCAGCGGAGACAAATGATCTAGAAGGCTGGAATTGGAATATAATAACATCAGAGAGCCCTCCAATTGACATTACAAACTTGGAGACTCGTGATTTCTTTGAGGATGAAGATAACCAACAGCTGGACAATGAGGCATTTAATAATCTTTTGGGAGCCCCCCCTGGCATGGACCTGTGCAGATAATTGACGGCTCCGGAAGAGCCCATATGATGTTACCTAATGGTACTCATCTATTCATTAAAGATGCTTTGTTCTCAAAAAGTTCCCGAAGAAACTTGATTAGTTTCAAAGACATCAGAATGAATGGGTACCACATTGAGACTGTAAGTGAAGGTAACAAGGAATACTTATGCATCGTTACTAGTATTGGAAGCCAGAAGCAAATACTAGAAAAACTAAGTGCACTCTCTTCAGGTTTATATTACACGACAATCTCCAATATTGAATCACATTCGGTTATGAGCAAAACAACAACGTCAAGCCCGAAGCTTAAACTAAGCCCGAAGCTTAGTGATCCTAAGACTTTACTGCTTTGGCATAATAGGTTAGGTCACCCTGGGGTTACTATGTTGAGAAAAATCATAGATAACTCTTTTGGGCATTCCTTAGAGAATCATCAATTGACCATACCTAGTGGGTACTTATGTATCCCATGTTCACAGGGGAAATTGATCACCCGACCTTCTCTTACTAAAATTACATCCGAATCCCCATCCTTTCTACAAAGGATACAAGGTGATATTTGTGGACCCATCAATCCCCCTAGTGGACCTTTTAAGTATTTTATGGTTTTGATCGATGCTTCCACCCGTTGGTCGGATGTTTGCTTACTTTCGACTAGGAACGTAGCATTTGCCCGCCTATTAACTCAAATAATTAAATTAAGGGCTCACTTCCCTGATTATCACATTAAGTCCATAAGACTTGATAATGCAGGCGAATTTACATCACAAGTTTTTGATGATTTTTGTTCGTCTATAGGAATTGTTGTCGAACATCCTGTCCCCCATGTCCACACCCAGAATGGCTTAGCTGAATCCATGATCAAGCGCATCCAACTTATTTCTAGGACTCTGCTAATGCAATCTAAATTACCAGTTAGTGCTTGGGGACATGCTGTGTTGCATGCAGCAATGTTAATTCGACTTCGGCCCACGGCCTATCATCAATTTTCACCTGCACAACTTATAACAGGACATCAACCCAATATTTCTCACTTGCGCAAGTTTGGTTGTGCAGTTCAAGTCCCAATACCACCTCCTAAGCGTACTAAGATGGGACCACAACGTAGATTGGGAATATATGTAGGTTATGACTCTCCTTCGATTATTCGATATCTAGAACCAATGACAGGAGATGTCTTCACTGCTCGTTTTCCCGATTGTCAATTCGATGAGACAATATTCCCGCCGTTAGGGGGAGATAAGATAGTTCCTGAAGAACGTATTGTTCCTGTAGAACAACCCGTTCCTGAAGAACGACGAGAATTAACATGGAATACTTCCACTCTGTCTCATTTAGACCCACGAACTTCGCAATGTGAGAATGAAGTTCGGAGAATTGTGCACTTACAAGAAATTGCAAACAGATTACCTGATGCATTTAACGATGCAGCAAAGGTGACAAAGTCACATGTGCCAGCTATGAATGCACCTGCCAGGATTAATGTCCCCGTAGGACGAAGTCAAAATACGGCAGCAAAAGAATCTGCGATACGCCAGAAGCGTGGCAGACCTATAGGTTCAAAGGACTCAGCTCCGCAAAAAAGGAGAAATGAGCAATCATCATCATATCCTCTCAAAGAGGCATGTAACGCTCCTGAAGAGGTTCCTCCCGAAGGGGCACATAATGCTCCTGAAGAGGTTATGGCAAAATCCATTCTCTCTAGAATAATGGAAGTCCCTGGTGAGACTTTGGAAGCCCCTGAAGAGGCACCGGTACCGGAAAATGAAGAGATCTCTATACTTTATAATTATTCAAGAGAGAGATGGAATAGAAATGAAATTATCATCGATGACGCATTTGCATATGCGGTAGCTACACAAATATCAAATGAAAATGATGATGATGATTGGGACACAGAACCACGTTCTATAAATGAATGTCGACAAAGAAATGATTGGCCACAATGGGAAAGTGCCATCAAAACAGAGTTAGAGTCTCTCAACAAACGTGGTGTGTTCGGACCTGTAGTACAAACCCCAAAAGATGTTAACCCTGTGGGTTACAAGTGGGTGTTTGTAAGAAAAAGGAATGAGCTGAATGAAATTACCAGATATAAGGCACGGTTAGTGGGCACAAGGTTTCCTACAGAAACCTGGGATTGATTATGAGGAAACATACTCCCCTGTTATGGATATGACGACATTTAGATATTTGATAAGTTTGACAGTTTCTCAACATCTAGAAATGAGGCTCATGGATGTTGTAACTGCCTACTTATATGGGGAATTAGACACAAAATTCACATGAAAATCCCAGAAGGATTTCCTTTGCCTGAAGCAAAGCCAAGGAGGACGTACTCAATCCAATTGAGACGCTCATTATACGGCCTGAAGCAATCCGGAAGAATGTGGTACAATCGTCTTAGTGAATACTTGTCTAAAAGGGGGTATGAAAACAATCCCATTTGCCCGTGTCTATTTATAAAGAAATTCTTGAAGGGATTTGCAATATTAGCAGTTTATGTGGATGATATAAATTTGATAGGGACTCCAGAAGAGCTCGAAGAAACTGCTGATTATTTAAAGAAAAGAATTTGAAATGAAAGACCTTGGAAAAACGAGATTCTGTCTCGGATTGCAAATTGAGAGAAATTCCAATGGGATGTTAGTCCATCAATCTAATTATACCGAAAAGGTTTTAAAACGATTCGGAATGGACAAGGCACATCCATTAAGCACCCCTATGGTTGTCCGGTCTCTTGATATAAAGAAAGATCCATACCGTCCCATCGAGAAAAATGAAAAGGTGTTGGGTCCTGAAGTACCATACTTAACTGCTATTGGAGCCTTGATGTACTTGGCACAATGCACCAGACCAGATATTGCTTTTTCTGTGAATTTACTTGCCAGGTATAGCTCCGCACCTACTCAAAGGCACTGGATTGGTATTAAACACATCCTACGATATCTGCGTGGAACAACAGATTTGGGAATATTTTATTCTTACGATCATAAAGATTCCAGTTTTGTAGGATATGCGGATTCAGGTTATCTCTCAGATCCTCATAAGGGTCGATCACAGACAGGTTATGTGTTTCTAAATTGTAATGCCGCCATTTCTTGGCGTTCTACTAAACAGACTTTGGTAGCTACTTCCTCCAACCATGCTGAGATTTTGGCTCTGTATGAAGCCAGTAGGGAATGTGTATGGCTAAAATCTTTGATTCAGCATGTTCGTAGTTCTTGTCAATTACCTTCTATTGCAGGTATCCCAAATATTATCTATGAAGATAATGAAGCGTGCATAAGACAGATTCGAGAAGGTTTCATTAAAAGGAGACAAGACTAAACATATAGCACCAAAGTTTTTCTTCACTCATGAACTTCAGAAAAACAATGAAATTGAAGTCAAGCAAGTTCGTTCGAGTAACAACCTGGCTGACCTGTTTACCAAATCTTTGCCAAAATCAATATTCCAGAAGTTTGTATATGAGATTGGCATGCGTAGAGCTCATCATCAAACTATGTAAATAGTTGTTATCATCAGGGGGAGTTGTTTATCAGGAAGCATCCTGAAGTATGCTACTCGTGGACATATGTGCGCTGTACTCTTTTTCCTTCTCTAGGTTTTATCCCACTGGGTTTTCCAAGTTAAGGTTTTAACGAGGCAGTATTATGCACGTCCAACACTAGTTCAATGATCTTAAAGGATGTTGTACTCTTTTTCCCTTCGCTCTGGTTTTTTTTCCACTGGGTTTTTCCTTAGCAAGGTTTTTAATGTGGCAACTGTCATTGAATGTTGGTCATCCAAGGGGGAGTGTTATGAGATATGGATCTTGGGTGGATGCCCACTTAAGATAAGTTAGGGTTAGTTTTAGGGTTTCTATTTTATGAGATCACTTTGCCTATAAATAGGCGTCTCCCTATTGTATTTACACACATATATTGAGATAATAAGAAACTCTCTCTCTACCCCCTCTAATATTCTCTCCTGCTCTCTCTCCTTCTTTTACATCAGAAATAACTCAACATACAAATATCACAAAGAAAAAGGATATTTCACAATATCATAGAATAGTCCAACATTCCTTGATATCTTAGAAAAAAAAAAGTGGCGGGAGCCCTTCTACTGTTGTTACAAGTGTTTGAACCATCGTTCATTTTTCTCGACTTTTATGGATATTTCTGTTTTTGTAAATATCTCAAAATCCTCTTCTTCTTTTCTTTTTTTACCTTTTGTTTAATGGTTTAAGACTAATCTAAGCATAAAAAATTTCTAATATTAAATAAAAAGAGGTGAAATCTCGAGGCAGCCCACACAGTCAAAAGCCCTTCTCTTCATGGGGAGCCAGCTGCTTTCCTACAATTGCTTTGACATTCTAGATTCATGTCCTGGCTGCGCCTAATTAAACTGCCTTGACATTCTGGATTGATGTCCCTATTGACAATACTTACATGGCAGGCACAATTATGTTGGCTTCTTTTCCACCTCCCACCATCCAACTAGCCTAAGCTGACCTGCAACTTATATTGGTCTTTGTTTCGTTAAACAAAAGACAATACATCTTATATTGGCTGATTGTAGGTTAAAATTTCTTGACTGAACTTATGCACATGGTGTTGGGTTTTACCTGTCTACTAAATGGTACTGCAGAAAGGTTGGGCCTCATCCAATAGAACCGCTTTCCAATCTCTCTCTTGTCTGTCAGTGGGAGTGCAACGTTTGAACTCCATGAACCTGACCAGTTGTGTAACTGGACCCACTCCTACCATACATTTTAATGGCTGGAAGGGTCGAGCTCGACCAGCCTAGTAAACAGCTTGCATATTTGTTGGATCTTAATTTAACCTATTGTACAGACGTAATCAAGGACAAATATACAAGTGCTATTTCTGTGTATAGGGCTCATGGACAGGTAAGGTTGGCCTGGAGTCTTGTCCATAACTGGACTGTTTGATTATCAGGCCTGGAACTAGCCATTTCCCAATACGCACACACACCATTAAATACATTGGTCCAAGGTAGGTTTTTAAGAATATCGTGGCCTAGGCGTAGCTCATTTAATAGTTGGGCCAAGAATTTAGACATAGGTTCAGCCGATGGCTTAAAAATAGAGCCATAATGAGCCCCTTTTTTGGGCTAGTGAGAATTTAGAACTCTTATGGAAGAAAATAGAAGATGGTTGGTAGAGAAAGATCAACCATGAAAGGCCGTGAGGCGGTTTGCTTAGTTGTTACTTATCCTGTTCAATAAGTGTGGCTTGGGGCCTCTCTTTATTTCTTGTAGAACTTAGAGAATTTTTGTTTAGAGAATTTACAAATTTTTCAAATGCCGTCCCCACACCTGAAATCTCGAAACCCTCGTAATTAGAGAAGCACTAGTAAATGCTAAGGGGGTTAAAATTAGGAGTATTTAAAAGGATATTTGTGACTTTTCATGTAGTTGAAATTTAGAATTCATAATTCTAATAATCATAATATTTTTAAATTCACAGGAGACAACGATATTATCAATGTTAGAGATTCCCAACATTACAATTCTTATCAAAAGTTCTACTAAAGAAATAGGCCTTTACAAGTTTTAAAGGTCATGCTGAATGGAGGGGAAAAATTAAGGGGGTTGTTACGAACTTTTATGGTATGTTTCTTTTGTGAAATTTCTATCCTGAATTCACTATGTTAGGAGTTTCTGGACATGATGTGACATCTTTATCCCCTAAAATCTCTAAATGTTATATATTTTTAAGAACATTTTTTAAATTTCAGCCACATGAAAGGTCCCAAATCACTTTTGGGAATTGAGAAATCTCACCCTTTTTGTATTTTGATGAAATTTCTTTATGCTGAACTCCGAATGGAGTATTCATGAATTCCACTATGTATGGAAATTTAAAAATTTCCCTAGACAAAAATTCCTTAAATTTCGAAAAAAAAAAAAAAAAGCCCCTTGTCTTCCACCCCCTCTTCTACATAGAAATAACCATGAATCTGTCATCGCTATAGCTCTATTGACAGATGGACTTATGTTGGTGTTCAGAGTGGGGTGGTGGAGGTTGCCAAAAAGAACTAAAAAAAAATAAGTGTTGCAGTTGCAGCCCGAATCCTCCCGACAAGAAAATATGGAGAGTGGAGGACTGGTGATACAATGAGCTATCATCACATGAGTACCCAAATATCATTTTCCTATTTTCTCTTTGAGAAAGTAAAAAAGATCTAGAAAGTCAGCCTCCCATGCTCAATAATTCCTCCTACGAGTTTTGAATAAAAGCTACCTCTCTCACCAAATCACCATGTGACTTCACATTCTTTTATCTTAGTGCCATCATTCTTTGAAACGGTAATAATAGAATCAGGTACATCGGGATATTCCAAATCAATTTAAACGGTCAAATTCATCACTGAATTTTGCATTAGGAGATTTCCCGAAAGGAAGAGAGAAGTGTTAAAACTAGTTGATCAATTATTCAAGCCACGGTCAATTCATCGGTGGACAACTTTCTCATTTAAATAATAATAATTCACACATTGATCACTGCAATGGGTGTGGTGGGTGCATACAAGCCTCTGGGTTTACCAAGGTAGAATCTTTATCTACCCACGTGTTCGACAAGGGTGCTGCAGGACCTCTCCAAGATAGAAAATGATTATAGCAGTATCACCAACTTTCAATGGTTAAGAGCCCAAAAGGTGGGCCCCACTTTTAGTTTCGTTCCCTCGTCGCCATCGTCCTTCAGTCGATACCTTTATTTATTTATTTATATATATATATATATATATACCTTCTCACATCAAACATCATCCCATGCCAACCACTCAGTACCTGCCCTTTATTCCAGGACGAAGGGATTGTCCTAAAACCTTGCAGTTCTCTAAATCACATCTAACCAATAAAAAAAAATCACATTTTTTTGGGAGCCCAAGTCCGACCCTTTCTCTCTCTTTCTCTCTTCCCTCCATGGAGCAAGAAAGAATCCGAGCCCCTCTTCTGATCCTTCATACTTCGGCCCGGAACACATCACCTCTAGGAAGGCTTGGGATTGCAGTCACTGCCTTCTTAGCAACTATCACAGGTCAGCTCTCTCTCTCTCTGTATATATATATATGATGATGATGATGATGAGATATGAAAACCCAACAAAGAATCTCTGCTTTTTAATTGTCTTTGTCATCTGATTAGTAGCCAAGAAGCTCTCTCTCCATCTCTTCTTTTTTTTTTTTTTTTTTTGTTTGTTTAGTTTGGTTGGAATGTTTGGTGTTTTATGATGAAATTTTAGAGATTTGTCAGTGTTTCTTTCTTGTAATTTCTGTTCTAGTATGCTGCACAAAACGATTGATGGGTTGATTTTCTCTGCTGTTTCTGAGTTCCGATCAGTCCTCGAGAAAGGCAAGAAACCAAACAGAAGAGGGGAAAGAGGAGAGGAATCTGAAAAGATTCCCATGTTGGCTGATGTGGATTACTACTATCTTTGTTGGGTTTCTGCGGTATTTTTGTAATTTCCTTATCCAGCTTGATGGGTCGATTTTTGCTCGGGTTCAACCTTGATTATGACAACCACCTATTTTGATCTTAAGTGGCTTGAATCTGTATACAATCCTTTGTTTTATGTCAAAATCTCTCTATTATTAGTGGGGCCCACCTAAATATCAACCCAATTCCTTATGTGTACCTTGGACTAAGGCCCAGAAGTTTTTATGCATGTATAGCCAACTTTTACTTTATGACCCTGAATTAAAAGTTTAGACAATTTGATTAGTGATATCAAAATAGCCCCCCGCTCAATTGCCATGGAACCGTGGTTTGCTTCTGAAAATTGTGGGTTCGAAACTACACTACAACACTGAACCTACATGGAGTTTACTCAGCTTCCCTATACCCCAGTCAACATGTGAACATATTTATTGTGTGCTTCCCATGAACTTGAAGCATCAGGTGGGGGCCACATTAGATGTGTGTGATTTTAAGAAATCGAGCGGTTTGTTTTTGAGTCTGTCTCTTATCAATTCATCAACAATTATACTTCTATATTATATAAAGATAAATATATAATATTACATAAACCTATTTTGATGGAAAATTATGCAGAATACCTCTTTTTTCTAATGCTTTTTTTTTTTTTTTTTTGCTTGGTTTATGTAAGGGAGTACACCAATTACAATTCCCTTTGGTTTGGCTCGAATCATAATTTGACAATCATAGGTGCATTAGCCACCATGTGCATCCCAGCTCCATGGCCCCAACATTTGATTAGTGGAATCCCTTCGATACTCTTGTCATCCTACGATAGGATATTAGGACCAGATTTATACTCAGTAAATCTTCACTTGCTGTTGGATCGAATCTCAAGAAAAAAAAATTGATTAAGAGATTTAGAGTTTGCTAAATTGAGGGATAGGATAATCTAGTGTTAATCATTTTCCTTATTTCCCCTTGTCCATAAGGGGGCATTTTCATGGTCCCTCTTCCCACTTATTAGACATGCATTTAAGTGGGGCCCATGGGCTAAACTTCATATTAGCAATATTTAGTTTGCTTATTTAAAAAAGTTTGCATATTTGTGTAAAGCCGTGGAAGAGGAAATCGAAATTTCTTCTCTTCATAAAGCTCCATCATCACCATTAGATTGGTCTGTCTTAGAAAAATGAGTGACTAAATCTTATAAAGAAAGATTTGGATCTTTAAGAACTGAGCTTTTGTTATATGAAAAAATGCAATTCCCTAAATATAATTAATTTATCATTATTTTAATCGCAATTTCCTCAAACGGATAGTAAATGAAAATAAGCCTTTTATCAACTATTTCATCACACATTTTTCAAGTAGATGGTAAATATCAACTTCATTGAGGGCAAAGCTACCATAGGGTGGCGCTGCATCATACAAAGTATGCAAGTGTGGGGGCCCACCTTTAAAAAATCCAATTCTAACACTCACTTTAGGGTATACATATAAAATATTTTTCAAATCAACAATATGCACACCGTTGGATTAACTGAATCCTGAACACATGATTCAACTTTATTTACTTTCGCTCTTTCTTTCTATGGAAATAGAACTTGAGCACATATTTGAAATCAACAGATTAATCTAACGTAGGCCCTACGAAATACACTTTAAAGTTACATCAACAAAGAACATGATGTGTATAAAAGACGATGGACGGATTGGATTTTTTTTTTAAAGGCGGGCCCCACCCACTTGCATATGCCAGCTGCTGTATGGTAGCTTTTGCCCCTTCATTGAATCACAATGTCAACCTCATTGAAAAAGGGGTGTATATATATGCTCATTGAATTTAGTTTGTGCCTGGCTTGAGCCTTCAACAAGCCAAGTCCAAGATAATTACTAGGAAAGCTTGGACGGTCGAGTGTACAGCCAATAGAACGTTTCTTTTAAAGAAAGAATGTATGCGGACGGAATGGCCTATCGCATCCAATTCTAGGAACAGAACTAATGGCGGACGGAGACCATAGAGAGAACATGTTTACTTTGTGTAGAAGAGTTTCCGTGCAAGCCAATCTTTCTTTCTGTTTTTCGTTAGAGTGGTCATCACATATAATTGTCAGTTTTTTATGGGTCTTCAATTTGGTTTGTGCTCCAAAATAAAATATTTGGCATTTTGAAATGCTGAAACTTTTTTTAGTAGCTTTCCAAGAAATATAATATATCTATCTGACTATATATATTATGTAAAATATAAAATAAATTCTAAAAATGCAGAAGGCAATTTTTTTTTTTTGAAAAAAGACCTCTTTTTTTCAATGTCTTTGTTGTCAGGCTTATCCTAAGGAAGGGTTCTGTTTATTTTTATTTTGCAAAAAGGGATAAAATGTGATTTTGATTTCGGCCGATATCCATAGATTTTGGATTTCAGCTGGAGTCAAACGAAAATCAAACTGAAAACAGTGTGCACTGGTTTCTTCTCGGTAGCATGGCCAAAACAAAACAACATTGATAACCATGATGGTCATTCATTCGTTCCCTACTTCAATGCAGCATTTTTTATTTTTTTTTATAATGACTAAGTATCCATGAGGTGTTTGACCTAATGGAAGTAGTCTCTCAGGTAGGTGATGCCCGCTAAACTCATACAAATGAACACTTGATTAATTTTGGACAGTGAATTTCTAATACAAAACATGAGAATCATACCTAAATCTTATACCACTCCACCAACTTCAGGGTGGGTTGTTTTCATATGCGCCCCTAATCAAACTAAAATATTCTTTTTTTTTTTTTGTAAAAGAAAAAAAAAAGAAAAAACTAGAAACACGTTTGGTGGGACATTTGGTTGTTGGTCTGTCTCACTTTCTAGAAAGGTTTTTTTTTTATAAATATTATTTTCCTAAAAAGGACCCTACTGTTTTCAGAGTAACAAAAGTTACTTTATTAAATATATATATATATATATATATATATTATAGAAGGAGCACGTGATTTTCTCACATGGCACACTTACACCTATTCTTGATACTTTATAAAAGGTAGGCCAAGATTGATTACATTATCCAAACATGTGGGTTTTTTTTAAGTCAAATCTTGGGCGTGGTGTTGAAGGAATTCCACATGCTTGCATTTACAAGGATCCTATCCTTCTCGAATCGATCCCTCTACCACAGGGTTGAAGAATAGTTGGTGTGACTTTTTTTGGGTAAAGCTTGGTGTGACTTGTAGAGTGAGTTTCCACATCCTTGCATTTGCAGCGCTCCTTTCATTCTCATTCCTTTGGCCCCATTATGGTAATTTACTTGTAAAGTAAGTTTTAGTAAAAAATTACTTTAAGAGATAAAAAAAAAAAAAAAGGAGTTTAATAAAAAAAAATTACAAAATTTCAAAATCCAAAATATATTTTGAGAAGTCCAGGTCTCCTGTCGCGTCGAGTGACGGATGTCAATAACTCCAACATGGGGCCCACATAAATGATAATCCGGATTGTTCAGTTTGTCACGTGCTCAATTTGATAGTGGGGCCCGCTTTTATTGAAGTGAGATTTGAGAGGATCAATTTGACGTGGGACCTGATCGTATTGAAGTGAAGTTGGAAGATATTTTACCCAGAGGAGACGACATTCATCTTGATCCGTGTGAATTATATCATTATATGAAATCCATGGTGGAGTTGTTGACATATGTTGCACAAGAATCAAGTTAAAACGGCACAGTGGATCTGGACTCTACTTTGAGAACTTGGTTTTGTTCTCAGATGCTGAAAAGATTCTACCATAAAAAATGCTGAAAGAAAACTAAAGGTTTGCTTTTATAAGTTCAATCACGGGTTAGCTGGGTCAAATATTGGTTGATCAGTCTAACCTATCTAATCCGCACAAACCCCTATACTAGCAAAGCATGCCCGTGCTAAGCTCGGGCCCATAAATAAAAATACATCCAATTTGTGGCTATTTTATAAGATATTAATTAATGAGAAAATAAATATAAAAAAAATAATATGAAATTAAATATAAAACAAAAAAATATACCATTTATTACGATTCGAAGTATGGCCCAGCCCCACATTTATACAAAGTAAATATTACTTTTTATATAAATGAGTATGAAACTTCAAGTCTTATGTAAATTAACATTTGTAAAATTGCATGTGGCCCCGTCTTTATGAATTAGAATATGAGGCCCACTTTAAAAAAGTTTATTGTATGTGGAGCCCATATGTATAAATCACTATCAAAGATTCATTTTTAAAAATCACAAACATTAAGAATTTTCTAACCATAATAGATATATTAAAATTCTAAATCCACCTAAAGAAGACTCATTTTAACTTGGTTGGATAGGGTGATTGAGCAAGGTGGATTTTTTGATCTGGACTCTTTAAACACCTATCAATAATATATATATATATATAAAGATTTGAATTCACATAAAGAAGCTTAACAAAAGTGGACTTTGAATTGATTGATAGAGCTTATCACTTGAAATTGATTTGAGACCCAAATTCTTAAATTGATTTGAGATTAGAGTCCAATTTTGCAATCGATTAGCAAATTGGACTCCAATTTCGAAATCGAATCCTATGCCTTTAATATAATTCTTGCATCATTTGTTAAAAAAAAAATCTCCCAATAATTCTTGTATCATCCAAACTCTTTAATCTCCTGACCATAATTGATATTTTAAAATTTTAAATTCACCTAAAAAAAGTTAACAAAAGTGGACTCTTGATGTAAATCTTAATTGGAGTTCCAATTTCGCAATTTAAAATTAAAATTGAGATCCAATTTCTCAATCAATTGCGAAATGAGACTCCAATTTCGAAATCGATGCCTATATCTATAATATATAATAATTGTTAGATGAACCTACAATTACAGTGGATCATATTCACATGTCTTATTCAGCAATAATATCAACGGATGAACATTGTTTTTGCTTGGGGCCACAACAAATGCATGTAAAATAAAACTAAAAGAAAGAAGGGAAGCAAAAACTATTGCTATAAAAAGGGTTTATCCAAACTGGACACATTAAAAGATGCTCTTATGCAGTATTCTTTTGTTCTTTGTAACCTCGAATCCATTTCAGCAAAGATGGGAACTTGGCCTTGACTTATCTAAAAATCTTACCCACAGTGAGATAATTGCGTAAAACCTGAAAACTTGTCTCATCTTAGTGTTCAATCGAGTAATTCAGACTGTAAAGAGATGGTGGGCCAATTAGTAGTAGATTTTAGTCTCGTTTACATATTGATCTCATCATAATAAAGGTTCTTCTTCAATGTAAAATTCTTTGATGAAAAGATTTGGGTAAGGCCCATTTGTTTGCATGGAGTTGAATTCTTAGGAATTCAGTGAAAAAAAGGCTGCAACAAAGACATATTAAAGAGGTAAAAGGTAAGGATAGCAGGGATCATATGTTGCCTCTTTGATACAACAGGTCATTTATTTGCACTTATTTGCGGCTGTAACATTTTTGCTTACACATGTTTGTTTGTGAAAATGACATGTAAATAAAACTCATTTTCATATGAAACTTTTCACACTACAGTGGTGAAAGTGTTACACATCTCTGTTGTTAAAATGGTGCTAGTACCAGTGATGCCCAGAACGTGTACTCCTGTGAATACGGTGCTTTCTAGCAAACATAGATTTTGTGTTTCACACATGCAAGTCTTACCTATGTGATTAAGATTAGATTAGATTAAATTTACGAAGTGATTAGGTTATCTTTGAGATTTAATAGTTTTCAAGTTTAAGTTAAATATTCTCTCTCTAGATGGTTTAGACTATTTTGGAACAATGTCCGATTTCTTTCAAATTTCAAAATCAAGGAGTCTATCACTCCCGCCATGTGGCGGGGAACTGCTCTTCCATTTTCTGTTATTGCCTATTCATCTGACTAGAATGATCATCTGCAGTTGCACTACTTCTCTATGAGGGGCTATTACCTTCATGGGAGGGACACAAGGGGGAGAGCAGGACACAGGCCGGGGTGGTGGAATCAGAATTTGGGGTAGTTGCAGCTGATGACGGGCGCTGCTCGGACATAGGTGTTTCGGTGCTAAGAAGTGGCGGTCATGCTGTTGATGCAGCAGTGGCAACTGCACTTTGCCTCGGCGTGGTCCACGCCATGTCAAGTGGGATTGGAGGTGGCAGTTTCATGGTTGTCCGGTCTTCGGCAACCTCCAAAGCAGAAGCCTATGACATGAGGGAGACAGCCCCAATGGCAGCTTCACAGGTTAGTTTCATCTATACAAATGGTTAAAATGAGGAACTTGAAACTCTTTATATGGTTTAAAGACGACTAGATGTCTGTACCTTTGATTAGTGCAGTAACCATTTAAGGGCCCCCAAGTTTAATGGTTTTGGAAGTGCATATCTAAATGTTTTAACATAGAGCACTCAATAGATGCTCACAATCATCATATTGTGTTGATTTTGGATCTGCCTTAATCCATTTTAAGTCCTTTTGATATGTAAACCTGTGTTTAACATGCATCAAGGTTGACCCCACAAATGGTTTTCAAGTTTGCAACAATGGAATTCTCCTCTCAATCAAATTGTTGAAATCAACTGATTTAATAGGACTTTCTATCTGCCTGTTTCATAAGCTTCCACGTTCAGCCCACCTTGGACTGTTTTGAGCTTGATTCAGTTACATGAGTGGGCTTGGATTTGATCTTGCAGAACACCCAGGAGAAAAAAAAAAGAAGGTAACTCTGGGTCTATAACCAGAGATGCTGAGTGTGGCCTCCGCATGACAGAGGACCTTTTATTTCATCGGTGTGTATAAAAATCAAGACAGACCCAGATCGAACAGGCTTCAAATGGAATTAGTACATCGGAGGAATCATAATAAATAAAACCAATTATATAGTAACGGTTCAAATGTTTTAAACTGATATACAAGCATGCACTCAGACCAGTATTAACTTTTGATCCATTTTGATTGGTTTAACATAAATTAAACACTTCTCTTATTTATCATTGGTAAGTCCTGGTTGAACCCGATTGAACCTGTCAGTTCAATTGGTCTACATTGAACCTTCCATATCTTGATCTCTTTGTTTTTTGAATCATATGGTGAGGTTTTGAATGACCACTGAGACACATCAAACTAACAGATGAACTACATTCAATTCAAGTGCTGTTACTTTCTAACATCGAATGATATCGCACTTGCTTCTCTTTGAACATTTTGCCAATGTAACTCACACACAGGACATGTATGAAAAGAATCCTCAAAACAAGTCCCTAGGGGCACTCTCGATGGGTGTTCCTGGTGAGCTAGCGGGCCTTCATGCAGCTTGGCTGAACCACGGGCGGTTGCCTTGGAAGACGCTCTTTCAACCTGCCATAAGACTCGCGAGAGATGGTTTCGTGGTTACTCCTTACATAGGAAAGGGGCTCAAGACGTCTGAGAAGATGATAATGACAGACCCTGGCTTACACCAAGTGTTTGCACCTAATGGGCTGTTGTTGGAAGTTGGTGACACTTGCTTCAATCAAGAGCTGGCCCGCACACTAGAGGTGGTTGCTGAACAAGGGCCACAAGCTTTCTACAATGGAAGCATTGGCGAAAGCCTGGTTAGAGACGTGCAAGAAGCAGGAGGGATTCTTACAATGGAAGACTTGCAGCAGTATAAAGTGGAAGTTACAGATGCCATGACTGTGGATGCCATGGGCTATACCATACTTGGAATGCCCCCTCCTTCTAGTGGCACTGCTGGATTGGCCCTGGTGAGTTTTTTCACTTTCTTATTTGTTTAATTAATGTCAAATTGCTCTATGCTAAAAAATTCATGATGGGGCCATCAATTTATATCCAGCACGATTTAAACTACACTCCCTCAAGCTATTAAAGGCCTGTTTGTTTGTGTAGAATCCATAGGAATTGAATACATGAGTCATGGTCAAATAAGTTACACTGAGGATTATTATAGAGAGGGCGTGATGTATGGTGGCGATGCAGATGGGACCTTGACTTTCTAGGAATTGAATTACTAGGTGATGGCTAGGTATTCATTTCCCATCTTCTCTTGCCATTATAAGGGAGAGTTATTTGATGGTCATTGTTTGGATGTTCACCTTTGATTCTTCACTTTTAACCACTTAAAAGAATACGAAGTCTTAGAATTCCTAGGAATTCAATTACATGAAACAAACAGGCCTAACAGCTTTAAAGCAACATTTTAGAAGATTTAACAGCTTGCCTGCTCTATTGTACTGGTAAAACATGTCTTATCAATGCAATAGCTCTGAAACAAACTATGTAGTTCTAGTGTTCTACACCAAATTGCTCCTAAAGCAAAGCAGCTACTAAAAAGAACAGAGTAGCCGCTGAACATACCAAGCTATTCAATTTTCTTTGAGGCTCCTGAAGCTAGTAGATTAGGCATACCTAATGACTATTAAGTGTGATAAAACTAACTAATATTCGAGTGTTGTACAAGTCAGTATGAAATTCCTTCTCTGATAGGAATGAGAATTAATGTTATTCAGATGTTGCAAAAACGTTCAGGTTCTAAACATATTAGATAGCTATGGAACACCGGATGCCACGAAGGGTGCGTTGGGTCTCCATCGCCTAATTGAATCACTCAAGCACATGTTTGCCATGCGAATGAATCTTGGCGATCCAAAGTTTGTAAATATCACAGGAGTTGTGTCGGATATGCTGTCGTCGTCTTTTGCAAAGAAGCTTCGGCAGAAGATCTTGGACGACACCACATTTCCTGCTTCTTATTATCTATCCAAGTGAGTGGAAGTTCCATTTGTTTCTCTTCATGTCTAATATTGTTGTTACTTGTTGCTACATCATTGATGTTCATGAATAAACGATCATCTTAGGTACTTAGCTGAGGTTTGTTGGTATGATCATTTTATTAGTAGGATCATTTTTATTTTATGTTCAGACATGAAAAGCCCATAAGATAAGTAAGCCATGGATGAATTTTGGTAGTTAATCAAATCGATATCAACATTAGTTACAGACCCACCTTATTTCACAGGCAAGGCTTTCTTTCATGATGCCCAATTTGGCATGTGGGTGATCATAATTCAGTGATCCATGAAATTAATATGTGGTCACTACTGTGGATAGGGACTAGGGAGTTCCTTATGAATCTCCCGGGTTAGTTGATTTTATATCTTTGGTTCATTGTAAGCAGGAGCACAACCATTGTCTTGGAGCAAAAAAGAAAAGAAAAGAAAAAGAGGAAACTTGGATGGTCATGATCTATTCTGAGCTTGAGATCATTCTGGGGTCTCTCCCATTGAATGAAAGATGTGCGCACTTGGGCATATGTATCAAGTGGATCAATAAGCATCAAACCTGTACAATTTATGAGGCTTTTTCACATATAATATCATCTAGAAGACCAACTATTGTGCTTTTCAGTTATCTCTGATTAGAATTCTAAAAATGCAACTAATACTCATGTTAAATAGATCTGAAGTTGCTGAAACCATTTGACCTCAAATATTATTAATCAAAGTAACATAGTCCTCATTTTGTTGCTCCTTTTTGTGGTTTTAGATTTACTAACTGCTGTCATTTCACATTTGCCAGATGGAGTCAGCTAGATGACCATGGTACCAGCCATTTTTGCATTGTCGATGCAGATCGAAATGCGGTATCCATGACCACCACCGTAAATTATTATTTTGGTGGAGGGGTGCTTTCACCTTCCACAGGGGTTGTGCTCAACAATGAAATGGATGACTTTTCAACACCAACTGAAGTATCCCCAGGCAAACTTCCTCCAGCTCCTTCTAATTTCATTCAGCCAAACAAGCGACCACTATCTTCCATGACACCTCTTATCATTCTGAAGGTATGTGAAATAGACCAACTGCATCAGCTTGTTTCTCAATATGTATTGGAAGATTGCGACCAATAGGACTTTCTACAAGTGTAGGAAGTTTTATAGACAATACCATGCTTATATTAAACGTTCAGATATCTGTAGGATCCTTGTCATCAAGAAACAAGATACTTTCCTTATTGCCCTGGCCCAAATGTTAACCAGATCAGCCTAAATCATATTGGTTGATCCTGCTGTAACCCAACCTGTGAAATTGGCTTGAATTTTCTTTGACTACTGGCTATAGGCTTCTTCTAGTTTTTATTTCCTTTTCCTCTGATGACCACTCAATTTGTACACATGGCATGTTTCAGTCTTGAACCCGGCACATGGAAAACCTACCTTGGATGGACCACAACCAAGAAAGAGGGAGCATTGTGATTGAATAATCTGAACCATTAAATTTAAAGGAAAAATTCAACAAATTTTCCATTGAATGCCTTCTGTTGGTCCTAAAAACTATCCATTAGCCAATTTCGGCCAATTAAGAGCTTATATATGATCATTTCTGAAGTCTTACTAATAGATTAGAGTCATATCAAGCGTCATAGGCCAAATTAAAAGAGCCTTTGTCCGAGGTAGGCAAATCTTGGAAGGCATTTTGATATCAATAGATGGATAAATTAAAGCAGACTAGATGTGTATGTAGATCAAATTCATAGAGGCATTAGATTGTGTTCATTGGCCTTTGCTCGAATGCCTATTTGTTAGACTGGGATTTGGTTGTCCAAATTGTGAATTTGATGGGACTTATACTGGTATTCCAGATTGAACCATCTGATTTTTCCATTTCCAGACTCCACTTTGTGGAAAACGGAATAGTGTTTTCTGATGCATCAGTGGGTCGGACTGAGAGCATGCTTAGGTTCTTGTGATTCTCTTAAGTGGTGTCAGGTCTAGTGTGAATATAGCAATGCACTTTGTTCCATGTGGCTCATGAAGCATGTGTTAATCATATCTTATCTCGGACCATTATGGCTTGAGCTCTAAACCTTCTCTATATTTTGTGGGCCTTTTTGGAGTCTTGCTCTCTTCTGGTTGGGCGGTTTCAGGTTCAAAAAGCAGGGCAAAATATTTTGAAAGACATTATGGCATGAAATTTCAAGGGAATGTGAAAGCAAGAAAAAGAAAAGAATAACTTAATTCAAATGCACATTTTTTTTATCCCTGGTATTATCTGGATCAGAGCCTCATTGATTAATTAGTCCTAAATCCTATAGGCTACTGAGTTCCATGGTATATTTTCTTAAGTTCACTGTAACTCAAAAGTGGATCCTTACCTGTGGGAGGCTACAAATTAAATGGGGATGGCGGGTCTAAAGGTAATCCAGGCCCATCTGTAATTGGTCGGAAATAAAATATGATTATGGGGAGTTATATTTGTAAAAATTCAGGAAACTGCATCTGGCCAAAGTGTTGTGGTCATTTTACTGAGAATAGCTAATGGTTATTTATATGAGCACAACCAAAGATATTAAGTCAAAATACGAAATCTAAGCCGAAGTGTTGTGCTTGTCTTATTGAGAATAGCCAATGCCAATGGCTATTTATAAGAGCACAACCAAAGATATTGACTCAAACAACCAAAGTTATTGGCTCAAAAAATGGAAACCTTATCACACTTATAATAGGAAACCCAATCACACAATAAATAGGAAAGCTAATCAGATAATAACACTATCCTAATCTAATCATAATCTAAGATGAACTCATCCTTTCCATATCCAACATCGTTTAGGATGTTCTCTATTAGTATTATCCTTCTTGGGCCCTGCCGGGCTAAGTGTTTAAAATAGGTCCAAGATTATGGTGATTGAAAAAGAACCTTACTGTTATAGTTTCTCCAAAAAAAAAAAAAAAAAAAAAAAAAAAAAAAAAAAAAAAAAAAAAAAAAAAAAAAGGAAAAAAGTCCCACTGCTAGTTGATGAAAATCGAAGGAATGCTATTGCTTGGGCTGGTGGCACTGCAAAGACCTGTAGCTTTATCTTTTTTTCATTTATTGTTTTAAATGAAATCCAAAAATAAGACAAATCAGTGAATACCTGTTCTAACCAATTGCTGAGAGAAAATAATTAAGAAGTGTGTAGGGGAGCGAACCCGCGCCGCGGCTGCCAGTGGGAGCGCCACCTGCCGGAGGCGTGGGGCCCGACCCCTTCGGGTGGCCCCTACCCCGCCCGACCCAGTGTCAGTGGGGCCTACTTGGGCCAATTGTTTATTTGGTCCCCTGACCCGGTGTCGGGGGAGGCCTCCCCAGGAGTCGAATCCGAGACCTCTCACTTTAAGAGATAATCTGGGAGACTCCTGGTATCACTGGGCCAATTTGACTCAGTGGTACCAGGAGTCTCCCAGATTATCTCTTAAAGTGAGAGGTCTCGGGTTCGACTCCTGGGGAGGACTCCCCCCTCTGGGGGGAACAAATAAACAATTGGCCCAAGTAGGCCCCAGTGCAGCTCCAGCGCCCACTGGGGTAGGGCCATGCTCCCGAAGGGGTCGGGCCACGATGCCACCGGCGGAGCCCGGGCGGTGCTTGGCGGTTCGCTCCCCCACAAAGTGGATATGCTAGAAATTCTGGGTAGAATGGAACTGGGTCATCATTGCCAATGGAATAGCTTTTTCTAAATGATGAATCCTTATGTATAGTGGATATCCCATCCTAATTGGTGGGATGACCAGATTTGTACATTCTTTATCCCGCATATATAAACACTTAGTCAACTTTTTTTTTTTTTTCGAATGTTAACTTTCAATAGATGAAAAGACATTACAGAAAAAGAAAAAAGAATAGTCAACTTTGAATGTTAAACTTTGTCAACTTTTTGGGTAAAAAAAAAAAAAAGAAAACCAAACTTTCATTTAGGATTCTCCAACTAATGCATATGATTGTTAGGTGATGAATAAAGCTAGACCCTTGCTGCATATAATTTCGATTTATGTATTTGTTCCACATGTAAGTATATAGTATGGTAATTGGTTTTAATTTTTTTTTATAATATATTGGATTTGTGATTTTTAGTTAAGTCCTATTCATGTTAGGATAGTTGTAATTTTAGAAAGACATGTTGGTGGTTTTCATCAAAGGAAAAGGTTTTAGTGGAATGGTCTATCTTCAGTCACCTAGAGGCCAAAAGTTTCCAATATTACAAATGCTTCTAGATATGAACAGAATTATTTAGCAGCCTGAATGTTCAGAAAGCCTAGAAAAGGAATTTCCTTATGTATAGTGGATATCCCATCCTAATTGGTGGGATGACCAGATTTGTACATTCTTTATCCCGCATATATAAAAACTTAGTCAACTTTTTTTTTTTTTTTAGAATGTTAACTTTCAATAGATGAAAAGACATTACAGAAAAAGAAAAAAGAATAGTCAACTTTGAATGTTAAACTTTGTCAACTTTTTGGGTAAAAAAAAAAAAAAAAGAAAACCAAACATTCATTTAGGATTCTCCAACTAATGCATATGATTGTTAGGTGATGAATAAAGCTAGACCCTTGCTGCATATAATTTCGATTTATGTATTTGTTCCACATGTAAGTATATAGTATGGTAATTGGTTTTAATTTTTTTTTATAATATATTGGATTTGTGATTTTTAGTTAAGTCCTATTCATGTTAGGATAGTTGTAATTTTAGAAAGACATGTTGGTGGTTTTCATCAAAGGAAAAGGTTTTAGTGGAATGGTCTATCTTCAGTCACCTAGAGGCCAAAAGTTTCCAATATTACAAATGCTTCTAGATATGAACAGAATTATTTAGCAGCCTGAATGTTCAGAAAGCCTAGAAAAGGAATTTTAAGTTGTTCAGGTGTTAAGGTTGCTTTTGAGATGTCTTACAAGCAGTCTGGATATGTTTAACATATTTTAGCATGTTCAATTTGACTCGTTTTGATAATCCTTTCACAAAGAGTTTATGTTGTTTCATGATATAGAGAAAATCTTGGTGTTAGAACTTATTAATTGAATACTGAGATCTGAGAAAACATTTTTTTTTTTTTTTTTGTCTTATTTTTTGCACTTGAGCTTGAGCACAGGGAGATTTGCTTCATTCATGTTGAGGCAGATTGAGCCATCGTATCTATATGAACCTTTGATTCTGATTTCTATTCATGATCTACCTAAGCATACGATTCATGATGCCTTTTCTAGCTAGG
Organism: Camphora micrantha; assembly: GCA_003546025.1. NCBI lineage: Eukaryota > Viridiplantae > Streptophyta > Magnoliopsida > Laurales > Lauraceae > Camphora > Camphora micrantha. The sequence continues at coordinate 55,581,813 of QPKB01000002.1, read as the reverse complement.
TCATAGTGGGTGAGTATAAGAATTTAACTTCCAAATGAAATCATCAATGAGCACTTAAAATTTCTTTCGCTAAAGTGACATGATAGATTGTAGTGTGTAGAGGACATAACCTTAAATAGGGGTGAGTGAAGAACATGAATTTTCAACATCAACCGCAGATAGATAAATAGGTTTTTCAGAAAAAAAAGTCATGCTATATTTTCATTTACTATCTTGACCTAATGCAAGAGATTGATTGGTTGCAGGGGAATCAACTGGCCGGGGTTGTTGGGGGAAGTGGCGGTCTTTTCATAATTCCGGCAGTCATTCAAGTCTTTCTAAACAATTTTATCTCGGGCATGGAACCTCTAGGCTCCGTTCAGCATCCAAGAATCTACCACAAGGTACTTCTATGAATGACCAAGGAAAAACTGCAGTGTTGGTCACCATGACTTCTTCCTTCTATTTTATTTCTTACTTGAGATATGACTAAATGACTGCACTATTTTCATATACATGTATGTACATATCATTCACACTGATCATTTGCAATGTGAATCTTGGGTGACCCATACTCTAGAAGTGCACATATAGACCAATTCTATCTCTGATCATTTATGATATGAATCATTATGATTTTGGTGGGCCTTTTTCTTTATTGATGGGTTAGGATTTTTCCAATCAGTGTGATTTCAGGCATATGTCCTGTGTTGGACCTGCCATTGACTTGTTTCAATGATAACTTGAGGAAAAATAAGTACCAACAAATATAATGTTTCTGATGGATGTCTTGGTTTTTCTATGGAGCAGTAGGTCCTTCAAAGACTGATATCATGGCAAAAGAGATTCTGTATTGCACTGATGGTATTTGTATTCTTTAGAAAAATAAAAATAAAAAAACTTTATTTTCATTTTCATTAAAAATCTCTTCCCAGTATCTAGAAAATCTTTTTTTTTTTTTTTTTGAGAAAGAAATCACCTTTTATTGTTTCTTTCTTTTCTTTTCTTTTTTTTTTTTTTTTTTTTTTTTTTCTGAGTTGGCAGAGTGGCCAAGAGAGGGAAGTTTGGGCTATGGGAGCGGGTGTTGCTATCCAAAGCAACACCCTGTGATTCCCTCACCTTTTATTGTTTCTGTTTTGGACTAGTGAAGCACTATATTGATTTCTTTTGTGAAAACACAGGCACGGCACGGGTACACATGCATGAGGAGTGCACGCACACATAACACAGAGAGAGAGAGAGAGAGATTCTCAAGTTTTCATTTATGTGAGAATAAAATTTTTAAAATTGTTATATTTGGATGCAGCTGATACCAAATGTAGTACTATACGAGAATTGGACGATAATCGACGGAGACCACATTGAGCTCTCACAAGAAAATATGCAGTTCTTGGCACAAAGGGGTCATCATCTGAAACCTCAGGCGACAGGGGCCATTTGCCAACTTGTTGTACAAGACCTTCAAAACCCACTTAATATAAAAAGAAACTATCGTCGAGGACTTAGTGATTTAGTCTTCCATGGAATGCTTACTGCTGTTAGTGACCCAAGGAAAGATGGAAAACCAGCAGGCGAATGAGCAGTACCGATTTAGAAATGTAATTTCAATTTATCCTTAGCTCTCTGTATAACATTTGATGCCTCATTATATTCTTCTTGTTTGTACAGTCTTGATGGCTTCTTAAGGCCACATGCAAGCTGCTAGAGTCTAATTTGTTAGCCAGAATAGAAACTCTCTAATAGTCTCATTTATTATAAAATAATCATCAATCAAGTGATTAAATTTAATTACCTAGTGTTCCTTTGAAGGTGCTTTCCTGCTAATCATAGCCTATAATCGATGAGGTTTAGATACATGTCCAATGAATTTCAGATGCACCATCCACTTCTTGCATGGAAGTAATCCTTCAACTGGAGGATTTAGGAGCATCTAAAAAAAATTGGTGCAGAAAATCAATCTCAATTTTCTTTTATGTCTCCCCTTTCCTCTGTCCTACAGGTGAAATAAAATTTGCTACAGGCAACTGTGGAGCACAGTGCGTATGGAAAATACCCCAAGTACACCTTTTTTTATATCACAGATAACCGTGCTTATGGATCATATAATTTCTTGATTGAACAACTGATACAATCAGAAATGTGATAATTGTTGATAAGTAAAATGAAAATCTTTGTTTCACTTTATTTGGGCAAGCAATAATCACCCTAATTATTCCCATCCATAGTTAATTATGAGTTACCTAACCAAAGATAAGATGTGAAATGACTCTGAAGAAGATGACTTCAATCTGACCAAATATTTTGTTGACCTGAGTAACATACTAATTAGTTGTAGCTGTTTTGATAAAATCTTATACTTAATGACAGATGGGGTTGCACTAATGCAGATTTTGAGCACCTGCATGTGATTTTGTTGTCCAAGCACCTATTTCTATGTCCATCTTTTTTTTTTTTTGCTAGACACAACAGCAAACAATCTATATTAATAAACATGAGCGAAAAGTAGTTTATAATTCTTTTCTATATAGGTAAGTAGATATGTATCACAATTCACAACTGTACAAAATGTCAATTCCAAAAGTCTTCAACTCTGCTTAGTCAAGAGAACCATCACAAACACCTGTTGAAAACAGAGATATTGATAGAAATTTTGCAACAGAGACATTGCTTGAATTTATTTAGACATCTCCCCCTCAATCTAATCATATTTAAAGCTCTTCATTTTCAATCCTTCAAGATGGGTTAAGGTACACTTTTGCTTTTCTTGCACTATGTCTGCTCTCTCTTCTTATTTTGTGGTGTTCTTTGCGAGGTGGGCAATGGCCAGAAGAACCTTTCATTCCAATCCACACACAAATATATATATATATATATATATAGAGTCAATACCTCCTGAGTAAATTCACTTGAGTAAATTCACTTAAGTGCAATCTATATCTTGTCCCTAAACCAATCTCTGTCAAAGACAAATATATTGAGTGAAATTTTTTTTTCTTCTCTTAAAAGAAAAGGAGATAATCTTATCATTATCGCGATATCATCAATACAAAGACATCTCTTTTAGAGCAAGTTTGGGTACAAAATATGATTTGAATTATGAGAAGCATAACTACGGAAACAAATTTTATTTCATTTGGCTCAGCGCATGACCTAGTAAAATAAGATACTTATGCAGACATTTTCCATGCTTTTGAGGGGAAGTAGGCTTCCAAGGGGATGGCTGAGATTGGTGAGTTAAGTAGAGACTCTTAACATGCCCTTAAAGAGTGTCATCAACTTCTGAGATTCTCTCTAAAACTGGATTCCAAGCACTGCCACTTCTCCTACTAACCATTCTTCGGCGGCCTAACCAATTGCTTCCTCTCTCCCCCGGGCACGCCGGCTCTGACCTCTGCGATGGAAGTGGTCTCAATGAACATGTCTCCGGTGCAGTCTCGCTTTCATCCATTCGACACTTTTCAAAAGAACTGATTTGCAAGGACTTTGATTTGGCTTTGGACTGTTTTTGTAGTGTGTAGGTAGGAATAAGGAAGTATATCTTTCCCTTCTGGAGCTCAGTGTCTGGGTGCACCAAAGATGGTTTCTTAACCAATTCATCACCCATGGGCCGTGCAAGGACATGTTTGGGATTGGCTTTCATTACCTCCCCAGCTGTAATTCTCCACCCATACTCATCGATATGGCCATCAACATGCAACACTCTCACAACGTCGAGCACGCCGCAGGGAAGAACACAAGCAATGCAGCACCTCAGAGTGAGACTGTTACCCATCTCCTGTTACTGGCCTACAGATATTGCTTCTGATTGTTTCTTGGATCCTTTGTTTCTGTGAAGCTCACCGATGAACATGGAAGAGTGGATGGATGAGGATATAGAATCAACAGGATGAGAGTTTAAATTGTATGTGTTGTGTGTGTGTGTGAGAGAGAGAGCACTTGGAATTCCTCCTTTTCAGGGAGTGTAAGATTTCTACTGCTATAATAGGATGTACCCCCTGTGTCCCCCTTTAATGGCAACTTTCTTTTTGCAAAGTTGGAGAGAAAGAGAGATGACATGAGGGTGGGAGCTTATATTTTTTCTTGGGTCCCTCTGCCCCCTAGTAGAAACTTTCTATAGAGAGAGAGAGAGAGAGAGCACTTGGAATTCCTCCTTTTCAGGGAGTGCAACACTTGGAATTCCTTCTTTTCAGGGAGTGCAAGTGTTGTATTGCTATGGTAGCGAGTGCCCCTTGTGCCCACCTCTACTGGTAACTTTCTGAGAGAAAGAGAGATGACATGAGGGTGAGAGCTTATAGCTTTTCTTGGGTCCCTTGTGCACCCCTGATGGCAACTTTCTCTTTAGGGGAGAGAGAGAGAGAGAGAGAGAGAGAGAGAGAGAGAGTGCTTCGAGTTCCTCCTTTGTATAGGGTCTCACTGTATTATTGCTAAGAGAGAAAGTAAGAAAAAAGGGGAAACACTTTTGTGGGGTGGATCAGGGGTCTAGGCATCTTTTGATGCGGTGACTGGAATCACCACCGCATGGGCGTTGGGCAATGAAGTGGTGGCCTTTGTTCTTCATTCCAAATGCAGATATTAAGAGCTGGAGGTGATGAGAGATGATATGGTGAATGTTATTTTATGTGATTTGTATATTGATTTGTCTTTGTATTCTTCTTCATCTCGAGACATGGAGAAGGAGAGACATGTCCCTGGCATCTCCATGGCTTGTGTGCTAACAGACACGCCATATTCGGTGGGAAGTCTCCACCTTTTTGTATTGTACCACGTGTAGGAGTGGGGAGGGTAAGGAGACATCTTTTTGAACATGGATTTGAGAACTTATGTTAGGTGGAAAGTTGATTAGATTGAATTCTCCTGGCAATAGTAACTCCACCGTCCTATCCGAACCTGTCGGCCGGTCACTTCATATTTAAAGATTATATGAGTGATTTGGCTAAGTCTTTGTTCGCTTCATGCAGGAAGCTATGATCCCCCAAATACTTGCATCATTATCATTAAGGCGTTATCCTAACTGTGATCGGATCAGCTCCAAATACTTACATTAAATCCATTATTTCTTATTAGCTCTACTGATTTTCTTACTTCTAAATATAAAAAGTGTTATAAGGGGATGTAGAAAATTATCAACACTACCATATTTTAGGCATATCATGTGGTCCACCCACTTTATCTACCATACAATTCCTTATGTGTGGACTAGAAGGATCCAAAGTTATGTATCTGATATAACCTGTGAGTGGCCAACCTCTGCTTGAACAAATCCGCTTATGTTACACTGACAAAGGTTTCAGACCAAAGGAAGAGCCAGTGGATTCATTGTTGCTTTGATCATGTACTAAAAATAGCTATATATTTCACCACCATTCTAGCACTGCATATGGCTAGCTTCCATTAAAGTGAAATTTGGGTTCACTCCTGTAGAGAGAGACATAATACAGGCATGTTGTATCAAACAAAGGAGGAGCCACACATGTGAAACCAAGTCTTAGCTACAGTCACCACCTCTCTGACTGCATCACACAAGGATCGTTTCTCTACATGGGCTGGATCTAGGCCCAACCCATCTAATCCTCTCTTGTATAGTAGTCTGATTGCATCTTTCCATTCCCATAGGTGTGACAATTCCTAACTTGACCCACCAACCCAAGTCTGAACCCCACCCAATTTTCAGCATTGGGCATGCCCATTTTATTTTCATTTTGGGTTGATGTTTCGAACCTAATTAATAAATGGGTTGGGTTTGGTCCGCATTTGTAAGTGCTAGCTGCCCCACCATCCCAACCCGAATCGACCCAATTCATCTCTCTGTGTAATGACCCTTCTTGCTATTGACCCTTTTAATCTTTGGTTTAAGGCTTGAGTTTAGATTTTTTTTTTTTTTTTACCATATTGATAAGTGGTTTCAATTTGGATTGGGCATTTATGTGTGGCCTATCATGCTCAACCCAACATGATCCAAACCTGATCTATTGCCATCTTTAACTTTCAAAGGGGTTGGGGTTAATTAATTTTGACCGTTGAATTGTACGAGGTGATTTTCTTATGTTACTTCATTTAGAAATCAGAGTCTTATCTTCACATGTTAAACTACTTTGATTCTCTTGTTGTCTTTAGTTTCTTTTAAAGTCAGAAACTGCGGCTTCATGTCTGTCACAGTAGAATATTATTCCTTGCCCCTAATCTTTTATATATTAAAAAAAATTCTAATATTAGAAATTTGCATGGTTCAGTTTGATGTCATTTGTTTGCATTTCATAATCTTTATAGTTTCTTAAATAATCTTATTTTATTATTCTCATCGCCAAGGTCTTGTCCAAACTATGTTGGGTTTGGCTACATTAAATCGTTTTTTCTATTCCTATGTATCTTGAACCAAATCCGTTATAGGTTGCAATTCTTTATATTCATTCTAACATTCTATCCATGTCATTTTTGGCCTACTCATCCTCCGTGGTGGGCATATACATGCATAAGAAATACTTTTGCCATCGATGGTTTGCGTTGGACTCGGTGGCGGACCCAGGATTTTTGTTTGGGTGGGGCAAATTTTTTGTTCGACTTTACTAACTTTTTCACATTAAAAATACCAAAAAGAAAATGTATTACATTTAAATAGATACAAAACTTTTTTCCATGCTCGTATCTCTTACCTAATTGAAGGGCCCTCCCATTGTCTCTCCTAAATTCAAGTGAACATCAATTCAAACACAAAGGAGTAATCTATTTCGATCTAAAATTTTGGTTGCCTACACTTACCTAGTTCTAAAAAGAATTTTCTATAGTTGGTCATGACTCATGGCAAAGAAGAAAAATTTTCACTTAAATATAATTCAAGTTATCATATAAATATGAATCCTACTGCCTGACTTATTTGTGAATTGAAGATTAAAGTGTGCCCAATGGTTATTTGGTCATCTTCAGATTTGTAGACATGTTAGATTAGGTGATTTAGGGCTTAGGGTTTGGATTAAGATTTTGGGATTAAGGGATTGAAATTAGGATTTGGAGATTAACAACTCAGATTTGGGTATAGAGTGATTAGGATTATACTAAATCCGAGGAGATTTTTCTATTTATGGCTATTTGGTGAGAGTCTAACAACGAGAAGACCAGCAACAAGAAGCTCGATAAGCACAAAGAAAACTTTAGTAAAAAGAAGATGTCGAAAGAGAAATACATGAGGATCTGGTACTTTCAGTCATTAAAGTTTTATAATATGAGGCAATCACAATGTTTAGACATGGGGCAAGATATACGTGGGACAAGTAAGACCAAGTTAAATTATGGGCAAATTCAAAATCAATCTGGGGCACCCGCCCGGGGTTCCATAAGTGTGGGTCTGCCACTGGTTGGACTTGACATGTCCAAGCCATCTCAAATGAATTTCTCCTATTTTATCACCTATTGCTACGACCTTTAAATGCTTTTGAAATCACAGATTTTTTTATTCTATCTTTACTAGTTTTATTACACGTCCGCCTCAAATATATCATCTCTGATTTATAAATCTAAATTCAGCGATCAAATTGTAAACTTTGCTGATGGAATATTAAGCAATGTCTTTTGAAATTATGCCCAAGAGAAATAGGAGATGGACTGTTTTAAATAGACTTGTCCAACTTGAACTGAGGTTGTCATACACGTCAGGCTAGGGCATTACCAGGCTTGACCCAACTTTAGAAATATAGGCCCACATCCAGCTCAAGTCAGACATGGGTCGTAAACACCTGGCTCAAGCTTAGCCTGCCTTAAACATGTTAGGTCCTAGCCCGCCCATTTGGTCAATTGGGCCCAATTGATAATAAAATCAATAATAATAATAATGAATAATTAATAAATGACATTGAGATTTTAAGTTCAAATATGACTATCAAATAACCATAAAAGAAAGAAAACTTATTATTGTGTCTAGTATAGGTTACACTACCAGCAAAAAATATATTTATACATCCTATGGCTATATCTCTTATTTGGGTTGGACTGGGCTAGGCCGTGTCAGGCTTCAAGCTTTCTTTCACTTAATCCAAAGCAGGTAGGCCTCGGTTGGACCCGGGTCAGCTCGGCCATGAGCACCTCTAAGTAGTAAGCAATAGATTTAGTGGTACCCTGACTTTTTTTTTTTTTTTTTTTTTTTTTGCCAGATCAATTGTAAGACCCTCACTATCTTTTTATTGAACTTACTACACTTGAAGGAATTTAAGAACTATAATTTCTAAAAGTGGTTAAAAGTGAAAAAACAAATGTGAATATCTGAAAATGTCCATTGAATAATATCTTGTTTGGCGAAAAATAAATGAAGTAGAGATGAAAAATGAATACCTACATCACCCTAATTTTCAAATCCTAGAAAACTCATGGTGGGAGCTATATCTCCACCTTATATGCTCTAACTCTCACCTTGGTCATATTCCCCCTTCTTGAAAATCAGTCGACCATGATGTCCTGTACATTTAGATTTAGGTAAACAACCATGCCCTTTTGCTGCAAATTCCTATTATTGATGAAACTAAGATGAAGATATTTGAAAAAAAAAAGGAAAGAAAACCCTTCAGCGGAAATTTTTTACCCGCTTTACGGTTGTAAATCAAATCTTAAGGGAAAAGTCACAGCTCTATCATTATCCCCACCATAAATCCTTTACCTCTCTCCTATTTGATATTGCATCATTTTACCATAAAATCCTATGAACTCACATTCTCCTCAATCAAACAGTCCCTCATTTGTAGACTGTCGTAGAAAAGTAATGGTAAATTTACAAGTTGGCACACAAGCAGTTGTGCCCCCCTTCCTTTTATCCCCATATATGATTTTCTGCAAATTCGAAAAAAATAACTTATTCTTAATCTTTCTTCCTCACATTTAAAAACTTAAAATTACAAAGAAAGTAACAAGCTTGGAAAATCAAATTCTTTTTCTCAAGAAACAATGATACTCTACTATTATGGCTGTAAACGGGTTAGTTCCAATCCGGGTCCATGGTGGACTCGGAACCGGAACCGTTAAGGAGAAGGTGGAACCGGATTCGGATTCGGAACCAGAACAAGAACCATATATAGTGGCGAGTCTGGATCTGGTCTAGGTCTAGGTAGAGAATTATATTAAAAAAAATATAGTTTTTAGGAGTGATTTTTGAAAATTGAGGTAATATGTCGAGTCTCGGGTCCTCAGGTTTGAACCAAGGTGGAACCGGACCTGGCACCCATTTACTTATCGGAGTATAAATAAAGGACTCAGATCCAATTTTTAACGTGTCGAAACCTTCGGATAATCGAAGAATCGGATACTTATTTATATCTCTATCTACCATTCATGAGGAGGAAAAACCCTTTTAAAACTGGGCCCCCATTATATACAGGTGGGTCACCCCTAATCCTCCCATGATCACTACAATCCTTTTAAATTTAAATCCTCCACCAATACCATGCCGAGTGCCAACTGCCAAGACTGGAATGAGGCATTCTCCAACTCAACTCTTCAAACACACACTCCCTCTCACCACTTTCCAACACTCCCTCCTTCCCACACCAGCCTCCAAACCTCTTCTCTCAAGCACCAACAGAAGAGCAAGCGAGCAGAAGTGCCTGTCCCTCCTGCAAACCTGCGACTCCCTCCCCAAGCTCTCCCAAATCCACGCTCACCTCCTCAAATCAGGCCTCCACACCAACTCCTTCGTCCTCACCAAGCTCTCCTCCACCTCCTCCTCTCTCCATTCCATCGACTACGCCTTCTCGATCACCTTCTCTCACAACCCTCTCCTCCCGCCTTCCTACGACGCCTTCCTCTTCAACACCTTCATTCGAGGCTATGCTCACTCGCCCAATTCGCAGAGCAAGGCAATCTCCTCTTTCTCCCTCATGCTCGAGAATAACATCCCGCCCAACAAATTCACCTTCCCCTTTGTCCTTAAGGCCTGCGCGGGCCTCCGAGACCTCAATCTCGGCAAACAGATTCATGGGTCTGTCTCAAAATTCGGTTTTGAATCAGACCCATACGTCCAAAACACGTTAATTCATATGTATGCGAGTTGTGGGGACGGTCTTGAGTTTGCACGCAAGGTTTTCGATGAAATGCCCAAGACGGAACCGGTGTGTTGGAGTGCAATGATTGGTGGGTATGTTCGTGGGGGGCGGTGTAATGAGGCTGTGGTGCTTTTTAGGATGATGCTGGGTGCTGGGGTTAGGCCGGACGAGATTACTGTGGTCAGTGTGCTTTCAGCGTGTGCTGACTTAGGAGCGTTTGAGCTTGGGAAGTGGATTGGGGTTTATGTTGAGAGGGAAGGAATTGCGAAGACGGAACCGTTGTGCAATGCATTGATTGATATGTATGCAAAGTGTGGGAGCATTGAGGATGCAGCGAATTTGTTTGGTGTTATGCCTGAGAAAAGCATTGTGTCATGGACTACTATGATTGATGGCCTGGCTATGCATGGGCGTGGGGGTGAAGCCATTGCACTGTTTGAGGAGATGAAGGATGCGGGGGTTGTCCCAGATGATGTTGCTTTCATTGGTGTGCTCTCTGCTTGTAGTCATGCTGGGATGGTCGAAGAAGGATGTCGCTACTTTAACTCGATGAAGAGTGAGTTTTCCATTGTTCCCCAGATTGAGCACTATGGGTGTATGGTTGATCTGTTTGGCAGAGCAGGCCTTGTTGAACGTGCGCTAGAGTTCGTAAGAGACATGCCGGTAGAGCCGAACCCTGTGATCTGGCGAACGTTGGTCTGTGCTTGTCGGGTCCATGGAGAGATTGAGCTAGGCGAGAGCATCAGCAAGCAGTTGATTGGAGATGAACCAATGCACGAATCTAACTATGTCTTGTTATCAAATGTTTATGCATCGATGCGACGATGGGAGAAGAAATCAAAGATTCGGAACTTGATGGGTGAGAGGGGAATTAGGAAGGTTCCTGGATGCAGTTTGATTGAGCTTGACAGCCAGATATATGAATTTGTGGCCGGGGATAAATCCCATCCACAATATAAAGAGATCTTTGAGATGGTAGAAGAGATGGGATGGGAATTGAGGAGTGCCGGTTATGTCCCCACTACATCAGAGGTGTTGCTGGACATTGATGAAGAAGATAAGGAAGATGCCTTGTATAGGCACAGCGAGAAGCTGGCCATTGCTTTTGCTCTTCTGAATACAAAGCCGGGAACACCAATTAGGATTGTGAAGAACTTGCGGGTATGTAACGATTGTCACTCTGCTACGAAGTTCATCTCAAAGGTTTACAATCGTGAGATAATTGTGAGGGATTGGAATAGATTTCATCAATTTAAAGATGGCGTATGCACTTGCAAGGATTTCTGGTGACAAGAGTGTTTGAAGTGAGCCTCAAAGACATGAACATTGGCAAACCATGACCTATGCTTTGGAAGGGAGAGAGACGGGTTGAGAAAGCTCTAGTTTTCTCTACTTGCTTGGGATTTTCCAGTGTTTTGGGGTAATGGCAATGCTTTATGCCTCCATTTCTCAAAGTTCTTTATATTCATTATTAAGCTTTACAATTGCAAAAACACTAGATGAGAATGAGAGTAAAAACTACTTTCCTCATCCACATCAGATTCAATCATTACTCAATTGTGGAAGAAACTGTTCAATGAAGAGAGGAAGATACAATTTAAAGGGAATTTATCTTAGACATCCGGGGACAAAGGTAATGTTTTATTTTGCAATATATGTTGTTTTATGAAAATCTTGAAGTTGGGTGCAATATATGTTGGTTGGAAAGTGAGAAGATTTGGCAAATATACAATTGGTTCCTTCAATGATGCATTTTCTCTTAGTTATGAAGAGTTTAGAGGAAGTGGTGGTGATTAAACTCCAAGTCGCAAATTGCTGTCCACAATTTAAAAAAAAAAAAGTGTTGAACAAGAAGTTTTTGTATTAAGGAAGTCTACAAAAGTGAAGAAAGAGCCTATTTTTCCTTAAAAGATTATGAAGTTGGCTGGATCACTATATGGTGATTTCATGTTTCTTCGCAAGAGAGTGAACACTCATGCTACCGTGAGGCAAAGGAAATTCCAGAATGGAAACAAGTTATGAAAGGACATAATGTTGTCCACAAATTCAAAAAAAAAAAAAAATGTTGACCAAGAAGTTTGTGTTAAGGAAGTGAATAGTAGGGAAGAAACATCCTATTTTTTCTTAAAGATTATGGTGACTTCATTTTTTATTTTTTATTTTTTTGGCAGGGCCATTAGAAGAGAATGAACAGTCATGCTATGAGGAGACAAAAACTAGCTACAAAAGAAGAAAGAAAGGCTCTATTGAGAAAAATGGCACATAGGAGCTAGTGCCAAAGCTAAAAAATGTTGAACCAGTTGCAAATAGGTCTTCAAGTTGATAAAGTCGCATACTGGTCAACGGATAGGTACAGAATTTCGGTTGAGAACTTATGGTTTTTCACGATAGTACGGTTTGGAGTATGAGGAAATATGAGTCCAGTTGTGAAGATGATAATTGTTAGAACCATTATCTCTTTAGTTGCTTGTAAAGGTTGGACATTATGGCAGCTTAATATGAAGAATGTTTTCCTTGATGGAAAGCTAGATGGAGAAGTACTCGTGGATCAGCAGTAAGGTTTTATGTTCCAGGAATTGTCTTATCATGGGTGCCTACTCAAGAAGACCTTTACGGTTCTGCTCTCATGCATGATTTTGTAGATGTCTCAATATTATCTTTTATGAATTCAAAGTTTCAATTAAGATTTAGGATAAGCCAATAGATACTTCTATGGAACCATTACCACAGAGATGAAGGAAAACCAATTAGAGAATGCAAGAAAGGTTTGGACGACTTTCGGGCAGCTTAATTTACTTGAACTGTTACATCTCACTTTGTGCAAAACACAAGGGTTCTTAGTTTGGATACAATGATTCTGAGTGTAAAGAATACTCTTGTATAAAGGCTGCTATACAAGAAGGCTGACATGTTCTCAAGTGGCTTTACTGATTCAGATTGGGCAGGAGGTACCAACAATAGGCGGTCTACTTCAGGGTGCCATTTTACTACCAGTGTACTTACAATTTTATGAGTGTATAAAGCAATCAAATGTTGCTCTTTCACAACAATTGTTGTACGAGAATGAATGTATTTGGTTGAAGCAGTTGATAGTGACATTTGCCACACAGTTGATTATACGGTTCCTATCTGATTAAAGTACAATTGAGACCGATGATTAAGGGACGATTACATGGACAGTGAATCCCGTGTTTCATGTCTGTACTATACTCCTGTACTATGTGTGTAATAAACTTTCGTCATATGTTAAAATACATGTGGGTATTTGGATTTGATTATCCATGGGACCTGGACAATGGACCTAGACCAGGTCTCGAAACAGGGTCCATACCCAGATTTTTTGGAGACAGCTGAGGGTAACCAGGTAATTGGAGGTCCCTCGACATCCATAGTTTCAGGTTGACCTTGTTTTTAGTTTGGGTTTTGTTCCATGGATTTTTCTGACACAAATAATATATGTGTTGGGTTAGGGTTGTTTCTATTCTTGTTGTCCTGCATCTCACCTGGCTAATTAATGGTCCTTCCTATGGAACCGAAGTCCAACCTACCAATTGAGGGTTTGAGTTGACCCGATTAATAATGGGCCTTGTTCAGGTTGAGCCTGTAATTGAGGGTCTGAGTTGACCCGTCGATATTTCTGTGCCGTGGATAATAGTAGCAATAACTCTTGTTGGAATGAAATTTGATGTAGGGATGAGACAAGGTGTGATGGATGGTTCAAGCTATTTGAATCACCGAGCCTACTGATGGATTTGAGCAATAGGATGAAAGAATTCTCTGTTTTGGATGGTTGGAGTGGTACTTAAGTAGTTTTGTCGATTCACATATAGCCCAAAAGTTATTATAGTTGATTGTTTGTCTCACACCGAACCCAAACTTTTCATGCTAATACAAACATTTCATGGAGCAACAAGAATTCCACTAACAAGCAGGTTGTAACAGTGGGCCATTTCATTTCTTTGAGGGGAAAACTATGGCTTGCTACTCAGAGAGAGAGAGAGAGAGAGAGTGTAAAAGCTCAGGCAGGCAAAAAATTTATTTTATTATCACGTGCCTGATCACATGATTCTTCCATAATAAAATCCTGAGAATTGGAGAGAAGTCAGAACAGTCAAAAGAATCACATGACCATCTGCATCAACCACATTAGAAAAACTCCCTAGGCCTTATCTTTCACATATAAATGAAAGAGAACACCCTCCAGCTCACCTTAGTACTGCAAGCCATCATCTTCTCTTGCAGAAACCAAGAGATCCATGACTACCCATTTCAGATCTTTAGCTACACTCACTGCAGTGATACTCATACTCCACTTCCACTTATCTCTATCAATTTGCCATGATAGCAGTACCCCAACCCCAAGAGGAGGACAAGCAAGGAGATTGTTGTTACATGAACAAACACTCAAGAATTTGCAGGGAGATGCGAAGATGCACAACAAGCAGACAATGGCAAGCTTCCGGAGAATACCACCAAGCATGCCCAATCCAACCCAGAACAAGTAACCATTGATAATTTGATACTCTTCAAGCTCTTATGCACCATTTTTTTTTTTTTTTTTTCATTTACCTGATTGAGAGGCTGCATAATTCTGCAAATTTTGATCTGAACATGTTTCTGTGCCAGGTCGAAACCTCGAAACCTCGGATCTATGGCTTAAGCATTGCCACTTAAAATGAGAGAGGAAGTTACTTGATTTCAGCGAGTCTTTCCTTCATATGTAGTGATTTTTCCTGGTTTTGGCGTTTGGTCTTCTACAGAGAGGAAGAAAAGTTGGGTCCTGGTTACCTTCTTTAATCTTCACATTTTTGTAGTCTCTAAGTAGCAATTATATAAGAAGATAGATGTATAACGTGGGAATCTGTTGGTCTGTATATAGAGATAGAGAGAGATAAGAATGTTACAAGCAATTTCAGTTGCAGAATGCAATGCCAATAAATGGATGTCGAACTTCACACACAGAAGATGGTGCTCTGAAGGAAGTATTAATAGAAAGAAACCGTACAAGGTCTATGGTCTTTTCTTTGGTAGGCTAACCAGGAATATCCTTAACCAAGAACCCTAGAGTCCTACTCATAGGAGATTGACAACTTTGAATGGTTGCCAAATGTTTCTAGAATGGAGAATTGAGTTCTAAAACTCCTAGTTCTCTCATTAGTTGGATAATTATCTAATTGGTTTGTGGAAGGTTCTACTAGAGTTTCCATTGTTGGCAAGTGTTAAATCTAAAAGGTGGTTTGGCCTATTGGTACTTATGACTTATGAGGATCTCAATGCCCAAGAGGATCTTGGTGATATTTGAGAAAGATGAGATGGTGTTTGTTATGGCCCATAGTTATCAATGTTTATCAACTGTTTCCTTCATTTGTATCAACCTTCTTTACAAATGCCAATTATGACATTTAAATGAAGGCGTTTAACTCATTTGATTCTCGATACAGCTTATTCTAGCAAGTTTCTGGTTCATCTTTAAAAGGTTTTGGATAGATTGGATCTTTGTAGCATAATCTGAAAAAATAAGAATTCAATGTTTTGAATAAAGAGGCACTTGTCCTTTTTTTTTTCTTCTTTCAAAATACCCCAGCATCTGCCTTGTATCAGTTTTACCTTTCGAAGATAAAGAGACCCCAATTTAAGACAGTGCCTCGAGATGCTCTCTAGACATCAAGGTCCTGTCCATGTTTTTTTTCAGGAACTTGGAATATAGAATACCATAGACAGTTGGAAGAATTGGCTTTCACTTACATTGTTACAAGTCTTTTACAAGATCAATCCTTGGGAAGGCATATGGAAAAGTATCCAGTCTTGTGGAAAGGCACACTTTTGAGCTGTGACTCAACTACCCACAGGTTACTCTCAACTCAGTACACGATGCAAATGTCTAAAAAGAAGATTGTTTAGTCTTTTGATCTTCTTTTTTTTTTTTTAACTGTGAGGGCGAGGGCTCAATCACAATTATGACCGCTTAAGTGCGAGGGTGGACGTTGACCTCAACAATCCCTCCCTCAACGGCACACCCGCCGCGACTCTTGCTGCGCAACTCGCAAAACGCGTATCCCATGAATCGAGCACCCTACCTACCAGGCTCTGATACCACTTGTAGGATCTTATATCCTATTGAGCTACCTCTTATCCCAAAATCAATTAGTGATAGGCAACGGCACAAGAATGCTTTTATGGTAAGGGCGAAAGCTCAACCACAATTATGACAGCTTAAGAGCGATGGTGGACGCTGACCTCAACAGGAACATGAGCACTTGGCCCTAATTTGGACTCGAATCCAATGACTACAGGATAACAAAAGGAGAGCTAGCTAGTGTGCATGATATGAGGTGAGGGGCGAATGATATATAGTTAATAATGTAGGTAGGATTTTTGACTTTTCCAAGATTTTAATTATTAAGGTGATGGCTGAGTATTCATTCCCCATCTTCCCTTGATTGACTTTCTATTAAACGGGAGGTTATTTGATGGTCATATTTGTCATAGTCAAATGCAATCTTCATTTTTTATGTTTATGGCATGAATTCATGTGCATTTCATTTCTAATATATTTTATGCAAACAAAACAAGACCTTAGTAAAGTGCCTCCAATATTTTTGATAAATCGTTTGCTCTTGAGTTCCAACCTTGTATGATGTACCCAAAACCATCACTGTGACAGGGCTTAGAGAAATTGAAAGAGAAGAACTCATTGAGGTTATTGAAAGAATAGGTCCTTCATCATGGGCATTTTTGTTCAGAACAGACTTAAATCAACCCTTTGGGCACTCTATATAACTTTAGAGGAATATGCTCTCTTGGAAGTTGTTTCCTTTGCTTCTAATTCAATTAGAACTCTCATTAGAGATTCACAAAAGACTCAAAAATGTAAATAATATCTAAAAATTGAAATTAGCTCTTAAACTCAGAGGCCCCCTTGCTTTTTGTAGATACAACAGGACTGACTACACAAGAGTCCCATGAGATTAATGAAATTTTGACAACCAGGCATCTAGTAACATAAAATCAACTTAAGAGATGAGTCTTTGTCACCATAAGTTTATCTATGGGGTCCAAACTGCTCACTATCGGTGTCCCGCATTATATTCTTAATGAGAAAATTTTCATTCCAATTAGATTAATGTACAACGGCAATTCACGTGTTACCGGATTGTCCAGAAATTGATCCGTAGGTATGCCACTCTTCCCACATATAAGTGGGCTTCCTTCATACTTACGTGGGCTCCTCTTCTCTCATGTGTGGGCTTCCTTCCCACTTGTGTGGGCTCTAGGGGTTCGAGCTTGGGGTAACAAAAATGAAAGAAAGATTTATGTCCACGGTCAAATTGACCACATCTAGACTCCCATTAAATACTTATTAATCTGACAATAACCATAACTCCTTAGAGCGAAAATTGGCAGAGTTCAACACCTATTATCATGTAATTTGGTGAGGTCTCGTATAAGCGAGATAAATTCATTCTAACAGTTCCAGGTTTATATACAGCTAGTTTATCTGTAAAATTCATCCTAACAGTTCCAGGTTTATATACAGCTAGTTTATCTGTACGAGAATGGAATACATAAAAATTCACGGTTGAATCAACTCTAATAAAGGATTATTAGAGAGGTGAGGGGTGAAGGATGTAAGGCACAGATACAAATGGGACCCAACTCTCATAGGATTTGAGTTACAACGCTTTCAGATTTACAAGTTTCGAAATTTCAAAGAATTCGATTACGTGGAACACCGAGCCTTGAGCCCACCGAGAGCATCACTAAATTTCCCATATTTTGGGAACGAGAGGACTTGAACTCACTACTGTGACACAGATTAGATGCAATTTTTATCATCACAAATACAACTTTTACACGAGTGTATTGAGCTAGTCAAAATCAACAGCTTTAATATATAATAATTTTAAATTTTTTGTAAATTTTACTCTGGATAGGAAGTGTCCTTTTTTTCATCACTGAGCCTTTCCTTTTTTGTGGATTCACAGCCTTCTTTTTTTAATCCAGATTGGGAGTAGATGCAAACTAGTGCCACAAACAAGGGGGATGTCTTTGCTCCATTTGGTATAGTTTCATCATCCTGTTACAACTTAGAGTGCTTTCTGGAAAAGTAGAATGTGCAGTTTAATGTTGCTGAGTAGCAAAGTTGACTATGCAGCCAGTACTTTTTAATCAGACTGACATAGTCTATATTTTCATGCATCATGGAGCTCATCATCTAGGCTGCAAGCTAGAATGCACAAGGTCGTTCTCATCTTTAAATCCCTCATATAGTACTGTATTTTGCTTAGTGATCAGGGAATGATAGTGTTTTGTGTGTGTATTCTCCGACTTGGTAGATGGCTGTACACTAAGTTACAAGTTAAAACTTCGTCTGAATATAGTGAATTTTGGCTATTTGATTCATGAACTATCGCTATTGGACCTGCTCCCCAATGCTGGTGCTGCAGCAGAGTCACCATGCCCTGCCATGATCTGCCTAGAGTTGGATGGTTGGTTGTGAAACTCGAGAGAGTTCTCTCGGTGAATTGTCCGAGTTTAATGATCCATCGAGATCTCTTTATATTAACTCTTGTCATACAAGAAAGATAAATGCAAAAGGCAAGCAACTTTGACCTCCTCTCTCAATCTCGCAATGCGAGATTGCATAGGGAGACTGGCAAGCAAGTGACAAAATCTAGTGATAGGAAAAGATTTCATGAAGAGTTTGGCAAGCGGCTTTGCAGACGAGTGAAGCGAGAGCTCAAATAATGCCCTTCTACATCCTTGGTTTATTCATGAAAGAGTTCATCTATGAAATTTGGATAGCACCCTTTTGCTTATCACAGTAAAGAGTAGGGGAATTGATCTGTACAACTATATCTGCAAGTAACAATCTGAGATAAATAAATTTGGTGGTAGTATGGGCAAGAGCATGATTCTGATTTAGCGGATGAATGAGACACAATAGACTGCATTTATGTTTCCAAGATATGAGACAGGATCCAAGAAAAATGCAATGACTAGTGGCAGATCATCTGTTAGAGATCACTATCCCATCTTGAAGAGTAAGAGAGCTATTGGAGGAAAGTAAAAGTGCACAAGTCATAATGCCATGAACATATTGAAGGATGCTCAAGATAGCATAACGGTAACGGTGGAGTAGTTGATGCAGAAACAAACTGAATCACCAAATGAGAAGCAAGAGCAGTACTATTTGCTTGTAGGACTGACTGTAATGTAGACAAGAACACTATCAATCTGCCAATATTGAGTGAAATCAGTCAAATCATATCTATCATTAGTAGGAGCAAGTTTGTTATTCAACGCGGGATGTGGCTACAGTCTCGTCAAGTAGCGTGCAAAAAAATATCATCAGTATGCTTTTTGTGCTTTAGCTGAGACAAAAGATACCCATCAAGTAAGTAGGCAACCTCAGCACCGAGAAAATTGTGTAGGTCCCTCAGGACTTCATATCAAGTTCCTGACGAAGATAAGCCATAAAGATCTACAATACCACTAGAATCATCACTGATAATAATCATATCATCAAGATCAAGTAAGAGAAGAATGCACCCCTAAGAGGAGGAGATGTAAACAGGACAGAACCACGATAGCTCTGTTGGTATCCTAAAGTATGCATTCCACTTTGAAAGCGATCAAACAAGGCACATGGAGCTTATTTTAGGTCATAGAGCACATTTAAGATGATAAGGAGGTTACATAGCGAAAGCCTAAAATTAATAGACCTATCAATCCTTGCTTTGCTAAAAATTCAACGAAACCATTTGTGCCCAACATGATGAAAAACCATTTGAACTGAAGACGACAACTCTCTAATCTCATTCAAGTAAAGCTGAGATTTTCCAAGAAAATATAGCTGAAAACAACACCCAAAATATAGCATTAACAGAATCACTCTCAAGATAATCGGAGGAGAATGTCATAAAACTAGCGAAGGGACTAGTTTTTTGTGCCTCATTTAAATGGCCCAAAGCAGGCCAAAAACACATGAAGGATCATACTTCATACCACCTTGGTCGCCCAAGCCCAAGGGTATGAGAGGAATATTGGTGGGGACCACCACATCAGATTGTGGGCCAATTGGACTCCACAAGCCAAAACGTTAGAAGACCTCTGAACGTTTCAGTCAACTGCAGAATTTAGAAATTCAGTTTTTCTTTCCTGATTTGAGTATCTTAGGAAAGTAAATAGAATCTGATTAAAAAGTGTATGTCTTAAGGTTGTTTTTGGGTTTTAAGAACATTATTCATAGGGTTGTAAACGAGTTGGTTCTGGTCCGGATCCATGGTGGACCCGAAACCGGAACCGTTAAAAAGAAGGTGGAACCGGAACTGGATCCGAAACCGTTTTGGAATCGATTTCTTGGCTCCGGAATCGGACCCAGAACCATATATGAGATGGGTCTGAATCCAAGTCCGGGTCCAGGTAGAGAATTATATTTAAAAAAATATGATTTTTAGGAGAAATTTTCGAAAATCAAGATAATATGTAGGGTCTCAGGTCCACGGGTCCGAACCAAGGTGGAACCAGACCTGAACTCATTTACTTATCGAGGCCTAAATAAGGACCCATACCCAGTTTTAATGAGTCGGAACTTTCGGATAATTAGAAGATCGGGTATCCATTTACATCCCTAAATATACATGAGAGAAAGGATCACAATATGCAGCAGATCTTAGAGTTTGGATCCTTTTAAGTTTCTACACCAAGCCTCTAGCACAGTAATTTTTACCCTCTACCCACTTTAGTGAAGTAGAGGCAAAACATGTTAAAACCACAGCCCCTGTTTTCGATGCACTTGAAAGTAGGGGAAAAAGGAAAGAGGCGGATCAACAGTGCTCTCCACTCAACAACGCTTGGTTCTCTTTTAATTTCTTTTTTAAATTTGAGAGAGTAAATTAAGATCCAAGCCGTTGGAGATGTTCACAAGATCAAATATGGTTATGGAACCATATTTCAGCCGTTGGATAATTTATAGTTAAAATTATCTTCTAAATTCTGTGGGCTGCAAGATCCAAATGTTAGATCTCTTTGGAAGGCTGAACATGAATATGTAGTCAATTTTCAAATATAGATACCATGTGGATCTTGAGGAAACTTCGAACAAATATCAACCATTGATGTAACATGCTCAATTTTGGATTAGTCCATATACAATCCTATTTTCCTCTTTTTTTAAATCATTTTTGGGATAGTAAATCAAAATTCATACCTTTGAAAATGTTAAGAAGGTAATTATTTCTATGGACCCAAATTTCATTCATTGGATCATCACCCATCTCAAGATATGTGCACAAAAAAAAAAAAAAAAAGAAAAGGAATCATTTGATATTAGTTTTTGGAATCTATGTGCCCAAGCACATGATCCAAACCGTTAAATCTCTTTGGAAGGCTGAACAAGGCGATGGGATCATATTTTAAAGCTTGATACCTTATGGATCTTGAAAAATTTGTGAAAACCTTTCGATCATTGATTACAAAAAGTCTAATTAAAATAGATCATTGCATTACCAAACACGTATTTTTATTCTAATCTCTCTTTCTTATGGCTCCTTTTTTTAATGGCTCTTTTTGGAGGAATCTATTAGAAAAAGAATAGAAATACGAAACAAGCCGTCCTGAATTGGAGTGGAACTCGAGTGTGTCCCCCACCATTTAAAAACTGAGACGGTCAAACTTATGGCCTTTATTATGTATGCATGGGATGTCCCTAAGTTTTACTCCCCGCACACACCCACACCACACGCAGTGCACATCCGACCTTCCAATCCCTCACCTGCCCCATGATTGGTGGGGTTCCACAAGGGAGTCTGCACGGTAGGTCAAGACATCCCCACAGGATTATGGCTCTATAGCCCATGTTCTGAGATATATATGATACATACATTCAAGCTGTAGTAATTTGTGTATGGAATGGATTGGGCATAGTCCCAGATGAATTCTCTAGCAAGCTCAAACTGTCGACCTTGATTGCCATTCTTTCCCCCTAAACCAATGGTCCTTAACTTTCAAGAAACCTTCTTGAAGAGAGAGAGAGAAAAGTCACTCATATATCCCTTTTCAAAAGACTATTCCATGTGCACATAAAGATCAAAAGTAAAAACTTTTAATAAGACTCTTTCTCAAACTAGTTTCAGATTATAACAAAAATGAGCCCAGGATGGATCATATTCGGTCCAAAAACAAATGCAAGGCCTATAGATGAAAATGGTTCCCTGAATACATAAAAAATACCTTTTATGGAACTGAGTCACCTGACCTTGCCTATTTCATCCCTAGCAAGACCAAGAACTCCCTTTCATGTGCTTCCCCATAGCACCATTTGGGTTTTCTGGTTCTCAATGTAGGTCTAGAAGATCTTTCAACAGCTGGGTCTAATGATTTCTATTTTTGTTTGAAAAAAGAAAAACAGAAAAGAGAAAGAATGGAAAAAAAGATAAAACAGCATAGACAGAGAAGTCACTGTATTATTACTCTAGAAAATCTTTCAATTAATAGAGACAATATTGATTGAAATGGTTGCCTGATTTATGGTCTATTCTCTCCTTAAGACAAGCAAGTGCCTCCACATCTGCAAGGGTCTGCTTGTTTGCAATAGAATAGTGACATAGAAATTCATGGTCAAATGAAAGGATTATTAAGGAGGTGAAGTGTGAATGATATAAGGTGAGGAGTGAAAGATATAAGGTAGTGATGGCCGGACGTATATATTTATTTTCCATCTTCCGTTGATTCACTTCCTAATAAAAGAAAATTATTTGATAATCATTTTTGTATATTCATATTGAATCTTCATTTTTAACTACTTTTTGTTGGCCTAGTGGGTTCAGACCAAGTGGGTTCATGGTCATATGCATTATGGTAATTATACCGGGAAGAAAGAGAGCATTATATATATGATGCAATGTGTAACCCATGATGTAACACAACTGATCATACAGAGAGTGAATCCAAGGAGAGTCGAGTTTCTTTTCCGTGGACGTAGGCAAATTTGCCGAACCACGTAATTCTCTTGTGTGTGATTGCTTGTTCTTATGTGGTTGATTGCTTATTCGATCGCTTAGATTCACGTTTCTGCATACACACGCACAACACTTTTGCAGTGAAATTCCTTATGCATTTTATACAAATAAACATGCTCAATGACAAACTATAATAGGAATAAAAAAAACAAACAAAGAAAAACAAAGAGTATTTTTTATTTAGTAGCTAGACAAAGACTCATCGAGAGGCCATCACATGCTTATGGAACACTTGCTTCATTCTCATTGTGATGAAAAACCACCAAGTACCTTAGCAACACAGATTCACATGTCATGTGGGCAGATAAGGTACAGATGGTCCCACACTTGCATGTGGGGATGTCCCTGTTTTATCTGCAGGGCAACCTATGCCTGGAATAGAGTTCTCTTGCTGCACTCTAATTGAGATTAAAAGACAAGAATCTAATTGTGTAGGTACATAGATCCACATGCCTGAGGGTAGATCAGGTAGAGAATGGTCCCACCCATGTGGGGATTGGATCCAGTCCCTTTGGTCGTGTCAGATGAGCATTGGTAGTTAAGGACGTTTGGTTTGGTTTCTTCCCATTTCTCACATGTAGGCCATACTCCCACTCCACATCAGATCCCCACCTCTAAACTTGGTCAGGATGCATTGCTTTCTCACATGTAATCCCTACTCCATCCCCCTCACAAGTTGGTCAGCAGTCAGCTATTCATTACTGAGGAGAAAGTGAGATTATGTGGAAAAATCAAGTTCACTGTTATTACCCTATAAATTCATGCATAGAGTTGCGCTTTTTTTTTTTTTTTTTTTTTTTTTTCAGTCTTCAATTTCTAAAGTGAAAGCACTTTTTACTTTTTTTTTAAAGTAAAAAAAAATGTTAAAAATAAGAATATTTTCTCAAACCTAACAAGAAAAACTGAATATAAAAAATAAAATCCTCAATTTTCATTTTACTTAAAACTTGATATCACTATGGAAATAAAGTACGGCAATAAACTGTTTGAGACAGACATGCACTAGAGACCGGTGTAATGGAAACTCGCACTTGTAAGGTAATAGCAACTCACATATCTTGGAAAGGGACTGTCGCTCCTTATCACCGGGGTAAGGAGCCATTCTCAACTATAAATAATGAAATTGAGGCACGAAACATGCCTCAAGTCCTGACTTCAGCTGCTGATTTTGACAAGGCTGATAATGTTTCTAGCACTAAACCCGAAATGTTTATTTATGTCCTTCAATCTTTTAATTTTTTTTTTTTTTTTTTAGTTTTTGAGAATGAATCCCTTCTCCCTACCTATGAGTAGAGATTACTGAGTTCAACAATTTGATATTGTTTATATATATATATATATATATATATATTTTCTTTCTTTCTCTCTGCTACTCCATTTGAAGGTCAGGTGGCATTGCTGTTGATTATCGTAAAATTTTGTCTGCTATTAAAGGTCATGTAAAGTTGTAATTTAATGATCCTTAACCACCAAAGTCATCATCAGATTAGTCTAATTCTGACCATTTTAACCACATGTAGTGATCGATGCATGTGGGGCCTATAAGATTGGGTGTGGGTGGGATCCGACTTGGATCTGATGCATACGTGACCGGTGTATGTCGGCCCATAGTCATACCTGTAACATTCAGAGAAAGTGCTACCAGCTTCTTGTTTATCAGGTAGTGATGTGAGTGACCCAAATGAGCCTTTATTTTCCTTTGATTTGGTATGTTAGGTTATGTTTTTTTCCCATTTGAAATGGAGGATTCCGTCAAGCTGTGGTAAAGCCTCTCATTTTCTGCAGCAGCACAAAAAAAGGAAAGATTCAGGCTAATTTTTCTAGATTTGGTGAGAAAGTCTTTTTTGAAGGGGTCAGAAACTACTTTTCCACACCACGGCGGACATGGGAATTTCATTTAAGGGGTGCGGCCCCAAAACAGGGAATTGAGTTTTTTAAACAACCCAAGATTTTCATATTAGTTTTAGGGCGAATGCATGGTTTTTATGTAAAATTTTGAAATAGAGGTAGAATTTTTATTATGATTCTAGAAGCAGACCGAGGTCCAACGAGTGCGTCCGCCCCCGTCATAGATGTATGTGGGTCTGCCCCTCTTTCCACATATATTTGTGACAATGTTTCTGAACATCTATCTTTAACTCAAATAATTTGCCTTATCATGTTGCCAACCATAAAGTTAGAAACACCAAAGGCCAGATTATGGAATAATGGGCCCAAAATCATGGATTTATGGACATGATACTATTAAATTAATGTCCCGATATCATCATTCATCACATAATTTGTTCTTCCTTTCGCAATAAAGTTTTTTTTTTTTTTTTAATCAGATCCTTTTAGCATTAAAGTCCAAAAGTAAAGCATGAGATGGGAGAGAAAGGACTGTAATTAACTCCAATCTAATCTAAACAACACCAACAAATGCAGTAATTAGTTCCAACTCATTGCCAACCTTTTCTCATCACCATCATCTTGTCCCAACTCTGTTTGGTCAGATACATAAAAAAAAAATTTTCTTCATTTCAGTCCATCTTGGGCTAAATCTTCGGATGAGTTGCACTTCTTCGTATTTATATCATAATTACTTCATTCTATGCCCTCTTCAATCTACACCCTTTCTTGATGGACTATTAAGTTGCAATGAAAAACTTTTCAGCAATCTCTCCATCCTTATTAATTTCATATTCAAAGAATTAGAATAAATCTATTTGTGCGGTCCCTTGAGATTCAATTCTCATGGGAGTTTCATTTTTAAAATGACAATTATTACAAAGCGCTCATTTCCAATCTTTCCTACAAGTCCAAATTATATGTAGGTAGAATACAGAGGTTCTCTGTTCCCAGACTCTTTTATGCTTTGGGTTGGGCATGCTTAATCTGATCATAAGACATAAGGATGATAGAATAGTAAGAGATCGAATCTCTCAGTCATAGTCTTGGAGAATCAGACTCCTTTTTTTAACTTCCACCCACATTCATTTCTTTATTGATCTACTTTTCTATCTCCTACTCCTTTACTTATCTTATATTGCATAGATTACATGAAAAGCACTTTTCATTCCTCCTAGTGGAAGGTAAAGCACCTCTCTTTCCCCTTTAAATACAGACCTCTAGCAACCACAGATCTCCCCTTCTCTCCCACCCCTCTCTCTCTCTTTCTCTCCCAAGAGAGAAGATAGATACATAGAGCTTCCTTCATCAGCCTCTTCTTCTAAGAAAGCCCAGATTTTCTGAGAAGGCCCATCTCTTGATAAAAGTAGTGTACAAGGATAATAATAGGTGTTGGAAATGGTTTCAGTAGAGTATTCAGGTCAGGTGATCGCCCATCTAATCAACAAGGCTGCCCTTGTAGTGACCATTTTGAGATGGGTCATGTGTTGGGCCTTCAGACAAAAGGACCGGGACCTTGGCCCGTCTGATTTTCCAAGAATGGACATGGGCCCTCCTCCATCATCGTCGTCGTTGTCATCTTTATCATCATCATCATCACCACCACCACCATCCAGTTCTCAGGCAATCCGAGACAGCTTGCACGTAGCCATATATGGAGACATCAGCGAGAGGCTGCCGGTGAGCAGCGCCACCTGCGCTGTCTGCCTGAACGACCTGCACGATGAAGACAAGGTGTGGGTCCTGAGGAACTGCTGCCATGTATTCCACAAGAGGTGTTTGGATAGATGGCTCGACCACGACGAGCACCAGACCTGCCCACTATGTAGGGCCCCCTTATTGGGCCAGGATCTGGGCCTAGAACCAGAAAGGCCCAGTTGGGCCGTGGAGCAGCTGATCTATCTATTTGGAGATGATCTTCTTGTGGACCAATAACAAAATGGGCTGGGCCTTGAACATAGAGTGAAAGAAATAGGAATATCTTAGATGGCCCAAGGAAATTGGAGGCATAGGTTTGGACTTTGGAACCAAGTGTTAGGACCTGAAGATTCCTTTCTTATCTTTTTCCTGTTTTGTGGTGTGGAAAAGAAAGGAAAGGAGTCATGAAATTGAGGGCCTTCATTGGTTTTGGGGATTCTGATATGAATTCTATGGTTAGCACATCTGTACGGAGGAAAGGTTGTATATGATTCACAGTTCTAATAAAATTATTCTGGTATAGCCTTTTTCATCACTCCTTTGGTTGGCTAACAAGATTAAAATAAAAATTTAAGAAAAAAGCTAAAATAAAGTATACACAGCCAAGTTTTTCAAGTGTGGAAGTCTATGTCATGCCTTTAAAGTTCAAAAAAAAAAAAAAAGGAGAAATTTTAAATAAAAAAATTAACAGGTTGAAATTAAAGGTTTCACACCATAACCTTAATGTGGTCTATGATACCCCTTTCAAATTGGTTGCTGAAATTTAATTTTACATTTTTTTTTAATGTCTAAATGCCTTTTTTTTTTTAACACCATTTCTTTTTCTTTAATTTTAGGCATGGGCCTGAAACATGCTAATGTACAATAAATGATAAAAGAATAACTTCAGTTTGCTCAAAGAGAAGGTTATTGATAAGGAACAACAAAAGATTGGCTATTAACAATCAAAAGAATGCTATCCTTTGTAAGGAATATAATATGTAAATACTTATAATCTTTCAAATAATACATATATTTCAGGCTCTTTGCGATGGAACCACACATGACTAGTTTGAATGGCACCTTTTTGAAAGGCTAAGACTTTGCACTTTGCTGTTCTCCAATAAAGCTCTTCTAATTTTATCTTAAGTTTGAATCTTCGCTGCTAAATATCCCATGTTAGTGTCGTAATAACCCGTCTACACTAAAATGGTGTCTTGAATGGCAAAAAAAGAATTTCCATTGGAAAAAAAAAGGCTTTTGCAGTGGAAAAAAACAAGCCTCTAAAGCCCTTCTTGGCTATGTTATTTCTCTTTCTTCTTTTTTTTTTTTTTTTTGGTGTAGTGATTCATAAAAAGTGATACGGAGGGATCCTCATTGATCCATTCACCCAAATCACTTTTTCATGTTACTATAATAGTAATGTGTACAATTGTCTTCGTGCATAATCTTGAGATCTAAGATGAGACTTAATCTTTAAGGCATGTTCGTTTGTCATGGAATTATGCAGGCTTGAAATGAGAACTAATGGTTAGATTCTTCTACTCAAAAAAAGTGTTCGGGGGAGATTACAAGAGACATATAAGGATAACTATGCAAATATGTTTTATCTTATCCGTCCCTTGCAATCTCCCCAAATATGTTTTCAAGTTAAAAAATCCATATCATTAGATTCCATTTAAATTTGAAGTATGGACAATTGCAAATATAGCTTAGGGCATAATTTCCTCATTAAAGTTGTTGTCATTTTTTGATCAAGTAAAAATCACATTTATGTTGTTCACTATCCATGAGACACTAGATGTCTCTATTCAAATGACATGATATCTCTTTCGAGTTTCCAAGCCAATTCATCTCGTAAAGGACTTTGAAATTAGACATCTAAAAACATCAAGTCTGTTGAATACTATTAGCTTTTTGAAGTGGTCAAAGGAGAATATTATTGAACATTCACCTATGGATTTCGATCAAATAATTGACAACATATTATGGCAATTGGACCTCACATTCCATATTAAATAGCATCTTTTTTATCGTTTTGGGTGCAAGTGCGGTGCGGGATTTTTTAATAAAATGAGATTCAAATGGTCCCACAATGTGAATATTCGTGTACTTATTGTCCGGACGAGTCGTATCGGCACTCACTCTATGCGAAGAAACAAGAGAAATGAAATCGCGCCCTCTTCAAAAACCCCCGACTCTAAAACCCTAAAACTACAAAACCGACGCAAACTCTAAAACCCTAGATTTCAGGACCCTGAGAAAGTAAAGTTGCAGAAAGAAAGACGTTCATTGCCCTATGGCGGCCTCGACTTCAGCTCCAGACCCGTTTCGAGCTCCCCAAAACCGACCTTCATCCGATCATTTCTTCGGTATGAATTCCTTCTCCATACTTTTCCATGATCTCGACTCAAACGTGAGTTTTTCTTGCATAGTTTTTTAGAGATTCCGAGATGATATTCAAGTATCTACTAGTGTTAATCACTGTTGTTACTCTCTCCAATCGACCTTCTATGGGTTTTTTTTTTTTTTTTTTGGAGTGGATTGCATCTTCAGAGAGAGAAAAAGTCATAGAGTTTGGGTTTTTCTCTGTTCAGTATTGGGAGAATGCAGGGAATATGATTAATTTTGAACTTCGAATTCCGTTTTTTGGCAATTGTCTTTGGATTTCTTTCCTGATCATTCTTTTAATGTGATCAACGAGTAAATTCTAGAATGTGGGGTGTTCTCATCAAGGACTGTTGGGTGGGTCATTGCTGTAAGTGCATCCTAAATGTGTGGAAACTTATTAGTTGCTTGGTAACATGTGATGTGCATGAGCGTTCAAACTGCCTTGGTTGATGAAATATCTAATTTTAGAAAGCTTACTCTATACATGGTTGTGAAGCAAGCTAAGAGTGAGAAGAGGGAGAGAAGGGGGTTTTGGAGAAGGTCTAGCTAGACTTATAGTTGAAGAAGTGCTGTAGTCTGCCTTGTATTTGAACCCTTAAAGAAAGATTATTTGATTTTGGCATCTCTTGATTGACCAAAAGGCCATACAACTTCAAATACTCCTTTAATTTGCTTATTTTATGAATCTCACAGTATGTTTTCATATGTGAGTATGAATATAAAAGGTTGAAGCTGTGATTTTGGTTTGTATGATTTTCACAAACCATCAAATTGGTATAAGTGGGTAATTTCAAACCATCCAATGTTTTCCCATGTGAATGTAACTAGCTAAAGAAAGTTGGATTGATGTGGTACTTGTCACTAGAATTGTGTCATCTTTTCATTGCACTAGGAATGAAAGATTGCCGTGGGCACAGAATGGTTACAAGATTGGGGATGAAAGGTTGGGGAAATTAGGGTTACAAGATTGGTCGGGGACAAGTTTGGGTATCAGAGTTTACTGCGATGCTAGGTTTAGGCTAGGTTTGGGCTTAAATGGGGTCAAACTTGGATTTGAGGTTTGCAGCAAATTGACCCTTTTTTTTCTCAAATTTGGACAGTAAATTTGCGTAAAATTGAGCAGATAATTTGTGGTTTTCTTGGACTGATTTTGATGGAGAATCAAAATGTTTTTGGATGGGAATAAAGCAGGTGGTTGAGTAAGAAATAGAGCCTATGATTATTGAACATTTCTAAATAAATCTCTACTATTGACATCATAAAAAGTATCTGAATCATATCCTGTTTGATATGTATATTTCATTTTTATGTGTAAAATCCATGTGCAAGGTGGGTCCCTGTCAGACACATGCCTTATCAGTGCATCATTAGAGTACACTGACTATCCGCTTTTTACCAAAAAAATGGATGAGTCCAGTTTTCTATGATCTTGCACTCTATAGATATCTGTTGGTTTACTTTTTGTGGACCTCATCAATCAACAGTTAGACTACTGGGCCTTGGGTTTGACTACAAACTGTACAACTTTACTGGCTAACCAATGTATTTTCTCATCATGAACCATTTTAACACTATATATAATTTTTTGTTGATGATGTGTTTCATTGTGTAGATGACTTTTTTTTTAATCAGGTATTCTGATTCTTGTTTCTTGTGATGTAGTATGGAGGGAATTTGTATGGGGAGCCCTTGCTGGTGCTTTTGGTGAAGGCATGATGCACCCGATAGATACCTTAAAAACTCGAATTCAAAGCCAAGCTATCATTAGTGGATGCCAGGTATGAGACTATTTTCTGCACATAGTGATGCAGAGTTGATACTTTTTCTTTCCTTATTGTCATGGTTTTAAAGAGCCAAAATATACTGGTTTGGGCTCTCCCCCAAAGTGATATGTACTGCACACATAATATATACTGGGCACTTAATGCATTGGTGTGCTAGACTGATTTCCCAATACATTGGTGAAGTACCAAGCAATTGGACTATGTATCTGTATGTAGTAGTCAAACTGACTGGACTAGCTGCTGGTGTCTCAGTTTGTATCAACCCTTTTTGTGGGAAAAAAAAAAAAAGAAATGATAAAATTTTCACCAATAAAAACTTGCCTGTTGTTTTTTTTTTTTTTTTTTTTTGTTTTTCCCCTGGCAAATGCAACTTTAAGGATGTGTTTCTATGATTCAGCACGAGCAAAGAACACAGTGTCTTTGCCAGTCTTATTTTTATATATTTGATCATATGACCTGAATTTCTTTGTAGCTTTCATTAAGGCTGTGTATGGTTTTTGAATAGAACCTTTGGTGCAGTAAAATCCTCTCTCTCTCTCTCTTTCTCATTAGCTGCATTGTTGTTTGGAGTGTCAGTAAAAGAGAGGTTTTATTCATTTATAAGGAGAGAATGGGATACAAGTGACCATTTTGTTGATGTGCCTCAAAAATATTATGATTGCAGATATTTGTGAGAAGAGATGGTCTTTCAATTAGAAACTTTCTTTCCAAAGGAAGCCTAAACTTCAATTAGATTTTGCTACATCCTTATATAAGCCTTAATCATATATGACCTGCCATTGCTGTTTCTTGCCAGTCACAAAAGAGCTTAATGCAGATGATCAGGACAGTCTGGACAGCTGATGGATTAAGGGGTACAGTTTATCATTTGCTTCATATGAATCATGTTTGTTTATCAGCCCAGCCTTTGTAGGTTGTAACTCAATACCAATCTGCATATATTATTCCCTGAAAGATTTGCTCTTTGCAGGCTTTTATAGAGGAATTGCACCTGGAGTGACTGGGTCCCTTGCTACTGGGGCAACTTACTTCGGTGTTATTGAGTCTACCAAAAAATGGGTTGAGGAATTACATCCTAACCTTGGAGGTCATTGGGCTCATTTCATTGCTGGAGGGATTGGTGAGTAGTTACCAGTTTATCTCATTGATCACTGTTGGTCCATTCATCAAATGCTCAACACCTTTTCTTTTGTATATTACAATTTACAATTTCACTTTTGCAGACATGTCTATATGTTTTTGGCACCTCTATTTGGAAACATAGTTTATTCATTAAGTCCTCACTTTCACCATTCATGCTTGGAACTTAAAATTGTCATTTAATTGCAGCTTTTTTAATCATTGAATATATGTTACACTGAAGTCTGATGGAGGGTGAGAGCACTCTTATTGCTATGTTAATGTTTCATACATTTAAGGACTATTACTGAAAAGATGATGAGAAATTGTTTTTGCATGATGGAATTCTGACAAAAATTCAGTCTTCACAAGGTGCTCACTTCTTTTTTTCTTCTGTTCCAGGAGATACTCTTGGATCCTGTGTTTATGTACCATGTGAAGTGATGAAACAACGTATGCAGATTCAAGGCACCAGAAAATCTTGGAGTTCTATTATACTAAAAGAAAACATCAGTCAGAAATCCGGCCAGCAGATGTATGGTTACTACTCTGGAATGTTTCAGGCAGGCCATTCAATTTTGAAGCAACATGGTCTTAAGGGATTATATGCAGGGTATGTTTTGAAGTCAAATTTACTTTATAGTTTCCAGGGTACAATCATGAAGCAAATAGTGGTAGAATTGCATTAGCTACCTCCAAACATCCTTGAGGTTAATTGTAACTATCATGTGTGTTTGTTTTCAGTGGAGGTCACTGCTCTGACCCAGCATGAGGAAAATGTATTACTAATATATCTCAATTATATATCATGTCATTTGTGACCAAAGTAACCACTAAATCTTGACACGCTCGTACGTGTGCCCGCGCGCGCGCGCGCACACACACACACACACACACACACATATATATATATATATATAGAGAGAGAGAGAGAGAGGTTTCAATGAAAAGATGGGCCTAGATGCACTGGATAACTGTCTTAAAACTACAGTCCAGATAACCGCATGTTAAATTTCCCATATATGTGAGGTATCAGTTTAGTATGTGGTGCGTCTGTGTATGTCTGCATGTACGTTTTAACATATATGGTGTTGAAGGTTCCAACTTCATGGAACTAGGAGATCAAGAATAATTAAGACCACCTTAATTTGAAGAAACATACTAGGGATTAAAAGAAATGTACTTTTAAAAGTGGTGAAATTGAATCAACAAAGGCGAAGTTCAGAGAGAGAGGTTTCGATCAAAAGATGGGCCTAGATGTACATGAAAACTGTCTTAAAACTACAGTCCAGATAACCGCATGTTAAATTTCCCATATATGTGAGGTATCAGTTTAGTATGTGGTGCGTCTGTGTATGTCTTCATGTATGTTTTAACACATATGGTGTTGAAGGTTCCAACTTCAAGGAACTAGGAGATCAAGAATAATAGAGACCTTAATTTGAAGAAACATACTAGGGATTAAAAGAAATGCACTTTTAAAAGTGGTGAAATTGAATCAACAAAGGCGAAGTTCAGAGAGAGAGGTTTCGATGAAACGATGGGCCTAGATGTACATGAAAACTGTCTTAAAACTACAGTCCAGATTACCGCATGTTAAATTTCCCATATATGTGAGGTATCAGTTTAGTATGTGGTGCATCTGTGTATGTCTGCATGTATGTTTTAACATATATGGTGTTGGAAGGTTCCAACTTCATGGAACTAGGAGATCAAGAATAATAAAGACCTTAATTTGAAGAAACATACTAGGGATTAAAAGAATGTACTTTTAAAAGTGGTGAAATTGAATCAACAAAGGCGAATTTCCGAAAAATTACCATCAATCAATCTCCCCTATAAGAATCAAGGGAAGTTGGGAAATTAATACCCAGCCATCACCCTAGTAAATAAAATCCTAGGAAAGTCAATGTCCAATTACATTTCCACCTTATGTCGTTGATCCCTTGCCTCTTTAATGTTCTTTCACTGGAGCGCATTTGACCATGAATTCCTAGGAACTTGAATGCAAACAAACGGACCCTAAATGATGCAATTGAGGAAAGACATCATGAATTGTATATTTGATAGAAAATGGTTTTAAACAGAGTATAAAAAACTAGAAGTCACAGCTGACCCCTAATTGATAGGACAAGGGCTTGATAATGATGACAATGTTGTTGATGATGATTCTGGTAACTTGGGTCGCATTCTGGTACTAGGGTTCGTCCTAAATTCCATTCATGGTTCTAGTTATAAGGTTCGATTCTACACAAACCTGAAATAACCTTGCCTGAATATGTAGGTCAGGTAGTGTGGGTTCAATTGGTCGGTCCATGTTACACCTCTATTTTTAACTTAAGCTCACAGAAGCAGAAGGTAGAGAGGTTTTATCATGGCATGTGAGGTATACCTGTTTAGTGTGAGAGATTAATTTGCTAGATTCTATCACCCGGTGTCCATGCGTAGATGTCTGTATGCGCATAAATCTGTATGTCATGATATGTATTTGATTTTAGGTCATCATTTTTATTGTTACTATATTCATTCTAACTATTGACATATGCTATGCTCTGTTGCTTTAATAGATACTGGTCCACTCTGGCAAGGGATGTGCCATTTGCGGGTCTAATGGTAAGCTCTTGCCAATGTCTAGTAGTTGTTGAATAAGATACTGATTTTGACTTCCTTATAGTTGCATTTACTTCATGGCATTCTGACTTTGATATCTGTTTATTTTGTTCTGTTGCACTGGTGCCTTGTTCCTTTATTGGAGTTTCTTGCACTTCTTCATGTTAACATTCTCTGAAGTCCTGGTTGCTGCATTCCTAATCATCATGAGCATCATTTCTTAACTTTTTTAAGATAATCTTTATAATTGCAGTCATGTCTTGTATTGTATTTTCTGTGCTTTATTCCAAATGTAGTTTTGGTTTAACTTCATTTATGAGTTAGAATTGTTGTTATTTTTTAATGATTTAAAATAAATTGGCAGGTTACATTTTATGAAGGCCTGAAGGATTTGACAGAGTATGGGAAGCAAAGATGGCTGCCCATTTCAGAGGGTCAACTCAACTGTTCAGTGGAGGGACTGATATTAGGAGGATTTGCTGGGGGTAGGAAATATATCTGCATTTGCTTCTTGGAGATTCCTCACCTCTCTTCTAATCTACTGAGCTTGACCACTTGCAATCTTGCATGAAATGACCTGCCACTAATGTGATGGCCATTGCAGGTTTTAGTGCTTTTCTCACAACTCCCTTGGATGTCATCAAGACAAGGCTTCAAGTGCAGGGATCAACCATAAGGTACCATTTTCTCTGCTTTGCTGTTATTGGAGAGCTTCCAATCTCTTTTCTTGTGGTCTGTAGTCATTTTAGATTTTTAAAAGTTGTTATTCTCCACATTCTGTTGCCTCCCCTGCTCCTCTTGGTAAATAGGGTTCACCATCATCGGTTGTTTCCTGGAATGGCTATCATCTCTTACGAGGAAAAACCAAAATTTTCAGTCTTACCTTTTTTTCTCGCTATAATTCAAGTATTCTTTTGTATTGGTGGAACTCCCGACCATAGCCTGAAAATTACCTTTCATTTCATTTTCCCCCCTTTTCTTTCTTGTTTTTCCCTCTATTGTAATATACTGATCATGCAACTGGTTGGAAGAAAATGAAGTATTTTGATGTGGAAACTAACTGATATTTTCCCATCAAATGTAAATAAATCAAGTGAAAAAGTTTCATCTCTCTACAAGGAGTTATAATAATGTTGCGTTTTTAGGTACGATGGATGGTTGGATGCGATCCGACGGGTATGGATGATGGAAGGTACAAAGGGTTTGTTCAAAGGAAGCATTCCCAGAATCATATGGTATGTTCCAGCCTCGGCTCTCACATTCATGGCAGTGGAGTTCCTCAGAGACCATTTCAACGATGGATTGGATAGGGATGCACATGAAATGGCAAGCATAAAAATAGAGAGTGGGGCACCTGTAAAAGAAGTAGCATAGAAAGTTCTAGTATCATTCATTCATACCCTACCCGTAGTCATTATCTTTTCTTGCATAAAACACTAGGTTTTGCGGCCTTTCTGCTTCTTTTTGTTATCATAGCAGAGAGCTGATGGGACTGAATATGAGGAAGGAAAATCTAGAGGATTGATGATTGCAGTCATTGACAGGCATAGCATACGGCACACTTTCTGACATGGAAGTTTTATATTGATGATTGTAAAGAGTTGTTGATTTGGATAGTATTTGATTGTACACAAACATTCAAACTTGGATTTTCTGCAATTATAATGTCGAATCCTTAAAATGTACATGCATTCGATTGTTATGAGAAAAGAAAGTTGCAATGAAATAGAAGAGAAACCAGGAACATGAAAGTTTCATTAAATTTGGTGCCATGTGCATGGGAAATTGTGGTTGGAACAACTGATCCAGTGGAACATAGTAAGGTTGGGCTGCAGTCCAGATTTTGTTGATAGGATCTTACAGCCTTGTAATAATGGAAGAATTTGTGAGATTTCTGTCAGTGTGGACCAGTGTTTTTATAACCAGCCCTTGGGGCTTATGCACCGAGGCTCACCTTGTGGCAGTGCTTTCCAAAATTGAATATTCAAGTGTGGCTTACATTTTGGGCATGTCTCATTGTGAATCCTAGTTGTGAGTCTACTCTCTGATTATGCTTCAGTCATGCTTCTTAATGGGACATATGCCCCATTAACATGTTTTGTTTATGAAAGGAGAGATGGCTTGCATTCCTATAAAATTATTAGAATTTAAGAAATAAATGTGAGATTTCATTTATGAAAATCAAAATTTTATTGGATCATGAATTAAGGGAGATGAGAAATGAACATCCAGGCCATCGCCCTTATCCCTCTCTCACACAATGCACATTCATTTTTCCAGTAAGGGAGAGATTCTTAAAGGAACATCTTTTTTATTATTAAAGGGACCTTTTTTTCTTTTGTCATTTTCAATATATAATTTTTTTTTTTCTAGAGAAAGGGCTCGCCACAATTGGGTGTGCATATTTGACTTCTCTGAACTATAGCCAATGAACAATTGCAGTGTAAATTACACTTGCATTTCATCAAAAGTAAATAATGTCATGAGGTTAGATCTGCCAACTATACGGCAGATACGTTTAGCCAAGTAAGAGAATGAGAGATTGTCTCTTTGGGTGGATGTGATTATGTAATTGGGTAGGGTAGTATAATACTTTTGTACCTTATCCCTCTCTCCTCTTTCTTTGTTTTTCAGCTTTGTTAGTAAAGTTTTGTTGCTGTTCAAAAAACAAAAAAAAGAAAAAAGAAAGAAAGAAAGAAAAGAATAAAAAATGTACAGGGAGTAAAATATACATGATAAATTACATTACATGTAACTTCTTTCCATGAATTTTATTGATATTCTTGGAGTTTTCATTTTTTATATTTGTTTCAAAGTTATGATGACTTCCGAGAAAAATATGGTTTATATTATGATTTACATTTCAAACTCCCAATGTATCTCTCAAGTTACATTACACTTTTTTGTAGATAATTTAGATAAGAGAAATCCTTCACGTATACAAACTACCCTCCTTTACGATGTTCCCCATGCACAGTGTGCCGGTGAATATTATCCTTTTATAAAATAGATAAGCTAATGTATTTAGTTGACCAAATGAAAATTTTGATGATCATGTTTTAATTAATTTATTTTTTTCATCATTTTGCTCCAAAGTCCAAGGTACAATTGAAAATATAATTAGGATATTGTAGATAAGTGGCAATGCAAGGTAAAAACCATACAGTAATTTATATTTAATTATTTTAATTTAAAGTTTTCATAAATATTATTGTACAATAATCTCTCAAGAAGAAGGGCCTTTTAGAGCTATAGTTTCCAAAATCAAAAGCAAAAAAAAGACAAGAAAGGCAAAGCAACACTTAAAATGTGGCTTGGGAGTTTTGGTCTAAGTTTTTTTTTTTTTTTTTTTTTTTTACCTCCTGTGTTAACAAGGAGTAAAAGTAAAACTTCAAACGCCCAACCCCCGATCAATTCAACACTCATCCCACATTATACTTATGAATTGGCACCCACTCAAATTTAACTCCTATCTAACTTATACCTACCATTGGATTAAAATTTAAACCCTAAAAACCTGATTCTTTTAAAATCATTAAACTCGAGGGTAATGGATGAAGGGATTCCAATGATCCACTCCTTGCGATATATCCGTACCACTAAAAATCTCATTAAGATCTTTCCAAACCATTAAACTTGAGGGTAAAGGATGAAGGGATTCCAATGATCCACTCCTTGCGATATATCTGGACCACTAAAAATCTCATTAAGATCTTTCCATCCCTCATCTCTCTATGGATGTGTTTAGAATCTTTTATTTTGGGCCCACGCAATGACGATCACGATCACGATCACGATCACGAGTCGTGAGCTATAAGGCTTTTGCTCGAAAGCACGTTTCATGCGGCCGAAGAAAAAAAAACAACAAAAACTCTATTTCGTGCGGCCAAAGAAAGAAATCAGACGCCAAAGCCCAATACAAATAACAACATCTTCCTTCATTGGTCCAACGTAACCGAAAGAAAACTTCGTCTCTGCTTGTGGCTGCAACATTTTTCTTCCCCTTTGTAACTGGTAGGAAGCTTTCTATGTTTTACTTCTTTTAATTTTTTATGGCTGTTGTTATGATAATGCTATAAGTTTGGGATTCTATGTCATTAGGCTCCTTTTTCTTTCAATTGATTATTGAACAAGATTCAATTAATTCATCATTGTGGATGAGAGGCAAATTGTGGTTTAGAAGTAGAATAGGTAACAAGGAAATAAGGTTTGATAGAATAGATTACCTTTTTTTTTTACTTTGATCATCTAGGATTGTAAATTCATCATAGAATTGAATTGAATTCAATCCAAAGCAAATAAGAGGAAGATTGAAGAAAGAGAGAAAAACACAGATTTGGAGAATTGTAGATTGACTTGATGACTAGAAGTTGTGCACCTAGGTTAGTATTTATATCAAATTGAAAGAAAAAAAAAATGATATTTACAGATAATTCTCTGTGAAAACTTTTTTTCTTGGCTAACATATGAACTGTATGGAAGGAGTGAATTTTGCTTTGAAGGCAAATGCACTGATGAGATATTATTGGTATAGAATGTAAAGTTTAATATTGCCTCATGGGTTTCTAATTTCTATCCTCCCTGATTTTCATTGGTTATCCATAGCTCTTATTATGATGAGTTGGTATGATGTGGCATTTTCTGATGGATTCCTCCTCCAAGTGGAGTTCTCAAGTTAAATCTTGATGGAAGTCACTAGGTAATAATCCAGGTTTAGCTTGTGCTGGTGGAATTATCTGCAACATTGAAACAACCACCATCCTTTCATAATCAGGTCCAGTTAGGTTTTATTCTGTTAATAAAAGATGATGGTGTTGAGATTTGGGCTTCGCGAGGCATGTCGCCTTAATCTTTGGCACATTGTGGTGGGTTTAAGTTTTCAGTATATGTCTTCTATGTTGTTTAGCTATTTTAACTAGTGTTGCTATTCATCTCTGCTAAAACTTAATCATTACAGAAAAATATTTACACTTGATAAATATCATAGAAATCCCTGCATAAATAGCAACACTCTCCCACAAGATATCTGCTAGGACTAGTTTGAAGAAGGCACTATAATGATGTCCTTTAGACTTACTTTAATTGTATACAAAAAATACGAGTATTGTAGTTATTATGATATCCGGATACTGCATATTATTGGGTATATGTATTACTCTAATACACGAGTGTTTGGGCATATACCAACGTGTCCTGGACCATATTATAAATTGGGTCCATATCCAGAATTTTTGGGTTTGGTCATTTGGGTTGAATAGATAATTGGAGGGCCATTGGCATCTATTCTTAAGCTTTTCCCATTCATGGGTCAGCTTATTGTATTCTAGGGGAAAAAAAAAAGGGCATGGATAAAGGGACATATCTTATAGGGATTTAGTAAGTATTGAATATGGAGGGAAGTGAATTATGAAATATGAATTATACCCTAATCAATCTAGATTAAAATTAACTTCTGATCTTTGCTAAATGAATATACTTAGCACCGGTACCATATTGTACACTCATTCATAGATACAAGTTGCAATGGTCAAATTTGGGATAGATTGGTTAACCAAATTGTCTGATAATAAGTATGGGAAAAATGCTTGAATAATTAAGAAAGAGAGCACTATGGTCCGTGTTCTTTGATGATATGAGAAAATTAGAAATTATTCAAATTGTCAAGCTATCAAATTTATAAGCCATATAATGAAACATTTGGAGAGAGTGATATAGGAACAGACTGTGACAAGTAAAAAGTTTCAGACAACTAGCTTGGATTTGTGTAGATCTTCTACAAAAATCCATTGCCGTGTCAAGACAACCCATGGAAAAGTTTTACGAGAGGAGAAAAATTGCATATGGTTTTCATTGATTCAAGGAAAGAGTGACAATAGGGTCTTGAGTAGTTAATTTGCTGGCATGGAAGAAAGAATGTATTCATAATGAATATATTGATATTACATAAGACATGTATGAAAGGGGTTCGAAACTGCTCTACCACATTGGGGCCACATGGGATTTACCCGGCTTCCCCTAGGCCCGTATGGATTAGTCTAGCCCAAAGGGCTGGGACACTCTCTATTATAAAAAAACAAGAAAAAAATGTATGAAATGGCTGCAATGAATGCAAGAGTTTTATGAGGTGATAGGTTTTCAGTTAGAGTTCACCAAGGGGGTCTACATTGAGTGTTTATTCATTTTCCTTGACAGTGGAGAACTTTACAGCAGATAGCAAAGATGGGGTTCCATGGAGTATGCTATGCTGTTGCTGTAGTCCTCATCAGCTGTACAAGAAAGCAGGTAAATGATAAGCTAGAACTATAGAGAAAGCTCTTCATGTTGAATTGGTTGAGAATCAGCAGATCAAAGACAAAATATTCATGTGCATGTTTAGTGGTTCAAAGAGTTGCAAGGGGGTGTTGGTTGAAATTGGAAATAATTTAATTCCACTGTGTTGGATTTCAATATCTAGGGGCAGTTGTAGAATAAAAGGAGGTTTCGAGCTTAATATTTCAAAAAAAAAAAAAAAAAGATCAGTTGAGGTGGGCATATTGGGGACAAGCTAGTGGAGTAGGATGCAATCTTCAAGTGCCGCTTCCATTAAGGGGGCATTTTTATATATGGAGCTAACTGTTGGGCAATGAAAAAGCTAGGAGAAGCTAAAATGCATATTTCTGAGATTCACATACTAAGATGCATGGAGTTGCAAGAAAGGATAAAGAGGAAACATGGATAGCTTTAATAGAAGAAAAGGAAAATCAGGGAATATCATTTTTGATGGTTTCGGCACGTACAGAAACGGTTAGAAACAATGCTTGTTCTATGTATTGAAGGGTTACAAGTTCAATGGGCTAGAAGGGGGGGACCAGTGAAGATGTTGAATGGAGTAATGAGGAAAGGCAATGGTAAAATGTGGAGCTATGAAGAACATGGCGTCAAATAGTCTGAGTATTAGAGTAGAACTCACAAAGGAGACCCTAAAATCTAAATAGAAGGGATATGCATATGATGATGGTGAAGTTGATGATCCAGATCCCTTCGATGGATAATTTGCAATTTAGAGGGTTGTATAACTGGTGTTCAACAAATATTAGTTGGAGAGGATATTCCATATCTTGACACTCTTTTCTTGGGGATAGTTGTTTTAATGAAGGACATTAGTAATTCCTTTTGGAGTCTCTTTATCCATTCCCCTAATGGTTATATGATCCCTTCTCCATTGTCACCAAGCATGTGGGCACACACTGGGGGATATCTTTATCCCATATATCTAGGGCCAACTTTGTGTTTTGTATTTTTCTGGTCAATCATATTAAAAGTCATATTTTTGCTGACACCAATCTATGATGTATTTCCTCACTACTTCATGCAACGTCGTTAATTGTAACCCTCTAATACATCTCATAGAAGCATATTGATCTTTAATGTATGCATCCACGCCATGTCAAGCATCATTTCTTGCTGTCTCTTCTATTAGAGCTCCCCGTAAATTTCCTCTTTTGTTTAATTAAAATCAAACTATTGATTTAAAATTGATATGTAGCCTTTGATAGCCATCCATCTTCGTGTTACAAGAATCTGTTCCACTAAATGTTTTAAAAAAAAAAAACCCTCTGCCAATGATATTACATAATTTCATCCAACTTAACAAAGTTAGAGGGGACATAGTTAGAAGTGAAAACTGCTTTTACAGCTTTAAGCGAACGTTCTCTTCTGCTACTAAGAGGCTCTTAGGGGACACATCACACAAGTATACCACTGTCAGAATCACACTCAACCTTTTATTAACTTGTGCAGTAGTTGGCCTATTTGGTGAATGGAATTCCCTCTATGCTATGTAACAGCTAC
Organism: Camphora micrantha; assembly: GCA_003546025.1. Taxonomy (NCBI): domain Eukaryota; kingdom Viridiplantae; phylum Streptophyta; class Magnoliopsida; order Laurales; family Lauraceae; genus Camphora; species Camphora micrantha. The sequence goes on along the minus strand of QPKB01000002.1, from coordinate 55,539,495 downwards.
CATTTTCTAAGACTCCGTCTGTTTTAAGAACTGTGTTAGATGTGAATGTCAACAATGTCAATGAAGGTAGGGTTATTGGTAATCCTGGTTTGGCAGGGTTGGGGGGGTCATTTGTAATGAGGAAGGAATCATCCCCTTCTGTCCTATTCTGGCATAGTTGGCATTTGCTTGATAAAAAAAGCTGAATTGTTAGCTCTTAACATAGGCCTGCAAGAAGCTTCTCGTCTTAATCCTCAACAGCTATATGTTGAAGGGAACTCCTTTTGCATCATTCGGTGGGCATCTCAATCTTCAAGACCTCCTTGGTACTTGGCGGATATTATTGAAGAGGTGGTCCGGCTTTCTGTGGATTTGAACATCTCTTTACACCATATTAACCGCTCAGCTAATGTGGAAGTGGATCAGCTAGCCAAAGAGGGAGCTGTCAAACCTGCTTCTTGATTTGTATTTACTTATATTTTGGATTTGTTGCAGGATTAAAAAATGGACTCGAGGCCCAACTCGCCCATGGTTGAGTCCTATTCAACTTGGGCGAGTCGTATGGGACTCGGCTGAGTCGGGTCAAGTACCAAAAAATGCACAGAAAAATTATGAAAAAGAAAGAAAAAATATATTAAAAATCTAGGAGGTCCTCCCTCTATTTAAATTTTCCGAATCTCTATGTAATGATACATTTTTAATACATTGAGTCATTTATCTTTCTTATTTTTTAATTACTATGGTGTTTCCACTTTTCAAGGCTTTTCAAACCACTTATTAAGTTTAGGAAATATATTAACAGTGAAAGACACTCAATACAACAAACAAGCTTATTAACAACATATTCATAGGAATTAGGAAATCATAGTCTACTTTAAGTCTATATACTCTATAGTCTATACTACTACTATATATCCCACAAGACATGAATCATGATAAATTAACTATTTGAGAGTAAAAAATCATTCAATTGCAAATAAATGACGAGTCCATCCATATCAAGTATCAAGTAGCAACTAGCAACCCAACCTTAACTCATATTAATACCATGTTGAATGCTTTCCTGATTGGATGTCGCTTCCTGGTTGGATGCTGCTCCCTTAACCCTTTCTGTTGAGATTGTAAGATGGTTGGAGGTTCTATTTAGTTTTAGTTTATGTTGTTCCATGCTTAGGGAGGGATTGGCCATTGCTAAAAAATTCCATGTAGAAACTACCATTAAAGAGTTTTAAAAAAATTCGACTAAATCATAATATTGTTGGCCAAGTCCATCACTGTGCAGACTCAATCGACTCTCCCAAGTCACATAGGACCCAGCTGAGTCCCGTGATTCGAATCTGAGTTCCATAGGACCCAACTCGTTTAGGGTAGAGCCCAAGTCGACTCAGTTGAGTTGACTCGGACTCGGCCGATTTTTTAATCCATGGGGGCTTAGCTCCTCCTATTTTAGTTTTTAGTTGCTCTCCCATCTTTTTGGGGGCTTTTGAGTTCATTATGTATCTTTTATACTGTACAGTTACCAATGAATACAATCACCATTTCCTTAGATTAAAAAAACAATGTCAATGAAGGTGATGGACATTTGCATTTGTCTAATGAATTTTGTTAATGTTTCGTTTCTTGATCCCAACTGTAATATTTTTAGAGATGCTTCTTTAGTAACATCATATTACATGATGTTTTCACTGTTATGTTAGGAGTCGTGTTTCTGTAAATATTGATTATGTTTACACGATAGGATAACAAGCACCAAGGATGGAGTCCCAGAAGAGTCAATCTGAATCACAACTGCCGTCATCTGTTACAAACCCTGCCATCACCTCGTGCCGAAAGAAGAAATCTGAAGACGCCAGTTTCTTAGAAGATTTGAAGGACCACATTGATGAATTTGTTAATTCTTCCATGGATGAACACAAAACATGCTTTAAGAAGACCATTCAAAAGGCAAGTAATTCTCTGCAAAATCGTCTGCACAACTATATTAGTACTTAGGGTGTATGTAATTTATACTACTTTGGCTCCTGTTACTGGATTGGTATGTTACATGCCTGCCACGGTTCATAGCATTTATATAATTTCTGGTTTATTTCAGATGTTTGGAATGTCAAAGATTGTAAGTGAGAGGAATGCTGCTGCTGTTAATGAAGTAGAAAGTTCTCTGCCTCTTCGAACTGTTTCAAAGTAGAACTGAGTCAAGATGAGGGGGCCATGTCTGAGTAAAATCAAAGTGAGATCAGGTCATGTTTACTTGGCTACCTTCTCTAGGGTGGTAGCTATTCACTCTTTTTATAGTTTCTTGCGCATATTTATATTACTGAATGTATGTTTTGGGCATGGCCATTAAACTTACCCTAGACACTGGTTTCGGATTTTTGTTTTATATTTTAAAATTTCTGAGTTAATTATCATGACTGCTTCAATCCATAAAATATAGTTCTTTATATTGAGATCATCTTTATTCAGATTTCTGGTAATCACTTTAGCTATTACCAATAAATATAAAAAAAAGAAAAAAAGGCGTGCAGCTGGTAAATTGACATCAAATCCTCCCACAGGAGGTGCGAGTCGTAGGTTCAACCGCTGGTTGTTACGAGGAAATTGGTCATTGCACTCTCTAAAAGTTTAGGTTATTATTACCCACCCAAGCCCACTAGAGGTCCAATAGCCAATCAAGGGCCAAACCCAAAAAGAAAATAAAAAGGATAGAAAACAAAAAGTCATGAAAGAGAAGAAAGTTCCTGTGAGAGAATCAATCAATGGTTCATATGGCATTTCCATGTTTACCAGACCCACAATGGCCCGTGTAAGACATGTTGAAGGTTTACATTTTTTAACACAAACGTACTGGGGTCCGGGTCTAATTTTCAGGCCCGCTGACTGCATCAAAGGCAAGGATGTCAATCAGAGTAAATGGGAACTGATGATGTGTTCTGATTGTTTTTGTCTGAATAGTTCTTTCATTGGGTTGCCACCTTAAAGGAAAGGGAGATGGCAACAAAGAGAACTTGTTAATGTTGGGCTCAATTTGATCGTCGGAGAACATTTCCCGGCTTGCAGTACCCATGGGTTTGTTTTTCTAAGTATAGATTCTGTTAATACAAGTTGAACCCCTTCCTTATTATGCGGACCAGCAATTGAGGGCCCCACGAGCCCGACTGCATATGGCAATTTTCTCCTGTGCACCACGGATAGATGCGGATGGTAAAGTGAGGACACGGGAAATTCAGGGGTCCCATCTTTGGTGATAGTTAGATGCACAGTCTGTTCGTAGAAGAACATTTTGCTGAATGATGATTAGTGACCGCATTCTTCAAGTCAAGTTTATAGACATCCGTCAATTCTCCTTTTGCTTTTGGATTATTTCCCAAATCACTTTTTATGGGCTTCTTTTTTTTTTTTTTTATGTGTGTGTGTGTGATGGAAGGAAATCAACCATTACTTGAATATAAAGGGTGTCTTGTCTTCTATCAGTCCTTGTTGGGTTTGTCAATTTTTATAAGTGAATCAAGAGTCCAATCATAAATACCAACGTGCATCCTAATAGTAAGAGCATACAAATTTCATCTAATAGTGCACTTCTTTCTTTTTTTTCTTTTTTCTTTTTTTTAAAGAAAACTAATTAACAAAAAAACATAGGCAACAAAGAAACCCCGAACAGCCAAGCAACAAACCAGAAAAAAAAAAAAACAAAGAAACCATCTTCCCATTAGCCTATCAGATTCGTATCCCAATGAAAGTTTATGGTTGAAGGAGTACCTCATTTTTGCCAACAAATGAGCAATTCCATTCAACAACTTGAGGGAAAATTTAAAGTGCCACAGGGATATCTAATCTCACTTTTGGCTTTTCGGCTTTAAGATTGTCACTTCTATTCCTTTATCTCAAATAATTTCAGAGAGCAAAGAGTGATACCCTCAGAATACAAATTAATTTATGAGTGAAGATGGATCAAGAAACCCCAGATATATAAAAAAAAAAAAAAAAGTCACTCCCAATTCATCAACTAATTATACCTTCAAAAGAAGTTACTATCCCATTAGATCTTAGCCAACCAAATAGCTAATTTAAGTGGGAACAATCTAGTTAAGAGGTAATAAAATCTATGTGATTTCACACAACTTATTAATTTTATGCGAGATTGCATAGTCAAGGGCATTCTAGTCCATCAACACTGTAAGAGCAGCTTTGGAAAAATATTCAAGATTTGGTAAGTAGCTGGAAAAATTCATCTATATAGGTAAGCGTACCGTCAAAACTCAAACAACAACAATAATAATAATAATAAGAAAATAGTGGTGGGAGTTGCGTGGCTTGACGCACATGTGTGGTCATGATTACCTTTCACAAATAGCACTCACTCTCTCATTTATATGTTTTTAATTTTGGGATTTTTCTCATGAAATACTCAGGGAAGATGCCAAGGTAATGAATTAATTCCTGAATTTATAAATGATAGATAAACACAACATTAATATTAAACACTTTAAAATATACTTATGTAGATGTTTCTGCCTTTTTCATTTTTTTTTTCACTTTTATAAGTTCTACGGATTAATGCTTGCTAAACTCGATTTCCATGTGCAAATGACAAAAAATAACACCTAAGTTGCTTGATCATCCTTTTTTCCCTTTTTTGATGGTTTTATCTCCAACCCATGATATCATTGAGAAAACATCAACTTATTCTTCTTGTTTTTCTTTTTTTCCACTTCATACATTATTAATCATATATATATATATATATAACACTTTTTGTTTCTTTAAAAAAAAAAAAAAACTTGATACATTATTAATCTTGTACACACATGGACCAATTCTTTTTGAAATAAAATTTGAAGAACCACTAGAGGATAAGAATACGAGTCGCTCACAATGAATGCCTCCTTACATACAAAACATCTGCAAGTTTTACAGAAAATAAGATTTGGCTCTACCATAAGATTTTAATTATATAATTAAAATAAAATTAATATAATTTTATACATTATATCTGCATTAATTACTTTTTTTATAAAATGTACGATCTTACCGTAGGACCAACTCCTGAAACGATATAAAAGTTATAGCTGTTTTGATTTTCCAAATTTAGGTAGGCCCCACAAAGGTCATTCCACTCACAGATGCTTCCGTGGATGGAAAACTTTTACCTAAAAAAGGTGCCACTACAATGTGATCGTTTGGGGCGTAGTAGGGTTTTACCCGCCGAAAGAGTAGAGACAGAGACAGAGACAGAGAGACGGAGCTGGGATTTTTCCAGGAATCAATCGGTCACCTTCACCTTCACCTTTACCTTCAACCATGGACGGCCTAAATGCGTATGTAACTTTCTTTTCCTTCTTTGTCTTCAATCCTACTTGGAAAAGCAGGCTCAGAAATGGAAAGAGAGATCATTAGAGAACAAGGTTGATGGGTAATGCAGCAAGATGCAGATCGCAGCAATACTGCGGCTGCATACTTCTCCTCCCTCGGCTTCAATACAAAAAGCTTTGAAGTAGTACTGTCTTTTTTGTTCTGAATCTATAATCCCATATGAAACACAATCTAATGCAGAACCCACAGCTTGTATTGAGTTTATAGAGTTTTCTAGGTAGTCTGGTTTTTTTTTTTTTTTATTCCCTCGAACCCCTCTTCTGGGGTTTGTTTGATAGTGATAAGGATGATAATGCTGGTAAGTTAAGGTTAATATAGGTATGAATTGGATTTAGAAAATGGAGATGAAGTAGATAAAAAAACTTGGGGCTGGTATGGAAACCCAAAATAGAGCTGTTTTAATCATATCCTTTTACAAATATACAGTTGGGTATGTATGATTGAATTAAAAAGAAACAAACTTGTCATGTAGTAAAAGTAGCTCTTGCAACCTTGACATATGTGGGTAAAAACTTGCTGAGGAGAAAAAAAAAAAACCAGAAATTGTCAAATTGCTTTGGACAGTGACGCCTACTCGAAAAAGTTACCCCTTTTAACTTTTTGAAGAAGAAGCAAAAGGTCTTAAAAGCTAATTCAATCAAAAGACTCACAAATTTTCCAAACAGTCTTTCGAATCGGTTGTTAAGTCAAAAAGAACCAAAAAGTAGACGTGCCAAACAACGTCTTAATCAAATTATTACTCTAATTCAAACCTGTTTCAAATTTACCATCTAATCCTATTCTTAACTACCCATTGTTATCATCTCATCTCCTGAGATTTCTAAGGTCTTTGTACTGAATGGGCTAAAAGTGAGGGATTAGTTATCAAACAATCTCATCCTAGACCCTTTGGTCTTCATCTCTCCACTTTCCATAACAGCCTCTTTGCTATGAATCTAGTACACGTAGCAAATGGTTCCCAAATGAAGTGGTGATTAAAGACATATTGGATTGTGGAGTTAGTGTGATGTGGCTTTAAGTAAGGTTGAGTGGAAAAATAGAACTAAGACAACCCTAGAATGTTTTTCCCCCTTCTTGAGAAGGGACTCGAACTCACGCACCCACACACATTACGCGTGCCAAACCAACTGAGCAACATCAGGGGACCCTAGATGAATTTGAGAAGGATGTTATTAGGATGATGATGATGGTTGTGATGTTTCTTAATAAATTATTTTTGAATTTTACTTGTCTCAAGTAATTGGGTTTGAATATTTTCCTCTTACGAGAAGAATTGGAAGCAGCAACAGGCGGTCTGATATTGTGTCACCATCATCAACGTCTGATTGAACCATAGAGAATCGGATGGTTAAAATGCTATGACCTTTTCATATGCAGCTCTCACACTAAGTTGTCACTCATTTGACCTATTTTCACCATATGATCGAACATAGAGAATTGTATAGTTATATGGCTATACAGTCTACTAGTATCAACCTGAGTTAATATAACTTTCGTATTGTCCTCCTTGTGGGGCCCACCTGGATATAGGGGTGTAACTTGGTTTCGGCCAAGACCGAGCCCACATGTGATGGTTAGCATGAAAATGTAATTAGGCCATGCATGTTTAGATTTGGGATCAGGCTTGGTCTGAGATTCTTAAACCCCTGCAGAATTGAGGTCATCCTTGATCTGAAGCCTCTGGTACCAAAAGTAGGCCCAATTTCTGAATCTTTTATATGGTTTGTTTGAGTCCCGAAAAATATTGCATAAAGTGAATGAGTTGGGCAGTTGGTATTTTTCCTAGATATGCATGACATTACTTGATTCTTGATTTAATATGATCCATAGATTCATATCAAAAGATATGAAATGATGGTTTCACAAAACTTTCCTTTTTCGATGTTCTCTATGGAACCGTCCTCTCTGGCTATACTAGCCTTTTTTTATTATTTTCTTTCTTTCTTTCTTTCTTTTCCTGTCATGTTTTAACAGAAGTCTCTCCTCTTCCACTGTGCTCTGTATTGAAACTATGGTTTTAAAGCTGAGCTGAAACCAACCAAGTTGTACCACCCTATCCTAAAAGGTTTGAAGCATGACCTATGCTTATAATGATTTTCTATGAATTCAATCTGGAACTCTATGTACTGCATCTGTATTGTCATTGCCTTTTCATTATATTTAGTTATTTTAAAAACAGTTAGAAAAGAAGGTTCACAGATTTAAATTTGACAATATTTTTTAATTTCTTTGAAAATAAATAGATAGAAACAAACCAAAATATCAGTCATGGATCAAGATGTAAAATTCTCAGCATTGGCATATACAATTTTTAGAACCTGAATTGAGACTCAGACCCTTCTTTCCTGGACTCTCTCTCTCTCTCTCTCTCTCTCTCTCTCTCTCTCTCTCTCTCTCTCTCTCTCTCATAATTGATTTCATTACTTCAAGTGGGTTTCAAAGTTTTGTTCCAAGGAAAGCAGCTGGTCCACCTGGTTTTTACCCTCATATACCCGTTCACATACTTAATGCCCATCTCCTTAAAGTTATCCACCATTTTCATTCTCAGTATATATGAGCATTTGAGAAAACATCTCTCTCACAAAAGCACATTGTCAGTTTTAGATTTAGGGTTTTAGTTTTTTTTTTCCCCAATTGATGATGATGATGATGATGGGCATGGGCTCCTGGCTGGGTTCAGATATAGGATTTGGGTAATCCAGGTTTCATTTGTGCTCTGGCCTACCCACATCCAACGTGGGTTGGGTAAGGTTTGGTCAAGAGCTGGCTTGACCTACCCAACTTGCATCGCTGCTTGGATATATGATATATCCATGGGTAGGGAGGTATGAAAGGTTTGATGAGGATAAGGCGTGGACCATAAAGACAATCAAGGATCAATCCCTAGCTATAGCACTAATGGTATGAAACTCATGAAGGGTGTGTGTGGGTATTTGCAAGAGCAAAAAGGAAAATAAAAAAAAAGATTAGATGTGGAGCGAATGAAATTCCAATCTGATGATCGGAACCCTCGATTTTAAGGCCACAAGGTTGAATGATTTGTAATTGTAGTATTTTTGTATTGTACCCTATGCTTGGTAATAATTGAATCATTCTCGGACACGCGTGCACGCCACTACACAAGAGCCTCCTATTATCAAATAAAAACCCATCCACACTCATCTGAGTTATATTCGTCATTGTATTGAGACATACTCTTTCTTTCACTTTTGTTCTTTTGATTTTGAGGCCTTAAACCCTCACCTAGTGGAATCCAATTGGGGTATTTTTGGTGTTTCTGTTATCTATCCATAGACCATTCCATCCTACATGTTCTCTTAAGTAGTTGTAACTTGTAACCTGTGGTAGGCCCCATAGATTGTCGCACTAGTGTCTTAAGGGAGGGAGGGAGGGAGGTTTATTCTAGTCAGAACCATCATCAGGGGAGGTAGGGGATTTATGGTTTTAGAAGGCATCATATTTTGTGAGTGCTAGTGGAAGTTTACACTTGGGCTTGTGTTTTTTTTTTTGGGGTTGGTTGTGGTAGGAGTAACTACGAGGTGAGCCATAGAATATGGTACACATAAGAAACTTGCAGATGGTTCTCTTAATAGAATCACCATTATTGTTGAAAAAGGAAACATTGTTCTTTGTTTATTTATATATTTTTTAGAAAGGTAGATTATAAAGAAATGGATGGAGGGAAAGGAGAAGGTATATTATACCAAAACGGATGGAGGGAAAGGTAAAAGGAAGTTGTAATTGAGAGAAAATGGTCTCCTGTGCACGGTTCATGAGAACCATGCACAGTAGACATTATCAGAGGTGGGCCCCACCTATATGATGTCTCATGTGCATGGTTCTCATGCGAACCGTGTGCTAGATAATATTCTCTGTAGTTGAGTTGTGTCAGATTTTAAATCGTTCTAATTAAATTGAGACCCCGCATTTGTCAATAGGGATGTATGGCAATAAAGTTTGTCATTAGAATAGAAAATTTTCCTTGCATAGAGATTGTATCTGTGCACATATATTCCATATTTACGTTGTAATACATTGAGGAGATGGATATGAAACAAAGGTATGAGTTCCACTTTTTTGCTTCATTGTCTTGATACGATGTTTTTGAATGACTGTTTATTGTGATTTTTATTCATGGAATCCAACACCACCAAAATATCTTCTTGTTGTTCCTTCTATTTTTCAGGGTTATACACTTCATATCTCAACAGCTGACGAGGAAGCAAACAGAAGCTTGCAGTTACAGATAACACAAGTTCGAGGTAAACGGAGCTATAGGAATCCAGTTGGGGGTGCAGCAGTCCTCTCATATATGATTACCAATGACGCTCTAACAGTAGGCGGTGAAGGTGATGGCTTAAACCATCTGGCGAACTTCCTACAACAAGATGAAGAAGAACAACAACAAACACTAGTATCTGCAGCTGCGGCAGTAGAAGACAGAGAAGAAACAAAGCAGCTACAGCTTCTTCTGGAATCGATCAACACAACTCTGTTCGTCCATCAGCTCCCCTCTCAAGGCCTCTCTTTTCAGCTTTGGCCTGCTGCCTCTACCCTTGTCTCCCTAATCGACCGAAACAAGAACAGTAGCAACCCCATCCTCTCGTTCCTAGCTCTGCCCGTCTCTCAGCCGAACTCCAAACCCATCCGCATCCTCGAGCTTGGCTCAGGCACCGGCCTTGTCGGCATTGCTGCAGCCTCGCTCCTCCATGCCCATGTTACTCTTACCGATCTCCCCCACGTTCTTCCCAACCTCCAATTCAACTCTGATGCTAATGCTGCTGCCACTGCCACCAACGGTGGCACTGTCGAAGTCCGCTGCCTTAGGTGGGGTGAACCTGAAGACATGGCATCCCTGGGCCACCAGTTTGATCTCATCCTGGCATCCGATGTTGTCTACCACGACCACCTCTTTGACCCACTTCTGCACACTCTCTCCTTCTTTCTACAAGGTCAGGTCACCTTTGTGATGGCCCATCTGAGGAGGTGGAAGAAGGATGGTGTCTTCTTTAAGAGGGCGAGGAAGCTTTTTGAGGTAAAGATGATACACACTGATGAGCCACTGCCCGGTTCTCGAACTGGCGTGGCTGTTTACCATTTCACTGGAAAGCACCAAAACAACAGCAAAAAAACACTGGTGTCTGTTCCTTAATCTTTTGGATTGTTTGTGTTGGAACTTGGAACTGTGTAGGTCTGTGTAGAAGCAGTTCTCATTGCCATCTGGAGTACTTCATCAAATCATCTTATCCCCTTTTTTTAATATATATTTTGCAGCTAGATAAATTATTTCACACCATCTCACTTTCTAATTACTATTTGCAGAAATGACAGTGATAACCAACCAGTTCACTCATCAGATCTAGAATCACCAGTTTACGTATTAAAAGGCGTTTGTCAAAGTATAACAAATTCAGATTTCTCAGCCACATTGGTGGCATAAAAATCCGTGGTCCTGCTGCTGTTTGAGCATTTATTTTTTTCTTCTTTCATTTTATCTTTCTTCTCAAGTAGTATGACTAGTAATCCATACAGGAAGGAGGGAGTGGGCGAGTGGCTATAATGCAAACCTGATAATTACCAATTGGGTGTGGTAGTGTCCGTGATAAAAAAAAAAAAAAAAAAAGCTTTCAGAACTGGTATTCTCCAACAACAATCCCCCTGTTCTGGAGTAGTTTTTCTTCTTCATACACAGCTACAGCAATCAAAGGAACAAATTCTCACTATTAGATTGTCTGACACGAACATGGAAGAGATTGGGGGTTGTGTGTGTGTGTGTGTGTGTTCCAAGAAAGTCTTTTCTTTCTGGATTTTTCTATGTAATGGTTTTAACAGTAGGATATCTCCTTCAATGCCGGTGAAACAGTTTCGCTGAAAATGCATAAATGCATGCTTGTTTCTTGGCGTTACCTCTATGGCTTCTGTAAAGAGCCATTGAGGCTCTGGGCAAAACATGAGGCCTACCAATGCACAATTACCAGTATCTCCCAATTGACGGTAAAGTCGAAATCATGTCAAGGTTTTATTACCATTATTTGTGGACCATGGACTCTTAAGTCTGCAAGTGTTATCCTGGTGTTATCAACATGTACTTGTCATAAGATTTTCATGCATTTATGAATATATACTGCTCATGATTAATTTTGCACAATTTCCCAACTTAGGTGCAAGTCCCATTAAGCTTTACATGCTTATTACATGCTTTGTCTGCACTTGCTCTTTTTTGTTACAATGTTGGTTGAAGGTTAGAAACTCAGTCACTTCACCTCTTTCAGCAATATTCTGAATATAATAGTAGTCCACTTTTTATTAATCCACTGCAAGCTACATACTGGCCTTCTTGATTTTAGCAACAACACAATTAAAAAAAAATCTTTTTTTTTTTTTTTTTTTGGGTTATTGTTTACTTGAATAGATGCAGGGATGAGAAAGAAGGAGGTAGAGAAAGCCATTCCCTTTATTTTATTTTATTTTTTTTTTTATAGAGCATTAAGAGCTGGAGATTCCTTGCCTTTGGTCACGATGAGTTGGTTATGAAAGCACAAAAATAAAGAGGGTATTATGTCATCATTCCTACTTTGAGGAAAGGGACAATGATGGGATTTTCTTACAAACTTTGGAAGAAACAAAGAATAAGCTTGATTGATAATGTAATTAGCAAAACCGGGGAATGCTCTACAAGCATTATGCAAATTGCTCATGCACAGTCCAGTTTGTGGGGTCCATTTGGATGTCTTCTTTAGCAGTAGGGATGGGATGGATGGAAAGTTATCCATATGTATAAATGTCTTTAAAAAAATTCGGCTCGCATGAGATCATCCTAGCCCTTGATTTAATATAATAGCCTTAAAATAAAGTGTTTTTTTTTTTTTTTTATAACCATAGATTTTCTTATAAATTCAATCCAATCGTAGGTAAAGATTTGATGAGTAAAATTGGTCCTGATATAACATCACGAGGGGAAGAGAGTGTGAAAGAGCTTGGACTGATTCAAGATAGGCCCCATAGAGTTGGACTGCACAGTTTGTTGCGCATGGGAGAACATTTCTCTATTTATCACTAATTATATGTTAAATTTTATAGTGGAACCAATTCCTATTAAAATAGAAGTTGAGGATGTCATTTAAAGGGGATGGCATTCATTTTAATCAGTCCTGATTAACAATAGGTGGGACCCATGTTGGAGTTCCACACATCCCACTCAGGTGATTCGGATGACCCGCACAATAGAGGGGAAACTACAGAAGACCATAAATAAGAACAGGTGGCTTGTGAAGGAATAAGTTTTTTTTTTTTCTTCTTTATAGTTGATCGGTAGGATGACTTGAGCCTACATTTTATTTTTTTTCTAATGACGTGGTATCCCTAAGATCTTTGACCCAGACTATATCCTGAGTGGCGCCCACTAAATCCACACAAACTCACACGGGACAAATATGTGGGCAAGTTCGAAGCAAACCCACAAACTCAAAGTTAGCAATAGTTGGCAAATATGCAAGGACACAGAGGATCATAGGGCCCACTTGATGATGTGAAATCAGACATTCAGTCAACTAGGCCCTCAAAATGATAGGACGGTTCTCACTTTCAGAATTTTGGAGAACCTTTCAAACCTATTCCCCCCCGCAAGATTTGCTTATAGGTGGGTGCGACGGCCTGAGCCATTCCAAACCTAGGAATTCCCATAATGACTCGTAGATCACAAGCCTATTGGTGTATAGAGTGGAACTTTTTCACTCAACCCTATCCATGTGGTCCCTTGCACATCGCATTACCCCATGGATTGGTACTGTTCCAACTAAGACCCTACAAAAAGTCGCCACCATATCACCAGCCAAGTGAGCAAAGACATGTATGGATGGAGAGAGCACCAAATGTAGGCTTTCCTGTTAGATCCAGTATGTTGAGATAATTCTGGAAATTATATAGAGGATTTTGTCAGGTTTTCCTATTACTAGCAGTTGCACCATCATCTTCTCAACCCTCCTTTTTCATGGAACCAAATTGAAAACGCACAAATATGCCCTAGTGATGGAAGTTCTAAAAGCCTACAAACTTACCAGAAACTACATAGAAATTATCGGAACAAGGATCCCTAATGGTCATTGAGACCAACAGATTCCACTTTGTCAAACTCCCCAATTGAGTTGTAATGAAAAGTACTTCAAAACTTGGTACCTAACCCAAATTCAGAGGCACATATGAGCTAGCCAGTGACAGTAAGATTTCCATCTAACAATGCAAATGATAAAATAAGACTCATTCTGATTTCTAAAGCACTGTCTAGAATATGGTTTCCAGAAACAGAAGATCGACTGGTACATAGGAAAAAGAGCAGAAAATGTCATTTGTCTAACTATTAGTTCTTAAAGTAAAATTAGAAAATAAAACCTCACTTCCAGCTTCTGTTAGTTAAATGGCTCCAAGATATGCCTGCATCAGTTCAGATAGGGAGGGCCAAGGAACACTTTAGACTGTGGACGGTGGCACAAGAATTAAAATAACTTTTCAGGTCAGTTACAATATTAGGAGCATTTACCATTTTGGTTTGAGAAATTTAGTGTAGCTTAGCTGCTTTGCAGTGATGGAAGCACTGGTTCAGGAGCCACCTCTGCAGTTGAATGCCCTTTGCTAGAGGGGTTGAGTTTATCATCCTGTCCCAGCTTGCCAGCAGCTTTAACTTCATCCTTGGTCATCAAACTTGAAAACTCCTCATGGTCATATTGTGACAAACTCCTTCCTCCAAACTCAGATGGAAGAATCTCAACATCAAATTCCTGTCTCATGAGCTCGAGGCTCTCATTGTTCTTTGGGTAAACGAATTTCACTTTCTGGAAGGTTTTAGGATCCAGGAAGTATTTCACAATCTGCACAGCAGGAGTCGAACAAGTTAACTGATGATAATATGACAATTCCTTAAAAAGACATTTTTAATACATCAAAATGAATGAAAGCAATGTAGGCTTGTGATTTCCAAATGTCAAGAGTGCTGAAATACAGGCGCTTGCAGTGAAACTGTCAAAACATGATCTTTAAAAGATGCGAAAGAATCCAAATTTGACTATGTAATCTATCTTACAATCTCAGAATATTAGCCCAACGCCAACGGGCCAACAAACGAATAAGCTTGCACACAGCATGACCAGTTTGGCCTTCGCATTAAAAGATAGAAGTTTACATATGGCAATTGGAATGACCCAACAAAGTCAGGTCACCCATGTTCAAAGGTCAACAGTGCCTCCGTGAACATTATTTTGAACTTCAAAAAAACTGAAGAAAAATACTGCTTTCAATTATTACTAAAAAAAAAAAGTGCTTTTGTTGTTATTGTTGTTTTTTTTAGGCTTAAAAAGTAGCAGTGGTCTATATTGTGAAAGTTTCAACCATCTTGTAATTGTTACAATGATTAAGCCCAAAGATTGACTTGGTTCTGTAAGCAGGAGCTTCAAATAGTCATTTTTACTGGGAAAGCAGACCAAGCAGTGTCACTGTTGTTGCAGGCAGAACTGAGTGGAAGCTGGGTCAGATCACAGTTTCAGGTCAGTGACAATAGGGAATCAGCAGGCAGATCGGGCAGCAGTTAGATAGTCTCAAGGTGTGGGTCCTTAAGATAATTTTGTTAATCTAACAGTTTTATTTCATAGTAGAGATGCTTCTAAATCTCCTCTAAAATATTTGGTGGAGCTGGGAGATAAAGATAAATCTTCTATGAGCAGGAAGGCAAACTCTTTCCCCCTCTCGGCCAAGATAAGAGGTTTGGGGAAATTTTCCCAAAAAAAAAGAGGAACCGTCACTTACACATAATTCTTTTCTTTTCTTTTCTTTTTCTTTCTTTTGTTTTTTTTTTTTTGAAATGCTAACTAGGCATAATTCTGTTACAAACAAATGTGAAAGACTTCTGAGATATGTGTGATAGCCCAGTGGTGAGGGGCATCTCAAGTGTCAGGGATCAACCCTCGCACCAGCAGAGCACAATTGGAATGTGCCACGGACCATGGAGCGCCCATCGGAGCACTATGGTGGTGGAAGTACCAAAGGCGGAGCACAACGTGCAGGAATGGAGCATGCAGGGATGACCTGGGCTGATAGATTAGGCTAGTTTAGGACTAGGATAAATTACAATTCCTCCCATGTAATAGCAAAAAAAAAAAAAAAAAAAGTCAAAGATTTCTGCAGGAAAAGGAACAGGCAGAGAAAGTAATCGAAGAGACCAACATGAAGCTGAGCCTGTGAATTACATTATGAGGATTGAGGCTAGCAAGGCAGAATATGGACATTATGTGTGGCAGTGTCGAGGAGGGGGAGTGAGGGTTAAATCTGGGACTTACTAAAGGGCTGCATAGCAAGGGTGTTTTCCCCCTTAAATCATTGTCATGATATAGTTAGCTGGAATAGAGGGGCTTGTGGAAAGCAGAGAAGTATGTGAGAGTGAAAGAGATGGTGAAAAAGGAAAAAAAAATTTGACCAATTGCTTCTTCAAGAAACTAAAATATCCAAAGATATGAGTTGCATGATTTTAGAGATCTGGAGAGTTCTAGCCTTCTAGGAGATGCAGTTGGGAATGGGTTCCTCAGAATTAGCAGCAGGTGGATTTGGGAATGCATGTAATCCATGTCCTTTTCAGTGTCAAGTGCAAACGGATCTTCTACTCAATTGTTCAAGGTGTCAAGGGTCTTAAACGAGGCAATTTGTTTTCACCATTTATATTCACCATTGTTGTAGAAGCTATAGGGCTCTCTTCTTTAACGCCAAGGAGGTTGGCCTTATAGGAGGCTTTATAGCAGGACGATACAGAGAACTTACATCTCATCTCCACTTTGCAAATAATATTGTTCAATTCCACAAGATAGAAGATAATTGCCAACTTACAAAGATTTTTGTGATGATTCAATTGTCTTTAGGGTTGAAAATTAACCTACCCAAGAGTTTGCTGGTGGGATAGATGTTCTTAGGAGTTCATTCAGACGTTGGAGGATAGATTGCAATGTAGAGTTGATCGGCTTCCAATGAAGTATCTAGGTCATCTACCTAGGTCTAAAAGATTAGAAACCTTGTAGAAAAAATTGAAAATACGTTATCCATGTGAAGGGGACAAATCTCATCCATTGAGGGTCAAATAACCCTAATTAGGGTGACATTGTCAAATATCCCTTTGTATCACATGTCCTTGTTTAAGATGACAGTGGGGGTGATTCGAAGATTGGATCATATCCAAAGAAATTCTCAGAAAGTTTGGTGCGAAGAGGTGAATTCAAAAAATTATGGTGGGATGGGTTTGGGAAGCTTCTCTCTCAAGGACCGAGTTCTATTAGCAAAATGGTAAGGAGATATGGCAAAAGCAAAGAGGCTTCATGGAGGAGAGTTATTGCTTCTAAATATGGTAAGGATGAGTGTAGTGGGTTCCTAGAAAAGCCCCTAGGTATGGAAGGTCGAAGCATCGGGGTATTATTTCTTCTTTGTGGTTAAGTCTTCAGTTAATAGGTAAGTTTTCACTTTTTAGTAAAGGAGTGGGCTTCAGAGTTGGACAAGAGGAGAGATGGGGGAGGAGGAGGGGGATAGAGTCAGGTTTTGGTTTGATGATTGATTGGGGAAGGGACCCTTGTTTAGAAGCTTCTCAACAGTGTTTCCAAGAGCCTTTGGATAGTACAAAGTGACACATCCAATGCAATTTCTTGGGCTTCGGTTGTGGTCAACGGTCTTCTTCTTCCCTTAAAAAGGTGGTTTTTCAGTATGTACTTCAGTTGGCAAATCAAGTGGTGGATGTTTCCGATGAGCAAGGAGCGATTTTTGTCGATTCTTGTGTTTCTATGTAGTATGTTGGCCTTCGTTTGGAGGATGTTTTGAGTAGGGTAAAATGCTATTATACTCTCTCTCTTCCTCTGTGGTTGTGGTTGTAAGGTGTCGAGTCTTCTCTTTCCTCTAATAAAGTTACCGATACCAATTAGAAGAGGAAAAAAATTGAATATCAGAAAATAAGTAAAGAGTTAAAATAATGTTTCACATTTTTTTAAAAAAAATGAGAGATAAAACAGTTGCTCCTGTGCAGAGATCTCTGAAAAACAGGATAAATCAAAGAAAATATGTAAGCATAAGTTTTTTACCTCACCGGTTTACCAAATAATATTACTTATATACAAACACACAAAGTACAACATATGGTGAGAAAAACATTAGTCAGAAAACAAAGAGAGAAGTTCATTGAATTCACTTCCATTTCTACAACCAAACTCAGATATGAGTCATATAGAGATCAAACCTTCCAAAAGGTTTCAAAGATCCTAGGAGGATTGTAGAGAAACGCAATAGCAAGCCTCTCAGGATAGTGATTCTGCAATATATTTATTGTTTCTCGTGCAGTCTTGATGGGTACTGAGTTGGTCAATGACCATCCGCTGAAGTCTATCAACCACACCATCTGCTCATGGCCCTCAGGTAGGTTAATGATTGCATTTTCTATGAGATATACCAGATGACGGAGCTGATTGTCATGTGACGATGTGTTCTGCATTAAAGAAATTATAGAAAATTATGTTTTCCAACCACCACCAAACTGCAAGATAACTCACAAGACACTAAATAATTACAAACCTGCTTTCCTGGTCTCAAAATAAGAACAGTCCTTCCATGCAGATCATGAAAGTTTGCTCTATACACCTTCCCCGTTTCACCTTCAATTGCAACATCATGCTGGTAGAGATAATATTGTCATAATATGAGGATGCATTTCAAAGAAAATCTATGGGTGGTTGAAATGGAAGAATATTTTAAGGAATGTTGTTCGAGATAGTTTATGAACATACAGAGGAACAGAAACATCCAGCGCGAAGATTTGAAATGTTACAAGGAACCAAGCAAGGAGAAGTCGATTAAAGACTTGGAATGCAGTAGTTAGAAAATACAAGTTGGATTGCAGGCCAACAAAGAACATGATGTGCATCATCAAAGCTTGGGAGGATCCAAGGGGGCTGGGCCCCACATCCATCCATCCGGTTGCAAATGTAGTCAAACATGAGTTTATATTCATTGGTGCTTGTGTGAAGTCAATAGGAATGACTCTAATGTTTATTGTTTACTTCTTTGGTTGGAAAGTCCCTATTAGTTAGAGAACTGCTGCTAAGAATTATTTTACCAATTACCATGAAGGAATTGAAATAAGTTGCGGTTGGCAAGTTTTTAACTCTATTTGACATGAAACAGAGAGTATAGGGAAACAGCAAAGAGAGGTATCTGTTATAAAAGCCATGTAGTTATGCAATAATAAGAAACACAGCCAGCTGTATGCATAAATGTCATCGATCCACCAACGAACAATAACAGAATTCACTGCACTAAGCATCATAAATTACAACAATAACAGAAACATTCAAAGGAGTTTCTGAAACATTTCTACGACTGTAAACATTTTTCAGAAAGAAATAAACTAGATATATGACAATATTTTGTAAAAATACCCAATTTAATGCTCCAGGATATCCATCAGAAACTCAGATTCAGACTTGCATAGAAGTTTGAATCTAAGATCAATTTGCGAGTGTTTTTGGATCCCACCCAAACTTCAAACCAGGAAAACTAAATATATCTTCAGAAGCCCTTATAACAATCAAAATCTATTGTCCCGATGAAAATATGTAGCAGGAAACACATCTCCAAAGAATATATAATACATATAAATTACTGCAATAAAAAGCTTCATGGAAAAGGTTTAAAAACCCTTGACAACCAGAAAATTGTCCTCTAATGATTTGGCTGTATGTGATGACAACAAGTGGACCACCCAGCTATCAACTTCTACTCTGGCAGCCCACTTCAGATGCACAGGGAGCTTACCATAGCTTCTTTAATATTCTTAGGCAGGCACCAAGAAAAAGGTCAATGTAAACTAGCTTCAGCGGATCATAGTTACCTGATTTGCAGTATGGCTGATTTGCATTTGAGGTTGCAGGTCATAATTCAACACCAACACCAATTCGAAAATTCGAAGAGGTAGGTTCATTTAATTCATATTTCGATTCGCTTAATTTGTAGTTCAAGTTGATCTGCCAATTTGAATATATAGTTCATTGCAGTTTATAATGGTTTACATAATTTATAGGTCCAATTGATATACATACATGCATATAAATTATCCTATGCATGAGGTGTGGGGTCCACCTGATGGTCCATATGACCAGCCCCCCCACGCCCACCAAATTACACACGCCCCTGGGTTTGCACTTCTCAGAATGAACTGGACCTGTGGGCCGTGGATGAAAGGCTTAGGATGATCAAATGGGACTTTTTTTGTACACAGACAGGAGGGCACCACCCAGATCTTCAAATGCCCCCTAGATCCATCCAGAAGCGGGCGCCACAGTGAGGTGCGCATGGACCACACGCACAAGATCCGGACTATATATATGAGGTAAGAGCATATTTACATAAAACAACCTAACAAATATAAGAGTCAAAGTTTTTTGGTGGTTAATATATATTTGAGTCAGGTTCAGTTTTCCATAACAAACTCTCATCAGGCTTGACTCTGCACTCTACAGCATTTAAATTCAAGTCAAGAGAGTGGCATACACAACTAGCCTGGCACTGAGTAGAATTTTAGAAAAGAACTACGATCATGTACAGCATTATTCTAATTTCTAACAATTTTCTATTTTGATATGTAATAATTGTGAGAAATTAGATACAAAATTTTTATTTATTGATTTCTGTTAACTATTGTGTATTTAGTTCAATTTGTAATCATTTCGACATGCTTTTAAATCTTAATATATTGCTTTGAAAGGATGAGTTAGTGGGTCCAAAAAATTTTGGATTGTTGACTCTCTTTTCTTATAAATCTCACAATTTCTATTTTAATGGGGTTGTGAAAAAGATATATTACAATTATAACAAAGTTAAATTTTTAATGTTTATGTAACAATTTTGGTTAGCTTTTTTGGATATTTCTTTCCACTAATACTCCTCTCAACATGTTCCCTTTCCTTCTTTTCATCTATTTCATTTTTAATAGATGAGTTAGCAGTTCCAAAAAATTTCACTTGCTGAGTACTTCAACATTTAATACTGGCCAATATGTGAACTAATGCCAAAGTCGTTATTAATCACTTGTGTGCTTGAGAATGGCATGCAACCCTCACAAAGGCAAGCATAAGACTATCCTTCCAGGCAAAAACATACAGAAAGCCCAATCACATAGATGTTTCACAAGAAGAGAACATATTCACATGAAAAAGAAATCATTCCCTCATTTCATAAAAAAGAAAAAGAAAAAAGGAATCATCCCCACCCCCCCAAATAAATAAAAAAAATGAAACAATTCATTTCATATTAACTACCAGGGCTGTATAAAGTGTAAAATATAGAATATTTGAAGAACTAAACCAGCACATATGTAAATTTGACTTCCACACATTTCTAGAATCTATGGGAGCTTACCCAGCGGATTTCTTCAGGCTTAAAGATCGACCTCCACTTCAGAGTCTCCTGTAACATTTTCTTTGACTTATCAACATTCCAGTTTCGTGCTTCCAAATATCTTCTAAGGCATGCATCATCGCAGAACTGTGAACTAAGCCCAGACAGTGGTCCAATAGCAGCTTTGAGCTCATTAACCTGTTTGTAGAACCAGAATACGCAATCCTTACCCGGAGGATCTATGTTGTCTTATGCAGATCAACTATTTTTTTTATTGAAATGAAATATGTTATGCAATAATGTAACTTGAAGAGTAGATAGTTTGAAGTAAACAATATTTTGTGTTGAAACTAAAGATGGAAGGTCAAATAGTGGCAAAGGAAACCATAGGCATAAGAGAGATCCTTGTGATTTCTTTTGTGATAAATACTTTTTCCATTTGCAGTGTTTCATGATATTTTCATATGCGATGAAGCATTAGGCATACACGTGGAATGTAAAAAGTTACTGCACTTCTCCATTCAACAAGCAAAATCTTAGAAAACATTCCTGAAATTTGATTGTCTTCCATACTCACACAGTCAGACATGCACTTTACCACCAACATAATATTGGGGTTAACCATCAACAAGTATTAGAGCAAGTTAAACATTATAATAAAATTCATTAGATAATATAACAATCCTAAGATAGTATGACTTGATTATATCATATCCTGCATTTACCCCTGGCTAGCTCAACTGGTTAGAGACATGGACATCAGTATGAAAGTAAGTGCAAGTCCTCAAAATATATATATATATATTTATATATCTCAAATCCTACTTCTATCCTGGTTCCTGAGTACCAGTCAGTAAGTATCATGCTGAGCACAATTGTCAAAAACTGAGGTTTCTTTTCCGGTAGATCTTGTCATAGTTAAATAAATCCATTTACCATATAGCATCCATGACAATAGAGAGAGACATAAATTATGTATATTGCATACACATGATATGTGTGTGTAGAGACACGATTCACTATGCACCTTTTTCGCTGAACTTCCATGCAAACTCCTCTCCATGGACAACTAGGATGCATGACAATCAATGTGATGGGGGATGGAAAGGCCTCGCTGTAAATTAGGTTGAACAAAAAATATAATAATAATAATAATAACGTCATCATATCATTCTCATCCTTGATTTAAGGGCCACAAGAGTCGGGTTTTCAACTATGCAACTTTCTTATACAGTTTCAACTTTCAATGCTATAGTGTAGGTCAGATGAGTGTCAAATTAGAGTGACTACCAACAAAGAGAGGGACTGAGGGGTCCGGATTACCCATAGGGGGGCCAAAGATGGGAGGGTGCATGTTCAAGTTACATGAGCAATATTTTCTTTTGATACCTGATGTGAATTATATTATATAGGAGCATAAAAAGATTTTCTTTTCCATCTACTGTGTAGTATCATCATGCTTTAATTCAGAACATATCTATTATAATTAACAATTCATTTTCTTCAGAAGTAACTGAAATCCTAAAATGCAAACTTGAATGCTCATGAACCAAGTAAAGAGAATGGATGCATGTCTTTGACTTGCATAGCTAGCTTTTAGTTACCTTTGCAGCTCTATTTGCAGAATCATTTTCTTCATGATCATGAGTGTGTCTTCTATGGAACATGGTGATTGCACTTGCCACAAGGATGTCAAAGCTACAATAAAGTAAACCTCAGCCTTTAACTTTACCAGTAAGTACTATGTATGATAGTCCAACTATTCCTTTTCAAGATAGCAAAATACTTACTTCATAATAGAGTTCACATATGAGACTCAAGCAGTAAAGGAAAAGGTTAAACTTTTTATGAAAGAGGAAAAACCATCTAAGACCTGTGCAGGTTTAATTCTGGAAATAAAGAACGGCTATGCTTAAAGAAAATATAGCTAGATGGGTCGGATGCAACGATAAATATTTGGAACATATTTTAAGAAATGGGCTGCAACCTTACTTTGTTGTAAGAAGCTTGCAGTGAGAGTTATTTTATTCATGTATATGGGAACGACGAGAAAGAAGACAAGCACAACATGAAAAGATTTCACCTCATTTCTCAAAGCCAACTGGCGAAAATGCCCTAAACCCTATCCATAGTACAACCCATGCAAACAATGGCACGACAATATAAGAAAACAACGCTATAGATGCAATACAGCATAGGATCTTCTTGTGTTATGTTCCCATTTCATTTCTAACAGAGTTTTGGCCAATACCATTTGATCTTAATTTCTATAAATTTACAAATAATGCACAATTCATCATCTATATGTTAAGGAGTAACACTCACTTGACAAGAGCCCGCATTACATTACAAAGTTGCTAACTACTGCAACCCTGAGATTGTGGGTTCAACCATTCAAGTCAGGTCAACAATCAGGGGAAATAACTAAACTCACCCAATATCTTATAAGGCTCGGCAACCCATTACCCTAAAAATTCCTAAACAGATATAAATCCCCACATTCAGTTCAGAATCCCAAGATGTAGAAGATGGTTCAATAACACTCTCAGGTCAATTTCCATGTAAACTACAAGTTCCTTAAGGGCCCCCGTTCCTTCAACTGATACTGATACTGAGGAATGCCTTCCTCACATAAGGGGATAAATGTGAATGATTGAATGTAAAATGACCCCCACCCATAAGGAGCAATTGAATAAAAATCCCATTGATCAGTAATCTTTACCCTAGTGAATGAAATCCAACAAAACCGAATATCACAATCCAACACCTTGAACATTTCAATCTCACCACATTGATAATACTTTGATTGAAAACAAACAAACAAACAAACAAAAGTACCAAACTTTCTGTGTGTAAAGAAGCTTCATTTTGGCATAGAGATGGGATTACAATACCGGATTCGGAAGTGGGATTTCTACAGAAGAAGCACTGAAGCAGCAAATGGAACGCGGGGAAAACCACAAGATTCTACCCACATTTCTCTTCTTAGCACCCAAACGGAATCGATCTTTCCTTTTTCAAAGAAAAGAAAATCGAGAGGGAGGGAGAGAATCAGTGTGTGATATCTGCAGATCCTCTGGAAGGCAACTTTCTCTCTCTCAGCATTAATTAAGTGTCTAAAATTAAAACTTTTTTACATGTCTTATTAGAATGGTGAAGTTCCACCGTCCTTCCTGGTCGAATAAAAATTAAAGCTTATTCAGTGGGCTACATGAGACACATGGAAACTATTCCATTCACATTGACATCGAGAGTTTTACCTTTTTAGCCACGACCCAGGATTTGGGTTGCAGACGGTGAGATCGGATCCAGATCCAGATCATTTTAGAACCAGATCCAGACCCAGAATCATTTTAGAACCGATTATTTGGTTCCAAAATTGAAATCGAAACCAAAACTAAAAAAATATGATTTTTAGGAAAGATTTTAAAAAATTGAGGTAATATGTCAGGTGTTGAGTCCAAGGGTTTGAACTAAGGTGGAAGCAGACTTTGACTCATTTACTTATTGATGTCTAAATAAGGACCCAGACCAAGTTTTTAATGGGTCTGAACCTTCAGAAAATTGAAGAATTGGGGACTCATTTACATCCCTACCTAGGATAAGGGGCATTTAGGTCTCTATTTAATTTTTCCACCATTAATTTAAGTCCATGGAGTAGGAAAAAAAACTTCATCCTCCTTAGAGGTTCATTTTATTTACTTGATCAATCTAATGGCTCAGTTATTATATTGTTGGGAGTAAGATTATGACAATGAAGAACCTATACTGGAGCATTCGACTCTTTTTTTTTTTTTTTTTTTTTTTATCGGTAAGCATTGGACTCTTCACTTGATGATATTATAGCCCCTATTTCACATCACTACTTTTTGCCTCTATTTCTATAAATTTTTAAGCAGCGGATGGAGATTTTGAAAATAGAGGCATTTGATAGCGTGTTTCACTCTCTAAATCATGCAGAGAAGTAAAGGCAATGCCTCTCCTCTTTTTTCCCACAACCCATCATTAGATGCATGTAAAAAGTAGAGGAAAAAAAATAGAGGCGGGTGAATAGTGAATCAGCTTAAAAACGCCTAATCTGATTTTTTTTTTTTTTTATCTTTCTTCAAAATCTAAGGGTGTAAGTCAAGATCCAAATTGTTGGAAATGTTCACAAGATCAAACACGTCCATGACACCAAATTTCAACCGTTGGATCATTACAAATCTCGAGATACACATAAAAATATATATGAGCCATTAGATGCAATTTTTTGGAATTTGTGGGCCCCAAACCGTTACATCTCTTTGGAAGGTTGAAAACGACTGTGTGCTCAGTTTTCAAGACTTGAGACCTTATAGATCTCGAGATATTTGCAAAACAATATCAACCATTAATGTATCATGCTCAATTTTAGATTTGTCCATGTGCAATAATGTTTTTCTATTTTTTATTATATCTCAGGATAGTAAACCACGACCAAAACCATTAAAACTATTCTTAAGATCAAGCCCAATTATGAGATCAAATTTTAGCCGTTGGATCATCACTAATCTCCAGATATGAGCAAAAAACAATAGCCACTTAATAGTATTTTATGGATTGTGTGGGCCCCAAACACAAGATCCAAACCGTTAGATCTCTTTAGAAGGCTAAACATGGCTATGGAATCAATTTTTAAAGCTTGAAACCTTGTGAATCTTGATAAATTTGTGAAAAACTTTCAACCATTAATATAAAAAAAAAAAGTCTATCATAATCCATATATATTTTATTCTCTATTGATTTGATACTTTACTTTAACTTTATTTTACGATAAAATTACCAAACAGGCCCGGGTCTTTGCCTTAAGTGACGTGAAAATAGGTTCTACGTATGTAATGATTACATATGCAAATGTTCTGTATGCAGATTGGAGACGTTATGTTTGTTTTTTTGTTAAATTGACGTTATGTTTGTTAAGGCACATTACTATGTTTGTGGAAATAACCATTTCAATGAATAAATCCAACGGTTTTTTAGATGTGTATGCATTTTTTTCAATTTCTTTTCACGAGTTAAATTCTCGACATTCATGAAGATTTAAGATATGGATCTAAATGTCTTATTTCCTGTCATTAATACAAGAATAAAAATGGTTCAGATGAGGACTTATGTCTACAAAAATGCAAAAAATTATATATATACATTGTTTGAGCCTTTTTTTTTAATGTTTTTCATAAATTATTTAAGATATATGAAGATTTCAAATAATAAACAATTTGGAGGTTATTTATATATACATAGTCAATTCACATATGTAAATGATTCTTATGCGTAATGATCACGTATCATCACGTTTGTTTTGAGCTCATTCATGATATAAACAATTCAGTATTCTTGCATTAATAGTAAATACTAAAACATTTAGTTTCATATCTTAATTCTTCATGAATTTTGAAAAATTTTAAAAAAATATAAAACAAAATCCAAATCCATTTAAAATCTTGTATATACTCATTTACTTATGTAAAAAATGATGTTTTTGACAAATATAACAATGTATTTCACATATGTAACATTGCATACGTGGCATTTATGTACATATGTAAAATGCATCTTACTATCACATGGGTAAAAGGAAAATGACTTAAAAGGCCTCGGGATTTATTGGTTCATGACAAACAAATTGAATGGTTTGGATTATAAATGTAACACCCACGTACATGAATGAAAAAATATATATATATATATATATATACAAAGTGGTCGATGAAATTTGAACTCAAGACCAATTGCATGACCAAATGAACTCAACACATGAAGACTTGTGCTGGTGGCTTCTTGCAGGTGGGCAATGTGAGAATTTTGGTGTGAAACTGGCCGTATTTTTTACTATTTTCCCACCTCATATATGAATCACACACATAGCAAATGAACATTATGCATTGCACATGTGAGTCATTATTTGCGAAGATCTCAATGAATCAGCCTCAAGAAAAATTACATACAAGCGATGAAAAGAACTCAATGATGCACTGATTTTCTTCCAAAGGTAGGGTTTCAATTTTAAGGTAGGATTCCTCTCCCACAACCAGCAAGCAAAGTATGTTGATCTTTGTTTGCAAAGTAAAACAAAGGAAGCAAAAGCAATCTTGTCCAATCCAAGCAACCTTTTCAAGCCAAAAAAAAAAAAAGCAATTGTGTCCCAGTCCTTGTGTTTTTCACCTTATTATGTCCATGGAAGTAATAAGGCCAACCGCACCGAAACAATAAAAGATAAGGTGGATATGGAATTCAATGGAAGTTTTGAGGGGTGGGGTTAGCAGAATCATACTTTTAAAACCAGTCACAAGGTGGGTTTAGAATGGGTTCATATCAATCGGTCGGGGTATGGAGTTATACTGACCCAATTGGACCCGGCCCAAATGAAAGAGGTCAACTCACCAGTTGCCTATAATGATCATGATTTGTAACGGTCCCATCGTAAATAAAAGAGAAAAATAATTGAAAAGATAATTCGAATCATTCAAGGGAATCCGACACCTCTTCGGATCATTCGAGAGACCGAAAACCTCCAAAATAGAATTTATATTGATGATTTCTGAATGCCTACTACAATCTCTTATGACCCTTTTATAGAGTTACAATTGCCACAAATATAGAAAGAGAGTCCTAATCATACTAAAATTAGTGGAGGGATTCTAGGAAAATAAATGAGTCCTAATCTACCGAAATATAGAAGGTGCAACAAAATATATAAGTCTAAATATATATAGAAGGATCGTTACAATTCACCCCGCTTGAAAACAACCTTGTCCTCAAGGTTGAAGAACTTAGGCTGCCGGGTCAAATCCGGAATGAAAGCGGTCCAGTTGTGGCAGGAGAGTCACCTTGTCCTTCTTAAACTTTGGAGCGTCCTTCTGAGCAGACATATATAAAAGTGCACTTGATGCTTTGGTGCTTGTTCTCTTAGACGCTTTGGATGAAGTCATTCCTTTAATAGCAATATCCTGACCATTGATCTTGAATTGCATCGACTTCTTAGAAAAGTCCCATAGGATAGGTCCTAAAGTTTGTAACCATTCAGCACCAAGAATAATGTCACATCCTCCAAACTCTATGAGATAGAAATTTGCGGCCAACCGAGTTTGCTGGATGTAAAAGGAAATATCAGGGCACACACCATGGCTTAGCAGTGTTTCACTATTGGCAACCGTGACATACAACTCATCGGTAGTTTAGATTGGAATATCAAATTGTGTTGCAAGTTGAGCTCTCAAAAAATTGTGGGTGCTGCCTGAGTCAATCAATATGATCACCGGATGTTGTTTAAGCATGCCTCGAACTAACATAACTTGTGGTGAAGTAGTTCTAACAAGGCATTGAATGCGATTGGCACCTCAATGTTGGTTGCATTGTCGGTAGGTGCATCCTCTATTGTTTTAGCTTCTTCTGGCGCAATCTCCACTTCCTCATTTGTCCCTCCCTCAAGATAGAAGAATTGATGTTTTGTTTGGCGTTGGTGACCTGGGGTGAACTTTCCATCACAGTGAATACATAAGCCCTTTAAACGCCTTTCATTTATATATTATTGGGTCAGACGCTTCAATTCAGGACGAGGGCTAGGCTTAATAGGTGGAGCAAGAACAATGGCTGCACTTGAACTGGATGCAGAATAATGGAAGCAGTGACGCGTTTTTCAGATGAAAATTGTTTTGTAAACTGCCTCAAATAACACCTGTCATCAAAGAGATGAGCTAAAGATATCGCTTCAAATAGGTTTGTTGGTCGTTGGCTTGGAACATCAATGTGCAGTTCATCTTTGAGTCCTCCAACGAATGCACTAACCATTTTATCTTGTGGAATATCAGTTATCATGTTAGAAATACGCTCAAATTTTGCCTGATATTCTCGAAAAGAATTTGTCTGCCTAAGATGCATCAATTGCATAAAATGATCTTCAAATGCTGTCGGTCCAAAGCGAGCAAGCAAACTCTCTGTAAAAGATTGCCACGTGATGGGATTCATCTGAGTTTGGAGCCAGTTGTACCATCTTTTTTCTTCTTTTTTCCATATAGAATGTTGCAACTATGACCCACTATTCTCTTGGTACATGATGAAAGTTCATAAAGCTTACAACTTCATTGATCCAAATTTCCGGATCAGTCCCCTCAAAGGTTGAACATTGCAGGCGCAATGTCGACATAAAAGGCGTTGCACCTGCATTGGTACCATTCCATGGATGGACTGAGGTTGTAGATAGTTGTTGCTTTATGTTTGCAACCTCCGTCTGCAATTCCAGGAGTGATGTGCGCATTGTAATCATCACCTCAGTTGATATCTTCATTGCTGCAATCATCTCGGTTAATCCTTCAACCGTTATAGGTGATTGAAGATTAGATGAAACTTCAAAATTATCTGTCATAATCACGTTGATTGATTTGTATTTTTGACGTGTCCGAACCATACAAAAGAAGTTTTTTTGCTTTTGACACCTTTTAGATCAATGGCAAAACTGTAAGAAAGTCCAACACTTCTGCTTTTTTTTTTTTTAAATGGAGAAGGGATGGCAATACTTGTAAATAACTTAAACTTGCTGCCCCTTTTTGTGCCTTACAAACCAAGGTGTGAACGTACTTTTGATGGGGATTGCAAAGAAAGAGTAATGAGTACGTCTCTCTCCTTCTCCTTCCACTGGAATGGAGATGGAGTATCAGAATCTCTGCACCTTCTTTTCTTCTTCCACAGGAATTGAGAATCGCTGATGGAAGGTGGCCGACCTTTTTTTTTTTTTTTCTTCTTCCTACTACTGAGATGAGGGACGGTGGAATAGGGCTAGGGTTTTATAGAAAACAATGAGATGGAGAAGATGGATGGGTGGTTGGATTGAATTGGCTCTGATACCAATTGTAACAGTCTCATTGTAAATAAAAGAGAAAAATAATTGAAAAGATAATTCGGATCATTCAAAGGAACCT
The DNA here is from genome assembly GCA_003546025.1 of Camphora micrantha. Lineage (NCBI taxonomy): Eukaryota > Viridiplantae > Streptophyta > Magnoliopsida > Laurales > Lauraceae > Camphora > Camphora micrantha. The sequence continues at coordinate 55,509,802 of QPKB01000002.1, read as the reverse complement.
GACACCTCTTTGGATCATTCGAGAGACCGAAAACCTCCAAAATAAAATTTATATAGATGCTTTCTGAATGCCTACTACAATCTCGAATGACCCCTTTATCGGGTTACAATTGCCACAAATATAGAAAGAGAGTTCTAATCATACTAAAACTAGTGGAAGGATTCTAGAAAAATAAATTAGTCCTAATCTACCGAAACATAGAAGGTGCAATGAAATATATAAGTCTAAATATACATAAAAGGATAGTTGCATGATTCCTGACTGAGACAGAAAGTCAATGAGATGATAATAAAATGAGATGCATTGAGACAGAAAGTCAATGAGATGATAATAAAATGAAAACACCCCCCCACCCCACACCCTAAAAAAAAAAAAAAACCAACTACAAACCACCTTTCAATAATTAAAAGATGCAAGAGGAGAAGAGAAGCAGCGCAAGCTTCAGACTCTGCCACCATCACAACAGATCCAAAAGCATCCTCTTCCACTCATCCGAGTCCATCTCTGCAGAATGCTACTCCCACACAACCTACCAGAGGCTCTCCCAGTCCATGCGATTGCCAGATGAATTGCCTGTCTACCCGCGAAAGAAGAAAGCCTGGTATGCTCTTAGTAGATTCCTCGTTTTGGGACAACAGGAAAAAGATGGCGATCACATGGAAAAGCGTAAAGAGGACGAGAAGAAGAAGAAGAAGACGGCGAAAGGAAATTCAAGATGGTCGTCATGGCTTCCGGATCCCAATCGGAGATGGCCTGTGCAGGGATGGTCTTAGTAGGCTCCTCTTAGCTCAAATCAAGGTGTAAACATGTAATAACTACCGACCAATGTTGCTGGGAAAAGGCAAACTCACTCATCCATGTCAACCTCATTATGGGCTGTTTGGCATTATTCTTATTTCGATGATATTCTTATTCTGTGAACGAGAGTTTTGTTGATAAGGAAACTATTATGAGAATGAGATGTGACAAAAAAATTTTTGGTTACATTACATTAGAATTGTTCTCACTTGTCATTCCCCATAAATAAATATTTCTTCTCCTCCTCCTCACCTTTTTTTTTTTTTTTTGGGTTTTTCTTAGGTAAGAAACAATTACAAAGTCTTTTGCCCGATGAGTAAAGGTTTTGGCCTGTGGCCATCACAAAGATCAACTCTGAATGAATGTGATCCAAATCTAAAACTGAAGTGAAATTGTATTCTCACCACTTTTATTTTGTTATTTTATTTCTATCTAACACATTCTAAAAGCAATTAAAAATCAATATTCACAACTTCTCATCTTCTAAATATCTTTTATAATTATAGTTTTGAAGATCTATATATATATATATAGAGAGAGAGAGAGAGCGCGCGCGCGCGCAGAAATTGGTTTTTCTCTGAAAAATCACTAGCCAATGCATCACCATTGAGTGTTTTAAAACCATGAAGCTACTAAGAAAAGCACTTGAACCATTTGAGACGCATTTGTGCAACGCTTAATGTTCCTCGGCGGTGTAGAAAAAATTCCAATTTTTTTCACTAGCCCCTTTCCATAGTTTAGTACAATGCTTTTCTACATGGAAGGGGGAAAAATAGAATTATTTTTTTTCTCAAATTCATGCAAAATCATTTTCTATTGAAGGGAGGAGGTGTATTTTGAAACGACTTTTCCAAAGGAATAGTGCCTCTGAGAAAATTACTTTGCAAGCCCAATTGATTTAAGTTGACAAGGTTTTCAACCCCAGAAAGAATGCTTCCTGTCAATTGATTCCTCACCATAAAGGGCAGTCTAAGACTGGTTGAGAAATTAACGATGCAATTAGGGAACATACCTCCAAAGGTACTGCCACTTAGATCAAACATGTCCAAACGGCTAGAGTTGCTTAAACAAGTTTGAAAACTCTCAAGTCATTGGCTGCCCTTGCTCCAAGTTGATTTTCAGCCAAATTTAGCCTTAAAGAGAGGTTTTGTAGGTCTCCAAAATTGACAGCAAAAAATTATTGTCATAGACATCAGATGACTCTAGTTTGGAAGCATTTGACAGTGCAAGAAGTATTGCTCCTTAAAATTGGCCAACTCCAATAACAATGAATATATTGATGGAAGAGATGTTGTAAAGAGAGTGAGAAACTACACCTGATAGGTTATTTCCTCACACCTGAAAGACCCGTAAGCCTGAAAGTCGGCCTAGAACATTAGGAATGCTTCCCTCAAGACTCTTAAATGCCAAATAGAGAGAGACAAGAATGAGAGATTCCCAATAGAGGGAGGGATACTTCCTGTGACGGTTTTCTTTTCAGCCACAATAGATTGAGCTTCGAAAGAGAGCCAAGGTCCATCGAAATGCTTCCTATGAAGTTGTTATTTTCCAAAATAACAAATCTTAAGGTTCAAGCAGTCTATAAGGTCTGTCAAGATATCACCTTGAAAATAATTGAAGCTGAGATTGAAATGTTGCAGGCAGAACAAGCGGCTGATTTCACGAGGGATCTCTCCATGGATGTTGTCCTCCTGGAAGCTGATTCTTCTCAGGAAGGAGAGGTTCCTTTTGTAGGGAGACAAGGAATCATCCTCCAAGTCCATAGATGATAAGTCCAAGATCACAACCCTTGATGACAAAAACTGCATCTAAGTTCTGACCCCGTCTACATGCAAAAATGAAGAGTATCAAATGTTGCTGGGGAACCCAGAGGATCCGACCTTATCTGATCTTTGATGGCGACCAATGCCACTCGATCAGTCTGTTTCCTGAGACGAAACACATTTGGATGCTTGCAAGTTGCAAGTTCATGTACAAAAGAATACCCAATCAGATACGATGAGGAAGCCACTGGGAAAAAAGTGTGAGAACTAGAGGAGGCACCCCATCATTTAAAAGTCTTGGAGGATTATGATATTATAGTTCATTAGCAGTTGATGAGACTAAGCTAAACTACATTTGACTATGTGTCACTATAATATATACAAATAGTCTCTGCCATAAAGAATGGCATAATCTTATGAGTCAGAGCCAGCTGCACCAAAGTTTATCCAAGTCTAGTTAAATTGCAGGCGAAGAGCATTTAAAAATTAGATGTTGCTTCAACTCAGCTGGAAATGCATTTTTTCTATTTACTAAATTAATCATCACCGTTGACTTTTCCCATAAACGGTTAACAAGACAGTTATTTTCTCCTGTTTAATGAATCACATGTACTCTAGTGAGTAGTCTAAATTATACTTTTATACATGTTGATGGTCTAAGCAAAGGCTGGTGGAATGGAACTGTCGGTGTCCCTAATTTTAATGGTGTTAGATTCACAAGCATGATTATTCCTAACCCAACACGCCAACTATCATCAAATGTGAAAATGTGGTCCAACTCCAAGTTGTCCGGACCAATGTTTTGAATACAGACCACTTTGGATTGTCTGCTAGTTTTAGATATTGGTTTGAAATGATACAGAATGAAAAAACAACAACAACAACAAACTGATTCCATTGATGGAAACACCAAAAATGTCCACTTCTGTAAAAGAGAGCAAGCTCTCAGGAAGGGAGGAAAGAAAATGGAGAGAAGAAAAGAGAGAGAGAAAAAAAAAGGAATGAATTAAACAAAAGAATAACATATATATATATATATATAGAGAGAGAGAGAGAGAGAGCATGCGCGCAAATAAACAGATGATAAACTTGGGCCATGTTAACGGGACCTAAATTGAGTAAAAAAGATCTCACTATAAAGCTCTGCACAAATCTTCTTCCTCCATGCAAATAGGCAAGGCTTTTCCACATAATCATCCTTGAGCAGTTTCTTATTTACCCACCAGAGTGCGACACTGGAGATGTTACAAACTGGCCGGCCTTATATGTGTGTAAGTACTGCTGTGGCAATGCATGCTCCTCCTGTAGAGTTTGGAAAGGAACCTTTTCTCAGCAATAAAATTGACTCTTGAAATATATCAAATCTTTCATATGTTCATACATGAAAAAGCTCGATTAAACTCTGCTGTTTCAGTTACATATAATTTTTTTTTTTTTTTTTTTTGAATCAGTAATTGCTCATTCTTCTCAGTTACAATCAATGATAGAATGCATTGTGGTGGGTGGTTGGCTATTTGGTAGTCTCCTGATACATTGTGGTGGTTGGTTGGTTATTTTATACTCTCCTGATGTTATTAAAAATGACTATTTAGCATCCTTCAGGAGGGGAACATATAATGGCAGTCTGCTCATGGAAAGTGCAGCTGTAGTTTCAGTGATCAGCTGTGTGCTTTGAGCACTAGTTTGGCGAATCAAACAGCTAATCTGCTCATGCTCACATGTTTTACCAAATTCGGCATTAAATTTTTATTTTTATTTTTTGAATGGTAAATCCGGCATTTTAATTGCACAAAGAATTAGCATACCAGTAAAATGAATGGTAAAAATTAAGCAAAAAGAGAAGGGAAGGTAAAAGAACGAAAGAGGGCTTATTTCACCTCATCAAGACAGGAAGAGAGAGAGGCATTCACTGAATTCATTGGAGACCATTACAAGGTTTTGTGTAGACCACTAGCTAACAAATTTGGCACCTATTTAGAGATTACATCTTCTAATTATTATATATGGCTCCTTTAAATTTTTGACCAACACACATGGCTAAACTTCTTAACATATTACTATTAAAGTAAATCTGTAATGATTAAACATCCTAAAATAGTAGATAGCAATAGATTGGGAAAGTAAAATGATGATATTCTCTTACTTAAATACTTAGGTTATGGACCCTTTAGTTGACTGGGCCTGTGTTGATCATCTGGGGCTGTCTTTGGGAATCCTCAAGGGTACTTTCCATGGCCTGCATCCAAATAGCTTGCATTTTCTCCTCTCACACTTTATGATGCTTTTGAAAGTCAAAGTAAACAGTGGAGGTGGGCATAGCACCCATCACAAACAAGTTGTAAAGAAAAGCACCACAAGAAGTATTGCTGTCCACTCCTAGTTGACTATATGTCAAATGGGGATATAAATGTAGCCAATCAGACTTTATATTTAATTCCATAAAAGCGATTTGTGTATCTGACTTTTAGAAAGCACTAGAATCAGAACTCTCCTATAACCTAGTTTCTTATTGTTCGACCAATTTTTTTTTTCTTATCATCCAAAAGTGGATCATCACCTACTACTCTTAAACCATCATCCAATGTCCCTCACATAGAACATACATAGTTAATGAAAGAACAGAAGAATGTGCCCAACCAATTCAGCACGAGTAATAAAATGGAGGAAGAGGGAGGTGGTCAAGCATCAGAAAGTAACTTGTCAACACATGAACTTACCTGAAGTTCAGAGATCAAGTGTAAGCCATCACATGCATACCCACCAACCAAAAGTTCAAAGGAAAACAACACCCAAAAACAACCACACCCGCCAACCCACCCCCACCCCGCTTCTGCCAACCCAACCTCCCAAAGAGGGGAAAAAAAAGGTAAAAGAAAGAGGAATGAGACCAAAAGAAATTACAAAATTCTAAACAACAGAAAAAGAGAAAAAACAATATCAAACCCTATTTCTGCATCCAACACTAGAAAAATGTAAAACTTATAAAAACAATCCCAATCCTAAAAAGGATGAGGCAGACTGAAACGAGTACAAATATCATCAGGTTTCAGATCCAAACCCAAAAGAGATTATTAATATTTTATGCCTAAAATAAGACCAAGCCTATCCTAGCCTAAAGAATTCATAATCAGCGGCATAGCTTGGATCCGCGATCGGAAAATAGATCAATCTCACGAAGGATTAATGGAATCCAATGAAGGATTCCAGCCACTAGGGCATCCTCACAAGAGGAGAAAACACCATAACCATAAGAGATAAATCTCAAAGAAAACCTTTTATTTGATAAAAATAAGCACTCTAAATACAATGAGGCCTAACATCCTTACATAGAGGAGTTGGCTTAATCCCAAAGCAACAATCCTTTCTAAAAAATAAAATAGGAAACTCACTAATAATAATCCTAAACAACCCAAACTACTTAATAATACTCCTAACTAAATGGATGTCCCCTTGGGCCTATGGACTGGGCCCAATGGGTTGGCTGACCTATTGTTTGGCTTCCATCAATCAGGCCCAGATTTGGTGTTGTACTGGACCTAAATAGAAGAATAAAAACATAGTGCTAAGTCGGGTACCATTTAGCCTTTAAATTAGGCCCAGTCACTGGGACCATCCATCAGGCTTTACATGCAACATATCCTGGCCCTTTTAAGCCTTGCAGATCAACACATTCCACTAAGAACCTATCCTGTACATCTGATCACGGTATATAGAATAATCACCCACCATGTTCCCCAATGACGCAATTCACACTCCTGATCCACAAATCAGACTATGGGTGAAACCCAAGCCCACATTTATAGAAAATTAGAAATAACAAGTAGCACAAATTGAATTGCACTAAACTCAATTAAATGCACAAATTCACAGTCCCATGGGAATATCACACAACCAAGGAGAGAAGCAATAAGCAATGATTAATTGTTGAAATTGTAAATTTACTGAAATCTGAAAATTCTGAGAATGCCCCAGCAGTTGAACAATACATAATACTATGCATATTACCCTTAGAAATATCTAGATACGACTCGATCCTAACCCAGCTCATCAAATATCTACTTACTAAAATATGAGATCGATTACTTGAATGTAGGAAACTTGAAAGAAAATAATCAAAGCAATTAAGGAAAGCCAGGTTGCAAGATCATCCAAAGGGGCTCTAACACCTGTTTAAAATCTACATTGCAAAATCTATGAAAGTTTAGACTCCGAATTCAATGTTATTCGGTTAAGTATCTTTTTGTTCCAATTTTATCTTTCCTGTGGTTTTCATATTTTCTATTTTCCTAAAGAGAATCTCATCAATCTGTGGCACGATCATTGGCTTCCCCATGCTCCAATAGCCCAATTATTCTCTCATTTTTGCTTCCCTCAAGATGAGTGTGTGGACAGCTTATTGCAAAGGTAGCTTGGAAAATCATAGTCCGCATTCCCTAGGAGATTCAGGCCTACTTGAACAGAGTTCGTTCTCTTTGGCCCCCAGATCCACCTCAAAACAACATGTTCTTCTGGAGATTTTCTTCTTCCAGCCAGCTTACGTTAAGAGCAGCCTAGCATGCAATCAGATCTCGTAGCAATCCTATTCAATGGAGTCCTTTTGTTTGGAGCTCCATCCTCCAGACTTCAACAGCCTGCTGGCTTGGAGACTGCTGCACAAGAAACTACCTACAGCTGAATGGGCACAATCCATAGGAATTCATTTGGCCTCCAGGTATGCTCCTTGCTTTAAACATGTAGAATCAGTTCAATCCCTTTTTTTAGTGTCTTTCTCTTCTAAAGTTTGAAGTTGGTTTGTCTCCATGCCCCATGGCCAATTCCTCTATGGCTTTTCCCCTCTCAGCAGCTACCCTGTGGTGAAGGCAGGGCATTGGAGCCTCCGTTCTTGTCTCCTTGTTCAATATTTGGAAAGCTAGAAATAGTCAGCCATTCAATGGCACTCATGTCTCCATTATCAGCACTTGAAGATCTCTTAAGGACATGTTCCTATCTTTAAGAAGAATGAATAAACTTTCAAAGGGCCAGTGCTAGAAGCGATCTTCTTCCATATCCCACTACCTCTCCCCTCTCCTATCAATATGAGTTCCTTGTTTTTATGGGTTTTGTGATTCCATGGTTGGTTCGGTATCTGTACTTTTGTTTCTTTGGAGCCTTATACCCTCCTACATGGTATTCAAGTTCTTGTGGCTCCTTTGTTGTATCCTGAGGCTGTTCATGCCCTTTAATAAAAAATTTGCCTTCTAGCAAAAAAATATACATGTTGTCTAGTAATTTCTTTTTTGTTTTATATCAACTTCCTCATTAGTTTTAATATTTTTTTTTATTTATCTCTCCTTTCTCATTGATAATATAATCTTTTTTCATTTTTCACCAATTAATTTTGAAAAAAAAATAGTTTTTATCTATTTTTAAAAAATGTATAGTAGTGTAAATATTTTAGTTTAAAGTTTTAGATTTATTATTTTAGTTTCTTTTCTCTAAGTAGCTAGGGAGTCGTGATGCTCCGTATTCACCTAGAATCTTTATCTCTAATGGGATTGATGAAGAAAGATCAGCACCCACTGATAAACAACGAATTTTTTACCATGTAAATTTTTATTTTACTGCATTTTTTAATCAACATTGGCCTGTCCATTGCTATGGTTTTTTGCTAGTTAAGGATGAGTTCATAAAAAAATTGAACAGACTTGCCACAAATACCTACATTTTAAGTGCTAGCATCAGTGCAATACAATTTAACAAAGTTGGCCACAGTATTTGAGACTGAAACATCATTTCACAGACAATATCTATAAAAGTTTAAGACCAGATTTACGTGGATGCCCTATTTTTCTTTTTTCATAATAAGGCCTGCTTCTAAAAATAACCTGTAAGCCCAAAAAAACTTGTATGTCCAAAACTTTTATTATTGGGAATTCAACGCACTTCATAGGAAATGGAACCATCGGAAACTGAGGTCCCATCTTTCAAACTATTGGGTTAGGCATATTCCTAGAATTCCACTCCATTCATTCAAATCCAAAGGCTCTTCATGAAAACAGCCAAAGATTCTAGCCAACTGACAGTAATTTGAGACACCGTTCAAGATGTAGTCTTAAAAGCAATGTAGGAGCTCTATGCAATGAAATATCATAAAAAGAAGTTAAGAAGTAAAAAATCTGCACCAGATCATCATCATATCTTAGCCTTATCCCGTAAGTTTTGGGTAGGCATAATGAGTTCTACTAATTAACTAAATCATCATCATCATTAAAGCCTTGTCCCAACTATATTGAGTCGGCTACATGAATTCTATTTCTTCATTCTGATCTATCCTAAGCCTACTATTTTAAGTAAATGGGCTAAGTTAATAATTCCTAACTTGAAGCCATCAAAGTGAGGTCATGTCTCAGTGCATATGAAAAAGTGTGCTTGATACTTGATGGTGACAGTGAGAAGTAGTGGGCATCTCTCTACCAAACAATCTCACAGACCCCCCTTTATGACAGTTACATAGTGAAGAATATCTGTAGCATTCAAAAGTATCAAAAACAGAACCATCAAACTAACTTAAACTTTTTTTTTTCACGTGTAAAAGCAAAACTGGAAGATGATATAGAAGAATATCATGCGACAGCAAAATGGTTTTGATCATCAAGTATGTTTCAGGGCTATGACTGAGAAAGCATCAAAGGAATGAAAGCAAAACCAATTCAACAATATGTATAATTAGAGCAAATTTACATAGATAAAAAGGAATATCCATACCCAATCCCCATCAGGTCCAGCACCAGGTTCCATTACATGGATTTCACTTGATTTAGCTGTTGTTATAGAGGTCTCCAAATAGTCTTTACTTAAATAAAGTTGACATCCTCCTGTATTGTCCACTGAAATTGTTGGTGATGAACCCTGCAAAATCAAAAACATAAACCGTATATATAAAACAAAGATGGGGTTCTGATTCTGTTGGTGGGGTTCTGATTCAGTTTTGTTATTTCCTCTTATTTTTCTTTAACATAGTGAGAAAGAAGCATTCATCTTATGCACATCTAGAACCAATTCAGATGACTGGAAATGTGTGAAATATAAATACTTGAAGTGGGCAGAATCAACTTGCTAGATTGTGGAGAGACAGAAGAAGGGATTGGTGGAAAAGTAGAACTCAGAACGCCATCCCCAAATAGAAGGGTTATTGTGGTGGTGGTGGCACTTGGTAGTGTTTATGATGATGATGATAATCATGAAATGTGTTTAACATACCCTGTTGTTATAGAATTCAGCCATTTGCCAACTTTCTCCCACATGAGCAATTGGAAGGTTCATAAATTGAATAAGAAAATAAGGTAAAATAGGAGAAAAAATACAAAAAAGATAAAGAAAATAGATGATGTGTACTACAAAACCATCTGTTCCAAAATATATAAAAGGAAAAAAGAAAACAGAAGTTCCACTCACCACAACCCTTGCCTGTGTATGCAATCCAAAATAAAGCTGCAAGACTGCCAGCTGCAGTCTTCAAGTGATTGAAGAACTCAGATGGCTTTCCTTCTGTCAACGAATTTGCCTTCATTACCACCTCATTTAGTGGCTTCAGGAATTCAGCCAACCCTGAAACATCAGGTTTCTGTGCAGCAGTAACACAACAACATATCAGAAATTCAAATCTCACATATGGATGATAATATCCATTAAAAATTTTCAAAGCACAGCATAAGCACAAACCTCTAGAAGAAATGTTACAGTGTCCATCTGAATGCTGAATTTTAAATTATTAAAGGGCATTCTTTCATTAACTCATTGCTTGACCTCTTTCAAAGATGATTTCATTTATGATCCATATGCAAAATGTCTTTTTTTTTTCTTAACCATTATATCATTTGAAAAGAAATACAAAAGGGGAGATTACAAATCCTTCTTCAAAAGATCTGTACACCAGAGATTTTTATATACCAATGGGCATCCAAAAATAAAATAAGAATAACCATCAGAATAGTCCTGTCGGGTTATTAAAAAAAAAAAAAAAAAAGGGAATAATCATTGGAGATTGGAAATAAACTGAATATTTCAGACATTTGAAGTTGGCTTAGTTTGAGTTTGAACCCTTGATCTCATAAAAGGCGTAAGTTACAGAAAATTGATTTAAGAATATACAGTTCTTCTTAAATCCATAAAAAAATCAAATCAATAACACCAGAATCAACCATTGCTGGTTTGAAGTCCAAACAATGGTTCTTACATTCAAATCTTGAAGATGTTGTTTTACTGTTGCCACCACAAGGTTGATACCAATAGACAGATAATAAAGCAAATCAAACAGAGTTCACCACTTCCTAACAATTGATCAATAGTTCTTTATAAAATAATTAATTAATTAAAACCAAAACATTTAGACAATAGATAAGTTGATTTCACACCAAAACAGTCAGGCAAATAAAACAGAAAATTTGCTACTTCCTGCCAATAACAGATCAACAAAAAGTTCAAAATTCAACAATCTAGACACCAAATCTGCTGATTCCACATCAAATCCACACATTCTAAATCAAAACATATCTAAACAGAAAATCTGTTGATTCCACCTCAAAATACAATAGAATGAAATCAAACCTAAAAATTCATCAAGAATAACTGACCAAGAGCACATAAAAAACCCAAAAATCAAAACATGTAAAGAAAAAAAAAATTAAAAAGTAAACCTGCTGATTCCACATCAAGCCCATACATTCCAAACCAAAGCGTCTATGAACCATTTGTTTGCATGGAATTGAATATTTATAGGAATTCAAGGTCAATTGGGCCACCAACAAAGGATTATTAAAAAGGTGAGGGGGTGAAGGATACAAGGTGAAGGTGTAAATGAAACCTTGTAGGATTTAAATTACTGCGGTGATGGTGGTTGAGAAATGGGAATTCATTCCATCTCTCCTTGAAAAGTCTTAGAACTCCTACCAACAATAAACAATAAACAACAACAGCAACAAAAAAATCTATTGATTCGACAAGAAAACAAACAAATCAAGTTAAATCTGTTGATTCCACATCAAATCCGCACGTTTCCACCACAAGAAGACCAAAAAAAAAACACACACACACAGAGAGATCAAAGCAGAGGAAAATCAACCTGATATTGCTTGACGGTGACAAGGAGATCCTTCTGCACGGAAAAGGCCACTTCAAGGATCATAGTGACTTGCAGAACCTCTCCACCGATCTTCCCCGCTGCTGCAGAGACTCTGCAAATGTGATTCTCAATCAGATCATTGAAAGTGGCAATCCGGCCGCATCCGCCGGATAGTCTCGCGAGATCGAGGGATTTGATCCGGCGGATAGGGTTTCGAGGCGGGAAACGGCCGACTCCAACCTCTGCAAAAGCTTCTCTTCCATGTCCAGCTAGGGTTAGAACGAAAGGAGAAATCTTTCTCTCTTCCTCTTTCTCTTTCTATGCTTGTTAGAAAAACCAAATGATAGAAGATACATAGAAAAGAGTAGTTATTCTCATGTGTGTAAATATATGTAGTTGAGGAGGAGACATTTGCGGGGTCTTGTTGCATGGCGGGTTTTCCGCAGAGGGAGAGAGAAAAGAGGGAAGTAGAAGTAGAAGTAGAAGTAGAAGTAGAAGGCGCGGAAACCGGTTCGGATGAAGGAAAATGACGAGAGACGAGAATACAAAAACTAGGTGGGCCCTGGGCCCTTCCATTTTGTTCCTTGTAAGGACACGTTTGTAATTGAAGAGATATGGCTTATCAATACCATCAATGTCTCATCTCAACTTTGCCTTATATCTTTTACCTTTTACTTCTTTAATATTTTAATAAAAAAATTTTGAAAAACATCAAAGGGCCTGAATCCCAATGTGGGGATTCCTACATGATATGTGGACTAAGGGTGATTTGTATGCCCCCTTAAGCTACCGTTCCAATCAAAACCAATTGGTAATGGAAGAGGCACAATTTAAGATTTTTAAGGTTTTGGCATTCACTTCACGCCCGTACTTATGGTTTTAGAACTGTTAACTGAGGGAGCGGCATTGTAGGTTCTGAGTGATGTCTCATAGAATAGCGCACCAACCGTGCCTCGCAAGGTTTCCAACACCATCCAACATTTTGTTTGTCATGGAATAAATGTTGTCCCCCACGTCTCCGTGAAGTAAAAAAAAATAAAAAAAAATACAACCATTAAATTTTATTTCCCTCTATTTTTTTTTTTTCTATTTTATGACAAACAAATAGGCTTAGTTTTTTTAAACAAGAGTGGGCCCACCACGATTGGATTGTCCATGCTTCATGGACATGTAAATCATACACAATTTTGAGACGAGACACACAAAATATGATGTAAATATTGAAAGATTTGTTTAGACAACCTTGCAAGTGAAATCACCAACTATGGACTGCGGCATCTTCCTACTCTCGGATGGCATCTTACTGATCCAATATGCACCAGCGATCATGCACTCAAATGCACTTTATCTTCGCGCTTGGACGAACTCATTCATCCAAAGATTTGTAAAGACAACCGTAGTCTGCAACACTGTGACAAAACCAATGTGACATGGGAATGACCGGCTTGCTATCAATCAATACAGCCTTGATCTTTTCTATTATCAACTATCTGATTTTTCATGGAAAGTTTCAATTAATCAGTCTATGATGCCTAGATTGAGAGAGAGGAATGAGGATTGGAATTTGGAGGTACACTTAGACACGGATATGAATAGAACTTTCTTAGGGCCTGTTTGGTATTGTTCTCGTGTTATTCCCAATTTTGTGTTCGGATTAGATTTTGCGGAGATCAGGTTGCACTGATTGTAAACTATGTAGAACTTATTTTGCAACATTATATTAAATTACTCTACTAAAAATATGTTGTATGGAACTTATTTGGTAACATTATAAAAGTTTTGCTCTAAAGAATAAACATAGGATTTTCAATGTGGGAACCCACCTTTTATTGTTTGCAGTATTATTATTATCATATATGGGACCCACCTGTAGAAGTTACAATGTGGTACCCACCTTTAAAAATTAGAACATGGAACCCATATCCATTGGATTTATAATATATGACCAACTTTATAGGAATTATAATGTGGGCCAACTTTTTGTAAATGTAAATATGGGATCCACCTTTAGAAATTAGAATATGAGCTCACATTCATAGGATTTACAATGTGTGTCCACCTTTTGTAAACGGGACCATGTTACCAATATTTATGAATTAAAAAATGAAGCCACATTTTTTGTAATTGTAGACACAGGTTCAGTGTAGCCCACATTTAGAAATTAGAATGTGGTGCCCACCTTTATAAATTAGAACATGAGAGTAGCACATTTATAAAATCTATAATGTGGGCCCACCTTTTTACGAATTATAATGTGGGGCCATACTTTTTGTTAATTGTGAACACGGGACCCACTTTTTAAAAATTACAAAGTGGTACCTACATTTAGAAATCCGAACATAGGGTCATCATTAAAATGTGGGACCATACTTTTAGTTAATTGTGAACACAGGACCCACCTTTAAAAAATTACAATGTGGTACCCATGTTTAGAAATCCTAACATGTGGCCGCCATTAAAATGTGATTGTGGACACGGAACCCACCTAGAGAAATTACAATGTGATGCCTATCTTTATAAACGATTTATAATGTGGTCCCACCATTATAGAATCATAATAAGAGCCCAACTTTTATGATTGTGATCATATGACCCACCTCTAGGAATTATAAAGTAAGGCCACATCCTTTGGGATTGTGATCGTGAGGGCTTACATTTAGCATAAGTGAGAGGATTTAGAATCTTCAAATGATATTATTTAAAAGGCAAGAGATAAGAAAGAAATAACTATGCCAAGTTGTTTCTTAAAAATAAAAAATAAAAATTATATTTGTTCCAACTTTCTTATGCTGGCGGGTTAAGATTTTGATATTCCTTCCCATGAGAACAAAATTCAGAACAATCATTTACACATACCAAACATGATTTCTATACCCTTATCTCGTGGGAACATGGGATCATCCAAATGGCACGATGCCTAACACACCCTTAATTTTATCTTTAGAACATTGACTTCATGAAATTCTCCTTGTTTATATCCCTTTCTAACAACTTTTATGTTAAAAAAAAAAAGAAAAAAAATAATAATAATAATTGGGATGACAGCAGTGCTAGATTATGGAACTATAGTTTGGTTGGATCAAGGCCAGATTGAGAGGGCACCTTCCCTCTCTCAGATTTGAAATCTTTTCTTCTGCAAGCTGGAAGCAATCAGCAGCCTAGGAAAAGCTCCTACATCAAGTTGGCATTTGTGCATCTCTAGAATCTTGCTATTATCTTTGCCAGAGTGAGTGTTAAATCTGATTACCATCCATTCTTTCATTACAGTTTCCCAACTAAAATCTTGAAATGGGTTTCTGACGAGCCATGTCCCCTGCTCCACCACTCTTCCTCCTAATTGCCTTCCCTTACTAGATGCAGTATGAGTATGCAATGAAAGGTGTAACGTCACTTATCATCATAGCACCCCATGCCACATAAATTACCAGGACTAGTTGCGCTTTTTGACACTATTGGACAGTCCCCCATAAAATTTTCAGAAGATGGAACCTTTATCAAGATTCAAAAGGGATTTCAGGGCCCTGCCCTCTTGTGTTTTATTCTTTCTCCTGACCACTTCGTGGTTGGGCCCTCTTGTGTTTTATTCTTTCTCCTGACCTCTTCGTGGTTGTATTCTTTTTGGGGGCCTTTGTGCCCTTTGTTAATACGCACTTGCATTATATCTGAAAAACAAAAAACACCAAAAAAAGAAAAAGAAAATGAAAGGTGAACTTGGGAAATAAGATACACCACAAGTATCTGGGTATCATAGCCCACCCATAGTAACCTGAGTGTTACTTCTGACGATGGGAAGAGCACAAATGAGTACCAAATATAAATGCACGATAAAGGAAACTCCAGGCTCCCGTTCAAGCATCTGAAAGACCGATCCCTCTTTCTCCTTTTCAAGTCCTTTAAACAGTTAAAAAAGAGAAGGGGAAAAAACTAGCTCAGAATAAACATTTTGCTTACAGGAAGAGTCATATTATACAAGAATAAGCCCTCTGCGATGGAATGAAACAATCGGTCCGCTCAATCATTCACACCTCGTGTTTTAACTCATGATGGGTGCAACATCTGAAATTGGCCAGCCCCCCGCATTGATGGAATATGATTACAACAGATATGATGGGTGCAACATCCATGCATTTGAAGATTCAGATGACTCGCCGATATCCTCCAAATGCCCAAACCTGCCAAGAAGCAAAACTTTGACTTCAATATAACCTTGGCTTAGTGACTGTAAAGAAGTTGGATTGATCAAGGGGTTCCCATGCCATGTGTTGGTAAGAAAGGTCAACTCTCATGCAAGCGGAGAACAAATAAGAAACAATTCCAATACACACACACACCCCAAAAGAAAATGCAGAAGTTGCTAAAAAATTATGAAAAGAGCAGATATGTTTTGGTAAAAGATGACTGCAAAGACATTACTATCGGTCAAACTATAGTCATTTTTTAATAGTTTAGTCAGATTCCGTATGGTAAAATGTATGAATTCAACTCAGTATGGAGCCTTCCTATTCCCAGTTCAGGTAATTCATACAATGAACTAGCCAGCTACAATGCAAGAGTCATGTCATCTGGTAAAGTTCAGGGTCAACTGGCTCGTTCATGTTGTAATTATTAGGGGCCCATTTGTTTCATGTAATTGAATTCCTAGAAACTTAAATATCTGTAATTCTAAAAGTAAATAAAAATGAAGAAACAAAGGTGAAATCCAAAAGTAATAATCAAATAATCTCCACCTTAGTGGAAAATGGATAAGTGGAGATGGGAAATGAATACTCAGCCTCACCCTAGTAATCCAAACCATAGGCAAGCCAAGATCGCATCCATATCTCTACCTTATATCCTTCACCTCTTGGCCTCTAATAATCCTTTGCCTTTTTTTATTTTTTATAATCCTTTGTTGGAGCCCATTTGACCATAAATCCTATATCTTCAATTCCATGCAAACAGATGAGCCCTAAAATATCATTCAAGGGTGCTAATTGGAACTAGTTACATCTTTTTAAAATATTAAAGACTTGATAAGATTGCAAGCTTCTGCCTCGTCTACGAATGAAAAGCCTCCACCACGTGACTACATTCCCTTCTCACGTGTGGCACCCAAGTAAACAACATAAAACTAATGACTGCATCAATGTCTAAATCTGCAAAACATCTGCATAGTTGATTAAGTTTGGTGGATTCCAATTTCCAAGCAACAAGTCCAGAATTCAGGCGCCATTCTTTCAGCCATGTTCAAAGTTTGTAGTAACTTAAAAATTCAGGGATTTCCAAGTTCAACTAGACTAAGTCATGGAGAAATATCCAATCTTACAGATCATGATCTATGTTAGTCATCTTCAATTTGATTTTAGTTGTCGATCTTACAGATCATGATCTAAGTTAGTCATCTTCAATTTGATTTAAGTTGTCGATCTTCTCATTGACCTACAGGAGTCAAATTCACAAGCTCATTTTCAAATCTCCATTTCATGCCCATCAACATTGACTTAAATACAACCAAAGAATTTTCCAATCAAGTGTACTAAGAGAGTACGAGCAAGATTGGTAATTCATTCACATTACCGTCAATGATAAGTGGATGTTGAGATGGATTACAACTGAGTAACAGAAGACATGGGAGTCTCTTCTATGACTTGACATCTTGACTTCGGAGAGGACATTGAACCAACCATTGCATTTTTTTAATGTAAGACTATTTCATTATAAAAAGAGATAGCATGCAAAACTTATTGGAAACTAACCTTAAGATTTTTGTCCCAACTTCCTGTGCATAAGGCACTCCCATCTGCTGACAACCCCAAACAGGTTATTCGGTCTTCATGCGAGTTTTGTAGAGATCCCACGTTCAAAACTACCTGAGATAAGACAAGCAAACAGTCAACAGCCAAATACCTCTTAGAAAGGGCCTCCATGTCATGTAAGTATTGGACAAGCCTGTTGAAACACATCAATGAAGATTCAAGGACAAAGCTTGAGTTGCCTATTCACTGCTTCTTGATATTATTGTAACATGTGCAGAAGGATCCTTAGCAAATTGATTACTATTTATGATACACGAAGAGGCTACTAAGTTATTTCCAGCTGCGATCTTGCATGGGGGTCTCAAGACAACTCCATCAAAAACCATTAACAAAATGGCCAAGGTGTTTCTATAGACTTCTCTGGATCAGCAAAATGATGACCTTGAAATTTGAATGCCCTTTAAGGTAACAGAAGGATGCATATTTTTCCACAATCTGTGTTTAAGTGTAAAGAGTAAAGACTGCTCATTTTAAGTATCAAAATGTTAAAATGATAAGACCTCCATTTTAAAATAAGGATGCACATTTTTCCACAATTTGTGTTGAAGTGTAAGACTTTTCATAACAAGTGTCAAGATGTTGAAATGATAAGACCTCCATTTTAGAACAATAAAACTTATTGGGTACCAGCAAAAATCTGTGTAAGGGAGTGTCAGATAATGGTTGTAATGACTAATGAGACATTTTATTACTTACATTGGGTCCTTGATGTTCCCTTTGTTTTATCCATAACAGTTTTCATCAATAATCAAGAAAAAAGCCTTGATGTTCTAAATGTCCTTGATGGACCCTTCATTCAGAATGATGATGATGATGATATTAATCAAGAAAAAAAATGAAGAGAAAAAAAATACCTTGGCCAGTAAGGTGTCCCACACATAGCAATCGCCATTTGTGTATCCAGCAAACAGAAGCCTGCCTGATATTGAGAATGCAATGGAGGTCACAACAGGGACATCATTATCACCCTGCTGATGATGGTAAACTTGGAGCTGGTGCCCAGTCCCCACATCAAATAACCTACATGTGCCATCATCTGACCCTGTACCAAACCTCTGACCATCTGGAAAGAACTTAACAGTGTTAACATCTCCTTCATGGCCATTATATGTTCGTACTGCTCGACTTGCAACGCGTGTATCCCAAAGTCGAGCAGTTGCATCACAAGAGCCAGATACAAATGTCTTTGAGTTGGTACCATTGATTGAAACGCTGAAAGAAAGTAGAAGTTAAGGACTTCTCCAGAAGATTGCAAATTTCAATGAAAATGAGAATATGATACAAGGAATCATGAAGGGCCTTTTTGTTTGCATGGAATTGAATTCCTAAAATTCATGGTCAAATGGACTCCAACAAAGGAACATTAAAGAGGCGAGGGGTGAACCACTAACTCCTCTTCTTTCCACATGGTTAGAAGGTGGTTGTTCTTCCATGTGGTTTGTGGGATCAAGTGTTCGTACAAGAGAAAGACATGAAGAGTGAAGGATAGAAGATAGAAATGTAGATGAGACCCTTACTTTCCTAGGATTTGATTTACTAGGGTGATGGCTAAGTATTCATTTCCCACATCCCCTTCATTCATTTCCATTAAAGGGGAGACTATTTGATGGTCATTTTTTAGTCTTCACCTTGTTTATTCAATTTTAACCACTTTCATAAATGCATTTCAAAGAGTTCCTAGGAATTCAATTACATGAAACAAATGGGGCCTAAACGACAAATTAACCGTTATTTGATTGAAAAATAGAAAATCATAAAGCATGAACAAAACCCAGTGAATGCATCTGCTGTTAGCATATACAATTAACACTCTCTTCACATTGTTGTCAAAATAATACAATTATGAGTTGAATATCAAATCATATTCTAATCAATTGATATCGGAGATATGAATTTTTTTCTAGATGAATTGTACAATTCAGCATCTATATGCTACATATTATTTAATACTTTAATAACAAAATTCTTACAATTTTCACAATTCAACTGAAAAAAAGAATCCATAATTTGGGTAAAACCCACAACTTATTATTTTCATGATTCAATTTAGAAAACCAGTTAAGATTTTACTGGAAACTACAACTTAACACATTCTATTTCGGATAAACCTTTTTACTTCCATTTTGAATTAGAAATCCTCTATTTCTTTTCACATTTAATTTCATTTTCTAGAGGTGGATAGAAACATGGATCTTGGAAGGGTCCTGACTTTTTTTCACCAAAACCACAATAAGAGAAGACAGTGAATATTATTGTTGGAACCAGGAATTAAGTCCTCATTCTATCTTTCAGTTGCAGATCCTGGGTTTTGTTTATGTTGTATCTCTCTTAAGCTTTGATATCTTTGCTTTCGTTACCAATAAAAATCACTGCAGATCTGTCCTATGCCAGAAGAGGAACTAATTTTCATCTCTTTACGGAAGCTTTCACAACTAGGGCACTAGAATATTTCAAAAAAAATTTTAGATTTGTCGAACCTAAAGTGGGTTTTGATTCTTTTCCTTTTCCACAATTTTCCACCCTAGCTCAGTGATATCAACTTTGTCTACATGCCAGTTATTAATTTGCTATTTTCATCTTGCAACGCTCATACTAGCTGTTTTAATTGATGGATATGGATGAAAAATGGGTTGCTTATTTCCAAAAAAAAAAAAAGGGATCATTTATCAAAATTACTTTGAGTGTGCTTAGTTTTAGGATTCTTTTTTTTCTTTTTGTAGTTTTTCAGCATGTAATAATAACCGGAAAAATAATTATGCTTTATGACTTGATATAGTTTGAACCTTCACTACACACACATGTATATATTGAATGGTCTTCACTCTATATTATCTGATTTCAATTTTGAAAGCATTACCCTTAGGTGTTGTTTGTTACTTTGTGTGCACAAAATACAAAGGAATTAAGCACATAGGAGTTCGTGGTTAAATAAGATCCACCTAAGGATTATTAAAGATAGTGGTAAAAAAATATGAGGTGAGGGGTGAAGAAAATAAGCTAGAGATGTAAATAGGACTTTGACTTTGCTAGATATTGAATTACTAGGGTGATGGGAGGGTATTATTTCCGATCTTATCTTGATTCAATTTCCACTGCACGAGAGGTTATTTAATGGTCACTTTTGGATATTCACCTTTGATTCTGCTTTTTTAACAACTTATACGATCCTAAGTATTCACTTACATGAAACAAATAGGCCCTTGTAGAGTAAAAACTTGTATCAACTATCGTGGAGAAGAAGGATTGTATTATCTATATATAAGAACAAGAGAGATATACAAAACTGTAGTAACTATCGTAGGATTAAACTTATGAGTCATACTATAAAGTTATGGGAGAGAATAATAAAGTAAAGACTTAGACAGAGGATCGAGATATCTGAAAATCAATATGGTTTATAACAGGGAGGTAAACTGTGGAAGTTATTTCTCACTTTAGGCAATTAATGGGAAAATATCGAGCAAAGAAGACAATTCTACATATGCTCTTCATTGATCTAGAAAACGCTTACTATAAGGAACCTAGAGATTTGATTTAGTGGGTTTTAAATAAAAGGAATGTTTCAAGAGGTTATATTAAAACTATTAAAGGCATGTATGAAGGAGCAGTGACGAGTGTGAAAGCTATATGTAGAGAGACATGTGAGTTCCTAATGCCCATAGGTTTGCATCAAGGGTCAAACCTAAGCTCTTATCTCTATGCACTGATTATGGATGAGTTAACTACTCATGTTCAAGAGGAGGTACCTTGGTGTATGTTGTTTATAGGTGATATAGTATTGGTGGATGAATCAAGAGATGATGTGAAATGAGGACAATGCTGATATGGGGACAACGTTTATCTTTGAAGTAATGAATGAAGTAATGAAAACAATCTGATATGGGGACAATGCTTATCTTTGAAGTGGTTGTCATAGTTGACATGTAGTTCACCCTTCCTTTTCCAATTTTCAGGTTTCTTAAAACTATAGTCTATTCTTTTCAGTATTCAGGTTAATAATGAACCAGAAGGAATAGAGCATATTTCTTATCGGAATTACACAAGCATCATCCTTTACTTGGAGGTCACCTATAACCTGGCCCTACGAGGTTTCTGCAAATGTACATACCCAAGAACACTGCTGGGCTTCACAAAAAATGAATGCAACTTACCTATTGATCTATTTTCAACTTATTCAGGATAATATCCTGATCTAGCCTTATGCACTAGACAATTTTAACTGTCTTTTTTTTTTCCTTTCATGGTAAATTTTTTAACATGTTTGGTCAAGGATGGCAAGCGTATTAACAAAGCCTTTGAGAACCTTGCTGAGCTGCACTGAATTAATGTTTATCAAGTTGATACAGCAACTTTACAGCCCAACCTGGATAATTGCAGCATCAAATTTTTTTCATATGCAGGTCCAATATCATGAAGTGTCCATGGACAAGGTCATCTTTAGAAATTGTTTGTGATTAAGCCTGCCTAAAACCATCATGAAAAAAAAAAATCTTGTCATCATGTAACAACTGGACCACTCAATAATGAGAACCTTCAAAAACACTCCCCTAAACCAACCCCGTGTGCCCGCACAGACCAACACCAACACCATCAGTAAAAGAAAAAAATCTAATTCCAACCATGTTATGGTTGGGTATCTGAAGACATACCTCAGTACATCAGCAGTGTGCCCTGATGGAAATTCACCTCCAAAAACAGATATTCTTTGGCCGGTAGTGACATCCCATAAAGCACATGTCTGATCACCAGAGCTAGTAATTAGGTGAGTGTCCTCATCTGGAACAAATTGGCAACAGGATATATATCCTTTATGCCCACTCAGCGTTCTTGAGGTTGGCAGATTCTCATCCCTATTAACCGGAGAATTAAGACTGAAGATTGAGCACACACTATCAAGGCCACCACATGCAACAGACTGACCACTAGGAGAAAAGGCACATGTCATGACCCATGCACAAGGTAGCTTAATAGCATGAGTTTTCTGGCTAGTTAAAGCATTCCATACAATTAACCTTCCATCTTGAGATGCACTAACAATTCGATTCTTTTCAGGAGTCCAATCCAAGGAATATACCTGCAAATTTTGACGGTATTAATTTTACTACAGGATTCTATTTTCAACCACCATAAGTAATGTGATGAAAACTCAATAAACAAGTACCATCATCGAATTAACATTTTAAAAATGGCTGAAAATATGGCACAAGTTAAATGCAACGTGTGTCAAAAGTAAATATAAATCAAAATCATGTTTACAATTTACTTACAACTAAAAAGCACAATAAATAATTCTAGTTTGGAATCTGCAACTAGAACGTATATGCAATTATTATGAATAATGTATTTGTCAAGGGCTCAGAGCAATAGCACAAGTCCAGTACCATATATCATCAGGTCATGAAGATTCAGAAACAAGAGGCACCATAAGTACCATAAGTTCTACTAATGATATTTCGCACCATCATAAGTGTATAAGCCTCCAAGAAGACTTGAAGAATTGGAGGCTGTTTGACAGCATTAGCACAGATTGATGCAGCACCAACCAAGGAGATCAGCTTTTCAACTGTTTGGTGCAACAGTAAACCAAGAATATGCATTTCTGGGAGAAGCACAACTGCACAAGGATTTATGGAAGGCCCAATGTCAACCACCTGGAGCCCAGTTCTCACAAAGGACAAACTCCAAGAGGGACTAACAAAATACATGATTTCATGTCCAATGGAAACGACAATTTCCCATTTTAAGTTTCACTCCTAGCCTGTTTTTCACTTGCTTTAGATTAAGAGTCCTAATTTAGTGGGTGCTTTAGTTTCGTTGGGGTTGTTTGTTTGAAAACATTTTTACCTATGTAGTTGTTACTAACATGATAAAATTACATATGTATTCTTGTTTAACAAAAGAATCACATGTAAAAAAAAAATGGTGTGGACCCATTTTCATCTAAAGGTTTCCACAGATCTATCCATATTAAAATGATTTCTAGATGTAAGTAATGTGCTTTTATAATGCATCCAAAAAGGTGACAGATGGTGCTTTTTAGCATTTCAGTCCAACTGATGTGAGTTTGAGTCAAAGCCAACACTTCTCAATTTTGTGAAGAAAAAAAATGCAAATATCCTTAGAGGATGTTAGCTTGCACCTATTTACATATGCAAACGTTACGCATGTGTAGCGTTTACAGATACACATGATTATTTGTGCTCATTTTCTCATCAAATGCGTAAATGAGGTGTGTAAAATGAGGCCATTTTCATAGAAAGTGCTTTTGGTTGAATACAGGAAAATGGGTACCCATTGCCCATTATTATATATTATAGTGGAAGGCTTTTAATTCAGTTTTGACCGCTACCTTCTAATTTTGACTCTCACCGAACCCCATATCATTATACATTATAGCCGAGGGTTTCAATTCAACTGTGACCGCTGCCCTTCAATTTTGACTCTCACTTGGGCCCACACATCAACCGATCATTATATATTATAGTGGAAGTTTTTCAATTCAATTTTGACTACCTTTCAATTTTGATTCTCACCAGACACCACATCAACATATCATTAACATTTTAACAGAAGCTTTTTTATTCAATTTTGACCACTCCCTTTCAAATGTTGACTAATATGAAACCCACCAAAAAAAAGTGAAATTTGCAATTAATTTTTTAAACAGTTTTCATTCAATTCTCAGACACCTGAAGGCACCCTCAATTTGAAATTAACCACTTATATGTTTTTCTACTAGGCTCAAGTTTAGCATGGGCATGCTCTACTTGTCCTTACTATTTTAAATGTTTTTTTATAACAGTAAAATTTATTAATAAGAGGGAAAACCCAAAAGAATAAAGTACTAGAGGAAACTCAAAACAAACTATACATCAAAGGATAAAGAAGGACGAAGCACTCCTTCCTTAGTGAGGATATCAGCCAAAGCATTGGCCTCTACTTGTCCTTACTATTACCGATGTTATTGTGCTAAATGCCATCAAAAGTTAACTGTTGAATCAGTAATTCAAATCACAGCCTGTAGTGTTAAATACAGTGCAGTGATTTCATCAGTCCTGGAGCCCTTCACTTATTCCATTCGTTTCCATGTCGGTAAGGGTGATAGGCGATAGGGTTCGGTTTTGGTTGGATACTTGGATTGGAGACTCTCCACTATCAACTCAGTTTCCGAATTTGTTTCATTGTGCCCAAAACGGGAGTGCTCTAGACAGCGATTATATAGATCATCTTGGAGGAAGGCCTCAGTGGGGCCCAGTTTTTAGAAGGAATCTCCCGGAGGAGGAAGAAAGACAGTTTTGTTCCCTGATGACCCTAATTGAAGGGGTTTATTTTCCGATGGATGGTAGAGACTCCAGGATTTGGTCTCACTCTACAGATGGATCCTTCTCTGTTGCTTCTTTCTTTGATGCTTTTAATAGGGTTGACTCCAATGCCTCTCATATTTCGCGGTTGTGGAAGATTAAGGCTCCTCCTAGGGTTCTTGCCTTTGCTTGGATAGCTTTGCAAGGTGGGACCTTGGATAATCTTAGGCGTCAGAACATGGTTATTGTGAACGCGGTTGTTTGAAGAATGCAGAATCCGTGAACCATTTGTTTCTGAGTTGCATGGTGACCCAAGGTCTTTGGAATGGTGTCTGCAGCTGGTTTGACATGAGGGGAGTTCTACCAGCCCATTTCTCTCAGCTCTTTGAGGTTTGGATGTTAGGGGTGGGTTCTACTAGGGGTCGCATCATGTGGAGGACTTCTTTCTTGGCTACTATTTGGGTAATTTGGAAGAGTGGAACAATAGATGCTTTAAAGATAAATCGTTGCCTAAGGATCGTCTCAAAAACAAGATTAAATACCATATGGCTTCTTGGGTAATGGTTTGGGGTCGCATGTTATCTCTTTCTCAGGGCCTGCTGGGGTTTGCTCCGCCAATGAGGCAGAACTTCTGGCAATAAGAACACGTCTTAGAGAAGCGCTTCATTTGTATCTCCCTAACCTTATTGTGGAAGGGGGCTTTTTCTGTGCAATCCAATGGGCCAAAGCCTCCGCTAAACCTCCTTGGAAGCTGGCAGGTGTGGTGGATGAGATTTTGGATCTTGCTAGAAACCTCCAAGTTACCTTTTTCCACATTCTTCGAAGTGTTGACTCGGAAGCTAATCGGCTTGCTAAGGAGGGCACCTCTCATGATATTCTTTCTGTTAACATGTTCCCCTTGTAGTTTTGTCATGATTCTGGGTTGGGGTTGTGGGCCTTTGGTTTTTGGGGCTTGGCTTTTGCCTTTTTTTTTTTTTTCAGTAGACCTCTCCTATACTGCACAGTTTTTATTAATACAGTCACTTTTTCAAAAAAATAAAAAAAATAAATTAGAAGCTTGGACAGTTGGACCCTCCAACTCAGTCTTGCAAAAACTGCAAATACTTAGTCAACCATGTAGTGATTGAATATTTGGACTCTTTTCTCAGAGTATACTAAGCAGGTTAATTGATTCACAATTAATGAACCAACAGCACCTTTGAATAAGACAGCAATGCTCATTCATATGGCTAATTAGAACTAAACAGCTTGCAAGTATTGGTTGGTAGATCCTAACTAAGGTCTAACCCCATATGTGGTAAGTAAATGCGATAGAAATCCAATCATATGTCGAATAGGCAGTTGGATAGCTGTTTAGCCATTTGCAGTATTATTTGGGGTCCATTAACTTCACAATTGAGACTAAACCCAAGTTTAGATCCAGACCAACCCATTAGCTGTCTGTCCTTCTTTATTTGCATCAAAATTGAATATGGGAATGGGCCGGTGTCAAGGCTAGGATGGAATCAGAATGGTAGGCTTTTTTCCTGAACAGTAAAGGTAGACCAAATCTATGTTTCCATTTTCTAAACTTTAGTGTCTTTAATGATGATTTTTCTCTATTTTTAACAGTTCTCTCTATCCTCTTACAGTTGTAGAATAATAATGACTTCATTTGCTCATGGCCATAAGTGGGCACATGAAGTTCAAAATTTTTAAACATTTAAGGTAGTTTAATTTCTCTAACTTGTGTATCGTTAGGCCACACTTGAGCGAATTACTTATCATTGCTACTACGACTATTCACTTCCATATGCTAGTTATGCTCATGCCTGCACAGTTTTTTTTTCCCCCACGAGATCATGTAATTTCTTCTTAAACTTCATTAAGACGTAAAATTTAACTCCAATCATACTGTTTCCTCAGCAAATTTTATTTCCTCAATAGTTTTTGACGTAGTCACAGGTTCAAGAAAAAACCAATTGCAAGCCTGGTCATGCAATAGGACTGCTGTAGCAACTGTTGCTCAGCCTTATTACTCGAGGACGACACCACGAATGATGAATAACAGGAGATGATGCGTAAACATCATAACAATGTCCAGGATTACTCACCCAAATCACTTAATAATTTGAGGAAAATCTTCAATCCAGTGGAGAATTGCTCAATCCAAGGGGAAAGAAACAAATAAAATAATTCTATTCCCAAAACTCCCAAATACCTCCTCTGGAGGACCACTTATTGTTGCATAACTATGCTTAAACATTTTTAAAACCCTAAAACAGATCTAAACCTTAAATCCATATAAGAATTAAGATACCCAGTTCTAACCATTACAAACCCTAAATGCATTTAAAATAAAGAAAAAAAATGAAATATAATGCTCTTGGCAGGATGCAGAACTAGCAGCACATGACGTCCAAAGGGTTTTGGTTGCGGAGCACTCATGGGCCACCAGCTGGGTTAATGACCTCACCAGAATTGAAGTAGCTTGATGAGCGACCCCTTTAGGTTGGTTGGCTGGTTCAAACGATCCCATTAATGGCTGGTTTAAATGGCTCAACAGTCAAACTCCACACAGGCTTGCTGGATTTCTGAAAATAGAAATTCAGGTATCTACATAAAACTCCTCCAACACTCTGCTTTAACAAAACAGCCTTGTCAATGTATATTGCAGCATATTTGGGGTTGTTTTGGGCCACTAAGAACCTCTCACACACGAGTTCGGACCCATCTGCTTGATCGCCTCCATGTAAGCCATTACTTCCACTGCAATGAAATCTTCATGTGGATCACCTCCATTGCCATCAGTTTTTATATTTTTTATTTTTTTCCATTCTTCTTTTGTCCTCCACTGTTTCTACTTCCCCCTTGGCTTCTATAACACTAATCTCCTTTCTTAACCAAATTTTTCTCTATTGATTCATATTTCTCTTAATTTTCGTATATTGTATTCACATTTCTCTTATTAGCAGGTTCTGATTATATTTATCTATTACATTTCCTGCTAGATTTTTTAACTCTATTATTCCATATTTTATTCCAAAATTCACAAGTACCTATCAATCTTCCTAAACTCTACTTTTTAATTTGTCTCATTCCGTCTTATTTTCTTCCAGTGCATTTGACCCTCTTCATTTCCTGGTAGTTACAATTGGTTTTGATAAAAAGAAATGAAAGATGCATCAACAAAACTAAACAAGACAAACTATAAGAGCCCATTTGCCCCATATTGCATCAAAGTCCTAGTTATTCATTGTAAAGGTGTTTTATGGAAGGGGTATTAAAGAAGTAAGGAGCAAAGGTTTAAGACTGAGATCATTACTTTCATCGGATTTAATTTAGTAGAATTAAGGATGGGCAATCATTCCCTATCAAAGTGGAAGTTTTTTTATGCCCTTTTTGTGAATCTTCATTCAAGCCTTCGCTCTTAGCCCCTTCAATGGAGCAGCATTGCTTGGAAATACTAGGATTTCAATAGCAAATAAGGGGGCCATTTGAATGCATTGAATTCATCTCCTAGAAATTATAGGAAATGTGCTCCTAAAAATATCTAAAATTGAAGAAACAAAGGCACCAAATAATCTTCCTTTTAATAGAAAATGAATTGAGGGAAGATGGTAAATGAATACCCAGCTATAAAGAAAGTATGGTTTTTTTTTATCTCCATCATCATCACCTTATATCCTTTACCCCTCAACTTCATCTTACCATGATTTCCTATGTATTCAATTCCATGATGCAATCAAAAGGCCCCAAAACAAAGAGACCCCATATTAAGTCAAGATTCAGAAGTAAATAAACCAATCAAATTCTACCTTTCCAGTATGCCCCTGCAATGTTCTACAGCAAACAAGATCCGTCTGGCCAAAACTAATCGCCGCTCTCCCCTGCACTCTCGCATGACCCGCAACTGAAAAGGTCAATTAACTCCAAATTAGTAGATCAAACAATAACAAGCACCACCACTACAACTACAACAACAAAACAAAGCAAAGATGAATTCACAAAACCAGATGAAGAGGCGAGGACTATACTATCGGTGTCGAGGAGGAGAAGTCGCTTCTGCCTCAGACGTTCTCTGAGGGTATTCACAGCTGCGGTCGCCGCAACGTGCCGCTCCTTCAGCTCTGCAACAGACATCTCAAAGGCCTGATCTGAAGGCCTGGAGATCAGTTCAGGAGCTGAGAGAGAGAGAGAGAGAGAGAGAGAGAGAGAGAGAGTCAATGATTCACTGACATTGAAGAATTGGTTGGGACTTTGATACGAGGCCCTAATTCTCAGCAGCAGAGCTTCGAATTCAGAGAGATTGAGAGAGAGAGGGAGATCGATGGGACTGATTTAGGATTAGGGATTTGAGGAGAATCGGAGGAGACTGAGGAAGAGACCGAAAAAGAAGAAGATGGAATGGATATGGATTATGGAGTGGCTGAAGAAGATGTTAAAGAAAAGGAAAATTATATATACCCCCTCCCACATCGCATTGTTAACAATATTTTTATCACTGTTCACTTCACAATGGGGCGTGGGTGTATATATATATATATATATATATATATATATATGAAAAGGGTGTATATGTGCGTTTGACAATTTACTAATACAAATAAAATAAAGTAAAGTCTCTATTTTCTAGATAAAATGTCACATCAAATATATTTTATTTAAAACTCTTCTTCTTTCTCATATAAAAAGTAAAAAAGCAACTATCTTTATCCACTAAAATAAAAAAAAATCATTTTTCTATACGAAAAGTTAAAAAAATTTCATAATAAATAATTAAAAATAAAATACCATTATAACTTATTTATATTTTATTCTTTAATCAAAATCAAGTTTACCTCATTTGACACAATAAATAGAATTGTCAAACTGACCCTAGAAAAAGGGAGGCCTGATTGAAATGAAATGAAGAGGGTGCAAGGTGTGGCATCTTCTTGAAGGTGGGCCATCATTCATCACTGAAGTGGGCTCCACCAGTCAGAGTCCTTAAAGATTGGTGGGCCACTCACGTTCTTCATGATGAGTACATCAGCACTCAAGTGGTGTCACTGCCCTTGATAACATAGCCAAGAGATCAAATCTATATTGATTATGACTCGGTAAGGACCACGGCCGCTTATATTTAAGTAGGTACCATTCCAACGGGTAGCTCACTTGGCCTACCACCATGGTTTGCATCCAAAAATTGTAGGTTTAAAACTGCACTATTACACTGGGGCTACAGGAGAGTTTAACCGACTTCCCTCTTGGCCCGAAGGGATTAGTCCAGCCCAAAGGACTGGGAACCCTCCTATAGCAAAAAAAAAAAAAAAAAAAGTAGGTACCACAATTTTATGACAATCATAGGGGGTGGAGTAGGGTTGCAAAAAGAACTGGTTCCGGATTGGAACCATAGTGGACCAGGACTCGGATCCGTTTCTAAATAACGGTCCTTATTTCGAATTCGGTTTGATTCGGAATATGTTTAGTTGGTTCTAGACCCGGTTCCGATAGAAAAATCCGGATTTGGTTCCAGAACCGAGTCCACCTAGAGAACTGGAATTTAGTTCTAAAATCGATTCCAATTTATCTTTATTCTTTATTTTTCTTAAAATAAGCATATCATTTAGCTTATAACAGCGCATCAAGGCTGCTACTCCTAATATTGTACATAAAAACGTAAAAAAAAAAAAAAAAAAGGTTGATTTTGAAGTACAATTTGTCATATAAAAGGCTCATATGTTGGGTCCCAGGTCCACAGGTCGGAACCTATATGGACCCGGACCCGTTTATCAATTTGAACCTAAATTAGGTTCCGGACCTGGACTATGAATCGGAACCTAAAATAGGTTTCAGACCCAGCCTTTTACGGATCGAAATTTCTGGGTAATTAGAAAATCAGATACCCGTTTGCAACCTTAGGGTGGAGGGATGCGGGATGGAAAGATACAATTAATTGTTCCATGTGGCTGTAGGATTGAATGTCCAAAATACAATGAGTTATAAAGCCACAAAATTTTGAGGGGCAAAGATCAAGGGGTTAGAATGATTCCATGGGCTGTTTTCTACATAGCCTTAGGTGGGTTAGGATGATCCATGGAGCATACTACTAAATAATTTTATCTATTAAATTGAAGTTCAGTTTGCATTTATATTTTTTTGAAAAATTAAATATGACTTGATGAGATAAACTATGTAGAGAAAATCTGTCAATTGAATCATACTAATATTTCTAACCACGTGATTTATGTATGTGGATCCCACCCTTCTACAGTCAAACCTTTCCATGTCACATGATCCTTGCGTATAGCATTTGTTTAATATACATCTATAAATATCTTAATTCTTAAGCCTATGCTATACAACATTCAAGCTTGAATCAGGTTTTGATTCATCTCCAAACTGAAAAAAAACATTGGCTGTTGTCAAGTTGTACCTTGCAGTCTTCTTACAATTTAACCCAATCTCAAGTTGAGTCAAGCTCAGGTTTAGGGATGTAAATGGGTACCCGATTCTTTGATAATCCGGAGATTCCGACCCGTTAAAAACCGGGTCTGAGTCCTTAGATAGGCGTCGATAAGTAAATGGGTCCGGGTCTGGCTCCACCTTGGTTCGGACTTGTGGATTCAAGACTCGATATATTACCTTAATCTTAAAAAATCTCTCATAAAATCTATATTTTTTTTAATATCATTCTCTACCTGGATCCGGACCTGGATCCAAACCCATCCCATATATGGTTATGGTTTCGGTTCCGGTTCCTAAACTAAGAAACCGGTTCCGAAACGGTTCTGGGTCCGGATCCGGTTCCACATTCTTCTTAACGGTTCAGGTTCCGGGTCCACCATGGACCTGGACCGGAACCGACCCGTTTACAACCCTACTCAGATTGATCTATGCTCGGACTTTGTTTAATATTTAAGCACGGTTCAAGCTCATTTATAGCTTGAATTGTCTCTGCTATAAATTGTCTCAGCTGAGTTAATTAGCTTGAATTGGCATAGGGATCCTTGATCTTCTCTGGCTCGTGATCTGCTCGCACTCCCCTCACTTTGGAGCCCCTTGGATCAATCCAAATCTGATACCCTCCTAACACCCCCTCCTCCCCCTTATCCAAATTCATGACATATCTAATATTGGCAGGCACATCAATTAATCACATAAGATTTAGCCAAAATCTGATTTTATCTAAATGGTTAGGATTTCAAAAAATTTTGAGGCACTAAATATTATCGTTTTTGGTGATTTCAAGTTTTTGCAGGTATGGATAGGTCATAAGAAGGCCTTCCAACCTGACACGTACATCTCAATGATTGCCCGTCACTTACATCTCAATGATTGTAATGATTCTTTCAGGTGGTTGATAGGGAAATAGGAGGAAAACCATCTAGACTAGCATGACAAATTGCGGCATTATTTTAAAAATATAGTGATATTTACTAAAAAAAAAGGCACCTTTTGGATAATATTGCAATACTTTAAAATATCTTCAAAACTGAAATTGAACTGAGAGAAGTGTGATAATATTTAAAAATGGATAATAATTATTTTTAATTCATCATCATTAATTATTTAATAACTTTTTGAAAAAATAAAAATAAAAAAGTCTCATTTTATGTGTGCCCAAGAAAGTAAGGATATTTTGGCAGTTTTATTTGAGTACTGTCTTTTGGTTTACCAACTCTCAAGGGATGCATATGATGCAAAAAAGAAATACAAGAAGAATAATCAAAACATAGGGCTTTTGAGGTTTTAATGGTCAAAAAGAAGACTATAGTAAAATAAGTACCTCCTTATATTTATAATAGGCTTTTTTTAATACAAAGTAGGGCTACCTATGGTTGCTCCAAACCATTTACATAAAAACTCTCATATAAGAGGTAATAAATTTGGCAGTGGGAGCACTTATCATCAATCCAATCCCTTCACACTCACTAACCGTACTCACCTAATTTAACTCTTAACTAAATTATACTCATGGTTGGATCAAATTTTATAAAAGATGCGACTTAAGAAACCATAAAACTTTTTAGCCCTTGAATCAATGGTTGTGATGATCCATTTGGGATATTTTTTACCCAAAATCTAATCCATAATAATATCCTTCTACCACATTGAACCCTTTTGTGGCATGCATCGAGGTGCATCCCACAAGGGACTTGGGTTTTTAGATTTGGTATTTAAGTATCTAGAACCAGATTGAACGTGTTGCATCTAGATTTGATATCAACTTAAAATAATTAGATTCGGTTCCATATTCAAATACAAAATAAAATATAGAGTGCATTAGTATAATTGGATAAAAGAGCTTTAGAAGAAATCTACAATTGGGATGATTAATTTGATGTATGATTAAAGCCAAATAGACTTTCAAATATGAATATAACTTAAGCTATATACGTCCTTAAAACTTATATAATTTTCAAATATGTGAATATAGTTGTCCTAAATCCGGATCCTTATATAAGAAAATAGAAAGATCTATTAATTTTGGATCTTCTAGGCATAGATGCAAGTTTGGATCCGAAATTCTCCCAGATTCAAAAATAGGTTCCAAACTTGCTTTACTCCAAATCGGAGACTATGGATAATAGGATAATCATATATCTATTTGCAACCCTATAAATTAACAAGCAATGATCCAATGTATCTAGATTCACCACAAGGAGCCATTGAGCCTACTTTGCTTAATAGATGCCATTGGATAAATTCTTCAAGTGATTGTAAGTTTGACTAAATATCGCTTTGATTTGGACCCGAGTAAGAAGATTATAATTAGTTGAATAGAGTGATCTTCACCGCCAAATCAAAATAAAGTAGATGAAAATACTAGATGAGTTTTTTTATTTTTTCTTTTTATTTTATTTTATTTTATTTTATTTTTTGTACTCAGCCAAAGGTGTTTGGACCAATGAAAGGCTCCGACCATGGGAAAATTAAGCTTGCTCCCATGGAAGACAAGCCTGGCTAGTCATGGAGAAAAAGCCTGCTCATGTAGTAAGAGGAACTCAAGATCAAATCTTGCTAATTGATACATAAGCATGCAACCTTTTATTTTGGGATCAAACAAGTCAAATTTCTCTGGTTTGCAACACTTCTAGTACAACTTATGCACATGATTACTTTTCTTTAAAAATAATATAGGCATGTTTGTTTGCATGGAATTGAGTTCCCAAGAAATGTATTCCCCTTGAAGTAGTTAAAATTGAGAAAACAAGGTGAAGAATTACAAATTTCCATAAAATAAAGCCTCTTTTATGGGAAAATGGATACCCATCCATGACTTGTGTAGATCAAATCCTAGAAAAGTCGGAATATATCTGCATCTCCACCTTATATCGTCCACCATTTATCTCTATAATTAATATTCCTTCGTTAGAATTCATTTTACTATGAGTTCCAAGGAATTCGATTCCATGCAAAGAAACGGGCCTTAAGATTATATTTATTCAGAAATTAAAACTAACAATTTAAAAGATGCATGCATGTGCACTTCTCATCAATGTGAATATAATATAAAATGCTTTTCAATTTGCTGCAATGATTTGGTGATTCCTTGAAATTTAAGTAAAAGAAGAAAATCGTCCCATGCGTTTCTTGCATGAAGTAGAGCCCTCAATTTGCCCATTACAATACAAAGATTTGGGGATCTTTCGAAATCTAAGTAAAAGAAGTGAACCTTTCCACGCTTTCCCAATTAAGTAGAACTGTAGAAGCCACAACCATCTTTTTACATAGAGGAGAGGCAAGGAGTGTTTCAAAGGATTTTCTATTAATTCAAGAAGAAAAACCAACATGGATCATGGACTTTTCACCTTGAGCTTTTGCCTCCATGGACTAATTAATTCTTATGGTATGTATGCTTATATTCTCTTGGGTCCATTAGGATCTTCATAACTGATTGCAGCTTTGAGAGTTACATTTTTTATGGGGATCACAGGGAGTTGATGTAAGGGAATCACATGGAGTTGCTGTGGATAACAATACCTGAATTGATTTCTAGCAGGGTGGTTTCCACTTTTCTCTTTTAGTCAGTGGGCCAATTCAGAAGGAAAAAAAAAATAAAAAAAAAGGAGAAGAAGAAGTTGATGGGGTGGAAAGGTCTGGAAAATCTTGGTGCATAAAAATTGGTGATCATCTTCAAAAAGGAATTCCTTTTAGGAATAACCCACAGTTTAAGGACGGAAACAATTATCAACTGTTAAATGAAGTATCTGTTTTAGTGATTTTTGGATGATCAAGATAAGTGGGACTTTAGTAGAGTGTCGACTTGGGGTGAGCTATTTCATTGGGTTAAGTACAATCTCCTAGCTAGTATATACAAACCCATCTTTATAAATATTTATCAACCATCATTAAAGCCTTGTTTCAATTATGTTGGGATCAGCTAGTTAGAATTCTTTTCTCTATTCTAATCTTTCTATAGCCAGGGCGTCATCAGTTTTTTTGTGCCACTCCCGAAGCCTAGATAAAGACGGTTACATTAGGTACATCGAAAGTAAAACTTTTGTCACAATCCAAACATAAAATCTATCTAAACATATTAACCCAAAAAAAAAAAAAAAAATGATTAACGTGTGTCTAATTTTGAGATTCTTACTACGACAAGAAAGCCATCTTTAATGGCTAATTATTGGAAAAACAAAAAAAAAAAAAGCTACTTTAGTAATGTAACAATTCTTATTTGCTTAATGCACAAATTTTTTCCTTTGAGGAAGTTTCTTTCATGCCATTAGGAACTTGGTGAATTGCTAAAAGTATATAACAGCCTTCTAAATTCCAATGATGGAGAAATGGTGGAACCCACCCACCCAATTTACGGAATAACAATGATCCACCCCTTGATGTAGACACAGTGGGCCACCAATAATGAAAATTATATATGCGGCTCACATAATGATGAAATCATCACGAGCTCTCTACAATTGTAGAAATAAGGTGGGACCAAGCCAATGGTTGAACCAAAGTGGGAACCGCCAAATTAGTCAATTGTAGTGGGCCCACATAATTATGAAAATCAAATGGAGTTCACCAATGATGGGAAGTATGATAATGGGGGGTATCAGATGTCTGGAAATCATGGTGGACTCACCTGCTGGATATGCAATAAGGCCCATTGAATGATGGAGAGTTGAGAGTTCCATCCAAGGAGGAAAACTTGGTGGGTGCATGTCTCATTCATTTCCTCATCATTGATTCATTCTATCATAATTCTATCATCAGGTGATCGAGCTCATCTTGATCTAAAAAGTTACATGGGATTATCATGAATATATCATAGATGGGCCCACTAAAAATTATGTTTATTAGGAGGGGCCACAATGTTTCCATAGTTTGTTCGGCCCCAATTTGCGCCTGTCATTATGGGGGCCTATCATCTATTGTTTTTATATGACAATAGGTAGGAGTTTACAACGAGATGTTGGAATTATGTTCTCTTCTGATCATAGTTTGGAAAGTATACATTTGATACCCAAGTTCTCGCAACGTGCTTTAATTGCAGTTTGCTTACTTGATTGAAGCAAGGAACACACCCACAAGCTATTTGAAAGAGGTGACAAATCATAACAATCCCATCATGCCAAAAGCAATACAAAACCTTGTCACCTCACCAAGCCATAACAGTCAATGGGTGAATGCTAAACATATGGCCATGATCACCACTTACATGGGATGGTGCATGACCATAATGAAACATCTGCTCACCTTAATCTCATGGACCCTTCATTGAATGTCTTTTTCATGATATAAGACCTGAAGATCGAGAAGAAGATGCCATCTACTTCCCCAATAGAAATCTCTTGTCTTCTTCTTTCTTGCCTAAGGAAGAGGCCGATTCCATTCCTTTTGCAACAACCCAACTTCCAGTTCTCATTCAAAGGTTCTCATTTCCATCTAATTCTCCCCAAGATCAAGCCATGGAAGACACCCTCAAAGAATGTGCGAGCAAACCCATTGAAGGAGTAACAAAGATGTGTGCCACATCTTTGGAATCCTTGCTTGGTTTTGGTGGTGTCATCTTTGGTAGAGGAGCTCACTTTCAAGTCCTTCGAACAACCCATCATGGAAAACCCACATCCATATCTCAATCTCCTATTTTACAAAACTACACAATTATGGAAGTGCCTCGAGAGATTTTCAGTACAAAAATGGTAGCCTGCCATACCATGCCCTACCCTTTTGGGGTCTTCTATTGTCATAACCAAGTTATAGTATGAGCAAGGTCTTCAAGGTTTCATTAGAAGGTGAAGATGGAGATAAGGTGGAAGCTATCGCAGTATATATGCCACATGGATACATCTGCATGGTCCCTCAACCATGTGTCCTTTCTTGTACTCAAAATTGAGCCAGGGTCTTGGCACCATACCTTGCCTCAGTGTAGCCACTTAATCGTTTGAGGTTTATGTGCCATAAGTCGTGAATGACGATGCTATAATATGGTTGATATGCAATGTCTACTGTAACATATGTGAGTACTGAGTACTATCTTAACATTTGAGTTGGTTGTGAAGGTGTTAGATCTATAATCTATGGTTGGAGTCAATCACAAAAATTTCAGTTGTAACTGCTCATTTATCGTTTGCATGATTTTTGAGAAATAATGCTTAGTAATTTCTAAACTTTCATGTTAAAAGCTCCTCTTTTAAGGGAGTTCGGATCCTGTAAAACTTTGGGGCCATGCCTAAGGAGGGGATCTTGTTAATGTCGTAAGAACGGATGTAGGGAAAGAGAGAAGAAATGGATGCTTGGTTGTAATAGTGTCCACTTGTGATGAGGGTGTTGTTGAGACTTTAATCAATTATAGGTGCGCCCTATTTTCTTTCAGATGGGTAATAACACAAGTATGTCAGCACTTTCTCTTTTTTTAATGATGTGGGTATCTTGAAGTCTTTGATCCAACGGGACTATTCCCCTGGCTAAATCCAAGACGGGCTTTGAATACAAGACGTGGGGGCGCAAACTCAGGACTTATACCACTCCACCCCACTCCCAGGTAGTTAATCTAAACCATATCGATATAGTGGTCCTCATTAAGGATGGATTGAGACCATGAAAAGTAGCTGTCTAATAACACATCCAAATAGCTACCTATGAGATGAATGACCAGACGTCAGTATCCAATTTAGTGAGTTTATGGCAGTGTCCCACCTGTAAGGTCGTGATTTGGATGGTCTCTGATATACGTACCAGCCTAGCTTGTGCAGTCTTGTGTAGTTAGCTTTTGCAGTTTCTTCTGTGATCGATGATGGACGTGAGGAATCCCTTATCCAAGGTCTTGTTTCAAGTAATGCCAATCTGCCATGTCCCCAGAACACCCCTCCCCGACCTCCCTTTTTTCCCCATGACCGAAGATCAATCACAGTTAAGATCACCTAAAAAGGTTCCACTT
This sequence comes from Camphora micrantha, assembly GCA_003546025.1. NCBI lineage: Eukaryota > Viridiplantae > Streptophyta > Magnoliopsida > Laurales > Lauraceae > Camphora > Camphora micrantha. Next base: position 55,471,694 of record QPKB01000002.1, on the reverse strand, counting down.
GTAAAGACGAACATCATGCCAAGCACAATTAATTCCTCAAGGGAATGTTCATGGAGAATGTTTTCCACAGAAAATTAAAATGGCAGCCGAGAAGAATGATTTTCAGTCATCATGTGTTAACTTTCTCCAAAGAGATAATTTTCAGAGGTCGTTAAGATTTCCATAGTTCTTACAAATAGCAGATTTGGACACAAGTAGAGAACCATCTTCTACACTCTCACACCAGGGGCAACAGAGGAATAAGTTTTTGCCAGAGGAGGATGTGAAACCATAGAAAAGGAACTCAGTTTCATTTTCCACAGGATGAAATCACTTTAGAAGCAAAATGCACTGAAAACTGTTTACGAACAAGGCCTAGTGGTCTCTTTATATGGGAATAGGTCGAAGTTTCTCCACCTAGTTTTTCCCACATCTAAATGAACCCAAAAAAGTGAAAAAGGGTCAGTAGGGAAAACAATAAGGAGTTTCTTTGAGCAGAGATGAGAATAATTGTACAACCCAAAGGTGGGCAGGGACCGAATTGGGCAGAGATACAAGGAAAGGAATGAGGTTTCCAACTGCCCAAATTTCCCCAAAAGAGTCATGAGAAATTACATTGTTTCCACCTTTGTGGTGGAAATGGCCTTCCCACCCTAGGCATAGGAAAGCCTAAACCATGTACAAAACTCAATCCAGTAGCCTCAAGAGTCCAGTCGGTCTTCTCAGACGCCAATGGAGACCCCATTGCACGAGTTTTTCTTCAGACATTCACCTGATTAAGGTTAGCTTTGGCTGCCAAATTGCTGGAATGACTAATTCAGCCAGATGGTGGAGGCCTGTGATTAGGTAGATATGTAGAGCTTCCATTGCTGATTGGCGTTCGAAGAAGTGGATTGCATCGATCAAAGATGATCCGGCCTCCTCGACCAATCCTTCCATGAAAACGATACGGCGAAGCGTTTGAACCATTTTCGACTGGCTGATTTGATGGAGGCACAATGCCAGCAGCAGCCAATTTTTCTGGATCTAGGGGTCTTGTGAACAATAAAATGGGCTCGTTTGGATCCTGCATCAATGCAGCACTTCATTGAGCATAAGTCTGTATTGAAACTAACATATATCCACAATTTTTTTTTTTTTTTTTTTTTTATTTTTTATTTTTATAACAACATATATCCACAATGGCCAAAAGCACAATGAAAATGCTTTCAATTGGATGGATAACACTGGAATTAAAGTAGAAAGAAACAATATTCATCATTTTACTAGAAAAAGATCAGTTGGTTGTAATACGAAAACATATATTAATTTTCTTTTATACAAAGGAATTGAATACATAGGGTGGTTAAAAATGAAGATTAAAAGTAAATTCCCAAAAATGAACAATTGAACATCAAATAACATTTCAAATTAACCTATAATGTTATTTAGTGCTCATTTTTGGGAATTCACCTTTAATCTTCATTTTTAACCACCCTATGTATTTAATTCCTATGTATTCTAATTCAAAGGAACAAGGGCTTAAAGAACATAAACATTTACTAAACTAGAAATTGATGGTGGCAATGCAAGCATGGTTCAAAACCGCAGTAGCAGTTGCGGTCGATCTCAAAAAGCAATATGACGTGGCATCACATCACAAAGCAAATCTTTTTTTTACCCCAAAAATTCTTGATAAAAAAATATCCAAAATTTTGTAAAATGCTAAAAAACAATGTTTTCCCGCATTAGTAAACAATATAAAGCAAAATATTAGTCCCCCTAAGTCATGACATCCTATATCGTTGTCTAATCTGAAACTGTATAAAGTTTGTTCAGAATTAAATAGATTTACATGCGTATACTAAAATAAATTGAAAATCACAAATTTTATAGAATGCAACTATAATTATAAGCTATCTATTAGTGTTAAAGTTAAAATCAAGAAATTAGTACTCAATCATCAAGTAAGCCATGAGTTGCTTGGTTTTGCCGCAAAGAAATCCATCAAAATCTTGTGATTCAGTTGAGTTTTAGTGGAGGTTAGGGGAGCTGAAGCAACCTCTCATCTTCTTGTGGTTGTGTTTGGAAAAGAGAAAATGGAAGATAAGGAGACATAGGGTTTTAACAAAAAAAAAAAAAAAAAAAAAAAAAACTGGGCTTTCAGCAAACATTTTCAAAATAGCAGCTGACAGCAACAGATATTTTGTATTCCACAATCTCAATACTGATATTTGCAAAATATCATCGCAGTAGGGACCAATACCAATTTATATTGGCTGATATTTTGAACCATGGATGCAAGGCATGTTCCCGATATAGGAGTGGTCAAGGGATGAAGTTTGTGAGGACCAATTTATTTTAATGTTACTCCCTAATAGAGGGAAAAGAAAGGGAAAATAAAGAGAGAAAAAAGGAACATAAGCAGACCGGTTTCAATTTGAGACAGCTAAGGCTTGACTGAGTAATATATGAAAAATATATTATATATAATCGAAAAAAGAAATAGTTTATGACAAAAGTTTTTTGAGTTTTGACAGTCTTAGCTTATTAGACTCTTCACCTATTTTTCACCAAGTAAACCCAAGGACCAGCCAAGATTAGCCAGGTGCACAGAGTGCCATTTCAATTCCTAGACGCTCATGGGTCAGCTGGCACATGGGTTGGGCCAGGTAAAGTTTGTGTAACCAGCCCATGTAGACTCCAAACCCATTAATCATGCCTAGATCAGGCCCAAGCAATAAAAAAATAGTATGCCCATATGTGTTAAGGATGCAGTCAGGACAGGTCATCACGTCAATCCTTTAGGCAGACTGGATCAAGGAAAGCATGTTTAGTCATACGGTGCCACCCTCAGGCCTCAGCTCATATACAGCCGCAAAAACAGGGCTGGACCAGCCCATGTGCCACTCCACTCCATTAGAGTTGAGTTAAACTTTCTCAAACCTTGATTTACCATGTATTTGATGATTTGGTCTTGCATTCAGCTCACTTCTGCCATAGTTTGACTAAATACCTGTACAACTTGAAAAGTAAAATGCTGACTGATACAAAAAAGATATTCATACCCTTTTATGGATCCATTCCTGTGGGAGAGGCTGCCGCTTGAACTCTCGCTTCAAGCGTCCCATTGGGACTGTCATCAGCTTTGAGTCTGTGATAGCTGGATTCTGCACAGTGGCCGGTCGAGTACGCACACGACTAATCATCATGTCCTCAGGATCAACAATATCATCCTCACCTGAACCGAATCTGCATGGGATGGGTGAGAAGCCAGGCAGTGCTAATCCATCTTCAACAAGCTGTGTCTCGTGCTGGAAATTCAAGTCAAATCAAAATCAGATCACTTGCACGTTGCAGTATCAAAAGAAATTACAGACGTGCCAAATGTCACAGTACTCTCAGACGAAATCTTCTCTCCTTTTGGATTGATGAGGTCCGCAGTATTGACTGAAATCATTGAAGAATTCGGGGGCATTTGGTTGGGCTTTGGGGTTTTCAGCTTTTGAAAAGGCCAAAGGCCCTTAAAAAGCTAGAGTGGTTATTGGAAGCTTGTAAGTACTTAATAAGAAATAAAAGTGAAAACCAACTTTTTGAGAAAGCAAGTTTTGACTAATTTCACATTCAACAGGCCCATTTTAACTTTTGTGAGAAGCAAATGAGAAGATTGACAAAAAGATAGGTATGTTGCTCTCTCTCTCTCTCTAACTCTCCCTCCCCTTTCTTTCTCTCTCATGTCTCATCTCATCCTCCCTCTCTTTAACTCTCCTCTCCTTTTCTATCTCCCATTGCACCCTCCCTCTCTTTAACTGTCTCCCTTCTCCCCTCTTCTCTCTCCCCTCTCATGCTCCCTCTTTAATGCTCTCCTCCTCTTCTTTCTCTCTCATCTTTCCCACCTGTCTTTAACTCTCTCCCTTCTTTCTCTTTCCTCTTACCCTCCCTCTCTTTAACTCTCTCCCTTCCCTCTTTCATTCTCTCATCTCACCCATCCTCTCATTAGTTCTCTTCCTTCATATATATTTGGGAAATCACAAGAAATTTGGTAATGATCATCAACAGTCCACTTATTAAAAACAGAACAGCTCAAAATATGTGCCTCCTTGTATTGGCTCTCTCAAAATCACATTCAAATAGAAGTTGGATCCACTGTTAGAATGATCATAAGACCGTGTTTTATATGTGATAAATTTGACGGCATGCACAACCCTTCTCGGACAGAAACTTGGTGATAGTCCATAAAAGAAGGGGATGCTTAATTTGAGCAGTTGAAAGTTTTAAGACTGAGTCCCCTTGAATAGCATCACCAAATTTCCAGTGATTCTCAAAATGGGTGGACCTGAACTAAGTAGATCACATACGGCCCTAATTTAAGAAAGGTGGGTAGATCATCACAACCATTGAATCAAGACTCTGCAGAATGAAAGATTCATTGAACTTGTTCCAAAATTCATTTGGGAGGGTCTAAAATTAAACATCATGATCATCTAATCAACAATTGTTCTTAACTGATTTGTATTTTACACAATGCCACCCAATATAGAAACCGTTATGTATCATCCAATATAAATGGTTGGACCAATATTTTGGTTCGTTACAGCCATTTCTTCGTTTCATAAAATAACTAATAAAACTCAGAAATAAGAATTGTGTCAATTAGTTTTAGGGTGTTCTAGATGTAAATAAAAGTAATGAAAAATAGAGTTCCAACACATGTTTGGTTCAAGAAAAAAAAAATACAATTGTTCATGGCTAGAACTGCTACATACTAGGTGATATGATTCAATTTGTCTAAGTTTAAAGATAAAAGAAATATTTGGCCAACCCCGTAATCCACACCAATCATTTTTTGTCCACCATCTACCCCCATAACATGCATCTAGGTGGGCCCTACATGATGGGTTGTTCTCTAAAAACCTAGATTGTTATTTTTAAGAAGTCCAAGCCCCTGCAAATCCCCCACCCATCTAGATAAACATCTTCCATTATATGCATTTCATCATGTATATGCAGGTTCATATAAACTGTTTGAAAGGTCCTGAGCCTGAGGAATATTACACTCAAGTTAAAAAGAACTTGAAGTGCGTCATTAGCTTTTGCAAAGAGATACAACTACAACCAAAGCACAACAGACTTATCGTATCAGATGCTTACCTTATACTTCATCTGAGTTCTTTGAAGTGTAACTTCAGTCTCCATGACTTCTCGTTTCTTCTCTTCTCTCTGAATATAACTATTCAAATCAGAACCAGAACGTGCATTTCCCAGTGATGATTAGACATTTAGTGGCTAAAACACACACAAGAATAAAAAAAAAATACCTTAATCAAAGACTCTATTACTATTTTGGCTTGGTCCAAATTGCGCCTGACCTGAATCAGATGCAAAATTCAAAAAATAAAATATCATTCAGACAAACAGAATGGATCTTTCTTAACGCAAAATGGTCAAAAGATCAAATGTCCCCAAGAGGCAGGATAATAAAATCAGTTACCTTGCAATAAGTTTCTTTTTAAGCATAAACAAAATTCAAATAGGAAAAAAGAAGTAAAGAAATGACTTTGAACTTGCAAACAAATAGAGCTTAAGGATTATCAGCAACAAAATGGAGGGAGAGACCATGGAAATACCCAAGAGGCATAAATTGGCACTTTGATATTTGATATAGGTTGCCTTAGCCTTATAGCTCATTTCAACTTTCAAAGAACTCTTTGAGATCTAAGAAAACCAGTTGAAGGTTTACAAGATTTAGGCTTCAAAACATGCGTACAAAATCATGAGAAATTATGAAGAATTTTGGATCTCCAGATACTTCCAAAATGATAACAATCAGGCGCATGCAGCCTGTACATAATTTGTAGAGCACACTTGGGAACCACCTGGTTACATGGTTAGCTGGAAAGCAAGGGAGCGTCATGGACTGCAGATGGCTCTAAAGGTATCCCAATCAGATAATTATGCAATTTAATTGAAGGGCTCCAAACACAGATGAGCCCTTTCCATGAGGACCCCTGAATGACGCAAGTGCTGGCCTGATCATGCCTTCTAGAACAGTCAGGGCTCATAAAGTGAAGTTACACACATTATAGAGTTAACAGAGAGCACAAAAGAGCATACAAGAACATTAGAGTTGACTTATTCTTCATCTAACAACACTACTCGGAGAAGTTTAAATGAGCATCTGAGCTGCTCAAGAAAAAAGATGCATAGACTTCTTCCAGCAGATTTCAATGGCTAGTAAGCGCCAAGATAAGCATGGCAGTTGGTAAAGCAATTAACAGATTCTATCAACTGAACCCAACATCATTCCCAAAATAACCACAACCTCACTTAAACAAAGCTGGGATCTTATTTAATGAGGGGTGCATGGTGTGTTTACCTGTCGAAGCTTTTCAAAGGATTGAACATTGTTCTCCCGCCTTTGCATCTAGAAACCAAAACATTCAGGAGGTCATCATGGAAACTAACAATTCTATTTCTGCTTGTGTAGAAATGAAGAAACATGGAAATTTTACTCGCCAAATTAGATATCATATAAAGATCCTGGATGATGAAACAGAAAGTACTTCAAAATAGGAAGCATGATATTAGCACCAACCCTTCTTGTGTGAAGCCGGTGGGCTTTCTCCCTTGGTCTGAATACATTGTAGGGATTGGTATCATTAACAGGTGGAGGTGGCTGCACAAACACAGAATGGAGATCCTTAGGTTAGCTAGTTCCATATTGAAAGCTAAACAAGAACACAAACCATCATTTGTATTGAAATGAACAACTTAATAGGGATCGCAACTGGAACAGGAGGATGGCTAGATGAAGCATTCCTAGTGGTTCATATCATCAGAACAGATAACTGGTGCACCTCTCTCAATGAAGAAGCTTAAACAGTACAAGAGGAATACATTGAAAAGCCACCAAGACAAATCAAAACTACAGACAAAATAAAAACTAGCGCCAGAAGAGAGAAAGCTCCATCCTGATCAACAAAAGACTATGAAATGATGATTCCAATTTCCAAGTAACATTGTTGTGTTATTGTCCTTGGTTATACTACAAAATGGACAAGTGGAGAACCACCATATGCATATTTAAACCATTATTACAGATTCTCTAAGTGCTGATAAAAACACAGGTGAAGCGCCATTCTATATTCAAGCATGTAATAAAACTAACCTGCAATCGACGTAGGACTGGTTTTTGCCACCGCTCTCGCTGATAAAAAAAAAAAAAAGCAAGAAAGTATTCATAAGATTTTAGTCTACAGAAACAATGATTTGAGAACAATTAGTACATTAAGCTAGAAGCTATAAGACTAGGCTGAAGCAAATGATTTAAGAACAACTAGTTCATGAAATCTACATAAAATAAGGACAATAATTTCATCCTTTAAGAATTAGCTCATTAAATATTTCAATTATAATGAAGTTGATGCATCAACTTAGAAAGACAATATAAGCACAATCTACACGGTAATTTCTAATATCTATGCATACCTTTTCTTTCCAGTAGTTATAAACAGACAGGAAAACTGAGTATCTTATCGATTGCAATTGTGACTGCAGCGCCTGCAGCAGAAGGCAGATAGACCAGATTAGATTAAAAAAAATGCTGGCAACAAAAGCTGTCAGAATATGAATGATCATTGAGTATTAATATAGTATAGTACAAAAAGGCTTGATGTGGATAAGTCATGATGTTATTCTATAATTGATCAAAATTGAAAAGTAATTGTCATCAGGTGAAACCAAACCATAGTCACACAATGACACAAGACCAGATGATCCAAATTTCATGGAATTGTGTTGGATAGAGCATTGGATTATTTGAATCAATTTGATCAATCTAATGGGCTTTCGATTCATCTTAATCAGGGCCCAATCAAAGATAAGGGCTCAAACATAAAAGTTAACGTGTCTAAATTGGGTTCTAAAATCTATCTACATAATGTGGGCCCAAAGCAAACCCAACTAAAGGCCAAACCATGAAGAGACTTTAACATCAATTGCTAAAATGACTTTGTACTCTCGTATTTGCTCCTGTTGTCAGTCACCAGCCACTATATCAGATGAAAGTTAAAAAAATGCCTGCCTTAATCGATGTCACTTCAAAGAAAATTATTTGCATCCTCCTCCAGGGTTTCCAATTCCACATCCACCCCATCATGTTTTTCATCCAAATTGAGCTCGATATGGCTTGAAACAAGCTGCACGTGGTTGGTATGATCACTTTCACATTGCAATTCAGAGATTTGGGTATCAACAGAGCTTCTATAATCCTGCCCTGTTTTCCTACCACCCCTCTCAAGGGCACTCATGCTGCTTTATATTGATGATACGATTATTATTAGTGATGACTCAGATAGTATTGCTGCTTGAAAATCTTTTCTTTATCAACAATTTGATTTGAAAATATGGGTCAGCTGTGGTATATTTTGGAAAGAAAGTCGCCTTCTCATCTGCCTGTTATTTTCTATCAGAAATGAAATTTATCATTGATACTTTCAACAAGCTGGTCTCAATGATGATAAAATTGTTAAAAATCCACTTGATTTAAATCACGAATTTGTTTCAATTGATGGAGAAATGCTACCTGATCCCAATCAATGTCAGCAGATTGTTGGTAATCTTCTCTACCTTACAGTAACTTGACCAGATATTATTTTTGTTGTGTAGTCAGCCAGCTTGTTGCTGACTTCTTGCTGATTTATGGTTTTACAAATCCTTCGATATCTTCATGAATTATGACTACAGAACTGTTTCTTCCACCAATTCTCTCACTCTCATAGCATATTCAAATTCTGACTAGGTGATGTCACTGACCGAAGATCCACTACTGATTATTATGTTTTTCTTGACTCCTCTTATATCTTGGAAGTGTAAAAAGCAATCAACAGCTTCAAGTTCTCAACTGAAGCTGAATATCATACTCTCGCTCATACCATATTAAAAAGGTTTGGCTATGGTGGTTGCTTCTCACTTGCAGATATGGGTGTTCATGTTGATATTCCAACTCCAAACCCCTTTCTATTGCAATAGTAAGAGTGCCATCTATATTGAACACAATGAAGTCTTCCATGAACACACAAAGCAAATCGAAATCGTAGTCATTTGTGCAAGAGCATCTTTGGCAGGAAATTATTGCACTCCATTCTCTGTCCTTTGCCGATCAACTGGCCTTCTTCACCAAATTGTTCACTGCAGCCAAATCTCAAAAACTACTTGAAAATTTCTCCATGTGTGGTTTTTCAAATCATGAGCTAGATATGTATCATATGTAAACCTGAAATGTAACATATTATCAAAAGGTTTATTCAGCTGACCTACGGTGTACCCTTGTTTAGACTTTAAGGAGATTAGATTGATATCATTCTCATCCCCAGGGATGAAATAATTTCCTTCCTGTATAATTCCTTCCTGCAATTTCCATATTTTGTATCTCTAAAGTCTACATGAAGGCTTGAGTTGTTCATATAAATCACTCAATTTAAATTCTTCAAACCTCCATTCTTTTCATAAAGTTTTTTGTTTACTTACCTCTAGAGGTCTTTTTAGCTATAATAACCACCATGTCCCCATGAACAGTGAAGATAGCTGGATTGCTACTAAAAACGGAGACGAGTTGCATTCTTCCTAAAAAGCCTTTCTTTAGCTTCTTCCCTCCACAATGCTTATCATAAGGTACAGTTCAAATTCCATATCTTGGCATGCCCTATCTGCACGTAGAAAATCATGCAAGGTAGGCCGCAGACATGATCTGCTTCTTGAGCCGAATATTCCATAAACTGAAGACACGAGAGGAGAATTCTGCATCGTATCTGCAATCAATAATGTCATTAGTATCCACAATTAGGCATTCCCAATCCTTCTCAGAATGATCTGCAGATACCTTTCGGTAAGCGAATTGACCATCTCAGTCCCTGGATGTGTCAAACAGTTAACTTGGAAGTCGTGGTAGTGACAATAAGAGAACTTATAACAGGGTACTCATGTATATTAGAGCAATTTTCTCCATTCATTATTCTGAAGCTGCTGTCCATAATCTATATCTAGAATGATCATGCACTATCAGAGGTGAAATTGCTTTGCTGCACGATTTCATCTCCATGCTAATCTACTGATGATTTATTTTGCTTCAGATATTGCTGTGACCAAGCAGCCTATGAACTTCCAAATCATGATCATCTCCCTTTCAGCTATCTCTGTTTGCATTTTGCAATCTTAACATGAACAAGGCTTTCCCTGGAAGCATTGCATAAAAACCAGTGTTTACCTTGCTGAGAAGTACAAAAGTTGCCTGCTTACATCCATCTCTCCCTTAATTAACAGCTGTACAAAGAAGCATCTGTGGTTACATTGAGTATGACCCCTTTATCTTATGGCATGCAACATTTCCCCTATCGAGCTAAGATAATTGTTTGTTGGATTTAGTTGAGCCATGACATTGCTGTTGAAGATACTCTCTCACGTTTTTCTGTTCCTGCAACCCTTCTTTTTCTGGTTTATAGAAGAAGTCCATCATCTGTTGTGGGTTATTGGCCTCAGACTTCCAATATGTTCTTCTGTTTGCCTGCAGGCTTATTGTTCGAGGCTAACAGGGCTGCAGCCTCACAGGTTGGCAATAAATCTTATCTTACATTCCAGAAAAGAGGGAATCTGGGCATGGTTTCGCATGCATTAAATCTAACAACAAAGTATAAGAACCAATCTGAACACGAATGGTAGTGACTGTTTACTATGGTCATCATATGTTGCATTGAATGTGACCAAGAAAACAATAAATGATTCGGAATGATGACAAGATATACTACAAATCAAAATTTCTTCAGAGGTTTAGTCCAAACAGATGGTTACCATTCCAATATGACTTTGGGGCGGGGCAGAAAACAATATCAATAATGAGGAAAACTATTTTTGTGCCTTTTCCACCATCAATCTACATCCATGGCATATCAAGTAAGAGGTAGAACCTACATGATGCTGCTGTGGGTAGTAAAACAAGTGTCCTGCTCATTCCATCTTTGTGAGAAAATATAGGGACAACAGCTATACTAGAAGTAACCAGTTGAAGCCAGAAAGAGGGATCTCATGAGCAAAGAAAGAAATATTAGTTCTGTCATAAAACTAACCAGTTGAAGACTGAAAGAGGGATCTCACGAGTCACGAGCGAAAGAAAAAAAAAAAAAAAAATTTCATGATAAAACTAAATGCTCACCTCAAATGCAATATCTTGCTCAAGAAGCACAGGAACAGGTGAACCAAGAGTGGTCGTTATGACTCCTGCTCTTTCCCTAGTCTTATGATCCAAAACCTCCAACCTAAACAGGAGACTCTCCAACCTGCATTGGCAAGCATGTTAATGTGAAAAATGGGAGAGATGAGAATAAGAATAAGAATAAGAAATAATAGAAAATTATATGATTCCCTAAAGATGATATTTCTTTTTTTCCTTTTTAAATTCTCTCTTTCTTCTTTCTTCTCCCTTTCTCTACTTAAGATGAGTTTACTAAAGCCGAGATTAGACATGCCAATTCAAGGTTTTCTTATTTTAAAGTTTACATTACTCCATAACAAATTGCTAAGTTAATGTGGAAACCCCACGCGAAAGTGGCACTTGAGTTATGTGCACCCCTCAAAGTCAAAGCATATGCCTAAAACTGTGAGAAGTGCATGGGGTGTAAGCTTCATAATTCATGCGTGAGATATAACCTCTCTCTGTTCAATCGCTTTCACTCTACGGTACCTTATATGAGAAAGGACTCAATAAACTGCTATTTGGATCATCCCCACCATGTTCAAATCTATGTAAAAGGAAAAGGTAACAGTGTGACACTACAATCTTTCAAACAAGATCCACTTATGATGTTCTTTCTTTCACACCCTCATATAACTGGAAGGTAGCAATTAGTAGTCAAGACCAACATCCAAAGACCAGAGTTTTCTTTACCCATAAAGTGGGATGAATGGGTGCAACTCATTTGTATGAGAGCTCGAAAAAGCAGTCATTTATGGTAATTGCAAAGCAGATATTAATTGATGACAAACCCAAAATGCCTGTTGGTAGCTACTAAATGCATTCAACATGGCATGATAGCAACCGATTCAACTGTGACCAAACTGGTTGGCAAGTTCAAGCTGACAAAATGATGCAAGCAAATAGTATGGTTTGAAGATCAGATCATCAGATAGGTCAAAAGATGCAACTATGCATCCAAGAACATCAGCATTGGCCACCAATTCCAAAAACAAAAAGCAGTGTTAGCAAACCTTCATTTTCTTTTTACCCTGTTTTACATAGGCATTATGGGTTTTCACAAGATATTATTGAGTCATTTTTGTGAGAAAACTAAGTGCCCCTGTTAGCGACTAATATATGTTGTTCGCAGGCTTTCACTTGAAAAGGGGGATGAAGATCAGCTTATTGCTTCTCTGAAAAATTAACAATACGATAGAGGCCAAAAAAAGGCAGAAAAACTAAATGACAAGGTAAATTAAGTAAAACATTCCCATCTTTGCAATCTCTCACAGTCAGTTACCCAACCATAGTATATGCTTAAGAAAGAAGTTCATATACATCTAAATTCTATAATCGTTAAGTGCGAGTATATTTATAATCTTGAACTTTAGCTAATAAGAATGCTCCTCACAAAAGGAGCTAGATATGTCGCTCTAATTCAGCCGAGAGTTTACAGTGAAAGCTGACAAAAATCATGGCTACAAAGTGGTGGCGTTTCTTGCTTTGTGACTAGAAATGACTTTCAAACTTTTGACCACCCAAACTACAGAGTAAGAGGTACAAGTGTGTACTCATCAGGCATCAAACAAACTAAGATACTCTAAAACACAAGGGTAGTATAGGGGAGTTTTTCCTTATATTATGTTTTTTTTAATGGTTCCTTATATCATGTTTCTAAGTATTGATAAAGAGATATAGAAGATTATCCTCTCCAAATTTTTATTGTAGACAAATCATCATCACCGCCATAGAAGCTTTACCTCATCAATGGGGAATCAGGTAAAAGAATTCTACAAAAACAAAATATTAGCACAGGGATATCTTTCCTTTTTTATCTTTTTTTTTTTATACCGTTGATAACTTACAAGAAACAGATTGTTCTAATAGAAATAAAAATATTGCCAGCAGTTGGAAATCCCATATGACAAATGAGATTTACTGACTATGAAAGAAAAGAACTGATCAATATAGCAGTTAGAAATTTCATGTTTATCATACTTTTCTGATGTAATAATTTTCCTTTCATCATTAAACTCTTCAAGCCAATCCTCATCCTCATTGTCCAGGTCATACTCAACAAACTCCCCAATCTCAGCTCTGGCTGCAATAGCATTGCCATACTTCAGTAATAATAGTATTTGTAAAACACAAGGTTTTTCAGAAACAACATCTATTGCTGAAAAAGGGAAATTATTTAAGAAGCATACCTCCCCTTCCACGTAAATATGAGAGAGGTTGTGAGAAGGTGCATGAGTAATCTCTTTCATATGTGTCCACAACAACAAATTGTGGAGTAGGTATTTCAGCAGCATTCTTCTTACTAGGAATGTGATGTACCTAAAATACCATATTTTTATGGTTAGAAGTTCAGACAAGCCTCAATAGATAGTCCAGAAAAGTCTTCCACAACAGTGTCAATAACAAAAACTGAATTTTTAAGTTAATCAGAAAACCTTGTGTGTGTGAGCGACTCAGATCTTTTTCTTGCTAGCCATATGGAAGAAATCCATTGCTGGTGCATTTAAAACCATAGTCTATCTCTAAATCATATGGCTTAAACTTAACCAAAGCACAGACCAGATGTATGAAATGGCTAATGACAACAAAAATCTATGATGAACTGGCATTCTAAAGTCAACTTACTAGAACCAGCATGGTCAGGGACTCAGAGTCCATTCATACAACAAAGCTTAAAGAGTTTGAACATACAGAAGAAGCATCCATGAAGTTTACAAGAAGTCAACAATGCGCATTTTCCCAAGCAACTTAACCATTGTTTGAGTTCTAAGAAATATGGTAGGGGATGACCATAGTGGACCGATGTTAATATAAGGGTGGATGGGCCAAATGAGGAGGTTCAACATTTGAACAATAGAGTCAGGAAGACTAACAAGATGCCATTGGCGTCTCTAGGCGTCCAAGTAACCAGCCAACTAAAGCAAACAATTTCTGTTTTCAAGACACCACATGCCAGTGGGAAGTTCAATTGAATTGAATTGGAGCCAGGTTAAGTTGAGCCAAGCATTTACTCAAAGCCAGCAAAATGTAGAAGGATACAGAAAGGGATGTGCGCTTTGTTTCTCAAAATTAAAGCACAAGGATTTTCTAGCCAAATGCATAGAGCTCTATATATTAAATAAGCAACAGGAAGAAACTAAAAAAAAAAAAAAAAATCAAATGCTTATATATGAGAAAAGAAAGAGAGAGGTACCTCATTCTCAGCCTCAGCTGCAATGCGCAGCATCTGAGAATTGCGTGTGGAAGTCGTGGTCTCATCATCTTCGAAATCCTTTACAGACTTAACTATCGGAAGCTTCTTGTTGATGTCGAGAGGACGAGGCCGGAACGACGGTCTACTCATGTCCGCTCATCCCCCAATCATCAACAAATCATTCTCAGCATCCATCCCACATCCCCAACACAACCTCACACACATAACCAGCCCAGAACTCTCCTCGGCATTTAATCAAACACCTTCCAATCAAAGAAGAAAAACAGACGCCACCCCAATCAACCCCACCCAAAACAAGACCAGTAAAACTCACGAATTCAACACGCCCGACACCCCAAGACTCGAAATTCACAACAACCTAACCCTAACAGCCCTCGGGAACGAACTCCTCCTATGCCCTAGCTACGAAAACCGCAGCAGAACTTCCCCGCCACGCCACAACACGAAATTCCGAGCACAAAACAATCGAATGCAACGCAACGGGTTCGATAGGATGCAAAACAGACGCAAATTTCATAAACAAAGCGGGAATCGATTGATTCTCCTCTTCGTTTCAAGTTCGAACCTTTCTCTCAAATCCCAGCGACAATACGATCAAAACCCAGAGGGGAATTGCTCCGGAGGGATTGAATTAGAAGAATATCGAGGCAGAGGAGCGATCGAAAGGGGGGATTTGGAGGACGAGTTCGTAACGGGTCGAATCGGGCGATTTAGGGCACGAAAAGGGAGAAAGGGGGAGGATTTTGGGCGAGTCGGGATTGGAGAGCGGAATTCTAGGGTTTTGAGAGAGATTGAAGAAGGAAAAGATGGTTTTTTGAGTTTGTGTTTTTCGAGGGTTTTGAAGGTTGGAAAAGAGAGGGAAGAAGAGCGAGAGAGGTTCTGCTTCTGCTACTGACGTGCGAGGGCTTTCTTCTCTCTCTCTTTCTCTCTCATGCAGTGTCTCGATGCTATACGGTTCGTATGACCGTACACCGTAGGCATACGGAATTAAACGTAGACATTTGAAAAAGTGTTGAGATTGGGAAGACAGTCAACGACTGTGATGGCGTATTGCGAAGAGTATTATACGGTTGTCGTATGTGATTGTGAAGGTGCATATATATATTTGTATATGGACGTATTTTTCGTTTACGTAGCGGATCTGGAATTTGGAAATTGGAATGAACTTGATTTTTCGGGGATCTGACATTAGTGCGGGAAAATGTCCGATTAGTTTTGTAACTTTTTTGTGTGGTGGGAGATAGAGATGGGGAAATGTGTAAAACGAATATCCGGAGGTTTCTTTGAGCTCATAAATAAATTGGATTTAGAACTTATTTAAGTTTCTTATTTATACTTAGGTTCGGATCCAAAAGCTAATTTCGATTCTCATTGATAAATCGGTCCAATGTTATATTTATACAGGCTCCGACCTATAGACTTGGAATACGGCATTCGAGTCTCTAATATTGTAAATTATCGTTGAAAAATCATTTTTTGTAAATAGGAGGGTTTGTAGCATCTACCCTTTGAGATTAGTTCTCGGCTGTTCAGAATCAAGTGTCCATTAAACTCATGACCAAAAGTTTTTAGGCAGGAGATACCCTGAGTTATAAAAATAATTTTTGTTAGAGATTTTTATGTTTAATCATTGAAGTAGTAGACTTGATGCACTATTTATAAGTTGAATGATATCCTTATTTTAAGAAAAAAAATTAAAAATAAAGAATTAATTTTAAAACTAGATTCCTTTGTCTAGTTGGACTCGGGTTCGGAATTGAATCTGGATCCTCAAATAGGAACTAGATCTGAAACCAACAAAAATAAGCTCTGAGTTGATACCGGAACCGTTATTTAGAAATTGGTCTAGGTCTGGGTCTCGTATGACTTTTGCCCGCAACCATCCCATTTGCAACCCTAAGTTGAGTTTCTTTTTTTTTTTTCCGCATTAGTTGGGTCATGCTGTTGATTTTGATTGATCTAATTTCATTTTTTAACCAATTCTGACTATTTTATTTACTTTGACATCACGCAGAGCCCATACAACTTTGAATATCTTTAGAGCACACTTTCAAAAAAAAAAGATAAACCCCGGTTGGATTTGATGTGTCAGGGTAAATCCGAATATGTGCTTATAAAAAGTTAAAAACATTTACGTAATATACCCTGATCCAAATACAACACACAGGTTTCATGTTGGATCCGGATTATCAGATTTGGATCCGATGGGTTTGCATCTGTAACTCTTGAGGGTACCTTGCATTCAAGGAAGCATTAAAGAAGCTCTCATTTGTGTATTTCTTCATGGACTTGAATAGAGATTGGCATAGGCAACTTACCTTCATTATTCATACAATTTTGATTCAAATTGCTTTTATTGCGAATAGAATATCTAAATAGCTTCTCTAGCGAGACCACCCGCCAAAAAAACTAACCAACCTCCCCTGTTAAACGCATCAGTAATGTCATGTATTGGAACCTTTAGGCCCTGTTTTCATCCCTTTATTAGTACTAGATTACCCTGTACATAGGTTACATATAATTCTTATTATCTATAAAGTCTAGTTAACTGTTACTGGTTGTTACTCAGAGAGGAAAATGTGTATGTGTGTGTGTATATATATATATATATATATATATGCAATTCTGCATATCCAAACGCAAGAACAGAAGACTCATGAGTAACTCAAGTTACTGGTTTCTCATTGGTCGTTTTCCTGGATCCATATGAAACAGTTACTTTCTATCCCTTTTTTAATATGTATATCTGCTTTTGGGTTTCTACTTTATAGCTAGTTACTTGATGCTGATTAATTCGATTAGCAGTTGGTTCAGTTCAAAGATTAATTAACAGTGGCGGGTGGTCTTGTCCTGAGTCCTGACCTAAGCTTGACCGGGGATGGCTGTACAAGAGCACAAGCAAAATCTAAGTCTAGAATTCTTTTAGACCACGGCATGATATCAAAAAAGTCATGCTCTCTATCTTTTACATGCTAAGTTGAGACTAAGAGGTTCATCCCCAGCTTCACTCTGTCCGTTAGGGACATAGGTGTGTGTATGTGAGAGAGATCAAACACCCCTTCAACCCACACATGCACACAAATAATAATAATAATAATAATAATAATAATAATAATAGAGAGATTTAATTGGTTGCATAATCTCCGATGTTAATATTTTTTTTTTTTTCAGATTCATTACTATATGAAACTTTTTAACTAAACGAAACTTAATTTGTGATACAAGTGATGGTCAATTCGAGCAACATTCATTAGGTAGGGTAAATTTCATAAAAGATCATAGCCTGTGGGGAGGAGATGGCAGATGCTGATCTCCACCTTTTTGGTACAATCTGATTCACTGCTTAAAAAAGCTCATTAGTTGTTTGTGCAACAAGAGGGGTCGGCGCTCCATGAGTTTCTGTTTGAGAGAGTGCCTACATTTTCAAGGGGAAATCAGTTTGTTTATTTCCTTTCCCATGAGGAAAATGTGTGGCACAAATCAACAAAATAGTAGGCTGCACGGAAAGTCAAAACAAGTATATGCTCTATCAATGAGAGCAGAATCCTTTCGTCGCACAAACACATCCCAAGTCACACCTCCCCACTACTCTTTAAAAAATACAAATAAATAAATAAAAGTAGCTCCCTACGTTTCCTAAATTATCATAATTCCATTCGATGGACCAGACATGAAGAAGGAGATTTTGTACAGGTGACTTTTAGGGGCAAGAAACAAATACAATGACTGTATAAGTTAAAACTGAGAAGACATTAATTATGCAAAAGCAACACCGTCATGGAAAAAGAATTCAGAGAGATCAAACTAAAAGGTATTTGAATGATGCACTAAAATACATACATACATGCTACACAAACAAAGAAAATGAATCAGGGTGACTCTGGAGTAAGCTTCACTGGTTTTTCTGTAAGAAAAGTCACATCACCATTTGGCGTTGTTAGTAGGCAATGATCCATATCGACATCACTTCCTCTTCCACCTGATGAAACAGACCCTGATGACCGATCTTCAGAGGTTCATGATATTTCAAAACAAAAAAAAGTCAGGAATATTAGCAACTACAGCAAAATATAATAATAAGAAAGCCCATGCAGTAAGTAGAGTATGACCTTAAAAAGATGCATATGGCGAGACTAAGAAATTGCTGGTAGATTGGAAGAATATAAATGCTAGATACAATGAAGGGGGTAAAGCACCATCCACTCAGCCCAACCCAAAACCACATGCATTTCAGGTCCAATCTAAAGGACCCATTGCTTTTATTGGGCATCTAACACCCAAGAAATCTGAGCAATACCTTCGTATCCAAGTGGCCAAAAGTGAAGCAATGTTGGTGAAGATCCAAAGGGCCATCAAAAGACCTCCCCTTTCATACAAAATGATTACCCACCCATCATCTTAGTAAATTAAATATTAGACACGTGATGGTCCCATCTGTTGTATTCCACCTTAGATCTTCACTAGTCTCCACTTTATACTCCCTGATGAACTGCTGTTACAGTAAATTCGAAGGAATCCAATACCACACAGGCAAATGGGCCCAAAATGTTTGGATATGAATTTGGGTGGAAAAGACTCACACATACACACACAGGCGTTTGTGCACACACACAGATAACAGTTTTATCCTCTTCAAATACAACAAAAGCAAAAACATATGGGAGTGCACATCCAAGTTAGGTTTCTCATCCATCATCCCACAACGGAAAATAAGAAAATTAGAAGCAGCAACAACAATAAGAATTAAGAACAATAGCATTATCTCATTTAAGTACATATGCTCCCCACGTAGGATTAGATGAAAGTGTCAAGAGCCAATTTTGAGAGGAGATGATGGTTTACTATGAGAAATTTCAAATAGTGAAAAGATTTTTCTAAGAGGAGACTTAAATGGACGTGTAGGAAAGGATAATAGAGGATATGAGAGAGTGCATGGAGGATAAGGATTTGGAGAAAAGAATGAGTTAGGGGATACTATCTTGGACTTTGCATTAGCATTTGACCTTGTAATAGCAAACACTTGCTTTAAAAAGAGATGAGCATTTAATTACTTATAAAAGTGGAACTAGCAGGAGCCGGATAGACTTTTTTCTAATTAGAAAACAAGACCGATTGGATTGTAAAGATTGTAAGGTTATTCGGTGAGAGAGTTTGACCACTCAACATAGGTTAGTAGTTTTAGATATTTGCATTAGAAGTAGAAAGAGAGGGGCTGTAAATAAAATGTGCCCTAAAACAAGGTGGAGGGATTTGAAAGGAGGAAGAACGACAATATTTAAGGATAAAGTGATTGATGACGGAGAATGGAATTGTTTAGGAGAAACTACAGCGATGTGGAATCAATGGCTAACTGTATTAGGAAGTTGTTCAAGAGAAGAGACGTTACAAGGTTTAGCAAGATACTAGGAATATGGAAAATTATGAGATGTACAAGTAGGCAAAGAAAGAAGAAAGTAGTAAGTGATGCATGGTACAAATCATATGATGACCTATATAATACCGTTAAAAAAAAAAAAAATGATGACCTATATAATAGGTTGGAAACAAGAGAAGTAGAAAAGGATATTTTTAAGCTTGCAAAAATAAGAGAAACGAAAAGTAGGGACTTCGACCATGCCAAATGTATTAAGAACAATGACCAAAAGTATCTAGTGAAGGACAACGATATCAAAGAAAGGTGGAGGGTGGAAGTGACGAAAGCATTAAAACAAATGAAAATAGGAAACGCTACGGGTCCTTACGACATCCCGATTGAGGCTTGAAAATGGTTAAAAGAAGTTGAGGAGATTTTGTTAACTAGACTCTTCAATAAGATATTAATGACAAAGAAAATGCTGGATGAATGGAGAAGAAGTATTAATATTATAGTACCTCTATATGTGAGCAAAGGAGATATACAAAACTATACCAACTATCATGGGATTTAACTTATGAGTATGCTATAAAGCTATGGGAGAGAGTAATAAAACAAAGACTTAAACAGAAGACCAAGATATCTGAAAATTAATTTAGCTTTATGCTAGGGAGGCCAACGCTGGAAGTTATCTTTTCACTTAGGCAATTAATGGAAAAATATTGAGCAAAGAGGAAAAATATGCATATGGTCTTTATCGATCTAGAAAAGGTATAAAACAGGGTACCTAGAGATTTAATTTGGTGGATTTTAAATAAAAGGAATGTTCCAAGAAGTTATATTGAAATTATTAGAGACATGTATGAAGGAGCATTAATGAGTGTGAGAACTTGTGTAGAGACAAGGGAGTTTCCAGTGACTATAGGTTTGCATCGGGGGTCAGCCCTAAGCCCTTATCTCTTTGCACTGATTATGGATGAGTTAACTGCTCATATACAAGAAGAGGTACCTTGGTGCATGTTATTTGTAAATGATATTGTGTTGGTAGATGAATCAAGAGATGGTGTGAATGCAAAACTCGAGAGATGGCGAGACTTTAGAATCCAAAGGCTTTAAATAAGCCGTACAAAGACGAAATATATGGATTGTAAGTTTAGTGGGCATATAGAAAGACTTGAAACTACTGTGAGAATTGAAGACCATGACAGACCACAAAGTGATTCTTTCCACTACCTTAACTGTGTAATTAGTAAAAATGGAGAGACTGATGAAGATGTCGAACATAGGAAAAAAACAAGATGGTTAAATTGGAGACTCGCTTCTGGAGTGCTTTGTGACCAACGAATGCCAACAAGATTGAAGGAAAAATTTTACAGGATAGTGAATAGACCAGCTATGACCTATGGAGCAAAATGTTGGCCAATCAAGAAGCAACATATAAACAAAATGGAGGCAGCAGAGATAAGAATGTTGAAGCGGATGTGTGGTAAAACTAGGAAGGATAAAATTAGAAAATTCGTGCGCTTTCAAGATCATTTAGGGGTAGCAACAATAGGAGAGAAAATTAGAAAAACCGTTGAGATGGTTTGGGCAAGTCCAACGTAGGCCCGCAACGGCGCCGGTAAGGAAATGTTTGGCTATGAAAGTTGATGGCCCACTAAGGGGAAGGAACATGCCAAAGAAGACATGGATGGAGGTAGTAAAAATAGATATGAAGAAGTGCAACTTATCTGAGGATTTAGTTCAAGATAGATCGGAATGGAGAAACAGAATTCGTGTCGCCGACCTCAACATAATTAGGACAAGGCTTTGATGATGATGATTATGAGCATTATCTCATTTAAGTAGGATTGGCTGGGTGCTACTTTTCTTAGAGTAGAACTCATAAGATGATTTGGCAATATGTGTGTATTAAAGGAGTGACACTCCATATTGTAGCCCACATATTGAGATCCGAGCCGCTAAAAATAAATGCCATCTCGGCATGTGGCGTATCCCAAATTTTACTCCAATAAAAGTTTGTCCCACTATAAGCTTGACTGTTTGCTAGAAAACATGATTAATGAATATACAAAAGATTGTGTAAATCACATTTTTAGTTAAATAGTCAAATCCTATCAGGGAAACTTGAGGATGAGCCAAATAATTGGAGGTCATTTATTTTTAATGACTCAATTTTCAATAGGTAGGCCCCACTATAGAGTTCCACGCGTTTTACTCATGATTTTTCTTAGCTGACTGCTGGTCTGAGCTTGGAATCCGCACATACAAGAACAAACTCAAGAGGTCTAAGGGGAATGTTTAAATAAAAATAAAAATAAAAACCCTCACCAAAACAATGTAGTTGCTCAGGTAGATGCCTGACTGCTGAAAGCTGAAGACTTTCAGGTAGTAAACAGTTGCAGAAAGAACCTGAAACTTACAAATATCCAGATATATAAGTATCAATAAAGGTGCAAGCCTTGAAAATTGCCAGCATATTATAGCAACAATTCTTACCTAATCTGGCAAGACGATTCACCCAGCCAGGAATGGGTTTTCCAGTCAGATGGTTGCAAACGTCATCAGTAAAATGGTTGCAATTCTTTGCAATCAAATGGTAAGTATCCCCAAGATACTTCCCAGAAAGATTCTCCATGAAAGACCGAACTTCTGTAGGAGACATGTCGATGCTGCCCAACCATACAGAACGTCTGAACACAAAACCAGGGCAACTTTTTGGTTCCACCTCAAACACTCCACTGGTTGGGTACTCATGGGCTCCAAAGGCAAACTCCATACCATGTACTGTTGGTCAAATTAAGAATTAGAGTTGCACATGGATGCATTGAATGAATGAAAAGATTGAATTGTATGAAAAACAGGGAGTAAAAGAAAAGACACAACGGTAACAACCGAAAAATAAATAAATGAATGAAGAAAAGAGCAGACATGCTTTTAGCCATTAAATTAAATAAATCAAATCAGACTTTCCCAGAATGTATATAGCAATGGGTTCATTTTGATTATATGAGACTTTTTCTAATTCAATCTCCAAAATCTTAATCACTCACATGTGGTGGTACAAAGTGCTTTATTCTTATCAACCGTTATGTTTTTTTTTTTTTTTTTTTCGAAAGGTAACAGTAATGAATTTTGTTACTGTAGAAATAAAATATATACAATATTAAAAAGAAAAGTCCCGCATGAAGTTAATTAGAAAGCATATTCAATAGGAAACATGTCCCAGTTTACTCAAATCATTGTTATAAATGTCTGTCCAAGGATAGCATATCTTATCTATTGAAATAATGATTTTTTTTTCCTGTTTTCATTTATGGACATCAATTCTCTGATCTTATGAAGTTTAATCACCAAACAAACCCACCATGTTCACTCTTGAGAATGCAAACATGCTAAAGACACCTTTTCTTTTCTTTTCTTTAAAAAAAAAAAAAACCCTACAAAAGACACTTATTTGACAATCCTAAAGCAATTTTATCCACAGGAGAAAAATATACAACAATGACATTTTAGTCAATCAATTTGCTTCCCATAGCCCCCACGTTAGTTTTCAAATATCCTAGTCTTATGCATCAATATTTGTTCCATTACTCTCTCATAGTTTTATAGTGTGACCAAGGATGAAAATAGCTGTAGCGGCGGGCGTAGCGGCCTGCCGCCAAAACGCTACGTAGCGGCGTAGCTATGCGATTTAGAAAAATCGTCAAAAAAATATGAAAAAATTCTAGAAAATCTAGAATATTGGAAAATGAGAGAAAATGTATTTTTTTTGCAAAAGTAATAAGGTAAGGGGGTGTAGCGGCACCCTCACTGCATAAGGTCCTGTATCGCTGTATAAATAGAAAATAATAGTAATGATCATTTTTTTCACATGTGTTCATGTTGCTTAGTTATGCTAACTTAGAAACCAATGAAAGGCTTATAAAAGAAAAAACTACGTCATGAAGTCAAGACTTAAGAGTACCTAAAGAAAAAAATACACCTACCAAAGGGGGTGTCTAATAGGATGTACTTAGAGAAGAATTATTGAGAAGAACTCTTTGAATCGACTGTAATTCGGTAAGATCATGTGCTTTTTAGTGTTCTTTTAAACATAAAAGAGTAGAAGAGTTGTGTAGAAATGTTATTTGGAAAGAAGAAGAAAAAAAAAAGTCTTATTATGCATTTAAAAAAAAATTGAAAAGTAGGTATTTTTCTCATCCCGTAACGGTCGTAGCGGCCCGTAGCGGCCGCTACGGGTGCGACGGCCGATAAATCGGCCGTAGCGTAGCAGTGGCGGCCGCTACGGCCGATATAGCGGCTGCTACGTCGCTATTTTCATCCATGAGTGTGACTCATAAGATTAAGTGCGACGGCCGATAAATCGGCCGTAGCGTAGCAGTGGCGGCCGCTACGGCCGATATAGCGGCTGCTACGTCGCTATTTTCATCCATGAGTGTGACTCATAAGATTAACCCACGATAGTTTGTGAAACTTTATATATCTCCTTTGTTCTTATATATGGATACTACAACACCTTTTCTCAATTCATCCGGCATTTTCTTTATCCTTAATATTTTATTAAAGAGCCCAGTTAACCAAATCCATCTAATTTCTCCTAAGCATTTCTAAGCCTCTAACAAGATGTCATCTGGCTCTCTAGCTTTTCTTATCTTCATTTGTGCCAAAGCTTTCTTTACTTCTTCATCATTATCAATAAAGCCTTGTCATAACTATGTTGGGGTCGGCTACATGAATTATGTTTTTCTATTCCCAATCCCGAGCCAAATCCTTGCATAGGATGCCCTTCTTCAGATCTATGTTAAAGCTTTCTTTACTTCTACTACCCCAATTTTGTGGTAAAAGGTATATCCCACGAATGAAGTATCCTCTCCCGTTCTTAAGCCTACCATATAATCTTCATTTAAAAGTTGGTTAAAATTTTCTCTCTACCTTTCTTTAATATCATTGTCTTCCACTAAAACTTTTTCTTTGTCACTCCTTATACATTTGACACGATCTAAGTCCCCACTTTTCTTTTCTTTCATTTTTGTAAGCTTGAAAATATCTCTCTCATTCTCTTGTTCCGGACTTATTAGATAGGTCATCAAATTCTTTAGACTTTGATCACTTATTACTTTCTTAACTTCTTTCTTTCCCTTCTTATATAATTTTATAATTTTCCATATTCCTAGTCCCCTTCTAAACTTTGTAACAGTGTTTTTCTCTCTAAAAACTTTCTAAACCTCTAAACTCCTCCATTGGGTTTCTTTTATCATAGTGTCTTTTCTCTTTCAACTCTCCAAGCACCTCTTTTGCAACCGTAATGATATTGTCGGCCATTTAATTCCACATTATGGTTTCTCCTTCCAAATTCCATTCTATCCCATCAATTACTTTATTCTTAAACATTGTTGCTCCTTCCCCTTTCAAATCCCCTCACCTTGTTTTAGGGCACGTTTTATCACTAACCCTCTCTTTCTACATCTAAAAAAAAAAAATTTCAAACTTTAGGATCCATTCGATCTACACATATATTGCAAATGTGTCACAAAACAACAATTACCATCATAAATGTTGCTTTGAATTTTATTATGACAAAGCTACTTACAATCAATTTCATAGTTGACTATCAAAAGAAAACATCTTTCTCACAATACACCCACTCTAATGGCCTTGGAATGAGCTTGATGGCAAGCAACATTCAAGAGAAAACGCTTTCGAAATAAATAAAAAGCCACGCGCATCCATAATAATATTAAATCCTAATTTCAAAATCAGACCATGTATCATCATTAAGAAATGGGATTGATACATACAATACAGCATTCTAATTCCGTAAAAGATCATAGAGCATTCTGATCAAATTCAACAAATATTAAAATCACATACCTTCAATTCCAGAGTGGTAGATTCCAAGTCCGAACCAATACAGGTATTTGTTTACGGATGTAAGATCATACACGTTAAGAAACAAATTAGCACGACAGCCTCCCCCATTACTCTGCTCCTCCCTCGTCGTCGTCGAATCCGACAGAAACGAGGGTGGCATCATAGTCTCCTCCTTCCCTCAATCCCTAAAACAAATGAGAATGAATAAAGAAAAGAAGTCTAAAATCCCAATCTCATCTCATCCTCATCATCGTCTCTCATAACCTTTACCAAAAGCGCTACAAAAAATCAAAATCAAATCCAAGAATCAACAACAACAACAGATTCCTAAATCGAATCCAGAAACTAATGAAACTACAAGATTTCAGTTTGGGGGAAAACGAAGCACAATTGAAGATGGAAAACGAAATAGAAAAGATTGCATCGACGATTCTTTTTCTTTCAAACGCGAGAGAGAGAGAGAATCTGAGAGAAGATGCTTTTTTTTTTGCTCTTTCAAGTTGGGGGCTTTTTCTTTCGCTCTCAGGTAGAGAGAGAGAGATCTTCGCATGGATCCGTCTGAAAAAAAAGTTATTATTTTTTTCTCCAATCAATGCACATCCGATGTTGGTAAGTCGAACTTATGATAAAAATCGAGTTCGTTTAGGACCCAATAATTTTGGCTTTGGGTTCAAGTTTTATATGTAATATAAATATTCACTTACATCCATTACTCACCGTGAATGTCAAACTTAATAGGGCCCACCAAGAAATTTACTGATCGTGGGACTTAGTGGGGATGGAAAGAGACAACTTGGATGGACCCATATATCGAGTTTGGATTTAATCTCAATGCCTCTAACTCATTCATCAATGGCACACAAATTTAACAGCTTTATATTAAAGAAAAGGACTTGACCCTTGATCCAACGGTCCAATCCTTTCGGATGGGTAAAAATTTGATGGATCCAATGCAATTCATAGGATCTCATTTGTATAAATGGTTTGAATGTACCATAAAGTTGGTGCCACTATTTTGTCCCTCGCCATAATATGGTAAGGATGGATGCACGTGAATATTTTCATATAAATATAACGGAGGGTGCTCCGGCCCTTTGGCTAGACTAATCCCCATAAGCCTAGGGGGAGCCGAGTAAATCTCCTGTGGTCCCAATGCGTTGGTGCAGTTTTAAGCCTTCAATCTCTGGGAGCAAACCGTGGTCCTACTTCCTAGGTCAACTGAGCTACCCTTCAGGTTTTGTTTGGGTCTTTAAGTTTGGTTCTAATAAATTAGGTTTGGTTATATTGGGTAGATGTAGTTTCGGACTGGTGGAACAAGAATTGAAATCAGACTTGCATATTATCGGCCCTTATCCTCCGTGCACACCGATAGCTATGGGCCCCATTTGGAGGTCCGCTTGGGGACGGAGTTGGTGGAATACAAAGATCTAGTTGTGGCATACATGTGTGCAAAATATGGACTCAGCTAATCATCTTAACCCCGGATTAATAGTCCATAAAGATCCAATGGTACAGTCCATTCAGATGGGGCGCCGAACCCCAGGATTCGGGTAACTTGGGGGGCTGAATAATAAATGTTGCAATCTCTACACTAACCTTATTTTGCAAAATTATCATTTTTGCAATAATAAAGGATCGAGTCATGCCACATCATGACCCATTTGGTTGAAGCCCACTACCGACTTGTTTGAACACCTCAACAAGCATTAGATGGGTCGAGGTTGTGAACGACCCTAGCCCCCAGGGACCTCCATTTTGTGTAAAACATGTAAAAATCACTCACAAGTCCTAACCATCTAGAAAGTGAAAGAACTACTCCCTTTTCAGGTATATATATAGGGTATACTAAGCTTACTCATTTTTCTGGTATATATATATGAGGAAGATAGCTATGGAAATTTTGAACTCCTTTTCAGTTTGCCAAGGCACCCCATTATTGTGTTTGATTTGTATTTGATGTGCAAAAAGTCTATCTGTCCTGATTTTCGGGACAGAATGGTGGACAAACAGCCCTTACCCTAAGAGTAAAGTGAAGTGAAGTCAAATTAAACATCCCATCAAAATCACTTTTCCAAAAAATTCCCTCCATCTTTTTCAAAAAAAGTCAAAAAGCAACTACATTTACTCACTAAAAGACAAAAAAATTCCATCTCCCCATACAAAAAGTCAAAAATATTCTATCACAAACAACTAAAAACAAAATATCATCATAACTCACTTATATTTTGTTCATTATTTTTATTTCACTTCACTCCACTTTATTTTAAAAGTAAATTACCAAACGGGCCTTAAGGGCTGTTTGTCCACCATTCTGTCCCGAAAATCGGGACAGATAGCAGGGCTGTTTGATGTGACCATCTTCATGAGAATGATATGATGTCAGCTTTTTGGCTCCTCACAGACTGACAATATTACTCATTATCATGAATGATAAGCTTCGAGATTCCTAATGCATACAATATATTGTTGTCATGTGATATTGTTAAGGAACTCCATCTCTTCTTGTGATATTAGTGATCGAGTTTGTCAATATACACTTGCAGGAGTCGTCTACACTGATGAAGGTGTACAACTTCAGCAAATCCTTTTCCATTTCCTAGCATCATCAAACCCCTAGTTAAATTTTGTAGAAGACGTAATTTATTTCTTTTCTAGCAACCGAATGGCTGCACATTGCAGAAGCTGTACATGCACAGATTTATAGTCTACAGAAAAACTGGAGCCAGGAAATAAATAAAATTATGTGCTTGAAGGCAATTCTACAGAGTGTAGTATTGTAATATGGCAACAACGACATCTCTTATTATATGGCTAATGCATTTCAGACTAAATCCAAGGAGGAACAATCTTATTTCACTTACCCAGACTGAAGCTAAGTTAATTTCCCACCAAACAAAAGAAACTGAAAAATGAACCAGGCATGAGTAAGCTTAGTATACCATTCCTGCAAATCACCCATGCTTGTGAAGTAGATGATCCTCATATGTAAATGGATTTGGCAGAGACTGGTGATAAAATAGGCCAACTTTCCACTGAAAGTGCCTTCCAAGCAATAGGTGTCGCTACCTGATACGCAAAAATTCAGTATGTGGACCACCTAATTTTGTGCAACAATAGGAAATGAGGTTTTAGATTGCCGTAAACAATAATAAATCACTCCCAAGACTTAGTTCTGGTTAAGAAGCCTAATTAGCTAGGCTAAGAGTGCATTATGAACACATTATGAACCCAGCTCACTCCCTACTCAGTGGCAAGTGTGTACCCAAATGAAGACTGCACGCACCCTCTTTAAGAAATCAGTGCTTTGCTTATCTTAGTCAAAAGGGTGCATATGGCATTGATTGTTGGTCATTCCTCTTTAATTCTATTTTTAGTTTTATGCTCCATCAAACAAAATGGGGTAGCTTGATGCACAAAGCTTCCGCATATGCTTGGGCAAGAAAAACCATTCTTATCAAGCAACATAGCAACTGATTTTCAGCATTTCAACGTGGCACCTAGCTTTTGATAACACACATTACCAACCAACATTGCAAAGTAAGGATACCTTCAAAACTCATTGAGTAGGGAATGCTTCCAACCAACAGTGAGCAGTTCACCACATTTAGAACAGCCACACAATTTGCACTCTGTAAATAAGAAAAAAGATCCGGTTATCCATATAAACAAGATCCATCTTAACTATGTTTAAATTCTGAAGGCATGGGACACACATTTCATTTCATGGTGAAAAACCCCATTAGACAGATGCAGGATCAAAGTGATATTTCACCATTCGATCAAACCAGTTCACGCCGTCGAAAACGTTGCACAGACCAATGGCTTATCAATTCTTAGGATACATGCTGACATAAAATCAGAGCTTCTTACACATAAAAGCAGAAGACATCCAAGTCAAGCATCATATCCATGTACAAATAAATACCATACAATCAACTCAACAAAGGAATCATAGAAAATCTTACACAGTAACTCCAAAATTTCCATTCTTCAAGCACAAGCACAGTAGGTACTAGTTACAAAGACATACTAATAAACAATACTAAAAACAACTAAAGTACCCTCTCTTCGGAGACGAAAATCCTCTCTGTCGAGAAAAATCAATTCATTAATTTTTTTCCTTTTTCTTCGCGAAAAATGTGCCTTGAAACTACAAAATAAATATACATACAGACATGAATACAAACACCTTCTACTGCCTAAGCAGCTGGTACAGCCTCAATAAGCTTTGCAAAGTAAAACTGAGTAGTAATCAGCCCCCTCTTCCTGATCCTCCACCCCACCTTCTCCAGCGCCCTCTCCACGTCCTTCTCCGCGTGCAGATAAGCTCTGGTCGCCTTCGACGGCCCCGGAAACAGCTCCCCGACCCTTTTCAACAGATCATAGTACAATGTCTTGGGCGCAAAGCTCAGCACCAATCGCCTCTCGGCCAGCGAGGCCAAGTGCGCAATCATGGCATCTGCCTTACTCTGAGGGTAATGTATCAGCACATCCAAACACACCACCGTATCAAATTTCCCTTCCAGGCTCTCCAAATCCCCAACTTGGAATTGGGGCATCACCAATTCCCCGCCAGCGTCGTCGGCAAGCGCCTCGCGCACCTGCCGCTCCGCCTCAGCCACCATCGAGGCGGAGATGTCGCTGGCGGAGACAACGGCACCCTCCTTCGCGAGGGGAATCGTGAGGGAGCCAGTGCCGCAGCCGGCGTCGCAGACAGTGACACCGCGGAGGGTGCGGCCGCCGTCTTTGTCGTCGGTGAGCATTTTGATTACGTTTTCGACCGTTTTGGAGTGGCCGAGGCGGATGTCGAGCTGGACCGTGTTGACGTCGTCGGTGTCGCCGTAGATCTTCTTCCAGCGCTTGAAGCCGGTGCCGTTGAAGTACTCTCTGACGACCTCCTTGTCGCCGCCGCCGACCTCCACAGCCTGCTGCCGGCGCCGGATCTCTGGGTCGGAGAGGGAGAGGACGGCGGCGAGGGCGGCGAGGGAGCCGCCGCCGAGGACTGCGAGGGAGGTGCTGTCGAAGGGCGCGGCGGTCGCGGCGGCGGCAGCAGCTGCAGAAGCTTCTGGGAGGGCTAGGGTTTTGGGTCTGAAAAGGGTTTTAGAGAAGGAGGGTTTGGGGGTGGGGAAGGAGAAGGGAGGAGACGAAGAGAGTGGGGTGGAGAATGCCATGTTTGGAATTGGAATAAGGGGACAGCCCGGTACTGGATTTTTTTTATCTTCTTATCCATCCTCTGCTGCCTTCAAGCTTGTGGGGTCCACTTCCAATCTCCAACTTGTTTGGGCCAAGTTTGGGTTGGACTTGTCTGATTTGGGTCTAGTTCTATCATGGAATTAGCTAGGGTCTGGTTCATGTGTGTTGTTTGGAACTTTGGATAAATGTATTCTATTCCACCTAGGTGCCCTATCTATAAGATTGTGTATGTTTATTTGAATGACCCCTCTCTCTTAGCAGTAGCATCAGTGCTTATGATAAGATGAGCACTCTTTTTTGTGGGGTCCATCTAGGGCCTCACCAGAGGATTTGGGGGGCGGGGGGAGGGGGGGATTTCTCCCACCCCCACCTATGTTTGTACGGTGACCGAGGCTTTAATCATTATCCTAACTATTTAATCAATGGTCCATAAATTTTCAGTGTCTTCTTTCTTATGAATTTATAATATATACACTATAAATATATATGTGATATATATATATATATATATATATATATATATATATATATGGGACAGGCTCTCCTCAACTGTAGACACGGGTGGGTCGCTCGTGTGGGACTAAAACAAAGGAACATCAGGTTTCAGTCTTCCGCCAAAAGAAATCAAACGAAAAAAAGCACATGGCCTCCTACGATTTCCCTCCTTCATTTCCCACTTTCATCTTTCGCCCCATTTCATTTCCCCACTTTCAGCTTTGTTTCAGACCTAAACTGGCGATTTTTTATCTCTCGTCGAGATCTCTCTCTCCGTTGCACTCACTCCCTCTCTCGTCGATCTCTCTTTCACTGCCACATTTCCTCTCGCGTCGTCTCTCCCGCCGGACCTCTGCAGAGTGTTTCGAGGTGCTCTCATCTCTCCCAATCTCGTCTAGCGCTTCCGCCCTCGCTGCTGCTCTCCCTCTCTCTTCAATCTCTCTCGCGCTACTACTCTCCCTCTCGCGTCGTCTCTTCCGCTGCAGCGCTGCCTCACATCGTCTCTGTGCTACAATCTCCTCCCGGATCTGGAAAAAGGGGTTTCTTTGACAACAAGGGAAGTGTGACGGAAGGGAAGTCATTTTGGGAGCTCGCCCATTTTTTCCCCTTTCCCTCCACATTCTTCCTACCTAATCGATCGAAAAAAAAAAACAGAGAGGTGTCACCGTCTCCTTTCCTACTCTCACTATCTCCTCTCTCTCGACTGCCCTTCCTGCATGGCCTCCGCCCATCAAATACCTGTGAACAGCCCAGTCAGAGATCGTTTGCTCTCCGAAAAACATCAGAGATCTCGCCCAGCCCCATTTGCTGCATCGACTGCTCTCCCTTCCTCCTTCCGGCAATAATTTGCTCTCCGACTGTCGACTGCCATCAGAAACTTGCGCTAACTTACATTTGGCATTGTTTAAGGGATTAATAAAAAATGTCTCCATTCACACCATCCATCTAAAGTGTAGTTTTTTCAGCTTCTATTGAGCCTTAATAATCAGATGATTTCTGTGAATTTTTTTTCTGTGCAATGCTAACTTACAAGGGCTTTATGTGAAAAAAAAAAAATTTTCTTCTTATTCATGTTTAGAACTGGGAGGAAGAAGAATTTAGAATTTTTTTTACCCATGTTTGATGCATGGGTTAGAGGTAAGAGGAGAAAGAATTTGGAAGTGATATTGATGCTTGGGTGTTAGTGCTTTTCATTGAAATGTGAGAAGGGGTGATGGAATTGTTGACAGTAGATCAATTTTGCTTTTGTTGTTGAATCTGGAAGAAACCTTATTATCTTGGCTGGGTTTATTCTTCTGGGATACCTTGAGATTGGCTAGAATTGGGTTCTAAATTCTAATTGGTGTTATTGATTTCACAATATGGTTGGCCAATAGGAATGGAGTGTATTTTTATGTTGGTGGTTGCTGTTCTCTATGGAAGCTCAATTTCTCTTTACTAGAAGATCAGTGAGGAACCCATTGAATATTGATCACATATTTTTTCATTGTGCGCTCAGCAATCAGATTGGAATTGTTTTCTTCCTTTGCGTGACAGGCTAAGTTCATTCCAAGTGTTTGTTAGGGGAAGCAGTGGCAAATTGTGGGTTCAACTGCTTCGGCCCATTTCAATATAAAAGACGAGTGCTTTAGAAGTTGATGTAAGTGGGTATTTTATGCTCCATTTGCAACACAGAAGGAACACATGTTTTTTTAATAGAAGATGTAAGTGGGTATTTTATGCTCCATTTGCAACAGAAGGAACACATGTTTTATTAATAGAAGAGCAATGAAGGTGGAGAAATTGTATGACACTAGTCAGATGTGTGAAGAAAGTACCTTTCTGTATTGACACTCACAGTATTTTATGCTCCATTTGTCACAGACATTATGTGCATTTGAGTGTTTTTGCACTGACATTAAATTATGTGGGTTCTTATGAATATGTAAGTAGGCTTTTTTAGAATAAAGGGTTCAGACTTGAAAATTAAAGAATGGAAGAAGTCTTTTAGAGCTTGAAGATGGCAATGAATGATAAAAAAAAAAAAAAATTTGTTTAATGCAGATTGGATGTAAGACGAATAAGGTTAAATAGTTGATGTTGAATGTGAATGATAATTGGCAAAACCAGGTTTGATTTTGAATGTGAATGGTTGATGTTGGTGTTCACATATTCAATGGTCACCAAGTGGGAATTCACAATAACTTGTCACAAAATTCACAAAATATTCCAAATCCATAACATCTCAACCAATATAAACTCTCCATCATTTCATAACTTCTCCATTCACATTTAAATCCAGAATTCATTCCATCATTAAAATTACATTACCATGAAATCCATTACATCATTAGGATTACATTTATTTGAACATTACATAATCTGAAATTAAAAGGGCAATAAGAAGTGTTCAACAGATTTAAACATTACATCATATGAAATTTGGTAGGTTTCAGCAGATTTGAACCCACTATACAATAAGGCATATCATCAAATAACTTGTTACAAAATTCACAAAATATCACATCTCCATCTCAGTACAATAAGGCATCTCAAAAAATAAAAAAAATAAAAAAAAAAATAAAAAATAAAAAATGCATTCTACAAAATTAGACAATGTTTGAGTCCAAATTCATAACATCTTGTTACACCCCTACCCGGACTAATCGCGATTAAGGCTAATTAATTGAGATTCATGCTAATTAAGTATGGATAATTGGATTAACCAAGGTTAATGACCCAAGAGAGATAAATCAGTCTCAAATGACACATTAAGTCTAATGAAATGGATTTGAATGAAATTGAATTGATTAAGATGAGTTTAGACTCAAATAAGATAGACCAAGGACTTTTTCGTAAATACGGGTTTTTACATATTTCGTCAAATACGGAAATTCTTGATACCAACGTGTGTATCTCGAAGAGTACGTCAATTTTCATAATAGACACGATTTCATTAGACCTAAAATGGACCAAGTGAGGAGTCATTTGACTCAAAATGAAAATAGATTAAATAAGAGGGGGTTTTAGTGTATGAGAGCTTATATTAGAGTGAAATGAATGGAATGAGTTCATTTCTCATTCCATTCCAAGAGAAACCCTATAGCTCTCCATTTTCTCCCTTTCTCTTCCATTTCTCTCCATCAAGAGTGAAGCTAAGAGTGATTGAAGTGGATTTTGAGGAGTTCATCTCCAACTTCATCTTCTTCCCAAAGCAAATCCACCATTGTTGAAGAGTGGAGCTTGAGAGTGATTACAAGAACCCATTTCCTTTGAGTTACAAGTAAGTAATGTCATTCCTTTATGATTTCTAAGTTATTAATGAATGGTTAGGCATGATTTTTAGCACAAATGACTCATGGGAGTTCATTTGGGTGTTTTGTGGAATAGGGAATGAAAAAAAAGGGGATTTTAATCTCAAGCCAAGCTAGGCAAAAGAGGGTTTTGGCAAATAGCTCAAGAGAGGCAAGAGTAAACTTTCCTTGTAATTGTGTTAACCATGATTGAAATGTATGGAATTTTCATGGGTTTTATGCATTTATATTGAGTTTTGAATTTGTTATGGGTGATTAATGAAATAGTATGATTATGAATGAATGTGAAGGGATGACATATGAGGGGGAACAGGAGGTTCCAATGATTTTACAGATTGTGGAAAGGATTGGAGAAATGAGAGTAGAAGAAGAAAGAAAGGTTAGAAGTTCTGAAATTCGAAAATGAGTTTCTGGGTGCTGGCGGTTAGCCTTGCGGCTAGCCTTCAACTGGACCGCGGCTAACCGCCAGGCGGTGAATTTTCGGATTTTGGATTTTTACGAGAATTTGGAGTACGACTCTTAAGTATAAATGCGTTCCCGATTAGTTTTTAAGACTAATCATGGATTAAACAAGATTATTGAGAACTAGTAGTATTTCAAAAGGGTTCCTTGAATGAATCATAATCGATGATTGCCTAAGCTCCATGGGTGTTAATTACGGGGACTAGAAATGCACATATTAAATATATAAATGTGATATCCATCAAGAATAACACGTGCATTTGGAAACCAACGGTTACACCCGAATGGTTGTTTAGGATTGAGTAAAACCAGATGTGGTTAATATTACTCTCATTGTGTCATTGTGATCAATCTAATGAGATTGATATTATTGTCATTCCTTTCTTTTGTCATGAAAGGAATCATTGAGTTGAATTGGATCCATAAAAGGATTTCTTACTGAATATTATTGATCATTGAGTCTGGCACTATCTAGCGATTGTATTAGAACTCTAAGTGAGTTCAATGAATAATGAATGACCAATCCTACTGCAGCAGATGGATATTGGGGTGTTCCGGAGCTCCGTGGTGATGCTAGTTGTCCCTGGTCCGAACACTAGTAAGTCCCACCAAATTCCGATCGTATCTTCGGATATTGATTGATGCCTTCCATTGGAAGATGAATTCTCCCTTTGAGGGGAGATGGTAAATGATAATCCTTCCTTTGAGGGAAGATGGATATGAAATGAATGAAATGCAATTTAATGAATGCTATGGTAGTTGCCAATTTGTACATGTATACTGACTGTCATTGTCTATTATTGTTATTGTAGAATTGTCTAGATTTCTCTAGCATTGAATTGTCGTTATTGCAATATGAATGTATTGATGTACTATTGCAAGAATTGTTTATACATTGTTGAACCGTCGTGTTCATTAGTGTTATTGATGGCATTACAGGCCCGATTGCCCCTACCGGCATTGCAGCGCCTCCAGCGCCAGCGGAGGAGACCGCTCCGGTTCTTCCAGGAGGATTGATTGAGTGGAATCGGCGGGATACCATCTGACTTGGGTATCCGAGTGCGATTGGAACTCTTGATAAATGTTTTGATAAATGTTTTGAGGACTGTTCATAGATTCATTTTGGGAATGTAATTAACATTTTGGAAATGTAACTAATAGGTCATCTGCATAGTATTTTTGAATATGCAGTGTTTGATAAATGTATATTAGGGAACGATACATGTATAGAACTTTCTTTTGTATACCTGTAAATGATAAGTTATTATTGTCAAATATATATTGTTTCCGCGAAAGTTTTATATTTGTCAGGTACTTTAAGTATGATATCCCTTGTGGATCTCGTTTTAACTTCGGTTAATTCGGGGTTTACGGGAGTAAGTATGTCGATCACGGCTCGGGTTTTGCCGGTTCTCGGGCCCGGGTCGTGACACATCTTAAACAAAATAAATTTTAATCATTTCGTAACATCTCCATTCACATTTAAACCAGAATTCATTCCATCATTAAAATTACATTTCCATGAAATCCATTACATCGTGCAAATTGCATTTCTTTGAACAAAAGATCGTTTTAAAAAAAAAGCAATGAGAAGTGTTCCCGGAGTCAATTCCATCACAACAAAGGCTCTTTTGAAGACTCCTGTCGCCAAAGCCAGCAAACAAAAAATAAAAATAATAAAATAAACCAGAATAATAAAATAAAATGATTGTGAGAGAGCTTTTCATCGGCACTGAGAAAGAGACGACTATGGAAAAAGAGAAATGGGCTTTTGCTTGATTTGTTTGATTTAGGTTTTTTTTTTTTACACAAACAGAGAGGAGAGAGAGAGCAAAGGAGAGATAAAAGAGGGAGGCAAAACGGAAGGGTTTTCTTCTTCTCTCGTCCGGAAGATCTGCGATGGCGTGCGACGCCTGATCGAGAGCGATAGATACGAGATAGAGACGAGGCATAGCTCCTATCCCGTCCGGGAGATCTTTGCGATGGAGTGCGATGCTTAATCGAGAGTGAGAGATGAAAGACAAGGCAGAGATCCAATCAAGAGCGAGGGAGACGATGCCTGATCTCTGCTTCGCTGAAATAGAGAGATCGACGAGAGAGGGAGTGAGTGCAGCGGAGAGAGATCTCGACGAGAGAGGGAGAAATGAAAAATCGCCAGGTTAGGTTTGAAACGAAGCTGAAAGGGGGGAAATGAAATGGGGTGAAAGATGAAAGTGGGAAATGAAGGAGGGAAATCGCAGGGGGACCATGTGCTTTTTTTAGTTTGATTTCGTTTGGCGGAAGACCGAAACCTAATGTTCCTTTGTTTTAATCCCACACGAGCGACCCACCCCGTGTCCAGTTGAGGCTCTCCTCAACTGGTCCCTATATATATATTGTAAATTTTATCCTCGTTGAAAATGAAACCAGCCCAAAAAATATTTGGCTTCTTAGGTGAACTGAGTCTAACATAGTTGCATTTAAGCAGATTTACAGTTTAGGCTGGGTTTAAGTTCAAGTATGTTTAGGTTTCACTTGGATTGAGTTCAACTGAGCCATTAGGCCCGATACCCAACCCAGCATGTCTGATTTACGCCTAAGTTTCACCAGTTGAGATGGGCCTATAGATTGAGGCTACACTGATATCTCACTTATTTGTCCTTAAAA
Organism: Camphora micrantha; assembly: GCA_003546025.1. Classification (NCBI taxonomy): domain Eukaryota; kingdom Viridiplantae; phylum Streptophyta; class Magnoliopsida; order Laurales; family Lauraceae; genus Camphora; species Camphora micrantha. The sequence continues at coordinate 55,433,961 of QPKB01000002.1, read as the reverse complement.
AAAAAAAGGTAATACCCAAGTGAGAGCCCGCACACACACGGAAGGACAATCTACTCAAGTGGAAAAGGAGCCGCACATGCGGGAAGAAAGCCCACCTATTTGTTGATGAGACGTGCCTTATATGACCCATATGAGCTCTATATATAGTTAAGAGGATAAATGTTACGATTTTGCCTATATGTTTGGATGTATGGTGAATTGAAGTAAAGTGAGGTGAAGCATCAAATAAATAGAAAATAAAATATAAGAGGTTATGATGATTTTTTGTTCTTAGTAACTTGATAGGAAATATTTTTGACTTTTTGTGTAAATAAAAGATGTCTTTTTTTTTTTTTTTGCCATTTAGTGGAGAAAGAAGGTTGATTTTTTATTTTTTGATTTTTTATTTTAAAAAATGAAGGAGGGAATTTTGAATATATGTACTTTTGATATGACTCCTTGTTTTATGTTCTCTAGATAATGGAGGCTTTACCTCACTTTACTTCAATTCACTGTACATCCAAACATGCTGAGTTTGAACATGTATCATGATCTACGTGAATGCTTAAAGCTTAGGTTTAAGCCCCACCTAAAAAGAAGCATGGGAGGAATGAACACACCATGTAATGGATTATTCTTAATTTTAAGGCCCAAGACCATTAAAAGCATTCTTAGCTCAACTTATGTTTAACCTTTTGATGTTGAGAAAGTGAGAGACTTGCAAATGGGTATCCTATTATTAAGAACCCAAACTCTTCAATTCCAAATGCTGGTATGGAACCTATTTTTGGATTTGGGTGAAATTTGGATTCGAATTTGGATTGGGATTCATGCATATAAGATTGGAAACATTTAGGTCCAAAATTGAATCCTTGTATGCTTCAGCATCAAGATTTGGATCCAAGATGATTACATTCATTTCAAAATATATACAAGTTTTTAAGGTCCTAAACAACTTTAGTTATATTCATGTTTCAGAGTCTACTTAGCTTTAAGTGCATATCATTTCATACCGCTGCTACTTATCATATAATTAGACAAAAAAAATTGAAGCTCATTTACCCAATTAAATTAAAGTTCTCTACATCTTATTTCGCATCTGAATCTAAAATTGGTTTCATTTTTCTAAGTCGATGTTGAATCTGAATAAAAGTCATGGCTTTCGTGTCAGATCCAGATCCGGATCCATATCTAAAGATGGATTTGGGTCCAAATCCTCCGTGATCCCACCTTGTATCCAACCTGTTTTGCATCCTTAAATGAATTAGCTTAATTGAAAAAAGCTTTGTTCTTTGCAAGTCTCACTCCATAAGAACTCTTAGTCTCTTTCTTGAATTTCATCTTCTTTATGGATAAATGATTTCCTTGCTTTGAAATGACATGGCCCAATATGGAAAATCTCAACTTATTGGTCCTTCCAACACAATTGAATAGACTGTTGAAGGGGCAACCACCAACTAATAAGTAATCAGTGAACTTTTAATTAGTTCCTTTCTTTTCCCTATCCATCTTCTTTAGGTCTTTTTTTTTCCCCAGTTGGTCCAATGGTCAGGAGGGAAAAGTGTAAACCACCTTGCAAGGAATAGATCCCTTGCTAGAGCAATTATGATATGGAAGTTAGTCAATGATACATGTTTCCACCTATTGTGACATGACCATGAGAAGCTTAACAGACCATTATAAAATTTGATAGGCTAATTATTTTCCACATAATTGTACATTGGTCTCAAGTAATAAAAGATGTGTCTTTTAGAAATCCCTTTACATTGATCCATGTTTCTCTTGGCCAAATCATTTATATTTTTCTTGTAATGTAAAATGAGTTGGAGAACTTTTTTCAATTATGTATTTTCTCTCTAAAAACTTACCATATTTTCATATAAGAATGTGTTACAAAAATCCAAGCATTCAAAAGCTCAACTAAAAGAAGGATATACTGCATCGAATCCTTCTATAAACATAATTTTTTTCACCTTTGTGTACAAGGCTCTCTTTTCAATGATAAGGTCTTACAGAAGCTCCTTAGTAGCAGCTCATTTTGGTTTTTTTTTTTTTTTTTTTTTTTTTTTTAATTTATTTATTTATTTATTTATTTATAGAGAATTAACCTATGATCAATCTCATCTATGCACATCACATACCCTCTTGAATTGTTGTTTTTGAGTTGTGACAATAATCTTGACATTAGTTAAAGTTCCATGTTTGATGCATGCACTGGCCAAGTAAAGCTTTTTTTTAATCCTAAAAAAAAGGGAAGAAGAAGAGAAGAAAAGGTGGGTCGGATCCCTAATCGGATCCGCAGTCTCTTCCTTGTTATAAAGCAGCCGTCCACCGCAATTCTAGGTCTTTCCAGCTCCCACCACTTCGACGCCTCCCCTCCACCGAGATCAGAACCCTATATCCCAGAAAAGGTACGATTTTTTCTGCATTTTGACCCTCTTCCGACCAAAACTAATCCATTATCGTGGAAACTTGAACTGGATTTTGTCTTCGTTGATTCATTTTCATGAATTTGGGTCCCCACTCAATGAAAATTCGTGTTTAGAAAGCAATGCATCTCAATCTAATATGGCTTGAATTTCTTCCTATTAGATCCAAATTCATAGAAAAAGGGGATATCTGATTTCTTCCGCTTCTGTTAGATTTAGCACTTGCTGGTAGCTTTAGAGATGGATTTGGGTGATGGGTCTGTGAGATCTAGGTCCGAGGAGGAAGGAAGGGTAGAAAAAGCTACCAACTTGGTTGAAATTGGGCATGGGATGAATGGGTCTTCTTCTGTTTCTGGAGTTGGGGGATCCGTCAATGACTCTGTAGAGCTAGAAACTTTAGAGAAATCAGCTGATGTTGTTGAAAATCCAGGAATCAATGGGCATTGCATTGATGCCAATCGGAAGATTGTAGAATCAGTGGAAATGAATGGGGAGATTGTTGGAATTGAAAAGGCAGTAGTGACGCCATCAAGGGGAATTGGATCTCCTGAGGAGAACTCAAAAAGGTTAGAAGATATGGGTTCTCAATCAAAGTCCAAGGAAGCGGAGAAGGTAGAGAATCTGGAAGTAGGGGTGCAATTTGATGAAACTAAGTTAGATGTTAATGGGCCTGTTAATGGTGAAGTATGGGATTTGGATAGAAACAGGGATTTGAATGGAAAAGGAATTGAGATACAGAGGACAATGGAAACATCACCAATGGCAATGGAGTCTCCTCCGGGAGGTTCTGGAGCGTCTTCGACAAGAAAAGGTCATGGGTTGAAGAAATGGAGGAGGATAAGGAGAAATCCTACCAAAGATGGAGGAGGGGTGGCAGATCCTAATCGAATTCTAAAACGTGTCCTATCCAATGCCGAGCCGGAAAAAGCCCGGCTTGTTGAGAACAAGCAGAAGAGTGAGGGGTCATGTTCATCTGTGTCTGTGAATTCAGCCATGAAGAATCTCGGCTTCTCCCAATTGCCTGTTGGGTTGTCAGATACAGAGTTTAAGTTGGATGTTGAGACTGCTTTTGCCATTGGTGCAGATTCTGATAACAGTGAAGACCACAGTAGCAAGTGTTCTACAGCAGCTAGTGCTCCAAGATCGAGGCTTGAAGGGCCTGTAGCAGCTGGATTTACAAAGGATAAAAGCAAGGTGAAGAATGCAAGTGGAAGGAGTTCAGGGAATGCTGTTCACAGGGCCCAACAAGGGAAAGCCAAAGTTGAGGCCACTAAGAAGCCTAGAGGTGAAAGGATTAAAGTCGAAAAGGAAAACTCTTATTCCAGTGTGGAATCTGACTTGAGGAGCTCCAATGCCGTCTTTATCGAGGTAGGTGCTTTGTCCAGGGTTACCGAAACGAGGCAGAGGGAGGGCTTTTCTAATTATGATGGAGAGAACAGTGAGGAAGTTGGAATAGATTACTACAAACAAAATGGGGAAGAAATTGAAGTTGTTTCAAGAGATGTTCTTGGGTGTGTATTGGGGGTGAAGAAGAATGAAGAAAGTAAGAACCATAGGCCTCACATGGATCATGATCCTTTGGCCGAGTCAATCATTTTGCTGCAAGCTGCACAGGAAGCGCTTAAGAAAGGTACCTCTGCTTGGCCTTTCTCTAGCGCCTTATTTCGTTTCCTGTTCTCTTCCTGATAAGCATCCTATCTTGGTATTTTTTTGGTGGTGTTAGTGCCCTTTTTTTTTCTGGTTTGGCAGTCTTTTGATTTTTTTGAGTTCTGTGCCATTTTTCTGTTTAAAGTTATCTGGCAGATAAGATCTACCATACTACTGCATCTCTTTTATGGTAAAAGTGGAGATGAGGAGAACCATCTCTTCTTGCCAAAGATGGTTCATGTGAGACTCATGAACTACGTGCTGGTTTGACACAAGTAAATAGAAGTAGTAGTCATATTCTTACCTCAATACTAGATTGATGATTTTTTTTTTTTTATGTTAAATTTAAACTTGGTCGGGTAGCACTAATATGGGATCTTGTATTATATGCAAAAGCCTACAGAGGATAGATGTTTTGTTCCTGTAGTTACCCTTAAATAATGTGGAATATGATTGCAATTCAGACCTAGGAGGTTCTGCAGCACTCGTGACAATGTGGTGCACTTGTGCCAGATCTGACCATTCATCAGATGGCTAACTGAGAACATGCACTATCTATAAGATTTGTGCGCTTCTACCAGATCTAGCCATTCATCATTTAGGCTAACTGAGAACATGCCCTATCTAGAAAATAGTGTGTTCACTCGTCAGGTGGGACTCAAGTTGTGTGAAAAATGGATGGTCGGGAGAAAATCTCCAATGGTACGCACCTCTTTCTCTCTCTGTTTGTGTGTGGGGGGCATGGTTGTGTTCGTGTTGGATCCACTGATATAGTTCTTTGTATGTTACCTTTAGCTGGCAGTTGAAGAATCTCTTAGATCGTGGAGTATGCATTCTAGGCAACTGAAATTGGCAACCTTTCTTACAGATTAGATGCCAAAAGGTGTGAAATCTTTGCCTCAAATTCCAAGTGCTTCTTATTTGGGAGAGAAGCTTGGCTGGGGTTTTACCCAATGAATCCATAAGATTGTTATTTCACTTGTTCTCCAACTTGTTGATTGTGAAAGGAGACTATAATTATATGGGTGGAGTCCACGAAATATTAACCTTGGAGTTTCTTGCTCTTTTTTAATGCGATTAGGGAATGACTCGTAAAGTTCAAGTTCTCTCTTATGTAAAGTCAGAAGCAAATGTAATTGCCAGTACTGTAGGTTAAAAGTGGTACGATGATGATAGCATTCTTGTGGAACTTTCCGTTCTTGTTTTTCCAATTTGTATGTATCATCACATACCTTAAATGAAGAACAATACTTTGTGAATTAGATGTACTTTCTTTTATACAATTTACTCCCAAAGAACTAAATTTATGGTTAACTGAAGAGGATTCCTTCATCATCATCAAAGCCTTGTCCCAACTATGTTGGGATCGGCTACACAAATCCTGTTTCTCCATTTCGATTTATCTTGAGTCAAATCCTTAGATCAGTTGTACTTCTTCAGATTTATTTTTACTACCTCCATCCACGTCCTCTTTGGCCTACTCCTTCCCCTTGGTGGGCCATTAACCTTCATAGCCAGACTTTTTCTTACTGGTGTCGTTGCTAACTTGCATTGGACATGTCCAAACCATCTCAAATAGGTTTCTCTAATTTTACCCTCAATTCATGCTAGTCCTAAATGCTCTCGAAAGCGCTCATTTCTAATTTTATCCTTGTTAGTTTTTCCACACATCCACCTCAATATTCTCATCTATGCTACATCAATTTTGTGCATATGTTACTTCTTGATTGACTAACATTATGCTCTATAGTTCATAGCTAGTCTAATTTCTATCTCGTAAAATTTTTCATTCAATCTTGTTGGCATTTGTCGGCCACAAAGCACTCTAGAAGCAAGTCTCCACTTCTACCATCCCGCTTTTATCCTCTATAATCTCCCCATCCTTACTAATTATTGAGCTAAGGTAACGGAAATAATCTATGTGGTATCTCATGGTCTTCAATTGAAAATGATGCCTTAAGACAACAAATATTAAGTACACAAAAAGAAGAAAGGTCTATTACATTGAGTAGGGTTTTGTAATGGGTACTCTTATCAGGGGAAGCTGTAGGATTTGAGAAGAGCACTTCTATGTTAGCATTTGCTGATATATTCATCCATAGATTTGATTGATACACCTTAGTTTTGTGCTTTTTTTTTTTTGTAATAAAAGAACTAATTGAACTATTCTAAAAAGAGTGTATCCATCTGAAAACTGTATATTTGTCTATTTTGAGCAGTAAATCTCTCTGTGTATGCTCCTTTTCCATTTAATTTCCAGGTCACCTGTCCAGATTTGGAGAACTGTTGTTTTTGTGTTTTTATGTACATCAAAATACCAATTTAGTGATTTAGATGTACATTGTTGTGACCTCACCTTTGAGTTCATTGTTTCTGCATGAGCAGCAGCAGCAGCAAGGAAAATGCAAACTGCATTCGATATGCCTGCACTTTGCTTCTTTTCTTCTTGAAAGAGTAGTAGTCAACTGTTGAAGTCATGGCTGGGTGCTAGGTTTGGGCTCAGGCCTATATGCACCTTGCCTAGGCCATAGTCTCTGGCTATGGTGAGTAAGCAAAATCATGCAGCCAGGAAAAATTTTTGTATGCTTTTTTTCTTGTAAAAAAAAGAAGAAGAAAAGGAAACAAAGGTGCCAGGGTGCAGCTACTGATGTTATTAACATATGCAAGGGACCAAAGGAGGCAGTTCTCAAGGGTGAACTCTGATTTTAACTTTAATAAGAGAGAGAAATGAAGGGCTTTTCTCTTTGGGATGTGAAAAGGAAAGGAGCCCTAGCCCCCACACTCATATCATCATCATCTTCTCCTTCCCCCGTCTATACCCCTTTTTATGTTTTCATGTTAAGGTCTCACCAATGATCTATCCAATTTCCTTTGCAACTCCTACACCCCATGAAAAAGCATGTGTCACAGTTCGATATTTATCTGACCTTATCTAGCACAGTATTGAAACCAAAATGAAAAGAAAAAATTGTAACTTAAGTTGCCATATAACTTTGAGGCTCAACATTCCTAAGATAGGATTACTAGTTTGCAGTGATATTTGGTCTGCCCTTAATCCACTTGCAATCTGCCCTTTACCCAAACAGATGGCAAATGCATTTGAGATACATGATGCACATGCTTTATGGCTTTTAGATGGATAACTATCTTGTCAAGGTAAACAACCATTGTATCAAACAATTTTTTTTTTTTAATAACATAGGGTATCTCCCGCCTAGCTCAGCTCAGGAGCCTTTGCCCTTGAGCCGAGAGACACTCAATTCTGGATAGCTGAGAACTAATCCGTGGGGGCACATGCAAACCCTCCTATCCACATGCACCGGGTAAAACCATTGCATCAAACTATTCCTCAATACTCTTTGTAATTGGCCGAGATATATGATATATTGATTAGAAAAAGGGAAAAAAGGCTGGTCCAGGTATTACTTTGGCTGAAAATGATATTTAGTAATAAAGTGATTGTAACTTGGTAATAACTTGGGAGATAGAGGCTGTTCAAGTTGATGACGAGTATCAACAATCATTCCAGGACATTTATTGTGGTTTCTTTTGTCCAAAATCTACATTGGTAAGAAGTTGGCTCCAGTTTGCTTGAATCTTCCACATGTTAGTGTTAATTTGCGTTGTCAAGGATAAGGCGCAAGAATTCTGCCGAGAGAAATTTTTTCATAGGGGTGGAACTTCAGTATGTTTGATAGCTTACTGTTTGGATAGCTACCTCTTTTGTCCACAGTTGTCAAGTTTGTTTCGGAGGCCATTTCAGTTTGCATTTCGGCCATTATTGCACTCCATTTTGGAAAAAGTAAAAAAACATAAAGAATATAAAAGTCATATAAGGGAATTCATCCTCATCATCATCACCAAAGCCTTGTCCCAACTGTATTAGAGTCTACTACATGAATTTTGTTTCTCCACTCTAATCTAGCATGAAGCAAATCCTCAGATGGGTTCTACTTCTTTATATCTATCCTTACCAACAAGGTTCAAAATAGTGACCGCTACACTGCATTATCGGTCGTAGCGGTTGAGGCCGCTATGCTGTTTTGAAAATAGCGGCGCTACGGTCTAAAACCTAATAGAGCCAAGCAATTTTAATTTATAATACTATTTTTCCTATTTCTTCTCCTCAATAGCCGTTCTCATAGTTGTCTTTACCCTTATATGGTTCCAAATCACAAAAAAAAAGCACAAGATTGATTGTTACACAAGATTCAATTTTTTTACTACTAAAAAAAAACTCACACCGCTCCACCGCTATGTATTGCCGTAACCGCTACGTAGTGTTTCTGCCACAGGCAGCTATGCCCGTTGCAACCTCTATTTTATCCTTGCTTACTATTTACATCCAGGTCTTCTTCCGCCTGCCTTCTTTTTGGTGGGCCATCAACCTGCATAGAAAAAATTTTCATCAACTAGAATGCGACTCATTCCGATATTTTGGCTCGATAATTATTAAGGATGAAAAGATGTAGGAAGATGTCGAACATAGAATAAGAGCAGGATGACTGAAGTGGAGTCTTGCTTTTGGAGTGCTTTGTGATTGGCATAGACCAAGATTGAAGGGAAAACTTTATAGGACAGTGATTAAACCAGCTATAACCCATGGAGCAAAACGTTGGCTAATCAAGAAGCAACACACGCACAAAATGAGTGTGAAGAGAATGTTGACGTGGATGTGTGGTAAAATTATGAACGATAGAATTAGAAATGAGCTCTCTCGGGTGCATTTAGGGGTAGCATCAATAGGTAATGAATCATTCAAAAAAGAAAAAGAAAAAGGAAAAGCATCAATAGGTAATGAAATAAGATAAACTCATTTAAAATGGTTGGGATATGTCCAATATAGGCCAGCAACGACACCATAGACAGGGAATTATCTTGAAAAAAACTTGGTTTAAAGCCTTATCATTTGATTAGGAGAGGTTAAGTCCTTTTCACAACATTTCCATTCTAGGTTTATGTATTTAGAGGAATGGGAAAGACAATCAAAATTGTACATTTCCAGGAGGATAAATCTATTTTGGCCGTTACCTTCTATTTCCACCATTTTGGATTTTTTCTTATTCTGGTTAACTAGGTTCATTTTGACTGAAACAGAACAAAACTTTGCTGGAAAATTTATAAGCATGTTTCGCTTTTTACCAAAACGAATCATTTTGGCCAAAAGGAAGCGAAGTTGACAACTGAGCTTTTCTCTCATGTAGTTTGTCCAATGAATTGAGTTGTTGGAAAAATAATATCCTACCTGAATTATTTCCAGTTTTCACATGTTCCATTAGCTGCAAAATGCATAGCCATTCATCTTGTTGTATCATTCGAAAGACTTTCTAAATGTATTTTTAGTATATTATAATTAATTCCTTTTTGTTAGAAGCCAGCACTTCATTGCATAGTCTACTAACTGAGTGAAATGCGTGTTGTGCAGAAATTCAAATGTTTGGGGAAATTGGAATAGAACCAGTTTTACTACCTGATAGCCCTAGTTGTGGTGTCAGCTCATCAGCCCAGGTGCCTACTGAAGAGATGGAAGAAAATAATTCTGTTCCCACGAAAGCCCAATTAGTGAAACTAAGCCAGAAGGTGAGTCTTCTTGAGCACGAGTTAGAAGAGGCATCAGCAAACCTCAAGGCCAAGGAATCAAAGGCCCTTGAGCTTGTGTCCCTTCTAAACACAACCCAGTCACCGAAGGAAGGAATGGAGGAATATCTGGCATCCCTTCAGAATTTGCACAAAGAGATGGACATCGAGCTTGAGGGTCTGTTCAAGAACAAGATGGAGGCTGAGGTTGAGTATTTGATGATGGTAAGAAATACCCATGGATTTAGAATCACGGCTGAGGACCAAAGAACTCTAGTGGAGCAACAAAAATCCCTGGCTGAGAACCAAGCGCAGTTTGCGGTGAAGCTGGGAGATGCTGAGGACAAGGTTGCTATGTTGAGAAGACGAGTAGAGGAGTTGGAGGCTTATAGAAGAGAGCTGTTGGAAACTAAAGATGTTCTCAAGGTGAAAAATGATGTCTGTAAGTTTACCTTGTGCAGTTTTACCCAGCTGTTGCTGCTGTGTTCAGTCTTGTTTTTTTTCCTTTTGCAACTATTGCCGCACTCTCATGGGGTTGTACCCACTTAAGGAGAAGAGAGAACACACTCTGCTTATGTATTTCCCTTATCTTATGTATGTTGAATGCAATATAGTTCTCCTCTTCTCTTTTTTTTTTTGGCCGAGTTCTCTTCTTCAATACCTAAATGGTCTTTAGAGGTTTGCAAGCTATTACATCTAGATATGGATATAGATATGGACACGGATACGGGGATCACAGATACCATTCTGCGCTTCTGGAAGTCTATGACATGATGGTATATGTCTATCCTAATTTTTTTTTCTTTACAGCATTTTTCAACTATTGAGCTTATCATGGCTTACATTCCCTTTATAGCATTTTTTTTTTTTTTTTATGTTGAAAAGCAATGCAAGTAAAAGAATTGTTGCACTAAGTGCCAGTATGAATTTCATCTGTTTGACATAAATAAGCTGGATATGTACAAGTATCTGGGTATCATAGATTGCAAGTACATTCCAATGTAGTGCTTGTATATGCTGTTGGAATTTGGAAAGTAGGTAAAAAATGGCAACTCCTAAAATTACATGTGTATTTTTTACATTTAGTTTTGTCTATGGGACCGAGCTGAAGTGAGCTTGCCCACACTCAAAAGTAGTCAAGCCCAAGCTTGGGCACTGGTGCTCAAGTTCAGTTCAGAAGCGTTTAATCAAGACAGAGTTCAGTTCTAGCTCAATTTGGAAGAAACACTTAAAAAACACCTTATCCAAAGTACAGCTCAAGCCCAGGATCCAGCTGGAGCAAGGTGTAGGTTTAGGGCTTTGGATGTGGATCAAATTAATCCGGCACTATGGGCCTAGTTTTGATGCCTTAAACAGAGTGTATATATGTCCTATAGGCGCCCATGCAAGTGTTGCCAACATTAATTTATACATGTGCCCGGCCAATTCTTCAGCTGCATCAAGTACATGGAGATGGGTGATGAACGGTCTGGATCTCGTTCTAGTTGCCATGTTGGTGATCGCTGTGGGGCCCACCTGGGGATGGCACGATCGTCGGATGGAAATGTCTTGATGGGTCTTACATCTCTGCTGCTACCTGTCATTTCATCCCAACTCCTTGATCATGGTCCATAAATTCAATACTTTTGTATTGAAAAAATTTACGGTCAAATTCAACACTTCAGTCCATTCGAATGGATTCAAACCCATAGCATCGGCGACTATCATAAAGATGGCCGCGCCCCACCCCACAAGGAGATGAGGTGGGCCCCACATAAGTACGCACCAGAAGGTGTGCACTTGATAAATTTTTATTTTCACAAAAAAAAAAAAGAGGGTACAACTCCTTCTAAGTTAGGGTTTTGGGATTAGTCAAGGTAGCTGGGCCATCCCACAGTTGTTGTGGGGCTTGTGGGGCCCACCTCTTCAACAGTCTAGATAAGCATGATCCCTGGTTCTAACTTCTAAGGATTTCATTTCTTGTTTTAACTGTAACGACCAAACCAACTGCCACACCCCCTTTTCCCTCCGTTTTTCAAATCCCTTCCACTTCCAGACAGCAAGCAAGAGAAAGGAAATCCATGTCTCTAACACTCCCAATTTCTGACATTCTTCCCCCCAAAAGCCTCTCTATCACACCAATCCGCCAAAACACAAACCTCCCTCTCCTCCTCCTCTGCACCCACCTCCAAGAAGCCAACCAGATCCATGCCCTCATGATCAAATCCTCTCAAACCTCTGATCCCTACTCAGCAAGTCGACTCGCCGAGTTTTATGCCATCTCCGACAATGGCAGCCTCGATTATGCGGAAAAAGTCCTCAATTCCATCCAACAACCCTACACCTTCATATGGAACACTGTCATTAGAGGACACCTTAAGAGACAAAACCCCATCAATGCGATTTCTCTCTATCGTCGGATGCTGCGGTGGCCTGCCGAGCCTGATAACTTCACCTTCACCTTCCTCCTCAAAGCGTGCACCCAGTTGCCTGCACCTGTGGTGGGCAAACAGCTCCACTCGCATATCGTCAAATATGGGCTTGAATCGAGCACCTATATCCGCAATAAGCTGATTCATTTGTATGCCTTATCTGGGTCGATCTCGGATGCCCGCAAGGTATTCGATGTAAGTGCTGAATTGGATATTGTCGCATGGAATAGCATGCTTGAAGGGTATGCGGATAATGGAGATGGCGAGTCTCTTAGCCAGCTGTTTGAGCAAATGCCGGAGAGAGATGTGGTGTCTTGGAATACGATGATTGCGTTTTATGTTCAGAAGGGGGAGTTCAAGGAAGCAGTTATGATGTTTCGGTTGATGCAAGAGAGCGGAGAATGGCCGAACCAAGTGACTTTGATCAGTGTTTTGTCCGCAATTGCTCACTTGGGTGCGCTTGCACAAGGAAGATGGGTGCATGCTTATAGTGATAAGCATGGAATTGAGCTCAATGAGAACCTTGGTTCAGCGCTTATTAGCATGTACGCTAAGTGCGGGTGCTTGGAAGGTGCAGTCCAAGCATTCGAGAGGACAAATTTTAGAAGTGTTGATACTTGGAATGCAATGATGTCCGGTCTTGCGACAAATGGGCAAAGTGTAAAAGCTCTTGAGCTTTTCTCGAGGATGGAGGACTGTGGAGTTAGGCCCACTGCAATTTCCTTCTCTTGCGTTTTGAATGCTTGCAGTCATGCTGGGATGCTTAATGATGGCGTTGATTATTTCAGAAGGATGACCGAGGTTTACAGGATTGAACCAGATATTGTGCATTATGGCTGCATGGCAGATCTTTTTGGACGTGCAGGTTTATTTGAAAAGGCAGAGGAGTTGATGAGAAAGATGCCAATGGAGCCAGATACGGTTATGTGGAAGGCTTTATTGGGTGCTTGCAGAGTCCACAAGAATTTTGAGTTGGGTGAGAAAGCAGGCAATCGGCTTATTGAATTGGCTCCAAATGATAATGCCACTTATGTGCTTTTTTCGAACTTACATGCGATGGCTGAGAAATGGGATGGTGTCCACAGGGTGAGGAAGATGATGTGGGAAAGAGGGGTAAAGAAAATACCAGGATGCAGTTCGATTGAGCTGGATGGTATCATTCATGAATTCATGGCTGGAGATGCTAATCATTCTCGAAAGAAAGAGATCTATGAAATGCTGGATGAAATGGGCAAAAGATTGAATCTTGAAGGGTATGAGCCCGACACTAAACAGGTTTTGTTGGATATTGATGAGGAGGAAGTGAAGCAGACCTCTTTGAGTCATCACAGTGAGAAATTGGCGATTGCCTTCGGTTTTATTAGCACGAAGCCTGCAACAACCATCCGGGTTGTGAAAAACCTACGTGTCTGCAGCGATTGTCATTCCGCTATCAAGCTTCTGTCCAAGATATATAGCCGTGACATAATTGTCAGGGATTCAAACCGGTTTCATCATTTTAGAAATGGGTCATGCTCCTGTAGGGACTATTGGTGACTATTCAGTCTTCTATAAATGTTATGATTATCTCGGAACTTAGAAAAAAAGTAAGTTTTCTTTTTTCATTTCTTGGACATTTTTATGTTGTACTTTTTAGTTCTGAGAAGTGACAACTAAGATTTTTTTTAAAAAATTGGAAAACCGTACATAGGCATAGTTTGTTCACTAAAATAGCTGGTGACATTCAAGATTAAAAAAAAAAGAAAAAAAAAAAATGCATGGCAGTAATAGAGTTGCCTCTTTTTTTTTATTTTTTATTCTGATTTGTAACTTTAAGTCCTTTTGCTAAAGCATTTGCCTTTTCATTCATTCTGTTGGGATGTGTGGATGCTTATATTGAAGCATACCTCTTTTCAACCTAATGCTAATCTTCATGGTGGAGATGTAACTTCTTGAGCCCATTTAATTGCATAAACAGAATCAGTTTCCACCAGTAGGGATCCAGAGAAAAAAATTTAAAACATTTTCAAACCTTGTGTCATTTGAATTTCAGCTCTATTTGAGTCTCCTTTTCCTATCACCAACATATCATTACATGAGCTACATCCATCCCATACATTTGTTACTTGTACTATCTGATACTGTTTCAACAAACATGAGGGACATACACATTGTCCATTTGTATATTCTTTTATAATTTTTAGAGGAATTTTATGAAGTCCAGTTTGTATTAACATTGATAATTATTAATGGAGTTAAAAAGAGTTAAATAAACAAACCTAATCCTGTTAGAGATCATAATAGATTGAACATAATCTAGAGATTACAACATTATTCTAATCTCTTCTTTCATAGCATCTTCAATGATACTTCATCTATTGATAACTATGTGCATCTGTTGTAATTATGTTTTTTATTTTTTATTTTTTATTTTTTTTCTCTTCTATTTGAGAACTGTCCCCCGAAATAAAAGTATGCTGAGTGTGGATTCCTCTTGTTACATGAACACACACTGAAACTCTCTTTCAACCCAAATTCAAGTTGGTCTTGGCACCTTGGCCTCACAAGTTGGTTAGTGTGAGGATTTGCCACCCCTACAGGGAGCACTGTGATACTATTTTCTCCACCACCACGTCTACCTCAAAATAAGGTGGAAGTCTCACAATAATCTGAGGTGGGCCTCTGTTGGAAGATTGGCAAGATCCATATCGGGAATGATGCTGTAATGCATTAAGACCAGCTTTCCATTGGTGTGGTCCACATTCGAGTCTGTCTGCACATGTGACTAGTTCTTAATTTCAACCGGAGAACTCTAGGTGCTGCTTCTACCTGCAATCTAGGCCTTTCTTCTTATCTCTGAATTTTTGGCATGCATGCCTATAATGATGCATCTTCCACCATTCTATAGTCTCTTTCACTGATGTGACATTTCAGCAGAAAACAAGTTTGGACAATGTTGGAATTTGGCATTTCTATTTTGGAAAGTGAATTCGACCCCAATCTGTGGAAATCTTCCTCTTCCACGGGATTTTTTTTTCACTACCCGCTCCTGTTATTTATTTTCGCCGGAATCATGGAAATTTTAATTCATTTTTATGCTTTTCTGTGAAGATAAGAGGCCGCACTAAACACAAATTACTCAAAGGCCATCAAATAAAGGAAAATAGAAAGAGAGACGATCCTTGAGATCAAAACCATTAAGAAAGACCATATATCAAGAATGAGTAAGGAAGTACCATTAATTCTCACAAACATATAATGAACTAAATGAAAAGACATTTGACTACATTAAGAGAGTCACATTACTCACCAAGATACCAATACTTTTATACCAGATACAAACACTTTCATAAGTAAGATAGAAGGATACACACATAAATAAAAAGCAAAAACACCTGTTAAATCTTGATTCATCCCTTTAAAAAACTCTCAACTTCAATCTGAAAACACCAAAATCAGGTACAGTTCTCATGAGCCACCCCAACCTTTGAGTTGGGCATGTCGAACAGGACCCGGAGGTTCTGCTGCTGCATGCTTGCTATCACATTGACGACCGAGTTTACATTTGCTGGTGCCGCGGCCATAGCTAGGCACGATATGTTCCCGGACGTGCTACGTATGATCAAGTTCTCCACTGGCAGGGTAACGGCCATGCCGTAGAAGTGGAGCGTCATCGCCGGCCACACGACCTGCCCATCATAACATGTGTCGAATCCTCCCAGTGATGACACCGTCCCATTCACCCGCCTCCTGACCTCATCCCGGACCGCCGTGTATGCAGGATCCACCAGCCGTGTCACGACGGTGCCTGAGTCAAGGATGGTGCCCCCTCCTGTGGTTGGATCAAATGCCAAGGCACTTGCGGGGATGTTCACCTTTCTCTTTGCGACGCTGACGCCGGTCATGTTGACGTAGTAGAGAGAGGGTCTTCTTGGGTTTTTGAGGAGTGGGGTGGTCTTGATGTGAGTTGGTTGGCTGGCAGTGCCAAGGCGGAGGGTGCCGGAGAAGTTGATGGAATTGAAGTTGGGGAGACAGTAGGAGAAGGTGGAGTGGAAGAGGTCTTGGGTTTGGGAGAGGAGGGAGGAAGGGCCGCGGCCCAGGCCGAGGAGGCCTTTGGGTGGTAGGGAGGTGCCGGTTACGGCCTGCAAGCAGCCGAAAGTGTAGGCCGGCACAGTGTCTAAGGCTAGGGTCAGAGTGTCTTGTGAGAGGTTGGCTCGGAAGGAGGAACCGCCGTAGGTGAGGTTGAAGGAGCAGGCTGAGCCGTTACAGGAAGGGTTGGGCACCTACATCACACATTTGGAATAGAAGACATTTGAGTTCATGGTTAATTAACCATATTTTCTTATAGTAGTACAGTTAACTCTCTGTACTTATCTAAGAGTCTTAGGCCAACCTCTCAGAGTGGCAGTAGAGGATGATTTTATGATTATTACCTCATAAGTAATTTAGTATAAATGAAACGTAGGGGGGTGGGGGTTGTGTGTTTATGAATCAGTCATTTGAAAAAACCCAAGATCATACACACGAGACTTGTCAGCATAAATGGACTCCGACTCTCAAAATACAACCTTTCTTTTACTATCTTTTAGTTTATAGCTTTATGTTAATATGCAATGAATTTTATTTTATTTCTTTACACAACCTATTCCCTTTTTATATTTAGTAGAGTCAGTGGATCCAGTGAAGTGAAGATCAGTTTTATGGGTCTACTGACCCTACAGAATATTAAGGGAGATTTGAGATTAGATATATTCATAAAATACTGGATATATTGGCCGTTGAACATCAAAAAGAAGAAGAGAACTTTACTAACTGTCCCTTTGATGAGCTTAGATGGGGCAGCTGATAACATTCACACCACATTGCACAAATCTTGATTTCGATCACTTTCTTGTCTAGGGCATGTTTGTAGTTTGTGAAAAACCATTTTTGAAAACTAATTTTAATTCTCTCAATAGGGAATGATTTTCTGTGGCATTTTAAAAAATTAGTTGCTTTTTTTTCCTGACATTTTCCTTACAAAAGTGTGTTGCTTCAAACTGCAAAAAACAATGAGCTTGAAGAGGCAATTCCTTTTGTGCGGCTTCCCAGGAAACCATGTTAAAAAAGTGGGCCATAACGATGGACTTTTGTATCTCTTGCTAGGTGATAGCTTCTGGAGCCTAAAAAGTTCTCTTGAGTAAAAGGAGATTCTCTTTTTATTTGTGCTCAATGTATAATCTTTTAATAATAACTTCCACATGGAGAACCAAAAGAAGACAATTCAAGATTGCATGGCATATTCTCCTGCATGAACCATATTGGCCGATAACTCTGTGCTGCAGGCTTGTTTCTCTAGTAGAATTCTAAGAATCTGAGAATTTCCAAAAGCGGTTCTCTGGGTGGAATTCCTTAATCCTACTCTTCATTGGAGTATTTAGAAATGCCAAGTAGGTTAAATAATTCTGATAATTCCAAATCTTATTGCTGATTTTGTAGGTAGCTAGAACTCAAAATTCTAGCAAAAAAAGGCCCGCCCTCACATTTTTATCTTTGAATTCTTAATGTCACTAACTCCAGTGAGTAATTCCACTAAAGAAACAGGCGCTGCTTACGTCTCTTGAAGTCAATTTGTAGTTGTCACAATAAAAACAAAAGGTACCATCTTTAATCTAGCATATAGCTTATTCCTAAATTTAAATTAGCTTGACCTTGACTTTTAGTTTTAGATTTCAAAATACAAACTAATTATTAGTAAAATTTCTAAATTTGGCCAAAATTCCACATGACCAACTTGAGTGTGGCCCCAAATTTGACAACTGGTCATAAAATATTCACTTGTCCAAACTGACAAAAAAAATAAAAAATAAAAAAATGATTGGAATGAAATTTGTCACATTCGATGAAGGTAGGGTAGGGTAGGGTAGGGTAGGGGGGAGCATCTAGCTTACGCGGCTTAGATTTTAATGAGTGGGCCCCACAGAAGAAGCATTTTTTATTTCTTATGAGACTAAGAGAGAGTAAAATTATACCTGCTTGCACTGGGGTGCCTGGCAATCAAGGCTCTTGTAGGAAGAAGAGTTGGCAGAGTCAAAGACAGTAGAGGAGCAGCCTACGCACCCAGAGCAAGGTATCCAAGCAGCATCATTGCTTATGTCCATAGCCATTAGAATGGTCTGTGGAGGTGTCCCAACACTCACCCTCACAACATAGGTGCTGCTCTGTATAGTCGGCCTTCCAGAGGCTATAGGCACAAAGCTCTTCTTCTTCTTCTTCCCTCCCACTGCCAAACTGGTCAGATACAGAACCCTGGCCTCATCTCTACCCACCATCCCAAGCATCATATCGTCCCAAGACACTGATTTTGAGAATGGGGTGCAGGGCCCATATGGGTGCAATATAGTCAGGCCAGACCCAGACCCATGTTGCACAGGGGTGCACCTGGGTCTGGAGCCCTGAGCTGGATAGACCCATGAAAGGGATGGTAGTAGTAATAGTAGTAAGAGAAAGTACTGGAGATGAGCCATTTACTTAATTTGCTGCGTCTTTGTAGTTGTGTTGGTGAGTTGGTGGGTTGGTGGTTGGTTATATATACAGAGGGAGAGAGGAGGGCCACAGAATGTGGGAGAGGTGCCGTATACGCTACAATGGCAGGCACCAGACTGTATTCCATTTTGGGCTTGAGATGTAAAGCCTGTGGCCATGTGGTTGTGGTCATGTGTGTGTCATAAATATTGAAAATGCCTTGGAAATATCGTAATATCATCCTAATATTGTTAGGAAATATTATTTTTTTAATAAATATTGTGATACTTTCAACATATTGATGACATTAATAGCATCAAAAGAAAATTATGATATTATTGAGATAAGTTGTAAAAAAGAAGTAATATTTTAATCAAATAAACAAATATTTGGTACTAATTTTTGTTAATTTTTATTTCTTTTGTTTTTTCATTTGTAAAATATAATCTATCTTTTGGAAACATGTTTTAAGATATTTGGAAATATTTTAGCATGTTCTTCAGATAGATTGCAAGCACAAGATTATTATGACATTGGACAAGTTGACCTTTGTCTTTTGGATGGTTTAGAATTGTAGGTGTTAGTGGTTTTGTCCATTATTACATGCTGATTCTTGTAGTCAAGGCGATCCAAAACTTGTGTAAAACTTTACAACACTTCATATAAAATGTACGTACTATTATGTAACAAAGATCTGCCGAGGCTAACCCCATCTTTGTCCTTGCTTTTGGCTTGTGTATGTAACAAAGATCTGCCGAGGCTAACCCCATCTTTGTCCTTGCTTTTGGCTTGTGTTTGAAAGCATCATTCTGCATGTCACTACTGTCTCGATGGTGGCAACATTTTCTTGTATTTATCAACCTTTTTAAATTAATTAACATAAGTGAACTTTAGTCATAAATTGTATCTTAATTTGAGATAATATATTCGTTAAATTATACTTGGACATATATATATATATATATATAGATAGATAAAGTTCTCCTAAGTTCAAATTTAAGATAAAATTTGCTAAGCTTTTATTTGTAGGATGCACCCATGGTCAATATCCAAACAACGAAACCCATGTATGTCAGTTATAGACACATGGGTTGTGACTTCTGAGTGATGGTAACACCAAAACCCTACCGTGCTTTGTGATCCGTGCAAGAGACTTCCCATATCATGGAATCAGGGAAAGGACGACCCAAACATACTCCTCCATGATCAACCTGCTTTGTGATCCGTGCAAGAGACCTCCCATATCATGGAATCATGGAAAGCACGACCCAAACTTACTCCTCCATGATCAACCTGCTTTGTGATGCTTGCAAGAGACCTTCATATCATTTGGAGGGCATGATTGCAGTACTCTTAATTCAACGGCCAATTGTGGTCAATTATGCTGTTATGGTTTTTTTGATGGTAGTGTGAGAGGGTTAAATGAAGTAAAGGGTGGGGCAAAACTAAGGTTGGGATAGAGTTTCAGAGAAAAGGACAGATAGCTGAGTCAGAGTGCTGTTGCTAGATTGGATACAGAGGTATGAATTAGGTGAGAGGGAAGAGAGTAATCTTGATTTGGCCTGAACCTCTCTTATTAAAAATCTAATCTGCTAAAAAAGAAACATCATGGTTTTTTTTTTTTTTTGTTCCTTTGCAAAATTTCACTCAAATAGAAGTTGTGTCCATGGTCATACTTATTCATGTAAGAAACACATTAATAAAAGGAAAATGGCCCTCTAGCATTTGTGCAACAATAGAATCCCATATTAGAGAGGAAAAATGTAATGAATTTTCATGCTGTCCTTTAGTTGTTAATTGGTGCAACACACATTTTTCATTTTGTGGTGGAAGACGGAAAAAATAAATTGATTTTTCACGATAAAGAGGATTTCGATTTTTTATTTGAAGGGTACTAGTGAAAGGTCATTCTCGAATTTTCTTAGTTCTGCAGGGTTAGATCGATTTGTATTCTATCTTCTTTACACTTGTGTGGGCGATCGAATTTCTCCTCGCACGTGAGACGCTCTCATTGGTCCCAGGTCCTTTAGTTGGGATAGCAAAAATTAAAAATAAAAAAGGAAAAAAAAAGGAGCTTCTCTCGCAAGAAAAAGAAATTAATCCAAGAAAAAGAGGGGGATGGACATGAATCATAAATGGCCCGCTGTGCTCAATCTATGGTTTACCCAAGTGGGTCTTCCCAGTAGAAGTCAACCCTCTAATATGGGGCCGGCCCAATGGGCCCACTAATCGGTCTCTAGTCAAACAAGCATTCTAATATTAATATAACTTTTGTACATTTTTTTTTTTACAAAATATGAGAATATTCACTAACTAATTAAAATTTTGGTCCCATAAACAATCCACGAAATCTCAGCCTTCCATCTTTCCTGATCTCCATTCTAACCCTAATAGCCCACATGGTGACATCCTAGCTTTGTACTCTAAAATGGTCTCAAGCTTGGGTGACCACATCTGCTCCTTGGACCCAACCATCTGATCATAATGCTTCTGCAACTCCGGAGTGCTGCAGATTGGACTACTCTCTCTATTACACTCTTCTTCATCCCCTCCTAAGATAATTTTCATCATGAACTCGGGCAACACTTTGATCATCATCTGACCATCCGATCCCTTCACATACTTGAATGGTTGATCTGTGAATTTTACGTGTTTGCGGTCATGACTGGAAGCCAAGGAAGAAATCATCGCCGTTGATAGAACCCGGTTCGCGAAGCGATCCACGGGTAGGATGAAGTAGGTCTTGTCCTTCAACAGTTCATCTTCTATTGACAGTGTATGGATAGGGTGGCCTATGTAGAA
Organism: Camphora micrantha; assembly: GCA_003546025.1. Lineage (NCBI taxonomy): Eukaryota > Viridiplantae > Streptophyta > Magnoliopsida > Laurales > Lauraceae > Camphora > Camphora micrantha. Next base: position 55,412,633 of record QPKB01000002.1, on the reverse strand, counting down.
GGAGTCTGCATGGCAGACAATGCTATCAGGGAATTGGGACATGATCTCTCCTGCTGAATGCTTGCCCGTTAGGATATTTGTGGTGCCTTTCCAGAATACTATTTTAACTGATGACTTTGAACTGATGGTGAAACATGATGTTAGTGCATTGCCCATTAGGCTCAGAGAGAGAGAGAGAGAGAGAGAGAGGCTAATTCGTTGGCTGGAAGCATGGGGTTGATGGTAATGAGAGTTTATCAGCTTTGTAAAGAAGGTTTATATATAAGAGGATGGAAACTGTTTTTGACTATTGTGAAATTCGCATTTGTTTGTTTGAAGTTTGAAAGTCCTGTAGGTAGTTTGGTCTTAGACGATGGCGTTGAATGAATTTAGAAGTGCAGGTTGAGATTGTTACGTTAAACAAAAGCTATAAGCAACTGAGTCCCGATCCTGTGAATCTGACTTGGAGAATTAGTCCTGAGTTGAAGGAGGGAACTCTAGCTAGCTGTAAATCGATCTTGACCCCCGTCTGTTTCGGCCTATCTTCTAGGGCCACCTATATAAAATGTTGTATTTGCTCTCGTTTTTTATTCCAAGGAAGCAATTGAGAGGTGCAATTAGCTGACATCTCGAAAATAGGCCGAAACAACATTTCATTGTTTCCTTGAAATCAGGGATCAGGACTCCTAAAGAAATTCAAGATGGTATTAGATCATGTGATTCGAATTCAGCGGAAAAAAGAAAATGCGTGTTGCCAAAAAGTGCACTGGTTGGATTCTGAGGGGGAGTATTGAGGAGTGGGCTCCACCCAAGGGGGAATATTGAAAAGTATTTCTGCAACCTCTATTAATGCCTCGAGGTTTTGGTAGGAATGATTAGCTAAAAAAATTTAACACCTTTGAGTTAAATGATTTTCAAAAGGCATTCTTTTCGGAATTTCAGTCCAAAGGTGAATTGAGTGTGGGATGAGTTAAAGTTGAGTCTGGATAGGTGCTCCTCTGAATTTTGGGTTGGGTTCAGGTTAGACCTACTTGAATTCTCGTTGGATTTGGGTAAAGTTGCAGCCTAAGTACAGGTGGGGTTCTGGTTGGCTCCAATAGAATTTGGGTCATTTTCTTGTTGAACTAAAGCATATAGGATCCAAAACATTTGGATTCAGAATTGGATCCCTGTATGTTCTGATCCGACGGTTGAAGACAAGTCGATTATATTCACATGTTAAATATATATGTTTTAAGGGTCTATATGCTGATTATGATCCAGTGGGCACTGTAAGATTCAAATCATAAACCAATTTATCAGTCATAGATGGATGTGTCAGTTTGATTTAGCCACAATTAACAATTCTCTTCATTGAAAGAAAAGATAAATTAAAAATATACATATTTTTTAATTGCTTCTAAAATGTTTTAGAAGTAAATAAAATATCAAAATAGAACATAAAATGAATAAAAAAACAGAGTTTTTTTTTTTTTTTTTTTGAATGTCAACTTTCATTGATCAAACTTAACATTAGATGAGGGAAATACTGAAAAGCCAAAAGGAAAGAAACAGAGTTCCAACACATTTAATGTTTCTAGAGCTTATAGACACCAACAAAAGGCTTGTCCAGTGATCCAATCCACAACCTCCCATCTCTCTCCTCCACCTCAGTTATAGGTCTGATGATCTTTGCTCCTCCATCTAAAACTTCCAAAACCTCTCCCTCCTCATTCACTTTCAAAGCAAGGCCATCATTCCCTCCCAATCTAACAAAATAAGTATGTATCTTGCTAAAATTGAGTGGGCCTAGTAGCCTATGGGACACTTTTCTCAGCCAAGATATAGAAAGAAGCCAACTCAAGAAGTTCCCTCTCCTGGAATGCAGAGCCACCCAGAAATCTCCTCTTGGGTTCCTTTTGATGTTGTCTGGAAATCCTGGGAGGTGGGCCAAAACATCAGAGGTTCCTGCTTTTGAAGTTTGGAGCCATAACCTTAGGATTCTGCAGGTGGTTGTTTCTGTAATTAGGAGGAAGGAGCCATCTTTGCTTAGTGCAACTCCATTTGGAAAGGAGAGTCCATCAAGGAGGACTGTTGTTTGTTTGCTTTGTGGGTCATATTTCATTATCCTCCCAGTCTTGTCGCCACTGATAATGGCCGACATAAATTCCCTGTAAAATTGTTCATTAATCATTATTTTGGCTGATACTAATGATATTGTGATACTTGTTAAGTACAATTTCCATGCAAAATTGTTTCTTCACTTTCTTGCTTTCACTCTCATATTAGGGTGATAACATAAAGTCAACCTTATCTGTGACTGTGAGGTCCAGTAATTTACTAAAAAAGAATAGATTTGTTCATTTGGGCCACCAAGATCTAAACTGTTAATCCTATTCTTCACCCATTGCTATTCTAGTCAACCCAAGATCTGCTTAGTTGTTGCTGGATTGAGAAAATTGTGATTAAACTAAAACATAAACGATTGTTTTCAATTAATCACATTTTTTCATTCAATGGGGCTCACCTTTTCAGGAACTATATGACAAGAAGTTTTGCTTCCAACCAGGGTGACATTCACCATTGGAACTGAAAATCTGAATCTAATTGCCATTTTAAATGCTTCCAATCTATTTATTATTATAATTATTATTTTTTTTTTTTATGAAGAGAAGTCTTAGGAATCCATCAACTCCCATATGACAATTTGAATGGATGGTTTGATACTTTGATGTCCACAAGTAGCCCCTGTTGTGCAAAGTAACCAAACTTTTCAAAAGATAATCATATATTGCGGGATTCAATCACTGTTTTCTTTTCCTTTTTAATGAATCACCCAATCGAATGGTAATGATGGAGCTGAAAATATAATATAAAGTAATTACATGGATAGATTCATTGTCTGTTAGGTTCAGAGCTTTAGAATGTGGGCCTTAAGTGCATGTGTACAATTTGAACTCACATTCAGAAGGTAAAACACATACTCTCTCGCACCATATAATATATTTAAGCAAGTTTGAACGTATCGATATCGACCCTCATCTCATTTTCAAAAAAAATAAAATAATAAAAGTAGTCGGTGACCGCAACTTAAAGGGCTTTTTTTGTGTAGAGTGCACCTAACGTGATTATTTTGGTAAAATCCTCTATAAAATACTTTCATCAATCAATATTTTAGCCTTTAGACAATAAAATGTTCTTTTTCCTGACTTTAGGAATGGGGTTGCCACCAATTGATTTAACCAGAAAACAAGTATATGAACATAGAACACTGGGACTTCTATTATTATGATTCAGTTGTTTGGATTTCTATAGTTATTGCTTCAAAATCTAATCACGAATGATGATCATAAATAATAATCATCCAAAACTAACATGTAATATTAAAGAGGCAAAAGTGGTACTTTTAGTAGCGGAAAACGCCGTAGCTGTGATGCATAATTAGATGAAGTTTCACCACAATACCAAGTTATATCTTCCATTGCATTTCCATGAAATTATGAGCATTATCAAAACACTAAAATGTCTATTCCCTCATTTTTTTCGGTTGATAATCTAATGGGATCAATCTATAAAATTCATTTATCTAGATATAGATAGGGCTATTGGAGGATAAAGTATCACCTTATTCAAGTGATACCCACCATCTGATTTCCATCGCAAGTAGCTATCATTTTGCAGACCACCAAAGCATCCTCAGTCACTCAAATGATGCCCACCATCTGATTTCCTAGTTCTGCCCTTGCACTTGCAGATGGTGATCATGGAAAACTAACATGCATGCTTTATCAAACCACAAGCAAGTAGTTAGTTCCACCAGTGCCAACGAATGCTAAAACACGAGGGCTAGTCATCTTCCGTGGGAGGAAGTTGATATAAGGTGATTGAATTGAGCATTGGGTGTGCCCCATGTGGAGCTTTAATTAACTTGGGTATAGATGTAGGTTATATAGAATTATAGACTTGGTACCTCCTTTGAAAGCGTATGCTACTATCACTGAAGTAGATGACTCCACTTTCATGGTCGATGTCCAAAGCATTGGTGAAACCAAATGGCATACCCTGGGCCTTGGTGGCAACTGGCATGGCCTGTCCACCCTCGCGACCAACCACCAAGAGCCCAAAATAAGCATCTGCTATGTAGAGCTCTCCAGTCTTCTCATGGAACCGTAGACCAAGTGGGCGTCCGCATATGTGCTCCAATTTCTGTTTTGATTCTTGGCACTCGGCTCTCCTGTCCGAAAAGTCCAACACAGTTTTGTTTTTATGGTTAGACCAACAATGTAACAAATGGGTGCATTAAGTTCTTAACTAAACCATCCTCTGCGAGATCAAGGAATTCAACAGGTTCCAGAAGCAAATATCACCTAAGAAAGAATCTTAATTTGAAAAAAAAAAACATAGACACAGATAGAAAAAGATACGTTTCATTACTTATTAAAGACAATGCCGATTGTAAACCATCCTCTGGATGTCCTATACACTTGTAAAACAATCCTTTTTACCAACTATAATAAAGCCCTAATCTGAAATTAACAAATCTCAACCACTCAATTAAGTCGTAAAAAATGAGGAAAAAGCTAAAAGAAAACCAATTCTTTTTTCTTTTTTCTTTTTTTTTAACCCAGTCAAGGGGGCTGAGAACCAGGGTAGCCCACAGAAGTGGGAAGAGGAGCATAGCAAGGTGATATCGAGGGTTGCCAACCAATTGACAAATCCCATGTTTCATGTTGTCTATTATTTAAAGAAAACCAATTAAAAGAGGGAAATGAGAGAAAGAAGAATAATTAGAAGCACTCAACCAACTTGGACGTTCCTTTTTTGTGCAGAAATGAGTATCACTTGCTTCAATTATGCCTTTTGTACAAGGGCTCTACACCTCAGGAAACACAGAGGTCTTGTGTTATATGTGACACCTAAGTAACACTTACCTCCGTTAGCTACCTCCAATAGTTTTAATGTAGATATGAGGGCTTACATGTGCCTCTAAGGATTAGTTCTCATGTATCGAGAATCGAGTGTCCTTCGGGCCAGACCTAAAACGCTCCTAGGCTGGGCTAGACCGGAGATACGTTGGGTTATAAAAAAATAATAAATAATAATATGCTTTTTGTAGATCTTTGTAAATGATTGTCCACTTAAGAAAGAGATGGGAAAGGGATCCAAAATTTTAGGAACTGTCTGATTTATGATGGGCATTCCTAATTATTGTGATTGTGGTCTCCACATCTGATCCTAATGGGCCAGCCACATGTTGTGCACTACCACCTAGCCAAGGGTGACCAACTTCGACCTAGTTGCATGCGTTTTGGGCCTTGTTGTGCCAGGTTCAAGTGGGCCCAAGTTTTGCTAACATGTTGTCTATTATTAGTTGCGTGTTTGGATAAATTGGATCCTTTTGGGCTTGATTGGATGGCCACTCAGACCTAGCAACAGGCTAATTTGGACCCCATAAAACTCAACATATTTAGCTAAATATCTTTTACCATTTTCAATCCATCTTGGCCATCAAAAATGTGATTTGAGTGTTTTCTCTTAATTGGGCCCATTTGAGATGGATTGATCAAATCAAATCTAAACAATCAAAGGCCTAATCAATCATAGAATCCATGAAACTTAGGCCAATATCCACTCCTTTGTCAACTATTGTACACAAGCACAATTTAAAACCCATACCGCCCATACATTTAGGACTGGGTAGTATGAAATTGGCCCCAATATCTGTCTTGCCGAGCAAACCCAATAATTATCAGCTTAATAGCCTCTCTATGGCTCATATTTAGCACCTTGAATTTTTTTTTTTGCTATGCAAAATATTTGAACTCACCCACTTGCACTATGTGTCTTTGCCCCTAACCAACTAAACTACATTTGAAAAATTAAGTTATTGGGTTGAATTTAAGTATGGGCAGGTTTGCATAGTCAGTTTTTCGTGAAATAAGTGAGAATCATGAAAATTAAATTTCTCTTTACTGTAAATTAAACTTATGTTTCGTACGACACTTTTCCTTCTTCAAATGTACAAAAATGGGCTAAGTTTCCGCTAATATTCCTTAGAATATAAATTCCTGAAAGGGGAGAGAAATCGAACCCCAATATTTCACTTTGTTAGGTTAGACCAATCGGGTTTGTGTTTTGCCGAGCCAAGTCGAACCCCAATATTCATGTGATATATATTGATCGGTTCATGTAACATTCATTATCATCTGAGAAATTACTGGATTAGCCTGTAGGCCAGCGTTGGAACATATCCGCGCACATCGTTCACACAAGTCTCAATCTCGATATCATTTGCAGTAGTTAGTACCCGTTACTTTTCGGCAAAAAATGAACAGCTAGGATCTTACAATCTAGAAAACATTATCCGCGTGCAGTCCACACACTCGTAAAAGGTGTATGCATATCCATATATATTTTATTATTAAATTTTTATAAAAATGAGAACCATTTGATCACGAGCCACATAATTTGTATTGACCATGTCCTCAAACTTTTTACAAAAGCAGGCAAAATAAACAACACAAACCGTAATGTTGACAGAGAACTGACCATTGAGGAGAAGTGACTGCAAATTCATCCCATACATGTTCTCTTCTCGCCATCGTATGATCCGACCGTTGGATACGCCAGTATAGGGACCTCTACCATCAATATCCCAGGCGAGGCTCTCTGGTCCAACAGCGCCGGTGATCGGAAGAAGCTCAGAGTTCTGAGGACTGTTGAAAGCTATTGGCGACTGGGAGGAGCTGAAAGGATGGAGAGAATTCGAGGCTAAGAAGATGGAGAGAACTGCAATTGCAATGGTAGGCCAAAACAGCTGCTTCCACCACATAATGGCGGCTTGTTTGAGATAGAAAGCAGTAGACAAGAGGATTGCAGTTATAGCGTCCAAGGGTTATACATGAATCATATAAGGGAGTGCTTGAAAAAGTGAAAAAGAGAACACACAATTTCAGCTAAGAAAGATAGACACACACTTTTTCTTTCTTAGGGTAGGTCAACCACACTCTGCGTGTGGAACAAGAATTTTGAAAAAAACAGAAGGTTGGAAGCTCAGCCATAAAAGTGGGTCAAGGGTTGTAAACAGGCCAGTTCTGGTCTGGGTCCACCACTGGAATCATCAAGGAGAAGGTGGAGCCGGATCCGGACCTAGAACCGGTTTTTTGGCTCTGGAACTGGAACCGGAACCAGAACCATATATGGGACGGGTCTGGATTCAGGTCCTGGTCTAGGTAGAGAATGATATTAAAAAAACATTATTTTTAGGAGATATTTTCAAAAATTAAGGTAATATATCGGGTCTCTGGTCTACGGGTCCAAACCAAGGTGTAACCGAACTCATTTATTCATCGGGGCCTAGATAAGGACCCAGACCCGATTTTTATGGGTCGGAACCTCTGGATAATCGGAGAATCGGGGACCCATTTACATCCCTAAGTGTGCCCCAATATGTATGAGACCACCAAAATGCATGAAAATCATAGGGCATTTAAAAAAATTGAAGGGCCAAAGAAATATATGATTGAGAAAAAAAAAAAAAAAAGAAACTGGGAGGGCCATGGTCACTAGGGAAGACCATGGGTTGGATTTGATATGGGTCGGGCTATGTTTGAAGGCAACCCAACTGACACATGCTCTAAGTCATAATTTTAAACCCGTCCTCCAAAGGGGACATGTAGAGATGTCAAATGGGCCGAGCCAGCCCACGGCATAGGCCATGCTGGGCCGAGGGGCTTGGCAAGTTAGGCACGGCACAGCCCGCCAAGCAGGAAGCACGACACGGTACGTGATATTTGATATTTTTAGTGTAAATATAAAAAATATAGTCTTTTATTTTATATTATCCAAAAAAGCTGTAAAGGTTTTGAAGGTAATCCTATTGAAAAATCTTCAAATAGAAAAGATCCAAATGGTTCTTTTCTCAACGGAGTAGGTTGAATTTGACAGATTCACTTAAATTTATGTGTCATACTCTTCTATGTGTATATCTTTTAATTTTCTTTTAATGTAAGGCCTTTATTTTCTCAGCCCAAAAAAGTGTAATTAAGACATTTGTTTTTTCCGCTCAAAAGGGAAGAACCACACGAAGCCCATGGCACGGCACGAGTCGGGCACGGCCCATGCTGGGCCGGCATGGCACGACCTGTTTGACATCCCTAGGGACAGGTCATTGGGTTTGCGTTTCTTAGTAGTCATTATTATTATCATCGTCACTACGTAGAAGTACAGGATACTATCTTCTCTTTGATAAGAGGGAGAAGGTCCCATCACCACCCGGTGCTCACGATAAGGTGAGCATTGTTTCTTGTGGGGCCTACCTAGGGATGGGACTTTGGATCCCACCCACCGACCCACCGACCCACTGGTTGTATATGGTGACAGAGGCTTCTATCATCATCCCAAGTACTTAATCAATCGCCGACATGTTTTTACCGTCAAAAATGAGTATACAGTCAATCCAATAGTCTTGTCCATTTTGATGGGCGCAATGCTCACCTAAGGTTTTTCCCAATTTAACTAGACCATCTTATTCTTAATTTTAGAGTCTCAAAGTCTAATAATTTTATAACTTGATTTATTCTTATAATTATTTTTATCAGTAAAATGACTTGAACCCACAACCTTAAAATTGAGGCAGCGCACACCTTCCATCATGTCCCATGCTCTTGTTATAGCATTTACGACTAAATTTTAACAATTGAGGATTTTGGATTCATTGTCAGTATCGGCCGACATATGGGCTGATGTCTTGGTAAGGCACTGATATATTGATTTGTTATTTATTTCCATTTTTTCACTAAACAGTTTTTCTAAAAATATAACAAAATCAAAAGTATGCATTTCCCATTACAGAGTGTGGTAGAAGTGACCAAACAACAAAATAGAAAGTAAAAAATACACATGTTAGGGGAACTCTCTTGGGGACCCAGCCCCATAGCTGAGATAAAAGTTACATATGTTCCAATATCAAACTAAACACAAAGAAAATCAATATTGGCTATTCCAGACCAATTGTATCCATATTCACACAAGCAATTTTGGCTGAATGTGACGACCGTTCATGATTCACATGGGTTGGCTTGTGTAAGAGGGCATGGATTGTCACTTGTGTTTGGCTGTTAGCTAATAAAATCTAAGTTTGTATGCCCAACTTTTGAGGAGAGTGGAGAATCTATGAGGCTCATCTGGCATTCTGACCTTTTCTGTGATTAATCTAAGCTGCTTGCACTCATTGGCTCCCCCTTAATCAGTATCGATCTCAAATTTGATAGCTATTTGAGTTGTATAGGCTCTCGCTAATTGATTATGTAAATTTGGGCACCCATCTAACTTAATCTAAGGATTACGGATTATAAAGCTCTCAACAGAATACTTTTCTTGATGGATAGTTTTCTTTTTTTTTTTTTTTTTTTTTGGCAAATTAGAAAACCTTTTAAACCCATTCAAACCCAATAATTATCATGCTTTCAGATGTTCCCATACCAATTGAACCACTTTTGTGCTAAAGATGTTCTGACCATTCCTGAATATGACTTTGTAGTTTGTACTTCATAGGTCAGGCAAGCATTGACACAATGGCCCTCCATTGAAGGAATATTGATTCAGATCTGATAGCTCTGGGCTCTCTACTTGATCATATAAATTTCAGCACTCATTCCACATAATCCAAGAGTTGGGAATTATACTTCTTCTAAAGCCTTGAACAGAGTACCTCTCTTTTCCCCCAATCGGATGGTTTTCATAAGTTGATTGGTAAAAGCCCAATAATTATCATCTTCTGAGATGTGTCCCACCAATACCATTTTTGTGCTAAATATGTTCTGGCCATTCCTGAAAATGACTCGTAGGGTCGGGCAGGTATTGGCTAAGCAGAAAACAAATGGAAATAGGGGACAGGACATGTGAAGTGGAATTAGTTTGGTGATTGTCCACTTGCATGCCATCTCTGTGAGTCATCAGCTAAAAAGGCAAATCTATCTGTCCTAATTCTGCCGCTGGATTAGGCAGTAAATGGGCCTGTATCCCGCCTGGATTCGGTTTAGAGGACAAGGTTCTGGGCATACATTGGGCTAAACTAACAAGCCCAGGATCATTGTTTACTGGAAATTTGATAGGCCAGGTCAAGTCAAGTCTAGAGTTTTCAAAGTCCTTTGGACTCTAATAAGATATTAATATTGAATGGTGATCCAGTGCACACCTCTTTCAATGGCCACCTTATGGTCCATCTGAATGGACCATACTCCCTTGTTACTGGACCAATAGATTTGCACTCATCCAAATGGACTAGACTGTTGGAACGATCATGCACCCGTTTTGACGGCTGAAACTTGTGGTCTCGATTAGGATGATCGTATGAGCCTCCGTCACCGTACACTAGTATACCCCACCCAGATGCTTCAATCCCCTGTCCCATCCTTAGCTGGGCCCTCAAGTGGGCCCCGCCGCTATTTTCCGATCATTGACTTTGAATGCTCTATACCTTGACGATGATAGATCTCCGGTGTAAACCCACACCAATCAATTGGTATTGGCTCCAACCGTCTAGATGAACCCCAAAGGCCCTCCTTCATGATCTCCGTTGTCAACATTGACCACTACCACATGTAAGCCGCAAATAGAAGAAGGAAATCAGACTTAGCATAATACATTCCTATAAATAATGAACATCTAGACATTCAACCGTTTATGGGCAAATGTGAAGTCTTAGAATAGCTGTATGGTCAAAGTTCTTAGAGGGATAACTTAAAAAATATAGAGGAAAGTCGTCGTGGTCATACCTTTTGGGATGCGTTGTAGTTGACAACAATGAATCATGCAAATATTTATAAAAAAAAAAAGGGGGATCAAGCAAATTTTACCTCCTCCCTGTGTGCCAAGAATTTCACAATGAAATTCTTCAAGAGGGACCCACCATGAACTCAAACAATGTATATACCTTTGGCATTTTTATATATAAAAAGAAAAACAATGGTGTTTATGCGAGCGACATTTGTTCAGACAAAGATAGGCTAATTGGGAGATAACTGATCTCAAGGAACATCCAGGCAGTGGCGGAACTAGAAAATATACCTTAGAGGGGCCAATAGGAAAACAAAAATTTCTTTGAGGGGCCAATGTAAAAAAATTCTAGAACTTTCTATAAGATTTAGGAGCTTTTCGCAATTAAAGGGGGTACCATGGCCACTGCCAGCCCTTCCTTGGTTCCACCCTGCATTCAGGTACAACTCATAGTGTAATTTAATGAATTGCAAATTTATATTTTAATTAAAGGGAAGGCTTTGTTGGATATTTCTTTAAAAAATTATATTTATAAATTAAATTAATTAAATTATTTTCTTGTGAAGAGGTGGATTAGGTCAAGTGCCATTTCATAAGGGTATATTCTTAAACATCCCTTCATTTATAGAATTACATTATTTATATTTTATAGAAGGATATGATCCTTCAAGTATCCTTTGGGTACAACTATCTATATTCTATATAAGGACAGCCAATTTCATTTCTATGAGTATACTAATTAGAATTAAGTTTGTGGTTTCTATCAAACTCCCTTCTGCCTTCTTGTTGTAAGCATTGAGGAAATTCTATTCAATGTCTCCTTGGTGTGTAGATATGAAGAGATATTTGAAGGCTAATAAGATTGAAAGAAAAACTTACAAGACAATTATTAGATTAAATATAACATATTGAGGAAATATTGATATGCAAAAAATGAGATAACAAAAATGTGAATGTGTAGTAAAACCAGGAATACAGAATTAGAAATGAGTACAAGTAGGAGTATTTAGGGGTAGCAATTAAGAGATGCTCGTTTGAGACTGTTTGAATATATTCAATGTAGACCAATAATGACACTCGTGAGAAAAAAAAATTCTACTTAAAGATGATGGATAGGACAAAGATGACATGAATGAAAGTAATTAGGATATATCTTAAGAAGTACAGCCAACCGGTATATTTGATCCATGATAGATTAGAATGGAAAAATAGAATTATGTGGCTGTCCCAATCTTGATGATGATGCTGATTATAATATTATACTGCAGGCAAACTATCAAGAAATATTGGTGCAATAAAGTTGTGAGATGACCCACTTATGATCAAGTTACTGCCCTGAAAAAACACCACATACCCACACATCCTCTCATAAATTGGCTAAAATAGAAATTAATTTTACACTCGTCCAATCGTTACTCACCTTTAACATAAAATCCAAAAAATGACGCCTTGCAAAATCATTGAACTTAAGTGCTAGATCAAGGGATTAAAATGATGTAAGGAGTTTGATATTTTATACAATGATAGGTCTCAGTGATGTCTTTCCCTCCTCATCTGTACCATAATTGTCATGGTCTCAGGAAGGTTATATAGGGAAGTCCTTTGCACCATCTCGTTCATCACATGGGACCAAATCTCTACATACACAAAATAAAATATAGATATATTTATGAAAGAAATTAACCTTACACACTAATTAGATGAATTGATGATGGAAAACACAAAATTGATAGATTAGCGTACAGTACATTTTTAGCCACCGATGCTCGTGATAATGTGAGCACCATTTATTAAACAGGCCCTATTTGGTGATGGGACCCCTCTTAATCGTACATGGTGAGCAAGGCTTGAATCATCATTCCAATCACTTGATTAACGGTCAATAAATTTTAACATATAAAAATGAGTATACGATCCATTCAAATGGATGCCGAACTTTGGATCTAAGACTATGAGGGTTTCCTGTTTTATGGTCCACTTAGATGGATCTCAAGGTGGGTCACACTAGAAAACGTGACGTGTCACATACTCAAACCAGCAAATGGCCACGCTCTGTACAGGTTGGTCCCACTCTCTTGCACTCACCACTACCACTAACACCAATCTCTTCGTATCCTCTTCGTCTTCCTTTCCCTTTTGCCCTTTGCACCCGCCAAAAAGAAACCAACCTGCGCGCGAGACGAGGGTATGATTTCCTTCACTTGAAAAAGAAAGAGAGCCATGTCGTCAGCCTTCGCGAGCTCTCTATGCCTGGCTAGTGCCAACCTCCGCACGACGACTAAGGTGACCCTTCTCTACATCCATCATTCCTTCCTTCAAGTCAGGTCTTTGATCTTTTGCTTTCTCCTTGCTTCCTTGTTCTTTATTCTTCTACTTCTGCTTCTACTTTATTTTTGGTTGTCATGTAACTTCTATCAAGTTAGAATTTTGGAATACCCCATAAATTAAATTGGGTGGGTGTTTATATTGAGTGTGTTAGAGGAGGTATCTTGTGCTGAGCATTTAGTATGAACTAAAATCACAGATGGGGGTAGATCTTACCCTTTGATGTTCTTCACCTTATAGTAGGAATATGGAATTGGGATATAAATGTATTCTTGGTTTGAATGGCAGGTCTTATTAAACAGGTCACAAAAATGTTCTTGGGGAGTTCAAAGGGAAGGGGCTTAAGGAAATCCTATGGTTGAATGCACAACTGAAAAAGGAAAGAGATTTTTTGGAGTGGGAGGGAACAAGTAGTACAAACGAGCTAATAGGTATAATTTATTTGATAGAGACTTGGAAGAGTGGGCCTCATTGAAGTCTAAGTACAAATCTTTTCATATTGTGGGTGTCCTTAAGATCACTAAGTCATTAGGGGAAAAATAGAGACCTAGACAATATAAAGTGCATTCAAGTTGAAAACAAAAAGGTCTTCATGAAAGAAGAAAGAAGTGTGATAGATTGGGAATGCATCTTAAATGCATACAGGATGATCACGTATCAAACTAAATCATATATCAAAACTAAATCAAGGGATGAATAGAAAAAACAGTTAAAAAAAAAAAATGTAAAGACAAATTTGGTAAAGATGAACTAAAAGAGCATCATCGTCATCATCATCAAAGTCTTGTCCCAACCTATGATACCTGGATACTTGTACAAGCACGACGTATCCATATCAAACTGATACGACACTTGTATTGATACCCGATACTCCACTAAATCTTATAGGATAAAAGTTTAGCATATCCTACTTACCAAGTCCATTATTTCATTTTAGTTCTTTTAATTTGTTTACTTCTCAACATAAAAAATGTTAGAAAGAAGCATAAATAATGATAATTTCATTAATTCAAAAGCGATCTAAAGAACATATTAGGATACCCGTATCCGTATCTGTGTCTTAGATTTTTAAAAGTGCAGAGTTGTATCCATGATCCTCGTATCCATTTATGGGCTATATGAGTCATGTTTCTCCATCCCGATTTATCATAAACTAAATCCTCAGATAAATTGCATTTCTTTAGGTCTATTTTTACTATCTCCATCCATGTCCTCTTCGGCCAACTCTTTTCCCTTGGTGTGCCATTAACCTACATAGTCGAACTTTTACTTGCTGGCGCCGTTGCCGTCCTACGTCCTACATTAAACATGTCCAAACCATCTCAAATGAGCTTCTCTAATTTTATCTCTTATTGATGCCACCCCTAAATGCTCTCGAAAGCGCTCTTTTCTAATTTTATCTTTCCTAGTTTTACTACGCATCCACCTCAACATTCTCATGTCTACTACATTAAGGTTAAATGGCATATGCATTTGTTCCCATTCAAGTGGTTAACTAAAAACTGATTAAAGAAAATGACTAAAATCTCATATAAATATATGATAGAACATGCAAATTGATTGGCGTCCTCCTTGGCCAATTGATCATCATTCATCCATGGCTTGTCCTTATGTATTTGGGCAACATAGGATATGTCCAGTGTGGGGGGTTGAAGATGATGGCATGGCATTTTCAGGCAGCGATGCCAATCAACATTTATTGCCTAAATTCTTGGGATCTCTTGATTGATGGAGGTGATTGAGTCTCATAGGGTGCTGAGAAGGTAGAAGGAGTTGGGAAATCGAAATTAGGACAAAAACTTCTTAAAAGGGTCTTGAAACTGCCATATCTCTAAAGGTTCTTTGAGCATGCAGCAAAATTTCAATATTATCCAGGAGCGACATGCTGTTCCTTCATTGTGGGTAGCTTATGTAAATTATTTATAAAGCATGGAACCCATTTAAGGGTGAATGTTCACTTCTAGATGATGGATCTGATCCAAGATGGATCCAACTGTGACCTAGAAGATGCAGTATTGTGTCCTGAGAGACTGGAATTAAGCAAAAATTTTCTCCTGCGGGAACCTTGGCATGTGGACATCGTGATCCGGATGTTAAAAAGGCCGTGTCCATTGAAAAATGGGGTCTACTGAATTTCATGGCACCCACCATGATGTCAACATGAGGACCGTACGTGAAAATTCCCCCTGGAATTAATATAGTCAGTGAGGAGCCAGTGCCACAGCTGCAGCAATTTATAAGATTGCTTGTTGGCTTAGTGAATATGCTTTCTGTGAAGAAGTTTGATCCAATGCAGCATGTCCTTGGTTGATTTGAGCTGCACAGATCAAGTGCTAGAGGGGTATCTGTTTGAAATCAAAGCAAGGATGTTCCAATCAAGAGCAGTGACGAAATTCTTGTGAAAGATTCTCTTCTAGAAATTGGAGTGATTGTTGTTAAGGAGGAGCCTGCGAGTGAGAAAGGGGATAGGCTCTTACTTTTACAGAGTTTTTATATTCATGTCTCAGCCCAACAACAGGGTAAAAGAGAGAGCATTTTGATACTACTTGTATATTGGGGATATCTACTATCTAGTGATCTCTGGAGGGAGGATGAAACCCCATTAATTTTGCTATTTGAATGCTCAAATTCTACGATGGGGAAGTTAAACATCAGTTTGATCAATTATGATTGCCCAAATGGGTGCAATCACAGGAGTGTTTGTGCTAATGTCTTTAAAATTTTGCTCATAAACGAGTTAATAGTTATGTAATGGTATTATAATAATATAATACAAGGTAATCAATGTTTTTCCGTCTAACAAGTGTCATCATGCATACACGATTTTCAGATATGACCTTTTTTTCCTGTGAAATGAAGTGTCCTTGATATGTTACTCCTCATTATCAATGGCTCTTTCTACGAACTGCTCGTTACAAGTTCAAATGAGTTCTCACTCAGACACCCAAGATAAGCCCCTAATTATTTTCCTTGCTAGAAACATAGATGATTACCATTGGCTGCTTATGCAAATAGCTCTTTTAGATAGGACAAATGGGGTTCTTAGATCTCCTCTTAGGGATCCTTTGTTTGCAACATTACATTTCTTTGCAACATTTGCATATGTAGTCATCACTCCTTTTAAAAATTTACTCATTGAATTTACATTTGTAAAAGAATTCGTAAAAAAATGGTGTAAAAGGGTCCATTTTCATGTAATAATTTTCACACCTCTCAGAAAAATCATTTTCATATGTAAATGGAGATTTTTTTACACACCACAAAAGTGCCAAGTTGGTGTCATTGCTATTTCCTTTAAACAGGTCTTGGATACAATTCCTGCTGACCTAACTTTTTATGCATCTTAAAAATTGCAGTCTATTCCATTTTTCTGGGTTTTTTCTTCACACTTTTGGACCTGCAGTTTTTGATCTGAAGTGTTCAACATTTTCATTGGGCTAGTAAACCCCAAGATGTGAAGTTTAAAACCCCAATATGTGAATTTTCATGTCTTATATCCTCACAGATTTTGAAAAATATGTTTTTTTTTTTGGAATGATGATTTTGAGAAATGTGTAAAATGCGAAAACAGCGTAATCCCTTTTTTTTTTTTTTTCCACACTTGCGTGCCCCCAATATATGATCCAAACCATTCAATATTCTCATAGAAATGATAAACCCCAAATTGTGAACTTTTGTATCTTAGATCGTCACGGATTTTGAGGTACATGTGAAA
Organism: Camphora micrantha; assembly: GCA_003546025.1. NCBI lineage: Eukaryota > Viridiplantae > Streptophyta > Magnoliopsida > Laurales > Lauraceae > Camphora > Camphora micrantha. Next base: position 55,395,856 of record QPKB01000002.1, on the reverse strand, counting down.
AACACAAAAATAGCTTATAGTTTCCGATTTTCCTACACTCATGTAGGTCCCAAGTTCATGATATGAACCATTCAACATTCTCAGAGAAATGATAAACCCTAAGATTTGAAGTTCCAGATATTACATCCTCAATGATTTTGAATATATACATATATATATATATATATAAGTACCATTCATAGCGTAATCCCACTTTCTGGTTTTTCTGCATTCTCAAGGGCTTCCATATCACGATCTGAACAGTTCAATGTGTATTTGACCTACTATTTCCTTTCTAGGAAATTTTTGGGATCCTGCATTCTGCTAAAATGTACAAAAACTAATTTAGATCCTTTCTTCCCCCACCCCCATGTGATAACTTCTTCTTCTTTTTTTTTTTTTGTTGTATATTCAGACATCCAGTGTAAAAAGAAAAGATGTGGTAAAGTGAATCGCTCGTGAAAATGATACGAAAATTTTGTTTACACGAACATTGTAATACCCTCAAAATATGCAAAACTTAAAACATGTGTAAATTACATTTACCATGCATAAAAAACAAACGACCCCCAGAGATAAACTGAGGTCCTTTTTAAGGGATAACACTTATTGTTGGATGTTACTCTACTGTCTCAGGTAAAACATGTTTCAAGATCCTTTTCAGGGGATAACATTTGCTCAAATGAGGGGAATGCTTTGGGCCAAGGGGCTAGCTGTGTGTTAGCTCCCTTGGGCTTACAGTGTCAGTCGAAGAAGCCCATGAAGGAAATGAGACAGGTCAGACTTCTGTGCGCTGCAGATAGTAGTAAGGTTGCTACAGATGCAGTGAGCATAGGATCTGAAAATATGGAAAGTACACTCAATGAAAATCAGTCGTTAGCAGCAAAGACCGCGTCCTTAATTTCAGCCACTGGAAATGCTGAGGCGGAGGTGAGTGCTAGAGACGAAACAGGTTCACAAATGCAAGGTGCTGACTCTGGTGGGTCTCAGACTGATTCTGAGGCGAATAGGGTAAACGTTTCTTCTTTGAGCGTGCAATCTCTGCCCAAGAGATCTCCTTTGACAGCCAGGGAAAAGCTACGTGCAGCTCGTGTTCTCAACAAATACACGGAATCGAGACCTTCCAAGAGAGAAATGGGCCGCAGTGTGTTGGATGCACTCAGGGAAAGTGATGTAGGTAAACCTCGAGGCCTACCTCAAGCTCCCACGAATTTGTTTGACGATAGCAAGCGTGGGATGCCAAAGCAGGGCTTGACATTCGACTTTCCTGGGGGGGTGGATCTGTTCGTCATTGTATTTTCATTTGTCTTCATCAGCTCGGTCATGTTTGCAACTACTTATATTGTTTGGAAAGCTGGTGCAATTCATTTTAATGAATAACTAAGGAAGGCCTAGTCATGCACGTGATAAGCTGCCTGCCTGGTGAAAGTATTTCAGTTTATGCAGGGAAGTAATTATTTGCTTATATCTTCATGAGGTGAAAGATTACAATGACAATTAGATGGAAAGTTCCAATGGGGACGTGGTTTCAGGTACATTGACGCACCCTATGCCTTTAAACAGTGATCATCAAATTTTATTTGTAAAGAAATAGTATATCATCCTTTCATTTTATTATGGAGCTGCTTTTTCAAGATAAAGTTATCTAAAAAAGTTATCTATGTCCAAGTTTAGTGGGACTACTTTGTCTCACAAGTGCAGTTTCTCTTCCTTCCATAGCTGTTTTGTACAGTTCTCAAGCCGGCCCCAAATAGATGGGATAAGACCAATGACCTGTTTATATGCATAGAATGCATAGGAATTCATGGTCAAGTAAGCTCTTCTAAGGATTATTTAAGAGGTAAGGGTTGGATATAAGGCAATGATGTAGATGTGACTTTGGCTTTTCTAGGATTTAAATTACAAGTGCGAAGGCTGGGTATTCATTTTCCATCTTCCTTTGATACAATTTCCATTAGAGAGTAGGTTATTTGATGGTCATTATTTGATATTCACCTTTCATTCTTTATTTTAACCACTTCTAGAGATATAGTCTCCTAGAATTTCTAGGAACTGAATTACATGAAACAAACATGCCTTACGAGGTGATGCAGTAGCAGCACTATTTCACGGGAGATAACTTGTGGTCCACGTGGGACCCACGTGGAACCCATTGATGCTTAAGAGATTTTCTTAATTGTTATTAGCTTTAATTTTAGCAAAGAGTTGTAATTAGATTAGGTTTCTAATTTGGATAGGATTCTTATTTTATTTCCTAGTTTGATTAAGATTGTTTCTTAGGGCTTAAGCATCTTTTATTAGAAATCTGGCATTGTAGAGATCCATGATCTCAGATTTTTGAAGTTAATAGAATTTCCCTTGTGAGTTTATCGTTAGAGAGTGTCTTCATCGTGTGATTGTTTTCATGGAAACCCTAATTGTGCTTGTGGCACTTGTGATCCTAATTCTAGGATTGCACAAGAGGTGATGATAATGTCCAAAAAAAGTTTCTGGGAAACATTATGATAGTAATGTTCTTGATGTAGGCCGATCAAAGGCCAAGGCCCGCAAGACCGGATGACCCGCTTAAGGGGGGTCCACATGATCTCTAATTTGGGATCCCTATCCTTAGTTAGATAATTTCTAAATTAGTAGATTACTTAATTGATTTCCTTTCTATTTCATATAGGATTAGTTGTTTCCTATTTAAGATTAATCTTACTCTATATATAGAGAAGATCCCCATTGTAATATAGAGGCTACAATTGCTAATGAGAATTCAGTTTTCTTCCACGTGAGTTTCTCCTAAGGATATTAGGGTTTTTGAGTCCCAGGACTCGATCCCACCGTTGGAGGCATAGATCTTCGCAATAGTTCTACTGCCATGTTTCCTCTTAACCAGGGTGGCGTTGATGATGCAAAGGAGATTATTGGGACCTTTCTGAAAAAGAAAAGCTTGTAACATGAGGATGACAAGCTCATTTGGCGCCATAGGCAATCATTGTGCTTATTGTAGCTGGCTAGAGATCCCACCAAACTAGTAATTGCGAAAATGGAAGTTGCAATTAGGCTGTTGGCCCAGCCCAATGCATGGGAGCACTCTTTCAGTGCTCTAATACCAAAGAAAAAGGATGGTGGACGTTAGAAGTCTAGGACCAGCCTTATAGTGTACAAAAATCTAGCTTAAATATTCCTTGTAAGTCAAGGAAGACTCTACCATCGATAATATTAGTTTCTAATGCGATGGTCATCGGTTTGATTCTGATACCCGGCTTTTCAATATTCCTTGAGATCAAGGAATATTGAAATAACTTCTCCCCATTTTATTTTAAAAATGTCGGGTCACTGATCTATTATGTTTTTGGAACTTCCAACTATGAATAAAAAACTGATTTGATTGGAGTGGTTAAATCTCTACAGGCAACGATGGTGTTTATTTAGCAGGGTAGAAATCCCACCAATCTGATAATCGTGAAAATGGAAGTTGCAATTAGGCTGTTGGCCCAGCTCAATGGATGGGAGCCTCTTCAGTGCTTCAGTACCAAAGAAAAAGGGATGGTAGACTTTCAAAGTGTAGGACCACAGACTCATCAGCCTTGTAGTGTACAGAAATCTAGCCAAAATTATTGCTTTAGGTTCAAGAGGACTCTATTATTTGCCCAAGATGCTTTTATCAATAGGGGACATCATGCGATCCTGGTGGCCAATCAGTGTGGTGTCGAGAAATAAACCCAAAAAATGGGAATTATATTCAAAATAAACCTCAAGCAAACTTATGATATGATTGGGACTATTCAGTACAACAGATAGATGTTGGTGACATGGTGCAAAATGGAGAAGCTAGATCAAAGCATTCGTGTAATAATCATGGTCTTCTATTTTGGTTAAAGGGGGCTCTCAAATGCTTCTTTCTATCTGAGAGAGGCAAACAGATCCAGTTTCTCAATTTCTTTTTATGGATCACTCCTTGATATTTGGTGACGCTAGCTGAATTCTGATTTTGATATGAGAACGATTCTGATTATGTAGGCTTTGACAATAAAGAAGAGACCTTTTTGCATTGATTACTTTATCATGTTTGTTTAGCATAAGTAGTAAAGGTGAAGTTAAAGCTGGTACGAGATGTGACCTTTTTACTTCACCACGTTTGGGTGGAAAAAGTGGAGTGGAGAAGTAAACTTATGATGTGACACCACTTACCTTTATTCCTTAACAGGCCTCTTTCTTTTTACCAAAGAGTGAAGTTGGCGAAGTAAACTTTATGACAAAAAGTGTTTTTTAATCAACACACACTCTCTCACCTATACTTTTCCTTGTACTCACATTTTTACCAAATCTCTGCTTTTATGTCAACTTACCTTACTTTTACCCTTTTCATGATGTGACATCCACCTCATCTTAACTACTCCACACATGGGTACATCACAAGGGTACCAGTAGTGGGGCCACAAAGGTTTATCTAAAAAAGGTAGCATCATGTGCTTTGCTTCTCCACATCACTTCTTCATCCATACAGGTGGAAGTATAAAACGTCACATCATGACTTGTTGAAGTAGAACCCATTTTATTGCTATTTAGACCGTCTCCAACATTGGTTCTGTGATCAAGGGGTTTCTAATTATAGATTTTACACAGCCCATCTCTCAATCATGATAAATCTATCGAATCTAAAAAATCATCCCCTTACTCAAACCTACACCATTTGATTGATAGTGGTGTTAGTCCCACAGGTGGGCCTCACACGGCTCTTACCCGTGATCCATTCATGACAACTCCTATTAGATCACACCAGTCTCCATTATCCCTTGGTACAGATAAGAACCGTACACTTTAGCTTATTTTGATTTTTGGGGGCCACCGGCTTATAGATTAGCAAAATAATACTCCCTCACAAACAACACTTATAAATTGCCACAAACAGAAATTTTAGGATGATCTAAAGGGGGCGATATTTTGCACACCTCTAGGTCTGATTGAGATCCTTTTACAACCCGTTTCCCAGTTTTCACTGTAATAAAGCTCTTTCTTTCTGTGGGTATGTCTGTAACTTATCATGTAATGTTGTTAGGCAGAGGGCTATGGGGGGCTGATTATCTTCTACATCTAATTTATATGCATGCATTAAAGAAAGATAAATTGTTGGAGTTCCATTTCTATCTGGCACCAACATACAAGAAAAGTAAGATCTCTACAAGGAAAGCTAGATAGAGATTTCTTGTGAAAATACCACTCCTTCAGTCTAAAATGAGCAGGTTGCAATCTTGTGTACGTTTGCATGCCTGCATGCGTGTGTATAACATGGTACGTTAAGATGACATAATTTGAGTAGTAGTAAGTGGTGAGAATTGAACTCAACCCATTTACAACCCTAATATCTAGGTTAGAATAATAGGGGAGTATCTTAGATAGTAGTAGAGTTGTGGAGAAGTTTCTTAAGAGTAGGGTCTAGAAGGTTCAATCTAATGGACAAGTGACAGGTGGATTAATCTTAATAATTGATTATCTTGGCCATTGATTGTATAGAGTAGGTTTATTAATAGGATGTTCTCATTCATTGTAACAAGTAATATTTAATGAACATTGAGGAGGCTATGCAATTTCTCATTCCTAAAAGTGTTCTCTGGCGTGGTGTCTGTTACAAAAGGCTTTTTTTTTTTTTTTGGATAACACTGTTATGAAAGCCTTAAGGTTCTAATTCTTCTTTTAAGGGTTAAATTGCCATTAGAGAAGGCTAACACACTATTGCATGAGGGGTAGATGAGTGCTACCAGTACTCGAATCAAGGGGATTCATTTGGTCTCTAACAATGTTGTTGCAAATATATGGTTATACTTTTACCTTTTTCTCTTAAACTGTCTTTGATTAGATAATACTGATGCCCATATGGTATATAGGTGCTAAAACCACTGCCTTGATGTTGCCTGTCTACTTGTTGCAATTTTCCATAAATCTTTTTTTTTTTTTTAACTAATGGGACCTTCATTAGCTAGAAACATACACAACAAGCATACAAAAGAGAAAGGAAACACATAACAAAGAGACAACTACTACAAACTACCTCTACCTTCATGTTGCCTGTCTACTTGTTGCAATTTTCCATTGATCTTTCTTCTTTTTTACTAAGTAGACCTTCATTAGCTAGAAACATACACAACAAGCATACAAAAGAGAAAGGAAACACATAACAAAGAGACAACTACTACAAACTACCACTACCTTGATGTTGCCTGTCTACTTGTTAATGATCTAAAATAACGACACAACGCCGTCACCTTCCTGTCTCTTATAGCGATATGCTGCTGTTGCCCAAACTATCTTGCCCAACAACACTGTCATTGCCTCTGTAGGCTTCTGATGGTTCACACAGTTCAACCTTAGTGCCTTCCTATTTACCTTCAGCCCTAGGTTGTGCAAAAGATCTTTTCAACTCTTCCAGTTCTATTGCAACTTCCTTCATTGTAGGCCTCTCATCTCCATTAAGACTCAAGCATCTCTTTGCAAGCTGAGAAACTGCCACCAACTGCTCTACTCCACCCTCATCCACCACTCGATGATGTAGCACGTTAGGGAGAGAATTCTCTTTCATTGATGAAAGGAAATACATTGACAGGTATCTCTCTTCTGGACCCCTAGTGATGGAAGTTGGCTTTTCTCCCGTTAAGAGCTCAACAAGAACAACACCAAAGCTATAAACATCACTCTTCTCTGTCAATTGCCCTGTTTGAAGGTATTCCGGGTCCAAGTATCCTAGGGTCCCTTGAACAATTGTACTTATTTGAGTTTGATCCAGTGGAATTAATCTGGATGCTCCAAAATCAGACACTTTGGCTGTCAAATCATTATCCAAAAGGATGTTAGTAGATTTTACATCTCTGTGAAATATTGGTATTGAAGCTGCAAAATGCAAGTAAGCAAGTGCTCCTGCAGTCTCCGAAGCAATCCTTAAGCGATCCTCTAAAGATAAGGTTGATGGATGTGCTTCATCATGGATGTGATTGGAAAGGGTCCCATTGGAGATGAATTCATACACAAGTAATGGAACTTCAGTTTCCAAACAACATCCCAAAAGCTTCACTACATTTCTGTGGTTGATTTGTGACAGGATAAAAACCTCATTTATGAACTGCTCTATTTGGCTCTCATCAACCATTTTGGACTTCTTGATTGCAACTGTTCCATGGTTAGGTAAAATTCCTTTATAGACTGTTCCGTAACCTCCTCTGCCAATGATTTGTGTCTCATCATACTTGTTTGTAGCCCTTTCTAGCTCTTCAGCACTAAATATCTTGGTTGCCACAGTAACACCATGTGAAGCTATTTGTTGTTGCAGCAACAAACCTCCATTTTTCCGGAAGAATTCTTCTCTGAGTTTGATGATCTTTCTTCTCTTAAGTCCCCAATATATCCAAGAAATAACGAGTACAAACAAGAGGCTTATGCCAATGCCTGCATAGTTAAGTGGAAAGAGTTTAAAGATGGAAAAAAAAAAATAAAAATGGGCATGCATGGATAAGTTGAAAATTGCAAAATGAACGTGAACAAAATATTGGTGATGCCCTTAGATTGAGTTTGCCAATTCTTGTGTTAGGGTTTTGATTTACAAAGTGGGCTTCATCTTAAATGAATGGGAGGGGTAAGTCGAATGTTTTATGGTTTCTATTTTCTATTTTTTCTTTCTTGTATTTAAGTAGATAATGGCAACTCTTTGTAGTTCACCCTAAGGATGTATGAACCAATGATTGAAAGTCCTTATTTGACACACATTGGAGCATAGTTACCTAGTTCGGGGTTCGTTTAATTTGCATATTCAGTTTGCAATCTGTAGATTAGAAAATTTGATGGAGTAGGTTCATTTGATTGACTTCTCAATTCATTTGATTTTGAGTTTGAACTCTACAAGAACGATGAACTTTGATTCACTTCTCAATTTATTTAATTCATAGTTTGAGCTCGACAAGTATGATGAAATAATTCATTTGTGCCCATGCTTTAAGTCCCACAAGTTTGTCAAAGCCTTTCTTGTTTGTGATTTTTCTTTGTTCTTAAAAACTGGTTTGGATCTGGTCAGCTTGTGTGCGCTCATGTGTTTGTGTATTTATCAGGAAAATATGAAGGACCCTTTTATTTATGAGAGTGACTTGTATGAAAATTGAGTGGTTTACCCAAAAGGATCATAAGTGCCACAAGTTTGTCAAAGCGGCGCTTGCAGTCATAACCTCCCTCTGTGTTTTTACATATTTGTTCTCCGCAATTGTGGAGGTTTTCATTGCATTCGTCGATATCTGCATGACGATAAAAAGAATCAGCCACCCATATAAAAATGTAAACTGGAAAAACCCTCATACATGGGCTGTGAATAAATTTGACATTAAAAGAAATTGAGTCTATTCTTAGATTGATCATGTATAAACATTTAAATATAATAATCAACAAAACTTACTTGTTTTATATGTGGTCAATTAAATGATTGACCCAACTCCCACTGGAGTGCAATTTCAGAGATCATAGAAGAGGGAGAATTTATTGTTCAATCTAGATTTCTTTGTAAGTGGGCATCATCACGAGGATGAGAACTCGTTTTAAAGACTTGAGATAGCTTCGTAGGGATGGCTATGGTGGGGGTTAAATGAGTGACCTAACCCAATTGTGGGGCTGCCAAAGGGCTGGCAGGGGTAAGCCCTTATCCTACCCTCATATATGCGGGGCATGTCTAGGTGGAGCCAAAGCTCTTGTGACACTTCGCGGGCTTACAATATTGAAGCCCTTACCCTTACCCTCGAGGGCCAAGGTCGGGTCAGGGCTAAAAGAAATGATTTTTTTAATATTATTATATATAAAAATCTTTTCTTACTATGATGCTAGCCCAACTTTATTTGAGCTAAGGATATGTGCAATGCGAAAGTCGGTCTATTTTTGTTATTTCTAAAAGAATGCACAAGACAAGTTACTTTATCCTCATATAAATTTTTTATTTTGGATTATATGAAATAAGCTAATCTGATGATATTGTGACATGAAATTAGGATATAAACGACACTAGTAAAGACCTAAATACACTAGCAGTAGGTACATATTTTAAATAATGTGCTAGTTTTTGTTTGTTCTCAGGCTCTTAGTAAGACTGTCGTAATTATAGTTCAGCTAGTTGTAGTATTTTTTACTAGTTTATGTGCTACATTTTCTTTTATAAAACAAAATATGGACCATAAGAGCCTGTTTGATAAGTCTCACATGATTCAATTAGATTTATTCATTAAAAAAAGCATTAGAGTTTTTCTAAATAAATTATCTAGCATGTGTGGTTCAATTCGACAATATGCCACTTTTAAATTAACATTAACCCTTGTAATTCTTCACAACATCATCAATGGATTTTATAAAAAAAATAATTTAATTTTGACTACCTATGATGAATGACAACAGATGCATTTGAACATGGGTCAGAGCCACAGACTATAACTTCATATATGGGGTCCACTTGAATGAAACAATAATCATAAAAGTAAGATGATAGAAAGGAATTGGCATCGATTAGTGGCCAATGGCTAAAGCTCAACCCCATTCAGTGATTATGTTGATGGCCATCTATTTAGACTTTCAAATATCGGTAGTTTATATTAATGGTGAAAATCAATCTAATCAATGACAACTTGAATTCTCTTTTCATTGAAGAATACGTAGAATCAAATATAGGTGGTAATATTAGGATTTACGGGGATATCTATCAAAAATATTTTACCTAAGGTTGGTTATTATTTTTAACCAAATATTAAGGCTCCATCATTAATTGCTAATTAGACCAGGTCTTTATAATCTTTTGGTAAAAACTCATATATATTAATTATTTATTTTAAATATTAATAGACAAAGGCCCGGCAGGCCCCTCGGGCCTCGGGCCATCTAAAGCAAGCCCTACCTCGGCCCTTAAAGTTACGGGCTTTTCAAAATTGGGCCTATCTTACCTTCGGACACTAGGATAAAAAGAAAAGCCCTCACAAGGCCTCCACCATATCTTTTATAGTAAGGTAAGAGTAGCTCTAAGCATTTCCCATAAATATATATATATATATATATATATGTATAGAGGGCTGCTCTCCTCAGCTGCAGCCCTCATTATCCTCAGCTACAGGCATGTGAGGAGAGCAGCTGCAGCCCTCCTCACATGCCTGCAGCTGAAGATAGAGGGGGGCTGCAGCTGAGGAGAGCAGCCCATATATATATATATATATATATATATTTATACATATATCTATGCACACACACAGCCCCATGTAATTCTGTTTTTCTTTTTCATTATGATATTTCAAATATAAAATTCTAACACCAAACTAATCCCATCCCCATCTGTGAAACTTTTATGGATTGGATGGGGCACTTGGTCTGGCTCACTGCAATTAACAAATCCAACCCAATTGAGATATAATAGCTACGACACTGGATTCCGACTCACTCACATGGAGAAACAATAGCAAAGGCACAAAAAGAAAAACATACCTACGCAGCCGTCTGCTTCAGTAAGGTAAGGATTTCCTCTGTATCCTTGTTTGCAATCGCAACGGTATCCAAGACCATCAGTATCATTGCAGAAGCTGTTCTCGCTCTTGCAAGCGAAAGTCTTCGCATTTCTTCTTGCGATTTTGCACGTCTGGTTGGCAATTCTCCAATCTAAAACCGCTGGAACCTGTTGGTCTCTTTCATATCTATTGTTAACCAACAGATCATTGATGGTGAACTTGAACTGATCTTTATCTATTAGAAATGCGTAGCTGCAAGGATTAAAATCCAGCACGCGACTATGGTTGTAGTAGCTATTCAGAAACATCTCCACGTTCTTGACACCCGAGGGAATGGAGGCCTGGCAGCAGCCAATCCCGGAGCACGAGTTGTTTACCACCATCCCCTTGCCTCGACAAATCGACATACACCCAGTGGTATAATCCGCGCCTTTAGAGGGTCCTATGTATGCCTTAGTATCGCAACCGATTGCAGTGAAAATGGTGCGGGTGCTTGAGATTGTGAACGGGCCATCGTCGTCTAGTTCGATAAACGCGTCATACACCTCTGTTTCTCCTGACCGGTCGTAACAGTCTTTAGCAACAGGAGAGCTGAACGTTAATTGGCCTTGTAACGATATGTTTAAAATCTCAAGATCACCCCAATATGGCTTTGCAGGGTTAAATGAGTCGTTACAAGATAGATTGAACCAAGGCTCTCCTATGTGACACTCATCACCGATGCCAAAGGGAAATGGGATGCTAACGTTGTTACCGCAGCTTTGTGGGCAATCCGACTTGGCACCGGAAGCAGTTGCAGCTGCAGCCGCTAATGCTAGCCAGATAAGCGGTGTAAGCTGAAGCAGCAATAGATATTGCTGCCTACAAGCCATATTCTCCTCTCTCTCTCTCTCTCTTCTTGCTAAAACAATGGTTATTATAGCCCTTGAAGCTTGAAATCATGCGTTGGGAGCTGGGATTGGTTGCCTTTTTAAAGACCGATCGAGGCTGTATGTGGATACGTCTCCTCAGGTCCTCTTCCAGCGTGTGGGCCTGTTCGTCCCAAAACTCCATTTTGGGGCCACGTAGGGATATAATAAGGAGCCGTTCAAGAAAAATTTCTTACCTACCGTTGATATGTTTTGAAGTTTCAGCTTAAAAGGAGTGGTCCAATATAATTGAGCATCATGACTGAGACGTGATTCACCCCACATCAACAGCGATGCCGTGTCAAGTTTCTGTATTCATGCACAATAAGGTGGTGAGACCCACTTATTTTGAAGTGAAACTTGAAGATATATTAATGGAGTGAATGAGATTCACCCATATTATTATTTTTATTTATTTTCTTTTTTAAAGGTAAGCTGAGTCTTTTATCGAAAAAAACACAAAGAATACTGTATAAAGCGATAGCCTACCTCTCAAGAAAGGCAAGCATCACAAGCAAAGAAAAATTCTAAACTAGGACTTAAGAACCCACAGCCTGGGCTAAGCACAACTTAATGGTTACATAGCCAACTGATTTACATTGAATTGAGTAGGTCTTAGAACAAGTCTCTTTAATTCCTTACTTAATTTAATTGTTGAGCATGAAATTAGACTAAAATGTATATCCTAAAGTTCATGTATTGCTGCCACCACCTTACGCACCTGAAAGCGGTTTTCCCATTTAGATAATAAAGGATTTTGAAGGATTTTCAGCAAAGACCCATTTGTTTCCAAATACACAGGACAAACATGATTGCGAATTAACCCCACTAAACTCATCGCAGCCCCATAGTGATTTGAATTACTATACGAAGCTGCTTTCATTGGCTTTCCTAAATCATCCCAAACCACTCCAATAACCAGTGGATGGCAGAGAAAAAAAGGAGAAACGCCAATTGGGTCGATTATGCACCGGCTGTATAGGAGATAGAGAAGGAGGATGGATATTCCAATGACTGACTAGCCACAACACTTTGGGAGATCCAAATTGAGAATTATATTACGGATGCAGGACCTGATCATCACAGTGCAAGAAGTGCCCCTAAAATTAAATGCGACCTTTCCGCTCTCTCCAAACAGGCCACACAAGTGTTGGAAAAAGCAATTTTCCAAGAGTTTGTAGGCCCTTACAATTGCTATCCAGCCTTGTGATGGTAGACTCTAGCATCTGATGAATGGACGGACATGCAACAGGCTGAAGACCTACCTTGTCCAACAAGTTTATCCAAACCTTCCGAGTGAATGGATAAAAGAGTGATAAATGTAGTAAATCTTCATAAATGCTCTCACAAAGAGCATAACATGTGTCACAATCTTCATAAATGCCCTAACAAAGAGCACAAAATGTGTCACAAAGGATGTTTGCATGATTAAGGAAAGCTTTCATTTTTAAACATGCCTTTAAAGCCATCCACGCACAAACAGAGTGTTTAGGAATACAACCCTTAAACCTAAGATAAGCGATCCAAAAAAGAGAGACCCGATCACCCACATTACTCATCGTAGTATATGCCGAACGAAGAGAAAAATACACCAGTATCTTCTAACAAGGCAGATAACTTCATCTTCACAATCCCCCGCTATATGTACTTCAGAGATTTTATTCCAAATAGAAATAAGATCTCCGGAAGTAGTTGGTGGTAGTGTCCAACTATTCAAAAGGTTTCTACTTTCTAGAATGGAAAAATAGCTCCCATTCAAATTAACAGCATTTTTTCTTTTTATAGTTTTTTATTCTTACTTGAATTCATTTTTTCTTACATAATTATGTGGCTATAACTTTTTTAAATATAATTTATAGCCCACTATTAGATTTCTATTTTTTTTTTCTTTATTCTTTGAATAATTATTTACTCATTACTAATTTGCAGTAAAGGAATAAAGTCTGTATCCTCTAAGGCTCTGGACTCACTTGAAGTTTCAAGTTTAGCTCAGTAAAGAGTCAATATACCATCATCAGATGGTTTAAAGCCCTGCTTTGCCATTGATCCTTGGCACTATGGGCGAGAAGTATGCCCGTGACAATCTCAATTTCTATTGAAGTCGAACTGTCAAAAGAGGACGGCAATTATTTCAATTGTTATATTGATTTGTTATGAGTGGGTCGTTCTGAGAACTGCAATAATTTCCCTCGAGTCTGAACATTGGAAGATCAAACCAAGGAAAATCCCTTCACATGGACCGCTGGCACTGGGCTGTTAAAATGTTACACGACTCGTTAACACGACACGAATCCATACGATATTAACGGATTTTGGTTGGCTCTTAATGGATTCGGATCGTTAATGGGTCAAACCCGTGAACACGTTAAGTTAATGGGTCAGGTATGAATTAAACAAGTAACCCGTTAACAACCCGCTTGACCCGTTAAATTTCTTTTTTCCCTAAATGTAAATAAATTAATTTATATTCATATAAAAAGAAATTAAAATTTATTATTTTATAATGGGTTTTTAGGTGGGATCTACTTGAGATCTTCACTTATAGTTTCATGTAGCTTATATTTTTTTTTTCTTCTATTTTTGTATAATTTTTTTTAAATTTCGAAATGACTTAATTACTTAACGCGTTAACAGGTTGGATCGGGTAATCCGTTAAATTAACGGGTCGTGTTCGGGTTAGATTTTTTGATCCATTAAGTTAACGGGTCGGATACGAATTGAAATGATTTTAATTCGAATTCGTTAACCCGTAACCCGAATTCATTAATACATTAACACCACTAGCTGGCACCCACTTCTGATAAATGTTGAGGTGGGCCCGGAAAACGTGGTTCTCATGGACTGCTTTTTTTTGCCCTTTCTCAATCAACTTTTTTATCTTATTTGTTGCCCACAACTTTTGAGTCAGACAATAATCATTCTGAATCTAACGTGGTCACGTGGGATTGTCGGTTAAAGTACTTATGCTCTGGCACCCAATGGTCTCAGGGCGCGCTGCTTTGATCACCGAAAAAAATGTTCTGTTTTTTACCCCACTGTTGCACTAAGTTAAATTAATATATATATATATATATATATATATATATATATATATATGGGGTTACCTCTCCCAAGCTCAAATTTAGGATAAGGTAAGTTTAAGTGTGTGGTGGAGCTTATCTGGGGACCCACATAGGAATGGGGTGGGGGGGATTTCAAAGACTCCCTGTGATCTTCCTCTCTGTAAAAAATCAGCTATAATCGTGATTTCTATCATCTCCATATGGGCTCAAAAGTTTAATGGTCAATAGTCCATTTGAATCGATGCATAGTCGATCTAACGGTCCAGTAAATTCGGATTTGACCGAAAGTTGGTGGACATGTGCAATTTAGAAGGGTCATGTGTTTGATCCATTTGGATGGTCCAAAGGTAGGCCTCACAAGTATTAGCTTACAAAATTTTATCCTAAGCTTGAGCTTAGAAGAGCCTTGCTCTATATATATATGTATATACATATATATACATATATATATGTATATACATATATATACACTGCCCTTTATAAAAGGGAAGAAACGACGTGCTTGTTGCTTTCTCTACACTGAGGTGGGCCCCACTGCATGGACCTAAAATTGAGTGGATTAACTGGTAAGTGACCTGTTGGTACAATGATAAAAAATGGTTCTCTTATACTGGTCCACTGATTTGGTTGCTTGTGTGTTAGTGAGATGTCATGCGTTCAAGTCTTGCTCTTCCTACACTTGGTTTTTGCAGTCGGGTTAGGCTGGGCTTGGCCTCTCTCCCACTCAATCCAAGTCCAACCTGGCCCCAAAAAATAATTCGAGCCAGGCCCAAGTGCTAAACCTTAAGGCCTAAGCCCGGGCCAAACCAGTTTGGGGTGGGTTTGAGATCGGGCTGACCCCTAAACGTGTTATAAAAAAAAGGAAACAACTAGAGTGATGTCATTCGATCTAGCGATGCACCTATATTCAATTGAAGTAAAATTTATTCTAACCTATTCTAATGCATCTGAATGCCGTCAATTTCAATATTTAATAAGGCTACTAATTTTCTTAATGATCCCATCAATTGAACTACTTATAGTCACCTTTTATAAAAGAGAATACTACATTGCAGACTCTCTACACACCCATCTCTGATGGGGCCCACTTTGAAGCATCTAATGCATACCATCCAAAAGGATCCCAAATTGATAAACAACAATTCATAGGGCCCACTTGTACCCTTATAAAAGGAAAGGAGTGACTTGTTATTTGCTCTACGCCATTATGGGGCCCAATTACACCTACACTTGATGGGGCCCATTTAGATGCATCTAATGCATGTCATCCAGATGGATGGTAGATTCATAAACAACAATGTATAGGGTCCACTTACATGCAACAACTCGATTCTTCCTTTCCATGCCTGGATTGTTCCTTTCTAAACTACCGGTTGAATGAAAAAACGAGAAGCTCTTTGTAGGATAAAAAAAAAATCTTTCCTTCGTCTGATCATCTCTCTTAGCCATCTTCTCTCTCCCTATTGCCATCTTTCAACTCCATCACTCTTGCCCATCTCAAACTCTTTCGAGACCAAACCTAAGAAAATACATGGAAAACAAAACCCTATAATCCGACTATCCCTATTCCTCTTATCCTTCTCACAACAAATATCCTTCTTCATCAAGCTTTGAAAGCCCTACGATCTTGTTTGAAAAAATTTCTCATTTTATCTCTATTGTGGATCCTTTTCCATTTCCTCAAAAATTTCTCTCATGGTGGTTGAGTTTTATTTTTGAGCCTTTCGATGAAGTAAATCTCAGCTATCAAATTTCCAACTCACCCAGAGATCTCTATACTCATACAACATTTATTATTTTTATTTTTCTTATATTTTTTTTTGGTTTCATGATTTAACCGTTGTAATTAATTTTGTTTAGAAATGGTGATTTAGTTTTTTACAATTCGGATTCCGCTTATTTTCATTGCACCTACTTGATAAAAACACATATTTTCTCAAGTCTGAATAAATTCTATAGTTTCTACATGACAAGATATATGAGCATCAAAGGTCGAGTCTAATAGGTATCACCAAAGGATTTTTTCTATAATCTAAATGCAAGTAGAGTATTGGTAACTCTTCCTAAACACAGTCGTTGTTACATGAGTATTTTAACTTAAGCAACGGCACAAAGATTTTGAAGTCTTGACCCCATTGAGCTTCTTTAAAGTCCATAAGGCGAGGAGTAGCTACAAGTCAATATCTTTCCCTGTGTCACATCTTGCACTCAAACTTGAGTTAGTGTAATTTTTGGTGATGAGGTCAGGTTTTGGAGATGGGTTTTATGCAACAGTCCATTCGAGGTTCATGAAGAAAGGACTTCACACTTCACAGTGCATATTCATATTTGGATGTACATGATCATGTCTATTGACCTTTTTCTTTTTTATTATTATTATTATTATTATTATTATTATTATTAAGCATGATTAAATTTAGAGTGGGTAGATGCATGTTCAATAATACAACACACATTGAGCAGGTTCTAAGGTGCTTACAGGAAAGTAGTTATTATACGGGATTTGCAATATGAATATGCTTAATTCCAGAATTTTTAGTTTGGCAGATTGCGCTTACTCTCCATAATATCATTTAGTATGCATGCATAAATGGTATGATATATGTTTTGCAGCAATGATTTTCATTTCAATCTCTTAGAGGATTATATTCATTAATTTTAATCTGTCATTGGCATGGAGATTTTACTTTTAGTTTTTTTTTTTTTTTTTTTTTGCTGGATAATATTTATGTGTTGACTCGTGGTTGATTTACATATAATTGGTTGGAGACTGCACGTGCCTTGCACGTGCAGGGCTTCACTAGTATATAAATATATACAGATGATACATGTGTTACACTCTTGTAAATGAAGGGATATACTTCGAGATGCATAAATCGATAAACTTAGTGAATGCTTAAATGCCGGTGAACTTTCAAGTGGATGAGGTTTGAATTAAGAAACTGGTTTTAAATGGGACGATCAAACATGGGTGGGGATCACATTATGGAATTATTTTAAACTTGATTGTGATGTATTCTTCTGTAATTGATGTACTTGAGTTTGTTTAAGAGGATGGTGCACTCTCCAAGCAAAGAGCTGAAGCTCGTTTTCTTATGGGGTCGGTGCAATATTTTGATTTTATCTTTGTTTTACACTCGATGAAAAAAAATTCTTAGGGGATCACAAATGAGTTGTCATTATATTGCAGAGGAAATATCAAAATATTGTGAATGCCATGAAACTAGTTAAAGTGTCTAAGCTACGATTGCAGAAAATGAGAGATAATGAATGGAAATCTCTATTGACTAAAGTATCTTCATTTTGCAACAAACATGGTGTTTCTATCACGAACATTGATGATATATTTGTAGTTTCTGGGAGGTTGTGACGCAAAGTCCCACAAATTACAAATTTACACCAGTACCATGTTGAACTATTATTCTACACAGTCATCAATATGCAACTTCAAGAGCTCAACAACCGTTTCACAAAGGTTAATACTGAGTTACTTCTTTGTGTGACTTGCTTGAATCCCAACAATTTATTTTCTACATTTGACAAAGAAGGGTTGGTCCGTTTTACTCAGTTTAATGCCTCTAATTTTCTGCAATAGACCTCGTGGCACTTGACAATAAACTTAAAAACTACATTGCTAATATGTGCTCTAGCAATGAGTTTTTAGACCTTAATGGAATTGGTAACACTATTAGAAAATTAGTGGAGACAAAAAAGGATGTCGTATATTCATTGGTTTATTTGCTCCCAAAATTGACGTTGATTTTACTAATAGTGACTGCAATTGTAGAAAGAACTTTTTCAACAATGAAGTAAAGAACATGTTGTGTAACCGAACGAGAGATCAATTGATGAATGACTGAATGGCCACATTTATTGAAAAATGATGTGTTTGCTAGTGTTGATAATGAAGCTAGCAATGATTTCAACATATGAAAATCCGTCGAGGGCAGCTATAGGAGTTTATACATTTGAATTTTCTTTTTGGATTAAGAACTATTAGTAATAATGTATTAAAGTTTTTGTTTATTTTTGTTTGAGAATTCAATATAGAGTGCTGCTGCCTAAATACTGCAAAAATTCCTCCACACACTGCAATTTTATTTAAAAAATTTAAAATAAAAAAACCCTAAAGTACCCATTTCCCCCTCCTTCCCTCTCTCTCCCTCTCCCTGCTCCGACAACCCCACCCGCCGATGCCTTGCTCCGACCTCGCCAGCGCCCGCCCTACGCCGACCTATCTCCCTCTCCCTCTCCTTGTCCCTACTCCTAGGTCTTTCTGCACCCACCCGCCCTCATCCCCATCCCTAGCCCTACCCCCATCATCCCTTCAGTACCGCCGAAGCAGAGTGAGAGAAAGGGAGGGAGAAGGATGATGGGGGCGGGGGAAGGGCAGGGAGAGAGAGAAAGGGTGGAAGAGATTGAGGGCGGGCGGGGTTGCCGGCGACGAGCGAGGGGAGAGGGGGAGATAGGAAGAGCGAGAGAGAAAGGGGGAGATAGGGAGAGGGATGGTGTTGCCGGAAAGGGGAAATGAGGAAAGGGAGAAGGAGAGGGTGGGCGGGGGCTGCCTGTGGTGGGGAGAGAGATAGGGAGAGGAAGAAGGATAGCAAGAGGGATCGGCGTCAACGACGAGGGTAGCCGGAGCAGGGAGAGGGAGAGAGGGAGGGATAGTTTAGGGATTTTTTTATTTTTAATTTTTTTTTTAAATTGCAGTGTGTGGAGGGATTTTTGCAGTGTGTAGATAGCCACTCTCTTTAATATTATTTTTGTCGGATTCTCGGAAATAGATTATTTGAGAATTTTATATTATGTTTATCGAAATATCGAAAATAGATGACAGGTGTTGATAAAGGGGAAACAAATTTATTCGATTTGCGGAAAATAAGTCTTTTATTAACCCCACTTACTCAAATTCTTGAAGCCTCAAATAGATTTCATGCCACCATTGTTCTTTCGAATCCAAAGGACGGGTTGCTGCAAGTGGTATTATACTGTTTCCTTCTGTAAAACAAGAGTGCAAGTAAAATTTGTAAGTACAAGCTGAAAATGATATGAAATGTTGGAGACCTGGATCTAAATTAGTGATCTAAAGAAACTAATTCTAAAGTAATTGGGTAAGTACAAGTTGGGGGTGTTTCACAATTGACAATTGAAGATGTGTTGGCAAAATAGAGGAGTAATTTCCATTCTAATATTGGTCAAAATATAAATTTGATACAACAAATTCAATAAGCACTTAACATTTCTAGTCTAGCTTTGATCATCTCTTAAGAACTAAGAAAGAGAGATCTAAATATGTTGAGAAATTAATGGGTTAATTGATCTTCACATGGTTGATATAGTGGGACCCTACCATGGGTACGTAGGGCATGCCCTAAAAGACAGTGATCCAAGCTGTATATCTATATGCAAAAGTTTGATCTTGCAGGACTCAAGAGTATGAAAATAAAAAATAATCTTTTTAGGTGTACCTCATCCACACGTGTCCAATTAGGGCCCCGCTTAGACTGTTATATCACCCAATCAATCATCTTTTTTACCAGATCGATCGTTGATTATAGCACCCACCTTATTGAATGGAATTGAAAGGAAGAATTATCCAATCCAAATAAAGGTTTTTTTTTTTTTTTTTATCCTACGTGGTAATGCACAAAAATTATACATTACCTGGCTTTCTGCCACATGTCCCATTTTAAATGCTAGGAATATAGTGGTTCCAGACCGACAGCAGACAAAAATTCTCAACTTATAAAATGAGATTGAAAATATACATTATCTGGTCTCCTGTAGAATTCATTTTTGCTCCACTCTTTTTTTTCTTTTTTTTTTTTTTTTTTGAACCAATTTCACTTCAGGAAATCAATTACTTGCCTGGGAAGAGTCTTCAAATGAGTACGGCTGAAGAGTTCGACTCTTTTGAGAGAGGTCATTGCCCCCTTGCTCAGCTATCCTGAGACGTTTCGTTTATTTCATTATATATATTATTTATGTTATTATTAATATATAATTGATTGTATTTTAATTAAATATGTGATTAATTTAAGTGGGATTCATGTTAGGCGTAGGTTTGGTGAGTTAAGCTTGTTGGATAAGTGTCTTACCCATGGTTAACTTGGGTCAATTTAGTAGTATAGTTTTTCTCAAATCAAAACTCTAGTTCTCTTCTAACTCAAACTTTTATCCATTTAGAACCCAAACTTTATTCTTCTCAGAATTTAAGTTATATTACAACTCTTATTCTTATTTTCTATTTATATAATACCACTACACTTTTATATTTTCAGACACAACTCTATCTTCCAACTTTTCTTTGGGATAGCACTTAGGCTTTGGAAATAAGAATTCTAGACAGTCTCACTCAACCGCGGATCTCAGACAAGTATCTAACCATAATTTGTAGACTTTAATTTGTAGATGTGTTTCTTGTTGATACAAGTATAGATGCATGTAGAAACACCTTTTATGCCCTAAGGTTTGATGTACTCTATTTTTATGATGAGACCTTGCATGCATATCACTGGCCACCATATGACGAGTCTAATATTAGGGGCGTGAGTCTGCTTGGGTTGCTTTCTTTTATTTGATTTTGATGTGGGACCGGGGGATGATTGGATCGTGGATCTAGTCCGGACACAGGCCGTATATGGCTGGGCGACGTGGCTTGTATGGGTGATCTGGGGTTGTGATCTGTGGGGCCATTATCCAGTCGTCCGGTTGCTACAGGTGTGAACGAGGATATGTGTGTGGATGGACCTGCACATATTTTGGGAAGAAAATAAATGAAGGGTGAATACCTCGAGTTGCAGAATATGGAGACAAGTGTTTCTCTTCATAAAATCTGGTGGGGACCATTATCAATGCATTTTTGACATACATGGTGTAGGGGTGTTTTGACCTTGACCTTGACCTGTACATCCTTTCTCTTGAAAGCTAGAAAATAGTTAGAAAAGGGTTGGGAAAAAAAGGGTAAGATTTGATTTTTCCTTGCGCCACATCAGCAATGTCAACCCTTAATCTCCTTAATCCCCTACTCACGCCTCTTGAAAGTTTTGAAAGAAACGTCTCCAACGTTTCATCTTCTAAAAAGCTTCATACTAACAGAAGCACTTACCATCTTCTGTAATTGAAAAAAAAATCCACTATCTTCTCTGCTCCATAGATATATTCTCACATGTTTGGAGGTACATAAAAAATCTGAGTAGGCCTTATGAAGGAAGTTCTCGGTGACAGGCGAAGAACGGAACATCACGATAGTTTCTCCTTTCTCATTTCTCCTTTTTTCTTATATGTTGCCCTTTTTTTTTTTTTTTTTGGACTTGATTCCATATTGATTCCACATCACGATAGTTTCTCCTTTCTCATGTACATTGCTATTTAATGTGTAGTGATACCTACTAATAAATTTATTGCAGTTCTTCCTTTTCAAAAGAATAGCTCCACTGATAATAATAGGATTTAAAGCTGAGATATTTTTAATGACCCATCATATAATTTTGAACTTCTGTTTTTTCTTTTATAGGTATGGTATTTATTGTTGATGGTTGTATTTTTATTTGTGTAATTATCTATTTGAGAGAGTATGGCCTTTTCAGTATTAGGATTTTGATTAGGGTTTGGGGAATTTGATTCATTTTATTCTGATTTGAAGATTTTAATTGATGATTTTATAATTCTTAGATTTTGATTTATGGTTCTTAATAAAATTCTGATTTGAAGATTTTGATTTATGATTTTATAATTCTTAGATTTTGATTTATGGTTCTTAATAAAAAATTTAAGGAATTTGAAATTTGGTATTTTGTGTTGGGGATTGGATAATTGAGTAATTGCACTTGGGTTTGACAATTGGGTTTCTTTTTTTTTAGGATTTGGGTTTTGAAGTCGAATATTGGAGGTTTTGATTTGCATTGTTTTTTCTTTTTTATTTATTTTTTTCATAAATCTTGGATTAGATAATTAATAAATTCTATATGGTTAACAACTAGGGGTTGGGATGGATTCAACGTATTGGATTTTGAATTTGGGCATTGGAGATAATGACTTGGTTTTTTTATTTTATTTTATTTTGTAATTTGGTATTTTAAAGTAGAGACAAAATAAATTAAAATTTGGCATATGTGAGTGACAAACAGGCTCGAAAACTCATATAATGGGGTCAGGAAATTTAATTCATCTTATTTTGGTTTGAAAAGTTTCAATTACCAATTTGAATTTCTGAATTGTAGATTTATGGTTTTGGATTTTCTTTATTCTGAATTTGAACAATGGAGATCTTGATTTGAGGGTTTTTTTTTTTTACCTGTTGAATTTGGGATTAGTTACTCTAAATTTGGGCATTGGAGTATGGGATTGGGTATCTTGATCTGTTGAACATTGGGAAATTAAGAAATTCATGAAGTTAGTAATTGGGTTTGGAGGTTTTGGGTTTTGATTTTGATTTTTTATTGTTCTATTTTTTTTTCTCGTGAGTTTGAGATTGGATAATTTATAAATTTCATATAGTCAACAATAATTAACACTCTTAATTTAGTTTAGTTTGTAGTTTAGTTTGTCATTTGTGTTGCATCTTTTTTAATTTGGTGTGATAAGACATGATGTTGCGAAATAATTTCCATTTATTTATTCTTTTGGGTGATAAGACGTGTTTGTATTGCAAAACTCTGAAAACTGATCGCTTTGAACTATTAATCCTTTTTTTGGTCAGATTGAAGCAAGAGTCCCATTTAATTCATGAGTTAAAAAAGGGTCCCTTCCAATGATTGGCTTGTTAGGGACTTTATTTCTTGGTCCCTGCCCTGAACAGTATTTTGTTGCCATGATCAAAACCAAACAAAAAAAAAAAAAAAAAAAAATCAAATCTCGGGTGGTGTCCTTGCACGTTTGTGATTGCATATTACGACATATCACAAGCACGACATACATACAACTCGGATTACTTAGTCATATGAACCCTTAAACTTTATAGCTTTAAATTGTGTGACATAAAACAAATAGCTGGAAAGGGGGGGGGGGGGGAAGAAAAGATAACTTGATGCAGTTTTCACTACAGGAGGGAAGAAAAGATAACTTGATGCAGTTTTCACTACAGGAGATAACTTTAAATTGTGTGTTGTCCTTGTCCAGTTTTCACTACAGGAGGGAAGAAAAGATAACTTGATGCGGTATTGACCACTTTTTATATCTTGCAGAAGTCATATATTTTGTATGGGTATGCCAAAAAATAGAAACTTTATTCTAATGATTATCCTATTTGTATATCATATGATGGGATGAAGGAGGGTTACTATAAACAAGCCTCTTATTTGGAAAAAAAAAAAAAAAAAAAGGATTGTGCATATCATTGACGATATCTTCAGTTACTCCAAATTAGATGGCCTGGTTTCTATTTTAAAGCACTGCATTTATGGGATTCAAGATTCACTTAACCAACAATTGAAAAAAAAAAATCTGCATTCTAGTGCAGAGAGAGATCCTTTTCTATCATTGGACGAAGTAGATTTATTCTTATCACGACCCG
The DNA here is from genome assembly GCA_003546025.1 of Camphora micrantha. Classification (NCBI taxonomy): domain Eukaryota; kingdom Viridiplantae; phylum Streptophyta; class Magnoliopsida; order Laurales; family Lauraceae; genus Camphora; species Camphora micrantha. The sequence continues at coordinate 55,371,900 of QPKB01000002.1, read as the reverse complement.
GGCCCGAGATCCGGTAACCCGAACTGTGATCATCATACTTACTCCCGTAAACCCCGAATTAACCGAAGTTAATACGGAATCCACAAGGGATATCATTCTCAATATACCTGTCAAATACAAAATCTTGCGGAAACATTCCAATTTGACAATATCAACTTACAATTTACATATATACAAAATAAAGTCGTTATACATGTATCATTTCCAATATACATTGATCAACACTGCATATTCAAAATATTATGCAGATGACAATTAATTACATTACAAAATGAATTTATAAACAGTTCCTCAAAACATTTTTCAAAACGTTTCAATTTCCATTTCACACTCGGATACTCAATTCATATGGTATCCCGCCTGTTCCACTCATTCAGTCCTCCTGTAGGAACCGGAGCGGTTTCCTCCGCTGCCGCTGGGGCGCTGCTGGACCGGCAGGGGCAATCGGGCCTGTAACACTAATGAACACGACGGTTTAACAATGTATAAACAATTCTTGCAATACTATATTAACATATTCATATTGCATTAATAACAAATTCAATCCTAGAGAAATCTAGACAATTTCTACAATGACAATAGGAGACACAATGTCAAATTGATAAACATGCACGAATTGGCCACTACCATAGCATTCATTGCATTGTATTTCATTTCATTACCATCTTCCCTCAAAGGAAGGATTCATTTTCCAATGGAAGGCATTAATCAATATCCGAAGATACGATCGGAATTTGATGTGACTTACTAGTGTCCGGGTCAGGGACAACTAGCATCACCACGGAGTTCCTTAACATCCTAATATCCATCTGTTGCAACAAAATTAGTCATTCATTAATTTATTTAACTCATTTAGAGCTCTAATACAATAGCTAGGTAGTGCCAGACTCAAGGGTCAATAACCTTCAGTAAGAAATCCTTTTTATGGATTCAATTCAATTCAATGATTCCTTTTGAACAAAGGAAGGGGATAACAATAATACCAATCTCCTTAGATTGGATCACAATGATATTATGAGAGCATTATGAATCACCTACGGTTTTACTCGATCTTATCTCAAATCCTAAACAACCATAGTGGTGTAACCCTTTGTTTACAAATGCATGTGTTATTCACAATGGACATCACATTTATACATTTAATATGTGCATTAATAGTACCCGTAATTATCACCCATGGAGCTTAGGCAATTATCGACTAACATGGTTCATTCAAGGAACCCTTTGCAAAACACCATTAATTTTCAATAACTCGATTTAACCCATGATTAGTCCTAAAACTAATTGGGGAAGCATTTATACTCACATGACATACTCTAAATTTTCGTAAAAATCCAAAATCCAAAATCCAAAATCCAAAATTTTCACTAACTGTCATCGTTGGGCTAGTATCAGGTTCGCTCGAGCGAGAGTGAGTTACTGTTCGCTCGAGCGGACCAAGACAGAACGTTGTTCGCTCGAGCGGACCAATACAAAACTATGTTCACTCGAGCGCACTTAATGTTCGCTCGAGCGAACTCCTTAGAACTTTTGTCAGTTGAAACAGAACTTCGTTCGCTTGAGCGGACATACTGTTCGCTCGAGCGAATCCTTCAAAATTCCATCCGAAATTCTGATACTCTCTCTCCCTTCTTCTACTTCCTTTATCCATTACACTTCCCAACCTGCACAAGATCATTGGAACCTTCTATTCCCCTTCATACATCATCCACTCACATTCATTCATAATAACACTTCTAATTTTTCCTTAATCACTTCATTAAGCATCTATAATGAACCCAAAACTCAATGTAAAATGCATAAAATCCATGGAAACACTATGAACAATTATAATGGTTAACATTAATCACAAGAGATGCTTATATTTGCCTCTCTTGTAGTCAATGAACTCAAAGCCCTTTTTGCCTTAGTTTGGTTTGAGACCAAAATCCTCGATTTCAAACCCTAATCCATAAAAACATACAAATGAACTCCCATGAGTCATTTGTGCTAGAAATCATTACAAAACAACTAATAGAACTTGGAAAATTCACTAAAGTTCTATGTGCTCACTTGTAGCTCAAAGTAGAAGGGGTTCTTGAAATCTCTCTCAAGCTCCACACTTCAACAACGGAGGATGGCTTGGGGAAGATGATGATGATGAAGATAGCTCCTCAAAAGCCCCCTTGAATCTCTCCTATTCTCACTACCAACAAAGAAAATGGAAGAGAAAGAGAAAACTTGCCTAGGGTTCTTGAGATGGAAATGAAAAATGAACTCATTTCATTCATTTCATTCTAATATAAGAGGTCCTCACTCCAAAACCCCCTTTTATTAAGCTTATTTACATTTAGGGTGAAATGATGCCTCACTTGTTCCATTTGAGGTCAAATGGAACCGCGCTTATTATGAAAGTTGACGTATTCTCCAAGATACACACGTTGGTATCAAGAATTTCCGTATTTGACGAAATACGTAAAAACCCATATTTACGGAAAGGTCCTTAGCCTAACTTGTTTGAGTCTAAACTCATTTGAATCAACTCAATTCCATCCAAATCTATTCTATGATGCTTAATGCATCATTTGAGACTGATTTGTCCCTCCTTGGTCATTAATCTTGATTAACCAAATTATTCATGCTTATTTAGCATTAATCTCACTTAATTAGTCTTAATCATGATTAGTTCGGATCGTGGTGTAACAATTATCGAAGAAGCATGCATCTGAAAGATCGGAGTTAGTAGTCATATCATTAAATTCTGAGAAATGGGAGCTGTTTGAGGGCTTGAAGCTAAGTTTTTGGATTTTAGGGAGGAGATGGAAATGAATTGTCGCAAGGCGGCAGCATATTGGACAAGGATTTTAAAACTTCCCATCTCTCTTTTATGATTTGATAGTTTGTGGAAGAATAAATTCATGTAACTTATCTGAAGAGCCTCCAAAATGCTGTAAATTGACCCGGCGGTATGGCTTGGATAACTTCCAAGGCATCTGACAAAAATTAAAGGGCTCATCAAATATTTTGAATCCTTAATCTTTTATCACATCCCAAGATCTCTCAACTGGATTGTCCATAATTTTGCTAAAAAGTCTTTGAGAGATAGTCATATTGTTATTTTGATGTACGTCTTAGTGAGTCTGTTTGTTTAGTTCTCAAATTGTTCATGTTCGTTCCTCTTTGTATTGAATAAAATATTCCTTCTAAAAAAGTTTAGCCATTAGAAGGGTTAGAAATGTGATGTTCGTTCCTCTTTGTATTGAATAAAATATTCCTTCTAAAAAAGTTTAGCCATTAGAAGGGTTAGAAATGTGATGTTTGTTCCTCTTTGTATTGAATAAAATATTCCTTCTAAAAAAGTTTAGCCATTAAAAGGGTTAGAAATGTGACGTGCGGCTACCTTTGAATGAGCCACACGAACCCGCATAACCTATTATATAATATATTATAACAAAAGTGATTAAAAAAAAATTGAGGGTAAGATTTGCAGTTGAATTTAAAAAATCGAATTCCTTTTCTAAACCACCTAAAGGAGGTCTAATTTTAAAATTGAAAATGTATATGTATATGTTTTTTTTTTTTTTTTTTTTTTATAACTAGACCCGAGCTTAGAACGGGTTTGTTGGTTTGTTGTGTTGTGCTAGTCCTAATCTAAAATAACTCCATCTCAACCTTTTAATCATGCAATATTCTCTATCATGGATTTTCATTCATACAACAGTATTTTTTAGTCCCAGTCAATTTATGGTGAAAGAAAAAAAAAATCATAAATATATATAAAAAAAAAAAGAAAATCAGAGTTTAGGGACCCTGCTTATATTTTGGGGACTTTTGTCATTATCTAGTATAATCCAAGTTTAAGAGCAAAATTATGAAGCTAGTTAGCAGTAGCTGGTTCGGTGGATCCATGAAGGTATCGTGGATGAACATTTCACATATGGATTGCCCATGCCAATCCAAGCCATCCAGACGGTCCCAAGCCAAGGCAGCTGACTTGACTGATCATCTTGCCATAAACTCGACCCAAGCCAGTTGTCAACACAACAGAGTTATTATGGATGATTCACAGGCTGGAGACAGCCAACAATGCCTCATTAAATCAAGCACATTACGGCTACATGCATCCACGCTGCACCGTAGCTGGCAGCCCAGCCCTATACAGTTGAATTTAAAAGTGATTAGAAAAATCGAGGGTAAGATTTGCAGTCGAATTTAAAAAATCGAATTCCTTTTCAAAACCTCCTAAAGGGAGACCGATTTTAAAGTTGAAAATGTATATGTTTTATTTTATTTTATTTTATTTTTAACTAGACCCGAGCTTAGAACGGGTTTGTTGGTTTGTTGTGTTTTGCTAGTCAATTAAAAAGAAAAACGAAAGGAAGTGTGAAAGGGACACATGTGCAGAACGTTGGAATCCTCAGAAAAACAAAAGGAAGTATGAAAGGGACACATGTGCAGAACGTTGGAACCCTTTTGAGGATTTCTTTTATGGACCAAATCATGTGGTGGGACCAAGGGGAAATGACCTGGTAATGTCATCCCATGTGATATTAATAGAGAACCTGATGTGGTACGGGGGTATGAGAGAGAGAGCAAGTGACATTGAGTTTGGATAATTATTTACTTGCCACTTGAGTTCTTGGAAATTAAAAAAGGTTCAAGTTTGTTTTATAAATTTAAATTAAATCCTTTGATTATTTGAATTTGAAAAATATTTTAGATGGAGTTCTCGGGTTTTCTAAAATTATAAACTAAGATTATTATTATTTACAAATTAATATTAAATGATACCTATCGTTTTTAATGTGTTAAATTATATTTTGTACTTTATTGTTAGATCTTTAGACCTAAGTAAATATTATCCGGACAAATGGTATTTTACTAAGGGTTTAGTACTTCGTATGACCTCGGAAAAATTCTAATAGATTCGAGATCAACCTATCTTTATTGAAAAACCCTTAATTGGGTCTATATACCATTGATTGAGAAGCGGTGTGTTGATCTTTTATCTATTAGAAATTCATATGGTTGGATATTGATATCAATTAGTTTAATGCTTCCGCAAATATTTTATTATGAATCATTATGTTTCGGGATTTTGTGGGTCCATATTTTGGAGCTTATGTTGTATTAAATACAGGAAAATAATTATTTATTCATATCTTTCACGTTATTCATTGGCTGTATTTTGAGGACGTGACATATACGGTCCTTCCATACTATTGCAGTCAAGTTCTAAGAATTCCAATAGAGGGATATCCTTTGAAAGAACTAATCATTTTCTCACTGTAATAAGATTTGAGTCTTAAGTTAATAACCCGAAGTTTTGGCAACTTCTCTATTTTTTCAATAATATCTAGCTGTAAGTGAGAGTCAGACAAAGTCAATTTGGCAAGATTTGGTGGCAAGTCAGGAAGATTCTCTATCCTTCCACTCCAGTACATATTGTAAAGATTTGGATGATGTGCAAAATACAAATGGTAGGGTTGCATTCCTATCACTCAGTCTAACTGATTGAAGGTAGCACAATTTCTCAATGGCTTCAGATCGTGTCTTGTGGTGTGAACTTACGTCTCCAGTTATTCCCAAATTTTTTTAGATTGTTCAGCTTGGTTAAGCCATCTTCTATCCAAGTACCTGCTCTCAAGTATAATGTTTGGAGGTTTCTTAAATGGTTAAATCGCAGATGCCCATCAATATTATGATTATACGCGTATAGATGCCCCAATCGCTCCAAATTTCAAATTGCATTTGGTAAGGTATCACTCAATCTTAATATTAGAGTTTGCAGGTTTGAGAGGTTTCCAATGGATAATAAAAGACTGTGGAATTCAATATGTCTGAAACTCAAATACCTTAAATGGATTTCTTCTCCAATTTCATCATGGAGTATATCTGGAAGGCTAGCATCATCTAGACGCAATACTCTTAATATTTTGCCACCTTTCTTAAGAAATTATGACAGATGAATTGTAGATCTAAAGAAACGCAAAATGGAATGGAGGGTTGCAATTGACAAATTTATAGTTTCATATTCATCAATGTTGTGACCGAGTGCTAGTCGTCGGACATTAGCTGAAGATGTAGCAGTGTCATTATCACTGTCAATTATAAAGAAATTAGTTTGCAGGGGGGGTGGGGTTTCAATTAGATGGTGGAGCCAGCTCTCACTAAGCTCTCAGCTCTTAGTGAACTGAAATTTAATTAGAACCAATACAGGAGGGAGAATTTAATGTTCCGTTTAGACATTTGATAAGTAGGTGTCATCAATAAGCCTCTCCAATTTATCATCAATCCGAGCTTTAGGAGGATCTGGACACATTTAAGAGATTAAGATACCTTTGTAGGGATGATGATAATGGGTTTAGTTAAAGTGACCTGCTCCAACCCACTTTCACAAGTCAAAGCCAAACTTTTTTTTTTTTTTTTTTTTTTTTCCGATAGAAGGAATATTTCATTCAACACAGAAAGGAGCAAACATGAACGAGTATAGTTTATGATCGGTATGGCTTATGAATTTCGACCTGAATTGAATACAAAATGGGTTCGAATTTTGGCTGCCTGACCCTGTTTTGCCTTTAATAATCACTTACGCATTAAATTATAAAGAACATCATAAAGAGTTTAAGTGAGAGGCTGGTTGTTCAAAATCTCCTGCTTCCAAGAGAGTATATATAATTACATTTTTCATTACTGTTTTAAAATAAAAAATTCTAATATCAGACTCATCCCATCTGCACCCATTGTGGGTTGGGCTTGGCATTGCAAATAACATATCCGTCTCAATTTATGCATTAGGTAGGCTAGGTGTTAGTTAGGGTGGGTTGGGCTTTAGTCGACCCGTATCAAAACTCAAAACTATTTGTTGCCTACCCTACTTGCCTAGTTGTGGAGGATCACAACGCTAAGACTCGTGAGAACCCACACAAGTGGAAAGAGAAAGAGAACACATAAATAAATAAATATAAATAACTTCCGACAGTGTTACCATATTTGTGAACAACCCCAGTCCCTTTTTTTTCTTTTGTATGGAAGCATCTGAGAGGGCCGGGGAGGCCAGATGACATAGTGTTCCATTACATATGGCTCCAAGTAACTTAGACAAGCCAGCCTCTTAATATAAGAAAATACTAAGTTAAAAGGAGTGGAACTCCTGAGAGGGCTAACCTATTGAAAACCAAACTGTTCAAAATGAATTCCCTCCACTTATATTGGCGACACAATCATAGACAATTCTAAAATAAATAGAAAATTACAACTCGATAGATCCGAAATTTTGTCCAACCCATGAATTAGCTAATATAAAAATACTAACAATCTCCCTCTTTGACAATTTATGTACTAAAGTCTTTAGGATAATACAAATCTCAATTTCTTTTTATGGATCACACCATGATATTTGGTGACGTATTTGAATTCTGATTTTGATATAAGAACGATTCTGATTATGTAGGCTTTGACAATAAAGAAGAGACCCTTTTGCATTGATTATTTTATCATGTTTGTTTAGGATAAGTAGTAAAGGTGAAGTTAAAGTTGGTATGAGATATGACTTCTTTACTTCACCACGATTTAGATAGGAAAAGTGGAGTGAAGAAATAAACTTATGATGTGACACCACTTATCTTAATTCCTTTACAAGACTCTTTCTTTTTTACCAAAGAGTGAAGTTGGTGAAGTAAACTTTATGACAAAAATATTTTTTAATCAACACACAATCTCTCTCCTATACTTTAACCAAATATCTACTTTTTTGTCAACTAACCTTACTTTTACATTTTCCATAATGTGACATCAACCTCATCTTAACCACTTCATACATATAAACAAATATGGTAGGGAAGTACACATGGGTACATCACAAGGGTACCAGTAGTGGGGCCACAAAGGTTTATCTAAAAAATGTAACATCATGTGCTTTACTTCTCCACATGTGATTAATATACACGCATTAAAGAAACAGAAATTGTTGGAGTTCCATTTCTGGCACCAACATAAGATCTCTACAAGGAAAGCTAGATAGAGATTTCTTGTAAAAATACCACTCCTTCAGTTTAAAATGAGCAGGTTGCAATCTTGTGTACGTTTGCATGCCTGCATGCGTGTGTATAACATGGTACGTTAAGATGACATAATTTGAGTAGTAGTAAGTGGTGAGAATTGAACTCAACCCATTTACAACCCTAGTATCTAGGTCAGAATAATAGGGGAGTGTCTTAGATAGGAGTAGAGTTGTGGAGAAGTTTCTTAGAGTAGGGTCTAGAAGGTTCAATCTAATGGACAAGTGACAGGTGGATTAATCTTAATAATTGATTATCTTGGCCATTGATTGTATAGAGTAGGTTTATTAATAGGATGTTCTCATTCATTGTAACAAGCAATATTTTAGGAACATTGAGGAGGCTATGCTACTTCTCATTCCTTAAAAGTGTTCTCTGGCGCCGTGGTGTCTTTTACGAAAGGCTTTTTTTTGGATAACTCTGTTATGATTATGAAAGCCTTAAGGTCCTAATTCTTCTTTTAAGGGTTAAATTTCCATTAGAGAGGGCTAACACACTATTGCATGAGGGGTAGATGAGTGCTACCAGTACTTGAATCAAGGGTATTCATTTGGTCTCTAACAATGTTGTTGCAAATATAGGGTTATACTTTTACTTTTTTCTCTTAAACTGTCTATGATTAGATAATACTGATGCCTATATGGTATATAGGTGCTAAAACCACTACCTTGATGTTGCCTGTCTACTTGTTGCAATTTTCCATAAATCATTTTTCTTTTTTTACTAATGAGACCTTCATTAGCTAGAAGCATATACAACAAGCATACAAAAGAGAAAGGAAACACATAACAAAGAGACAACTACTACAAACTACCACTACCTTGATGTTGCCTGTCTACTTGTTGCAAGTTTCCATTGATCTTTCTTCTTTTTTACTAATGAGACCTTCATTTGCTAGAAACATACACAACAAGCATACAAAAGAGAAAGGAAACACATAACAAAGAGACAACTACTACAAACTACCACTAACTTGATGTTGCCTGTCTACTTGTTAATGATCTAAAATAACGACACAACGCCGTCACCTTCCCGTCTCTAATAGCGATATGCTGCAGTTGCCCTAACTTTCTTGCCCAACAACACTGTCATTGCCTCTGTAGGCTTCTGATGGTTCACACAGTTTAACCTTAGTGCCTTCGTATTTATCTTCAGCCCTAGGTTGTGCAAAAGACCTTTTCAACTCTTCCAGTTCTATTGCAACTTCCTTCATCGTAGGCCTCTCATCTCCATTAAGACTCAAGCATCTCTTTGCAAGCTGAGAAACTGCCACCAACTGCTCTACTCCACCCTCATCCACCACTCGATGATGTAGGGCATTAGGGAGAGAATTCTCTTTCATTGATGAAAGGAAATACATTGACAGGTATCTCTCTTCTGGACCCCTAGTGATTGAAGTTGGCTTTTCTCCCGTTAAGAGCTCAACAAGAACTACACCAAAGCTATAAACATCACTCTTCTCTGTCAATTGCCCTGTTCGAAGGTATTCCGGGTCCAAGTATCCTAGGGTCCCTTGAACAATTGTACTTATTTGAGTTTGATCCAGTGGAATTAATCTAGATGCTCCAAAATCAGACACTTTGGCTGTCAAATCATTATCCAAAAGGATGTTGGTAGATTTTACATCTCTGTGAAATATTGGTATTGAAGCTGCAAAATGCAAGTAAGCAAGTGCTCCTGCGGTCTCCGAAGCAATCCTTATGCGATCCTCTAAAGATAAGGTTGATGGATGTGCTTCATCATGGATGTGATTGGAAAGGGTCCCATTGGAGATGAATTCATACACTAGTAATGGAACTTCAGTTTCCAAACAACATCCCAAAAGCGTCACTACATTTCTGTGGTTGATTTGTGACAGGATAAAAACCTCATTTATGAACTGCTCGATTTGGCTCTCATCAACTATTTTAGACTTCTTGATTGCAACTGTTCCATGGTTAGGTAAAATTCCTTTATAGACTGTTCCATAACCTCCTCTGCCAATGATTTGTTTCTCATCATACATGTTTGTAGCCCTTTCTAGCTCTTTGGCACTAAATATCTTGGTTGCCACAGTAACACTATGTGAAGCTATTTGTTGTTGCAACAACAAACCTCCATTTTTCCGGAAGAATTCATCTCTGAGTTTGATGATCTTTCTTCTCTTGAGTACCCAATATATCCAAGAAATAACGAGTACAAACAAGAGGCTTATGCCAATGCCTGCATAGAAGCCGAAAGAGTTTAAAGATGGAAAAAAAAATTAAATGTGCGCAGGCATGGATAAGTTGAAAAATGCAAAATGAACGTGAACAAAATATTGGTGATGCCCTTAGATTGGGTTTGCCAATTCTTGTGTTTGGGTTTCGATTTACAAAGTGGGCTTCATCTTAAATGAATGGGAGGGGTAAGTAGAACGTTTTTTTTTTTTTTTTTTTAATATATATAATTTATGGTTTCTTTTTTTTTTTTTTTTCTTGTATTTAAGTAGATAATGACAACTCTTTGTAGTTCACCATAAGGTTGTATGAACCTATGATTGAAAGACCTTATTTGACAGATATTGCAGCATAGTTACCTAGTTCGGGGTTCGATTAATTTGCATATTCAGTTTGCAATCTGTAGTTCATAACTTAGCTCAATTAGAAAATTTGATGGAGTAAGTTCATTTGATTGACTTCTCAATTCATTTGATTCTGAGTTTGGGCTCCACAAGAAGGATGAACTTTGATTCTCTTCTCAATTTATTTGATTCATAGTTTGAGCTCGACAAGTATGATGAACTAATTCATTTGTGCCCATGCTATAAGTCCCACAAGTTTGTCAAAGCCTTTCCTCTTTGTGATTTTGTTTTTGTTCTTAAAAAATATGGTTTGGATTTGGTCAACTTGTGCGTGCTCATGTGTTTGTGTATTTATCAGGAAAATATGAAGGACCCTTGTATTTATGAGAGTGACTTGTATGAAAATTGAGTGGTTTACCCAAAAGGATCATATGTGCCACAAGTTTGTTAAAGCGGCGCTTGCAGTAATAACCTCCATTTGTGTTTTTACATATTTCTTCTCCGCAACTGTGGACATTTTCATTGCATTCGTCGATATCTGCATGACGTACGATAAAAAGAATCAGCCACCCATAAAAAATGTAAACTGGAAAAACCCTTATACATGGGCTGTGAATAAATTTGACATTAAAAGAAATTGAGTCTATTCTTAGATTTTGATCGTGTATAAACATTTAAATATAAAAATCAACACAATTTACTTGTCTTATATGTGGTCAAATAAATGATTGACCCAACTCCCACTGGAGTGCAATTTCAGAAATCATAGAAGAGGGAGAATTTATTGTTCAGTCTAGATTTCTTGGTAAGTGGGCATCATCAAAGAGGATGAGAACTCGTTTTAAAGACTTGAGATAGCTTCACAGGGATGGCCATGGTGGGGTTAAATGAGTGACCTATCCCAATTGTGCGGCTGTTAAAGGGCCGGTCGGAGTAAGCCTTTATCCTACCCTCATATATGCGGGCCGGGAAGAGCCGGTCTAATTGGAGCCAAAGTCCTTGGGACCCTTTGCGGGCCTACAATATTGAAGCCCTTACCCTTACCCTTACCCTCGAGGGCCAAGGTCGGGCCAGGGCTAAAAGAAATGATTTTTTTAATATTATTATATATATAAATCTTTCCATACTATGTTGCTAGCCCTCCTTTATTTGAGCTAAGGATATGTGCAATGTGAAAGTCAGTTTGTTTTTGTTATTTCTAAAAGAATGCACAAGAGAAGTTACTTTATCCTCATATAAAATTTTTATTTTAGATTATATGAAATAAGTTAATTTGATAGTATTGTAACATGAAATTAGGATATAAATGACACTAGTAAAGACCTAAATACACTAGCAGTAGTTACATATTTTAAGTAATGTGCCTAGTTACCTAAATACACTAGCAGTAGTTACATATTTTAAGTAATGTGCCTAGTTTTGTTTGTTTTTAGGCTCTTAGTAAGACTGTCGTAATTATAGTTCAGCTAGTTGTAGTATTTTTTTACTAGTTTATGTGCTACATTTTCTTATATAAAACAAAATGGACCACAAGAGCCTGTTTGATAAGTCTCACATGATTCAATTAGATTTATTCATAAAAAAAGGCATTAGAATTTTTCTAAATAAATTATCTAGTATGTGTGGTTCAATTCGACATTATGCCACTTTTAAATTAACATTAACCCTTGTAATTCTTCACAACATAATCAATGGATTTTATAAAAAAATAATTTAATTTTGACTACCTAAGATGAATGACAACAGATGCATTTGAACATGGGTCAGAGCCACAGACTATAACTTCATATATGAGGTCCACTTGAATGAAACAATAATCATAAAAGTAAGATGATAGAAAGGAATTGGCATCGATTAGTGGCCAATGGCTAAAGCTCAACCCCATTCAGTGATGATGTTGGCGGCCATCTATTTAGACTTTCAAATATCAGTAGTTTATATTAATGGTGAAAATCAGTCTAATCAATGACAACTTGAATTCTCTTTTCATTGAAGAATACGTAGAATGAAATATAGGTGGTAATATTAGGATTTATGGGGATATCTATCAAAAATATTTTACCTAAGGTTGGTTATTATTTTTTGACCAAATATTAAGGCTCCATCATTAATTGCTAATTAGAGCAGGTCTTTATAATCTTTTGGTAAAAACTCATATATATATTAATTATTTATTTTAAATATTAATAGACAAAGGCCCGGCAAGCCCCTCGGGCCTCGGGCCATCTAAAGCAAGCCCTACCTCGGCCCTTAAAGTTACGGGCTTTTCAAAATTGGGCCTATCTTACCTTCGGACACTAGGATAAAAAGAAAAGCCCTCACAGGGCCTCCACCATATCCTTTATAGTAAGGTAAGAGTAGCTCTAAGCATCTCTGATATATATATATATATATATAAATATATATATATATATATATGGGGACATTCATGTGCATCTATCCCTCACCATAGGGTAAGGGGCACTTTCCCTTTTCGCACATGAAGACAAAAGAGTGTACTTCACCCTATATACTTGAAAACTCACTTTTGTACTTGAAAATCCTCAATTATGAAAGTGTCCCTTACCCTGTGGCGAGGGATAGATGCACTTGAAACTTCCCCCATATATATATACACACACAGCCCCATGTAATTCTGTTTTTCTTTTTCATTATAATATTTCAAATATAAAATTCTAACACCAAACTAATCCCATCCCCATCTGTGAAACTTTTATGAATTGGACTGGGCACTTGGTCTGGCTCACTGCAATTAACAAATCCACCCCAATTGAGATATAATAGCTACGACACTGGATTCCGACTCACTCACATGGAGAAACAAAAGCAAAGGCCAAAAAAAAAAAAAAAAAACCATACCTACGCAGCCGTCTCCTCCATTAAGGTAAGGATTTCCTCTGTATCCTCCTCTGCAATAGCAACGGTATCCATGATCAGTATCATTGCATAAGCTGTTCTCGCTCTTGCAAGCGAAAGTTTTCGCATCTCTTCGTGCTGTTTCGCACGTCTGGTTGGCAATTGTCCAGTCTAAAACCACTTGAACCGGTTCGTCTCTTTCATATCTAGTGTTAACCGACAAATCATCCACGCTGAACTCGAAATGATCTTTGTCTATTAGAAACGCGTAGCTGCAAGGATTAAAATCCAGCACTTTACTATGGTTGTAGAAGCTACGCACACGCATCACCAAGTTCTTGACACCCGAGGGAATGGAAGCCTGGCAACAGCCAATCCCCGAGCATGATTTGTTTTCCACCATCCCCATGCCTTGACAAGTCGACAGACACCCAGTGGCATCATTCCTGTCGATAAAGGGGTATATGTATGCCTGACTATCGCAACCGATTGCTGCGAATATGGTACGGGTGCTTGAGAGTGTGAATGGGGCATCGTCGTCTAGTTCGATAGAAACGTCATACCCCTCTGTTTCCCCTGACCGGTTGTAACAGTCTTTAGCAACAGGAGAGCTGAACGTTAATTGGCCTTGTAACGATATGTTTAAAATCTCAAGATCACCCCAAAATGGCTTTGCAGGGTTAAATGAGTCGTTACAAGATAGATTGAACCAAGGCTCTCCTATGTGACACTCATCACCGATGCCAAAGGGAAATGGGATGCTAACGTTGTTACCGCAGCTTTGTGGGCAATCCGACTTGGCACCGGAAGCAGCTGCAGCTGCAGCCGCTAATGCTAGCCAGATAAGCGGTGTAAGCTGAAGCAGCAATAGATATTGCTGCCTACAAGCCATATTCTCCTCTCTCTCTCTCTCTCTCTCTCTCTCTCTTCTTGCTAAAACAATGGTTATCAAGCTATAGCCCTTGAAGATTGAAATCATGCCTTGGGAGTTGGGATTGGTTGCCTTTTTAAAGACCGATCGAGGCTGTACGTGGATGCGTCTCCTCAGGTCCTCTTCCAGCGTGTGGGCCTGTTCGTCCGAAACTTCATTTTGGGGCCACGTAGGGATATAATAAGGAGTCGTTCAAGAAAAATTTCTTACCTACCGTTGATATGTTTTGAAGTTTCAGCTTAAAAGGAGCGGTCCAATATAATTGTGCATTATGACTGAGACGTGATTCACCCCACATCAACAGCGATGCCATGTCATGTTTCTGAATTCATGCACAATAAGGCGGTGAGACCAACTTATTTTGAAGTGAAACTTGAGGATATATTAATGGAGTGAATGAGGTTCGTCTTGAATGACCCATATTATTATTTTTATTTATTTTCCTTTTTAAAGGTAAGCTGAGTCTTTTATCGAAAAAAACACAAAAAATACTGTATAAAGCGGTAACCTACCTCTCAAGAAAGGCAAGCATCACAAGCGAAGAAAAATTCTAAACAAGGACTTAAGAACCTACATCCCGGGCCAAGCACAACTTAATGGTTACATAGCCAACTGATTTATATTGAATTGAGTAAGTATTAGACCGAGTCTCTTTAATTCCCTACTTAATTTAATTGTAGAGCCTCGAATTTAACCAAAATGTATATCCTAAAGTTCATGTATTGCTGCCACCACCTTACGCACACCTGAAAGCGGGTTTTCCCATTTAGATAATGAAGGATTTTGAAGGATTTTCAGCAAAGACCCATTTGTTTCCAAATACACAGGACGAAACAGGATTAGAAATTAACCCCAATAAACTCATCGCAGCCCCATAGTAATTTGAATTACTATACCTTTCATAGGCTTTCCTAAATCATCCCAAACCACTCCAATAACCAGTGGATGACATAGAAAAATGGAGAAACGCCAATTGGGTCGATTATGCACCGGCTGTATAGGAGATGGAAGAGGAGGATGGATATTCCAATAACTAGCCCCAACACTTGGGAGATCCAAATCGAGGAATATGATACAGCTCCTTAACTGACATATAATTTGATGAAGGACCTGATCATCACAGTGCAAGAAGTGCTCCAAAAAATGCGACCATTCCGCTCTCTCCAAACATGCCTCACGAGTGTTGGGAAAAGCAATTTTCCAAGAGTTTGTGGGCCCTTACAATTGCTATCCAGCCTTGGTGATGGTAGACTCTAGCTAGCATCTCACGAATGGACGGACATGCAACAGGTTGAAGACCTACCTTGTCTAACAAGTTTAGGGTGTTGCTATTTGCACCCACCCTAGTGGCTGTGCTGTGTAATGGGGTGGGTGTAAAAGTACAAGTGCATTCATGGACCGTGCTGAAGCTTATAAAGAGTTCTTGTTTAGCATTAGATGTGATGTGATATACAGGCACAGATGCAGCCCACAAGTCAGAAAATAAGGTCTAGTCTCGTCCATTTTCAAATCGACGGACGATCCTTTAAATATGAGTAGGTACAGGCCGATTCTACGGAAGGATTGGGCCCAAAATTAGGCTAAGGTAAAGACCACTGGCTTAAAAATATCGCTCAAGTGGGCCTGTCTCAGGTCAGGTTCATCCTGGTCCGGCCCCACAGACACACCCCCACGAATTAAGGACTCCTCCGGGAGTCATAATAAACTAAGAGTAATGTTATTTGGACAAACTTTTTGGACAAAATTTTGGATAAATCATATGATCTGGCTTGAATATCACCTATGATATTCAAGCCATACCATAGGATTTATCTAAAATTCTATCCAAAAAATTTGTCCAAGTAGACTTTTTGATAAACTAAACGGGTGTTGCTATTTGCACCCACCCTATAGTGGCTATGCTGTGTAATAGGGTGGGTGTAAAAGTACAAGTGCATTCATGGATCATACGATGCTAATTGGTGTGAACGACAGTGAAAGTGTACGGCGGTACTCTTGCATGGAGTCAAAATACATGCAGCCAGTGGGCCCACCAAAATTTAAATAGATAGTGATTGTATCGTCGGGGACTGGAGATTGTCATGTGACGTAAAGAATTTTCTATAGATTTCAGAAAATAATTCTTAGCTTACATAGTGACAATTTTTTATTTTATTTTTTTCACTAGGGGGAGAATTCCAGCATGTCAGTCTTAGTGGGCCAACTTTTAGATTGATCATCCTACTTCACACATTAAAGACTTCTTCCCTTTCTACCCAAGGACAAGATAAAAGTTAAAAAAAAAAGTTAATCTCATGATCAAGACTTTAATTGATAAAATGGTAGCCAACTTACTAATTTGCATATTGATCACAACACTAGATGTAGGGCTAAAATAATTAAAATTAAAATAAAATTAGAGGTTTTTTAAATAAAATTAAAATTAAATTAAAGGTTTTTTAAACAAATTCACCAAATTGAAAATCCCTCACTCCACATCCCACTCTTCTTCTCCCCGTAAAAACAATCTGGACAGATTCACAGAATGCAAGAGTCAAAAAGAAGTCACGCAACGTACCAAAAAAAAAAAATGCCATGCCATGCCATGAAATGGAACCCACCAGATTGTAACAAATACTGTACCAAATTTCCCATTTTACCCTGGGTGGTTGTGATGTATGTACAGATTCATAGCCATTCACAACAATCACATCCAGCTGGTCACGTCAATCAGGTCATAGCCTAGTTAGAGTGGGTGCAAGGCTTAAGGTTTTGAACATGGTGGAATACTCGTGTTAATCCATCAGCATTAGTGTTCGTTAAGTCTGATTCCCTTCATTCCCGGGATCCAAGCAGAAACAGTTATTCTTTTGGAGGCTCCTACTCGAAGAACATGGAACTCTCAATCTTGCAACAATTTTGACTTTATCTTATCAAATAAGAAGTATCCTACCCATTCGATATCTCTACATAAGTGGGTTCTTCTCGTCGAAGATATCGCTCTTGGTGAGGTAATACAATGTAGATTTTATAAGACATATCCAACATACAAATAAAAGAAAAGTCAATATATTACTGACAGTGGTTGCTAACCAAAATTTTTTCTAACTGTTAAATTCGTCAATCTCTCATTGCCTTTATATAGATCTTGTAGTCAGGAGCTCGTAGAGCAAATAGATTGTCCATCGGAGCTCACAAGATCCAAATATCACGTGATAAATTTCAAGCTTTAAAGATTACTGCATCTAGTCTAAAAAAATTCTTATCATTGGATCTCAAATTTGTCAACTCTACTAGGTAGTAGTCGTCACCACGATTTCGTAGAATCAAACTGCTTATTTATCGGAGTCCGGATGAACCAGTTATGGACGGTCAAAGTTCATAGTTGACTGTAGACCGGGCCCGGCTTCGTGACGTCACGATGATGTCATCCACCTGATCAAAAACCGAGGAACTAGGTTGGGCCTCGACAAAAGCTGCACCTGTCACTTGTTCTCTTTTTCGCAAGTGGAAAAGATTGATGGGCAGCCTATATTACAATAGCATCTAGAGTGGGTTTCAATAGTAACTAGGGTGGGTGCATTTAAAATCCTCCCGAGTGAATGGACTAAAGAGTAATAAATGTTGTAAGTCTTCATAAATGCTCGGAAGGCTTTTATTTTTAAACATGCCTCTCGAGCCACCCACGCACAGACAGAGTGTTTAGGAATACACCCCTAAAACCTAAGATAAGGGACCCAAAAAGGAGAGACCCGAATCACCCGATCACCCAAAT
Source organism: Camphora micrantha (assembly GCA_003546025.1). Taxonomy (NCBI): domain Eukaryota; kingdom Viridiplantae; phylum Streptophyta; class Magnoliopsida; order Laurales; family Lauraceae; genus Camphora; species Camphora micrantha. The sequence continues at coordinate 55,353,778 of QPKB01000002.1, read as the reverse complement.
TACTCATCGGAGTATATGCCGAACGAAGGTAAAATACACCAGTATCTTCTAACAAGTAGATAACTTCATCTTCACAATCCCCCGCTATATGTACTTCAGAGATTTTAATCCAAATAGAAATAAGATCTCCGGAAGTAGTTGGTGGTTGTGTCCAACTATTCAAAAGGTTTCTACTCTCTAGATTGGAAAAATAGCTCCCATTTAAATTAACAGCATTTTTTCTTTTTATAGTTTTTGATTCTTAGTTGAATTCATTTTTTCTTACATTATGTGGCTATAACTTTTTTAAATATAATTTATAGCCCACTATTAGATTTCTATTTTTTTTTTCTTTATTCTTTGAATAATTATTTACTCATTACTAATTTGCAGTAAACGAATAAAGTCTGTATCCTCTAAGGCTCTGGACTCACTTGAAGTTGCAAGTTTAGCTCAGTAAAAAGAAAATATCATCATCAGATGGTTTAAAGCCCTGCTTTGCCATTGATCCTTGGTACTATGGGCGAGAAGTATGTCCGTGACCATCTCAATTTCTATTGAAGTCAAATTGTCAAAAGAGGACGGCAATTATTTCAATTGTTATATTGATTTGTTTTTGAGTGGGCCCTTCTGAGAACCTTCAATAATTTCCATCGAGTCTGAACATTAATTGGAAGATCATACCAAGGAAAATCCCTTCACCTGAACCGCCGGCACGCACTTTGGATAAATGTTGAGGTGGGCCCGGAAAACGTCGTTCACGTGGATTGCTTTTTTGTCTTTTTTTCTTTTGTGTTGCCCACAGCTTTTGAGTCAACAATAGTCATTCTGAATCTGACGTGGTCACGTGGGATTGTCAGTTTAAGTAATTATGCTCTGGCACCCAGTGGTCTAAGGGCGCGCTACTTTGATCACTGAAAAAATATTAAAAATTTTTTTTTGACCCCACTGTTGCACTTGATTTATTAAAAAAAAAATATTTATTTTTAGATGATACGTGTGTTACACACTTGTACATAAAGGGATATTTTTCGAGATGTACAAGTTGATAAAGTTAGTGGATTGATTAAATGCCCATAAAATTTCAAGTGGATGATGTTTGAATTAAGAAATTGGTCTTAAACGGGACGATGAAACACAGTAGGGATCACATTATGGAACTATTTTGAATTTGATTGTGATGTATTCTTCTGTAATTGATGCACTTGAGTTTGTTTAAGAGGATGGCACGCTCTCAGAGCAAAGAGCTGAAGCTTGTTTTCTTATGGGATCGGTGCAATATTTTGATTTTATCTTTGTTTTACACTTGATGAAAAAAATCTTGGGGGATCACAAATGAGTTGTCATTACATTGCATAGGAAATATCAAAATATTGTGAATGCCATGAAAAAGTGTCTAAGCTACGATTGCAGAAAATGATTAGAGATAATGAATGAAAATATCTATTGACTGAAATATCTTCATTTTGCAACAAGCATGGTGTTTCTATCCCAAACATGGATGATATATTTGTAGTTTCTGGGAGGTCGTGACGCAAAGTCCCACAAATTACAAATTTACACCACTATCGTGTTGAACCATTATTCTACACACTCATCAATATGCAACTTCAAGAGCTCAACAACCATTTCACAAAGGTTAATACCGAGTTACTTCTTTGTGTGGCTTGCTTGAATCCCACGAATTCATTTTCTGCTTTTGACAAAGAAGGGTTGGTCCGTCTTACTCAGTTTAATGCCCTCTGATTTTTCTACAATAGACCTCGTGGCACTTGACAATCAACTTAAAAACTACATTGCTTATATGAGGTCAGTAGCGACTGCAATTGTAGAAATAGCTTTTTCAACAATCACTACTACAATTTAGCCTTTTTGCGACGCGACAAAAGCGTCGCAGATAACACAAAAAGCGTCGCAATAAGTATTTACGATGCAAAAAACTTGGCGTCGCAAAGGGGTCGCAAATAATGGGGTCGCAGAAAGATTAGCGACACTAAAAACTGTAGCGTGGCAATTGGAGAGCGTATTTGCGACGGTTTCAAAGAGTGGCTAATGAGGTAGGAATTGTGACGTATTATAAGCGTCGCAAATAATGATTTATTTGCGACGACAAAATTGCGTCACCAATAATTTATATCTGCGACGATTCATAAAAGTCGTTAATAAATCATTAAGGGCGACACTCTTAAAAAGTTGCAAATAATCATTTTTTTGCAACATTTTTGTGGTGTCGTAAATAATCTTCATCTTTTTACCATGGAGTTATCTGCAACGTATTAAAAGCGCCACAAATAATAATTTTTCAACAAAAAAATATTTTTTTAATAATTCTAAAAATATTTAATTTTCATGTTTTGATACCCAATCAATACAAATATAATCTCATCATCCATTCACAAATCTTTAATGCAAAGTCATCATTAGATCATCACAATCATATATCTCTAAGTAGCAATTTATATGTATGAAAATAACACTCCATCGACGTAAAAAAATAAAATAAATTAATTAATTGAATTT